>CP034378.1:0-1293207 GCA_003955835.1 Exophiala lecanii-corni | reverse complement strand
GCCCAGGTCCAGCTTGTACAGGTCCAGGACCAGCAACGTCCGAATCTTGATATTTGGAAATATCGATCGGTACGTGTCGCCGCCTGGTGCCTGTAGTCTTGGCTTCCGCCACGAAAGGCGAGGAACTGTTCGACCACACTGTCAAAAGACTGGTTGAGCTCGCTCCCAGAGGACTGGTCGTGACAGAAGGCGGTGTAGGTGGCCAATTGGGTTCTTCGGGTGATGGTGGATCTAGATGTGACGATGAAAATCGAGATATGGAATCCTCTCCCAACGATTCCTGCTTGGTAGAACTCTTGCGTCGAAATCTGGCCATCATCGTCAGCCAAAACCAGACTTTCTCATAAAATCCCCCCAAAATTATAGTGCAGTAAAGCAGAATACTGAATTCGCGAATAGTATAATCATTTCAAGAAACACAAGATATGACAAAACCAAAGAGATGGCATATGAGACATGTCCTCAACTCCAGCTTTTGTGCCAGGATTAAGAGATACTTGACTTGACGGGCTTCTCTTTTGTCACCCTCCCTCGGAGCCCACGGGAGGCGGTCAGGAGGACAACACGGGTAAGATATGGTGCAGCAAACGAAAAGGACACAAAAGACAACATGTTGCCACTCACAGATGAACAAAGAACTTGTCTCAGGGCCTAGGGAAAATCCGTGCTCTGGGGGAAACCGAGTGTCTCGTGTCACTTTGGCGGGCGTCAGAAAAAAAGGGGAGTGTGGAAAAGGCGACGGCGACGGCCAAGCATCGACCACTTTTCTACGCACGCACGCACGTAGCCGTTGGATGCAAGTCCAGTGTCCGAGGGAGGATTTAAGGAAATGGAACCATGAAGATCTATAGTCGTGTAATGCAGACCGAGATGAGGTTCCCAAGGCTGGTGGTTTTGTGTAGCGAGTTCGTGCAATAAGGTCTTGGTTGGGGCATGTTCGCTGCCGTCCGTTTCTACTCGAAGCCAGACTCGGCGATGCCAAGACGGGTTTGACGCAGGACGGCGAGACGGCGAGACAGCGAGACGACAGCCACTAGTCCCTTTCAGAAGCTCAGAAGGAAATGGAAAATGGAAAAAGGAAATTTGTAAATACGAGCGTGTACACTTTTTCGCTCTTCTGCAACACTCGAATTGCATGCTGTAACTCTTGTTCTGGCCTACTGATTGATGCACGTAGCCTTTCTGACTCGTAGATTTGTGCTGCCAAAAACTTATGCGCTGTTAAGAACCAATACGTTCACACTACGCGCCCGACATGCGACATACGCGCCGACCAATTTGGGAAATCCTTTGGAACTATTCGGTCGTGTTTTCTGAATGTAATTTTCATTGGGGTATTCTACTGCACTTGGTTGAGCTCATTTCCTCCACGTCAGGGCCAGTCCTCCACTGAGAGAAGAAAATGTACCGCGCGCCTCATAATCCTTCTTCGCCATTGATTTTGTTCATTTAGGCAGCAGAGGTCTTCTCCTTGGGAAGGGGAGTGGTTCGGAGGTATGGCTTGATGATCTTGAGGTCGGGCCACAACTTCTGAGCTTCTTCGGTCTTGACTGGGGGTGCAACGATGACGTCGTCACCTGGAACCCAGTTGATGGGAGTGGTGACTCTCCATTTATCACCAGTTTGTAGAGAGTCTACGATGCGGAGAACCTCGGCGGTGTTGCGTCCAGTGGAGGCTGGGTATGAGAGGATTGTGCGAATCTTCTTGCTTGGGTCGATGACGAAGACGGATCGGATGGTGAAAGCAATTCCCTTGGAATCGACGTTGGTGGCATCTTGGTGATCAAGCATGTCATAGGCAAGGGCGACTTGTCGTTGCTTGTCTCCAATGATGGGGAATTGTAGATCAGCACCTGAGATCTCGTTGATGTCCTTGATCCAGCCACCGTGGCTCTCGATGGTGTTGGCAGACAAACCAATCAACTTGACTCCTCTTCTGGCGAACTCGGGCTCCAATTTGGCAAAAGCTCCAAGCTCGGTTGTGCACACCGGGGTGTAATCTTCAGGGTGAGAGAAAAGCACGACCCAGTTGTTGCCGATGAACTCATGGAAGTCGATGGGACCCTTAGTGGTGTCGGCCTTGAAGTTGGGTGCGACAGAGCCGAGGCGGAGACTGAAGAGAAAGACAAGTCAGTAATGATCTGGCCATGGTAGAGTGTGTCACTTGAATCGAATGCCCGAGGCCGCTGGAATGAATGCTGGCCCACAAGACAGTGAAACAAGACCACGAGGGAGACTTACGGTTCAGGACGTTCGTTGGAGCCCATGATGAATGATGATGTTTGATGAACTGTAGAAAAGGATCAAGGTGTCTCTGATGAACAGGAATCTTATAGTGTCACAGGCAATGGAAGCTAGAAGAAGAGGAGGAATGGAAAAAAGATTGTCGTACTTGTGACATATACTAATCAGGGCCTGTTCACCTGTGATGGGGCGATGGCGGGCGCAGGTAGACAAATGCCAGGTATTTTTTTCAGAGTCCTCAGTCCACGGGGAGAACCCTTGCAGCCGACGAAAGTCTGATTCACGACGGTCGACCCCAAGAAGGCCCTCGGCCGTGCTCAGAGTGGGCAGATGGCTGATTGCATCAGTGGAGGAAGGCATTTGGTGATTCTTGGAAGGGTAGCGTGTGCGAGCAAAGGGCACCAGAGGGCACCAGAGGGCAATGGAGGGGCATACGATGGACATGCAATGGACAAGGTAGGTGTCCGCAGTTGTTTTTTTTCTCTCTGGCACGTACGAAGAATTCGAAGAATCCGAACAATCATTGTGCTCGACGAGCACGCAATCGATATGGAGCTAGCCTTTTATGGACTAGTGGCTTGGCTTATTGAATAGAAAAGTGCGGGTGGCTTTCGTGTTCCAGAACCTCTGGCATTAGTTAGGGCGGCGACACAATGAGCGACGAGTGACAAAGTGATGACTAGGTAGGGGACCAGGCGCCCACGACGCCAAACCCAAAGCCTTTGCACGCCTTAGCAAGTATTGGAGGAAAGTTTCAACTAGCAACGTGGGGAGGCTGCAGCGGTGGTGGACTCCGACATGCAGAACAACAATTTGCTGGGCTTTGATATATCACGTGATCTACCCCTCCTCCCAACCCAAAGCGTCAGTTCCTGAATTCTGCCGAGATTCAAATTGTCGTGATTTTCAACTCCACGGAAGCCACCAAATGTTGTCTGACTAAGATTGATGACTTTTAATCCTACCAGTCCTCTACATCGTCGAATGGCCTAACCATTTCCCTTTCTAAATGGATGATATTTCATCACCAAACGATGAGCCGAATCCAAGTCTGGTGAGGTAATTGATTGAGACCCGATTCGTCTGCCCTACGTCATCTCTTTCTCCTACTCATCCTCCCGGTGATCCCTGCTACCTGCCTATTGTGTACAGGGATATATTACTATCAGATATGAGTAGCAATCTCACGGCATGGAGTACTTGTTAGGTGCTTGTGACAACGTCCATTTGATCCTTCATTCTCGCCCAAAAGTGAGTCTAGGACTTGTATCAACTGACAATAATTGCTCCTTCCTATTCGTCCCACACACATTATGGACCCGGCCCCTCCTCCACAACAACAAGCATCCGAGCTGCCCGACGAAGCCATTGCTTTAGCAGCGAGGTTTTTCGAAGCAGCGCGACATGGACAAATAGACATTTTCGAACAGGCCTTGTCAAGAGGTTTGCCCGCCAATCTGACCAATGACAAAGGCGACACGCTGGTAAGCATCACCGAGAGTCCGTGAGTTTTTCCACAACATAGGCGAAATCTGTTGCCTTGACTGGGTTTTTATCTTTCTCTCTCTCAGCTACCCAGCTGACTCGAGCATTCAAGCTTATGTTGGCATCTTACCATGGCCATGCTCCACTTGTGTCATTACTTGTAAAACACGGTGCAGACCCGAATCGCTTGAATGACCGACGGCAATCGCCGTTGGCTGGTGTGGTGTTCAAGAACGAAAAGGAAGTAATCAACATATTACTCGAAGCTGGAGCGGATCCTGAGTTGGGACAGCCAAGCGCCATCGAAGCCACGAGGGTATGAGATTGTGATCATCCCTCGGCACGACACTGACAATGTCATCCACAGGTCTTCAAACAAGAGGAATATGAAAGCCTGTTCAAAGCCCAGATCGACAAGTTGAAAACACAAGGAACTAGAGCGACGAATGGGAATTAAATGAATTGTGCAACGTCTCATCATCCTTGTTTCACTGTATTCATAGCCTCTTGTTGTACCATTATTTCTTCACATCATTGTCGATTATGTATTGCCCAGAGAAGGTAGGAATCAAAGTTCCATACCAATAATATCCACCAACGCCTTGCTAAAATCCATGCTGCAGTAAACCTTCCGCTTTCATTGGTATGCATGAGTGGGCTCCCGTCGAGATCGAATTTGTTGTTGTACAACCTTCTCCGACGGAACTTTCAGAGGGAGAGTTGGACTCTGGGATGGCATCCTTCACACCAGTCATATTTACGGTGCTGCATCAAGTGCATCTGATGACACCATTCTGCCACGGCAGAGGTTGGTTCGAGAGAAGTTGCAGACGATGTTCGAGAAGATGCAGTTGACGATGGCGGGGTTGATTTGGGTCGCTCCGATCTTTGATTTCCATTGGCCTGTCTGAGTGCCTGTTCATAGTCGGCGTAATGCCTTGAGGAATATTGAGCTCGAGACATCTTTTGGGCTGTGAGATTATTGTCTGTCGGGGTGTACGGTGTTTCGAAGATGTCGGGTAGACTGTCTGGTGTAATGAGAGACAAAAGAGAGAATCGAGTGGAATATAAAGTGCAAAAGGGTGACGTCCTCGTGCTCGTGTGTGCGAACCTCACTGGGGAAGTTGCATGGACACAGGTTGCGGTTGCGTGTAATAGTAAAGGATAAATTTTGTGCACTCCGAAGATTCCGCCTAGTCACCGCAGACTAATGCAAGGTCCGCCAACAGTGGTCTTTGAGTGGTAGGTATACAAACGAGGGGTATTCGGTTTTAACGAGTGTTCCGTGGAAACTGTTCGTCTGCGTCAGAGTGCGATCGAAATCGAATCGAAGAATAGAGAATGAGACTGGTTCAGGATGCAAGATCGAGTAATGATCAGCAAAGGTTGTGGGAATCCTTGGAACGTCAATCGATAGATATATGAACCTGTTATCACTGTGGGTACCAACAAAAGAGCACGGCTGCAGGTGTGAAACAGTGGCAGCACGATCGGATGCAACAGAGTGGTCCAGGTCAATTCGAGTGACCACTGACCACTGGCTTACCTATTGTCATCACATGCAAGCGATTACCTTGACAAGTCCGAATCAAGAACTGCTGATGAACTCCCAGCATCAGGGCGGGATCTGGTGGGAGTTGATATTTGTTTCAGGAAACTTTACGCAGCCACAGCCGCTCCCATGTGGAAAGTGATTCGAGAAGGACGTGTAAGAAGGTGAGAATCACAGAATTGAGGGGTTTAAAGACGCGTCGCCGCGAAGAAATGGCGAAGAAAATTCAAAGTTGGTGGGCGGAAGGCGCAAGCGAAGGCAAATCGTGCCAAGAACATGTGACCGAGCCTTGAAAAAGGGGCACGAAAGAGGAAGAGACGCCCGTAGTTGCACCCCGCCTAACAACACCTAAAGCGGGTTGTCTCCGTGCCTTTGCACACCTATCTCACATGCCTAAGCAACCTCGTCAGTAGCCGACCCGCCGCCCGAAGAGCCTAAACGCTTTAACCAAGTGCCCGAGCTCCAAACACTCTGAGACAGAGTGAGACACCTCAAACTCACGTGCCCAAGACTGACACCTGCTCGCACCTTCCCATCCTATTTTTGGGCACGCCACATTTGCACAGCCTGGCATCAACTTTTCCTCTTTCGTTACATCCATTATTTTTTTCATCATTCCACACTCCTGAGATATCTAGTGATGCATGACAACACTTTCATGACCATCAGTCGCACTAGGCCGTTCGCTCTCCCCGAGGCGAGGTCACAACAAGTCAATGTCTAGATTTCAGCATGTACCGTCAACTCAAAAGATGATCGACCTGCATCGTTTTCACCTTGACTCGTCTATCTGAAGGCCCCGAACATCAAAACATGCAGACGGCATCTAAGGATTTTCAGATCTAACTGCTGATAGTTCACCACTAGTGAGCTAGATGCTATCAACAACAATACTTGTGTAAGTCGCAATTGAAGTTTAGATCATCAAAGGACACCGTCCCAAATATCAGCCCATTGCAGACCTCTATTGTATTGCATTAGATATCGTCCTTTGGACTGTGCAATCAATATCAAGTGTCCTTTTCTGTTGCGACTCTGGACGATCTTCCTGGTAGATTGGTTTAAGGGTGAGGGTCGTTCACCTGTCTCATGTTCTCAGTGAGTAAAAGAGAAACCAGAAGTGGGAAAGGAATACCACCCGACTTCAGCGTCTGGCAAACGAATGTCCGTTCAGCTCCTTTAGACCCTTGTCTTCTTGGACAGTTGTGCTTTTTCCTCTTCATTCGTTTGCTCACTGATGCCACGTTTCTTCTCTCCACTATGAGTTGCAGCACCTACCTCGCTATTCTTGTTACCATTTCCTCCACAGTCCTTCATGTCCTGGGGAGCATTTCCTTGGGTGGTGGTGGCAAGACCCAGGATTTTTTTGAAGAACAAATCTCGATTTGGATTCTTGGGATGGGTGCTCCTCTTGAAGCTCACACCAGCCTCTTCGTCATGAAATTCTCCATCTGTATATTGGACAATATTTTCCTGGGTCAGAGCTACACGTCGGAATCGTCTAAGTTTGCTGGTAGGGAGAGCGTGCCTCACTTCATTCTCATCTTTGCCAACACATGCTTGAGTAGCAGCCTCGACACCTCCGAGGGTGCGGCCAACCTTCTTCAGCGCTCGTTTGTGACAACGAATAGCTCTGGCGTCGTTTCTCATGAGTAACTCCTTGTCTCTTGCAGCAGCACTTTGCTTCTCTCTAGCAACATCAACTGTCTCACGCGCGATCCAGTTCCCGTCTTCTTCATCAGTCTCGCTGTCAGCTGGAGGGCAGTATTCGTCATCTTCAACCTGTGGCTGATGGTCACTCGACGTACGATTGGATGGGAGCCTAAATCACATACCTCGACTCCCGCAGAATTCTCTCGAGCTGTGCCTTGGTCCAAAAGATGCTTGAGAGTGAAGACCCCCGTGGCTTTACGAGACTGTTTTGGAACATGCTTCGAAGGACCAGCCTTTTCCCGCCCCGTGGCTTTTAGATCCGCCAGAGTGTGGATGCTCCTCTTCTTGAAAGCCGTTGGTGGAGCCATGAGAAAGGAGGTCTCAAGCTCGCCGAAAAGCTGTAGATGTTGGAATTCCAAGATCAACTGCAATGGAGAGGCTGTACAGTGCAACAAGACACGAGAGTTTGTGAAATAAAGAAAGGTTGGATGAGGGAGATCCGTGGAAGAGTATTTATAGGGAAGAGAAGTGACGGCTTCGAAACCGTGCTTCAGGTATCACATGCTAAGCAAATGGAGCTTGAAATTCAAGTGAATAAAAGGAGGGTAAGTGAGCGCTGGTTGATATGAGCGCTTGAATTCCAAGTCTCGCTGCTACCTGTCGTGAGCATACTATTTCTCCTCGCTCAGTCGAACTCACTGACCTGATGAACCTCGCTTGCGATTCTTACCGGCAGAAGCACATCAGCGGCAGCACCATACTATCTCCAAATTCGTCCTCATGAGAAGAACTTCTGGGGAATACCCGCCCTGACTATGAGTCTATGTTTTAACTTGAAGTATGAACGTGTCACTCGATACTCTCCATGTCTTCTATGCCCAGCGTTGAAAAGTCTGCCGAAGCCACCCCGTCATTACATTGTTCCGTATCTCGCCAGCAGCATCCAATAATATCATGGCTGATATGTATGCCTTGGCATAAGAACGGGCCGACCTGACCAACCAATATTTCGGCTGATGAGCACACACTCAAGTAGTCTATCAAGTCATCAGCTAGCACTTTGGAGTCTTTCCAAACCCTCAGATATCTCTCGGAATCCTTCCCCTGGCCACATGGACGAAGAATTGCCTTGACCAAACCGTGCAAAATTCAGCCACCTTTTGTCAAGATTTCCATCCAACAAGGTAATTCTATGCATTCAAGTTCATATTCTGTTTGTGCATAGTATATACATACTTAGCAAGACCTCGTCTGGGCATGGCCTCCATCTCCGGACGAGGCGAACCGACCGGCTTGGCAGAACAAGGTTCGGCAGCAGGACTAAGTACAGACTAAATGGACCTTCCAATCTTTCTTTCTTAATTTCTCAAATTCTGAAGGAGCAGAGTATGCTTCAAGCCCATTTCAGATCGTCTCAATCTGTGAAGCTCACTATAGTACATGGCATCGTCCCTTTTTATGTTTTCGTATCAATGTCTGGGACATTCGTTCCAATGAAAACGACTTGGACAGCAGCAAATCTGAGTATTTCAGCAGAAACTCGGTTATGAGTGGACCAACTTACGCAGCCGTTGCGGCAAAGATGTCGACGGTCCTGGCTTTTGTCAAAGAAGCTAGAGTAACAGAGAAAACGGCAGTGAATACGGCGATGAGGCCTAGTCTTTTGGTCATATCATGAACGACGTACAGAACGACAATTGACAGACTGGGCAACAAGGATGCGAAGAGTGTACTGACAATGTGAGCAGGTATCTTGAGGTGGTTGTCGTCGTAATGGAATAGATCTGCGTCCTGATTCAGGGTCTTCTTTCTTCGCCTTCCGATGAATCGGTGATATGGACCAAGACAGACTTTGATCAGCCACGTCGTGAGGAGGTCAAAGTCAGGATTGGCGTTGACAGCCACCAAGTCTTGTTTGGATCGTTCGTCTGTCCATACAGAGTGATCAAGCCCAAGAAGATAGTCGGGCAATGCAGGATTGTCCAAATTACTTGTCAATATGTCCAGGGCTTGCTTTCTTGGTTTCTCACACGTGGAAGACAACTTGATATGGCGCAGCAGAGCGGTTTCTATTGTCCACTGTGAGTTTGATGGCGAGTGTTTCAAACCGGGGAACGAGCTTCTCATACCATATGCTTCGAGTTTCCCCCTGATTTCCAATGCTAGCCTCCATTGCTCGCCAATTTGGCCTTTATCGTCCGGAGAACTCAAAGTGAGCCAGTCTCGTGAATAGAGCTTTTCGTTGGGCTCTTGGCTCTGGCTATCCCGACTCGCCTGCTCTCGAAATCTGGTCTCAAGCTCCACCAGCTCAGCTTGCATATATAGCAGATTCTGCGCCCGCAGTGCTTGGAATTGTCGAAATATCGCAAGGCTGGGCAGAGTGGCCATGCGCTCCGCGATCTTTGCATATCCTTCCATTTCTGCTAGATTGACCGGAAGTGAGGTCTCGATGATACCGTATGGCCATGCGTTCGAGATCAGGCTGAGATATGCAGAGAGATGACGCTAATGCAAATGTGGTGCATGTGATGGCCGCGATCCTGCTCATCTTCGCCAAGCGCTCCCGCCTTCCTCGAATACGAGACCGTTAGTTGACAGCGAAGCAACGTATCTTCTTCAGCCTCACCGCGAACCGTCGTTGACTTCGTTTGATCTGTCAACTTCACTCATTCTTCAATACGAATCTTGCAACCAACACGACCTAATTAGAGGACTCGTTGATTTCCCGGCAAGACCTCATATGCAAGTCTGACAACTAGATTGACGAAACGAACTTCTGACAGCGACTTGAATCTTTCGCTACATGTGAACAGACGCCACGAGTCACCATCAAGAACAGCAGAGCGTCGGCTTGATGCGTCTATGGTCAGAAGTCGAGACCATTCTGACGCAGTAGGAATGCAGCCCAAGGATCCGCATCAAAGGGCCACACATCGCCCAACTCTAGATGGAGATGACTTGCCCACTCGATATTCTCCCCCTCCAGGTTTAGTAGTTGAACATCGCCCAACTCTAGATGGAGGTGAGATCCCAACCCGACCTTCTCCCGATCTAAGGGCTACACATCGCCCAACTCTAGATGGAGATGACTTGCCCACTCGATATTCTCCCCCTCTAGGTTTAGTAGTTACACATCGTCCAACTCTAGATGGAGATGATATCCGCACCCGATATTCTCCCTCTCGAAGGATTATTCGAGTCCTCAATCTAGATGGAGATGAAGATGGAGATGATATCCGCACCCGATATTCTCCCTCTCGAAGGATTATTCGAGACCTCAATCTAGATGAAGACGCGTTCCGCACCCGATATTCTCACAATGGTCCATACCCACCATCGAGCATTGGTGATTCCGACGCCGTACCTTTATCGACACAAACCGCCCAGACGGCCAGGCCGAATATTTATCCTTCCTACGCGGCGTCATCGTCTTCAGATCCATATCTAAGTAGGAGCCACGCGGCACGAAATAATGCCCGATACCCTACCCCGAGTGACGCACGCTTCCCGAGTGATGCAGGTGATGTCCGGCCGACTCTCCCCAAATCACATTCTGCACCAACGCTTGGGACAAGCCAGTCGTTTCGCGTATACAAGCCCGGTTCCATGAGTGGCGCCTCGCCGTCTTTCGTGGACTGCACTGCAATACTTGACTCATGCGGCTACGATGGCAATCGAGTACACAGGAAATTGCTTGCAGAATTAGGGATATTCGAGCCAAGAGATGGTCGTATTAAATTGAGAATCGTGGCCACGGAAGAAGGGGTCGTTCCACGAGGCCTAGAATATTACGTTGAGTTTGCGGTTTGGGAGCGTGAGGGCGCATCCTTACTCCTCGGGCGTGATTGGATCGCGAATCGCTGGGAAGATGGCACGTTTTACGACCATCCGGGATCCAAGAGAAAATGTAAGTGCCGCCAGCCGAGATCTCAGTGAGCGCAAGGTTAACGTGTCTCTTGTTCAAGCCGAAACTGAGGCGGAGCGGAGGGAGAGAGAGAGGAGGGAAGCAGAAAGGCGAAGAGTGTTAGAAGAGAGGGAGAGACGCGCGGAGGAGACGAGGCTACGGCATGAGAGAGCACGCCGATAATCTACCCACCGCTCCTACCGCGGTCACTTGGTTTTGTTACACATCAGGAGAGCACCATGGATGCATGTAGCGCAAGGCGCGAGATTTCAGGCGAGCTGCGACATACTTTTGAGCTTCTCCAGATGGTCGAGGAGCATGATGCGTTTAGAGCAGCACTGTGTCGAGCATTTATCCCGGGTATGATGAAGCTTAGAAACAGCCAGATATGGCGAACTTATCTACATGCTTCCCTGACATGTCGTGAAGACAGAGACAGATGGTACACGAGACTCGGGACAATACATTTCATTTCTTCTTAATGAAAGGCATATTGCATACTTGAGAGGCACACGGTCAATCGAACCACTCAAAACTCCGGGTTTAGACCATAGGGTTCGAATGAGACTTATTGGATGACGGACAGCCTCGGTCTTAACAACGCTCGGTCTTGGAAGCATACGAAAGCCGCAACACAGTGCCGTGCTTTGCTCGTCGCCTTGATCCCTACAGAAACCACAGTCTTACCACTCCAAGGTTCTGTACATGACACCGGTTGATTTGTCGTTCATCACTGGAATATGGTCACGGGAGAGATTGAAATCGTGAATGATATGTATCTAAGAGTGAAAATCAAAGGCTGGTAGCCGATCATCTTGTCCTAAGCACTTGGTGGGGTCTAGGAGGTGCGGCAGTAACGAGCCTCGTCCAAGTCGAGGGGCTCATCTTGGCAGCCTTGCAGGAAATCCAGATACGCAAGGCTGTACTTCGTCCCATTCACAACGCGATTGTTGACTTGAACTCGACGATCTATCCACTCCCTCACAACAGACTATGGGGTTTACCATTTTCCCCGGTGTCCCTGCGAAGATCAAGCTATCATGACAAGCGGCGTCAAGCGATCACTCTTCAACAAACCCGCATGGGCGGCTGCCGCTGCGCCTGGTCCTCCAAGTGAAACCGATCCGAGTGACTCAATCTTTAGCCGCAATACTGTCTACGAGGACATTGTGCAAGCAGAGCAAAGGAGACGCGAAAAGAGGCTAGCCAAGGCTAAATCGCGAACAGATGCTTCCAAAGATAAGGAACCAGAACTCAAGAAGAGGCGGATCTCCATCGATTCGGATGATGATTTGGAGCACGGCAGTGACTCGGACATCCAGAGCGTGTCAAGCCAAAGTAGTACTATAAAAAGGAAGAACACACAGGAACGTTCAGCGTTAGAGAAGAAAGCCCTTGTTTCTCCTCGAATAGATCCTGCACATCCACCTGTGACGAGAAGCACTCCTAGAACAGAGAAGAAATTGAATACAGGGTTGGACCCCTCGTCAAGTTCACCCCATGCTTCCGCCAGACGTCCGACGACCAGGTCCTCCGCATTGGACCAGGAAGACGAGGATCTTGTGGAACTGACACCAAAGCCAAAGAAGAAGCCAGCGACCGTCCAAGCAAAGCCACAGCCATTACTTGAGGAGGAAGAATCAGAAGAAGAGAGCGAGTTTCTGAAGGCACTCAAAGCGCAAGCGCGAGAGAAAGCACGACTTCAAAGGCTAGGCATCGAGCCTGAGAGACCACGCACACCGAACGACGCCAGTACAGCGACCACCAATCCCGCCGGCACACCTCAACCCACCCACGACTCACCCCTTCGTCAAAGACGAGCGGAATCCTCATTTTCCACACAAGATTACCTCTCAGCGACACCTAGAGAAACCACGGTCTCGCAACCACCCGAAGACGATCCCGATGTCAGACTCTACATACAATCCTCCATCCCCTCGACCGCACCACTCATCGTCAAACGCAAAGCTTCGCAGTCTCTCAAACAAGTTCGAGAGTTTTGGTGTAAGAAGAATGGACTGGACGAGAAAACCACCGCCCGCGTCTTCTTCACATGGAGGGAAACTCGACTCTTTGACTCAACGACCATGAGAGGGATTATACAGAAACTCAAGAACGACCATGCTCGTGCCACCAACAGCTTCAATGAAGACCTGGATGATCAGGCCGTTGAAGATCCGAGCAATGGCCAGATCATGATCGAGGCTGTGACGTTAGAGATCTTCGAGCAACGCCAGCAGGACAAAGAGAGGAGAGCCCTGCAACGACAGGAGCTGGGTGGTTCTGATAATGACGAGGAAGGCGATGGAGAAGACGACGCAGAGGCGGAAGCCGCACGTCAAGCTGCGGCAAGGGAAGAAGAGAAACTACGCAATACCATCACTTTGCGCCTTGTGTCCCGTGATCTGGATCCATTGAATCTAAATGTCCGGCCTCACACGACCATTGGCAAGATGATGCAGGGCTATGCTGTCAAGATGGGTCTCGAGCAGGGCAAGACGGCGTGGTTGGTTTTTGATGGGGACAGGCTAGATCCTGACGCTACGGCAGAGGACATCGGGTTTGAAAACCACGATGAGATCGAAGTACATATTCGGTGACGCGTGAGATATTGGACGAAACCGCGGGAGGGTGTTGGGGGGAGAGGAGATATGTATGACTCGAGTCACTGTATAATGAATAATGAGAAAATACGGATATATGCACCAAGTCTTTTTGTTTGTCAATGCTTCATAAACCTTTTGCTTCAAGAATGCTGCTGGTTCACATGGAGGGCCAAGTTGGTAGATTTGGTATCATTGATGTTCTCGTTACCGTAAAACAGACGGCCAAAGATACTAGGATGGGAAAACCTCGAACTTGTTGCTGAAGTTTCTCTACCTGGCATCCTCACGATGATGCAATTGTGCACAATTCCCCTTTCCAGATCCCCAAGGCAAAAGTTGTTGGTTTTATTTGGTGGGCATCAGCGAGAAGCATCCTTGATCAATTCCATTGCAATTGCGTTTTGAGCTACACCAGCCGTCCATTCGCAAAAGTCTGAACCCGCCATTTTTCTTCCTCCCGCGTCTCGTCTTGTTGCATCAGACTTTTAATGACCAGCTCTTCTCGACTCGGCGATGACTCGTTGCAGCTCGTCGACCTTCCTCTTCGCACGGCCGAAGGTACCAAGCTGTAGAACGGAGTTAGTGACCTCGTATTCAATGGTGTGACATACGCTCAAAGAGGAGTAGAGCATCACAACCCTCAGACGTGAAATGTGATGATATGAACAACACTAATTTCAATCGAGGCTGCAACGCTCTTGATACCATGCAGCGAACGAGGATGGGCATGGGGGTTTCGGTGGAAGACATACTCGCTTCTTGGCCAGCTTTCTCGCTCTCTTGTCCTTGCTGTTTCTCAACAATTCGATAACACGACGCTCGTATGGTGCAAGGCCGGCGACTTCCTTGACGATCTCGCGGACGAAGGCGGTGCGCTTGCTCAAGTGGCCCTTGGTGCGGCTGATGCGAGGCTTGGGGTGATGGTGGTGACTTTCTGTATTGTGGAAAAATTATGGTGGTTAGTGGGTTTGCCTATTTTCTTCTTTGGAGGGTGGGATGGGTAGGCTTGAAGGTTGACGATCGATGATGGACAGAGAGAGGAATAACAGTAGAAGACATGATTGCAATGATGTCGTTCAAAGTTGATCTGGCTCTTTGCGTCGATCTTGCGGTCCTGCCTGCCTCTCTCTGTCCTTCATCGCTCGTCGTCCCCAGTCTTTCTTCGGTTCATCGATCGTTGGGATGTGCGGATAGAACGAGGGTAGGAGACTCACGTAGCCCTTGTTGGGTCCGACGGCGATGCCGGACTTCTCAGTAGCTTCCTTTGCCATTGTGTCGAATGGCAACGGTGATACCGAGATGTGTAAGATTGAAAGAGTGGTCGTCGATTGAGGGATGTTCAGGATCAGTTTCTTTCAAACTGCGGCCACTGGCAAGTGTCGGTCGCAAAAGTTCGGCGTGCCAAGACCTGTGCGGTTTGTGTGTGCTAGGCTTGGGGCTGGAAAGGGGAAAGCGTGGTTTTTGGTCTTGGCAAGTCTTTTCGCTCTCAGAATCGCCCGCCGAGTCGCGCGACCGATTTTGGTTCGAGATTTAGGGCAGATTTGCAGTTGCTGGTGCATGAATGTGAGGAGTCATTGCTTCTTCCAGACAGATGACTGCCAGTTGTGGAAATCATGACTTCATCCCGACGACCTAACCCAAGCTTTCAATGAGTCTGACATTGTCAGAGGTTTTAGTCTGCTTTTTCAAGCGCGGTCATGCTTCAGACCTACTTTACCTAGCAGGTGCCTAGTTTAGTTCGTTCACGAGAATTGCTGAGCAGACAATTTTGAGAGTAAGACGTTGGGCTTATCTTTACTACTAGATATCCCCTCAAAGTTTCAGTGCGTGTTGTACCAACTTCTTATACCCCGCCAGTGCATCTTCGAGGTTCTTCACAGTCAATGCTTCATCTCTTCCATGAGCGACCAAAATACTTCCAGGACCATACAGATATCTCTTGACATTCTTATCAAGCACCAGATTAGGAATGTCAGTCCCATAGTTGACGGTGAGAGACTCAAAGCCATCAACGTCGGTGTCCAGAACAACTGGACCATAACCTTGGGAAAAGACCAAGTCTAGTAATTCATCTGGATCCACAGCTCGGATAGCCTTTGTGACAATCTTTCGAGCCAGCTCCGCCGTACCTCCCGCCAATCTGAAAGTAACATCGGCAATTGCAAATTCGGGGACAACATTTCCCGCCACGCCGCCTTGCATGAATCCAACATTGACTGTGCTCTTGCCAAACTTGTCACTGCGAGGTAATCCACCCTCTTCCTCAGGGATATCACCAAGGCGATCGAGCGCCAGGAGAGCGGGCAAGATCATGCTGTTAGCGCTCCTTCCTAACCACGGATACCCTGAATGTGCTGCTTTACCGTGTGCTTTGATAGTAACCATGAAGATACCTTTGTGACCGGCAGCTAGCTTTCCCTCTGTAGGCTCTCCAAAAAGTACTGCCTTGTAGTCGCCTTTCGTCTGCTTGTACAAATCTGACGTCGAGAAATGCTTCATCCCATCTCCACGTGTCTCTTCGCCGACTACCAATAATAGGGCCAGATCCGCAGGGTCAACTTCCTGGGCTGGGTCGGCAAGCAGGTCAAGTATTGTCTGAATCTGGACAGCAACACAAGCCTTGTCGTCAACAGTACCTCGACCGGAAATGAGAATATCCTCACGCGAATAATCTGTTTTCTTGGGAGGCACGGACAGCGAATATGGAATGTGTGGTGGTACGGTGTCGATATGCGAGCTCAGCAGCACTTTAGGAGAGATCCCGGATTTCTTTGCGTCAGCAGAACCATATTTCGACGGGTCTGGGTACGCATAAATATTGAGTCGAGCTTTTGTATCCTTTGATGCATCTGGCGGTGGAACGTTCTGAGTTTCAACCGTGAAGTTATGAGCTTCAAGAAACGATATAATCAATTTGCCAACCCCTAGCTCATTGTCACTCACGGACTCTACTTCGCAGATTGCGCGATGAAGAGACAGAAGAGGTGATGAGGCAATTTCACGATCGAACTTGTCATGAATGACAGTATCATGAATATAATTGCCAGAGATTGGATTTTGTCGTATATAGTCCGAAATGGAGGCTCGTGCAGCGTGTGATGAGCATAATGTGACTATCAGAGTGGCAGCCAAACTCGGTACTTTCATTTTGTCGATTCTTCCAAACTTCGGTTAAAGCGATCATCAACAATTGGGAAACAAAGCTTGGTGTAGCGAGGAACACATAAGCTGTGTTCAACTGCTCGGTCCCAAAAACACCCAGAAGTAGAAAAGATCTGCTTCCGACGAAGATGTGAAGTAATTGCTGTATGATACGAAGTAACCTGGGAGGTATTGAAAAACAGCATGTAGAAAGGCGGATGGAAAGGCAAAGGGACGTACCTATTGCCATTTGAACAATCCAATCATCGTTTTGATTACGTCCAGGTTTAGACCAATCAGGTTGGGATCTCCGTATTAAAACTTAATGAACGGCAACTTTCTCCTAGTCGATATATCTAACTACACCTTCTCAAAGCACAGTCATGCTTTCACACATATTCCATGGGCGACCAGCCCAGTTAAACCAGTTAAGGCCTATTGAACACTAGCATTTGACTTTAACAAGAGTATCATGATTGAACTAGCTGATGCAGGTATCGCCGAAAGAAGGGTCTTATCCCGTAAGAGGTACGGCACTTTCATCAGCAACAACACTACTGTTCCATGGCATTTGGGTTGTGGTTCCTTTCTCTGCAATAGTACCCATTTCTCCTGCTGCAGATACGCTATTGTCCTCAGCTCCTCTGGCTCTCAATATGTGTAGCCGCCGGTTTGGGCCCGTCACCCTCTTCAACCTCAACTTGCTTCATGTGGGCATTAGTCATTTCAACAACATCCTTTTCCTCGCCATCAAAGAATCTGGATATTTCCTCAAGAGGCGTGTACCTCGTTTCCACCACCTGAGTCCATGTGAACCAGACCTGAAACAATAAGAAACAACAGTACACGATGTAGTACCTCCATCGGATATTCTCCAGTGCGATGGGATTTACGAATTGATTGAAGAACAAGGCAATCAGAATTGTCAAGCTGGCAAGCGTCGTACCTTTGGCACGAAGCCCGTACGGCAGGATTTCCAAATTGTAGGTTGTTGTGATACCGGTTTGAAAGTTCTGAGCCACGTATTAGTGATCATTCCTTTTTGTGAAGATAACTTCTAACTCACATTGAAAAAATCATAGATGAAGATAGTCGCTACAATCGCTTTGGCAAGCCCGACATTCTCGCCACCGATTTCGTGTCTTGCCGACATGATGGTCCAAACAGTAAAGGCTGTCAACATACCGATCGTACTGACGAGCATGATGGTACGACGACCAAGACGGTCCACGAAAAAAGCCAGTCCTGTGTTGACAACCAAAGCCCAGGCTCGCAGGCCTCCATTGATACCGAGTTGAACTTGGGGGTTGTTAATACCAATATCTTCAAGAATGATCTTCAGATAATATCCGATGAGCCCACCACCAGCCCATTGCTGGAACAAGGAGATGAAGACGACCAGCATGAGCCTTTTCCGGTTTCCCGGCGTCTTGAGGAAGTCAGAATATCCTCCAGCATTTCCAAGAGTTCGATCAAGCATTAGCATTGTGTATATTTCATGGTATTCCAGATTGACAAACTCGTCGGCATCGTCGCCAACACCATGGTAGTAGGTCAATACCTCTTTGGCCTTTTCGAATTTGTCCTTGGAAATATAGAAACGAGGACTTTCTGGAACCCAGTACATGATCGGTATCACGATGAGTGTGCAGACACATTGAAGGAGTGACGGCAGCCTCCAGGCCCAATCGCTGTGAATCCGAAGAGTTCCGTACGTTGTCCAGGATGCGATAAAGGATCCAACGAACCAAGAGACACCCATGAACGTACACAAGACTGCTCGATCTTGAGGATGGGAGATCTCAGCGACCAGTAAAGGCGCAGCTCCGATGGTGATCGCCATACCAAAGCCAATGAAGAATCTTCCTGCCAGAAACATCTCATAGTTGGCAGCTCCAGCTTGCAAACCCACTCCAAGAAGAATGATAAAAGATCCAATCATTACACCCCATTTGCGACCGAGTTTATCGCAAATTGGCGGGATGAATGGCAACGCTGCAAGAGATCCTAGCGTCATGATGGAAGAGAATATTCCCAATCTTGCTCCAGACGGGTCGCCAAAGTAGTCGCGCCAGTACGACAAGGACTAGAAGGATCAGTCCACATTCCATATGAAGTGGAGCACTAGCAAAACATACCTGCAAGCCATTCATCATGGATCCATCAAACCCATTGGCCACATTGTTGAGGATCAGAATGATACAATAAAAGTAAAGGCTTCGCATGTGCGGGTAGCGCCACCACTTGACACGCTCCCATGTTCTTTCTGCAAAGAAGAACTGTCCTTTTGGAGGTTTCGATGCGACATAACTCCCAGTCTTGGGCGGTTTGGTTAGGTTCCACATACCAATATTACCGGATGCTCTCGCTCTCTTGTTTCTCTCGTGCTAACTCAGGCCTTTGACCAGCAGTCATGTTTCAGAGCAGAAGGAGGCGACAGCTTCTGATATATACTTACCAGGACGAAGCCCTTACCCTGCGCACATCACTCAGATGATATCCAACACTCGGAGATACTCCTGTTATGGCATATTTGAGGCGATCATGCAAAGACTGCGTTCTGGGTGCATCTTCCATGTGCTAAGCCAAAATTTCACGATGAGAACAACAATCGTCCAAGCAACAGTATTGGTGGGTGTCCTTCCGATCCCGCATTTCCTAACAAGTCATACCAGCGACAACGGAATCAGGAATATGATCGACATGGCTGGCTCTTTGATTCGTCCGCCAAGTCCCTTTCTCCTTGTGGGAGATTCCTTGGTAGAGTCACAAGCTGAGCCTCCGAATCGAGGTATTGGAGATTGTTAACAATTTAGCCAGACAGTTGCAAACGACAAGGCCTCGGATGTCCATTTGTTTGGCCGACACTACGGCTTTCACAGTGGACCTGCTCAAGAGGTACTTTTGGTTCTGGCTCCGTTATTGCCCTTGACACAGCCCAGGATTCCCAGGACTGGTGTCGAGCCTACGGGGAGTTTACGCGGGGTACCCCAAGCGGCCAAGACGAGGGCGGAGCGGGGATGGAGCAAATCACTCTTGGCAAAGCAATAAACCCGCCTCAACCTATCTCTTTAGCAGCACGTATCTCCTGGGGCTGTATTGTTATTAGCCTAAGAGGCGATGCGAATCTGTCTGATCTATCTCTTTCTGCATATCAGATCTCTATTAACCGTGACACTACATTGCCAAGGCTATTCAAAAAATGCCGGCATTTTCAACTCACTTTGATTCTCAGCTCCTCCTGGCGAGTAGGACATGTTCCTGGAATCTTGGCGACTTCGCCTACGATGTGTCCACCTGTTTGTTCTAATCTGATGCCTTGCCTCTCCAGTATCGTTGAGTTCATGGCTTTCCTCTTTCTCCCAAGTTCACCCTGCTACCCTCTTGCAACTGTTACAATGGCGATATCAGCCTATGACATCGCTTTGCTCGGTGGATATTGGCCGTGCTGGTCGGGTCTGACTCGGAATTCACTCGTTACCCTAAGGTTCGATACACTCGGTGTGCAAACGGCACAGAGGCACTTGACCACGCGCACTCTTCCCTTGACCGCTCTAGCTGTTGTCTGGATCAAGTCCTGAGACTTTAAATTGGACTGGCCCTGCTACTACGCTCCGGTGGCCACAGGGCTATGTTGGCTATACTTGTAACAGATTTGTTACTGTCTTGATAGTTCTATGAAGCTAGCCTCAGACATGGCAGTATCGGTGTCCACGACAAGTGTCCTACGAGCTTGGAAGAATCTAACTGCCTAAATCGAAAGCGATGACAGAGAAAAACGAGTATAAACGCCATGCAAGTCGAAAACAGACAGTAACGTAAAGCTGAGTGTTCACGTGCAATAAGTAGGACTTACATTTGGCTGCCCAGATAAGCAGAATCCCCAATTTTTTCGGGTTGAAATGCATAGCCTATGACAGCTGCCAGAGGCTTTATTCCATCAGAAGGACACGCTGATGTCCGGGATCGCTATGTGCCCCTGAACCCGCGAGCCTCGTAGCTCAAAAGGCCTCCCATCCCGTCTTAACTAGACATAGTCACGCGTGAGGATATAGGCTGGGAATATTGATCCTTGAGAAATCGTCGAACATCCCATTTGAAACTCAGTGTGCACAGATGGCGTCTATCACGCCGTTTCATTTTCCCTTGCAGGGTACTTCGACCGTTGAATTATTAGAATCACATCCACCCTGTTAAGCAGGATTGTCTAAGTTGAAGTCATACGTATCGCGATGTTCTTTGAGACCTGGATATTTTTACACGAGGACCATGTGATGAAGGTACAATTATACGATGACTATTCCCTTTTGTTGTTGTCCAATCCTCTCCACCATTACCAGCTTCCCTATAAAACCAGGCGATCCATAAAACATCCTTTCCCTCCCCATAGACACCAAATATTACACAACCATGCACATCGTCCCTCTCAAGCCTGGTCTACCTCGGCACATACGGCGCCCCCGTCATTTCGCCCGCGCTCTCCCTTGCCTCACGGTTCTTCTTCTTGATACGACGGACGACAAAGGTGATAAACGCCGCCAAGATTAGCAACCCAACCACGCCCCAACGGCACCACCAGCAATGGCAGCTGTATGGCTGGACTTATTTTCCGAGTCGGAGCTGGAGCCGGAGTCGTAACTTGAGAATGAAGAGGGCGATTCGTATGCAGTGGAGGTAGTGCTATAACGGGTGCTCCGCACAGATGTTGTCGTTGCTTGTGCGTTGGAAGTTGTTGCGATAAAGTCGTCGCTCGTCGTGGGGGTTCTGAGGTTGTTGTCCGTGTGGTTCTCGATGTTGTTAGGATATCTGATGGTACTGAAGAAGTGGTTGTGGTGGTCGTGGATCTGAAGGTCGTCGTTGTTGTCTTGGACGTGGTGCGTGTCGTTGTCGTTGTCGTTGTCGTTGCGATAGTGGGCGGTGGTGTAGCGATGAGAACAGCAGCTGCTGTGCCGCATCTCAGCGTCGTGTAGGTATAGGCACCGGCGTAGAGCACAATGGTCAGGCAGGCGCTGTTCTGAGGATTGAAAGTTGGGTTGCCACTGCGTCGGAGAGCCGGTCAGTTTGCAGTCTTCAGGTGGTCTAGGTGATTCTGCTTTGGAGTAAAGAACTACTTACCATATTCCCGTCGCTTGTCCGATGCATGGACTGGTGGTAGTTGCACAAATCGACACACTCTGGTTTTGATTGACACACCGTGTCGTCATGATGCACGGGTCCAATAAACTACCTGTGCTATCCGTGGAGCAACAAGCCATATACCCCAGCGGCGTGTTATATGCACAAACCAGGGGCGAATTGCATGTCAAAGGATTGCCGCTGACAAACGCACAAGTATCCGTCCAGTCTCGCTTGTGCAGCTCGTCTCGGGCATGGACGTTCAGATATGGTGGCGGCGTAGGTCGAGGAGATATTCCCCGCGGATCCAAGGCGACATAGCCCGTCTGGAGTGGTTCCCCATAGCCCAAGAAAGCGTATGAAGTGCTGAAGAATGCAAAAAGAATTGGAAGAAGCGTCTGAAATATCATGTTGTGTGCTACGGTTTGATGAAGATCTTTGCTTGCTGTCATGTTTCTGTTGCTGAAAGTAAGGCAAATGCCCTTGAGCATGAGTCGAAGGTGTAAGGGCCTTAAGCCTCTCTCGCAGAGTCTGTTGTCGCTCACTCGAACTCAGCCTGATGAGCTCTCGTATCCCCTCCGCTGTCGTCCTCCACGCGACCCTCCATTAACCAGAGGGTGCGCGAAATGGGGCGGCTCTTGTGACGTTTTCGCTTTCGAATGCGTACATCTAAATGAGCAAAGTCCAGCTCACCCCTAGAAACTAATAGGCAGCTAGAAGCCAAGTAGTCAAAGAGTGCCAAAAGGGGCAATTGTGGAATTGACATGATGATCGGATCAGGCTGTCGCTGCTTTAGTATGCATGAACGAACCACAATCGTAACTCGCTTCCCATTCATTGGTCTGGAAAATCGAGCTCATCGGGATGAATGCCCATTTAATGCTCATCAGCCCATGGCATCGGAAACCGCCAGCCTTCAAGGTCATGCGTACGTCAAGTGAGCCTGCTACGATTCCTCAGAATACGGGTGGTGGAGAGAGTGTGCCTCACTGGGGTGTCCGTGTCTGGCAATGCACAACGAGGCAGACCTTGCTCCCACAAGGCAAACTAGTAGTATTTTTCATGTCAACTGATCGATGCCGGCGATGGTGGCGTTCAGCCTGATCGCAGGCATCAAGTATTGAATGCAAGCCCTCCGTTTTACATCATCTAGATATCAGGTTGGTACCAGTATCGATTGTCTAAAACTCTGCACAATCTGCAAAGAACACACTAAAATCATCATGAGTTTGGCTCCATGGTCATCCGTCGCCTCTGGCGTCAGTTCGGGGTTGACACTGGTGATCAAGATCTTCGAATACAGCTATGCGCTGCGTGCGGTTGACCGGCAAACTGAAGAATATTTCATTACAGCCCAGCACGCCTGTCAAAACATACAAAAGTGCCGAGAGCTCTTGAACAATATGAGCGACAGTCTATCAGCTTCCGAGATCAAGGACTATAAAAGAGTGATTGAAGACACGAGCAAGGCCGCCCGAGAAGTTTCCATGCTTCTTGAGCCAGCTCGCGTTGATCGTGAGGCCGATGGCAAGATCCGGTTTAGGACGCGAGTGATGTGGGTGGTGAATGATGACTCCAACATAGCGGCAGCCTTGCGAAGGCTGGATATTGTGCACACCACCTTGACACAGAATATTTCCACGCTCCGGCTGATGTCACAAATGGCTCGGAACGAGGAACAGCCTCCCACATATGAGACTAGCGAGCTGATTCGGTGGAAGCATGAAAGTCGGACGTTGACGCCCAGCACGAGCATGCAGGCACTTCGTCCCAAGAGATCGATATCTCCAAGTGGAGAATCGAGTATGACTTCAGGAACTAATACCGAAAGTCTTGCTCCCAATAGATACCAAGAGGATGCAACATCCTACCGAGATTATTCTTTGGCTCATACCAATTCAGCACCCGAACCACAGCGATATAACATTGCCGTAAATGCCGGGCCATGGACAGGAGGTATTCAGAGAGCACGGTCTCATAATTCCGATCCCGCACCCAGGTCGTGGCTCGAATATCAAGCCATGAAGTCGAGGAGGAGGCAAGAAGAAGAACAGAGAAGAAATGTTTTGTGATATAATCAAAGACAATCCTTGTAATTCAACTGGTTTTAAATATTCCAACGAAATCCCTGCGAATATTCGCACTCTGTGGCCGAAGACCTGTTTACTCCACATCTTGTCATAATCGTTTCCTGATAAGACGCTGAATAGTCAAAGGTGGATGAAGCGCAATTCCATTTTCATCATGGGATTTCAAGACAGCAGGCACCCTGACAACAGTTGGATATGATTTTCCCGAGTCATTCGATCCCCACTCGAACTGAAAAGTCGAGGGTTGACTCTGGAGCCAAAGAGCCAACGCGGCGGCAGTTCGGAACACCTCCGTCAAATGTTTAATCCTCTGCTCATCGTCGTACCGACGATTGTGGAAGGGTGCAAACGCCTGACTGAAGTCAGTGGCCAGCTCGTAGAGGAATGACTCGTAGTTAGGATCTTGCAGCGAAGTGCCGTCGAATAGCTCCGGCCGTATGTAAGCTGTGAGAGTGCGCCAGCGTGATACTGCCAGCATGTAGTCTACAATAGCATTAGCCTGTAGCACAAGCAAGAGTTATTGAAACTCACTAGGATCGTCTAAGTTGCGTTGGCCTTGCCCTTGTGCAAGTGACAATCCTGCCGTCACCTCGCTTGGAATAATGCTGTCTCGACCTATTGGTATTGCAATGAGTCCCACAATATAGTAGCCCAGACAATGTTTGATCACTGCAGGCTTTCCATACGTTGATTCCAAGAGAGCATCCAAATGAGTCGGCAAGATTGGAGTGGTATATTTGGAAATCTCACTCACTTGAGTGTGTGTCAGGTTAATATCTGGGTTTTCACAATAGTAGTTATCAATGTGCATTTCAATTTGATCAAACAGAGTCAGAACTCTTGTCTTGACTGTTTCATCATCGGCTTGATGAGGGAGGAAATTCTCGACCCTATTAGCCGGCTGAAGTCCTGTCACTGGGACGACTGAAAGAGAAGGCGTCGGTTTGCTTGTCGGCTGAAACGCCTCTGACTTGGAAAGGAAGTGACGAGGACGACTTTCGCGTCTACCCAAGGTTGACCTTCGATGCCTTCGACGCATCAACACCACGAGTATGGCCACAGCCAGTGCCGCACCAAGCACCGCACTTGCAATCGAAACTCCAGCAACCCCACCGGCCGACAGATTGCCGCCATGCGAGCCCCCGGGTGTAATTTGAGAAGATGGAGGGACTCCACCCTGCGTAGTCGATGTAGTTGATGGCCCGACAGGCGTGGATGCTGTAGTAGTGGTGGTGGTGCTGGTGGTGGAAGGAGTACTTGTCTGAGGATTCTGATTCATCGTACTGCTAGAAGAAATTGTTGTTGGGTCAGATCTTGTCTTTGTAATAGTAGATGAAGTTCCGCTGGTTGAAGTCGTAAGGGAACTAGGTACTGTAGAAACATCAGGATCTGATCCAAGACCAGTTTGAGAGCTCGTAAGGATGATCGAAGTGGCCGGACTATTTTCCGCCATTATTGCTTCCAAAATTTAGTGGGATTAATACTTGAGCAGTGTGCAGACAGATCAGGATACTTGAACCAAATTCCAGAAATTGCCTCTGCAAGTCTTCACTTCCGTCCAAAGTTATGGTCAGGCTGACGGTCCGACGGAGGCTTGGCTGGTGGTGTGGTGGTCTCGTATTCATGGAGGCAAAATTGGTGCAGGTCTGCACCAAACCTGCGCCAATTCCGAATCCCTGTCAGTGTCTCAGCCAGATGCTGTGCACATGAGAGTTGGTATCAATTGCTGCTTTTATGCATGGAGGGGATCAAAACAGACTTCTCTGAAGGTTGTGACGGTCGATTGTTGGGGGGCTCAGCCTGAAAAGCTCCATTGTCGATCCCGAGAGCAACCAGGACAATCGTCTCTTTTGTCGATACTCGATACAAAACATCAAAGAGACAACAGCATGGTCAATGGCCCACGGCGAACGACCAGATCTTGTTATTGGGGTGGACTTTGGAATGTCCCAGACAGGTATTTGGTGCAGCCTCAACGAAACACTGTTCTGACTCATCACAGGTGTCGCATACTCTGTTCCTCCATGGAATAACACAATCCCCTTCCAGAAGTGGACGAACAATACAGCAGAAAGTTACGACAAAGTTCCAACTCGCCTGTCTTATCTCAGGGGAACAAAGCACGTCAGATCGTGGGGTTTCGACGTCGGCGCGAGCAATAACGCGATTGTGGTTTGTGACTATTTCAAATTGCACCTTGACCCAAGTTATCGAGAATACGAGGGAATCACGCGTGCCGAGGCCAAGCAGTGGTACCGTGATTATCTGGCATGTATCCACGATCATGTTGCCCGATTCTTTCAGAATAGTTATCCCGAATGGGATGCGATGCGAGTTGAATGGAATTTCAGTGTACCCACAACATGGAAACACGCGGGGCTTGTCAACGAGCTGAGACCCATCATGAAAGACGCTGGATTTGGAAGAGATGGTCCGAAACACTCATGCTTTGTGACTTTGACAGAGGCAGAGGCGGCCGCGATCTCTGGTGCTCAGCAGCAAATCAAGGTTTGCTCCTCGAATAACCCAATGGTGTGGTTGATAGTTACTGACTTCTACCGAGCGAGACGATGTCATCCTTGTATGTGATGCTGGTGGAGGAACAACGGTTCGCCAAAAAAATTCTGCTGCTCCTCCATTCCGTACTTACGCTCTGGTAGGATGTGAACATCATGAAAGTCAAGTCCGAAATCGGTGAACCCCTGAGAGTAGCTCAACTCATCGAAGTGGAAGGTATCCTTCCCCGTGGCGCAGTTTGTGATCGACAAAGCTCAGTTCTATCGTAGGTCGAGACATTGGTTCTGCGCTCATCAACCTGGAGGTACAGCGTGAACTTGCCGAGCGTTTGCGACCCATGCAGCATGTATTTTTACCGAGAACGGTAGAAGAAATAGCTGAAGAGATGATGCTTGGACGTTTTGATAGATTCAAGCACGACTTCGGTTCCCCTGGGTCAACCGCACCCAGAATTCGCTTGCCTGTACCAGGCTTGTCACCGCAGTCATTTTATCCTGAATTAGGCATAGAGAATTCTGAGATGGAGGTAGAACAAGAGACAATCGCGCGGCATTTTGATCGTCATGCGACTGCAATGATCAATTTGATTATAGAACAATTGCAACATCTCAAAAGAAAACACCCCGGCGAGAAAGTGTCATACCTCATTCTATCTGGGGACTTTCGGCATCTCCCTACATTCAAAATCGACTGAAGTCACATTTCTTGAGTAGTCAGAGGGCGGACATCTCTAATGCAAGAGGAATGAAAATCTTGCTTGCAACAAACTTGTGAGTAGTTGAAAACCGGCTACAAGTGCAGACTGATATTCAAGATAGACAACTTGCCGTGGTGAAAGGCCTTGTCAAGCATCGTGCTCAACAACTTGAGATAAACATTTCGCCAATAGTGAGGCGCTGTGCCCCCGTCAGTTACGGAGTAGTTGTCAACCAAAGATATGACCCAAAAGTCCATTTAGGTCAGAGAGTAGACCGAGACAAAAGGGACAACAAAAGATGGGCCATTGATCAGATAGAATGGCTGATCCGAAAGGTAATGGCATTTTATTTCAGATATCCGTGGCAACTCGGCTAAAACTTGCAAAGGGCGATGAAGTGACGAACGAAGGCATGCGTAGGAAATTTCAGGCAAAATTGAATCCTGCGCAGCTACATAGGCCCTGGAAGGCCCAATTTGTCATGTCCACATGCGACGTAGACGACTTGCCCCAGAGCATGGCGGAGCGAGAGACTGTGCGGGAGGTCTGCTTGATATCGGTAAACCTTGCTAAGGTCAACAAAGTTGTTCGAAATCACCACTGGTGGAATTCCGGTCCTCGGTACGAGCTCGCCAAATTCGAGGTGATACTCGTCCCAGGATATGCCGACCTGAAGGTCATATTGATGAGCGGGAATAGGGTGGTGAACGACGACACAGATCTTATCGAGGTTGAATGGCAAACAGGAATGCGAGCAAAATTGCCCGGAAATCTCGACGCTTTTGATAGGCCATATGTATGAAACGGTTCGAAGAGAAGGTGAGACATGTTACACGGGCTTTGGTTGTGAAAGCTCACAGAGAGGTATTGATCTCATGACTATCCCACATCTGTTCGTGGAGAGAAGTGAGAGAGTCTTGAAATTCGAGAGATCAGGTACTTGGGTGTGCACGTACCCCATACTCTGTATATCAAGGAACAAAGAACACAGCTTGATGTGGTTGCCCGAATGGACTAGCTCACGGAACGGGCAGAATAGGAAGTACTGAGAAGTAGATATGCAATTACCGTTGCCTTCTTTGGGATGTCCATTCCAAGCTTCTTTGAGTCAGAAATCAGCAGAATATTGTTGGAACCATGGCCATCAGCATACAAGTCGAGTTCCTTGTCCATAGTAGAAGTATTCTATGCGCTGGCTTTACCTTTCCCATTCCCATGTGTGGGTTTCGTCTTCTCCCGCCTTCGTTCCCAAACCATGAGATAGCTCTCCCGCGTGAACAAGGTCTCAGCTTCTGCTCGTTCGACCCATAGATCTTGAATTTCCAACCACTCTGGTAGGTCGTTTCTCTGTGACAATGCTGCGGCTTTGTCCCGGAGCTGGACCTTCCAAGCCACCTTTGATCCTTCACCGCCAACGGCTTTGTTGGCAGCATCCGCAGCATTGGAATCTTCACCTCCCCAGTGGACACACTCGTCGTATCAAGGATGATATTTGCAACCATTTCATAATATATTGGTTCACCAGGAGGGTGGAGCGCTGGATTTGGTTCGACATATGGTGACATATCGAGTCCGCGTGGTGATGGGAATGTGACAATGGTTGGGTTTCTCTCTGAAACGAATTTGTTGACGGAGAATCGTTTCGTGTGAAACAGAAGGTAGGGTGGGAGTGGGTGTAGCAGGCGATGGCGAACGCGATGGGCCGATTTCTCTGAGGCATTGATACCGTTGTACTTTTGAAGCAGAGTCGTCAATGGTACTTGTGGTATGATGTTCTTAGATTCCACTGCGTCACGAAATAGTGGAACTGGGGTAAGTCTAGAGTCAGGATTAAGAACGGTGTAGTACTTGTCGAGATGTTGGAAGAGTCCTCGAATCTCAAACGGTCGCCGGAAGCATCAGATTTGGCTGTTATTTCTTGTGATTCGACTCTAAGCTTTCCTTGAAAAGTTTTCTGGATAATTGACGATAGCGGCTTCGTCTTGGATCCTCCTAGAGTTAGATGTAAATTGTTAAGATACCAAGAGAGGAACTCGACAGGATCTGATTGTTGAGTCAAGGTGAACTTCTTCGAAGACCTCAGCGCAATCTCCTGCAGCAGCTCATGGGGAGATACGTGGTTTCTGAAAGCTTTCGAGTTCCACAACTTTCTCACAAGTGTACTAGTTCGTATTGGCAACTGTGAGGCCGTCAACGGAAACTGGTGGAGAAGGAAGAAATTGCGTAGCGGAGCCACATGTGCCAGCGTTTGTACCACGACATTGAGATAATCATTGGCCTTGATGTTGTTCATGCCGATATAGCCAGGTCTGTACTTCTTGTTTGCCAAATCCGTCGACTCTCTGGGAACCTTATCCAACTTCTTGACATCTTCTTCTGTGAACTTTGGATCTGCGACATATTTGATGTCGTCCAAGCTCTTGTTGTGCACTTCATACCCTTCAGGTAGCACATAAACTTTTTGTGACTCCAGGTTGATGTAGACATGGTGGTCCAACTCAAGAGCATGGAAGTACGCATAAGATTTGGGCCCTCGTCCCTGAAAGTACTTTCCACATACTAGGCATGCGTAGACATTCAGATTGGATAGGGTTATGGAGCATAGCTTCTCGAAATCGAAGTCTAGGAGAGACCGATTGATCGTGTCTAGGTAGAGGTCGTTGTAGCCTTCGGTGGGTGCTTTTTGCCGTAATGGCGCAGCCGTTGTCCCGTCTTCTTCGTCTTCTGTTTCTTCCTCCTCATCAAGAGTATGATCCGCGTTATCGTGGTCTGTCGTTTCCAGAGCACCTTCTGGAATGTTGGATGTAGCGCCGTGAGTGTGCGGATGCCCAGTTGCGCCGTTGGTGTATGTAGTATCCTCCTCTTCAATCACATTTTCCACGCGCGCTTTCTTGCTGGTAGGTGAAGATATGTTTAGTAACGATTCAAGAGGTTCTTCAGATTTGCGTTTGGACATCGTATGCAAAGGTGGTCCAGATATGTTGACTCCAAAAACGATCGGTTTCCAAGAGCAGGCGCACAAGGGCTCTTAAAAAAAGTGCAAACAGGACAAACTAAATTCTGGGAATTCTGCGGGGTCAGCCTTGCACATGCAAGCCTCCCAGCCTTGTGCCTGGGTCGAATTGATACAAGGGTTTTCGCCCGCCTCTACTTGACTATAGCTTCCTAAGCTTGGCGACTCACAAGTTGTATCGTATATAATTGAAATTAATTTCATGTATTCGACAAAGGTCGCTTCGTTCTAGCAAACTTCGAAGTTTGGATGGATTAGAAGTGACCCCAGCCACAGAGTTCACTACCCAGCTCTAAAGCTACCCTTGTCGTAGTCCTCCAAACTGCCAAACCGATGAGCCCTTCCAGTCCGAAGCCCAGGAACCAGGCATTCCAGAACTTTAATGACTTGAAAGAACTAATGTCGAGCACCCCCAAACGTTTCTCACAGAAAAAACTATCCCTAATGATCCATCGGCATTCTTTTCAGGAGTGAGCACGCTTTTAGCCAGAGCCCGGAGGAATAAGAGATCAATAGGTAGCATCAACATTGACTTGACTAAAGACGCTGATCCCCTTGCGAAAAATTCAGCGGCGTGTGTCGACAATTTAGTCACCCGGTAGAGCCCGTCTTCTGCTTGCCTCGATGAGCGCATGGGTCGAGGGCGATAAACTAGTCTCTCCTCTATGTCCGTCGGACGACGAACTGGTCGTGGCAAGTTGTGTGGCAGGCTAGATGCCCGCGATATGCCAGGAATCGGAGTGCTTGCTCTAGCCCATGTGTCTGGCGTTGTAGACTCGGCAGCCCCGTCAAGCATTGCTTGGAGAGGAATAGCTGGGCGGGACTCATTCAGCACCACATCCAGCTCTTCCACAATGTTTGCTGAGTCACTGCGATTCGCCCTCTCGGATCTAATAGGAGCCTCAGGCTCGGTGTGTAATCCAGTGGGTTCCTCGGTTGCATCTTCATCAGGTGGTACTGCAAGCCTGGTGTTGTTAAGAGTCAGTTCAGGATCTATGTCCTGTGGATCCGGAGTCGAGGTCGAAGCGTTGCTTTGACTTAGTGAGTCCACGTCGTCAGTCGACAGGTCTGTCCCTGCATCTGCGTCGTCTTGGTCGATATGATAATCATTCAGGGCATTCTGTAACGCCATCATCCGCATCGTCCGAGCTGATAGCCGATTTTCTCTCGTTGCTGTTTGGTTCTCACGCTGCATCCCAATGTAGTAAACAGTGACACGCTGGATGATATCATTCTCTAGGCTCGGGCACATTTCCACCGCCATGAGCCCTCTTCGAACTTGAAAATTCCTCTCCCAAGAATTGAAGATAACGAAGAGAAGATGTTCACACAGACGAATAGGATCCCGATGTCCAAAATCGGCGACACTGGCCTTCAGCTGATGTAAAAGAGTTGCATTAGTCTCCGGGTAGTTGATATGCCGTGCGTGGATGGAAGAAGCTTGGTCGGGTTTGCCAGGCCTGATGATAAGTCGATGCATAATTCCATGGAGATATGAGAAGAGCAACCGGCCCACACGATCTTGAATGTAAGCCAGCACAAATGGATGAAGTAGAACTTGTTGGATGAAGCCCAGAGTTCCCGGAGTAGACTGCGAATACCCAAGGGCCTGAGAACTGAAGAGTGAGGTCAAGCGAATAGGGAAAAATTCCCACAAAGGTGGCGCTAGACTCTGTGGGATAATCGTCAGACTCTGGAGAATTGAGCAAGCTTGAAAGGGATATTCGAAAGCAAACCAGGTGAGCTGTAAACTAGTTTCTATTAGCAGGTATATTCATCGACATATTTAGAAGACGGTTACCATTGTCGACGCAAGAATCTAAGAAGATCTTGGTAAGAAAAGGGACTCGAGACTTGGCTCGGATCTGGAACTGGATCTGCTTCGAGCATGTCATTTCTGAAGGTTTGACTAATCTCCGAGATGGCGGCTAGAGGATAGCCAGAAAAGAAGAATGCTCTCGGACCAATATTATTCCAATCTGCAAGGACAATGCTCGAAAAGGGCTTATCGAGATATGTTCGAAAAGTCTATGAAGGTCAACAGTTGACAGCGCTTGGGCGAACTGATACTTACGAGGAGTCGGCGACGAATTGAGAGGATCCATCTTGTCGCAAATCTTCGGTAGAGCTCTGCAAGAGACCTACAAAGCGTTCCGGCGACAGATTCATCCAACAACTGTCGTTCTTTCTGTTCGGCACTCAAGTTGTGCCAACGATTTTGATTCTTCTTGGCCTTCTTGACGACCACGCCCACAGTAGCAAGCGCATCATTCTGTGCCCTGTTCAGTCTTCTGCGTGACTGCTCTGATGCCTCATTACGAGGATGACCTCTAGCATTAAACTGTTGAACATAACCTGGGGCGGTGGCGTGCTGCACGTTCGGCCCAAGAATAAATCCATCCTCATCATCGCGTATGGGTGCTTGAAATGGAGATCTGCCCTGTGACACAAGTTAGATGCTGCACTTCAGATACATGCGAATACATTTGTACGTCTCCCTGAAGGAAGTGCGAATGTCCAAGAAGGGGAAAATGTCAAACAAGTACTCTTGAATGATGACAGCCTGGATGTGCTTACCAAAGCAAAGCTCGCCAGATGAGATTGCCTGCCCATGTCCCAACACCGATTTTACTCCTGGCCTCTCTAAAGTTGATGTCTTGGAAGGATTTGTCCTCAAGACATGATTTGCACAACCACCAGGTGCCAGTGATCCTAACGACTAGGATCTGAGTTTGCACAACTCCTTGGGTCGTGCTGCAGGATTTAACAGGTCTGCACCGCAGATACTGAAACAATGTCTTTCTTATCTGCGATTCCTCTTGTTTGAGATTATAGAGATTGATAGTTGACAATGGACGATTTCACTCTACTTCGATTATGCTCGATCAAGGTCGATGGATGTTGGCCACGCTCTTTCCAGACGAAAGTAGTCGCCAAGGGATCGGCGCGGAAGCTAACGACTAGCGTCTACCTTAAATCTATGGCTCCACTCCAAAATGTGCAAATACTCGAACAACTTTTTGGAGAAATTTTCTAGAAATCAACTACAATACATCAACACCAACCTCCGCCTGTACGCAGTCTGATTTGTGAGGGAAAATTCTCCAGCAGTGCCCGAATCTTGCATGGCATTAATTTCGGTTCGACAATAGAGTCAAGATGGCGACAAAGGTCGAGTTTAAGACCACCTTTGAGGCTGCCAAGACAATCGAACCAATCTACACTGGAGGCGAGATCTCTTCCAATTCGGATGGAAGTCTCATTGCAACATGTGTAGAAGAGGATGTCTTGGTAATCGATACTAAGACGGTGAGAGTTCTGTGCAGGATCGAAGGCGATGGCGAACCAATTACTAGCTTATGTTTGGCTCCTGATGCATCGTGTCTGGCCATCTCATCTCGTTCACTTTCACTCCGAATATATGACCTCACGCTATCACTCGAACCTCAGGTTTTACAGTACAGGCCCATAAGGACCTTGAAGCCACATACGACCCCTGTCGTTTCTTCAGCGATTGACACCACTGGAACACTTTTAGCCACCGGTGGTGCGGATGGCAGTATCAAAGTCTGGGATATCCGAGGAGGCTATACCTCACATACATTTCATGGCCATGGCGGAGTCATCTCTGCCCTCACATTTTTCATAAACGACTCCAACATCCTGCCCATCAACTCAACCTCGAAGCCAAATCGAAAGCGGAAAAGTCGTGATGGCGAGCAGACAGAATCAGAAATCTCTGGCTCAATTTATTTGGCGTCTGGAAGTGAAGACGGCAAGATCCGAATTTGGAATCTGGCTGCTCGAAAATCCATTGCTTTACTGGACTCACATGTCAGCGTCGTACGCAGCCTTCGCTATTCAAAGGCTCAAAATCTCCTGCTATCCGCTAGTCGTGACAGGACAATTATTCTTTGGAACTCCCAGACCTGGAAACAGCAGAAAGTTATTCCTGCTCTCGAAGTCCTGGAGACTGCTGATTTTCTGGAAGACGGCCGATGTTGCTTCGCAGGTGGTGAACATGGAGTTGTCAGGTTATGGCAGACATCCACTGGCCGGGAATTAACGCCCAAGCAAACGCCGGGTTTAGAGAATGACTCTATCTCGAACATACTACTCGTCAACGATGGCCGTGCCCTCCTTTCGGTCCATCAAGACCAGACATTTAGAATTCATGATGTATCAAAGTTACAAACAGATATCGAGTCAGCATCGATAGAAGTGCTGGATACAGTTCGGACGATTTCTGGAAATTACGACGAGGTTATTGACATGGCCTGCATTGGCCCCGATAGATCCTTGCTCGCTCTCGCCACGAACACCGAAAGCATCAAGCTTGTCTCCATCACAGAATCGTCAACTGACAATTCAACTGATTCAAATGCATTTGGTGGTGACGTTGCTGTACTCGAAGGGCATGAAGATATCATCATTTGTCTGGATGTGGACTGGTCCGGTCATTGGCTTGCTACTGGCGCCAAAGACAACACCGCTAGACTATGGAGACTTGACCCCAGTACATCGTCTTACCAATGCTTTGCCATCTTCGCCGGCCATGCAGAGTCGTTAGGCGCAATCGCTTTACCAAGAAGCCCCCAATTGATGGCCCAGCACTCAGAAGCCCTGCAGATCATGCTCCGGCATTTTTGCTCACTGGCTCGCAGGACAGGACTATCAAGCGGTGGGATACCTCGAAATTGAAGTATTCATCATCACTTAGCGAACCGTATACAGGCGCAAAAGCACTCTTCACCCGAGTAGCCCACGACAAGGATATCAACGCCCTTGATGCATCTGCGATTGCACCTCTTTTCGCGTCTGCCTCCCAAGATCGAACGATAAAAATCTGGTCATTGGAAGACGGATCCGTAACTGGTATCCTTCGAGGCCACAAGCGAGGCGTTTGGTCAGTCCGGTTTTCACCGGCAGGTACACCACCGCTCAATCTGTCCGAGGGCGGATCAAGCGGGAATCGTGGGCTCCTCGTCAGCGGCTCAGGGGACCGCACAGTCAAAGTGTGGTCGCTATCCACGTATACGTGTCTGCAGACATTCGAAGGACACAGCAATTCCGTGCTCAAGGTCCTCTGGCTCCCACCCTCGACGCCACCACCGTCAACATCAGCAGAGGACGCCGACTCTAATATCGTACAACGACAACCCCAGCATAACACCCACCCTCTGATCGCCTCAGCATCCGCCGACACGCTCATCAAGCTCTGGTCGCCATATTCATCAGCCGATAGCGACCACCTCCTCGCCACGCTGGACAACCACACCGACCGAGTCTGGTCTTTGACTTCACCCACATCCTATACCAACATTTCCAAGTCCATCTCCACCTCCAAGCCCAAAAAGAGCGCACCACCAACCCACCAACCATACCCACTTATCTCCGGTGCGGCTGACGCCACCCTGACATTCTGGCGCGACACGACCCTTCAGACCGCACAGACGGCATCCCTCAAGGCCAGCGCACGCATCGAACAAGACCAAACGCTGCAAAACCACATACACGCGAAGAACTACCGCGAAGCCATCGTCCTCTCACTGACGCTCAACCACCCCGGCCGACTTCTGCGCATCTTCCAAGACGTCGTCAGCCTGCCCGAAGCGGAACGCGACAGCACCAGCATCACAGGCAAATCATCCGTTGACGACGTCATCGCTTCTCTCGACCATGTGCAACTATACAGCCTGCTCGAGCGGGTGCGGGACTGGAACACTAACGCACGCACGGCGACGGTGGCGCAGCGCGTGCTGAATTGCGTCTTCAAGCGGTTCCCAGCGAACGTGTTTGTGGATATGGCCAAGGACCGGAGTGTGGGCGGAGGAGGGATTAGGGATTTACTCAGAGCGTTGGAGGTTTATACGGATAGGCATTATAAGAGGATGGATGAGTTGCTGGATGAAAGTTATTTGATTGAGTACACTTTGAGGGAGATGGGTGATGTTGGCGGCATTGGGCTGCGTGCAGATAAGGGATCTGCGGTGGAGGAGGATGTTGTCATGTTGTTATAGGAGGAACGGGCAGTGTCCGCATTGCATAGAGGATGATCCTAGCGTGTGTACAGCATCAATCATTCCAAAAGCGACCTGGAAGTCGTACTACATTGACGGTCTGGACACGACGGACAAGTAAATATCATTGTCATCGTCTATCTCGATGCCTCCGATCATGATCACGGTCGCGCTCAGAGTCTCGGTTCCTATCCCTGTCCCTGTCTCTGTCTCTATCCGTCCCTCGATCACGCACACCGTCTTGGTGACTTCGTCGCGATGAACTCGAGTCATACCTTTCCTCGTCACGATACCTGTCGCGATGTCTGTCCCTATGTCGACCATCTCTGTCTTCATGATCATCGTCACGCCGTCTCCTCTCTTTGGACCTGCTTCGGTCCTTTCTCGATCTCGAACTATCCTGGTCCCGATCACTTCTGTCCCGCCTTGAGCTCGATCTCGAAAACGAATTCATCTCATCCCGATAACTACGGTCGCCGTTGGTCTTCTCAGCTTCTCGGTCGCGATCTCGGGCATTGTTCTCCAGATTCCGGTCCCGTCTCTGTCTCCAATCCTCTTCGGTCTTTTCTCCTTTGGATTCCTTGATTCGTTTCTGGAATTCTTCTTCCGTAATTCTTTCTCCAGTAGCTTTGTTCTCCCGCATTAATGGTGTGAAAAATCCCTCCCCCTTGTTGTTTTTGCGCATATCAGCCTTGCCCCAGGCACCAATTTCGGATATTGTACCAGGGGCAGCCTTTGCGCCTATGCCTAAAAATCCTTCCTGTTTCCGTACTTTGACTGCTTTCTCTTCAGGTTTGGGTGTCAAGTCAATGACTTCGCCATTGGCGCGACGTTTCTTGCCCATACCTCTTAACATGGCCAGACCAAACTCCTCCACTGGCATTGCAGCATACTCATCAAGGGTGCTTGAATCTGGTCGGCTTGCCACATCTTCGCGAAAGTCCTGGGTTTCGTCTCTTTGTGTAAGGAGAGCATTACCTCGCTGATCTATGATTGCAGTCGATTTGGGCTTGACAGTTCCATCATCGAGCAGTGCATGGAGGGCTTCCTCATCGGCGGTGAGTTTTTTGACTGGGACTTGTTCTTGTTGTCTCGCATCAACATTTGCTCGGTGGTCATTGCCGTTCGAGCTCTCTACCTTCGTTTCCGCATACTGTAGACCACTTGAAGTGCTCACTTCTTGTCTCTCAACAGTGACTACATCGCCATTTTGCCTTTGCGCGGTCTGGACTTCCTCGGGCAACAAATTCTTGCGACCTCGTTTTCGCCAGTCGGCATTCCCAGGGTTTTCAATTATCCTATCGGTGGTTTCCTGTACGGCCTTGCTTAGAATGGCTCCACTTGACGAGAAGCCAGTGACTGACTCGTGTCTTGGCTCCTCCTCATCTTCATTGTCCGAATCATTGCGAAGTGTGGTCTTAGAAGACGGGAGTAGTGCTCCTCCCGGTCTCCGAGCAGGAAGACTAGTACCTGGAAATGAGTTTGGTGGCTTTTGCTTGCCGAAGCCAAAAGATATGGGCTTCGACATTCTGCAGTAGACTATTCAGATCGCATGAGCGACTTCATGGACAGATGGGAAGCACAGAATGCGGAGATTCCTCCAGACAAGAATTTAATCGGCGCAGTTGCCTGGAAGAGATTCCACTCCACCTAGCAACCTTATCGAGAATAAGGACGTACTAAATGGCTAGATGCCGTGCTAAACCATGCGCCAAGCTTTTAAATGTGAAGAGGGGAAGGCACTTTGCCTTGTCGACTCACACTGAATGATTCCGCCTTCAGCCTCCCTCAGCCTGCAGTCACTCCATAAGCGCAGGCGGCGACGGTTGGACGCGCTCTCACCACAATTCATAAATCACAAATCCACAACCCGCACTTCGCAGATCCGTGACCACTCTGAAGGCCACAACTACTTACACTTCTTCTTACAACATCTGCAATCTTGATCTGCCGCGCCCTTCATACCATCTATCCTCGTTAAACGGCGCCTGGCGTGTCGGTCTCTCGTCGATGCGTACTTTCAAACCTTGACCCCGGACTGAAGGTTGCCATTGTCTCATTCCATCTCGCTCGACACAATCTGGGGTAGCCGATCACGGCGTGCCCATACCAAGGATGGCCACCACCATCGATCAGTCCATGCTAGGGACTTTTCAAAAGCACATTGAAGACATGCGCAATCTATCTCTCTGCAAGATCTGCATCAAACCATTCTACGAACCCTTCATTCTCGCCTGTGGCCACACCTATTGCTATTCATGTTTGGCCAGTTGGTTTGGCGGCGGCCAAAACAGGAAGAGGAACAAGAATTGTCCTGACTGCAGGGCCCCTGTCACAGTCCAACCATCACCGAATTACTTATTGAGAGATCTGTCACATATGTTTATCGGGCGAGCAGAATTGTTGCCCGAGGACGAAACCCTTGAAGAACATCGACTTGGGAGACAAGAAGAGGCAGGCTTGCTTGCCGCGGATCGCGCTGGTCCTGGCTTGTTTAAAGGAGTCTTCGCTGCACGACCTCATCCCCTTCGCATGGGTGGCGGCGTTCTTGATGTCGAGGACAATGTCATCCGATGTCCTGATTGTCACTGGGAACTCGAAGACGGCACTTGTGCACAGTGTGGTTTTCACGATTTCGAGGCCGATGGCAGCGACACTGACTCGGAACTAGACTCGGAAGATTTGGAAAGTATCATGTCCGGTGCGACTGAGTACGACGACGAAGGCAATCCTATCGACCACGAGTTCGATGCCACCATGCATACAGGCTTCCATTATTATGACTCGGACACTGACGGGAGCCACGTTCATGGTGACTTTGATGACGACGAAGATATGCACGAGTTCATCGACGATGGCGCCGATGACGTGAACGAAGATGAGGAGGAGGATGATGATGATGCAAGTGAAGCCACCATGACTCGTTTCCATCGACCAGTATCGACAACTACTATGGCACGGAGGCAACCATTATACTTCCCCAACCCCATCCCGTATGCAACTCGAGATCATGAGGTTGTACCACCTGCTTACTTCTCTCAACCCGATCTGTATCAGAGACGAAACCCTCGAAGTCCAAACGATGATGAACAGTCAGAAGCCAACACGAACTACGAAGAGTACTCGGGCTCAGAAGAAGACACCCCAGCTCCTGCGCCTAAACGTCGCAGAGTTCAACGTGTCGTAATCAGTGACGATGAAGACGATGACGACGATGACGAACACCAAGCTGAAAGTGCGCATCAGGATTTTGCGAGTAACTCAGAAAGAGAGTCTGGCGACGAAGGGGATGGTACAAGTGGAGAATCGTCACCACACACAGCAAACACTTCTAGGTCTATGTCTGACGAAGACCAAGAGCTGACGGACTCGAACAATGAAGAGGATGCGACAGAAGAAGGTGATTCACTCTCCGAATCAGAAGAATCAGAAGATACAGCAATCAGACCTGCTCAATCGGCACTAAGACGTAGAGCGTATCTGCAAAATCATCGCGCGAGAAGGGGACTGGGTACAGGAATCAACCGGAACTGGCATAACAATAATCGTCAGGTTTCCAGGGGAGCTCGAGTGTATTGAGAACTGTGGAAACTGTCCTTGTCCAACACAAGCTATGCAATGTTACATCTTGGTCGCGGAGCTAAGGGTTGATGAGGCACATCCAGTCCATTGAGATGGCCGTAATTTAGAGCAAAGGGCCGAGCAATCTTGAGTCGAGATAGATAGGGATACTGGACCAGGGTTTCAGAGCACAATTGCCATCGAGACAAAGCGAAAAGGACAAGAGGGACCATAGAAGTAGTCGCCCTTAAATGATACCCCCCTGTATTCATCGGGAAACGAGCCATGGATTGAATCACTTTATACGCCGTCGCTATGCATATTGGATACATCCGAGCCCACCTTCCCGTCTCGCGCCATCAAGACCTTGACTCGGGTGCTGAAATCAACCACATAGAGGAATGGTCTACTGCTGTGCCCTCGGTCTGCTCCATTTCGACTCTTCAGGACCTAAGACGCTAACTATTCCTGCCAAATATCTTTCGTGTCTTTATTCAAGCCGCAAGAACTTGTTTACTAGTATCATACTCCAGATCGACAATGCCGTCCTTCTTTATTACTTTGACCGTCATGCCCTTGAAATCAATTGGCAGGCGTCGTTGCAGTTCGTCTGTGCACATGCGCAGAATCTTGAGGCCTTGGTCGAATGATATATCGGGGTGATGGTGTTTGTCAAGGATTGAAAGGCAGTAGTACCTAGTAGGCAGGAGAAGAGCAATCAGTATCAAGTCTCATAAACCATCTCTAAATATCTGATGCCTATTCTTGACATCTCGGACGGGAAAGAAAACTCACTGAGCATAGCCATGTGCCGCATAAGGCACTTTAGCGCTGCTAGCCAGATAGTCCAACCAATACAGACTGGGCTGCTTGGTGATTGGATCTACGCCTCCCAGCAACAGGTTGACATTATACGGTTTCCGACTCCTCAGACTCCGGGCGAGTTCTCCGCGCACGAAGCTGGCCACCGCTGCAGGACCCAGATCCGTCTCGTTGCGCATCGTGTATAGTGCGATGTTGGCCTGGATATATTCAGCGAATTGGATGGTGTCGCCGGCCTCGCCGGAGAATGCCATCAGCGTGTTCTTGTTCAAGGCTCGGGTCTTGTCATCGCTGGCTTTGAGAATCGTGGCACCCCGCATGGCCGCTTTGCTTGCAGCGATGATTGTGAAGTCTCGTCCGGTTAGGCCGAGAAGAACCTCCCTGTTTGATTGTTAGATTTGGCTGATCTTATTGCGTTTGTGAGAGAAGAGCGTGAACAGGGAGACTTGCATTATGACTTGATGTTTGGGGTTTGTAATTGGATGAGACGATACTCTTTGGAGGTCGGTCTTTCTGTGCGAGACAGATCACAGAATCCTGATATGGAAGTGAGAATCAAGGTGAAGACGGAGTCGGTTGCAGGTCAGAGTTGTGGCATAAGGTAGTCCTTGTACTTAGATGGGGGATGCGGTATTGATATTGAGATCCAACACGTACGTTGAGCTGTGCCTGACTGAGTAGACGTGTCGCGGTCTGACAAGAGAATCCATGCTTTGGTTTCCGACGAAGGAGGTGCGTCAGACATTGCATTTCCCAAATCTCAAACAGGCAAGGGAGCCGAATAATTTTTCGCAGCCTCGCCTCGGAGTGCAGAAATGATCGCCCGCATTTTCCAAAAATTTTGGGGACAGGAACACTCCAAACATTATGTCTTGTCACAGAATACAAAGGAGGCTGTTGTAAAGTTGAAACAACCAGTGAACAGTTGGGATGTCCTCCTTCTTCACTGTACCTGCCTCGCAGCGGAAGAGAAAGCGAGGCGAAGATGGTGGTGCAGCAGGACAATTCAGAAAACGGCGAGAGACCGACAAGGGCGACACACGATCTCAGACTAACGATCGTTCCTCCACACGACGGAAACCTACCAAACCACGAAATGGGGAAAGAGACGAGTCTATCTCTGGAAGTGATTCCGAGTCACAGGTTGAACCAGATTCAGGTGAAGAGTCTGAAGCCACTTCTGAAGAAGGCGAGAATGTGGCGGATCGCAGGATTCGTCTTGCCCAGAGATATTTGGATAATATCAGACAGGAGGTGGATGAGGCAGGATTTGACGCCGAGGATCTAGACAAGGACATCATTGCTACGAGGTTAAAAGAGGATGCGGACGAGGCCAAAGGTCGACAGTTCAGGCTTCTTGCTCACAAACTCGACTTTGCTGGTGCTTCGCATACAGCGTTCCGAGCGGACACAGAGAGCACCACTGGAGTGGCTGTTTGTCAGCCGTATGTATACACGGTGAGCAAGGACAGAACCCTGATAAAGTGGCGATTACAATCACCGATTGTGCCGGAGGGCAAGAAAAGTGCGCCGAGGAAGAAGCGGCCACAGCAGCTGGCTTACGTCAAGGGAATCAAGATTCGTGCATTGGCACCTCAACAACATGGACATACAGGTTCAATTTTGTCGGTTGCAGCATCCCCGATGGCCAGTTTGTGGCTACAGGAGGAGCAGACAAGAAACTTATTATCTGGTCGACGGAAGATCTGAGACCGCTCAAGACCTTTACTACACATCGTGACGCAGTTACAGGCCTTGCATTCGCACCGAAAACCGCAACCCAGTCTGGATTTGGAGCACAGCTTTTCAGCGCCAGCAAAGATCGGTCACTCAAAATCTACAGTCTTGCAGGAGAGGACAGTCTTGCCTACGTTGAGACTCTGTTCGGTCATCAAGATCATATTGTTGACGTCTCTGCGATTTCAGTGGATCAATGTGTATCCGTTGGTGCAAGAGATCGAAGGGCCTTGTGGTGGAAGGTCGTTGACGAGTCACTGACGAAGTTCCTCGGTGATAGCTCCAAGCATGATACCTATCAGACTGGCAGTCTCGATTGTGTAGCGGCCTTACCACCCAATCATTTTGTCACAGGGTCGGACTCGGGGCCATTAGTCTTTGGAGCGTTTTCAAGAAGAAGTCGTTGTTCACTGTGCAGACGGCTCATGGGGTGGACGAGCCCCCTCCGCTAGAGGAGGTAACATCAGAAGTCGACCCTGCAGTGATCGAACGTATAAAGAAGAACGATGGACGAAGGCCCATTCCTCGATCAATTACTGCCCTCACCGCTCTTCCCGGGACGGATATCGTGCTGAGTGGCAGCTGGGACGGTTGGATCAGGATCTGGAAATTGAGTGACGACAAGCGGTCCCTGATCTCGCTCGGCGTCGTAGGAGGAACCGAAAACAACGAGACGAAGCTTACCAACGGGGATACTGGTGCCATTGAACTGTTGTCAAATGGACATGATGGTAGCGACACAGAACTCCCGATGAAAGTTGGGACGGCGTCCTCGAAAGGAGAGACTCCTACAAGAGGCTCGGTCCGCGGGTTTGTCAATTCCATAGCCGTGTTTGAGAGGAGAAAAGAAATTGTAAATGAAGTGGGCGGAAAGAAAGAAGGAGATTGTCAAGGTCTCTGCATTGTGGCCGGCACTGGCAAGGATATGCGACTGGGAAGATTCATGAAAGTTGCTGGTGCAAAGAATGGTGCGGTAGTCTTTGAGGTACCGTTAGGACAGCAGGTATAGATCCTGTAACCTGAATGAACTGCTCTCGAAGACTCAATTTTCATGCATTCAAATGTGAATTCTCGCTTGACGAAATGACGCACTGCACCGCTGGGATTTTTTGTGATGTATTTTCTATCGTGATATCTCCTCCATATACTTCACTTAGGTACGTGGGTGCTTCTGGAGTTCAAGCAGGACGCAACTCGAGCCAAAGGCGGCGTCAGTAAACTTTCCGTAACGGGACGCCCTTTTGAGCCGCTTTTACATATCTTGGCGTTTGAAAGCTGCACAAAATCTTCGACGGAATTTCTCCTCGAGTCTTGATCCTTTTTTCCTCTCTTCAGATCAAAAAAAGCAACAGAGCCAGCCACGACCGTCGTTCCGCCTTTTATCTACAGCGACGTGTTGCCATGAAGTCTTCGGATTTCAGTGGCTCTGGAGAGTAAAAATCATCTATCCTTGTAGGAAGTTTCCTGCTCGTTGGGTCCTCTTCATTGAGGGCGATGAGCTTGAAATGTCGATTAATGGGAAACAATCATCATCTATCTTAATGTCCGCAAGATCTCAATACTTGACTGTTTGCAGTATCTTGCTCTCTTTCTTCGTACGCTTAGATGATTGCTGCGCTGCACAGTCATGGCGGCGGGTGTGGAATGTCATCAAAATGTACCTCGAGCAAAATCTGAGCAAAATCCAGCATCAAGCAATACCCACGGATTTTTGTGCCTCGATGCTGAAGCATCTGGCCTAATTTCACAAGACATTCTCAGAAGCATGAAATGGCTTGTGCGTGCATTCCAGGAAAATCTCCCTTGACAGGGTTGATATGTTCTGTTTTGCATTCCTCAACGTAAGTGTTATGTGGATCACGGATTCGCACGGGTGCCAATTCAAGGTAAATATCATTTCTCAATACAAAGATGCTGCACTTCCTGTTCCCTTCAAACCTCCCCGAGAAACTCGTACATTCGTTTGGAGCCGGAGTTCGCGCTCAAGTCATTCCTTTGGTTTATTGCGGCTTTTCGTCGCCTAGTCTCCTTCTTTCGTCGCCGGCTCACGTGTTGGATTCTATTAACGATTTGGTATTCGTCGTCATCATCACCATCACAACGCAAACATGAAACGAACTTCGAGATTCCTGCCCTTAGCGGCACTCCTGGCAGCAACTGCAAATGCTCAAAGTAGCTCGACCGTGGTCAATGACCCTTCAGATTCATCTGTCCTCACTGTCTTCTACTCGACCTGCCCAACTGCAGTGACAACCACCACCACATTGTCCAGCACAATCACATTCTGCCCAGGTCCTGGATGCAATGGAGGCTCGCCAACTATCACTCCCCCTGCCACCACCCACTCGGGTGGCCTTGTGGGACCTATCGCCACCGGCCCTGTCGTCGATTGGACTACCGTCGGTCCAGACGGCAAGACAACTGTCCTGCGTACTCAGACAACCGTCTACGACGCTCTTGGAGCTGATGGTAGTCTCAAACCAGTGACATACACTATCACCGAGACTTGTCCGTGCCTTCCTGGCCATGAAGCCGAACCTACCATTCCAGCGGGCTTCACCAAGACTGTAGTCGAATGCAAGAAATGTGGTGCTGATGGTCGAGCGGCCACAGTGACCCTTACTACACCCTGCGAGACTGGACCGTATGCAGTTGCGACATCTCCAGTCAGTGGGGACCATCGCTACGATAATGGGACACTCAGCGTCGGGCCGGGAGCTGGAGCTGGAGCTGGAGCAAGTGCCGCAGCTAGTGCATATGCCAGCGCCTACGCTGCAGGATCCGGGGCCAATGCCGCTGCCGGAGCTGCTGCAAACGCTGCGGCAAGTGCTGGAGCTGGCTCACAGGGTAGTGATGCTGTGGCTGCTGCTGGAGCCGAGGCGGCGGCTGCTGCAAGCGCGGGATACGGCGCCGGCTCTTCGATTTCGCCCCCAGCAAGCAAATTCACCGGATCAGCAGATCGAACTGCCATTGCTTTATCATCGGTGTTTGCCGTCATGGTTGGTTGCATGGCCTGGATGCTGTAATGGGGAGAGCATGAGGTCAGGAGGCTTTACAAGGAACATGATTCTCTTTTTCTCTTTCTCTTTTACGGGCGACACATGGGGCTTGATGATTTGGGACATTTGAGGATGGGGGACATAAGGACTCGGAATTAGTTGATCTTTGGACATGTGAGACGAGGACAACCAAGGAAAATGACATGGTGGAAGCAGTGGTTAGAAGGAATGAAGACTGGAGGGGGATGCTGTGGAATTGTGGTTGTGGTCATTGTCAGGGTCATGCTTGTTCAGTAGTTCATCAGTAGTTTTTTGTTCAAGTGATGTTTGTATGTCGGCTCCAAGTCCAGTACCTTTATTTTAATAATTCTTGTCTCTATACTCTTGAAGCCCGGGATTTCTGCCCGACTTCCCCGTGTCCTCATACCCACCTGCATAGGATAGTATCTACCTAGGTACATACATAAGGCATATCTTCTGCTTGGCCTGTGCATCGGCGGTTACGGAGCTGGAAGACTACTTCCAAGGTCGATCTTATCACACAACACGATTGAAGCTAAGGATCTGCCGGTACCTTGCTTGGTAGCCTTTCCCCAGAGCCGCCGAGTCTGAAGGCCTCGAGCCTTTTCAAAGGTTTTCGACAAGTTAGAGTCGATGTTTTGTCGAACTCAAGGCTCCAGGGTCCCGCCGGATAGAAGCGTGCATGAAACCATGTCGGCCCCTGGTGCTTCTTCCAACCCTAACGTCTCTGATCTCTCTGGTCACTCGGGCAAATCTGAGGTCGTTGTCCAATAGGTGGCCAGATCAGCCTCTTGACGCCCAAAGACGTGGGGCATCAGCAACAAGCGTCAGCTGTCTTTCCAACTTCCGGCGCTTGGCTGGCGGCTACGACGCTCATGGGTGTTCCAACTGGATCCCGAGAGCACAGGGACATGATGAGTCTGGTCGATTTGCCCATCTCCAGTGTCAAATGTAGCCAGACTCCCTCCGAGTGAGGAGGCGTGGTTCTTACCACAGGGACCATGACCTTGGTTTAGGCTGTCATCATTGGTTGTCAGTACATGTACATTCGACGTTGATTGTAGCCATCATCACTACCGTCTTGCTCTCGCCGCGCAATCTTGAACAAGCCATCATCGAATAGCAAGGGCGCCTGTCATATTGAGCAGAGGCAGAAACCGCGTTTTACTGCCCACCCCTCCAAAGGCCCCGTCGGTGCAGTCTGCAGTCTGCTCTCTTCTTAGCCACTCTCTCTTCACTTTCTTCTCTTGTCAATTTCCTATATCATTCCTGTCGCAACCTTCCACACTCGGTGCGTCTAACAGCGCGTGTTTCGAGTTTATGTGGCCCGACCTGGTCATCTTTCGGGTCGATCGACGGTGATTAGCCTTGCATTTGTTTCTAATTCAATCTTGGGGCTTTTCCCCTCTTCAGGCCACCGTCACTCCCTTCGCCGCAGGCAATCAACCAACGCACCAAAAGCCCTGCGCAGTGCCGCACTCTGCCATCTCAAGGCTGAGGCTGTACCTAGCTATCGGACAAGAAACTCATCGTCGCCATCTGCCAAGGCCCAAGAGGTGACTCCCAAGCACAGGCACTGACTGGCACGGTCCAACACCAAAGCCGCATTCAAGAACCCCTCATCCACCGCACACGCCCACTTGGTCCTCCGTGCCCTCTTCCCTCTTCCCACATTCCACGGCCCACGGTCCACGGTCCACCTTCTCCATCGTCGCCATGAGTGTCTCTGAGCGGTCCATGGGACGGCCCGATGGCGAGTTGTTCCTCAATCGTCCATCTGACCGCGATTCGCCTACCATTGTCGAACCACTGCGCATCAGCAAACGAACTGCCAGTGCCTCTTCGGGCGTCTCTCAAAATGCCACACAGAATCCGCAAGCACCGACCCAGCAGCAGCCTGCTCAAGCGACCACACACTATCCTATGCCGTCACTACCATATCCCGACGCACGTCCCAACGGCTTTTCTCCCCCACCATCGAACCCCTCTGCGAATTCGTATCCATATCCAGACGTGAGAAGGGTCGCATCCCCAGAACAGCCGGGAAGTGCTGGAAGTGGAACAAGACAGCAAGCAAAGCGAACAACCTCGGGAGACGCAAAGACCAGTCAGTCTCTGGCGGAGAGGAGAGGAACAATTCCCAAACCACTGCCCGAATCACCAGGTCCTGAGGCGCCCGACAAGGAAGGACTCTTCCAACGACCTCCTATGCGTCCTGACAGCCTCAAGACTGCGCCTCTACCGGGAACTCGGGATCCTCAGCAGCAACAGCAATATTGGCCTCCTCCTTCGGCAAATTCCACTGCAGATGCTTTTAGCAGACTGAAAGTCAGAGATCCCTCCTCCATCAACCGTATTAGCTCTACCGCTTCCACGTCCACAACCAGGGCACAGAGAGGCTCGCCACCACCTCCCGAAACTCCCATCACTGGCCCTGGCCTGCGGCCACAAACTGACATCGAGGCACGATATGCTGCCTCGGGTATAGCTGGTACTGCTACTCTAACCAGCCTGCAAGCTCAGAGTCTGGCCTCTCAGCAAAGGGCAGCTCAATACGGGTCTCAGATTCCACCACCTCAATCACAGGCCGCCGTCGCTCCTCGACGACCATGGACACCGACTGAGGCTCCAGGCAGTAGTGCACATCCTGCGCCTACCGTCTACCAAGGCGTCACAGAGGCATCATCTTCTCCTCCAACAGCCGCTTCACGACCTACTTCCGAGGCACAATCATTCCAGTCTCCAACTCGTCAACCTCATCCTGTCGAGAGTGAGCTTTCACGTGTACAGCCGCATGACGAGCCTCCACCAGCCTATTCGCAAATCCCCGGGACCGCAAACAACCGACAGTTTCCCAACGAGAAGAACAGACGGAGCACAGCCGGTGCGGTGCCAACCCCAGCGGCAGTCCCGGCTCAGGTCAATGCAGTTCCTGGCACGCAGCCACCGAATCAGCTTGACCACCCAGCTTTTGCCAACGATGTACGATACAGTACGTCCAGCAATATCAGCCAAGCGACAGTAAATGGTGCAGCCCAGAACCAGCTCCCTCACCCCCTGCACCAGCAGCCGCAACAACAACCGCAGCAACAACAAGTGAACCAGATGCCTCAAGCCGCTGCAATGCTTTCTCCGGCCTCGCCTCCACCACTTCCGGAAGGATGGATAGCACATCTGGATTCGAACTCGGGCCAATATTACTACATCCATCTTCCTACACAGTCCACACAATGGGAATTCCCCAAAGGTCCAACGCCCCTGAATTTGTCCGACACTCCACTTTCACCAGTGGCAAGCATCTTCCAAAATCCACTAGCGTCGCCAGGTCTCTCATTCTCACAGAAGCCACTCGCATCACCGGGTATACCCTTGACACCTGGATATGACCAGCAAAGTGTCATGGGGTTGTCAAATCCAACTGCATTCACCGGACCTCCCCCTACAGCGGGTGTCGATCTATACAAGGTTGTCCCGACCAACGGTGTCTACTTCGGTCCATATCTCCGCTATGCGAATATGGACATCGACCGTGGTATTTGGTATGGTTCAATCCTCCTGGTCACAGATGCACCACAACCTCCTACTATTCATCTGCATCAGAGTTCGGATCTCTCCCCGAACCCTCGCCAGCTAAAAGCCGCGAATATCCAGGTCCATCAGCGGTGGACATTTTACAAGTATGAGATCGACATTGTCATGGATGAGTCAGGACCCGCGCAATGGACATATGCCATCACCTCCCACCTCGGATGTACAAGGTACGAGTTCTTGGTCGCGGGTAAGTATGAGACGAATTGGCGCTTCATTGCAACTTCAGGCAATGATTTCTCTCTAAATGTTGGCGCCAACGAGAGAGCAAGGCTGGGTGGTGTTGGCTTCATGTGGAAAGACATTATGCAGAAACACGCCGAATGTGGTGGTTTCCATTGTCAGCTTGGTCTTGGAAGTCAGATCTATGCAGACAGGGTATGGAAGGAAATTCCTTCTCTAAAACAGTGGTTGTCCATGAGTGGAAAGGATAACAGAAAGAATGCTGTCTGGACCGCAGCCCATGAGGAGGACGTAACCCACGCATATTTTCACTATTATACCAGCCATTTCGATCAGCCGTTTTTGCGAGAAGCTTTTGCTCAGATACCCCATGTTTTGACGATTGATGATCATGATATGTGAGTACCGCATCCCTTTTGTGTTGCACGGTGACTAACCATGACTAGTTTTGACGGCTTTGGTTCTTATCCCGAGTATATGCAATTCAGCAACATGTTCAAGAACATTGGCCGCATTGGTATAGAAATGTACCTACTCTTTCAACATCACACGACATTGGATCTTCTTAGGAATGTTTCGGATGATCGAGATTTGTTCACTGTCACGGGTACAGGATGGCATTTTGTTAAATTCCTTGGTCCCGCTGTGGCTGTGGTTGCACCTGATACCAGGAGTGAGAGAAATCCTCATCAGGTTATGGCTGGGCCGACTTATCAAGGACTGTTCCCCAAGATCGCACTACTTCCTCAATCGATTCAACATTGTCTCTTGATGGTGGCTGTACCGTTGATCTACCCAAGACTTGACGCTGCGGAATCAATCGCGCATACAGTGGCGACTGGCAAGAAGGCTGTCACAGGAGCATACAACGTTCTAGGCAGAGTCACCAGCTCTGTAGCCGGAGTGGTCGGCGCTAAAGGAGCCGTGGGATCCGGTTTCGACTCGGTTAAGAGAGCCGTCGGCAAGTCCGGATTGATGGGTGGCATTTTGAGTCCTTTCGGTGACATTGACGTTCTCGATGAGCTCAAAGACCAGTGGACTCACGAGTCAAAGGTGAACAATTCCCATTTTGCTCAACCATAATGTACTGACCGAATACAGGATCTCGAACGAACATACTTCATCCGAACACTACAAGGCATTGCTCAGCAACGCTCTATCCGGTTTACATTCCTCTCTGGAGCCGTCAACGTATGTGGCGCCGGTCTCGTCCACGACCCATCTCACCCGTCAAACCACAAAACTATGTACCAACTTATCTCGTCCTCGGTCGTGAACACGCCACCACCAGGCTACGTGTTGAAACTCTTGAACAACAACAAACCACTCTACATCCCCGCCAACGGCCAACGATCAACCCCCTCACAACCAACAGACACCAAAGAAGACATGATGGAAATCTTCACGCACGACGTCAACGGCCAACCAACCAGCAACCGCAAATTGATGGCTCGACGGAACTACGTCGCCATCGTCGTCTACGACCCGGAAATCGTCAACGGCACATTCGGCCAAACCGGCATGCACCGTGGAGGTGGCAAGTTGAGTCTGGCCGCCGATTTCCTGGTTCAGGGTGAAGGTGCGTATGGGAATGTGGTCAAGTTTGGCCCTGTCGTGGTGCCGAGTTTGGAATATGGTCGGTGATAATATATGAGAAGTCGGTGATGAAATGTTTCAGGGAACAACGAGATCAAAATGTTATATAAATCTTTATACACATGCTTGTAAGCGAAGAGGGAATCTTTGATGGGTCATATTGAGTTCATTAGCCTCGAGTTTGCAGCGGGATTGAATATGTAGCGAGCATAGCGGTCCATTTGAGTATTGTTCTGAACTCCATCTAGGAGATTGACTGCCTTTGGTATTGTTCGTTTGTCGGGTGGGCAATAAGCTGTGGCCTGGTGAGGCTCAGACAAAGTTTTCGACGCGATACCGAACAGATAATCTGGTCGTAACAATTGAGGCGCAAGGCAAACGTCGAGGCTGAATTTCGCCATGTCTGTTTATGCGTTTGGGGCTGCATTTCGGGTGGACTAACTAGAGAGCTTCAATCTAACTAGAAAAGGTGCAAGGGTGCTTCACGACTTCTCCTGTTTCAGTCACTGCCACTTTCCACAAACTCAATTGAACCTCGTCCAGCTTGCGTGTTATATTCGCGGTTGTCGCTCTACGGGATCCTCGCCATACCGACTCACAAAATCTCATATTGAGCCGACATTTCATCATCCAGAGACTGGCTAGATTCGAGAGCAGCTGGTCTGTTCCGAGTAGCATCTGCAACAAAAAGCACCTCGTCCTTACTCTTCAGACCGGGCTGTCGAACATTCATCTGTTTGACCCGGCAATGTTAATAACTACCCAGAGGACCGAAATATAACTGAAAGGTCCCTCTGGAGTTGTCACTCCATGTGGCTGATCAACGCACATACCTTGAAGCTGGAGTACTTCCTCAATCACACCGAAACCAGCTACGCAATACTTTCACATACATGGGGAGATCACGAAGTTTCATTCCAGCAGTGGCAGCAGATCGAGGCTGGTGGACCTCTTGCCGACACTTTGAAATCCAAAGCAGGCTACCAGAAAGTCGTCATGACCTGTCAACTGGCCAAACGGGATGGATATGATTATGTATGGGTGGATTCACCGTGTATCGACAAAACTAGTAGTGCTGAATTGTCCGAGGCCATCAACTCCATGTTCAACTGGTACAGTGGTTCGATGTTGTGTTATGTATATCTCGCGGATCTCGAACCGAATCCTCAAGAACAGATGCCCAAGTGGGAAAATTGCCGCTGGTTCAAGAGAGGTTGGACTTTGCAAGAGTTGATTGCACCAGCACATGTGCGATTCTATGATGGTTCGTGGACGGATATTGGCACCAAAGATCAACATCATGAGAGTCTGTCAAATATTACCGGGATCGAGCGCGCAAGTCTGTTGGATTTTGGGAGTCTGTCATATATGCCTGTGCCGGTTGGCAAAAGGATGTCGTGGGCCGCTAAGCGTCAAACCACCAGACAAGAGGATATGGCATATTGTCTTCTCGGCCTTTTCGGAGTCAACATGCCATTACTTTATGGCGAAGGGAGCAATGCCTTCATACGGCTCCAGGAAGAGATTCTAAAGACCCGCAGCGACTTCAGCCTGTTCGCATGGAGTCGACGGAACTCCGAGTCAGACCTTTGTGGGATGCTTGCAAGTGAGCTTTCCGACTTTGCGGACTGTGGAGACCTTAAGACGCCTCGGCAAAAAGGCCCAGACTTACGTGAGATACGATCTACAAATCTGGGTCTACGAATCGATGTCCCAATACCGGTGGGACAGGTATTATCGGACACCTACCACTTAGACCTTGGGTGCTCCCACGCTACAGGACCCCACAAAGGGCGATGGATCACTCTTGTTCTGGAAAAGAGGGGACAAATGTGGTTCAGGCATGCCGGGTCATTGAATTTCTCTAAACAGAAAGGTAAATACGCGGGACTACAGTCAATCCATATCCGGAAGAGCGTCGATTTCTTCGAGGACGTACAGATGGCGCCGGGCCACTTCATCGCCTACCTGCAGACTCGATTTGAGGGCTCTATAGAGCTATCTGTTTCTGTGTCTAAAGACACTGTGGATCTCCAACGTGTTGAGTCTGGCAAGTGGTTGATGTTTGATGATCCGTCTGACTGCATATTAGTCATTCCGTTCAAAGTGCGTATGGACCCAATGGTATCGCAAGAAGTCGACTTTCTCCTGCTTGCAGGCGTGGATGGTGTGTTGCCCACGGAAAACCCTTGGGGATGTTTGATATCCAGAGAATGTGGAGTTCGCAAGAAAGAAATGGTCGACATTGCACACCAAAGTCCAAAAAGTTCAACGTGGCGCGACGAAATCAGTGACCTCTTCTGGTTGGAATTTTCCAATGAGGGTGGAGATCTTCCCCACGATTCCATGCCGCATGTAGTGTCCTTCAGCATGAGAGATGGCTCTTGTTGGCACGCTTTGCAGGTTAGGCTAAAAGTCTTTGAAAAATCGCCTTATCAGTACGAGTATGTCTTGACCCTAGAGCGACAGGCCACGAGAGTAGACGCTGTAGAATGTCCATAGTTCACAAGGTTCATGGCTTGTCCGAACAATCATGAATAGTGTTTCTTCCTTGGACATGTCGCCTGTGGTTAGAACTACAATTAGAACTATACCTCTTTCGTATGTCAAACGTTCCATCCATGAAAATTAAGAGTTCACCTTGACTTCTCTTCAAACCCGCAGCGCCTCTTCCTACTTGACCAAGTCGGTGTTATTTCCGTGTCTCCATTTAATGAATATTGCTTCCAGAAGCTCTTCGCTCCGACCTTGAGTCGGCATCCAGACGACCTCCAACGTAGCTTTCACTCATGCTATTCCTCTCGATCTGCACTTCACTTCTCCTTTCGAACTCACCAGGCCGAATTAGTCTCCACACATGGGTCAACATTGTATTTTGGTTTGTGACGACCATGCGAACAAGCAAAGTCTACCTAATAGCAAAGGCAGATAGCCGCTGAACGGAACATTGTCAGCTATCCTCTCTTTAAGACGATACAAACGCACATTTGGATCCAATACCCAAGTGCTCGCGGGGTTGATTTATATCATAGTCAGGATCTCCGTACAGTCAAAGGTATCCTGACAGCTTGTTTAGTCTCCTCCACTCAACTGGGAGCTTGGACAGTGGTTTCCGCCCGAGCATAGTGCGAGGACATCTAAGGGCGGACCCACCGCAAGTTTCAACGTTTCTACGGAATTGAGCTCCGCGTGGCGGACAAGCATACTGAGACCGCGCTGCCTGCAATTGCTCCTGTCTGATAACCCTGATCTAAGTCAGTCAGTAGCTTTCGCAGACTGTTGTATAGGTTATTTTCCTGATTGGGTGAAATGGGTGGGTTTACGAGGCCAATCCCAATCACCTTCGTAATTCGTAACTCGTAAATCGTGAGAACCTCCAAATAAGGTTTTAGGCCACCCCCTTTTCCTTTGGAGCCTTATCCTTCCTGAGAGCTCCATCAGGCAACTCGACGCCGTCCGCCATCCACTGTTATTTATCTAACGGTTTTCCGGCTCATGGTGCCGTCGGCTCCGCAGACATTATTGGGCTGCCAACAATTTCTGAAGACTGCAAAAACACAATCCTTCCTGATTGCTGGTTGGTGGTTGGTGGCTTCGGCGTGCGGCCCATCAGTTCTCCCGAGTCGTGGGTGGGCCACGGCGTGATCGGTACGAACACGGGTACGCCGTACAAAGGTCATTTCAGTTCTTGGTCCTTGGAGCCACTCCTGCATCCTGATTCCTGGGCCTAGATAGATAGTGCTATCTAAGCTTCTCAGAAATCACTCTACTTTTCAACAGCCACATGCCTTGCTCTGGCATTGATGCCACACTATTCGCACATCCGCTGATGTAATGTCGCATAGAACGACGGCTAGCGCCGACCGGCAAGCCAGCCACTATGTCTCCATCGCATGGTGATGGTCGAATATGGTTTTCGCAGCCAAGGCTGAGTTCCACTGCGCTGTTCTGATGCTTTGTCCTAATCAGCAAAGAGTCTCGTCTACTTTTCGACCGTGATCGAGGGCCCGTTTGGCTTGCGCGCCAAGTATGGGTGGGTGACGCGACAATTCTCTCGTCGTTGCTCAGGCAGACACCGAGTGCTGCTGCAACGGCCGGGGTCAATCCAGCTGTACCCTATAACTAGAAAACTTCGTATTCGGGAGATAGAGTCATCTATTGATACAGCTCCGTCTGTTCGGCCGACGATTCTCGCGGATGAGGACCTGCCTCACCAACGTACGGTGTTGGCATTTGTCACAACCTGGTTCTCTCGAGGTAGATTGATTTCGTCATCCACCAGGATCGTTGGTGCATTGGATTCCATATATCGGGGTTGTTTTGCTCTTCTTGTGCACGAGGGAACGCTATATTTCAACCAGAAAAAAGGTCTCAAAAACAACCGTGATGCAGTATCTACGCGGCACGCCGGCAGGTGATCTCCTTCATCTCGTTGGGTTTCGAGCTTCACTTCAATACCCTGAAGAGACGAAAACATTTGAGACGCCATCTTTCACTGCAGCGGATCATTCACAATCGAAGGCTGAACCTGCCAATGATGCGAGTCCAGATCCCGTCGACATCGAGAAGACTGCAACAAGACTTTCCAACACCATCGACGCTCCGGAAAACGAAATTGTTCGTCAATTATCTTCGCGCCATGTCACCAATCCCATCATCGTCTCTTGGTACGGAGATAATGACCAGGAAAACCCTCGGAATTGGTCACAGACTAAAAAATCCTGGGTCATGTTCATCATGATCTTGTACAGCTTCGTGGTCTATGGAGCCTCATCTATCGTCACCCCAGCGACCCAGGTCTTGATGCAGAGGTACAGTGTGTCCATTGACGTCGCGTATCTAACTCTATCTCTTTATGTCCTTGGCTATGCTATCGGACCATCACTGTTCTCACCGATTAGTGAAATCGCATTCATTGGCCGCAACCCACCTTATTATTTGTCCTTCATTCTCTTCGTCATTGTGTCGATCATTATTGCCGTCATCGACAACATTTCCGGTATCGTTGTGCTACGGTTCTTCCAGGGCTTCTTCGGTAGCCCAATCCTCGCGAGCGGAGGCGCCACTATCGACGATATCTTTGATTCATACGAGTCACCCTACGGATACGTCCTGTGGATCAACGCGCTATACTGTGGGCCAGCTATCGCGCCGTTGATGGCTGCGTACGCGGTCGACGCTTACTGGCGATGGCCCTTCTGGGAGATTGTGATCATGGCGGCCATTGTCCTCGCTTTACTCCCCTTCATGCCCGAGACTTCACACGATAAGATCATCCTCGAACGAGCAAAGCGGCTCCGCAAGACCACAGGGAATGATAGCTATATGGCACCTTCAGAACTAAAGAAACTCCACCTCGCCCGTACATTCAAGCAAGCTTTGATCAAGCCACTACAGATCAGCATCTTCGACCCGGCAGTGGGCTTTGTGTGCATCTACGCAGCACTCATCTACGCGACTTACTATTCCTTCTTCGAAGCTTTCCCCATCGTATATCTGGAAACATACCGGATGTCGCTGGGCGAACTAGGCCTGATATTCCTTTCCATTGCAATCGGCGCAATCGCTGGCGGAATCATGTACATTGCATATATGCGGTACTCATTCCTCCCCAAAGCCAAGCGATTCGAAGCCAAAAACGGAGCTCCAATTGACAAAGAAGAATGGCTCCGTCCGGGTCTGTGGGCTGTATTCGGTCCGCCTATCGGCCTTTTCCTGTTCGCCTGGACGGCTCGCGCCAGCATCCACTGGATCGTGCCGACAATCGGAATTGCGATATTTTGCGCAGGTTCATTCATTGTGTTCCAAGCTATCATTTGCTACGTGCCGTTGACGTATCCGAAATATGTGGCTTCGCTCTTTGCGGCCAACGACTTGGTCCGATCCACGACCGCAGCGGCGTTCGTGTCGTTTTCGAGATACATGTATATCAACCTGGGTATTGATCGGGGAGTTACCTTGGTAGGAGGTCTGTCGGTGCTGGGCGTTTTTGGGTTGTTCTACTTGTACTACTTTGGCGCCAGGTTGAGAGCGAGGAGCAGATTTGCTGAGTGATGACGGGCATGGATTGATGATCGGGACTGCTAACTCTACACTTTCTTCTTTCTGGCGTGGTCGACTAGTGCGAGACGAATGAGATTACCTGAATCATCATTCGTTATTGGACGTCTAAGCATGTCTGCGCCGCCCAACGACGATGTGCGGTTAGAATTTCTGTTGACTTGCAATTCGACCTGCCAAAATGATTGCTTATTCCGTGCTTGAGCATCCGGTTGTTAGATCCATTTGTTGCGCCTGGAATTGCCTGCTCTGCTGGTAATCTCTAAGATCATTTCTTTCCAGTACTAATGTCTCAAATCTATCACAAGCCAACAAGCCTGCGCCATTCAGAAAGCAGATATCCGATGAAGAGTAGTGCTCAAGACAGGTTACCTTCAGCATACACAGAAATCGGGCGAAAAAGGAGTGTGTTATCATTGGCTCCAGATTAGAAAGCTCCCGGGTTTGGCCAGAATAAACGCCTTGTGCAACCCTCCGCTTCCGGCCTCTTCAGGATACTGTCTCAGTGATGACCAGTATCTCAGCCTCAAGGGTTCGGTGTTTCCAATCAATGGCTAAGACTACTGCACCAGGACTATTCTTGGGCCGGGTCTCGCAGATGGTAGTCAGGCTGTGGACACAAGGGAAAACCACCTTCCTCGTATTCCTCAGCCTTATCAGCGCCGGAGTTATAGTGACAGCAACAGGCTATATTAACCGTCTTTCCTGTATGACATTTACATTGTCGAATTTTCATCAGTTCTTCTCCATCTTACAATTCATCTTGATTTACTCTCAGGCATAAAAGACAGCCAACTGCGCCATGGAACCTCAAATTTCCCCCAACAACGAACCTACAGATTCTGCAGACGTGAACGATGCATCTGCCTCGACGATTCCGGCTTCCGAGTCAGCTCCATCCACAGAGCCTTGACTGTGTTCATCAGCGTGAATTCTGGTTGCCTCTGAATAAATAAAACCAGTGCAATGAAGAAGCTGAGAGGGTTCGTAATTCCAGAGCGGGCCGTTGGAAAGTTTAGAAGCACGACGGTTTGACAATTCATGGCATGCCCATAATAGCTGGCCATGAACCTTGAACATAGATTGGACGATGTTAGGTCGATTGTCCAGTAGAACCGCTGAAGCGAGCGGGTATGGAGCAAGAACCACTAATAAGCATACCATAGCATAGCAAACTCTGTCTTTTCCGTATAAATCATTCCTGTACTTCGCTGGGGGTCCCGCTCTCTAATACCTGATGAGATCGTGCACCAGGAAGTGTGGCGCCATGGGCTATGCTGTGCAGGTGCGAGGTGAATGCATTTGCCACGCCGGATTAGTGCTTTATCAAAGACCAGTGAATGTTCTAGATTCGTCAGTCTTCACACATAACAAATCGTCAAGGCTTCTCGACTCATGCACATTCTCGGCCACGGCTTGGCACGTACTCGAAGCTGAAGTCTGTGCAGCCGCTGGCAGCCACTGTACAAGAGTCGTTTTAATAATCGCCCAAGATAGGCATCAATGCCTGGGATTCGTCACCATAAGCTCCCATGAGTGGGGTCGCTCTGGCGATGTTGTATATGGCCTATATCTTTGTCCTACACTTTGAGCAATAGCTACCAGATTTCGGAGCCCGTGCGTTGAATAGTGGTTTCGTCCAATAATGGACTTTGAGCGTATTCATATCGCAAACGCTCTCGAGATCTCCATTTACCCCAGCAATAATTCGTGTCCATCTTTTAAGTTATGGATAGGGCTTTGAGTAAGTAAACTTGTGAAGCCTTCACGAGCCCCTGGCACTGTGAGCGACATTCGGATCATTCTGCAAGTCACAGTTGTCATTTACCTCTAGTATTGAGGAGTTTTCAAGAGCAAGAGACAGTCGGAAGAGATCTCTGAGAATAAGAGACCAAGTACTGTACCAGTTTCCGGAGATCGCCCTCGGACTGCGGTCAGCACTCCGCCAAGGTCCTGGCTGGGCATGACGACGCCGAGATGGAATACTTTGCTTCGGAAATCCACATATCCAGGTCGAACTGACACCTGCCTATTCAAGGTGCGCGTTAGGATGATCACCGAAAGGTGCTCTTCTATTGAGACAGGCGGAATAGTATCTATAAACATGATGGATATCCCCATCCTTGGGAATTGGAAGATACACTTCCCCCAATTTCGGACATTCGGAGCTGAATCCACAGCAACCGCATCGCCGGGTTGTCACCATGCTTGTTAAAAACCTCTCGTACTCGACAGTTCTTTCTGTGTGGCTTCTGCAGCTGGCCTCCGCAATTCCTCAGCCGCACTCTTCAATTGTCCGGCGCCAGGATGCGACCGGTAATCTGTCTTTCGATGGCGAGGCAGAGCCACTGACTTTTGAGTATACGACTTCCCAGCCAAATGAATCCAACTGGATCGGACTCTGGCTTCAGTCAGGAGGCGGGCCAGAGAATCAAGAGAGTGAGGAACCGTCGCTGGTTTGGGAGTATGCCCCGGAAGCTCAAGGCGAGGTGCTTCTAGCTGTCGACGATCTTGAACCAGGTGACTACAAGGCATTCCTTCTGGCTCAAGACGGCTACGAATGGCTTGCAGAACCTGTTGAAGTCACCTTTGAAGGGTTACCTGCTGATCTCTCCTTTCCGACCGACGAGGCGACTTTGCACAATGCTCGCCAATTTGAGCAGTATGAGGCTCATGTCGGCGGTCTACTACTTGGACAAGGAAGATCGGCCGTCACATTTGAGAAATCAAGTGGGAACACCTGGATTGAAGTCAGTTCTGACGGGGTCATCTCAGGCACTCCAGATGAATCGTGCTCCCAGAGATCGAAGGTCGAGATCAGAGCGACGGCGGAGAACGGCAGCACTGCAACTATCAAGCTCAAGATCCCTGTCCGCAAAGCTGATCAACGACTTGTTGAAGATATTGCTGTCATGTCCTACAATATGTGGTCAGGCGGAGCGAATGTCGAGGACTACCACGAAAAGCAGCTCCGTTTTATCCTTGAGTCGAATGTCGACGTTATCGGCTTGCAGGAGGCGGCGTCTGGCAATCACACTCGCCGACTTGGTCAAGCCCTAGGGTGGGACTACTGGCAAAGCAACTGGAGTGTCGGTATCGTCAGTCGCTACCCGATCGTTGAGGAATACGGGGCGGTCAACGTCTCAGGTGGCGTCCGAATCAACCTCAATGGTGAAGGTGCTCCGTCGGAAGTGAATCTTTGGAACGCTCACCTGGGATCTGACCCCTACGGACCATACGATTTCTGTTTCTTCAACATGACCGGTGAAGAGGTGCTCGAGAATGAAGTCAGAGCGCGCCGTGTCCCACAGATGACAGTGCTTCTCGAGGCCATCCAGTCACAGCTTGCCAATTCACATCCCACACCAGTCATCCTAACAGGTGACATGAACGCCCCGTCTCACCTTGACTGGACAGATGCTCTGCGCGATGTGCATTGCGGTATTGGAGACTTCCCATGGCCTACCTCTGTGCTTCCCATACAAGCTGGATTGCTAGACTCGTTCCGTGTTGCGAATCCAGATCCAGCCACGGAACCGGGCAATACGTGGTCTACGATCTTTCTCGGTGAAGCTGGATATACAGAGCTCACACCAGAGCCGCAAGATAGAATCGATTACGTATACGCCACGGAAGAGCTGAAGGTGGTGGATTCTCAAATGATCGCTGCAGATCAGCCGCAGCTATATCCGAATCATGAGGAGAATGAGTGGACGAGCGACCATTATGCTGTTCTGACACGTTTTCGGCTACCCTAAGACTCAGTTGCTCCGTGGTCGGTAGTGGGTGATGTGGTGTGTATTTTGGCGGAGCCTGCGAATGTACTCTCCCTTTAGGCTATACAATTGCATACTAATGTGATTATATAGCCTGGCGATAAAACCTCCAGACCGTGAGAAGCGCTGTACTCCGTAGTTATTCGCCCAGAACCAAGGATTGTATACAAGCCGATTGGATTCTACCCAATAAGGGCAATTTCGCTTCTTCCAGATCATAGTCCCGCCTTTCTTGGCTCTAAGCGTCAATGTTACCTTTCAAGTGGCCCAAGCATCTTCCATGGCGACTGAGCCGCCCACGTGCACACCTGAAACACAGGTTTACCAGACCAGGTGCCAGAACCTCTGTGCACATCAGATGTAGATCGCCGTGCGAGGGGAGTCTTCTAGGCTTCAGGCTCTTGGCTGTAATCTCTCAAAATTGCTGGTCGATTTCTAATGCCGGTGATATTTGGGAGAACTCGAACGAGGGCCTTTATATCAACCACGTGTATATGTTGTTGATATCCAGCGAGGCATCGCACTGGGGTATGCCCAGCCGCTGTATAAAGTGCCTGCTGTATGTTTGTCGTGTGGGTATGAGATGCACATAGCGGCCTCGTCACCATGGAACAGGAACAGATATGTATAAATGATAGGTAGGTCGACGACTAGAACGCGGTGTCCAGTTACGGTATACCGAGAGCGGCACTCACTCCAGTCGTTCTTTTGCCATACGCCTCTGCCATTCGTTTCTAGGTTTATCATGTATCCCAAATTTTCCTCCTTGTTGGCCGTTGGGCTCCTGTCTCAATATGCGGCAGTCTCTGCAGCACCTGGTGGCTCTCCAGTCACTTCTAGAGGTATCAAGAATTTCATCTATATTGTTCCGGATGGATATGGTCAGTCATCGCAGACAATGGCTCGTGACTATGCCATGCTTTTGCAACCAAATGTATCGGCCAGCAATCCCGGCCCTATCGGTTTCGAGCTAGGTGCGGACAAAATGGTCGTTGGTACGGTTCAGACCTGGGCCAGCGACAACCTCATCACTGACTCGGCTGCGTCTGGTACTGCCTTTGCCTGTGGATATAAATCTTATAATGATGGTTGGTCCTCCCTCCTGAATGATGGCAATGTTTGCTAATATCTGGCAGCTGTTGGTGTCACACCGGATGGCTTGCCTGTCGGCTCGATCCTTGAGACAGCCAAACTTGCGGGTTTCAAGACCGCGCTTGTGGTCACTTCCACCATTAACCATGCCACACCCGCTGTGTATGCCGCACACGTTGCCCATCGCGACTCGTACGAGGCTATTGCCGCACAGGAAATCGGCTACAGTCACCCTTTCGGGTCGACAGTGGACATCTTGCTAGGCGGTGGACGCTGTTACTTCAAGCCGCAAAACGACTCGACTTCCTGCCGTAGCGACGACCTGGATCTTTTTGGATTTGCTGCGAGCAAGGGATTTACCGTCATGCAAGATCGTGCATCCTTCGACCTCCTCAAGCAAGGCCAGAACGCTCCCCTGCCTTACATTGGCCTCTTCAATGACGGTCAGATGATGTTCGAGATCGATCGGTCTAAAACTCCTGAAGAGGAGCCTTCGCTGCTTGAAATGGTCGAGACGGCGCTTGTCTCACTAGACCTCGCAACCAACTCCAATAGTGGTGGTCGTCCCGGTCGACCTGGCTTTCCGGACGGCGACCCTGGCAACAATGGCAAAGGCTATTTCATCATGATAGAGGCTAGCCGAATCGACCACGCGGGCCACGCCAACGATGCCGCTGCTCATCTCCACGATACCCTTATGTATAATAAGGTTATGGACTACGTGCGGGAGTGGATCGATGCCCATCCTGACACTATGATGATGTCTGCTGCTGATCACGAGACTGGTGGCTTGACTACCAACGGCTTCGATCCCAGTCCGCTGGCTTTGGTAGAGCATAGTTTCGAGTATCTCGAGGAATTGTGGGATGACTATGATGGTTCCGATAGCCGCGGCTATTTCGTCAACACCATTCTCCCTGCTGCTGGTCTCGCTGGTCTTTCCGCAGCCGATGTCGATGAACTTCTGGCGTCTGGAGATGAGCTCTGGGCAACCCTGAAAAACCTGATTGCAACTGAAGCCGGCATCAATTGGTCCACAGGGGGACACACCTCTACCGATATCACCCTCCATGGTTACGGTGCCGGTTCCAGGGGCAGAGAGTTCCGCGCTGACATGGCTGGCAATTGGGACAACACCGAGCTACCTCGCTATATCGAGAAGGTCCTGGGTCTAGATATGGACGCTACCACCAGAAGACTGCGAGCGGTGCCGGGCGATTGGGTACCGCCCGCGGATGCTGCGAAGAAGAGCAAGAGAAAGATCAAGACGAGACATGGCCATGATCATGAACATGAACATGCGCATGTGCATTGAACGGATACCTGTATGTGGTAATGTGAAGTTGTGACAGCATGTAGAGTGTGGAGGATCGCGACCAGCTAGGAACAGGTGGGCGTGGTAGTGATAGAATAATCATATTGTACCTCCCTCTATGCGCCATGGAACCCACTTAAGGACCAGTCGATATAGAGAAATTAACGAGGAAACGATCAAGAAGCGAGAAGTGTCCACACCGTGTTATACGTGTAAGGAGCTGTGAAGCATATTAGGTCCGCGGATTAAAAGTGGTGGCTTCGGAGGCGGAAGTGCCGATCATAGAATTCACCAACACTTTGCCGTAGTGACGAAACCACACAAGCTACAAACTTCCCGTCGTCGTTGTGCTTTCACCTTAGTATCACGAATCAGAAGGTTATCAAATTCGCAACCGTCGCCTTGGTTCACGAAGGGTAACAAGAGCATTTAGATATGCGTCTATCAGGATTGCAGCGGGAGGTCTTGAAATTATATCGGCAATGTCTGCGTGAAGCAGGTCGGAAGCCAGATGTGAGTACCCTCTTGAAAATCGGCCACTTTCCTCGACGATGGGGGCGTCTTCAATGAAGACGAGGACCTGCCATAAGTTGTGTTAGGCCAGGCTGTCAGATGTACAGACGCTGACGCTTCGATCTGTTTTACTAGGCCACTAAAGAGAACTTCCGTGAAGCGGCGAGGTAAGCTGGCTCAAACCAAACAGAGAATTCCTCGCGGGTTCTGCAAGACTCAAAACTGACGTGTGCCTTCTTCAATCAGACGTGAGTTCCGCCGAAACCGAACCATTGATAAGAAGGACTTCGGAGCTGTGGAAGCGCTGTTGAGAATAGGGAGGAGGAAGCTCGACCTCTACGCATCACCCGGTGTCAGGGACATCCATGGGATTTGAAGGATGGAATTCACTCTATCGACATTCACCAGACTGTTGAATGAGGCGAAAGGACGGCATCGTCGCTCCTCAACACATTAACTCCCCATGGGGCAGCCAGTGAAAGGTATACTGTGGCAGAAGTTGCCACTGATTCACACTGTGCCAGTCAGTCACGTGTCAAAATATCACGTGATCTGATGGAAAGCGATAGTTCTGCGGAGAAGCATTTCGCCACTTCCAGAACAGGCACGAAGGTGGTTGCGTTTCCCCGAATGATCTAGCAACATCTCGAGGGTATTTGGTAAGCAGGCGACTGCTTTTGCTGATTTCTCATAACGACTGGTAGGTTCGACGGAAGAGCCATGAATGTCTATAAAGGCTTGCTAGAGGCTGGGCTTCTTACATTTCGACCTCACTCAACAACAAGTCTTATGCATTCAACCAGAAGCAGAATCATCCCAAGAGCATCTAGAGTTATCAAAACCTCTCACATCCCAACCACCTCAACAAGAAACATGTCTTTCCTCTTCCCAAGAATCGCCTACGCGCCAGTGCGCTGCAGTCCTGCCCGTCATGAGATTGCACCTCTATTCAGTCTCTTTGACGACACACTCAACGAACTCCAACGAGCATCGCGACAGACAAGAAAATCTTTCAATCCCAGATTCGATGTAAAGGAAAGCAAGGATGCCTACACTCTTGAGGGTGAACTTCCAGGTATCGACCAGAAGGACCTCAGCATCGAATTCACCGATGAACATACCTTGACCATCAAGGGTCGTACAGAGCGACACTCACAATCGGGTCGTCGTCCTGAAACATCCGCGGTCGACGCCGAAAAAGAAGCTGCCGCCGTTGAAGATACACCAGCATCAGAGACAAGCAGTGTCAAATCTCACCAACCTACAGTCGAGGATGAGGAGCCAGCCAATGCCTCTGCTGTCGCCAGTGAAGAAAAAGCACCCTCCCCATCAGCTGAAGTAGCAAAGACCGAGAAGAAGCCGGTTGCTGCTGCAGCACCAGAACATCAATACTGGATTTCGGAACGACACGTCGGAGAGTTTTCTCGAAGCTTCAGCTTTCCTTCCAGAGTCAATCAAGACGCAGTCAAGGCTTCGCTGAAGAACGGTCTCCTGAGCATTGTGATCCCCAAGGCTCCGGCGCCGGAGAGCAGGAGAATTAATGTCGAGTAAATGGCAACTTTTATAGTTGAGCCTGTACACTGAAATTCTCGGGAACATTTACCTAGGGTATCTGGGGTCATGCATAGCGCAGTGGTGTTATGGAGCATTGCCAACGTCGAAGGGTTTTGACGTACTTATGTAACGGGAAGCCAATATGGCTGGTACTAGAGCCAACATCAATATTAACAAAGCATTCTCCTCAAATTCCAGTTCGAGTTTTCGCTGTCTTTCTCTTTCTTTCTCAAGTAAAAATTTCATTGGGTCGTCAAGATGCACTCGCAGAAGTCTGGGGGCTGGGGTGAGGGGCTCATGCGCAACTGTATACGTACTTGACATGGCTTCACGACCGTGCAGCCATGCAGATGGCCTGGGCATCACACCCTCACCAAAAGTCAGAAAACTGGATGCCTGACACATTTGCATTACTTAGTAGTAAAGGCACATGCCAAACGCGTAGAGAATGTATCATGCCCTTAAAATAGTCAATACCTACATATAACCATGGCAAGAGTGAATGGCGTTCAAATTGCCAAGCTCGACTTGGCACATCCCGGCGCATCACGGCACATATGGGCCCAGCTGCAGGAAGGGTGGATTCATTCTTGCCTTGATTTTGTCTTCTATCCTCGTCATGCTGGAGCCAAAATAGAGGAAGAGAATTCCCAAGCGTGTACTCCGTAGGCTTGTGGGAAATATTCTCCGACTATCCGTTGATAGCAGTAGATTTTATAGGTGGAAACCGCTTGCGTGAATTGATCTTGACAGTGATGAGCGCATTTCCGTCACAACTTGCGAGGAAATAGGACGAGGTCTGTTGCAGTGCTGTCGAGGGGTAGGTGATAACAAACCCTCGCTTACCATGTGACACCAAGGGCATAATTCTCCGTAGTCCGTAGATTGCGAGGCCATTGGTGTGGCGCTCTAGACTTGGTCCGTCGACTCCGTAGTGATTACAGGCTACAAGCTACAGGCCCGTAGGCCTCTAGCCCCTGTTAAAGTGGTGTGGGAGGGGAATAAAGGTCCTGGACTTTTGTGACCAAATGGCGATAGAGGATATCTCGCTTGCGTAACAGATCGAGGTTTGAATGTGGCTGAAGCTTGGAATTAAAGTCAGTCGGCTTGTGCGGGCGGGGCAGCCACATGCGCGTTAATCCAGAAACTGGGCAGGTGCTGGGGCAAGCCGCACTTGCTGGGTTAGTGGCGTTTGAGTCGGTCGTGCTTTCCCTGTTTTAGACTCCATGGCGCATGGTCCCCCGGCTACCATCATGTTTATCCGTTGTCTATCCCGCCAATCACATTCTCCATCGAGGTCATGGTCGCTCCTGCCATGCTCGAGCAAGACAAGCCAATTCTTTCACCTCTTGCTGTTTGCCAGTGACCTCAATCCTGACCTCACCTCGACCATCTTCACGTCCATGTCCACGTCCACTTCTGCCCTTCTTCTCCAGCTGCGGTTATCACTCTATGTCCCGTGAGGAAACGTCCTCGTCCTCGAGTGCATCCCATCTCATCTCAACCAAGTCCGTCGTCGAGTGATATATCCTTGAACGAAGAACTGGTGATTGGCAGTCAGCCGGTCTGCCACCCATATCTGCAATTCAGAAGCCTTGCTAACCGCGGACAGATCCCGCGGTGTCCGCTATAACTTCACGAGATTTCTTGACACTGCTTTGCTAGTGATTATCATCAGCTTCGGACCCAGTCCTTGTGACTTGACCTTCCAACGCACGGACGGTGTCGCATCGCCCCGCCCGCATCGCCCGACCCTTCCTTCCTACCCGTTTAGCACGGACAAAGAGAAATGGCTCAAGCGCACACTTAAACCTGCCACCTTCAACCACCCTATCTCACCAGCTCCAGTTCTTGTATATTCACCTCTTGCGTGTTTGACTCAGGCAGCCAATTTTGGCTAACATAACATGGCACCATTTGGCAGAAGGAAATCTGTCGTGCAGGTGCAACAATCTCAAAAGGAGCAAGAGAAGGAGACTCGCCGCAGGAACCGCCTTTCAAAGCCACTCACTAACAAGACGTCTGGCGGTGTTTCGCCCGAATCGATACATCCCTCTAGGGACCAAATCCCAACTTCTCCAGGATTAGCGCAGATTGGACCATTGTCCTCTCATCCCAGCAATCCTTCTTTTAGGCACCAGGTTCGAAATGAATTTTTCGGCGTCGATAGCGCGAGTCCAGAGCAACTAAAGAGTAACTCTTCACTGAGCGTGGCTCAGATAGTACGCAAACTGGACAGCGGTTCTGCAATAACTTCCGAGTCTGGAGAGCCCCCACTATCTCCACTGAGGTCAAGAAAAGGGAAATCAATGGTTTTCAGACGCCTGTCTGCGCAAAATTCAAGCACTCTTGGTCGAAACGCTAGTTCGGAGCGAGTTGATTCCTTTAAGAACGAATCTGTCCCTTCGACCACACCCAACTCATCTGTCGACCATATTGCTGATTCTCCTTCGGTCCCTCCCTCACGAAGATCATCATTCACTCCAGGTACCGCCACTAGAAAGGCATCTGCAAGGGACATGGAAGATGTAGCTGTCAAGAGACAGTCAATCATCCACGAAGCTGAAGAGAAAAGTGTAGTGAGCGTCGATTTGCTCGATATTCGACCGCCTCCCATCACAAGATTAGGTGAACGTGCTGGTACACCGGCGGAGTTTGGATATTCACACCTTGGTGGCTTTAGCATGGGCAGCTTGCAAGTCATGAATGGTCGAGCTTCCCCAGCACCTAGCGAACTCTCTAAAATATCTAGACACCTTCTTACAATCCCAAAAAGGCCAAGGGATGTCTCAAGTGAATATGGTGATGCTGATGTGAATGTTGATGATTCACCTATCCATGGGAGTAATGCTTCACACCAAAAATCAGTCACCACAGAGAAGTGTCGTGATTTTCGCTGGGGTCCACTTATATTGTAACTGACAATGACGATGGCGAGGAACTCGACGCGAGGACCAGGATTCCGTTGGACATGGAAGATGACGACGCCTCGATAATCGCCAAAGAGTACATTTCCGAGCTTCCAGCCAGCCCTTATTCTGAAATAGAACCGCGGTCCTTGTTTGGCTCAATCCGGTCTAGCTCGGACGGTTCTCTGCAGCATTCCCGTTCTACCAGATCACTTCAACGATCAACGTCTTCAGATTCATGTCGCGGAGATACATCCTCGATCAGTTCCATCGACGGATCACTCAGCCCTAGCTCTGTCGTTCGAAGACCGAGCCTGAAGGCCGATATAGTTACGCCTCAAAAGACAAACACAGACTTTCACGAGCTCGAATCTGTTTCAAAGGAAACAACGGGAGTCCCTCCCGTTGTTGACCCAGGACGGAATCGGGAAGAGGCTTTATATCTGTCGGTGGAACCCGAGATTGAAAAGGAAGTAGCTCTCATTCGGCCCGACAACCTATCGAAAAGTATGATAGTGGGTACACTTCGGCGTATTCTGTGCGATCATGGACTAGTGATACTCTTGCCTTGCCTGAGCAGAGTAAAATTGAATCTTCATCAATGTCGCGTCGAACACAGGGCTATCCAGTAGCAGAGAAGACCGACCTACAGCACAGGCATTCTATTCTCAAAACACACAAGACTTCGCTTGACCTTCCAACTTTCGATAATCTGCAGTCCAACCTCACACTCCAGACCTCGGTATCGGAAATTCCGGAGCCTCAATTGGCAGAGGCCAAGCCAGTAAAGACGCGGAAGAAGCTTCAAAAGAAGAGGCCCCAAAGCCAACCACCTGCAAGGATCGCTGTTACTAGGGTTTCCTCCTTTGAACTTGAGTCAATACCGGCCATACCAGCGCATGTGCAAGAGAATCTCCGCATTCGCTCCCAGGAAGTTCCTGAACTGGAACAGACCTATAGTCGACTAAACAAGGATGCTAGCAATTCGACAATATCTTTACAGATTCGAGATATCAGATTCCCATCTCCACCTCCTGAGCAGCCTGTGGACCAGAAAAGAACAAGGTCACGAAGTCGCCGGAGGTCATGGGTTGCTAGACAGCCAGAAAGTTCTTCAAAGCCGATGCCTTCAGAAATAACTCCTGGTCATGCCTTGGCAATTATCAACGACTTCGGTACCGTCGTTACTTCTTTAGGAACGAGTCCTTACGATCTTGCCCATGAAGGAATGTATTCTAGTCAGAGGACAAACGCATACAACATGTCTTCATTGGCTCCAAGACCAAGGTCGATGATGGATGACAATGCCGCTTTACAGATGGCCAAATTCCGCAGAAGATTAACACAAGATCATGACTCTACACCTGAGCGTCGGCCTTCCTTCAACGACCGGGGAGGAATTCCCGGTAAGAGTTTCCGGCCAGCTAGTTTTGCGGGTGATGCTCCTCCAATCACCATGGAAATGTTACAGACTGTTTACCGTACATCTTCACTACAAAGACAACATTCACTCAAGGAGGCTCCAGACTCGTCACCTCCACCTCCTCCACCACACTCCCCACGGCCAGCATATGTCGAGTATCAAGAGGACTATTCAGATATGGTTTGGTCACCAACTGTTCGTGACGACTCCCCACCCCCGCCACCCCCTCCGTCGCATTCTCCTCGTCCAAGAGACATTACTCCTGATCCTTGGGCAGCACAAGCAGCTGCGTGGAGAGCTCGACGTCAATCAGCAGGCCTTGCTTTGGCGACACGGTATACGGATGACATTGGGACGAAGAAGAACCCTCAAGCGGCTGATGAACCACTGTATCCTGTTATACCTCCTCGGCCACGTCATCAACCCTCTAGGTCATCTCAATACGGCGTTCAAAATCCAATGAGTATCCAACAACCTACCCACGCACGCAACTATGATGGACCCCCTGGCGATTATGAGCAATATCACCAAAAAGGAATCAGATCGCACTACGTCATTAATCACGATGAAGATGACAGTTGGGCTGCATCATTAACGTACGAGCCACACTGTCAAAAGAACAATTCTGTTCATGATCACCACCGTGGCCGAATGGAGTCTGCTCATGGGTATCCCCGATATGACACAAGGATTGAATCAGGCAATCGTTCTCCACGTCCACGGTCTCAGGCTGCCAGTATCCGCAGTCACGCTTCTTCGCTGGCCGAGGAATTGCATCCGGCAGACATCGAGCGGCCACATCCCGCGCCAGAGTTCGGTCGGTATTCCGGTGGTATGGGTTATGGGTATGAACGAAATAACGGTTTCGGAGGTTCTGCAGGGACGAGATCTATTAGTGGGAAAGCCGATGCTTCAAGAGTCGGAGTACCATTACGAGCCAGTCATGGTGTGGACCTAGGAGATGTTCCCGTTGCGCAATTCATGAGGGTATAGGAGTCAAAGCTTCGCAGGATAGCTTTACGGTTTTCGTTTCCTTCGACAATCTCATTTTCTGGTGTCGCTTATGTATCGCCTCAGGTGTAATGCTCTAAGCCTTTAGTATATAGGCGATTCCAGGCGCCACTTTATGTCCAGATAGTTCGACTCAGTTTTTAAGATAGGTAAAATTCTGGTCTCGTCTATTATAGTCTGCTTTTGCTCTTTCTTTTCTACCCTATGGTAAGAATAGTGGATATATAATATAATAATTACGACTACTATTACTACTATTACTACTATTTATAGAGAGGTAATTTTACTTAGCACTACTTTTTAAAGTCTTTCTTACTAGGTAGGCGAAGAGTACTACTACTTTATCGGGGAGTTATGTACTTGGGGTTTTCTCAGAGTTACGTACTTTCAAGGTGCTGGACAGGCTCCAAGACCTTTGACTGAGTAGATAGAGATGAGTCTTCCTAGTAAGGAAGAATTGAGAGACAAGCAACAAGACAGTTTTGCTCCTTTTGAGGTCTTACGACAGTAGGGACATAAGTATCCAGGTTTTACAGTTCACAGGGTTCTTGCAGGAGGACTTGCAAGTTCATTAAATACGTACAAATTAAGCTTGTCGGTTATACTAAGAAGTCTTTGGTTGTTATGTCGTGGTTGTCACTAGCAGAGAGTCTTTCCTAGCCCGATACTCCTCAAGTTCCTTCCTGTTGGACAGGCGGAGAGAACCGATCCCATTTCTCTCATCTTCACTATTGGCGAGACAGTCAAAATCTAGCGCTAAAGTCTATCGTGCACAACTATCTCGTGATTTAGCCTACTACAGCTTCTCTTAAGAGGCCTTTTCTTAGATGTCTGAGATTACTAACCTAAGACGAAAGAATAGACTCACTAAAGAGCGGATTAACCAACTAGCGTGCCTCAAATTATGGGATAGCCTGCCTATTATAGCACTTGACGAATAGGAGGACTAATCAGATGATGGCGATTTCAGTATAGACAGTAACCCTAAGGATAAGTTAGGTAGATAAGTAGTTGGATAGATATATTTCCTGTTTAGGTAAAGCCTGACCCGAGAATACAAAATCCTGTACCGAGTGCTCGAGTAAATCCTCGTGTCTTCATGTGCGAATCGCCAATATCCGAAAAGTTGAGGGATAATCTTGAAAGAGAGGATTTCTTCATCGACGTAGGCCGAAGTGGTTGGCAAGGGAGCTAATGACAGCACCACCTGCATGATTGTCACATTTCATCAATCAATAAGATCTTCTTTCACACCTCCTGTCTCTCATCATTTGGCGGCCACACGTGGGAATGTGCGATTGGTCAGTGCTGGTGAGTCAAACATCGGAGCATATTACAGGTGCTTCTCTTTATAGCTACAGTCGCGGCCCGCCACACTGCCCCAACAATACCACAGCTGTAATATGTATCGAAAAGCAGCGAGCTTGCGGCGAGCTTTGAAACCAATCCTCGCCCGGTAGGAGAGACCATGGCTAATTGCACCAATTGCGATCGTAATTTTCCGAGCAAACGAGCGTTGCAGCAGCACCTCCGCGACTCGCCAGCACACGCTCCAGCTTCAGGCTTTGATGAGGCCCTGCAGCGGCCAAAAAAAGACTTACCTATGCGTGCATTCGATTGTACAACTTGTCATAGACACTACGGCAGCGAGGCAGCTCTACAGCAGCATCTACGTTACTCTCCTGTTCATGCTCCATCATTTAAATGTGACTGCTGCGTGCGATCTTTCGGTAGCGAAGATGCGTTACAACAGCACATACGGTATTCTCCCGCGCACGCCCCGTCCTTCGACTGTGAGACCTGCAATCGAACCTTCGGTAGCGAGGAAGCACTCGAACAGCACCTACGAGACTCTCGCGTCCATCAGCAAGATCCGAATACTCCATTGGATGTCTTTTTCCGGTCTTTCCCAACGTTCAATTATGACCCTTCTCTCCCACCAGCTGCGTCGTTTGCCAGCCTACAGGAACACGAAGGGTGGCGGCGTGGTGAGGTTGCGTCAAATGATGCCTGGAACAGGTACCAAGATGCGTTGGAAAGCGAACTACGCATGTGGTATGGTGCAGAGAACGATTTGACTGCGTGGCATGCCCTTTGTCGTGCCATCGGTATCGAGCCTCTTCCGCAAACGTGTGAGCAATGCGAGGAAGTATGAGCCCGTGATTCGAATCTCCAAACACTCATGCTAATCCTGATCATAGGCTGCACGAAGGACACATGTCAATATTGTTGATTTGATTGAGTGGGGACGAAGACGTGGGAACACCGAAGAAAGAGTCCGGACCTTTCGTAATGTGGCAGAGCTGCAAGCCTACACCAAGAGAACGGCAAAGGTGTTTCGTAACACCCTCGATCAAGAAGACGGTAATGTTGTACTGAGACACCTACTTCGCAAGCTATTTCGTGGAAACTTGTAAAAGAGCGAAGGACTAGTGTTTGCATCGTAGCATGCAGCGGTTGCGCTCGAACGAGCGGCAGATACATACTCACAAGGCTGTCGATGTGATCGTCAATTCTATTCGAACTTAGATAAACCGGGATAGCGATGCCACGATCAAGCGGTCACTTCTTCTGCACGTGGATGCAATTCTCATGACAGTGAGAGACTTCCTGAAAGATGGGTATCGATTCGGCCAAGATATTACCTGGCAAATAGTGTCCATAGAATCCCTCGGTGGATTCAGTTCCGAAAGATGCAGATCTCTCGCTGAGAGTTCGGATTCTGATACTGTCATCCCTATTGCTCCGTGTGCCAAATGTGAACAAACCTGGCGTGTCTTCAGGCACAGGAACTTCGTCTGGGCGAGATTGCTCAAGCCTCCTAAGCACAGCGCGGACTTTTGTCAAAACTTTGTGTTCGTTGTCGACCCGAGATCGCTCGGCACGGACACCGTCACTTTCCGCCGCGACAGCAGATATTTCGGTGCCACTGAGAGAGATGATGATTCTTGATGTTAAAAGCTCGGAAATTCTCTTGAGCGGACACTCTTCGACGGCCAGGACGGCGATATCATCCACAAGAGTCTTCATCGCTACCTTAACACCGCTTAGCCAATACGCGCTACGACGAAAAGCGTTAATCTTTTCATGCTGGTGCTAAACACATGCCTTGTAATAAGCTCCATTCCGTCGATGGCCTTGGAGCATGCGTAGCGATCCATATCCAGCATACCGGAATCGACCAGAGTGTTGAGCAGAGCGTTAGCATACAAAGTCCTTCGCTCGCACGATGTCATATTTTTATCAGAGTTCGTGCCGAAGAATTCGTCAAGTCTCTTGGACAAAACCTCTCATTGCCGCTTTTGTCGCAGTCTCTGCAGACTGTCCGTGAAACAATGGTTGTAAGTAATGGTTATAAGTATATCTTATATTATATACCTAATATATACTACGTAGCACATAGAAACCCTCGAAACCTAACTTATTCGACAATAAGGCAAATCTTGGCGATTCCCTTCCTCTTCGTCGCTGGACGTTCTGCATCGATGATCTCCTGCAGACCGGTTTGTAGATCAACCTCCTCTGGTGCCCAGGCCCACTTATCACGCCAGAAAACGATTCTGTGGCCGAAGTACATCAAAAAGAAGATCGGAATGCCGATGTATGCGGTAAGGAAGTTTGAGGCGGAGAATCGGCCGGGGAAGAAGACGGTGAAGCCGTTGATCAGGCAGAGGAGTGTGAACATGACCATAGCGATGTAGGCGCCGTAGGGTTGACACCAGTTAGTATAAGGTCGAATAACTCCCTGAATATCTGTCGCTTTTCTGAAGCGTAGATAAATGACCATACAGGCGACCCACGAGGTCATGCCCCATGTGTTTGTGAGATTAACGAACCAGTTAAAGACAACAGCACCAGAGGAAGCAACGTTTAAATAGGTGAGACCGCAGAAAAGCGAAGAGGTGGCGACGGCGATCCAGGGGACGCCCCAACGGTTGCAGGTCTTGAAAATGCGGGGTGCAGAGCCTTGCACAGCTAGACTGTATAGAGCACGGCTGGAGATATAAAGGAACGAGTTTCCGGAAGACCAGGCCGAAATAAGGATAACGGCGTTGACAATTGAGGGGAGGGTTGAGATACCAGCATTGGCGATGGCGACGACGAAGGCAGATGAACCGGCACCGGCTCCACCGCTAGTGAGTCTCTCGTCGGTGCTTGGGCAGGTGACGCCGATGGCTAAAACTCCTAGAACGTAGAAGATGATAAGACGGTAGAAGTAGCGTTTTCCGGCAATTGGCAGATTTCGTCGTGGTGACTCCATTTCACCTCCAGTCACCACGAGAAGCTCAGGGGCGAAAGTGAAGGGGAAAACCGAAGATACGAGAGTCGAGAAAAAGGAGATTGTGTAACCGGCGTCGCCCGTCTTGATGTACGGATGTGCTGCACCAGGGTCGTTCCAATAGCGGAAACCGAGTCGGTCTTTGCTTGGGCCTCCACCCCAGAAGAGAATAAAGGAGAGAAGGAGGAGCCCGATCATCAGGATGACTTTAGTCCCGGCGAACCAGAATTCAGTTTCTCCGTAATACTTAACGGGCATGAAGTTGAGGGCGATGATGACAACGGCCATGATGGTCATCCAGACGGCGATGTGGACATCGTTCGGCCAGTAGTCGATGACCAAGCCAGCAGCGGTGATTTCGTAGGGTACGAGGATTCCGAGAGCGTACCAGTAGAGATAGCCAAGAGCAAAACCCATAGAGCGAGAAACATAACGGTATCCATAGTAGGACATGGTTCCACCGTGGACAGGGAGATAAGTTGCGACTTCGATCATGGCGGTGACAACGCAGTAGACCAAGACAGTCATGATACAATACGCTGCGAGGATGAAAGCTGGTCCACCGCGGGCTAGAACTGAACCAGAACCGACGAAGAGACTATTGAGCATGTGTTAGCAGACGGGTTCATTTGAGCAACAGGAAGGAATCAGCCAGCCTTACCCAGTTCCAATCGTACCTCCGAGGGCGATCATCTGGGCGTGTCGACTCTTCAATCCACGCTGGGTAGTGGCATAGCGCTCGTCGAGAAGATCGGCGGCAATGATGGACTCGGCGACAGATGCCTTACGGCCAGTCGCAGATACCCGGCGACCCTCGCCATCCACAGAGTACCGAGCCTTTGAGGGTGAAACACCCTTCTCGGGTCGGTGTATTCAGGTGAGCTCGACATGATGAAGGTGGTGGAAACAAGATCCGCCCAGAGTTATTGTGTCGATACTCCAGTCACGATTCCACTATTCCTGCTGAGGGTACCTGGTCACGGTGAGTTTGACGGCAGGTGCCAGTCACAAACATGAGAGTGAATAGAAGAGAAGGCGTCGTCTTCGAGCGGGGCGAAGCTCTCTTATAAAGTCAATACTACTATTCACAGTGAGCCTCTCAGGCTGACTCTGAAGCCAATACGAGTGTGACATGGTCAATGTAGCGTGACCTCTTACTACCAGGGTCGAGTTGGCGATTGGAGGTGGGCAGCCTTTGGGACAAACGAAAGGTGGAGGAAGCACAGAGCGTCGTGTTAGTTCTGATAAGCTACCCTGGTCCCTCAGATGGCTAGGCAGTCTTTGGCTTTGCCTCCCACCAAGGCTTGGCTATCTTGCCTTCCCGCGGCCAGTCAGCGTCCGAGATTCGAGCGGGCCATCTTGAGGAGTCGTCGATCTCACCTGTCGTTGATTGGAGAGCCCAGCTCTAGGCAGGACTTGGTATCCAAACAAGGAGTGTCAAGCCCAAGGGAGGCGTCCGATAAGCCAAACCTAGGAGGCAATTCTGGCCTTGACCATTTCCGATGACCGATTTTTAATCGCTCGAGTGTCAATCCTACCTCAATACGACTACGAACTCACCGGCCTTTTAGGTAGTGTATATGGCCGACTTTCCAGAAACATGGCCTTTTTCGTCGCATGATTTTGCTTCTTTTCACGCGACAGATATCGATTCGTCTTTCTAGAAACAGACGATCCATACGGCTGGCACATGCTATCTCGCTGCGGAATAATTTATGGAGAAATCCACAGCGCGAAAGGCCAAAGTTTTACACAATTCCGGCCGCGAGGCTGCTGGAACATACAAAGGGACCAAAATCATGGGGCTGGGCTTCTTTGGGCCTACAGGATGAATCCGCCACGTGCGGAAGTATTGCAGTAAGTTCTGGTTATCGTAGCACATCTCCGATGCCTGGAATCAACGTTTTATGCTGGTGTGGTTGGCAGGCATCGTCTGAGCAAGACGGACTTCGTCGACGTTCGGACCATGAAGCCGAGCACGCCGAGCAACGAAAATACCTATCTGCATGAAGGAGCTAAGTCCAAGTGGTTGGCACCTAGAATTGTGATTGAAGTCATGTTTATCTACGGAGGCGTTGGTCAGACATCCACAGTAAGTCCACGGCGATCCACCCATATCTCTGGAGTAGTTCTGCGATGCCACCGCCCCGGGTACTCCAGACGCCCCAATCTCAAAAAGGATGCTCGTAGCCTGCTCGGTTGAAGCTTAAAACGGAATCGAGCAAATTGAATCACGACATGTTGTACCTGGCCATTGCGACCCAAGACTTATATGGCCTGCAGGTGTCGTGATGTAGTAGACCACCAGTTGTTCTTACAGAGGTGAATATGCAAGGACTCGGTAGTTGTTGATGGCTTACGAATGGGTGGCTGAAACGAGATCGGGCTTTCCTTCTGGAACAAGTCCCTGGAAGACCTTTTGCTCGGTAAATCGCGACTAATCCCATGTAACATCAGCAGATGGCAGACGGCAGACATGAGAGCCATTGATCGATCCCGGTCAGCTGAGCTACCGGTGCGGGCCTGAACCAGTTCCTTTCGACAGTAACACACGAAAGGGTATGGTTTACAATCGAATGTTCAGACTGACCAGATCAATACAATTCTTCCAAGTTGAGGGTTAATGACCATTTCCCACCAAGCGACTTTGGTTCTCTAAACTGCAAGACGGAGAACAGCGAATTACTAAGTACAGGCACGGATAGCTGTATAGTCATTCTGAGACACCACTAACCTCAGGAGCTTGTGTTCACTGAGAATGCGGTACTGAATTGTTACTGCCAGGATGCCAATGCTGTAGAACGCTGTTCTAACTAGTGGGCAATCAAGCCTAGCGAAGCAATCCCTCTGTTTGATGGAGATGACCGCAAAAGCCTTGGTATCTTCCTGTAGGGGAGATCAGAGGTGATCACTGATCACTGATCACTGATTTCGGTATCTCGACAGGTGCCGTGCCCACGCCAGCCCAACGCCCGTAAACGATCTGGTATCTAAATTGGTCTCATCAATATCCGAGCGGACAAGACCGCTTTCTAGATACCCAATTTCTCGCTCAAGCTGGGTCGAGAAGCCCTTTCTATTGACAAGACTTTGCAAGACTGGTCTGTTGTGTCTCTCAAGTCTGCAATGCGAACATATGTAGACGACTTGAGACGTGACATCTCGGGACTTTCAAGCACAGCAAACAATTCCTAATTATCGATACAATAATGCTGACCGAAGGTAAGTCGGGTTTATTCTCCGAGGGATAATACCGTCATTGCGCTTCGACATCGAGACAGCTGATAGGTTTTCCCACCCAGGCTTATCTATCCAGGGTGTGCCGGGCGTGGTCTGGATCTTGCTACCCGTGGTAATCGCATACTACCTCATCAGTCCCCATCTGCGGCTCCCAGCAAGGCCGAGACTGAGCCAGATCCCAGGGCCCTGGACCTACCGCGCCACGAGATATAGATTGGCGCTGGATGCGTGGAGAGCCCGATCGGTGCATGCGATTCTCGAGCTGCACAGATCGTACGGCCCGGTGGTCCGGATCGGGCCCAATGAAGTTTCCTTCCACAGCTTGACGGCTCTCAGGACCATTTACGGTGCTGGATCCGGGTTCGAGAGGACGTCGTTCTACCGCATGTTCGATGCCTACGGTCGTCCTAACCTGTTCACGTTTGCCTCAGGGAAGCAGCATCGCGAGCGCAAGAAGTTGGTAAGCCACATCTACGCGAACCAGACGGTGCTTAATGCGACGTTCGCATCCCTTGTACAGAGAAAGGTCCTCGGCTTTCTCGACTTGATTGAGAGGGAGCCGCGCACTGCAAGTGAGATCTTTTCCAGCCTTCACTACTTCTCCTTTGATGCCATCTCCGAATTCGTCTATGGTCCAACCCATGGAGGCACCTCGGCGCTGCAAGGCACTCACCGCGAACTCATTGGAGATATATTGAACCCGGCAAGGCGAAGGCTCGCTTGGTTTAGTGTGCACTTCCCGGCCTGGACAAAATGGATCACCACCCGCACTGGTCTGCTAGAGCGATTCTTGATCTCCCTAGGTCTGATGCCCATGAGGAAACCCTTCACGTATTCGGGGATTCGTCAGCATGCGTTGAAGGCTTTCTACAGTTTCAAGAATGCTCCAGACGCCGAGAAGGCTGAAGCAGCTGACACAACCGTCATAGGTCGGCTGTTCAAGGTACGCGAGGAGACGTTGATGACGGATATGGACATTGCCTCTGAATGTGCGGATCATCTCCTCGCCGGCATCGACACTACATCTGATTCACTAATGTTCATGATATGGGCACTTTCTCTACCCCAGCATAAACCGATTCAAGTTAAGCTACGTGAGGAACTCTCGAAGATATCCGTCGATGGCCATGGCCTTCCGAACCCGCGAGAATTGACACAACTTCCGTATCTGGATGCGGTGATCCGCGAAGGATTGCGACTATATGCGCCTCTACCGACATTCGAGCCACGCTCATCACCTACTGACACCGTTATTGACGGGTTCCATATCCCTGCGGGCACGATTGTTGGCATGTCACCCTACAGCTTGCACAGAGACGAGAAGATTTATCCAGCGCCATTGAGTTTCCAACCGGAAAGATGGCTCGTGGATTCCGGCAGCTTGATCCCTGAAGCAGACATGCGGAACAGATACTTCTGGGCCTTTTCGAGTGGTGCACGAATGTGCATCGGCATGCATCTGGCCAACGCAGAGATGATGACTCTGCTTGCCGCTGTCTATCGGAAGTATAGCACAACTGCAAGACACCCAGACACGTCGCCTGGTATCACAAGTAGGTACGAGATCTTCCGCGACGAGTCCATGCCGAAAATGGTCGAGCATGAATGCTGGATAGATTTTGCCAAGCTCGATGACACACAGTAGTTGAATGAGACTGGACATAAAACTGTGATTTGTGACCTGAAGTCCAGATGGGTCCGTGGCTTTGCGCTGGATCCGAGTCATCGACAGCAATCTCCAGTGTAGTGTCACGAGATCGAAAATGTTTTGTAGGCGCGGTAGGGCATGTCTTGGATAAGAATGCGACAGGCACGCAGCCACCCGTCAAGCTGAACCAGCCAGCGGCGGATTCGAGTGGTACAAGGGTTTCAAAGTCACACAATTGTAAAATGGTAATTGGCCGTTCGACCCAGATCTCGTGGTTTTATTTTGCCTTATTATTCGCTTTCTTATGATCAACCGGCACAAGTCTTGGAGAGAAATCAAAATTCGTCAACACAATAGCCTTTTTTGACACACGCTGCCACCACGTGGTGGTCAAGGCGTCAACAACATAATCTCCAACAAAGACTTCGAAGAATGTCATAAACTCGAGTGGAGAACATACGAACAATTCGATTCTGCTTTCTCTAAAAGGTAACACTGATCGAAATGTGCGTTACTGAGATTTGGACGTATCGCGAATGTGGTTGTCACTATAACCACAGCATTCTCTGTCGGTCATATCGAAGAGACCGATCGCCATGCTTTGCGCCCGTCATTCAATATCCATTGGATGAGTGGTTGCAGGAGAACGGATCGAATGCAGAAGCGGCGCTGAAGCAAATCAAGAGGCGCCCAAGACCTGCTGAACCCCAACAATGTCCACATCACAGTACAGTGAGAAGGTCTTTTTTAAACCAAATCTGTGATGACTGCCTGATGAGAGAAACCAGAGTACCGTCCTTGTTTCCTGCAGGTGCTGCACTGCCTCTACCATCCACATCATCAGTGCAAAACGGAGAGGGACTTGTCTGGGACAGTAACGTGAAGATCGAGATCGACGATATGCATTTTGAATTACTCCCAACAAAATGGGGCTTGCAACCTTTTGACCTTTTGAATGAGTCGGAGGACGACGAGAAGAGGATACTCGAGAGTCATGTCGAGGTTACTATCGACCCTGAAGGTCCCTACAGATCGGCCGCCAACACTTCTTCTTCACCCATTCCATCCATTGATACACATTCAAACTCATCCTTGATCGCCTCACCGTCACCTAGCGACCGCTCAATATCGAGTTCGAGGTCGGATTCTCCGTCAAAGCGAAATAGGAGATACGGCTTCGCACTCCCGACAGGACTCAACTATGAGCTCGACGATGCTGATGATGAGTTTGAGGGCCATAGAGGTTCGCATGGTGAAATTCCGAGAGTATCTCGCGGCAGATCTCTAAAACGGGGTATAGCTGATGCACTGAGACGACTTGATGCCGACGGTGATCTTCCAAGCCAAAGGAGAACCATCACCAGATTCAGGAGCCTACGATCGAGATCCTCCCCCTTAGGAGCAAGTTCAAGCTCGCAAAGCGATGGAAATCTGCAAGAATGTGAGTCGCAGGTGAGCTCCTCACCAACACCATCTCAACACACAAGAGGGTTCCTTCGAAGTCTGAAAACCCGTAACAGTCCAGCCTTGGTCGTAGAGAGCATTGAGAACAAATTCAATCACTTGCAACTTTCCAGTTCTCCATATAGCAGGTTGGAGCCGGAGATTTCAAAACGACCCACACTCAGAACCTGGGCTCGGTCAATTGTCCCGGAGAAGAAACGGCACAGGCAACCATATGGAAATGAAGACTGTGAACGTGGCCGCAGTTGCGCACCTAGTCCAACTGGATCGTGGACACTGAACCAGTCTCGTCGACTCGATGAGCTGCCAATATTAGAGCCAATGTCAGACACTGCGTTTGAGACCGATTCCGTTCTCAGCTACGTTGCCTGCTATTCCGACGACGTGGGGGACTTCCAAAAGTCTGTTGACGATGGCGAGACTTCATTCTCTCCTTGCACAGCATCAAACACGCCGACACCAAAAATTCTGATAAGCCAAGAGGCTGATCAGAAGATGGTTGTGGAGGGTCAGCTCTTGGAACTCAGTGCGGAGCATAATGAACAGGATAGAGAACTAAGTGGTCGCCGTGTGCAAGAAGCCTCCAGGAGTACAACGGAGCTCCCTAACCTCACCCTGCCTCAAACTCATTCTGACTCACCGGACCCAAGTATGAAGACATCACCAGAAGGGATCACATTTTTCCCTCCCATGATGACGCCCCAAATGGGGTTTGAAGTGGCAAGTCCGCCAAGTCCGTCTCCTTCAACCCCAGGAGCATCGACAGAAGATCTCGAAGAACCAGAATCGGTAGAAGAAATCAAACCTTCATGCATCGGCTTGACTTTCTTCCCGCAGATTACCATGGTAGACGTCACAACAGAACCTCTCACGGCCAGTGTATCAGATACAGAGGAGATCAGACTAGCACCAACGGGGTACAGCGAGCAAGTCCTGAAGTTCAAGTCCAGATGAAGCGGACATCACCCACGCGCTCGAAGTCGATGCCAATTCTTAACAGGCCAGACGCGGGGTTGGTGCCGCCACTGCCTTTACGAAGTCTTCTGTTGCCTCGCTCAATATTGCTCCAGAACCACTCTGCCGGGAACTTGAAGCTCGCACACACCTTCCCGCCAAGGAAAAGCTCGTTGAGGCGATTCATCATGCCCAAGAGTGTTGCGCCAGAGTTACCGTCTATGCGGGAGAGCTTGCTAGGAGATGAGAACCGATTCAGGTGAGAGGTTCGGAAGTGGGCGAGGATATCGTGTATGTCTACATGTGTGTATATGTGTATGAAAGGATTGACGGAGGGTTGTACTATAATCTCATGATGCTATGATTGGTAGTTGGTGTGTTATGTTGAGATGAATTATGCGTTGGCTGAGACTCCCACGATGCCTGACACAACTTGTCATTATTGGTTCTCTCTGTAAGGATTTGTGGGGGTTGAAACATCGAAATGCAGGTGCGTGCAAGGGAGGAGGATCAAGCAAGAGGAAGTCGCGTCCCTCATGTCACCGTTGGGCAGGAGCGTCCCACGACCACCTCCTGCCTTCTTCCTTTCTTAGGAAAAGATAAGATTTCAAGTACGGACTAAGCAGTTAGTGGTTAGTCGGCATCACATTCCACACGTGATCCAAATTCGTTGGTTCGTTGATCCCACCAAAACATTCATTCGCTCTGCCACAGCAAGTGGTAAGGCGGAAAGGCCAAATTGGACTGATGATACGGATGTTAGTACACCAGCTGACTTCCCAGATGCTTTTCAAAGGGCGTCGTAATCAGATGGTGAGGATTGCCCACAACCCAGAATCCAGGCGTGTCCAGGATATCGGGCATTGAACAACGAAGACCAATGGAAATTAAGGTTCACGACTAGCCCTTTTCGGACCCTCACGTTCCTTCCTCGCTCCCCCAAATATTATTATTGTCATTTTCTCGATACAGGGCCACTGACCACAGACCACCCACTATCCTCCATCTACCCTGTGCCAACAACCAGATTACACGGCCACCACATCTTCCACTACGTTCTTTTCCAGTCGATTCGGGTCTCACCGTGTGTTACGTCCTTATCACTGCTTGTTCTCTTCCGCCCATCGATTTGCAAGTCGCTTCGCCGCATCTCCATCACCGCAGTTGTTCTAGGCCACAATCAATAACCTTTCCAAGACATCCCGGTTTTTCAGCGATCGACGACCACAAGGAGGTCAACAACCAGAGCCCCGTATCTGATCGCATCTGAGCCCGAATTTCATTTTGTCCTCCACAGATTCAACGTCGAAACTCAACGCTATCCTTTGTCTCGCGTTGCATGCGTCGATAACCGAACACCCTCAATATGTCGATTCTCCCTGCCGAGGCGCAGGGAGCCCTGTCTCAACTGTTGCAGGCACTTTCCTCGCCGGACAATTCCCTACGCGCTCAAGCCGAAGAACAACTCAACAATGACTGGACTGTCAATCGCCCAGATGTCCTCCTCATGGGCCTAGTTGAGCAGATACAGGGTGCTCCCGACTCTTCGGTATGTCGATTAAACTCTGATCTCCAAATCTTCTAACGATCTCTTAGACACGATCATTTGCCGCAGTCCTCTTCCGCAAGCAATCGTCCAAGTCTCGAAAGAACCCCTCTTCCGGGGAATCAAGGGAGCTTTTCCTTACTCTCAGCGCTGAGGCACGCGGTGTCATTCGTTCAAAATTGCTCGAGAGTCTTGCACGAGAACAGACTCGAACTGTGAGAAACAAAATCGGTGACGCGATCGCCGAGATTGCCAGACAGTACATCGATAATGGTAAACACCAGTCCCTTCGATTTGACGTAAGCTTCTCTCGTGTTAACCTTGAATTTCGTAGGCGAGGTATGGATGGAACTACTTGGTGCCCTGTTTCAGGCAAGTCAGTCAAACGACCCTGCCATGCGGGAATGCGCTTTTCGAATCTTCGCAAGTATGCCCAGCATCATTGAAAAGCAACACGAATCTGCAGTACAAGAAGTTTTCGGAAAGGGGTTCAAAGACAGCGCGGTCGACGTAAGAATTCTCGCCTTATTGTTAAGCATTCACAAGTTGACATTGTTAGGTCCGACTGGCCGCCATTGAGGCTTTTGGTGCCTTTTTCCACTCCATCACCAAGAAAGCCCAGCCCAAATATTACGCCCTCATTCCCGATATCCTTAACATTCTACCCCCGATCAAAGAGGCCAATGACACCGAGAATCTATCCAAGGCCTTCAATTCATTGATTGAATTGGCTGAAGCTGCGCCAAAGATGTTCAAAAACTTTTTCAATAATCTTGTCAAGTTCACAATCTCAGTCATTCAAGATAAAGAAATTGACGACCAGTGTCGGCAAAACGCCTTGGAACTCATGGCAACGTTTGCCGAGTTTGCTCCAGCCATGTGCAAAAAAGATCCGTCTTACACAAATGATATGGTAACTCAATGCCTGAGCCTGATGACCGATGTGGGTACCGATGATGACGATGCTGCCGAGTGGAATGCTAGCGATGACCTTGATTTGGACGAAAGTGACCTCAACCATGTAGCTGGCGAGCAGTGCATGGATCGACTCGCCAACAAGCTCGGGGGCGATGTAATCCTCCCAGCCACCTTTACCTGGCTTCCTAGTATGATGCATTCTGCCTCGTGGAGGGATCGACATGCTGCCCTGATGGCGATTTCTGCCATTTCCGAAGGGTGCCGAGACCTGATGATTGGTGAGCTCGACAAAGTCCTTGAATTGGTTGTACCATCATTGAGGGATCCTCATCCTCGTGTCAGGTTTGCTGGCTGTAATGCCATGGGTCAGATGAGCACAGACTTTGCAGGTCCCATGCAGGAAAAGTATCATCAAGTCATTCTGACCAACATCATTCCGGTACTCAAGGCTCCAGAACCTCGCGTCCAGGCACATGCTGCGGCTGCCTTGGTTAACTTCTGCGAAGAAGCAGAAAAGGCGATTTTGGAGCCATATCTTGATGACCTGCTCACATCATTGTTACAACTATTGCAATCCTCCAAGCGATATGTTCAGGAACAGGCTCTATCGACCATCGCTACTATTGCCGATTCTGCCGAAGGTGCATTCATTCGTTACTACGATACACTGATGCCCCTCCTTTTCTCAGTCTTGCAAGGGGAACAGGACAAAGAATACAGACTCCTCCGTGCCAAAGCTATGGAATGTGCAACTTTGATTGCTTTGGCTGTTGGCAAGGAAAAGATGGGCCAAGATGGCATCAACCTTGTTCAAACTCTCGGCAACATTCAGCAGAATATTCAAGACGATGATGACCCACAGGCACAATACCTTTTGCACTGTTGGGGCCGGATGTGTCGAGTGCTAGAAAGAGACTTCGTGCCCTATCTTCCTGGTGTCATGCCGCCTTTGCTCGAGCTCGCTTCAGCTAAAGCGGATATACAACTCATTGATAACGAGGAGGATGCTCTTGAGCAAGAAGAAGGTTGGGAATTGGTGCCATTGAAAGGCAAAGTGATTGGTATCAAAACATCGACCTTAGAAGACAAGAACACTGCCATCGAGCTGATTACAATTTACGCCCAAATATTAGAAGCCGATTTCGAACCTTACGTCGCCGACATTACTGAACGTATTGCTCTGCCAGGTTTGGCCTTTTTCTTCCACGACCCGGTCAGAGTTGCTTCAGCCAAACTGATTCCCCAACTTCTGAGCTCGATCAAGAAGAGATATGGAGATCAATCACCACAATTGAGGGAGCTATGGGCGAAATGTTGTGATAAGGAAATTGAGATTCTCAGCGCTGAGCCGTCTATTGACACTCTTGCGGAAATGTTCCAATGTTTCTACGAAAGTGTAGAGGTCGTTGGAAAGAACTGCCTCAGTCAAGAAAATATGGAACAATTTATTCAATCTGTCAAGTCAACACTCGAGGAATACCAAAAGAGAGTACAGGAACGTGCTGAGGAAAGGGCCGAGACCGCCCAACAAGGTGCGGAAGATGACGACGACTCCTTGTCCGTGCAATACGCCATCGAGGATGATCAGACCTTACTCTCTGATATGAACAAGGCTTTCCACACCATCTTCAAGAATATGGGGGTCAACTTTCTGCCAGCTTGGCAGAGGCTCATGCCATTTTATGATGCATTCATTACATCCTCCGATCCAACCCAAAGACAATGGGCAATATGTATCATGGATGATGTGCTTGAATTCTGTGGATCTCAATCGTGGCAATACAGTGATCACATTATTCAGCCCCTTATCAATGGCATGAGAGATGAAAGTGCTGCCAATCGTCAAGCGGCGGCATATGGAGTCGGAATTGCAGCTCAGAAAGGTGGCGAACAATGGTCTGATTTTGTTGCAGCAAGCATCGAGATTCTTCTTCAGATCACAAGAGTCCCTAGTGCTCGAAGTGAAGACGATGTGTTTGCTACCGAGAATGCTTGTGCTGCTATTGCCAAGATCCTGCATAACAACTCTTCGAAAGTTCCAAACCCTCAGCAGGTGGTTGAGCAATGGATCGACACATTGCCTATCACCAACGATGAGGAAGCTGCTCCCTATGCTTACACCTTCCTCGCCCAGCTTATTGACCAGTGAGTTGAAAAGTAGTCTAGATATGACGCAGTACTAACTTATGTTACAGGCAAAATCCTGTCGTCTTTGCAAAGGCTCAACAAGTCTTTCACCATATCGCCTTAGCGCTCGAAGCCGAGATGATTCAGGGACAAACCGCAAAGAGAGTTGCAGAAAGCGCGAAACAAATGGTGACTCAAACGGGGATAAACGCAGATCAAGTGTTGCAGACACTATCTCCGGATGGTCAAGCTACGGTTAGAAGTTTCTTTTCGTAACGACAGTTCATCTGAAGTACCTTGGGCGAAATTCAAGGGTATTGGGTTTTTTGGCAGTGCTCAGAAGACATATTGTCACCCGGAACTTGAATAAGGGTGCTCTTCTCGTTAGCCAGAAACAATAGAGAGAATGTCGTGATGATCAGTTGGAAACACATAGCCACTTAAGATGATACTATTTCTATGACCGCAACATGATCCAATCATTATGCAAATTGATTTGATTTGTTTTTGTGTCGAGAAAACGCCACAATCATTCAGACTGTATAACGCCACAATCATTCAGACTGTATAAGGCCGGGAAACAAGTTACGGATGAGTTCAGGAAACATTGATGCATTCAGCGGGCGCGGTTGGATAGGCATACACCACCGTGAGGGATATCGTTCAACACTTCTGGTCTTTTCGCGTCAACAGAGCATGGCGGAAGTCTGGCGTTCTCAGGCTTGACCTATGAGACCGTTCATTGTCTAGTTAGTTACTTGTGCCAGATCACAGCTGTTGCATCCACGATGGTGAGCTAACTAGATCTTCTAGTCAGACCACTGAGTCGAGTCTTACCGATACCGACCGACCGACCTATCAACCCCCTCGTGCAATTCATACAAGTTCCCCATCTCTATCTCCTTCTGTCTGTGTAATGACTCGTCTTCCTTCGCCTCTCCATCGTCAATCCATTCTGACGCGGGCTACTGTATTTGATTCCTGTGATGCGTATATATTAACCAGTTAATAGGCTAGGTAACTAACTAGCTAGCCAGCTCTCACGTTCCACATTCCACGTCTATTCCCGTCACGTCCTGGCACTCACTCAATCACTCACTCACGCATTCATCAGCGTGGCCTGGGAATATACCAGGTACGCAATGTCTTCGCAAGGAATGACGCAGAGCGTGGATGGGAATGGGGAATATGTATCACAGTGATTCGTAATTGGTAATTGGTAATATGGATTTTTAGGGTATCCATGGATATGTAGATATATAGATATATACGCAACTAGAACGGTAAATGCAGCTTTCTCTCATAGCATAGCATAGCATGGCACGGCATAGCACATAAGTGCGATTTTCCGTCGGCGTGTCGCGCGTCGAGCGTCTCTCCCTGGCTCGATGTTGTCCTTTCTCTCTGTATGTAAGTAATGGTTTGTGGGAAGCGATGCTTCTAGTGCACTATACTAACTAGTTTTTTTCTGGGATCGCCACAAAAGATGCCTGTTAGAAAGGCATCAGGTACGCTAGACTGTCGTAGTCAACACTCTATGATGATGATGATTATTGACTGCTTCAAGTCCTAGTCTTGACTTTTCCTCAATATCGATTGGTTTGTTCAGATAGACGTGTCTGTTCACCAGAGGCTTTGCATGAACCTTAAAATTTCCCAAACCGTCGGATCGCATCAATATCATGTTGCATTAAGTAAGTGATGATACAGCCAATTGCTCACTGCCCTGCACAATTCGTTTCTCTCTATTTACAAACTTTCCGGGCTCATCATACTGGCGTCACCATCCATCTCCACGCCGTTGACCTTACTTACACCATTCATCTCGGTTGTATCGGTGAAAAGATCCATGACGGAATCATCCTGATCCTTGTCGGTAGGTTTATCTTTTTCTACAGGCGTCGGCTTTAACTTGATAGGTGCACTGTTGATCTCTTTTTTCGTTGGACTACCATCACCACCGGGTCCCGGAGTGGATGGGTTGACACCGTTGACAACAGGAGAGTCATCACCACCTGCGCCAATACCGTTGGCAACGATGGATTTCCTTTTGCCCTTGTCGGCTGGTGTTGCTCCTCCAGACTTCGCTGCATTCTGATTCTTGCCGGCAGCGGCAGCTTTCTTGACAGGACTTGCATTGCTCTTGAGATTGCCTTCACCAATTTTTCCACTGGCGGGAACTCTGGCCCGACCATATCCTGGCCTTTGTTTGGGTGGTAGATCGAGATCTTCTGTGAGTGGTCGATCGCCGTTGTCACGTAACCTTTTCTTGAACCAGTCCTTGATGAAACCTGGTTGTTCCTCGACATTCTCGACATTGACTTTTGGCCAGCGAGGGGTTCTTTAAAGACCTTCTCCGACAATTCAGCTTCATTTGATTGTTGATTGTTGATACCGAGACGATTTTGAAGAATGTGGAAGGGAACAGTGAGACTGGCCATGCCAAACTCCCTGTCGAGGCCAAGCTCGCGGAAACCGAAAAAGTCCTCGTCAAGATCTCCTGCAAAATCACCACCAACAAACTGCTCGCCACCATCTACAAAAGTGCCCTGTCCGTGAGCAGTATCATCTGTCAGCGCGGGGCGAAGCAGATCTGCGAGATGTGCTTTCATTCGATCATGCAGAGTGGTTAGGCGCGTGCCCAGGCGATCAATATCTTCGCGAACAAAGACATCGAGGTCATTGACCGACAGACCGCTGTTGTGCAATGTATGAAGTATTGCTTCCTCAGTGTTGTTAGGAGTGACATAGGCTGGAGGAGATGACAACTTCTGATCTTGGTCTATCGGGAGACTCGTCGGCGCTGGGATTTTGTAATCTTCTCTGTAATTGACGAGAGTCGTGCATAGTCTGGTGAAAAACTCGGATGCCAGATCTGTCACGGAATCTAGCGCTGACGGTTGAAATTCTTCAAACCCTGCCTGAAAGAAGATTTGTCCGATCGCGCGTTGAAACGAAGCTTTTGCTACCCACGGAGCAATCAGAGGACCAGCATCAGCAACAACATGATTTGGAATGTCCTGCTCCACGAAAGGCTCGGGCTGGTATTTTTGGAACTGGTTTTGATAAGTCTGAGATTGCAATTGCATCTGTTTGACCACGCCGATCTTGGAGACGATTTTACGCGTCTCTTGCATCTGTCGCATATTGGCTTCCATTTTCATAGCAAACTTACTCCGAGGTGCGGTGAACTGATTGGCCGGGTACAGTCGTAGGTATTTTTCGCTGTGTTCGATGACATGACCATCGGAATCCTGTTCCCACCTCAATTCGGGCTCTAGGTCTGGGATAGCGGCTAATGAATCATAATAGTCTGGAAGTAGGCTGTCCTCCTCAACTTCCATTCCTTCGGCAAGACTTTGTCCCTGAAGTTTGTCGCGTTCTGAGACGTCTCCACTACTAGCCGAAGCACCCTTACCAGATATTTCTTCCTGGATTCGTTGCCATCGGCGCATACCGGCCTTACTTCTGAGCAAGGCGTTTTCATCTGGATTGAGCTTATCTCCTCTAAAAAGCTTGTGTCGAGCGGCGGCAAGCATGGCTCGATCACGTTTGGTTTTTTGCTTCCAGAGCTTATACTCTTCGTCCTCGTACTCTGGTGCTGGCGCCGGGGCAGGCAGACCCGGTAAATCCATGTCCAAAGCTTCGCTACCGGCACCGAGAACGCTGCCTGGGCCTTGAGCGCCGCTTGGGGTCAGAGTACCACCGGGCGGTGGAGTAGAGTGACCCTGACTTCCATCGACCTCGGAGTCAGCACGAGCATTTTGCTGCACGGAACTTAATGACTGCAAAACAGGCTTGGTCTCTGGAATGGGGGTTGTCTCTGGCGGAGCTTTTCTCGATATTTGGCCGGCGCCTTTGCCACTTTTCTTGGGAGCTTTACGGCCTCTTGAGGACATGATTGGTTCGTCATCACTCTCTTCGGCACCATCATCGAGTTCGCCATTGGCTATCTGTTGCCTTCTCTCCTCTGCCTCAACCTCGGCACGATCCTTGATGACGATGTCGGGGATGAGAGGGACTAGTTTGTCGGTTTCCTTCTGCATAAACAAGGCGTGCTTGCGAAAAGGATGGTCGGCACTGCTGTTGAATCTCAGACAGTTCTTCCAAATTTGACAGAGATCATCAACAAATTCCTTTTTGGACTTGTAGGCCAACTGCTTAAGCTTTTTCGTCATTGTACCAAGATCCATGGGATGTTTGATGATGTTATGATAGTCCGGGGCATCCTTCTTCTTGACGGGATTTAGGAAAGGAGTCGAGTGTTCTGTATGAGCCTTGAGTTCGGTCAAGACCTTTTCGGCGGATTCATAAAGTTCTTCCTGACCGACTTTGTCCTCACTAGCCCACTTGCTCCGATTTTTGCGGACTTCACTCATGAGGGCGCGTAACTCTGACTCGGTGGCATGGACAGCGGAACGATGTTCGTCCAAGAGCGCAATGAGATTTTTCAAGGTCAAACTTGAGGCTCCGAGATTGGCCTTGCTCAGACTACCCTGCTGGGCAGAGGCATTTTGGCGGGAGGCATGACCTTCGGCCTCTGCTTCTGCGCGGCGCTCTGCCTCGTCCAGGCGTTGTTGATCGAGCATGGCATCCAGGTCGTTCTCCAGAGTGAAGAACATGGATCGCGACAATGATTGGACGGTCTCAATCTCTTTGCGCTTCGCCTCTTCCAGCTTTTTACGAGCATCTTCAGCCGACTCCTTCTGTTGGGCGGGAGTAGGTCTCTGAGGAAATCTGATCGCATCGGATAAAGCGCTGGATTGGGGGCAGGACGTGGGACCGGCGACGAGGTGGCGTCGGCGGTGATGTGAAGTTTCTGCGGTTTGTCCTTTAAGGGAGAGGCACGAAGTTGGTCAGGTTCATCGTCGTCGTCATCATCATCGTAGTCATCATAATTGTCGTCGAGTTTCCTCTTTTTCGAAAGTGGAGCAGGGACTGCGGCGGAGTCGACGGGCCCATTGGCATCGGCGGAAATGGTAGCAGCAAGGGCATCGTGGCGCGACGGTCTTTTGGCCAGGACGACCTGACCACGATCATTGAATAGTGTTGCAAACTTGGACTCGGTGTCTTGATAAAGTGCACGGAAGCGCACAACTTGGGGTCTTCCTCGACATTGGGTTCAGGATCCAAGGCTTGGCCTGATTGTGAGCCGCTTCCGAGACTGCGCAGTCTAGAGAAGGAACTGGGAGTATGTGGGCGAGAGGGAGCTCTGAGGTAATTATTGAGAGTGTCGCGATGAAGGGAGTGAAGGAGGTTATCATCGTCAGGTGGTTTTTGGCTGTTTGGGGCCGGCCATGTTAGCGACATGACCGTGCCAGCCCCCAAGGAGTCGCGAGCGAGGGGCGCGGGTGCTCCAGTTTGCAGCGGGTTGATGCAGATGTTTTGGGGTCGGCCGCCAGTGGCAGCGACGAGGTCGGAGAAGTCTCAGAGGGTGTGTAGATGGGGAAGCGAGTGTGTAGAATTCGAATCCGATGGAATTGAGGTGGCGGAGGATGAATGGAAGGAGATGGGTGATGAAGAAGAAACGGGTGATTTGTGGTGATTCTGACGTGTGAGGGTGCAGATTGCGACGTGTGAGGTTGAAAGAAGGTACGGATGCGCAATCTGGATTCTGGAGTATAGGAGAGGCACGGAGAGGGAGATGGAGAGGGAGACGGAGCCTCGAGAAAAAAGAATGCCACGAGGCGGGCAACACCTGAGGGCTAGGAGGCTAAGGGCCCAAGGGCCTCTCGGGCCAAGTCACAGGCGCGCACGCACAGTGTCAAAGGCTAAGCTAATTAACTTGCTTGGGTACTTGGTGGGCTCAAGCCGAAGGGGCGACTAACTAGGGAGTGCTTGGACCTCTGTTGGACCACTGTTGGACCACTACCGAGTCAGCGAATGGGCACTCATAGGGGTCCAACGGTGCCCATACGTTAGCCTAAAGAGCTACGAAAGACACCTGGAGAAGTAACCGGAGACCTGCCTAAACAGAGTCCTCGCACCAGGGTTAGGGTAGCATTCGCCGCCTAGGGTCATTGCCACCACCCCCTAATCCTACCTCGCAAGTTGAGCTACAGGCGTCACGAGGCGTCTCCTTGTCCATGCACGCGTCTCAACCTGTGAGCCACCGTTGGGTGCACTTGAAGCGTCCTTTGCTGTTCCGTAGGGGATTTTCAGCACAATCAGGTCCCCCGTGCCCCCGTACTTTTGGCACTTCTGACATTCCCACTTCTGTCTAATCCTCATCACGTGTTGCTCCATCCCCTTCGGACTTCAGGTCACCTTTCCACCAGCCACTACGGACTAGTAAAGCAGGTAGCCGTGGTACCTGAGTTTGTATAGAAGTTGACACCAATCGACAAGTCACTACTTTACTCCCTCCTTGACTTACACCACCTGCCTGGACAAACTATCACGCCTCATCAACAGACTTATTCTCTTTGTCCTTCTACAGCGACAATGTCTTCGCTTCCTTGACCCGACTGGGGCCATCACAGGTTCCAAGGTCACGTATAGCTGTCCTTCATCCACTCACTCACTCTTAACCCCCGATCCCTCTCTCCGCACCAGCCTCAGGACACATCGACGCTCACTACCTACCTCTCCTCTTCCACCTTTCACCGGCACAATGCGCATTCGATTCCCTTTCGCAAGCAAGTCATCCCCTGGATCGAACAACATCGTTCTCTGCTAACCATCCCTATCTCCCATTAGTTGGCTTTGTCATTTTACTGCTATTCTCTTCCTCCATCGGCCTCCTTCCACACTCATCACTCCCCTCCACTCCAGCAGCTGCTCAACCATATATACCTCAACAATCCGACAAGTTCCTACACTTTCTAATCTTCTTTGCTCTCACTGCAACCTTCTACTTCATCCTCGATACTTCTCGTCGGCGAGTCATTCATCTGACTCTTATTGTCTGCACTTTGGTCTTGGCCGTCGGCAGCGAGGTCGCACAAGGTCTTCTTCCCAACGACCGCGAATTCGATCCCTGGGACGTCCTTGCCAATGTTCTTGGAAGTCTAGCTGCGTTGGGCCTTTGCAGTGCCTACCACAAACGAGCTGCCGAACGGCGACGTAGGGCAAAATACTCCACCCTGACAGGCGAAGAAGGAGAAGAAGATTTGGAGCTGGGTGAAGGTGTAAACGGTGACCTCGGACGATCCAGGGAAGATCCTGATTTGGAGACTGGTGTCACTCCAGCGCCCAGAACCATCGAGGAGGAAGTCGACAATTGGGATGAGAACATAGCTGACGATGCTTGGGACGAGGATGAAGATGGTCCTGCAGGCAGTCGTCACGCCAAATTGACTCCCTCTACCAGCTCTATTGGAGATGAAGATGTTCCCAGGAAACTGGCGGTCGACTGAGGTCTCCATATGAACGAGGAGATTCTAGACATTTGGAGTTGCAAAGGTAGCGGAAGGATGTCACGAAGCGATAATATACCCAGAATGTACCATCAGGCCCAATCCAAAACGCAGCGCAAGGTGGCGATCAGTGAATGATTTAATGATTGTTCTCTCAAGACTCTGTATTTGCAACATGACATTATATGTGAATATGAAACTGACATCGGTGCTCGACAGTCGCATCGCAGACTACTGACCTCGATTCCTCTACTTTTCGAATGTCAACAAAACAAGCGTGAACTACAAGACTAACACATCTCTGACAATTCGCCCAGAAGGACCATCTAATCATCGAAGAAAATGATTTATTCGCATTCACTCGTATCGACCCTCGACTTTATGACAAGAAGACATGTAGAATCAGTCCCAACACCAGATTGCAAATCACTTAGATCGAAACCCAAGCCATCGTTTTCCCCTATGTAACGCCATTCGCTCAACGGTCGTCATGTACAAATAAAAAATCCACAGCGGGAGGCTTCAAGTTCCCAAGACGAGACTCGGTTGCTTCGTGCCTCGCTCGCGTCCAGCACACTTCAGGCCATTTATTTGTTTTGTTTGGCAGGAAGATTTCCCAGTCACGTGGCATGATGTCACCACCACCACCACCACCACTTCCTCTCTGTCTCTCCCTCTCTCTCCCCGAGACGTGTGTGTGTGTCTCTCTCTCTCTCTGTATTCCATCTTTTGCCTTTCATTTGGCAAAGATTTGGATTTCATATTTCATAGTGGTGTATGCCTGCGTTTTATCTGAAACAACTAAACCGGCCGAGCGAGAAGCGGAATGGGTTTCTGCGCACGCCGTGTCTGTCGACCGTGACGCCGCCGCCGCCGTGTTTGCCGCCCCAGTTCTGTATGGGAGAGGTTGTGTTAGTTTATGGTTATTGCCATCTTTGGGGGAGTCTTGTAGACTGTTGTCTTATCAAGAAGTGAGGGGATGAGAGGGGATCGGCTTACCTTGGTGTATAGGAAGGGCATGGTGGGATTGAGGACTGGTTGTAGCCCGTAGAGAGACTTCTGGAGTACGTCTTTGTGTAATGTATGGCTTTAACGTTGGCCTACTTGGGATATGGCAAAAGGGAGAAGGAAACAACGAAACACACGGGTGGAGAAACGGTTCAATATCGTTATATACTTGTAGGTGCCTAAGTGTCATGATGGCAACGGGCTGTGCCAAACGAACGAAGCAGTGCCAGCCATGGACCAAGGTTTAGATCCAAGATCCAAGATGCATTTTCATTGGGAAACGGATGACTTGTCACGCTTGTCTACCCTACCCCCCGACGACGACCGACGAATTCGTCCAACCACCGTCTGCCATTCCGTTGCCCATCCCGCATCATCGAGTGGATATGCATATCGTATATTGCGGCATGGGTGTCACAGGTGTGAAAGCAAGGCACACCACACCCACACCCACACCCACATACACACCCAGGGCAGAGAAACAGCATCGTGGCGCTACTACTGTACCTACTGCAGCCACCAACTCTGTACCGAGTAGAAGGGAGAGAGGAGACCCACGGGTCGTAGAGCGGTCGGTGCGTCACAGGGTTCGTTGATTTCCATTTCAGCTTGCACCGCCGCGAGAACCAGAAAACGAATCAAGCTAATTATCTTTCACTATCCCTCTTGCTTGACTATTCTTGTTTGTGGTTCCCCGTCCCTCAAACTCAGCCACTTACTCTCACTGTTACTCTCACTCTTACTCTGGATCTGGATCTGGGTCCTGAGTCTGGCACTCGCTGTCTTGGTCCTGCACGTGGTTCCTGGTTGGTCAGTTGGTGTGCCCAGGAACGCTCCTAGCCAGCTACTCACGTACGTGATAGGGGGCAGGGGCATGATGTCTATGCGATCGATGAAAAGACGAAATGACGTACGTGAATAAGGCGCAGACAGCCAAGAAGGTAACTTCCAAAACACAAAATGCCATACCAACCAACCAATTGCCCAGCTGTGCCATTCAAGCCAGCCGTCGTGCCATTCATTACATTACCTCTTCAGTCCCAGCGCATACATACCTACAGTATGTATGTACACATACAGCGTGGGCATGTTCTTCACGGCATAGTCAAGGCCAAGGCCAAGGCCAAGGCCAAGAAAACAAGGAAACAAGGAAACCAACCGATCCAAGGGCTACAGGACATCTTCTTCCCGATCTTGGAGGCGGGCCACAGATACCTACATAGGTAGGCACGTAGGTAAGGTAGTATGTCATGTTGGAAAAGAACAGTAGAATAGATCGAGATCGAAAACGCCATCGACGTAATGTTCTGTGGCTGGTGTCACGCTAATACAATTAGGTAACGTGTAGATCTGTCGCTACAGCTGTGGCTGTGAACGTGTTCGATCGAAGACGCGTGAGATGTGGCGCTGAGGCGTTCGGGTTGATGCTGTGGCTGTGCCGTGCCGTGCCAAAGGTCGGTCATGTGCCCCGTACACGTGCCCGGACTCGGTATTCCAAGTATCATGCGGAATCCTTTTCTGTCAGTTGTTATCGTGGGCGTGGTGTGAATGATCAGACTGCTATGAATCACAATGCTCCTCGTTCTGTACGTACGTGACTTATGTGATTGGAGAGTGCAGTATCTTTCGGTGCCTTGTCTGCCATTGTCCCCAAGCTAGAGGTGGTACGCTGTAGCCCAGCCATATAATGGACCTGTCTGTCACCTGACTCCTCTCTATGTTATGTGATTCATTTGCAAGGCTAAGTACGAAGTGTATCGTACGCAAAAGGGTATCAGACCGGGTTGATGCTGGAACTCATCCCTGGAAGCGCTGCTTCAGACCAGAACACCATGTTCCACACATGTCCCACCTTTGAATATATCATCACAGCATCGCAATCATTATAGCTCTGTACAAGTCCTCTCAGGTCCTCTTTACTTTGTCTTTCGAAATGACAAATGCTTCCTCATCTGTCCACTCTGCTTAAGCTACGAAGAACACCGCCAAGATCTTTGGGTGGCGTACTCTCGCCTTCGTTAGGAGACAGTGCTGGCTTCTTGCCTTTTTGTCGCTGCTCCAGTCTCTCTGCACAGATGGAAAGCACTCTTCCGGCTAAATTGTCAGCGGCTTCTCGATATTGTGCCACTTTATGCACCCCATCAGCGAATTTATCAACCGTCGGACCGAGTGAATCAAAAAGTGCATTCACATGCGTTGATATCTGCTCGATTGATCTCGTATTGAGAGATATCGAATCCAGTGCCGCAACGTCGACATCTGCCAACACTGTCCTATCAGGTTGTGACTTTTGTAATGATGCCAGACTCGTGATACTAGGCGGCCGCAATAAAGACTCCAAAGCCTCTTTCTCTGCTCGAAGGCTGATTCATATTTAGCTTCCGACCTCTAAATAGATTGACCTTACTTACCGTTTGATCTGGATTTCCAACTCGGTGATCTTTTCAAGGTTCTGGTCATTCTTCGGATTGGGTCGTTCTGGTAACACCTTTTGCTGAACTGGCACGTCTTCTCGACTAAACCAATCCGACAGTTCTGATCGGTTGGCTAAATCCTTGAGCAGTTCTTCTTCGATCACACGAGCTGAAACAGGTCAGTACAATTTACTTTCCCGAACAACCATTCATCACACTCACCTGCTGATCGTACACTCGAATCCTCGAAGCCTGTTCCCATCGGCTTCTCATCGAGCGCCCGAGTCCCACACCAGGTGAGTAGCTGTCGCATGCGTCTCGGCTCTGGAATCTCGCTTTCAATGTGCTTGTAAAAGTCTGGGATTTCGACCTCATTGTGCGGAAGTGCTGTTCCACGTCAGACATATAATTAATTGAAAGAAATACGAGTCTCATACCGTTAGAATGGCCTGTTTCAATCAGAGAACTAGCTCTTCTCCCTCGAAGTCCTAAACTACTCCTTCGTTCGCCTTTTCCGTGTTTTCCTTCACGCATGGCCTTGTTCCTTTTGATGACTGGAGTGTCGGCAAATGGAAGGGATATTTTGGTGGCGGAATGCTCTTCTGTCATTGTAGCAACTGTTGTCTCAGTAGGTTGAGGAACGTCCTTTTCGGGGTCGGGTTCTGCATTCGGCTCTGTCACGGTCAAGGTCGTTTGTGGTCTTGTGGAAGTCTGCACTTGTCCTGCGTCCCCATTCACATTGGCAACATTTCTCGTCGAGCTCTTTTTGTTCTTGGTTGGCGACACCTTCGAGTGCGTGAGAATAGAAGTTTTCTGCGACCTTGAAATGTCTGTTTCAGCATCTTTCGCAGCTGGAGTCTCGTCCCGTTGATCGTGTTCGCGCGAAAGGCGTTTTGAGCGACGTGGCGGAAGAGCATCCTTCGCCTTGGGAGTTGAAAAAGAAAGTCTTTTCCCCCGCTTCTTCGAAATAGTCTTTGGTTCACCATCTCTCAGTGGTGTATTGACAGCAGGATCTTGAGGCTGCTGTGCACGGTTGGTGATTGCTTGATCCGGGATTGGCTGCTCCACCACTGGGGGTTCTGGTTTTTTCTTCTTGACGCGCGTGAAGAGAAAGCCGTCGTCATCCTCATCATAGTCTGATGCATGTGTCAGTGATTATGTCCTCATCTTTAATCCAAGTATTTCTGCATACTCATCTTCCGTTTCCTGTCGTTGGCACTTTTGGACGACGTTGACCGGGTTGAATCTCTGTTGGCAGTGGAAGGATTGCTGGCGGTAGAGACGCCAGGTCGAGTGGGAACAATAGGCGCGTCATCCTTATCATGCAGTCGAGAACTAATTCTTCTCTGTTGCCTTTGACTTGATGACATTGAAAGTGGATGTAGAGGTCGTCGCGCGACAAGCATAGCTGTATGACTTGCTGCTGGGTGAGGTTGTCGGAGAGTCGAAGATGTCGCGCTCGGGTCCGGCGCGTGCTGCTGGCGTTTGCTCTTATTCGGTCACATTTAGGGTGGTCGCATTCTAAGGATGTATGTCGTAGCGAGTGATTGGATTTGAGTGTGTTGAGTCTGGTGCGATTGTTCCAAGAGTGTCATCAAGAGCCAGGGCAAGTCGAGTAGTGGTAAGTGTTGAACGTGAACAAACCCGTGGCTGCTCCGCCCTTTCCAATGTTTACATTTCGGCCTCAGTTGCTCTCGTCTTCTTGCCAAGACGCCAAGCCTAATTTGGAAGAGTGACTACCTCGACCGAAAGGGTGTATTCTTTGCCTACCGATGGTTTCTCGCGAATTACTACAAAGACCTAAGATGGTCTGCCTCGCAGCGTACCTAGGTAGGCATCGATAATCATTCTGCCGATGATACATGATCATATCTTTCGGCAGGTTATTTAGCAGGTCAAGACGTCACTCATCGTTCGAAGTAGATTACTGAGACAAGCCGACAATGCAGTAGGCATGCACCTAGGCACACACTGGCACAGCATTGGCGGACAGCCACAAAGCTTTCAAGGATTAAGAATGGCAAGGTCTGAGAGGAAAGCCAGTCAGGTTGTTGAAGTTGCAGGGGATCCATGTGAGTAGAACATTTGCCGAGGATGAATTGCGTATCATATGTCTCGCAAGGAGTGTGTGCTGTACTGAGAAGCTCTGGTGCTATCTTAAAAGCGGAGAGATTGCGTGTTTCTACTGAGATGATGCAAATTGCAACTGCCACCTTGATAGTGACTGCCCACTGCCAGGACCGGCTGGTCGTGCCTGCCTTCTGCATCGAGGGTGATTAGCGAGAATGACGCAGTTGGCAGGAGCCCCCAATGCTCCTTCCTGTGTTGTGGACCGCAGCCGCAGACTGACTGCACCGATCGTACCTTTGACCTACCGAACACGAACACCCGCACCAGCACCAGCATTAGTATCAGTACCAGTACCAATACCAGCACGGATGTCCAAGAGGGGATCGGTGCCCGTAGACATCTGAAAGGAATCATCATGTTGTTACCCCTCAATTAGTGAGCTAATTCACCAGGAACCAATATTTGGAGAAAGTCTCGGGCCGCAGATGGGAAACGGGCTGGCTATGGAGGGGTATTCACTAGAGGTACAGTACATACCTGGCTGTACTCCGTACCTATGTACTCTGTAGGTAGATTCCTCCTCCGTAGTATCCTGGAATAGAACACGTGCTCCGTAGATTCTAGATTCTAGACAGTAGACGTGAGTACATTAAAAAGAGTCTGCAGAGTCGCAAGAGATACCTAATACCTAGGTAGCCAAATAACTTCCTGCCTTCACACGTTGGTACTAATAACTTATAAGTTACTCCCGTCCTGACTAAAGTATCCCACCGCCCTCCGCACCGCATCCTTCCGCCATCTCAAGTCCAATGTTCAGCTTGGTCCTGTGCCTTGGACCACCGCTATAATGCTCCCACCATAACTTCGCACAATCCTAATCCTCTCTCATCTGTCACCCCTCGGTCTTGCACCCTGGCCCGTGGCCCTGCTCAACTCCTCGCCCCATTCAACGGCATCCTCAAACCTCCACTATTCTCATCTGAGTCCGCACCTGCACCTGCACCTGCACTTGCTCTTGGACTTGCACCTGGATCCGACTTGTTACCTCAACCTCATTTCCTCTTTCTCGACTGCCTGGCCTTCCTCCATCCTTTATTCCCCTTGATACACACTCCTATACAACACCGGCGTTGACTGGCAGAACGTCCTCTCCCGTTATATCAAGTCTACGACCTTCGTACCCACTGTCCTTTACCTATTGTCACATCCGTGACCCACTATCGCTTCCCTTCAACCATGGTTCATATTTCACTCCCACGCGGTCTCAGCTCCCGCTCTTCCAAACCAAGGACAAGGATCTCAGTCAAACTTCAAGTGCTGAAAGTGACCGGCGAGGCAGCCCTCCAAGACTCGGCACTTCTCCAAGTTCTGTTACATTGTCGGACCAGAAGCCTCTCATCCTCAAGGTCTATGTGATAAAGGTGTGGGCATTTATACAAATCCCCTCAAGGATCTACTGACCATTTCAGGCTCGAAATCTGGCCGCAAAAGACAGATCTGGCACTTCTGATCCGGTAAGTCTCTGATCCCCGTGCTTCGTCCACAACACTAATCGTCCCTAGTATCTTGTCGTCAGTCTTGGAAACTCGAAACAGTCCACCCCTACCATTCCCAAGACTTTGAACCCCGAATGGAAGATTTGTTTTGATATCCCCTTAACAGGGCTTCCCCTCTTGGAGTGCATATGTTGGGACAAAGATCGTTTTGGCAAGGACTATATGGGAGAGTTTGACATTGCAATTGAGGACATCTTTGCCAATGGCAAGGTCCAGCAAGACCCAAAATGGTACAAGTTAAAGTCCCGAAGAAGAGAGGGCAAAAAGTCGAGCTCTGTTTCGGGTGAGGTTTTGATTCAATTTACAATCGTGGATTCCGCCAATCCTTCCGCGAGCCCGGAGGAGATTTGGAAGAGTTTCCAATCGTATCTCGGAGCCGAGGGCGAGGACGATGAACTCTCTCGCGTAGCCTCAAGTACAGAGTCTCAGTTGCGCGAGGAAGAAGCTGAAGATCTTATTTTGGACGACGAGATCGACTCGGCCACTGAAACAGACACCCCTCGTGGTCCCGTTACCGCCGACAAGAAGGCAAAGAAGAAACGACTTGCACGACTTCGCCGTAAATCCATTGCCGCGAGAGCCTACAACTTGCTGGGGACCGACAGTGATGTCTCCGGTGTCATCTTCTTGGAAATTGTCAAGATCACTGATCTCCCCCTGAACGGAACATGACTCGAACTTCATTTGATATGGATCCTTTCGTTGTCGCGGCATTAGGGAGGAAAGTCATGAGGACAAAGGTCATCCGCCATAACCTAAATCCTATATACAACGAAAAGATGGTTTTCCAAGTCTTACGCCACGAGACAGGCTACTCCTTAACCTTTACCGTCATCGACCGAGACAAATTGTCGGGCAACGATTTCGTTGCCTCTACTTCGTTTCCCGTCCAGAAAGTCATTCAGGCGGCTCCTGAGCAAGATCCCGTTACAGGGCTGTTCGACCTACCAGAACCACCCGAATACTCGCCGGCGGTACAAAAAGAAAGCAAGTCACGGTTCCGTCTGCCCCTCTCCCGTACGTCTTCCGCGTCCAGCCTTCATAAACTTGGACGCCCGAATCTCAAGCGAGATGATTCTCAGGCTTCACTTTCCAGTACGAACGGGCAGGAGACTGTCCGTTCATCAGCCACAAGTGCACCATCAGACGGGAACGGAGGCCTTAAACCTCCGACTGCGGCTGATACTTCTCTGGCCCAACCAACTGAGGACCCCGGCATGCATCCGTACACAATCCCTCTAGAGCTCAAGAATAAAGAACGATGGGAGGCCAAGCACAGCCCGGAGCTCTTCATCAAAGCACGCTTCCTCTCATACCCTGCCCTGAGGCAACAATTTTGGCGTGCGATGCTGAAGCAGTATGACGTGGATGATAGTAAACGCATCAGCAAGATTGAGTTCACAACCATGTTGGACACGCTTGGTTCCACGTTGAAGGAATCTACCATCGACTCGTTTTTTGAACGTTTTGCGTCTGAGAATCAAGATGCGGGCGAGGCGGATCTAACCTTCGATCAAGCTGTCATTTGTTTGGAGGAACAATTGGAAAAAGCAAGCAGCAAAAAGGCCTTGACTTCAAAGATCAAGTTCAGCATGGGTCCATTTGCTCAACCGTCCACTATCAGAAACAATGACAACGCCGGAAATGGTCCCGCTCAAGCGGAGACAAGTACCAAAGCTTCCACAAACGAGGATCCAAATCGGACTGCCATCCCAGTCATTCAACAGGCAAATACTGGGGTTGCAGGAGAAGAAGGAAAACTACTTGGCAACGACTTATCGGACGAAGGAGATGATGAAGAACACGTCATTGAAATTCGAGAATGTCCCATATGTCATCAGCCAAAGCTCAACAAGCGTACGGAAGCCGACATCATCACACATATAGCGACTTGCGCAAGTTCCGACTGGAGACAAGTCAACAACCTAGTGATGGGTGGTTTCGTTACTCAAAGCCAGGCTCAACGAAAATGGTACTCGAAGGTCATCACCAAGATCAGCTACGGTGGGTACAAATTGGGTGCTAACAGCGCCAACATTCTTGTTCAAGATCGAATCACTGGTCAGATCAACGAGGAACGCATGTCGGTGTATGTGCGTATTGGTATTCGTCTTCTTTACAAGGCTGTGGGCGCTCGAGAGATGGAGAAGAAGAGAATCAAAAAGATGCTCAAATCTCTCTCCATCAAACAAGGGAAGAAATTCGATGATCCTGCATCTGCGGCACAGATCGAAGGTTTCATTGCCTTTCACCGTCTGGACATGTCTGAAGTCTTACTGCCAATGGACCAATTCAAGAATTTCAACGAGTTCTTCTATCGGGCGTTAAAGCCAACGGCACGGCCTTGCAGTGCCCCAGACAGACCAGAAATCATTGTTTCTCCCGCAGACTGTCGGTCCGTAGTCTTCAACACCCTTGATGATGCAACCAGAATCTGGGTCAAAGGCCGAGATTACAGTATGGAGAAGTTGTTCGGCGACGCATATCCTCTGGAAGCCAAGAGGTACAAGGGTGGTAGTATGGGCATATTTCGACTTGCTCCACAGGACTATCATCGCTTCCATGTTCCTGTCGATGGTATATTGGGTACGCCTAAATTGATCGAGGGTGAATACTACACGGTCAACCCCATGGCAATCAGATCTGCGCTAGACGTATACGGCGACAATGTTCGAGTGCTGATCCCCATTGATTCGACCAATCATGGCAGAGTCATGTTTGTCTGCATTGGTGCGATGATGGTTGGTTCAACAGTAATCACCCGCAAAGCCGGTGAGAGAGTTAAGAGAGCCGAAGAACTTGGTTACTTCAAGTTCGGAGGTAGCACCGTTCTTCTGTTCTTCGAACCTGGTCGAATGGTATACGACGATGATCTAATCGACAACAGTAACGGTGCATTGGAAACATTGGTAAGTGGAAGCAGGAGACTGTTGCATCGCCACTGAATGTATTCATTTTACTAATCCTCCTTTGCAGGTCCGAGTAGGAATGTCGATTGGTCATTCGCCTGATGTGGAACCTCATCGACCTGACATGAAGAAAGATGAAGCCAATATTACGAATGAGGATAGACAGGAGGCGAAGCGTAGGATTGAAGGCAGTCTTGCGCCCGATTCTGATCCTACCTCAACGTCGGATGCGAAAGTCAGTGCGCTCAATCCAGCAAACATTCAATAACGAGGTCATGATGCGATGAGACGATGTATGATTGATAAAATAAAGGTGTGGCGTGTAGAGAGCAAACTGGACGAATAGAAATTCAGTCAATCAAGCTCGTGTATTAACTACTGGTCACACTGTGTGTGCTCTGAACTGATTCAACCCAGTTGCAGGAATTCTGCTTGATCCTTGACCCATGTCATTGAGGACTAGAAATTCGTTGTTCAACAGCAATTACCCTGAAGATGTGACAAGTCTATAGAGTTCCTCCCTGATATTGAATCCATCACCATCTTTCTGGGCAAGGTAGGAAGCAACTAGGTAAAGGTGACAATGTAGGTAAATATCCTAACATGCAGCACAGATGCGAGTGTTCTTTCGGAAGTAGACTTCTGATTGAGAGATATCCGATCCCTGAACTCATTGTAGCTGCGGGAATTGTGCGATGGCTAGTTAACTATGTCTTGCGATGGATAGCTTAGGTAAACATAAAGAACTCTCAGCCTTGTGCCAGTCTTGGCATTCCCGAAACAGTTTGCCGGCCGTGGTTCGCCGCGATTGACCGTGACCGATACCGTCATCACCGCAGTCGAGTAGCCAACTCGGACGACATGTTCAGCATAGTAAACAGTCTGCTTCTTGATCGTTGTCGTGTATTCATATCGCTCGCTCACAAATCCATTTCATGAGCTACGAGAGAAATGGAAATATGGATCCGTGGAGACATGTATCGCAAGACGGCGTTTCCTCATATCGCAATTCCTATGTCGTGATACGAGATTCCGCGATTTGGATCCACCTTGGTAGCATCAAATGCGATACATGGGTCATTCCTCACGGTGCTACTCAGTATCCTCACTTCGCAAACGGCCGTGTATCTTCTGGAAAGTTTGACGTGCTCCTTGTTTGTCAGAAAAGGTTTGTCATGCTTGAGGTCAAGATCTTGATCAGGCTGGATCTCTACACAGAGACGGACCAGTATGCTGCATCATGAGTATAAGAGGTTTGCACCCAGCTCGATTATTGTGAGATAGGATCATCAGACACACAAGTCTTTATCTAGGATCTACCAATCTACAACAGTTATATTGCAGACAAGCAAAGCAACCACCATCCAATACATCAACCACAGCCCAGTCCAAGCACCAACATCATCGCAATGGAGAACCTCCCAACCGACTTCTTCGTCACCAGCGCAGCATACACTCCCAATCTATACCGCGACCAATATGAGTCGATCGACCCAACGACACCAGCTCTATCCCAAGCGGGCAAAGTGATCATCATCACCGGGGCATCATCCGGTATTGGCGCACGAGGCTTCGCGCCGGCCTTTGCCAAAGCAGGACCTAAAGCCATCGTGCTCGTCGGCCGCGACATCAACAAACTGCAAGCGACCGAAGCCGTCGTGCGCAAAATCAACCCCAACGTCGACTACATCTCTGCCGCGACCGACGTTACCGACCCAGCGTCAGTCGACTCGCTGTTCGCCTTTGTGCGTTCTCGCTACGGCCACGCCGACGTCCTGGTCAACAACGCCGGTGTGTTTGCCAAAAGCGACATCTTGAGCAACGTCGACCCGGTCGCTTGGTGGTCCGACTTCGAGGTCAATGTCAAAGGCACCTTTCTCGTGACCAGGGGCTTTCTGTCTTTGCTCGGTCAGGAGAAGGCTGGCTCCATTATCACGCTGTCCACTGGCGCCGCCACTGCCATTTATCCCGGCATGTCGTCGTATTCGATTTCGAAACTCGGTGCTTTGAGGGTTGCAGATTATGCTGCTGCTGAGTTCCCAAACGTCACTTCTGTTACACTGCAACCGGGCGTTGTCTTGACTGACATGGTCATTGGTAAGTCTCTCCCTTCCATCATCTCCGTCCCTGCTCTACTGTACTTGTTTAGAGGGTTTAGAGGGCAATTCGCCTTCCCTTCTCCATATACCCTTTCTTAAATACAACCTTCGTGTTCTCACAATTGTCATGACCGCATGCTAACATTTCTTTTCCGCACCTGTCAGACAGTTTCAAGCGTTTCGCGCTGGACACCCCCGAACTCGTCGGCGGCACAGGCGTGTGGCTCGCCACCGACGCAGCCCGCTTTCTCACGGGACGCTTCGCTTCTGCAAATTGGTCCGTCGACGATCTGGTCAAGCGCAAAGACGAGATCTTGGCTGGTAATGACCTCAAGGTTGTCTATCAGGGGACATTTGGACTCGAGCAGTTTCAAAGACAATAGATCCTTTGCCACTTAAGTAGTTATCTAAGAGGGAGTATAAGCTATAGTTGTTCGTTGCTTTAGTGATAAGAGGGCTAGTGGAGTAGATAAATTGATAAATAGAGTATAGAAGAAAATGGTTCTACTACCTATATAAGACTTGAGGACCATTAGCAGTGTATTTATGTACTCGACGTCCCGGCTTCGGCTTAAGTACCATGATTGTTAGAAGTAAGCAACCTGTTTGTCCCGGAATAAGTACCAGCAGGCTACTAAGTATTGAGTAGCAGGTATCAGAATGGAGGAGTATATAAATCCCGTAATATGTAGGACAGGTAGGATAATATACTTACTATAAATGAATACTGCCTCAGTAGAGCAGAACACGTTAAGATAAATTATTTATATGCTTTGAGGCTTTTACATTATAGCTGCTCTAGGACATAGAAAGCGACTCAGGAGTTATAAGAGGATAATCTTATATGCAATCCTAGTATATTGTATGTCTATGCCTAGCGTAGATAAATTCATAAAGACAAATAACTAATATTCCAAAGATTTATACTTTACTTTCATATATAGATAACGAGCTACTCTATACTTAGCAAGATATCTTAGAGTAATTAGACCTCTCATTAGATATACGAGATAGATATCTATTCTTCTTTGCTTACTAAGTATAGTAGACCTTATATTATTATACTTTAGGCTCCCCAATACTCAAGAGACTAGTATTGTAGAGAGTAAGAAGCTAAGTAAAAGGAAGATACTAGATCCGTAGAATCCGAGGTTTAACATAAATGCAGAAGTTACTATATATCGTTCTGTAAACAGTGCCTTAGTACAGTGTTAAGGTCGAGTCGGTAAACACGCCACGTCCAACCCCCGTTTCTGGCTTAGTGCACTTTCCACACAGCCACGGCTGTCACAGCGATTTGCTGAATCCTTCTCTGATGGTACGGGCTTATTGAACCTATTTCTTAGAGTATATTTGTGTCTTCAACAGTACTAGTTCAGCTCTTGCTTACTAGGACGGAGTCTAGGAAGAAGGTACTGTAGATACTAGTATACTTATATGCTCGATCTTCACCCAGTTGAGGCTATTCTTCTTGTATAAGATACTAGTATTTGGGGCAAACCCATAAGTATACTTGTAGTATGTAGCGTGATCAAAGCATGGTTCTCCGAGATCGAACTCCGAAAAATTCTAATAATCAGTATTTGGTTAAAGTGAAGCCTGGGCCCATTACTGACCGATTCAAACGGGGCCTCGAGACTGTATATATTGAAAATTCGATGTGACTGTACCTACTAGTATATACCAAACAAATCTACAAACTACTATATATTCTCTGAACCGCTAAGCCTGAGACCACTTATACCCTAGACCATTACAATACTACTTAGTAAGTACAGGTGTCCGGTCAAATGGCAAGAATCTGCAGTACCGCCCCTTTAATCCAATCTCCTCGTACAAGAGTGTGATAAGAAGATAATTAGAACTTCCGACATGTCATTGATCGTGGTTCTTGCGACTCCAGTCGAACCCGGTCCACACGTCAAGTCTCTTTGTCTCGTCTTCGATGCTGACGTTCTCTTGTATCCCAAGCATGTCTAACATTCTTTTCACGCTCTGATCGACCATGTCAAGAATGCCTTTTGGCCGGGTATAGAATGCCATTACGGGTGGCATTATGACAGCTCCAGCATCACTGAGTTTGAGCATGTTCTCTAAATGGATGCTACTCAGCGGCGTTTCCCGTGCAACGACCACAAGGCGTCGTCTCTCCTTGAGAGTGACGCTCGCGGCTCTGGTGATGAGATCGTTGTCGTAGCCCATGCGGACAGCCGCCAGAGTTTTCATGCTGCATGGAACAATGATCATGCCGTCGGTTGGGAAGGAGCCTGAGGAAAGAGACGCGGACACGTCTTTTGGCGAATAGGTATGGGACGCAAGTGAGGATAGGTAAGACGCAGTATCCTTTGGAGCATCCAATTCATACTTCAGTGTGGCCACTGCCCATGTTGATAATATCAGGTGTGTTTCAACATTGGCCTGGCGAAGTCGTTTCAACAAAGATACCGCCAACGGTGAGCCTGTTGCGCCTGGAACGGCCACAACAAGTCGTTTTCTCCTTGGTTCAACTCCTGTGGTTATCCTTCGAAATTGTGTTGATTGTGGTATACTAGTAGCGGCGGTGGGATAATCGCTCTGATTTGCACGTATCCGTGCGACTTGCAGGTCACATCGTGGTAACTTCGATGTGATGAAGGTCTTAAGCTGTTGACATCCTGAGAACATTGTATGGTCTACTAATTTTCAGGCCACTTCGAAGCTGTGGAATGCGGGAGAGGACTTTGTTGTAACTTAGACTCTTGTACCTCTGTGTTTGTCGAGGCTTCCCCACTTACATTTCCTATAACGGGCAATTGATGGGCAAACTTTCATTACGAGTGAAACTCAACTGCTGGCCAAATGTTCAGCCCCCGCCCGTCACCTCTGAGTTCGGTGTCGTTGATCGTCGCTTATGTATATTGCTCAAGGTTACTCAGCCAATATATCCCTAAAAAAGGCATCACCATAAACCATGAATACAGACTTCACGCGCCGGACTTTTACGAACTTCTTTGATCGTGGAGGACATGGCTTATTCAAAGATGGTGAGATCTTGTAGGCTGCTTCGGCCACAAAACACGAATGTTGTTGTCAAAGAGCTATGGCTTACCGGAAGGCGGTCAATCAGCACATCCCGTCTACCACCGCATCTCGAGTTCAGGTCTTTTGTTGAAACACTTCGCAGTGACGGCGATCTTGCAGATATAAAAGTCGAGACAGATCCTCATCTGGAGATCGCTGCCATCACGCGACGAGCGTACGAGGTGCGCTCCAAAGCGCCGCTTTTCCACCGCGTAAAGGGTGCCAAAAATGGGTTATTCCGAATCTTGGGTGCCCCTGGCGGTCTCTCGAGTGACCCTAAATACCCATACCGTCGGCTGGCGCGTCACCTTGCTTTGCCATCGACTGCCGGGTTAAGCGACATAATCGATCGAATGCTGTCTGCCAAAGGACAAGCTACCATTCCACCAGTTCATGTACCGACGGGGTCGTGCAAAGAGGTGAAGATAGTCGAGTCTGATATCGATCTGACCGCGCTACCTTCTCCACTACTCAACAAAGCCGACGGAGGGAACTATATCCAGACTCTTGGGATCAATATAGTTCCTCACCCGGATGGAAGCTGGACGAATTGGTCCATTGCTCGGGCTATGGTGCATGATAAGAAAAACCTTTGCGGCCTCATCATGAAGCCCCAGCACATTGCCCGCATCTTCGAGGCCTGGCAGAAGCAGGGTACACAGGATATCCCTTTCGCCATCGCCCTCGGAGCGCCACCGATTGCGGTAATGGCAGCGAGCATGCCCCTTCCTCAAGGCGTCAGCGAGGCCGATTATGTTGGTGCCTTGTGTGGAGCCCCTCTGCAGCTGGTAAAGTGCGAAACCAACGACATGTATGTTCCCGCAAACTCTGAAATCGTGATCGAAGGCACGATATCTTTACAGAATCGCGGTCCCGAAGGGCCCTTTGGTGAAATGCATGGGTACAGTTTTCTAGACGAGACATCTCAACAGCCTCTGTATCGTGTTCGTGCCATCACACACCGACATGATGCCATCCTGCCTGTCTGTGTGCCAGGTCGCGCAACAGGGCCGGATGAGACACATACCATGATCGGTACTCTCGCAGCGGCTGAGATCAAACAGCTCCTCCTCGATCACAACTTCCCTGTGCGAAATGTCTTCACTCCCTACGAATCTCAAGTCATTTGGGGTGTCGTGCAGGTATCACGATCTGATCTTGCTAAGTTGAATACAAGCGCAAACGAGTTTTGCAACAGCATCGGTAACCTGGTATTTCGCCACAAATGCGGCATGCAAATCCACAAGCTGCTGATCGTCGGAGACGACATCGATCCTTTCAATTTCACCGACGTTACCTGGGCGTATGCAACTCGTTGTCGTCCTCGCATTGACGAGTTCTATTTTGAGGACGTACCTGCATATCCGCTTGTGCCATATATGTCACATGGAACCAGTACCAAGCTGACTGGCGGGAAAGTGGTGAGCAATTGTCTGCTTCCAAGCGAATACAAAGGCGAACAGGGTTGGGTCACATGTGATTTCGAGAATGGGTATCCCGAATCCGTCAAAGAGAGAGTGCTTTCTCGTTGGGCGGAGTTCGGACTCGACTAGCCAAGATAACAATAGGCATGTTCTTCCTTAGACGCGGACGAACAATGGTTGTGGTCCGGGGTAGCTGCAAATGCCTGACTTTCATGGGATTTTCTGGGACGTGCGATATGGTTTTGCAGCATCACCAGGATGAAAAAATGTGACATCGTATTGATGCTGATATCTAGGCTGGAGTTTTAGAGAAATAAGTAAGCTCCCTTAGTGCGTTGGTCTCTCTGGAGGAATAATTAAGTCCAACATCTTCATCGATGTGCTTAATTTGGAGAATGGAAGGTCCGCTCTGGCCTTGTGGCAGCAATGATGTAAAGCGTCCATTCCCGCCCAAGTCAGGGGTTTTATGCCAGGGCTACTCACGCCCCCGAGTTTTCGGCGTGCTCGCGATATGAAAAGATAGGGATGAACGGTGTAGGACCTCGAGAGCTGCACATGAGTTGCTTGACATCTGTATTCTCGAAATCATGCGAATCAACCGCTTCAAAGGTCGTGGTTGTGTCTGGAGCTTTGAAGGGTGTGGTAGAGCCAGAAGGCGCGAGTCCTTGACTGGAAGTGCCACTCAAAGTCCAGTGATACCTTGACTGCCAGTATCAATCTCTTTCATGAACCGATAGCACTAGTCATTCATCGACGATTACCCCCGACTGGGTTTTCGTACGTGTTGTGCACACTCCCGGGGAGGTCAAGACCCGCACCTCAATGGCTGATTAGTTCAAAGAGCCCGCATTGGTGAAATGGCAATCTTCCATACCGTTATCAGCCCCCTATCATCAATTCTTGATCAATCTAGCCTTGATCACTCGGAGACTCCCAGGATGACAAAACTAAGGCGGCGTGCTCTAGATGTAGGGTTGATATACAAGTAGTAAATAATACCTACATGGAATGAAAAGCCATTCCTTCAATAAGTGAATCTAAAAGTCGGGTAATCATCACCCAGATTCTTTTTCTCGTCATCGGGCAGGTTCAGTCTGTAGTCTCGTCTCCCTTGATCTCGTACCCTGTTCTCTCGCCGAAGATACAAGAAGAGAGCTACGGCGGACAACATGCACATCCAGAGTAGACCGATCCCTACTCCATAGCCAACATGATATCGTGGTGCCTCGGAAGGCAGGTAAATGTTACTACCATTTCGTTAACAAAATGACCTTTAGCGTGCCGATACAAGGGTAAGTAGACCAACCTTGCAATAATTCCACCGAGATTTCCAAATCCAACCATCATCGCAGAAGATACGCCGCGCTTGTAGTGACCGGCCATTGTATTGTTGACCCAGACGATGGAGATGGTTTGCGTGATCGTACCGCCTGCAACGAGTGTGTAGACAGCGAAATAGCGTACTGCGACATGCACGCTGAACATGTTCAGAAGGATGATGTAACCCACAGTGGCTGTGCAGCCGCCCAGGAGGAGAAATCCAAAACGGTGTCGAAGTTTATCGCTTGCCCAGGCTACTGTCAAGCTGCAGACGACTGCAGCAACATAGACTGGGATGGACATGACTTGTGCTCGAAGGGCCGTCCATCCTAATTGCCTCAAGATGGTTGGAACGAAGAAAGAAGTGCTGTATGTCGTGGTAACAATTCCGATGTACATGAAAATCCTATAAGGCTGAGATTAGCCCTAATCCGATCTCCGAAATGAGAAGACACGTCTGGTGGCATACCCGAGATAGATTTTGATATCTCCACAGACTCTTCTTGCTGCTTTCCTATTCCAATGGTTCATCGCCGTGTCTTGTTGGTCATGCGCAAGGCGACTTTCAAGCAGTGCTCGATCTTCTGCCGTGAGGAATTTAGCCGTCTCAGGCCAATCAGGAACGAACCAGAAAGCGCTGAAAGCGATTACTACGGTCGCGATGCCTTCGATGATAAAGATCCAGCGCCAGCCGCCATAACCACCCAAGCCGGACATGTGTGCTATCGCATAAGCCAAAAAGCCACTTACTGCTCCTGCAAGAGTACTGGCGGTGAAGAATAGATTGAAGCGCCACTGAAGCTCGTGTCTCTTATAATACATACTGAGCAAGTAGATGCAACCCGGAAAAAATCCAGCTTCGAGAGCACCAAGCAGTACTCGGCAAACCACAAGGCCGGCGAAGGAGCGGGTCACGCCTTGACCAATTGTGACGACTCCCCAGCAGGCCATTAACGAACAGATAAACGCCGAAGGACGTAGTCTTTTAAGTAACATATTCGAGGGAACTTCTAGAATGATGTAGAGAGGGAAGAACGCGAATAAGGCGATATTGTAATCTGATCCAGTCATGCTGAGATCCGCTTCCAAGCCCTGGAGGCGAGCATTGCCAATGTTTATCCTGTAAACCAGTCAATACTATGAGCGAAGTAGTGCCAGTGTGCGCACCCACCGGTCTAGAAAAGCGCATAATAGAAGCAGAGACAAAATAGGAACGAGGTGAAGATCAAGTTTCCTCAACAGTCTTCTCTCCGCCGCAGGCTCATGGCTCAGGTCGTGTACTTCGGAGGTGTGATGTCGATGACCACCCAGCTTGGAGTCCATGGTTGCATGATCGAACCTAGATTCTCGAGGGCATCTGCTGAGTGTTATATCTGATGAGGTAATTGAGCCACATAGTCTTCGGGCTGAGGGAATCGTTTCAACGGTGCATGCCATGTGGTGTTTTTTATGTGCTGCCAAGGCGCTATGTGCATTGAATGGGACAAAGGCATTCATGCACTTAGTCAGACACCGACTGTTGGTTCAGTTGGACCCGAGCTAGTCCTTCTCGAATCGTGAGGTTGCGATCTTGAAAGATCTGGACCATCTCTCCAGCCTCTCCGCTTCGATTTGCCGGGACGGTCCTTTAGGAGGAACGACATGTGTCCTCCGGTCGTCCTCAATGTGTTGTACTGAAAGTTGAAAGTGGACAACGTGTATTCGATGACCTCAATCATCTATCGGTCCTCGTAAAAAGGTTGACACTGTACTGCCAACCGAACATCTAGGCAGTAGAATTGTTGCTTCTTAGCACATCATTCGGGGTGCAGAATCGTGGTGGGGATTTCGAGCTCGGTACTATTTTCCATTGATCTAGAGCACTCGTGAACAGTGGTTGTGAATCTGTGCAGGACAAGCATGGCATCACGAGGTTAACCGGTCCCTACCAGCGAGAGGCACTGTCCGTCGGAACCCTTCCTTCGGGACCGAATTGCGCCCACTACCCAGAGAGGCCCGAGCGGCCAACAGTGATAGCTTGATAAGGCTGATTGGCAGAAATGGGTAGAGCAGCTATTGGAAAAGAGGGTGAAGCAAGCACTCCAAGTTGTGACACCAATCGATTTTGTCAAAGAAAGCCTCAGCAGCAACTAAGGACAAATTGGGTCGGGTTAGAGTTCTGCAAGTCCATAGTCTCGAGCCTCTGGCGCTCGGGCAGTTCAGCTCAGTTCAGTGGTCGGACATCCGCTGCGGGGACCTGGCAGGCTGGCCCTCGATGGAGTTGCTTGAATACGAGGTCAAGGCACCCGTGCTCAAAGGCCAAAAGTCTCTACCGCACTCATCGACCACCGACTTCAAATATCCGAGGACGGCATGTAAACAAGTGTTTTCTGAAAAAGCTTGTAACTCTGTGAACACGAAAAGACCTTTTCAGTGACGCAGGTCACGCAGATATTATAGTTGGTGACTTGCCTTGTTAGCGAAGATCGACGGATGGTGGCGGCAAGTACTTTTGTGCCATGACCACTGAAACAGAAGCACCGTCCACTTTCCTCATTTGGGTGCCTGGAGCCAAGAACAAAAGTGCAAGAGACAACAAGGATCAGATCTTCCAACGGCATCGACACGCTGCGCTTGTTCATCACCAACGGCGCAAGGAACGCCGTAGCTATGAGCCTCTCCGTATCCTTTCCAAGCCGCTACGCAAGCACCCGTCTGCAGGCACATCCTCTGATGACCATGATGACCGAGAATCCTCAATACCAACTCCCAATGAGCTCCCGCTCCAGCCCTTAGCAGGTCCCAATTCTGGTCGAGCTGATCCCTTTGACGCATTGTGCGTCCGTGGCTTCCCAAATAGTGCTCTTGCTTTGGTTCAGTTCGGTAAGTCAACCCCCGTGCCAATTCGCCTCGGCCACAAGCACATCAGAAGCTAGTGTCTTAACACCCAGGGTCTCTTAGCAATCAACAACCAATGGCCAGCGTTTGCGTCAAGCAGCAAGCCCGAGACGATCGAGTTCTGGAAGAAGAGGACCATGAGCTATGCAGTTGAAGCGCCGTATCTACTACAAGCCATCACATACGCTGGGGCTTGTTACCAGATCTTCTTCGGCTCAAGCGATTCCGCCATTCAAATGGTCCATGTCCGTTCTCAGCATAGTGCCGTGCAGAGTCTTCGACGGGCTATTGAGGCTTCCAATGGCAACATCTCAGATGCCATGCTGATGTCCATGGCTATACTCGGCATCCACACGTCTAGTAGTCCAAAATATTCCGAACCAATATCGAGAGCTGCTCTCTATCGTGATAACGATTTCTATTCCAGCCAGATTTGGAATCCAACACATATCGAGGCTCTAATGCGATTGGTCAAGCACAAAGGTGGTCTTAAAACGATTGGCATTTACGACTTTCGAGAAATGGTTGCTGTGTATGTGCCTAGTTCCATCTTTTCATCTACTCATACTGATATTGTTTGACCAGGATCGACATACAAACGTCCTTGGACACACTCAGAACCCCGGAATTCCCACTCATGACCAGAACAGACGTGATGATGCAGTCTCTGTGTGCGCGAACAACCATGATACCACCAGCGAGATCCGAAGCGTCGGCCAAAGGCTTTAGTTTTCTAAAAACCCTGAGTGGCGGACCATCTCTGTTAAAGCCGATCCAGAAGATCCGAAGCCTCCTCGAAGCGTACGACTTGATGCTACAATGCGGACCCGGCAGCGGGATCGACTTTCACTTCCTGCTCGCGACGCGACGGGGCCTGCAGCACGACGTGCTCTCAACCGCCGCACAATCCGAAGACGCACTCTACTCAGCCTGCCGCCTGGCCGTCATCGCATACATGGGCGAGTCAATCGAGCCTCACTCATCGCCGCGGCCATTTCACGCTTGCCTGTCCAAGGCGCTCATGCTTGCGCTCGACAAATGCGACAGGCTGAGCCACGCATCTACCTCTACTGGTGAATACACCTCGTTCCTCACATGGAGTGCGGTCGTGGGCGCTTTTACGGCGCGCGACACGCCACTGCTGCACTGGTATTTCGGCTTCATTCGCGGACTGCGACAGCCTGGGACCCTGGGCGAGTGGGAAGACGTCCAAAAGGAAGCAGAGTCTTTTCTTCCGTTCAAGTATCGCCAAGGAGCCGGTTGTCAGCAGGTGTGGGAAGCCCTACGCGCGTGGTCGCCGGCTACACAGTTTCCGCTTACGATACGCGCCAAATCCGCCCTATGATGGACCAAGGCCATTATGGAAACACGTTCGTTCACTGTTAATGTTGATCCTATTGTTTTTTCCCGCAAGCGTTCAAAGCATAGATATCACCAGGTTGAAAGGGCTGCAAAGCCAGGAAAAGTGTATGGCACTACGGGTTGAATCAGATTGTGACGCACGAAGCATGTCAAGATATACAATTTTTCAAGTTTCTTGCAGCGCCTTCCAAAGGACCTAACACCCATCTCCAATGAAGGCGGCAGTACATACGAGATTTTTCAATCCCGAGAATCCTCGTGTTCAGGCCTATTTCCTAACATCCCATTTTCATCGCATTTATCGCCAGTACTATTGATTGCAAATATTTCTATGGATACCAAGGAGCAGAGGCGAGTGACATCTGCTCCGTAACAACAAACCCTTACAAACCTCTCTTGCATACCGAACCAAGAGGGGGTTGAAAGCAACCAGCGAGTCGAGAGGCTGGAAGGACCTACGTGTCCCGTCACACGCACCCTTAAATCAAACGCTTTGCGTAATCATTTCGGCAAAGCATTTCCCAAAGCGAGAAAAAACAAAAAGCTCCATGAAGAGGGCCTAATATTTCATGGCCATCCGGTACAGGTGTCAATCCACGCTTCAGCGGAGCAGGGCACGAAAGGCACTTGTCGCTTGACATTCTCGTTGACGACAGGCTCCGATCTCTTGACGACTTCGGCGACTTGTTCGACTGGCTCATCTCGCTTTCGCGGCCATCCGGTACAGTTGTCGAGCCAAGCATCGGCAGAGCAAGGGATGAATTGGATTTGGCGCTTGGCCGGTCGCTTCTCAGAACGCTTCTTGAGTTCACTCGGGACTTGGGCACCGCCGCTGATGAGATCATTCCACGTGTCGGCTGTGGACTGGTCACGAGTACCGAGAGCTTCGATCTGGGCTTGTGCATCATTGCAAAGGGCAACGGCAGCGTCGTTGGCTTCACACACATTGACGAGTTGGTCACAGATTCTGTTGGTGATGATGTCTGTAGAGGAATCTATTAGTGCACTGTGTGAGAGTATATCCAGGATCTGGTGTGCTTACTTGGGTTCAAAGCCTCCTGTTGGTCCTGGGCAACAACGGGATCGACAGGAAGGAAAGTGAATTCATTCTTGGGTCGACCTCCGAGTCCTCCCTCGAACTTGATGGTTGGCACACAGAAACCAAAATCAGGTTGCACGCTGCCATGTTGTGGGCTTGCTTTGGCAGACACGGCTGGCAATGCAACTGCCATGAGCATGGCAATACTGGCTGTTTGGACGAGCATGTTGACGATTGATATTGTTTTTTTGTCTTTGTTGGCAAGTTGCAAGTATATATGTCGAGACAGGCTTGAAAAGTTGAATTGCTTGTATGAACAGAAGAAGAGTCTGGGCTCACAAATGAACGTAATGAATGGGCCGGCCAGCGGTGCTAAAGGAATGGAAGGTGGGAAAAGAAAAAAGGCACACAAAGGTGAAGGGTCAGTGGAAACACTTTTGAGGAGATGGGCTGGTAAGAAAAAGGGAACGGCTTTCGTGGAGAAGTCTTGGATCTTGACCTTATTATCACATACTCGGTACATGGCGACGTTGATGGGCGGGCCAAGTTGCTTGTTTCGAAGGTGAAGCAGATGGTGTCTGGATTGGGTTTCACGTGCGCGGCCAAGGGGCACGCCCGAAGCTTAGCTCTGCCCTCGCCTTCATAATTCAGGGTGCCGAAACGCTCACTCTAACCCTATCTGGGTCAGTTGATGTATGTACGGAGTACTCTTGAATAGTTTGATGGAGCAAAGACAGGTTGAAGAGAGATTTTCCAAACGTTGGATCCAGTGATATACCCTAGGTACATACCTTGTATGCTTGGATTAATTGTGGTGGGATCTCAAATTGTACCACACCTTCTGCATTAGGAACATAAAATCAAGTGCACATGATCTGCAGTCACGTGGATAAGGGAGATGAGATCCCCCACCCCTTCCCAGCGCTTATTCAAAGCAATCAACCCAGTCAGCGTCAATCAACGGCATCAAATAGAAGAGTCTCTTCTTCCAAAAAGGGTAGAAACAACCAACCGTCCTTGCTTACGCGTTGGCCATATGGAGCGGAGGATCGTCTACTGTAGGTGGCCCTGGTTGGCCCGGGTGGCCCTGGGGAAGGGATAACCGTCAAATTCGCTCAAGGACCGCATGGAAGAAAAAGACTGTTTTGCACAAGGGGGGGGGGCCCGGGGGAGGGGAGCGTTTAGAAACCACCCAGTTGGCTCGCTCAGCAAGAGACTCTGAGACCTGGAGGGTGGTTGCTGGGTGGCCTTTTTTTTTCTCGGGCTCCGCTGGACTCGTCGACGTCATAGCTTGGAGGACTTCCCCTCCACCCTTAGGGATCAAGGAACGTTGGACAGGTCGATCAGAACTTTACAATAATATGTGCAGTCACGGTGTGCGCTATGGAGAGAGAGAGCGAGGGAGAGGCAGAGTCATGGTGAGGCTGACGGTGTTCCAGATCCAAGTCAGGCCAAGACAGGAGGCCGGTTGATTAGCAAAGGGGAGAGGGTGTGTGTCGCAGGTTCTAACTAACTAACTAACTAGAGCCTGGGGGGTTGGAGGATTGGGGGTCGTGGAGGGTCTGCCAGTAAGGCTTACAGTGGGACACGGTCACGTGGAAGACGTTGGAGTCACGTGAGTTACATCATGCCTCGCATGAACCCGAAGTACTCGTCGCCTTTTCTCTGAACAAAGGTCAATGTCCCTAACAGACATCTTGTAAGAAAACACACTCAACCAAGGACTGATTCTTCTACCCAAGTCCTACCAGTGCAAGAGATGTAGATCTCGATCACCAAGCACAATGTCCACCTGGCCTTGCCCTCCGCCATACTTCACTCGATCTCATTACTTGCTCAGCAAAAGCATAGCCCTGGGAATCGTGTCTTGTGCCGAAGTCGCAATTGTCCAAGCGCAGCGTCGAATCTTATGTTTTGATTCATTTGCATCCCTCCCGAGGCTTTCTGTCTCTCTGCTCCCAGGGACTTGGGGCGCATGTGTATCTGTCTATCGTCTATCGTGGCTAATCAACCGTTCAGCGTGAACATTCGGGGATGTAGCAGCTAGTCAGATAGTTGGATCAAGTGGCAGCAAGTAGTGGTGGTTTGTCTATTTTGGCGGATATACAGACTCCGTCGACCGGTAGATTGGATGACAGACGGCGAAGAATACACCAAAGGTTTGCTGGTGCAGTGGCATCTCTGATCTTGACAACATGATGAAATCTGCAAGAGGGAGTAGCAGACTAGCAGTTGCATGGGCGACAATGAACCAAAATGTAAAGTTCAATTGACATCAATTTGGGATACCCAATCCTAGCATGTCCAACCAAGCTTGCAGCATTCCATGTGCAGTACCAGGTATGTTCACACCGTAGTCTTCTCATAAGCTCAATAGCCAAATCCATCGTCATCGGAGTCTGTATCATCGACAAGTCAAGTGCATTCCGATCATGTCCACATCCAATCTTTCATCGCATAGCCGCCGGACCCTCGCACGTACCTTATGTATGGAAAAGATGAAAATAAAAACAAATCCCGACACCCTGATTTCTGTACATCAAGTCATCCCGGTTCATCTCCTATGTGGCTTCATTGTCCTCGACCCCATCTTGCGTCTCCTTCATGATACCTTGACGGATCGTGTCGGGAGCTACGGCGGAATATGGGTCGACGATATTCTCATCAGAATCCTTGTCGCCTGCGACTTTATTGTCCTCATCTATGATTTCCGTTTCTGCTTCCGAGGCCGATTCGTCTTCGGCGTTTTGTAGCCGCTCTGTTCGTGAATCTTTGTGCAGATCATGGAATGGGGATTGCGTCCTGGCAATCTTTGGACTCGGCTCCTGCACCTCGATCACAATGGGGCCCGTCTGCTTCTCAGCATATTTCTCGATAAACGCGTCTCGCACCACCTCGTAGATGAAACTGTATTGCAACTCATTCATCACCATCATCATGCGTTGTTCCCGTAGTGAGTTGACTGTTTCTGCAATAAAATCTTCTTGTTCCTCGGGATCTGGAGTCGCCACTTTTGCAGGGCCGCTCCGGCCCCATGTCGGGGTCGGTAGTGGTGCATCTTGGGGATCTGGTGGTGCGCCGGATTGTGATGATGTTGAGGACGATGGTGATGACTCCAGAAGTCTGCCGCTTTCGAGTTCGCGCAGTAGAAAGTCCAACGCTATCCATGTGCCAGTCCGGCCTACACCTGCTGAGCAATGGACAAAGCGAGGCGCGTCTCTCGCCATGAATGCTGAAACTTTGGTGAGCTCGAGGAGAGCCTTACGGTCCTCTGCTTCGGGTTTGCCGAAGTCGGGCCAGCTGTTGAAAAAGTAGTGGTAGATGGTCTTGCTCTGGCCATCCATGCTTAGCTTTAGTTCTCGAACCTCGCATTTTATTGTTGGGTCGTAGTGGGATGACAACAAGGTAACGGTCTGCGACGGAGTGGGCCTCTCACGCGAGCTACTACGGCTCTTTGCTTGGACTGACAGTGTATTTACTGCTCCTCGAATATTAGTACGCTTTCTCAATATGGGGGAATCCAGGAAAGGGTCACCATTGCCCTGATCTTCAGTTTCCTCGATTGTCTTGCCAGTGCCATTATCATCCAAGATTAGGGTTGGGTTTTTCATGTCCGATGGATAGTACTGAGAACATTTCTCCTTGTTGCCCTCCAAAAGCCTCGTGAGCATGACGATCACACCAACATCGCCTGGTGTCTCCTGCATTACCATGTGCCAAAAATGCGAGAATTGTCCTTCCCTCGGACCTTGGGTTGCAATGTACTTTGTAGGGATATCTGTTCCACCCGAAACAGAGCTCAGCGGCGTCGATCTGGCGTCTATGTTCTTTGACGTGTGGTTACGGCTGTATAAGGTTATTGGAGATGCATTGACATAGTCGGAACCATCGATCGGTTTCTTCAGCCTCACTCTCGATTCATCCCATGGTTGTACATTGGCGTATCGGTTGCGTCCTATGGTAATCGGAGTCCGACTTATACGATAGGGAGATGATTCTGGATTCTGAAGCGCATGAGCCAGACGAGAGCGTTGTTTCCATTCCAGATCTTGAAAGCAAGCAGAGATGTCTGTAAAGAGCTTAGCCTTTCACCCCAAAACAGTCGTCCCCGTACTAAGACAAATGAGAGAGCGGCCACTTACCCGAGCGACTTTTGCTGAGATACGGAGGAATCCTGACGGTCATCTTCTGGGGCGTGGTATCTTGCTCCCCGAACGTGTCCACTGATGGTGTTCCAACTGACGAAGCAGCCTCGGATGTTCCTACAGTGGACTCTTGAGACCGCTGTCTCTTGACAGATGGCGTAGAGGAAGTGCCGAGCTGCATCACTTGAGGCATGCGGTGAGTTATGTCGTTGATATTTGCGTCATCGGAGTTGATGGAGCCTGGTCGGCTCTTGGGTCCGGATGAAAAGAAACGAGAGGAGGATGATGTTGACCCGGAAGCGGATGTTGGGCGGATTGTCAGGTTGGGAACGGTTTTTGACCTCTTCGTCGGCGTGTGGAGATGAAGTCTATGAAAGAAAGAAGTGCGTGCCTGTGGCGCGTTGGAAGAGCTTGATTCCTCAGACGTTGAGTCTTGAGGCGCGGCGCCGTGTTTGTCAGTGAAAAACTTTGAAACGGTCGTTGTGACTTTGGCGTGCAGAAAATAACGGTTGCGAGAGAGGTCCAAGACCTTGAAGAGAAATTTCTGGTCGAGATAGCGCCGACGACCCCAGCAAGCTTGTGGGAGCAACAATAACAAACGAGACACAACGAGCTGATGTGAGGTTGCTGCTTCCCCTTGATTGCCCAGTCGGATGTCGGGAGGGTGTTTCTCCTCTTCACTCACGAGCCCTTTAGTTGATTATGGTTGCCTTACGCAGACAGTCTGGACGATTGATGATTGAGAGTTCTCTTGTCGATTGGAACCTGCTTTCCAGAGGTCCGCACTGTGCCTTCAGCTGATCACCGGATCTGTTGTGGTTACCGCCAGAAAATTGATCAAGCGATGACGATTATTGGCAGACAGCCTTGCAGATGGTAGAGTTTGTCTAGGACAAGCGATAGTGAATCTTCCAATTAAAGATACGGGATATATTTTCGTGAGGCTTGGACCAGGAACGACGTCTCGGACAGCAAATGGCTACCTGATGAATGGTGCTGATATCATCTTGCAGGACGAATACATTGTAACGAAAAGATCTTGTAAAGACCAATGTGATACAGCATTCTGTACTGGAAGTCCCGTAATTTGGTCGTCATTATCGTCGACAGGCCATTCGGGAGGATTTCAACCAATAGCATTTCAGAAGTGATGATTCTGCTTGATCAGCGCCATTTGCCTCTCCATACAGAGTCAACATCTCAGACGCCTCCATACCACCGCAATCGACGTATAACCCGTCTTCCTTCACCTGCACGCTTCATAATTCGAATGCCTGAGGACCCCGTCGCATGCGTATTTTCCCAAACCGTCGAAGCGGGAGCGTCTGGGATTCTTTGAGAACACAATCAACCATCCATCAAAATGTCGTGGTTGTGGGTGATAGAGGTCCGCCAGAATTGATCCAGTATGGATGTTTCCTTTGCTGACTGTGAGTAGAAACGCCTAGTAGAAACGGTCTTACCCTCTTTCCTCCAAATATTCCTCTAGCCTCCAGTCTCTGACATGGTCGAAGTTGTTGAGAAGCCCTTCATTCCATCGAGGAGTACAACGTGTGCACCGAAAGGTCCATGAACTACAGCACGGAAAGCCGCCCGAACACTATGGTGGCACACATGTCGAGCGTACGTTACATTCTTGTTGCGTAATAGTGGGCTTGATTGCAAGAGGACTGAATATTTTGCTTGTCCGAGCCGACAAATGTTGAACGAAAGCTGATTTGGTTTAATCAACGCAGCCGAGCATGATGCAAATCGTGGATTGAAACAACTCCTACAACTATTCTGGCATGAATTAAAGACTGGACACAAACCACCACCTCCACCGAAACAATGAATGCCTGAACATTCGAATGATTATATGACACTTTGATCTAGTTTAGTTATGCAGCTAGGCGTTTAGGTTGGGGTAAACCGAGCTGGGGAAAATACGAGAATTGACAAACATCATGTCGGACCTGATTGGATGACAAGACTGCCTTGCCTTTCATATCGAGGTTGCAAAATATATACGTTCTATGTGGCACGAGTTGCAACATCGCTTGCCTGAATGAATAGATGTGAGTTAAGTTTTGATTCTGTGGAATTCTCTGTCAGCGGAAACCGTGATCGAGGAACGGGAACGATGGCTACGGATAAGATTAGGTTGACTTGATCTCTCGCTGTGTGAGTTTGACCCTCATTATATCCGAAGAGCATGCTCGATGCCGTACATTTGGTTTTCTGTGTTGCTGTCGATGGACTTCAGGAATCAGTGGAAACCTTCAACAGAAGAAGGATGGCGAACAAAACTCGACTGTTGTAAATCGAACTATATACAAGGCCTCGATTTCCTTAGTCAAACAGGAAAACAAATGTGTTGCTAACATGGAGATCACAGGCAGATAACACCCATACACAGGAGATCGCAAAACCACATGTTGCGGGTTTCACCGGCGTGGTACCAAGATGCTGTGACTCGGGAACGAGGCACACCGCATTATGACAGCAGTTGTGCAAGTACTTCTCCGCTCTGGAATCTATCGAGCAAACCTTTGTGCGGCCATGGAATTGAGATTGCACAACGTGTCGCGTTCAAAATGGACCGGTTCAATTAGCGACATCGTGTCTCTGGAGGACTGAAGAATCACATTAAACAGCGGCCGCCTCGTTGAGACTGCCAGTTGTCCACGGAACCCTGCAGACTTGACTCATTCCGGGTCTTTTGACTGACTCAGATAGGCATGCGCACGAATGTCGATAGAGGAAGCACTACTTACTGCACGTTGTGAAACCACCACGACAGTCACAGTGCTGCGGTCGAATTGAAGAAAGATTGGCAAATTGCGTCGTACCACAGACTCGTCGTGTGGTTTGTGGCTTGTGGCAGAATGGAACAATGTGAAGGCATGGTTGATAAATCGAGTTGTGGCCAGCTTTGGTGGTCAAGAGCGGGTAAAAGCCGCTGTCATATGCACGTCGAAACAGGTTCTGGGACGATCGGTATTCAGCAGCGGCAGGGGAACACAATCATATACTAAGGGAGCCAAGGAATGCGGTTGTGCGGCTCAGAAGGGCACAGAGGGTATCTTTTGCCTGTGGTGGATTCGTATTCGGCCCGTAACGTTCTGAAAACAGAGATACAAAAGGGGGATGTGCGCACAGCAGTCACTCAGGTTGCCAAAATAGACTCGCGAGATCGGACGATTTAGCAAAAGTTGTACATTGTACCACTGTGCAACAAAGAATCGGACTTGTGTCCGCTTGTTGTGGGAGATTTGACGCTGTCGTTTGTCCGGTGCGGCGCTCTTGTGCAGCCCGGTTTTCAATTGTTTGTCAACCACTGGATGGTGGGCCTCGGAGTGTGGACTTTTGTGTGACCTCAGGTGACCTGGAAGCCTAGATGGGCCAGTCAATGCCGGCGTAAATTGCCATAAGCACGATTGACACCATGTTTGGGACAAGTTGTTGTCCATGTGACCACGGTACAATGTCCCTTTGCAGCAAGCCATGACTCGAGTTTGATAATACGATTCGACAGAGCTGGATGGTTAGTTTGCTAGCATGGAATTGAGAATCCTTGGACCGCAAGGCGCATTCAACCGACCATGCTAGCCATGCTAGCCATTGTGGCCACTAACATCTTGAGGATTTCGCGAGCCTGGAAGTATTAATGGATGTATACGATTAGGAGAGTCAAACGATTCGGAAACTGGCCATACAGCCAGTCGGCCGGTTGTACCAAACTGGATACACGGTGGCTAGGGACCACTTGAAGATGACTTCGTAGCTTGAAGGAGTAATGATGTGCGGGCTTGATCATTGCCTGATCAAACGAAAACCTGAAGCGACAGCGCAAGTGATGGATCTGGTGATCGACTCAAATCTTGCACCAGGGGCCTAACGGCGTCTGGACATCGAGGAGAGATCCAGTTGTGAACAGATGTCAAGGTGAGTCGTACGAGTCAGCGACGCGTGATGAGATTCAGCCTCGCCTGAGGTCACGTCGAGGAAAAGGGGTCGTCTGGACTGTAACGCAGGCGGAGTACAGCATCCCTACGACATAGGATCGACATCAGGGTCTGGCCAGTGAGCGGTCGAGCCAAAGCAGGAGATGACCTTTTGTCCGCGGTAATAACCATCAGAAGTCATCACTCGGCCCTCGGGAATCAGGAGCGGTCTTCAGCAGGCCGAAGCAGGCTGTGGACCAGGATGACCTGGAAATTCATGGCCCAGGATAGGACATTGATCATCTGGTACGACTTGCAACTTGCAACACATCTCACCTGTGGTTGAGAGTCACGACTCAATGCGGGCTGCCCGCAATCCGAGCGACAAGCCCTTTGGGATTTCGGGCTCTGGAATGATGCAAAAGCCCTGTACGAGCGTTGAGGCTCGAACGTGGTGGGTCGCGGCAAGAAGGGTCTCAACGCGGGGATGTTGTGGACAGGTGCAGGATAAGGCCACCACAACCCAGGCGCTTGAGCAAAATAGTGTCAATCTCCTGTGGCTGTCTGAAGCATAAGCGAGGTGTTTGTGCGACAACAAGGGCGAGATATTTGTGCATGTGCGGCCGTGATAGGGATGAGGATGTACAAGTGTGTGAAGCACTTGGTTGTGCCTGGTAGCGAGGTGGATGCTGGTGGGTGGTGGTTGAAACTCGACCTTGACCTGGGGAATACGAGGCAGGAATACGCGTCCTGTCCTCTGAAGGAAGGAGCCAAAGCAGGAGCCAAAGCAGTCGCACCTGCACACTCAGACACTCCGACACTCAGAACGCTCGACTCCGGAGGAAGGAGGGAAGCAGGGAAAGAGCAGGCTGAGGAAGCAAGCACAGCGGCAGCCTGGCCCTCAAGGCACGGAGTTCCGGACTTCCGAGGGCAAAGGCACGGGCAGATGCTCCAAGCGTTGGTCAGATACGCTGGTTCCAGAATAGGTCCTTAGGTACCTACCACAGTGCTACTACCTAAGATCGTTACCCATTACTCGGCATCGAGGAGGTACCAGCACCACCAGCTACTCCGTGTCATAATGCTTGGCGACACGATCCCAGATCACTTACCTAGATACCTAGTCCGTACTCCGTACTCCGTATAAAGTTAGCTGGACCCTGCACTGCGCTAAAGGATGCAGGAGATCGTTGATCGGCGATGCGATGCGTTTGATCGAGTCAAGGCCCCAAGGACTAGGGATAAGAACTTGGAACTTGGAACCTACAAACTGAGTACTGTAACTGGGCACTGAGGTTAGCCGGATCAATTCGGGCGTTGGCTGTTTTGCTGCAGGGCGGCTTTCAAGGGCCGAGGGCCTAGGAGTCAGGACATTAGGCACAAGGGTGACCAAGGGTGACCAAGAGTGCCCAACCCCAATGCCCGCTGGGCCATCGCCAGGTGCCAGGCTACCTCGAAAGTCGACCCTGGGCCCTAATCCTGGACTCTGGACATGGGCATGCTGCTGCAGCTGCTGGTGCTTGCGGGACGCCAAGCGCTAGTGGTGCCTAGTGTGGCACTAGCGCTAACTAACGTCACTGGCTGATCGCACAATCTCAGAAACCCCAAATTCCCAAATCGCTCCATCGTCGCCTCGCTTACAGAGTTAAAGTCAGTGCAGACAGTGCATGATCCTGTGATAGGCCGCTTCGGTCAAAATGCACATTGACTCCCTTTCCCACAATGAGCTTGAGTTTTCTATTCAAGATCTTTTGAATTTCTCCTTTGGTGGACCTCATCGGACCACTCCTCCAAATGGAAACAGAGCAAAAGGAACCCAGGAGTTGCTTCACAATGTACCGACTTCTCGAGCATGGAGCGCCCACGCCGAGTACGCGGCCGAAAACGAGGCACGCACGACGGAACCGAGTTGGCCAAGAAAGTCTTCCAATCGAGATTTCGTTTGGTTCCCACGTGTCGGTGGCGTTCAACCGTTGTAACAGGGACTCGGCTTGGAACTTACTCCGTTTTTCGCGAACACCCACCACCACCTCCACTTCTAACTTCAGGCTTTCAAGTCTGCCAGGGGGACCAGGGTTCCCATGGTTGGAGTTTCCCATTGCTCATGGGCCACACTGCAACCGCAATGATGGCCATGGGTTGGTCAAGTCTCGAGACATGGTTCGTTCATTGTCAATGTCAATTGGAACACATATTGATTTTAGTACCTTGGATACACGAGCTTCTCCGTTTTAGAGTCTGACATGATCGGTTGCCATGACATGCTTGCCTGCCTGCCAGCCTGCTTGCTTGCTTGCTTGCTAGCTTGCTGCTGCTGCATCTCGTGTCCACCATTCCACGTGCCCGATGTGGCGGAGGGTCCGAGCTTTCAACATACAGTAGCTGTCACTGAAGATTTATGACAGGAATGTCCTGTAAATATGGAGGCGAGAAAACGTCGCCGTCTTGCAATGCCAATACAAGGGTGAGCGAACGTGGGTTACGAGTCTTTGTTCTTTGTTCGCTTCCTGAAGGACGCTACATGGGTTTCATACACCTCAGGGGACGGCTACGCGTATTAGGCCCCAGTCGGCAGTCCGTCGTTAGCGAGCTGGTACGCTAACGACATCCTGCTTGTTCTTCTTCATCTTCTTCTTCAGGCACTCCTTCAGGATTGATCTATTCTTGCCTTGGCGAGCATCGACTTGGAGTATTCACAATCGATTGCTTTTCGTAAGACGGGGCAAGTTCTCGAAAGAGGCCCCAGCAGACTAACCAAATAACTAACTAAGTAACTAACATCACAACCCCGTTCACTTGTTCAATTCCAACCTCGAATCGAGGAAACCGACTCGAAGCATTGCCGCCTCTCGTTGGCAAGATGCCGAAGGTCTTGTGACTTGTGACTTGTCAAGTTGTCAGACAGGTATGGTAAGTCGTCCGTCGCTTGAACGGTATTGATCAAATCTCAGCGACAAGTGTTAATGACATGCACTTCTGTGCCAAAACCTTGTACGGCGCGCAGATCGATCTTGCACCAAAGTGGTTCGAACGGAGCGGTTTCGTAAATACCATCTCTTTCTCAAAGTTCCGAGCTAAGTTGATCGACGCAAAGGAGATAGCTAAACTCAAGCGAGGGCCTTGCTTCATTTTCCTGTCGCCACAGATCTCACGGTGAGCTGATTAGATTGACTTCCGAGACTGGCGTGAGGCATCTTTGACTTGGTAATCTATCTACAAATGGATTCGATACATACTTACTTTTGTGGGTGATGGTCATAACACAACTACGCACAGACTGGTCGCGGAAGTGGTTCGCAAGAGTTCGCACAGGTACTGTATGTCCCACCCTGTTCTCAGTTAGCGAATGGTCACGCTGTCCACGATGGCCTTGAGGGCAGCTAGATTGGGTGATTGGTTACGTACACCCGGTCAAACACCTCCGGAATATGACGTGCGGAGCCGCATGAAAGGCTCAGCCGTCAAGGTGAACCCTGATTCTTGACACAAAACGAGCAAATTTCCAAGTGGCGACAAGCACGAGGACAAAGTATCGATTAAGTCATGGAGTCATGGACACATGACGGGCCACTTCGTCTCGTCTCAATCTGTAGAGTCGAGTCACGAGAGCCAACATGTTGGCTGGGCGCAATGTTCTCGGGACAACGCGAGATTGTTTTCAATGGGCAATACGGAGTGGTGGGCCCGCCCCAAGTCGATGCGTCCAAGGTATTATTGAGTCTTTTTTGACTCTTTGACAGATGATTCATCAAAGTCAGGCTAAGCGAGGGTGAGATTTTCGCATGTGGCTGGAAATCTGCAAATCTGGAAATCTGGAAATCTGGAAATCTGGAAATCTCGGATCAAAATCTTGAATAAGGTGGGAAAAAAAAGGCAGATGGCCCCGATGGATTGAGATGGGCCGTGATGGGCCATGGCTCGATCGCAAAGCGATATGCTTTATATTGGAAGGGCGATGGAGATCTGAAAAGTGTGATTCGCTGGCTGTCAGATCTTACTTTTTGTGCAGTGTGGAACCGATTCGGTGGACGGGGGGGGACGGGGGACACGAGATCTCGATAAAGTCATGATCCACGTGTGAAAAAATGACCGCTACCCACTGACAGTTGACCCCTGGTAGGTACAGTATGTGGTCGCGGTCGCTTGAACCTTGAAGAAGCCCGTGACTTCGGTGGTAATGATGGCGACGATGGCGTGAGATGGGAATGTCAAAGTGTCCACTGTAGAGAGATTCGCTTGACGCACAGATATTGTGCCCGTCTCGATGCCCAGTTTTGTAGTGAATGTCTATGTACCGAGTACGGAGTGTATCCCTTTTGCGTGTAGCATCTCTGCATCGCTTAGGTGCAAGCGCAGCCGTGGGTAGCTGTGGGCGGCCTGTGGGGTGCAGTCAAGTCACAAGCTTACGACGGAATCGTGTGGATGAAACGTGAAAGGTATGTACAATACGTAAAGGTGACGACTGGGTAACTAGTCTCAGGTCAGATGTGCCAGAGCATACCTATTCCCTCGGGCTCCGTATGGTGAGTCTCAGAACAGAGCGTGGATCCTGTTATGGATTTGGCCTTGAGCCTTTTGGCAATTGAGTATTGAGTCCTGAGGATTGAAGATTGAGGATTGAATCAAACGATTGACAGAACAGGAATGTTGAGTAAGCGATTGGATTGGTCAGATGTGAATCCTTGTAAATAGGTAGGCATCTTGGTCTGTGGAAATGCGAAAAGATCAGGAGATGTTGTAATTTTGGAGTCGCTGACAGAGAGAATTAATTACATACCTCGTACAAGACAAAAGGAAAGCAATGACCTGGCGTTCGCACGGGCACGGGTCAATATTGTTGGAGATGCAGGTTACAGCCTAACAGCCCAGAGGCTATGGGGCGATCGGGGAGGACTTAACGGGCGGCATGGTGCCTGGATCTTGAACCAGCTTTGGCGGCGGTATTGGGAAATACGCGTCCTCTTCCCCCCGGGGGATGCGGAAGGGGAGCGTAGGGGAGCGATGAGGGGGAGAGAAGTGGTGGCAATAATAATTATTACTCGGTAATCAGGAGGGAATATCGAAGACAGTGGTTAGTGGAGGCTAGGGACGTGCTGGGCATCTGCTGGGCACTGTGGGCTGTCGGGCTGTGGGCTGTAGGCTGTGGGCTTGTGGGCACTAAACACAGAGTTTGAGTAGGAGGCGGATGAGGCGCCTCGCTTAACCAGGATGTTGCGATTTCAGATGGCATCTGCCGGATCCCAGATTCCTCATTCGCGAGTCGAGGTTACGGAGAAGAACTCCTACGAGAGCAGAAAGCGTTCAGTGACTGACTTGACCGGGCAACGTGACAAGTGCACTATGCACTGTGCTCGGTGTTCGGTGCTCGGTGTTCTTGGTAGAGGCAAAGGAGGTTTGAGATTAGGAGTGGGTGGTACAGGTGGTCTTATTACATTAGTTACGCCATGGGGAGTAAAACACCCACCAGAAGAGAGGTACTCGGTAGTGGCACGAGGCAACTTGGTGTGGGTGATGGGATGGGCTGGATCGAGATGGGATTGAATGCTGTGCACAGTATCAGGTGTCAGGTGTCTGGTGTCTGGTGTCTGGTAGGAGGTAGGACGTAGGAGGTATGAGATATCGTGGGAATCTCAGAGGGAGAGGGAGAGGGAGAGGGCCGAGCCATCAAAGATGAACCAAATCTGTAACACCTCGCCTGTGAGATGTTCGAGTCTAGACTCTGTCGTGTACGGGGTATATGGTACAATCAAGGTACTTGGAAACACACTCAGTATATACCTAGGTAGGTAGTTTCTAGGTAGTGTGGAGGGGTATCCGAGTACCTGGTACCTCAGATCTCAGTGACTGGACTGTGACCCTTAGCTACCAAGTACTAGCTAGGTGCTAGCTAGGTGCCAGCTCGGTGCCAGCGTCGTGCACTGTGTAGCGAATACGGAGGTCGAGGTCAGGTCGAGGCGCAGTTGGTACGTTCGGAAGAAGCATCCGTTCTCACCAAGTTGGATCGAGATCTCGTATGTCCAGACTCTACGGAGAAGTTATTTGTGCCTCCTGCCTCCTGATTGACTTTGATGCTAACTTACTAGACTCAGATTCCTCCCTCGTTAGTATGTCAGTTAGTATGTTAGTTAGTACCTTAGTTAGTACCTTAGTTAGGGTGTAAGGAGTACCTACTTGGCCTAGGAGATGACTTAATCACCAAGCTAAGCGACAACGGGCTTAATGACGTCTGACGACACTGACATTCACTGTCAATGTGACAATGTCTACTCATTACTAAGTAGTAGGTAGCAAGGACTCCGTCGTAGTATTTCGGGGAGTTTTCATTATTCACGAGAGAAGAAAGAACGGAAGAGCCGTGGAATCACTTACATAAGAAGTCAGGACTTGGCTTAGCACGGCCGGAGTCAGGTAAAGTGGCATAGTGGGTGGATAAGTGGCTAATTGGGAATGCGAGACGGACAATGTAGGACACGGTCTCGTATGTACGGATTTGTATGTCAGGATGGGAGGATGTAAATATGTAAGTATGTTTCTATGGCACCTATACGGAGTATCTACGTAAGTACAGACCTCGAAACGACCGACTCTGACACTAACTAGGCAGGTGCTAGGTACGACCAAGTACGGAGTACTAATGACGACTCGTAACGTCGCCCATTTGATACTTTATCTTGATGAGGACCCAAGGGAGGCGAAAATGAAAATGAAAATGACAATGACAAGTTGACAAGACCATTTACAGTGGGTGCCACCTGGGTGCCATTGAACTTGCGGAATTTCCCGCCCACTTGGTTTGGAGATTTCTTGGAACTTGGTCCTCAAGGTGATCGCTCCGATGGCAAAAACCCAGGAGAACCTAAGGAGTCAGTCAGTTCAGTCAGTTCAAGTCAAGAGTGCCAGGGCCAGTCTCTGACTTTCAACCGGACCACATTGCCGGTTGGGACAACATTCGATGATCGACTGTGCATCGAAACCACCAAGTACACGTACCACAATAGGTATCAAAGACGCGCACTGAGGCGGTACCGTACTCCCGCGTACTCTTGCTAGGGCTGTTCCGGAGCGACCCACCATGGGCTTCACAAAACCTTGATCCACTTCCAAAGGCGGTACTAGGTTTCCATTCTCTGGTATGGTATGGTATGTTAGGTTCGTATGGCATGGTCAGGGCAGGGGCAGACGTGGCAGATGGTGGCAGATGCAGGTGCAGATCGAGGTGAAGGTGGTCACACATGGTAATATGGTAAAATGGCAGTATGGTAATATGGTAATGGGAATCCTGCAACTAGAAAGGCTTCAGTCTCCTTGACTCCTCGGTGTTCGGGGCTCGGGCTCGGTGCTGGAGGCGGAGGCGGTAGGTAGTAATGTTAGGTGGTAGAAGGTAGGTCGTGGGTGGTAGGTGATAGGCGGTAGAGGGTAAGGATACAGGCATGACAGTCAAGTACTCGAAGACTCTAATGGAACCTAGTTAGGTGTTAGTATCTAGTCTCTAGTATCTAGTTCGTACTCTGGGTTAATTGTTGAAAGTAAGGAACAAATGCCCATGACATCCGCCCACTCAGTTTGGCCGATCTGCTCCGTACTTGCCCGTGTGTACTGTGTGTACGGGTGTATAGTAGCACGTCGTCACCTAAGTAGTAACTACTAGGTAGGTAGGTAGACACCTAGTAGGTGCCTAGTATGGCATGTTTGGGTCCCTGGATCATGGATGACAATAGGTCCCCTAACTGGATCCCTACTGGGTCCTCTACTGGGTCCGCCTGCTGGGTCCCCCAACTGGGTCCTGATCCCCTCCTGGCTCCCCTCCTGGCGCCCCTCCATCATCCCTACTGGCCCTAACCTCCAATGGCTAAAGAGGCCTGCCATTGGGCTGCTACTCACTGGAACCCTCGGCCTGCCACTGCACTGGCGCGACTGGCTTGACTGGCACTACTGGTCAGGCTGGTCAGGCATCCCTTAGCGCGATCTGTGATCTGTGATCTCTACTAGTACTCCGTAGTATCGACGCTCGAGTCTCTCCGCCCATCTCGTCTCGCTCTCTAAGACTTGCTCAACTTGTTCATCTTCCTTTCATCATCCGTCACCATTTATCCTCTCGACCCGAATTCGATTTCTCCATCCATTCCCGCCCTGCAACCAAATATCACCAGATTCACCACCACTACCACCATCCACCCATCCTTACCATTCTTACCACTCACACCCACCAACCACCAACCACTCATCGCCACCAATTTCACCGTCATTATTCAACCCAGTCATCTCTCGTCCTGGTCCATTACCACAAGTTCATGCACGCTCTGCACTGTGCCTTTTGAACTATCGCCGCTCAACCACGACCACCTCGTTGTATAACTGCGCCAGAGGCCTTGAGAACAACACTCGCACCCGACAAGCATACACCCTACTTCTTCTTGTTTCTTCTCCTCCCAAGGCATCCTGTCGACCTGGTCGTCAGATAAGTGTGGGGCGCATATCTATCGCCAGTCTTGGATCATTCCACCTCGTTCCATCATCCCAACGCCGGTGGACCACGACCGAATCATTGCACCATTCGGTCCATTCGTTCACACTTGACTACCACCCGAGTCCCTGCATCCACTTGATCTCGAGCACAAAGTCCAAGGTGCTCCAGAACTCATGGTGAAGTTGGTCTGGGGACAATATTTCCATCGGTGAAAGAAGAAGAAGAAGAAGAAGAAGAACGAGACCAAAGAGATCAAGAAACCCCAGAGGCCGAATGCATCAAGCCCACCAAGGCATGGCTGCGATTGACATTGGTGCCAGGCCAAGGTTGGTTCATTTATTCTCTCCAATGTGTTCAACAACTAAACTCGCTCATTAGGGATTCCTTACCGTCGATAAGCCATCTAAACTTTGACAAACCACCCTCGATCAACATGATCATGCGAGGTATTACATGCCCGACACCTCCAGCATACCTTCGGCCTCATTGACGAGTCCAACGAGTTTACACTCGGGCCCTCCTCCACCATACTCGTGTCCTCCATCAGCTGCTCCCTCTGTCACCGGTCTATCGGGTTACATCTCTCCTCCAGAGTCTACAACTCGTCGCTCAACCAGAGACGACAAAGAATCTCCAGGATCTCGCAAGTCATTGCCCTCGATCCACGAAGCCCTGGGTGCTCCACTCGCTGGGCCTCCGCAACATCAATCCAATTCAACAAATGCCCCCTCAATAAGCCAGCCGTTTCCTGACGCCCCGAGAGGACCGGTCAACCCTTTCTCTCAGCCCTCGGTACCACCTCCAGTATTGCGCGATGTCTTTTCCGGCAATCCCAAACCACCTTCGAGTCAACCAGAAATCAAGCCTGGAAATTCTCCCTACTCGCCCACTACTGGGCCAGATCCACGTCAACCCGTCTCGCAACATTTTGGCTATCCCGGATCTCCACGCTCTCACCCGCCTTCGGCTTTTCGTTCTTCTTCGCTCGCAAACACCTCATTCAGCAGTCACGGTGAACCACAACCCGCGCGATCTGAACAAAACTACGATCCTCCTCGAAATGGCTTTTCCTTCTCTTCACAATACAATAATGCTGCTCCCACAAATTTTCCTCCTCCACCCTCTGTCCATGAACCCTATCATTTCTCTGCTGGCCCCAAACCAGACGATCAGCGTCCTCCACACCCCCGATCAACCAATGAATCCACTTACGGGGACACTGTCAAGAGACATCTTGACGTGTATGACGCTGAGCTGGGTTTGAACGAGGTATGTTTATTGTGCCATCTGGAGCTTACTGTACTAACCCTCCCTACAGATTTACGAGGCATCTTCACGAACCGTGGACTTTTCTCGTATCTGGACACAACGATATCATTCGGGCAATCACTCTGGTTATTTTCAGGAGTCTCTGCCGGGCTTGCACGAAATTGACGACATGCTTCGCCAATCTCACCGGATCTACGAGAATCTTACACATCTCCGCGAAGTTGTTGTTGCTCAGCAAACGGCCCTGTCAGAACATCGCGCACGGGTTGCGCGAGGAGGTCCCATGGACGAGGATTACCACAGCCTATCAGACGAATACAAAAACGGGGGCTTCTCTGCCAGTGATGCCAAGAAACGTCGTGGAGTAAGCGTCTATCCTTGCCTTTTCTCCCAATTACCCAACTGACAAACGTGCAGAAAGCCGCCCTCCAGGCAGATGCCACAGTTGTAACCGAGCAGAGACGCCAGAATGGAGAAGGGGCCCGGACGGCGCTCGGACTCTGTGCAACGCGTGTGGGCTGCACTATGCAAAGCTTACTCGCAAAATGGGCGTGAACAAAGCCGCCGCCATCACAGGCTCGAATCTACGGCCCAAAAGTCTTGATGCCACAAGACCTTAATCACTTTACAATCACCGCCTGCCTCACAGCCGATGGCTTCGATCAATCTACTGAAGTTTAAAGACGCCAGTGACATCGACTGCGCAGAGGGAGCTTTCTGGTCTCGTCTACAGAGACACATGATGACGAAGCAATGGCTGATGGGGACGTCTGGCCCGTCTGGCCATATTTTTGGGATGTTTTTCTCGGAGTTTGGAGTGGGATTTGGGACGACATATGATGCATTTTCAACCAAGCTACGAAGCGACGCATTTAGTGATGCGGTGTACAGATGGCGATTGGTGTGCGGGAATTGGAAAAAAAGCTTTGGAAACTGGCGTCTCTTGCACAGTGCGACGGATGCCTTGTTAGAGTCATCTGATGGAGCATGGGCGCGAACATGTCGCCTGGTATATCTACGATTGTTCTGATACCCTGACGGCAGCCTTATTAGAGGCCTGGAGCATTTTGGCCCCCCTGGATTCATACGAGATATTGTTATTACTTAGTGCAAAGTTGTTGACGACAAAGAGGAGGACATTGGATGGCGTTGGAGAGGTTTCAACGTGCTTGTACATGGTATGGTTCTTTACGATGGAGCTGGATCGAGTGACTATGGTCTCCGTGCCACCAGTCATTCCTTCTTCTGCCCGTGGAGGAAAACTTGAGATTTGAGGCGCACCCAGAGTGCTGCCCTGCGGAACAATGAAAATTTGTTCAACCCTTTTCCAATCATGACTTCCACTAATGTTTGTCTTTTCAAATTCTGCAGATGCATTTACGTGTAGACTGAACGTTCACGGGCGTCCAAGCATATGCAAGCATGTCGGGGAATTACGGCCACCACCGTAGGAAGTGTTTTCTGTTCAGGGTAACCTGGATGATGCATGACCACCTCTGACTACAAAGTACGGTGGCCTAGGGATCGACATGATGGTAGTGGAGCAGTTCATCTCCCTTGTTTTGACACAGACCGCCGCCAGCCTTGAACCTCTGGGCACTGGAAATCACCGCCACCAAAGGTATGAAATGAACGCGCCACAACGACAATGACAACGACAACGACAACTCTCACAAGGAAGAGAAAAAGAAAATTATGCAGAGTTGCGGATGTACGGAGGACAAACCTCCTGACTTTGAGTTTTCTGGTCTGGATCCTGCGATTCCATGATCAAAAAGCCCTTGGGAACAAAAAGTCACGGCACCCAGTTCCGGCCTGAAGCTTTCCAAGGTTCAAGCTATGTTCCATAACCGACCATAGTGGAGTGGGCCCAGTTCGTGCAGTAGTAAGTCATTATCCTTTCTCTGACCTTCTCCACGCCCCCGACCGTCCGACGGGGGTCCGTGTAACCCGTACCAAACTATCACACCACCTTGCACTTGGCTCCCCCCATACCCAAGCAAAAACAGATCGACAGAAGAAGATGAAGAAGAAGATGGGGACGAGGAGGGACGAGGAGGGTCGCAGGGTCGGAGGGGGAGTATCAGTGTCTGTCTGTCTGTCTATCTGTCAGTCAGTTTGTGAGTGAGTGAGTGTGTGTGTGTGTGTGTGTGTGTCTGTGGGCTGTGTCAACGTGTGTTTCGCGATACAAACCGACTGACTAGCCTCGACCTTACCTAGCCCTATCTACTCGTCAATAGGTAGCCGCTTCCCATCGGAAAATACTCGAAAAACTCAGATTCGCACACGCATATCATCCGCGCTACGAGGGATTGACTACCGTGACTACCAAACTAATTGGAGTCAGTAGGGTACAGTATTAGTATTTCCAACCTACGCGGGTTTTTAACTCAAACACTCTGGCTACTACTTCCTACCCACCGACCAACTTGACTAATAAAACTACCTTGTGCTTTGCTCCTTTGTTGGGTCCGTCAGGAAGCAGCATGCATACAAAACTCAGAACTCAGTCCTAAGTTGAACTAGGTGACTACTAGCCAGTCTTTTTGACAGTGGTCGTCGATGACTTCCAGCACGCCAAACACGCTGGCCAATCTGACTCCATCCGATGCATGACCCAAACCAGTTCGGTTCCCTCTTCCTCCCACCACCACCACCACCCCCCCTCCCCTTTAGTTCATCAATCGTTGGGCTGGTTGACTCGTTGGATCGTTGGATCGTTGACTCGTTGAACCGTGAACGAAAAAAAAAAAGAAAAAGAAACCACTCTAACGAGGAAGAGCAATTTCTGTTCCTCGTTGGCCGGCCATCCGGCAATCTGTCACATGTAGCTTTTACAATTCAAGATACACTTCAGGTCTCCGGCTCGCTTGGTTTTGGTCTAACTAGGTCAGAAATGCAACGAAGACGAAAAGAAACGAGGCGCCCCTCTTTCTCTCCTCTTCTCTCTTTCACTCTACCCTCTAACTGCTCTCTGCTCTTCTTTCCCGCCTTCCCCTGGTCTAGTTCGCGTTGTACAGAAGCACAAAGTCCACACGTCCAAAAGGAGACCTCACATTTTCAAAGGTTGACATTCTCGATCGAGACATGATCGACACTAACATCGAAACCATGGGTGCTGGCCCTGTGCTAACTCACTAACTGGTGGCCTAGTTCTGCAGACAGTCTGTCCCTTGCTTGCTGTTTTGCCGAGTCGCCTGTGCGAGATTCTTATGATCGATGGGCGTACAAGTCATTGAACCATTGCTTAATACTACTATAGGCACCTTGATTAGTTCGAGGCAGGCAAGCGTGACAAGTTGGCCGTGGATGGCCTACACTACAAGGGGAAAATCATTACTTTGATCGAGGTTGGCACCTGCCAGCTCGATCCGTCGGAGGGCTAGCATCGTCGATTGAGTTAGTGCACTTGAATCTGCTGCAGATTTCATGATCGTAGATGGAGATCTGACGATGATCTGTACATACCAAGTCTCAAGTGTCCTCCACATCTTCGGGGATATACATTCGACCCTCATCGTCTTACTTCGTCCACCCATGTTAGTGATTCACCATGTTCCATCTCTGACTATGGGCCATACTGATGGATAACTTTTACGTTGATGGGGAAAATCTATTACAACCATGACACCCAAACGGTTTCGATCATTGAGTTGAGATCGCCTGTATGTGACATAGGATCGCCCAGCCGGTGTCTTGGTGCCCAACCATGAACCATCGTGTCATACCACCAACGTAAACCCTTGTATTCGCCGTGTTCTGGACCGTGTGGGAATAGAGATTTTCGATCAAGTTGATGGGATTGACGATCGCACTTGGAGCAAGGCAGGCAGACTCCTCTTTCTCCTCTGGATGCCTGGCGTGAAGTTTATGTGAGAGAAATTGGACAGCGTCGCGGCTTGGGCCAGCCAAGTCAAAAAGACAAAATTATGGGAATGCATTTGATTATAGATGCTGGAGATGAGTCGACTCGCGCTGTCTGCACGGAGTACAGCACCCTGTCTCAGTCGCCTGAAATGTTCAAAGAATGCCCTAATTGTAGCCTTCAAAGGACTGTCCTGACGACGATCCCTGCCAGACAAGGCTGAGGTCAAGATTTGACGTTGGGGCAGCCATTGACTGACGCTCGACGGACCGGTCCTTGTATGTCCACCAGAGAACCAACACATGACTTGTCTTCTACTGTAGGTCCACGAGCAGGAAATGTTGGCATTAGATTCCACAACCTCGAATGCATTGATCATCTCGAGCTTATGCTCGTTTCATTGTTCACCTCAGACGTCGTATACTCCGTACTGTACATGATCTCCTTCCCAAATTCCCACATCCCTGCCTTGGTCGTGCCTGCTGATTTAGGCTACAAGCCCCCGGTACCGGTCGTACCTGCCCAGTCTGGCACATCTCCCACATACGTCATTCTGCATCTCGTTTTTGGCGCATTTTCCCCTCCTCAATCCTTAGCATTTTGCCCTCCTCCTATCCTCCCACGCCTCCCTACGCCACCTCAGGATTTTGTCCGCTACTCCGTACATACGGTTGACGTGTCCAGATGCCCGTATCGAGTGTCATCTGCACTCTACAGACCACAATGCAACCGGGGATCACGACATCCATCACAATGATCATCGTTCCGGTCAATCCCTACCATCCGAAAAACTGCGATTCTTTTGATCAGAGATTGCTCACATCTTTCCGAGGCTCCAACCGGCCGCCGGCACTCCAGGAGGTGCTCGATCGACTTAGCGGTAATGATCTGCGAGAAAGCCATGCAGTAGTGTGCATCACTTGACCATCAACCGGTCCAGGTGCAGAGCGGTTATCCTGCGCCATTGGCGGTAGAGGCCACATCCTTGGCCTACCACGGATGTCTTTTATGATACATCCAGAGTTCCTGCCGCACCTGTGACAATTGTCCAGGGTAATCTTGGCCCTTGGGGCATCCTGCATGCGCCGTTGAAACGGCTTGGAATCAAGGTGGAGGCTAGACCTTTTGGGCCGCTGGGGTTGCCCCAATCGCCGCCCTCGAACCTTGGACCTGGTAAAATAGATGCTTCCAGACGCCGCCCAACTTGAATCCCAGCACAAGCCATTCAAGCCAGGAAGCCAGGAGCCCTGGCCATTCGCCGGTGACTGGGTCATAGCCTTTTTTAAACCCAGTACTAATACAACTCAACCACAACCCAGTCAAGACATCACTTCCCCCGGTAAGCCAAAAGTCCGATTTTTCCATTCAACGTTGACCCTGCAAGATTGAATCAACGATTCAACGCTTCACTCTCCCGGTCACAATAGTGACACATAAACTAGCCCTGCAACACACTATATGGATCACGAAGACGGAAACCCGACAGCTCCCCGTGCCGCCTTCCACTTTATGCAAGCTTTTCAATCAACGATGGATTCAAGCCAGGGTATGGCTTAAATTGCAGATGTTCACTGTTTGAGGTCATACAAACAGTCTTGAATTAGCATCTTGCAGACTACGCCATAGAAGATAAGCTAGCTAGGTGGCTAGTACGTTGTCGTCAATTCATTCCCACGGACCAGGGCTTACAGCTCTTAAAATCTGCGGTATTTCAAGAGCGTGGAAGCACCTCATTGCAGTGGGTGCTCGCTAAAATGATTGCCGCGCCACCCTGATCGATTTACAAGGAATGGGGATGGATCCTCAATTCACAGCCGGAGAGCTCCAGTCACTTGCCTCAAGGCTTGCGCATTCAGCGCGCCTCGAGTACACTACATACATGTGATTCCTAACTAACTGTTTCGACACGCCGGACAGAGTCTCGATTTACTTTGCTAGAGCCTGTGGATCCAGTATTTCACCCTCTGACAATCTTCTCCGTACCAGCCATGATAAAGCTACTAACGCATCCCCGAGACAAGCTAGGCTTTATTAACTACCCCCAAGATCAAGTCGCTGCTGATTGTCCGATTCCTGAACTCTGCTGGCCTGAACCTTGGAACAAATCGGACAGCAGCCTGCCGGTCATTGATATATCCACCATAATTATCATATGGGGCCGATCGACCACTGTTCGAGCTCTCAAATAATCGAGCCGTCGTATAATGGAGTTTCGACCTACATTTAACACCGTGGCGTTGTAACCGAAATGAGTTTTCTTACAAGCGAGATGTTTGACGACTGAAAGAAGAAATCTGACATACTAAAGATTTCCAGATGAATCTTTCCGGGAGAGCAGAGTGAGCATAATTCATTGGCGATGAAACGACGGTCCATCATGCATGCATCATGCCATCGTTTCTGGGATTCTAATTCTGTCTGGATAACGCAAATCCAAGATTTCCGAAATCCTAAGACACTGTTTCAGATCTCTTCGCTAGGGAGTTGCGATGAGGTTTGAGCTCAAAATGTCTGGAAGGTTACTAAGACTACATAGTCCGGTTGAGAGATGTGTTAGGATTCTTCTCAAGTCCTATTTCACTCTCCGGAGACCTGTGGTTATCCCCCTGAACCAGAAAGTCCCACCCCATTCAATCAAAGGTGCTCGATTTTCGTTCGGGTAGATCTTCAGAAGTTCTTGCATCAAGCCAAAGTGGCGTCCAAAAAATCGCCGTAGGCGACTCTCTGTCTGTGGAGTACTCCGTACAACTGCTAGGCCCCTGTGTTAACTAGGTGCTAGTAGTGGCCGATACTAACTAGTAATGCTCGAGATCACATCGTCGATCTTCGCCAGGGTAATTTACCCTGGCAAGTTAGCACTTGTCCAAGCTGCGACGGCGTTTGTGTCTGACATGCTTCAAGGACTACCTAGCTTGTTGATTGTTTTTTGCTGACACGTTATCCGGAGTTATTTTGTTTGCAGTTTCTTTGATCACTTTTCATCTGCCTCAGTGTACAGACTAGCTAGTCAGACATCATGACTTGCATACTTCTCAAGGAAAACAATGTCTCTAACTAGTAAGCCAGAGCATTCCATTTTGAAATCTAGATGAAGGATCCGAAAGATTCTCATGTCATTTGGTGTCTTCTCATAAAATTTATTTTACCACATTTTACCACATCACCAATCGATCATCGACCCGTATGGCTGCGAGAACAATCGAATTCGAGACGGCACGAGGCGTACATATCACTGCCTCCAGAGTCTGTATCAGAAACTGGAGGTGGGGATATAACTCCGCATACAGACGCCCGTATTTGCCCTTGTCAATGACTCGGGGTATACTGTAAGCTGCAGATAAAAGTACGAAGTTAGAACAAACGAGGTTGGAGACCTGGGTGAGAGAAGTGAGAAAATTAACCCGAAAAGGAAGGTACTGTGGGGAGGATATCATTCCCTTTCAGGAGTACGAGCCTTCACGAGCCTTCCTTCTACGGAGTAGTTACTGTACATTCTCAACTAGTCAACTGACTAGGTACTCTCGTAATCGGTAGTTGGTTGTTGAGGTCACCCCCATCAAATCCTTCCGTGAATAACTTTCACTTCACAGATGCATTCGATCCGTACTGTACTGCGTACGGACTAACTGCTAACTACGAATTACTGAACTACTGTAGGTACTGACTACGGAGTACTGACTACGGAGTACTGACTACGGAGTACTGACTACGGAGTACGGAGTCCGCAGTACGCAGTACGCAGTACTATCGATTCATCAAGGCTCGGTCGCTAATGACAATATAGCCTGTACGTAGCCTGTACGTGGCCTGTAAGTACTGTATGTGGCCTGTACGTAGCCTGTACGTAGCCTGTAAGTTCTGTATGTGGGCAGTAAGTAGCCTGTAAATTCTGTATGTGGGCAGTAAGTAGCCTGTAAATTCTGTATGTAGGCTGTAAGTAGCCTGCCTATAATGTGGCCTGCGATATATGTACTCGGTATTATACCTTTTTCTCCCGCCTCACTTTTTCGTACGCACTCCCTTATTTAACTTATTTACTTACTCGCGCGCGTCGCCGCCCTTTCCCGTCGTCGCATTATTTGTTTTATTTTATTTTATTTTATTTTATTCCCCGTATCTGAAATTGAAGAATCAATCAATCTACCTAACCTGACCTAACCCAACCTAACCCACGGGGGATGGACGGACGGACGAACGGGATATCTTAAGTATGTACGGAGTATGTACTGAGTATGTATGTATGGATGTATGTATGTATGTATGTATGTACGGAGTATGTATGTTACCCCCTAATAACAACTAAATAGTGTAATCCCCGTATAGTACCTCCGTATAATACCTCCGTACAATACCTCCGTACCTGCGTACCTCTATACGCTTGGTTCTTCGAAAGCGTGTGTGTGTACGGAGTATAGACGGATAGACAGATAGAGAGTGAGTGAGTGACTAAGTGAGTAAGTAAGTAAGTACCTCTTTCTGCAGCGGAATCTCCCGTTCGTGGATGGTGATGGACGGACAGACGGCTTAGCTTGGTTTACGGGGTAGGGTCTTGGGGCTTCGTCTCGTACGAGGTTTATTGTTATTATTGTTATTGTTATTGTTATTGTTGGGTTGGACTTAGAGTCGGACTTAGAATTAGAAGTCCCTTACTACGGAGCAGTAAGTAGATACTTAACACTACTAGACTAATAAGACAATAGAGTAGATACTATGTGTCTATGTACGGAGGGAAGTGTTTGTATCGATAAATGGATGGATGTTTGTATCTACTCCGGAGGTAAATAAAATAAAGATCTAGGTTAGCGAGTTTCCTCCCTCGAGGGAAGAAGCACATAACATAACATACCATACCATACTATGCCGTACGGATGTACGTACCTATATACGTACTGAACAGATATACATACGTACTTACCTACGTACTTACAGATATATATACGTACATATATACGTACATACACGTACATACAGTATGTACAGTATGTGCGGATCGTGGAGTTAGGCTGATGCTTAATTCGAGTCATCAATTCAACGAATTTCTACATTTCATCTAACTTGGGCCAGGAAAAGAAAAGACCTCGAGCAAAACCCACCGGGCCTCCGTGAGGGTAAATCTAAAAAAATTTCGAAAATCTGTTCTAAGTATCTAGGTCGCTCGATTGAACTTAGCGAGGGACCCCTCCTCTCTGTCTCGCTGTCTCCCTCCCCCCCCTCTCTGTGTCTGTCTGTCTGTCTGCTTTTCCTATCCATTGACCGCCCGAGGCTGCGTTTCTTGCAAACAGAAAGCGTATCCTCACTTCAGTTGGACATAGATGGCCGCCAGGTGGTGGTTGACTCGGGGATTCTTATCCTCCAAAGGATAGGGGGAATAGGGTCTGATGATACGAGCGTGCGTGCGTGCGTGTCTCTCTGTGTGTCTGTGTGTCTGTGTGAACGTACCTCGACCCAAAAACGACCAAGAGGGGAGTAACTTGTGGCTTTCTTTGGTACCTATCGCTCGACACTCGACATTCTTTGTTCAAGTATAGTGTGGTGTGCGGACTCTATCCTTATAATGTGACGAGGCGGAGAATCGCGTGTGTTGAATGGGCGCGAAATGGTTCTCCCTCGTCTGAGACACGCTTCGATGCAGTCAGCAGTGGCGAACTATCACTGGAATGTTTCTTGCGAAGTGGCAGACGGCTGTGAGAGAGTGAAGCTGGACGCACTTGGAATAGGTGAGTCCTCGTACTCAGTCAGTCAGGCAGGCAGTCAGTTGATCGATAACTGTCCCTACAAATCCAGAGCTGGTATGGAAGAGTTGGAAGATTTCAGTGAGAAGAAAAGAGCGAGGGTGAAGCAATAAATCAAGTTGGACCTTTGAATTTGCTACGTCTCATGTTCTTGCCCCTTTTCTGTGCAGTGTGGTGCTTGAACGATTTCTCGAATCGACGTCTGGCATGCATCTCCTCAAGGATATCTCTAGGGACATTGTCACCTCCAACAACGACTGTTCAAACGGCCGCATCGAACTGGTTGAGCCTGCTGAGTCCTGAGGTGCGAGTTCTGAGTTCTGACTGGTGCTTGGCAGCCAGTGTTGATGATAGAGAGTACTCCTTTTTGCTGCATGTTTATATATACTTATGTATCCATATACATGAAAACCTCAGTTTCCTCTCAAGTCTCAGCCACACATCTTACCGAATCGATGGAACCTCTTCACTTTTCTCGCTGTACCGCTGGACATGACCATATCCTTCTTTCTCCCAAAGATTGACACTGTGAAAGAGAGAGTTCACGTGGCTATCGTCTTCATCCCCTTCTCCCCAAACATACCACTTTCTCGCCTGTTGCTGGGAACGGGCTCGAGAGACCGGGAAAAGGGGGTAAGGAGAAAAGGCCTGGCGAAGGGCTGGACCAAAAAGCACCGTCCTGTCTCGCCTTCAATAAATTAGTCGATCTCGGGGCATGCCTTGCCAGGTCGATTTACCGTTCGTCTCATGTCTCATCAGGTCGGATAACAGCATCGACAGCTTCTGATCTTGATTTTGTCGGCTTTCTTTGTCTGCTAGAGACGGTCTGTTTGCTGAATATGTCCATGCCAAAGTCTTATGGTACCCACGTTGTCGTCCCAGCCCATTTGATGTCATGCCTTCCAATGCCCTTCTGGAGCAGGCCACAGAGAGTCCCCCTTGCGAGTTCTACTTCCCAGGGGCCGTGCATTCCTACGAACGAAAGCCCATCCGATGGAAAACTTACAGAGTGAAGGTTAAGGTATATTCCTCGTTCGCTCGCTAGGTCGTCCGAGACGCTTAAAGTCATCTCTGCATGCGAGTGCATTGGGTGACAGTGAGGGCAAGAGAGTGGGAGGTGTTTGAGTAGTAGCGAATTCTGTTGTGATAATGTAACAGATGTGATGAAGTCGACAAGTTCTGTACTTTGAACACCATGTCGTCAACTCTCATTGCTGGTTTGAGTACAATGGGCTCAATCTCGCGGCAACAAGGTCAAAGGCGATCAGAGTAGTCCCTCATTCTCTCATAAGTCATGAAGCAGAGCTCACTTTGCGTACAGTTTACCACACTGCTCAATCGCTGCCTAAACAATTCGGAAAACCCTCTCATTCCAAGCCTCGTAAGTAGCCTTATGGATGTAGAACGAAGTCACAATGCCTATCCGGAAACATGTGTTGTCTTCGCCCAATTTCAACAACAAGCAAGTGTACTTGGTGGGTCTCATTGCTTCATGTGCAAACATCACGGGCACGGGGAAGACGGGCAAAATTATCACGGGACAACCGATGTAGATTTTGTTGTTGATGCAATCGAGATTAACCACGCAACGGTTTTGACCTTCGAAGTCCACTTCGCCATACAGATACGTCTTGCCGTCAAGTTCAGTCTTCCAGGTATCCGTTAGATAGGCTCTGCCTTCGACTTTGAGTGTTCCTTGTCTCACTGAGCCAAAGGGTAACGTCGGTTCCGAAAGGATAGTCTCACAACTTAGGACAGAGATTAGCGGGGCCGTGCTGAGACGCTGAGAGAACCGTAAAGGGTACCCAGAGCCAAACACGGCTGCCCACGACCACGTTGGACTAACGACAGGGTTTGGCGCTTCACGAATTCCAGTCTCGTGTACAACCCATATCAGAGAATGAGGTAGGAACTTTTCCCACAGACCGGCCCGGTACTCGCCTGCAACATCGGGGAGTGAAAGACTGTATTCTTCCGCAAGTGCAGATATGGCGATCAATCTGTCTCCATGTTCTTTCAGGTGACGCCTTCCATAGTTCCTCACCATGTTGTTCCAGTTCTTATGCATCCTCTCAGCAGGTGTTGAGATCCGACTTCGGATTTGTAGCAGTATTGGGACGTCCCCACCTGTGACCTCCAAGAGCAGCCGTCGCATGTTTCTGGTGTTCTCGATAGATGAATTGGGATACACTTCATTGTTTTTCTGCTCGGTCGTGCAGGAGAAGATAAATCCTTCCGGTGAAGGAAATTGTATAAGTATTTCTGGAAGAACGTGCTCTTGCAACGTCCACGCTCGGGTTGTGATTGGTCCACCGATGGAGGCATAGGGATGGCTCTCGGCCATAAGAAATGCTGTTTCATGCCTTCCATTTGGGGATGTGATGGGTATCTCTTGAGTACGGGACTGCTTCACGCCTAGTCGAGAGAGATCATATGTCACCGGTATGTCTTCAGTACGGGAGAGAAATCCGTCCTTCACGTGTGCAGCATGTGTAGCCGAAATGGCGAAAAGTGCATCTCTGTAATATCGGTGCATGCGTGGAAGCTCCAGAAGTTTATCAGTCGAGTCGTCTTGTAGGATACAGAGGGCATCAATCCAGAGATATTGTAGCCCGAGTTGTTGGGTCAGCTCGATAGCATCGATGTACGTTTTTGGCAAATCGGATATCCTTAGTCCCTGTACAAAAGTGTTAAGAGTGTCAGTTCTCAACACTGGGCGTTCCCCATCGCCCCAACAGTAACTTAGAGCAGCATAAGCTCCCTTTTCACCTGTGGTTGGGATGTATAGAAAAACAAAGCCATCAACCTTTGCATTCGACACATCGATGACACGGGAAGGGAGTACGACATGGGAAGTCTTCCGACAATGGAGATGGTTTTTCTGGCAAGTAGAAATCCACGACCGAATAGTGTCTGGGTCAAAATTCGCATATGGACTCGTTCGAAGAGGGGCATTGACACATTCGGAGACCTCGCTAGCTGTCGTCTGGGGTGGTGAGCCAACGATATAAGGCCAACAGTGGACCCGAGATACTCGACTCACCTGGATCAGCGAATAGAGGCAATGTGAAGGTTTTCCCTATGGCATTATCGGAATGGCTCGGAAGGAGATGCTCTTCAGGGTCCCAAGAAGTATAATTGGTCAAGGAGAAGCTGACCTCGTTTTGTTTAATTGTTTTGTAAACAGTGATTTGAATTTCGAAGTTTGGCTGAGCGTGGCAGCTAAACCACTGTTCCATGGTCGAATTTAACTCCTCGAGGAACTGTTCGATAATTTGTTCACAGAACCAGCAGGAAACTGCAAGTCCGTCTCGAAGCTCTTGAAGTGTTTTCATCGAACATGCCCTGTCTGATAAAGTATGTTGAGTCGTCCATGCCTGTGTCCAGACTTGGGGCCCAAACGTTACTTCTCTGCATGGTCTGCACAGTTTCAAAACAGGGCTATAGGCCATATTAGAGGTCTGACTTTCCAGAATATTGTTGAGGAGAATTCAAGGCAAAGTCCGAGAAACACAACGAAATCCAGCCTCGCGCTGACATGTCCTTGGCTAAAGTCATGTGAGTGCTGCCTAAATTGGGAATTCATGTCGCTGAGTCTTCGTGACCACTGGATACGTCTGCCTGATTCGTCACCAAACAGTAAGGCCAAGCATGGTTGATTAGAAGGATGTGTGGTGGCGCGAGGCAGGCTTGTCACATTGTTCGTGCTCCGAACATTTCTCGGCAGCCATTTGCAGTCGCATTTGAGACAAAGAGAGGTTGCCTCTTGAGATTTGAGCTTGGTATGGTTACGCTTTACAACTCAGTCACTACCCCGTAGTCCTTTGTTTTGCACTATCTGAGTCTTCGACTTAGACGGACATTTTGATTGTCCATAGGAGCATGTGTGAGATGTATATCAGGAATTCCGCTGACTTTAAACCACGGAAGTTTAATGCCATGATGTTCATGCTGCGTCGCTAAGACTCTCCTGGTGTAGCTATTCATTTGACGGTCTCGTCCAGCGTATTCACTGGTCGATCCGATGTGAGCCGAACAGTCGGAATTCGTATGGCTTCGGTGACGGATCACAAGGTGATTCGGAGGACAAACGCTTGACGCTCGTTGTTAAGTCAGCGACCATGACACCAAACGTGGGATACTTCCGTAGGTGAGTCAAAGATTCGTAGTCAGCTTTCTTCCGAGTCTTGACCGGTCCTCGTTTGTACAGATGGGGATGTTGTAAGAGATATGTTTTGTTCAAATCCTTGCTTGCTCCTTTCCATCACTCCACAACTTTCTTCATAGATAAAATAACATCGTACTTGAACCACGATGCTTCGCATAGCAATCTTTTCACTATTTTGGTTGACCCTAGTCAGCTCGCTGCATTTGGAATACAGACCTCCAAGTGATGATGCGTCGAGGACAAGTCTCACGACTCGAGAAGAGTCTCCAATCGTATGCCGCTGGGGAACATACGACTTTCAGATAGGCCAGGAATATAACGGCCTCGTCTGTCCCGGAGTTTACCACAGGATCACTGACAACGACTGCGAGATCTTATACACTGACTGGACCCAAACCACATGCGACAGTTGGTGTCAAGCCCGAACCCACTTCTATTATGGCACTGAACAGCCATTCACGAATCCCGGATATTTCGTGGGTCCCACTCAGGCTAATATTAGTGAAGACCATTTCCAGTTTTATCGAGACAAGTCGGATCGAATCTCGCACAAAGACCTGAATGTGATTGATCCAGGGGTAAGAGCGTTCAAAATAATCCATGATCTCCATGTGTACTGACATTTGCAGACGACTGGAGGACACGAGGCTGTTGACTCTGGAATTGCAGTGGCCACTAATAGAACGAAGGATCTCAAAGCTGGGGAATGTGGGTATTTCAGTTTCGTACCGATCCTTCGGGAGGTCTGCGGATCTCGAACTTCGGGGCAAAACTGTAGCGATCGTGCTAGTGTACATACCAAGATCAATGTTTGCGCCACGTCACTCGAGACAGAAGAAGTGGCAGCTGGGTTTAGTATGTTGCCTTTTCTCAGTCAATTGAAGGGCAAAACCATATTTGTACACACTGATTGCAAGACCCATTTGCCACTGATGCAAGGCACGCTGCAGACAGAGTACAATGCCGATGAAGTTGGTATGTCAGATCATGACTACCTGGTATACAGCGCGTTTTGGGAGCGAAAGGTCAAACAAGCCAGCAAAGGCTCCCATCCACTACCAGATCCAGATTGTACATGGTCTCGAGGCAGCGGGCAAGCACTTCAATGTCTTGAAAACCTCGCCTGGAGAACAACTAAGGGGTTCAACTCTTCCGCACCTGTCTTTCGCGCAGCAAATGACTTTGCGGTATGTCCCGACTTTGTTTCGAAGCTCCCGTCTGCTGACAAATGATATCATAGACAAATTCGGGTTGTGGAATCACTCTTTACCAAGACGAGGCCTGGACCAATACGTCGTGCCCGGACGGTGTACCACTTTTTGAGGCAACGGAAGCAGCTCAAAGAATCATTGCCAACTGTAACTTCCGCGGTATGTGGGTGCATGGAAGGCAGAAGATTAGAGAGTTGGGGGATTGTGGTTCTCATGTGGGGATTTGGCATGGTAAATCATAAAGTGCGGTAGTCTGGATTAAATGAAATGGCTGCCAAGGAGATGCGTCCTGAGTAGAAGTTGTAGTTTTAGAAGCTTGTAGAATTGTGAGTCCTGTGAATTTGCTTGATGGATGGTCAGGATCGACAAGGCTATGGCGTCGTGGGGAGAACAAGACCGGTGAAACTCCACCCAAGTTCAGGCGCAAAATTCTAACGTTGATGACTCATAGCCAGAGTTTCCGCAACTTTGTGAATTGCCATAGGTTTGATGGTCAACAGCATCAGTAACTTCAGCCATCTCAATGAAGAGTCAACATATTGAATTTTCGATTGTGGGCCAAGGATTGTGAATATCTGGCACCTTCCACATAGACAAAAATGGTCGCACCTGCCGAATTGGAAGGACCAACCATAACGGGAAGCGACGTGTCTGTGGCAGTGATAGCTTCAAGCGACAACAACATCCATGATCAGAGACAGTCTCGGCCACAGATAACCATCGGGACATCGGCAGAGTATCGACATCGTCTGGCTGATATTAGCTCACGAGCGTCGGAGACTGATCCTCTGAACGTTCTGTTCGAACATGACAAGGCCGGCGGAAATAGTGTGACTGTAGACGCCGCCAGAATTTACAAAGGATCCTTGAAGCGACTAGAGACCAAAATTAAGGCTGGAGCAATGATTGTGGAAGCTTGTAATTTTGCGGCAGCGGCATGCTGGGAACCACCTTCTGCTGTACCTGATTCTCTCACTGAAGCCGAGTTGGCCGAGTTGGCGATAGAGAGACCCGTGTTTGCCGAATTCTTACGACTCACCCAGAAGAGTAGGAATGATCTTCTGGGAAAGGACGTCAAGCCTTGGTATCTGACCTTGATGGCTCGAGATCCTGAGAGAAAAGACAAAGGGGCAGTCAGAGCTGTCATCGAGCCATTTGTGGCGAAGGCTAAAGAAGAAAAGGTACCTTTGTGGTTAGTGGCTGGCAATGAGCGTGCACGAGATGTATATGGATATCTGGGATTCCGAGTGGTTGAAGTGATTTATACATTTCCTCAACAGCGAATGTCAAGGGGCAACGATGATGGTGTTGCAAAAGAAGCGACTGTGGGAATTCCCAGTTGGTGCATGGTATGCAACTTCCCTCCAGAGTGAAGGGTCAAGGGGGTAAAGGGTGTGGCAGTCTAGAAGGCAGGCCTGTAGGGGTTGCTGGAGGCTGCTCAGGTACCTTGGTGGCGCCTATCATAATTCATTTGGGCCACCCCAGTACCTAAAGTCTTTCCCCATAGGCTCTTTGTAAGACTTTCCGGGGGGAAGGAGGGGGCCGAGGGTGCCCGCAGAGACCTTTTGGATAGGCACGTGGTTCGGGAATGTGATGGCTCAGCATTCTGCGGGGAAGGATTAAGCCTAAATGGGTAAGGCGTTCAGGCTAAGAGGAAATTGAGGCTGCCATTGGTCCATTTGTCCTTCTCAATTCAAAAAGCCAAGAATTGTAATACTAGCATCGAAAACCAAGTGCCTGAAGGAAAGAACCTCCCATTGCCCTCCATCGTCTGACGACCAGAAGCACGTGCATGAGGTAACAACATCTGCAAACTACTCCGTAGACAATTCTATCTCGAAACTCCCCTCTCGCAAAGGACTACCCTCAACCCGAGGAATACCTCAATCACCTCATCATGAGACTCTCTTGGACGCCTCATTCAGGTTGACGTGTCTTTCGGCCATTTTACCTCGGCTTCTTCTCAAATAGGATTACTTGCCGCATCCTAGACTCAAGACGTCAACCACGACGAACGACACAAGCAACGAACGCCGTCTGGTGTTTTCACCCAAGCCGACTCAGTTTGCAAATCACCTACAGCAAGGCTTTCCGAGGCCTTGTCCTCTCGCCGAATGGGCCAGGACGCCGAGCAATCATCCCAAGGTCAAGACATTGATCGACCCGTCAAGAAACGAGCATCACAAGCATGTCATCATTGTCGAAGCCGCAAAGTTAAATGTGATCTCGTCAAGTCGGGTATTCCCTGTCACAATTGCAGTGCCGATGGTATCGAATGCATCGTCACCGAATCTCGACGGAGTAGGAAATATCGTCTACAGAAGCGACAACTTATCCGCCCCGGAACCGTTCATATCCTTCCTCAAACTAGACCTGAATCCGTTGTCGTCGACGAGCAAGCGCCATCAACTCTACTCCAAACTTCGTCTATTCCTTCAAGGATCATTAGACCTTCTACCAGTCAATCGAGTCACGGTGAGGAACTCAAATCTAATTCTCAGGTCCCTGTTGGAGACAATTCTAATCAATCTATCATCCAAGATCGAGAATCGCCGGTCTCTTCACAAACACCAGCACCAAGACATCAATCATTTCCTGCTTTCACGCCAATACCAAACTTTTCCGCTCGTCCACCGAGTCATTATAGTTCAGATGCCACGCCATCCAACACCCATGCATCATTTCCAACTACAACTCTTCCCTCTTATATTCGCTCCCCTCGATCCGATTTCAGATCCGATGACCTCGAATTCCTCTCTATTCGTGGAGCTTTGTCTATTCCTGACGAAATACTTCGCGATCAGCTGATCCGTTCTTTTATTTTATATGTCTATCCTCTTCTGCCTGTCGTTGACTTGCAGGCTTTTCTTCATTGTGTCGACGGAACCAACAAAGATTCGCAGATCAGCTTAGTTCTATTTCAAGCCGTTATGTTTGCTGGAACCGCTTACGTCGATCTGCACTATCTTCAACAAGCAGGATTCGACAACAGAAGATCCGCCAGAGCACATTTTTACTATAAGCTCAAATTACTTTACGACTTCGATTGGGAGGCAGATCGCATCACCTTGATTCAAACCATCATCTTACATTTATTCTGGTATGTCGCTGAAAATGATCCCAAAGACCCTTGGCACTGGACCGGTATTGCAATCTCCCTTGCAAGAAGTATTGGTTTAGATCGAAAGGAGGTCTATGCGAAAAAGGACATGGCGACCAGACGTCTCTGGAGAAGGATCTACTGGAGCATTTTTCTCAGAGACCGAATTACAGCAATTTCCACCCGAAAGACAATGCGCATCAAGGATGAAGATCTTATTCTTCCAATGCCCACGCTCAACGATTTCGACCCAATGCCATTTACCACCACAATTCGTGCTGTTCAAAATTGCTCTATTCTCTACGACGCCCGAACCAGAGTTCTGATCGCTGATCTCTTCGTCGGTACTGTCAACCTGATGTTTTCGGTTGGTAGAATCATTTCGAATCTCTACATTCTTCAAGCACATGGAAATTCGACCACAGAATCAATCATGTTGTATGCTCCCAAAAGATCTCATATTGACGAAAGGAAGGTTTTTGAGCTACAGGACGAGCTCGATAATTGGATGAGGACACTACCGGCAACAGCTCAGGGTCATCTGGATTATGACCACAGTCGACCTGATGCACATTATCTTCACCTACAACGTTCAATACTCAAAATGAAATTCTTACTCGCCTCCGAAGCTTTGCATCGTCCGTACACCCTTATGAAACGTACGTCACCAGATATCACTCCACAAATTCAACAAAAATCAAGGGCAAAGGTTCGCGATGCTGCCGTAGGAATGGCAGAACAATTTGAGTCTCTTAGCAAGCAAGACTTGGTTCGGTTTCTTCCACCCATCTCAATATCTTTCATCCTGCCTGCAATCGCTTCATTTCTCGTCGAGATTAAATCTTCGGGCAAGTCACCGGCAGATCTACCAGGACACCATTTCCATCAGTGCGTACGATCTCTTATGAGCCTTCGTGATATTTGGCCTATAGCAGACTCGGCATGTTTCTTGGTTGGACAGATGATTACAAACACTCAGATTGGATCGGCCAGGACTCTTGGTCAACAAGCAAACCAAATCCCATCAAACGACGTTTCACGTGATTCAAGGGAGAGCTCCCCAGCGAACGGTCCAGCCACAGCCGTGCACTTGGCCGTCGAGCGGGTGATTGGAGATGTAAATGAAGCAGAGGTTCTTCAGGAGACAGAAGAGATTCCAGGCATTGCAATACCGATCATGGACATGTCCTATTCACCTGGAAATATATGCGCAGATCCAGGGCTTGGAATGATCCATTCCCGTGGACTATGGCTGAATTTGGATTTGGAGATGATTTCAACCTCGACGACCCTGAAATGTACATTGATCCGTCGATCGGTGATTTTAGTGCAGGCGAGTCATTCGACCGTACGATGCTTAATCACAATAACGGAGTCATGTTGAACCCTCCTTTGTCACATAATCAGTCTTTTCCACAAGGTTTGACGGAAGAATAGCAGGGAGTGTTTCTTCCACTGGACTTGACGGTTCTCGGGCTCTAGAGTTTGGGTTGGAATTCAAAATAATGATCGTCGAGACTGCCAGCTTTGATCAAAGCGACCAGCAAAAAGACGCTCATAAATCAGTAAACATCGCAACATCAAGCTACATCTTAATGTGACGAAGCGAATGAAATTGTGTGAACATCACGTGTTTTTAGAACCCTTAAGGACAATGTAAAAGTCAATGTGAACATCAGAATGACCTACCTGATTTAGTAAAACACACAAGTAACGGATCTAAACATCTCCAAACCCTGCTCTGAATAGATTGCAACAACCTCCAATTCCCGCCTCCCACAAAAACACCACGTATATTCGAACCCGGGCGCCGAATGGAAATAAATCAAACCCAACCTAGGAAAGTGCAACAAGAGCCACAATCCAGCAGTGGTATAAGACACAATAGACAATATAGGCTCACGGTTTAGGATATAAGACCGTAGTTCATGGACCGTAGCTAGATAGCTGGCTGGCTGACTGGCTGGCTGACTGGCTGGCTGGCTGGTTGGTTAGGTATGTACGTTGGCTGGTTGGTTGGTTGGTCGGTTAATCACATTCGACCTACCGTAGATCATGGTAAATAAAAATACGCTCTAGCACACGAGACCTAGGTGGTCTGCAGATCATTTCTAAATGTATATGTATGTATTAGGCATACATATATATATGTGTGTGTGTGTGGTATGTACATATGTCTGTATACGTATACCCGCGAATCAGAGAGAGAGAGAGGTGAAAGACTATAATCGGGACAAACGAACGAATCATGTAGATTTCTAGCGGGAGGGGCAAACCCTATGTCGTACCACAGTACGTCACAGCACAGCACAGCACGATACGACGGTGACGGTGAGGATAAAGAGAGGCCTGAGGCTGAGGATCAGGCTAGATGGAGGAGAGAGAGAACCAAGAGAGACAGACCGAGAGGCGTGGGGATGGGGTTAGGGCTGGGGATGGGTTAGGGATGGGGCGGAGGTAGGAATTGAAATGGGGAGGGGTCTGATAGGAGGGCGGGAAGGGGTTGGGGGTGTGGGAAAACACAGGACAGGGGAGGAGAGATTGAATTGACGAAGACACAGAGAGAAAAAGAGAGACAGAAGTATCATATGTTTTTCTAACATTTGGTATCATTCGCCGACACGCGAGTGCCTCCCCCCTTCAATATTGGCTCATTCCATCTCCGCTGCTAAGGTTGTCCCATCTTGAAGAAAAACATAAACAAAAGCGGATAGATGATCTATAATGGTCGAGTGTGGCTATGGGTATTCTACCGCTGGGCGACAAGCTGGACAGAAAATGATGGGAGGGGGCAAGATTAGAATATCTTCAGGGAGAAACACCGTAGACAATGGAGGAGAGGCAGGTGCATAGCAGAGGAGAGCGCGAGGACGAGGAAGAGGACGAGATTGAGAAAGAGGACGACTGAGTGATGGTGTCGGCGATGGTGGTCGTATTGGTCGTTGTACCGGAGTGGAATGAGGCCGGTCCAGGAAGGTGATTGAATAGGGAAATGTGAAATCCCCATGCCGTAATCATCCAGTCATGGTTATAGAGTCAAAATCAGTGAAAAACGGCCAGGAGGCGCGGATGGGTGTTGCCTTCATCTATAGTCAGGTAGCAGGACATTGTCCTTGTCAAGATGCCGAAGCTTCAGGATGACTATCTCTGCCGTGGCCGAAATGATGTCTGTGAGCGCCTGGACTCGAATCTTTCTCCTTTTCTTTTTCCTTTTTCTTTTCTTGTTTCTTCATCGACTCGGCCATCAGTTGCTCAAAGGCCATGAAATCTCCTTCTTCGTCAGGATCACGTTCGGCCTAGCGATTTGAAATGCGCGTTAGCTATTGTTTCATGACTTTGGAGCCAAAGCCATCCAGGGAAGAAGAGTCGAAAGGTTGATGACGTAGGACGGGGCAAGACTTACCTTTTGATAGATGGTGCCAATAAGGACAAGGGCGTGTGCACGATCAATCCGCTTCTCTAATTTCACGTTCTTATCGTTCAAAATCTTTTCGCAGACTTCACGTAGTACACCTTGAATCTCAAATCTCGAACCTCGCCATGCAGCAGCAAGGATCTTGCCTGTGACTTTGCGTTCATATTCTGCCTTTTTCTCATCGGTCCAGTCGGCGCCTCCCTTTTCTTCCAATTTGGCCATTTCTTCCATGGTCAGCTGAGCATCAATCGCCGTGGAGATGGTGTTCCAAGTATCCTTTGCCAGAGTTCCCTTGTCCTTGAGGCGAGAGAAGAATCCTGAGATACCAAGAAATTTCTGGGATTTGAGAAAAGAAGTGGCCTTTTGAAGATATGTTTGACCGACCGAATGTAGGATCTCGATGCCGAAAGATTCCATCTTGAGATTTTCAACTTCGAGCCTTGTCTTTTCCTGAAAGGCATGGGTGACATCAGCACCTTTGTCGGTTTCGGTCCATACACTAATGCGATCGATGAGTTTCTTGGACAGAGTCTCAACTCTCTCTTCGCGCTGCTTGCGTCGTTCACGCTCGTAGGCTTCAAGTTTCTCTCGTTGCTCTTTGGTCAATCCACCTTTCTTTTTCTTTTTCTGCAGGTCTTTCTCCTCTTGAGTCAAACCCGCGGCATCCATGCGAGCGTCCTCTTCTGACCGATCCATGATGGCTTGTTGGCCAACATATCTTCGAGGTGTACTGGTTCCCGACGATGGCTTTGCTGCTGCTGATGAACTTGGTGTGTCGTCACCAGCTACGTATGGTGGTGGAGGTTGTGTACTCGAATCTGGGCTCGCATAGGCTCGGGCTTCTTTCTCCTTGTCACTAAGACCAGGTGAGGATGGCTTTGTGGCTCCTGCTCCGGCGGCAGTTGCTGCACTGGCCGAGCCATCTTTTGCATCGTGAACATTGAGCTTCTCCTCTGCGGCTTTTGCCAGTTCTTCTTCCTCCATCTGTTCGGTTGCGATATCCATGGTGTTGGTTAAGTCTTTGAGAAGTGAGAGCTCGCCGATAATGTCAACAAAGGCATCACCACCAAAGATCATAGAGAAGAATTCAGCAGGATCTTCAAAACCTTCTCTCGGTGTAGCCTTTTCTTTGCCATATTTGTCATAAGCAGCTCTTGTGTCTTTGTTGGAGAGAACTTGGTAGGCCTCGCCGACGGCCTGAAATCGTTCGTGCGCAGTTTCATCGCCAGGATTCTTGTCGGATGAGTTGTGATGGCGAGTTTTCGGTATGCCTTTTTGATCTCGAGTTCTGTAGCATCAGGCTTGACGCCCAGCGCATCGTAGTATGATGTGTCGACGACCATGCTGCAGGGCGGTGGAGAGCCAAGCAGTCAGTTGGGTTGGAAGGAATGTTGCAGGATAAGTCTACAATGGAGTTACAATGTAGTGTTGGATAAGATTAGAGAAGATGTTGTATGATATATCGAGAAAAAGTGTGTTGATAAAGAATACTTGGAATGAAATGGAGACAGCCGCGTGTGCCTGCGAAATTGTTCCTTGCAAGACCATGTGAGAACTTAGAAGAGTGCAGTGAACGACTCGAGTGAAGTCATCGGCGGGCGGCGTTGGTTGGATTTGGTACTCGGGATGTGTTTGGTTTGCCAAATCAGCTCCCGGGCATGAATTAGGTGATAGGCCTCCTTCATAGGGAGCCACACGACCGCACTGGAGGGTTTAGGCATCCCGGAACTCGGATGCTGGCGCATGGCCATTGTGTTTACTAAGGCCTTGGTTTTGCTGAGCCACACGTGCATCGTACTCGCAGCCTGGCTGTGCAAGGCTGGCGTGGGCCGGTCACTGCTTGTGAAGGCTCCACGTGAGCCTCGAATAACAATACTTCTCTGTATTGTGAATTCGAGATTACGGTGACGCATAGGTATGAGCCCGGAAATCCAGTTCCTCCGCGCTCCTCAACCGCAACCAGTGAGAAGTTCCCCTCGGCCCAAGGTGGAAGGGGCGCCGGTGGCAAGCCCAACTACCCCGAAGTTCAAGCGTAAACTGCCAGTGACTGCCCTATTACGTGCCTAGCACGCCTGTAAAACTGCAACCATAACCCCCTTTACGCAGTCTTCTAGGCGCCTTGGCCTGAGAGAGCCCCCTCGCCTGTCAGACTCTTCGGCCTTGATGGGCGAGCAACTCCGTATTTGCAGTCCCAGCCTTCTGTGGAACTTCCCCTGCCTCGACTCAATTGGCTTGTCGTCCTCCCAGTCCCCCGGGGCGAGACTCCCATCGTGCCACTCGGCTCATTCAGAACTCCACACTTCTCTGAGATACGGGCACACTCCCCCAAGGAAAATAATATTGCTCTAACTAGACCAAGCAGAGTACGGCGGTGACCTTCTTTCAACCCGTTCTTGAACATCCCGCCGCAAGCTCTCGCTCTCTACCGCGGCCTGCACGACCGTGTCCTTTTTTTTATTTCCTTTAAAAAAAGCCAGAAGGTCAAGTCCTTGAAGTCGTCTCCTCGCCGTACCAGTTCCCGCTCTTTTCTAAACACATCCTCCAACCTCTAAACAATCACCGTCACCATGGTGAAAGCTACCGAAATTTTATACTACTTGGTACATCCTCAGCAACTCCGCTCAATAGCGCAATGGTAGGTCGACAAGAGTCTCACTGTTATATTGCGCTTGCTAACGCATAGACCGACAGGAAAGTCTGGCACAACGCTGTGCACGAAAGAGATGAATCCAAGGAGTCAGAATCACTCAAGCAATGTTTTGTATACCTCAACAAGACCTCGCGCAGTTTCTCCGCGGTCATCCAAGAATTACACCCCGACCTCCTTGTCCCCGTCTGCCTCTTCTACCTCATCCTACGAGGCCTGGATACCATCGAAGATGACACCTCGATTTCAGCCACGACCAAGGAACCGTTACTGCGCAAATTCCATGAGAATCTCCTTGTCGACGGCTGGCACTTTGACGGCAACAGACCGGAAGAGAAAGACCGCGACCTGTTGGTAAATTTTGGCTGTGTCATTGAAGAGTTTAAGAAAATCCCCCAAAACTATCAGGAAATCATCACCGACATCACCGAGAAAATGGGTAACGGTATGGCTGATTATGCCTTGAATGCTGAATTCAACGAGCATGGGGTCAAGACAATCGACGATTACGACATGTATTGTTTCTACGTTGCAGGTTTGGTTGGAGAAGGATTGACCAGAATGTTTGTGGAAAGCAAATTCGGCAATCCTGCATTACTTGAGAGAGACCATCTTCATAGGTCTATGGGTCTGTTTCTGCAAAAGGTCAATATCATTCGGGACATCAAAGAGGATTTTGATGACAAGCGTAAATTCTGGCCACAGGAGATCTGGTCAAGGCATGTCGACAAGTTTGAGGATCTCTTCAAACCGGAGAATCGTGAGAAGGCACTCAACTGCAGTTCTGACATGGTGTTGAATGCACTTGACCATGCCGATGAGTGCTTGTTTTATCTGGCCGGTTTGCGTGAACAAAGTGTGTTCAACTTCTGTGCGATTCCTCAGTCCATGGCTATTGCGACATTGGACTTGTGTTTCCGAAATCCCGCCATGTTCGAGCGCAACATCAAAATCACCAAAGGCCAGGCATGTGGATTGATGATTCAATCGACGCAGAATCTGCAGCTGGTGACGGAGGTTTTCCGAACTCACATTCACTCGATTCGACGAAAGAACCGACCTGAAGACCCCAACTACTTGAAAATCAGCATTGCGCTTGGCAAAGTGGAGCAATTCATCGAGTCCATCTTCCCATCGCAGAAACCTCAGGATTTGGAACAGAAGGCCAAGTTGGCAGAAGCGGGTAGTGCCGTCGCGCCCAGGGTTAAGAGTGATGCGGAGATTGCGCAGGAGAGAAAGGATCTTTTCTTCCTTATTGCGGTGGTTTTTGCTATGCTTATATTCCTTGGAGGATCCATGGTGAGTCGGAGCTTTTGGTGTTTCGTCGAGATTTGGACGTTTGCTAACAGGCGCATAGGCATTGGTGGCGTGGCTACTGGGAGCTCGATTCGATTTGGCATTTGAAGAGCTCAAACAGACTGGAGGTCAGATTTTCAGTGGGAAGATTCTGAGTGGAATAAAAGCAAACGACACGGCGGCAAACGTCAGCGTGCACGAGGAACTATGAAAGACGAAGACCTCTTGTGCCATGTGGGATTGCCGGTGTTGAGAGGGCGGACTTGTCATGTTGTACGCATTGAGTCTGTACAATACTAATACCATTGAGATACAGTCGATCAGATTTGCATGAACATTCAAGGTTGTGAGTATAAACGAATTCAATTTGCATGGTATTGATGATGCCCAAGTGAAGATACGACGACGCATTCAATTTCTTTTGTGAAATTTGATTGGACCCCAAGGTCTATTAGCACGGATGTCAAATTGCAACTCAGGTCTCTTTTCCTTGACTGTTGTTGTGCCGAAGATGTGCTTACATTGATTGATTGTTTTCATTTGCTCAATTACTTGACAATTGGCAGGCTTGAGACGAGTCTCTGATTTGCTTGTTACCATATGAGCGAACATGCATAATACCATGATACTTTCTGGTGACCAAGTGTAATTTGTTGACTCGAATGAGGGTCCGCTATGAGAGATGAAATTGCCCTGTATGCAATGGATTATCAGTCGATGGCTATGATTCAGTGATACTCGGGATGTGTCTATCAAAATCAAGTCGGCGTCACGTTTATCCGCTTGTCTGCCAAGTAACCGGGCATGCCTCACAGGCACCTACAGTATTCTGCGCGCAGACATTGATCACGACTCGCAAGGAATGCACGTACACGTACACGGCGTGCAGCTTGCCGTGTAGCCCGTGTGCGTGTGTGCGGCACGAGGTGGTTGTTGTCTGGCATGTCTCTGGTTACCCACATAGATACCTAAGTACACCTAAGTACGCATATCGGGTAAGTAGAGTGTCTGGGCAGCTGACAGGCGGTGAGGATTGAGCAGCTAGGTCGATATGCAATTGAGGCACTCGTGGTATAGGTAGGTTATGTGCAGGAGTGAGAGGTGACTTTGACTGATGACGAGTTTGAGTTGTGATTGAGATAGAGAGTACGGACTCCGAAGTACTTGGTAGGAATTTACTCGGTAGGTCTGGTCTATGAAAGGCTGAAGCCTCAAGGATTGTGGAGAGAGTGAGTCTGTGGTCTGTGCTCTGTGGTCTGTGCTCTGTGGTCTGTGATCTGTGGCACAAGGCCACGGGCAGAGGCGCTGGAGCTGCTGGAAGTGGCGCTCTTGCCGAATGCAAAGGACGTCTGGAACGGGGAATACGTCATCCTCCCCCGTCGTGGGAGCTTGAAAGTGCAACCTGCAACCTGCACCTGCACCTGCCACCTGCATCTGCAACTTGGTTCTTGCCATCTTTTCAGCTTCAGCCTTCCACCTTCTGGCTGTTTCTCTCAATGTCCAATTTTATGTGTTCTTGTGTAATTGTCCAAGCACATTCCTTGTACCTCGTAAGTAAGTACCTAGATACCTGAGGTTGATACACAGTGAGGATGAGATACTGCCGCTGGTATCCCAGTCTTGACTCAGAAGCCAACGTTCTCCATCTCTGCCAGGTACCTAGGCGTGCTAGGTACTTACTTCCTAGGTAGGTACTTTGTCAAAGAGTTGTAATCTGACCAGCTCATCCCGGCATCTCTCATCAACTAATAAAGACCTAATGAAGAAGTGGTTCTTGAGTCGAGTTAGATCAGTAGCTGAGTGGTCTTCCAAGTCATCACTAACGGCTAACTGGTTGATCTCATTGATTCGAGTTGTTGCACTCCACCCACACCCACCCTCCCGCTGAAGATCAGGATGCTTGGGTGTTTCCCATCTTCCTCCACCAGTCCAGTCTCAATTCTCAATTGTCAATCAAGCATTAATGGATCTTGCACACTTGTAGAAATTGCTTGGTATTCTATTGTCTACAGTGTACCGAGTAGATGAAAAGGTACCACATGACCCACGTTGGAGATCGATCGACATGCTCTTCTTCTCTTTCTCATCTTTTCCATCTTTTCGACATCCTATATCCAATCCTCTTCCCATGGTAGAACTGACCACTCTGAACACCACGATCGAGCCACTTCCGACTTTTGTGCGCCCCTTGAGCCTTTTTGGTTCCCGCTGGCCCGCCTATCCTATCATTCTGCCCGACTTTCACCCACCCCAGCACCCTATTGACCCCGTTCACCCTGTCCACACTGTCCACACTGCTGTCCCTGTCCAACGGCGTCCGTTCTTCTTCCTCTGATGACGTCTTCCCGCCGCCGCCCCTCCCTCGACTTCGGCATCGCACAAAACTGACAACCGACAAGTTAGAACCTTCAACTCGAAACCAGAGTTTGCGCCACGGTCCACGGTCGGGTCCACGGTCCACCTCGCACCGGCCGCATCTTAAATTCATCTCTCAATCTCCATTCTCCATTCAGGTCCCGTACGAGAATGTACCCACCAGCCCTCCCGATTCTAGACTGACTTGGTGATTGTTAAACACTCCCCTTCCCTGACTGACGACTCTCTCTAGACCCCAGTTAGCAGTTAGCCGTGAAACGACCCCAAACACCATACCATTGACCGCCTCTACCCAACCTTTACATATTCTTCCCTCTTCATCTCCCTCCTTACCTTCCACTTCAATCTATCCCTCAGCATAAACGGTCGCCGCTCTCCTCTTAATTCACAGTCTCAACATGTTGTATTCCTGTCTCTGCTTATAGTAAAGCCTACCAATTAAAACACGACCTCACCATTACCAATCAGGCAATAAATCTCTCCTCACCAAATCCGGGCAATAACTTTCGGTGCCCGACTTGTGCCAGAACTGCAACCCGCCTGCAGGCCACACGCAAGCTTTTGCCTGAGTCTCCATCCACCACCCTGGTGCAGCTGAGGCACATCTCGGCACAATGGCCGAACAGGCTCTTGGTTTAACCCTGAACGCCGTGCCCATGGTCATCAAGCATGGCGACAAAATCAAAGATCCTGTTCAGCACAGATATCGCAAAATGCGTGGTCGAGGAGAAAAGGAAGACCGGGATCTCTATGACGGCCGCACCATGGAAGAAAAGGGTCTCGTCTTACGTCGTCGCCGTGATGTCGCATCCGACGAAGAAATCGTAGACGTTGTCCGCCACAAAGGCGAGGTTCTCCCACGACGCCCTCCTCGCGATGGCGACCGAAGAGCCGTCTCCATGGACAATCGCCGGGCTTTGGTTGCAGGCGGTGCTGCTGGAGCTGGCGCAGGAGCTCTGGCCACCTACCGCGATCGACGAGACGACGAGTATTACGACTCCGAAGGCTCTGTACCTCCTCGATCAAGAATCCGAGCAATATCAAGCTCTGGCCGATCTCGCCGCCGCCGCGGATCTTCTTCCTCCTCGTCTTCTTCCTCCTCGCTTGATTCGTCCACCGAGGAAGAGAAAAAGTGTCGCAAATTGCAACGCAAAAAATGGATTACTGCCACGCTCGCCAGCGTCGCCACAATCCATGCTGCATCCAAAGTGTACTCGTCCATCGAGGCCCACGACAAACGGATCGAACAAGTGCAAGCTGGCACAATGTCTCCGGAGAAGGCACACAAGCAAAGACGAGCTGCTCGATGGCAGGATGCCGCTGCCATTGGTATCGCCGCATTGGGCATCAAGGGTGCGGTCAGTGAATGGAACACTGTCTCAGAGGAACACACACAACACAAACAAATGTTGTCTGCTCGGGAGGAGCACCACAAGAAACGATTGGAAAGGGAACGACGACATCGTGCTCGACAAATGGGAGGCTACTATAAAGGCAGAGACGGGAATTGGTACTACGATGGACCCGAGCCTCAAGGCAGCGACAGTTTGCGCTCATCCAATGCCAAAGGACATTACGACGACCGGAAGATGATAGACGTGTCGAATCGAGAGCGGAAAATGATTGAGGATGTGGACCGCCATTACGATGATGATCGTCATGATAGTGATAGAACGAGGGATCGACGATCGGTGAGTCGGCGTCGTCGTGATGACGATTATTGATTTCTTTTCACCCTTTTGTGAAGTGCATCTTTTCTCTTGTTGTTCTAGGACGGATGGTAGAACACGGCGGACGGGCTTTCTTCTCGCGTTCCAAGAAGCCCATCAGGCTGACGGATTGTTATTGTTCCTTTTTGGGATGAAAAGACCAGAGGATCCTCACCTCCCCCAGCTCGAGAAAAGGGAAGACGATCGACCTTTTTAGCATTTGGAGCCGACGCATTAGAAGAGGTGATGAAGAAGTTATAAAGCGATTTACACGATTTCATGATTGATGATTTTTGAGCGCGAGCATTGCAAAGATGATGATGAGCAACCGCATGGATGGCATTGCATGGTGACTGTTGACCGAAGAGTTTTGCATGACATGGATCGGTGAAGCGTGTTTTGCTTGTGAGAAGAAGATTGAGCAATAAAGGACGACAAGAGATGGACGTTTGTGTTGATGATGTTAACGAGAAATGACGTATGAATCAAGACCAATGCATGATAGATGAGAATTTGATTATATCAAACCGCCTAGTTCGATGTACAGATCACATTAAAGTACCCCCAAGTACCTCGATACCTATGACAGTACCTTGGCTATGTGTGTTTCTGCCTTTACTTGGCCATTGAAGATGCAAGAATACTTAGATAGTACCTACCAACTACGGAGTAATCGAGTTCAGGTTGTTCCGTTGAAGCCGGGCTTGGCATCATCGGCGGGCAAATCAAGTCACGCCGCAGTCCAAGATCCACTACCACTCCAACTCATTCTCCAGGCACATACGTATAGGAAACAGGTAGCGCAGGGCTTCTTGTATGCCCACCACCTCTATACGACTTACCTCTGCGACTTGAACTGCCCGATTTGTGTTTTTTCCCTATCACACCCTCGAGACCACAGCCTCACAGGATTCATGCGGTAGACCGCCGCTCCCTCAATCCCTCTACAACATCCCACAACATGGCCGACGCACCCATTGGTACTTTCAACCCCTCCAAACCCCAAGTCACCAACCCATGCTGACACTCCCAACAACAGTTCTCGATGGCGGTACTGGTTTCCTCAAAGTCGGCTATGCCGCTCAGGTATGTTCTACCTTGCTTGTGTCTTGCGTCTCCAGAGTCAAGAATGGAACTGACATGTCCCCCGCAGAATTTCCCCGAACATCAATTCCCCTCCATAGTCGGTCGACCCATCCTACGTTCGGAAGAGCGGGCAGGTGATATTGTGGTCAAAGATATAATGTGTGGTGATGAAGCTGCCGCTGCCAGATCTATGCTTCAGATCAGCTATCCTGTAAGCCTTCCGGATTCACCTTTTTCGAATCATGATTTGTTCGACATGTATCTGACCAGTGTGACATGCCCGATTAGATGGAGAATGGAATTGTCAAGAAGTGGGATGATATGCAACATCTATGGGACTTTACGTTTTTCGAAAAACTAAAAATCGATCCGACGGGGCGAAAGATTCTATTGACGGAACCGCCCATGAACCCTCTCAAGAATCGCGAGCAAATGTGTCAAGTCATGTTCGAGCGGTATAACTTTGGCGGTGTCTATGTGGCGATTCAGGCTGTGCTGGCGCTTTATGCACAAGGTCTGTCGTCGGGCGTGGTTGTGGACTCTGGAGATGGTGTCACTCATATTGTGCCTGTCTATGAATCCACGGTGTTGAATCATCTTACTCGACGCCTCGATGTCGCAGGTCGAGATGTTACGAGAAACCTGATCGCCCTACTCCTTCGACGCGGCTATGCCCTAAATCGAACTGCGGATTTCGAGACCGTACGACAAATCAAAGAGAAACTCTGCTACGTATCCTATGATTTGGCTTTGGACCAGCGATTGTCCGAAGACACCACAGTCCTGGTGGAATCCTATACGCTTCCTGACGGACGAGTAATTCGTGTCGGTAGTGAACGGTTTGAGGCTCCCGAATGTCTTTTCCAACCACATCTTGTTGATGTCGAACAACCCGGGATTGCGGAATTCTTGTTCAACACTATCCAAGCTGCAGATGTCGATGTTCGTTCTTCTCTATACAAAGCCATTGTCCTCTCTGGTGGATCAAGCATGTATCCCGGTCTACCTTCACGTCTGGAAAAGGAATTAAAACAGTTATGGTTGACGCGTGTACTTGGTGGTAACCCGGAGCGGTTGAATAAATTCAAGGTGCGGATAGAAGATCCCCCAAGACGGCGTCATATGGTTTTCTTGGGAGGTGCAGTACTTGCGAATATTATGGCAGACAAGGAGAACATGTGGGTGAGTAAACAAGAATGGGAGGAGCAAGGGCCTCGGGTCCTGGAGAAACTAGGGCCAAGGTCTTGAGGAGGGCTGGAGATGGGTGTAGCCTAAAGAGGAGTGTTTGATGGGCTGTCCATGTTGGGGACACGAGTTGAGATGCGAACGACATCCGAATGACCAGCATGATGCAAAGAATCAAGAATGAGAAAAGAATCAAAAAAAGAACCAAGGAAGATCTGCGCCGTGACCTCTGAAGACCGCCTCGTAGAACTACATAGGTCTGAGCCCGTTGATGATCGGGTTTTCTGCCTGATTTGCCGTGCCACATGTGCCTCGATTCTTGAAAGCAAACAGTAAGACTACCGTGAACTACCCACTTTCTGTGTAGCCATCTTCTGGAGTAACGCAAACAGAACAAGCATCAGAGAAATTGTGCAAGTTTCAGCCTCGCCCGAGCAATGTTTCTCCTTCAGCCATGAATCAATCCACGATGCCTGTACAACTGGCCACGTGGCGTGCATCGGCAGTAAGGAACTAGATTCGCGAGTACCGAGTCTACAGTCCTTAACTGCACAAAGCCGTCAAAGTCACCGAATTCTCTATTCACAGAGAGTCAGAGAAGAAGGAGAGGAAGAGCGAGTCCACAGAAATGTGCTCCCATCAATCCGTGACAAAACGATACGGTAATATTGAAGCCATCGTTGGCCCAGAGCCTCTTTCGGCCCCATCCACCATCGTCAACCCTGCCACGCCCATGCACGCCCTGGCTTTTGGACCGCATCAAGGCGCATCGTGTTCCCGCCTCCCTCCCTGGTGACTTGTGAATTTGTGAGTGCCTGGCGTGCTTGGGCAAGTCCTAGTGCCACTTAATTTAGTCGACTTTGACGGCGCTAAAGAACAATTTCACGAATCACTCTCGACGGGTGTTGAGTCGCACATCGAATCATGGCCGGGTGGGATGGACGAGAAACGCCTTTCCACGAGTTCCCACTGCTTCCAACACAGGAGGCCCGAGGGTATCTCAACTTTGAACCCAATCTTCAGAATAATGGAGAAAAGGTTACCAAGGTATGAAAAGATTGCTTCAACTACCCATTCTGGCCCCAGTCGCCTCTTCTAACCCGACCTCGACTTATATGTGTATATTAGCACGAGGAAAGTGCTGGCACAAGTCGAGGCTATCACCATATTCGACTCGAGGCTTGAGCTTGACCTCCGCCACACACCACAACTACTAACTAGGTAGTCTATTGCCCAAGTACCTCCAGCCGACAGGCTACGTACATACATTGTATGGGCTAACGTGTTCAATCTCTGAAAGAACTCATACCCCACAACGAGACTTGTCTCCTAAACCCATTTCTGGGCACCACTTGGCTTTCGCTCGACCTTACCCAGACCGTGTAACACCAACACAGCCTTACTCACGGCTTCTGTCCGACTTCTCAGGATTCATCTTGTCGACACTCTTCTTTATTCTTGCTTCTTGACTTGTGAGAGAGAGAGAGTCTTCGTCATCGCGGTCTCGGTCCCTTGAAGCATGTTCTCCATTTCGCCCTGTCACTCTGTCTGTCATTTATAACCTTCATCATGCAGGTGGGGTGAGACGAACGTAACGTCGAGGCTGAACATTGGGAATGACCCTGTTCAATTTCTCTTTCACCCGGGCATTACGAGAATGGCATCGACCGAAGAACCTCAACTTCCAGAGAATGTCAACGAGGGGTCCTTACATGTCCTGGAGTTGTTCGGTTTCACTTACACCGTCCTGGCCTTCAAGCGGCAATTGATACAATGGCTTCGCACCGCCGAACGTGCCAATGAACAGCTTCAGGTTACGAGGCTGTTCTCAACCAGTCTGGGGGCCGAAGTACCAGTCTTCAAAAAGGATTCCTTGGATAGAGCTCTAAACGACACAGACTACGCCGCTCGTGTCCTGGCCGATCATTTGGATCCATGGAAAATCTCTCCAGATTCTGCCGACAAATCCCGTCCATTCCTCATCCTTCATCCACAGAACAAAGACGTTGTCACCGACCTTGATCGTCTTCATAATGCATGCCAAGCTCTTGAGAGCGAAATGAGTTCGTGTACAGCTTTACGTGCGAACTCGACTCGGCGTAAACCTGTCAATCTTCTTCCGAACTTGACAGTACCGCCTGTGGTCGATGTGGTAAAGGAATCACAAACTCAAAAATCCCCAGACTCTTTATTGAGTATCTTGCCGCCATTGGAACCCGAAAAGCTTCTGCATTATAGGAGAACAACCAGGCTCAAAAAAAGAAACAGAGTCAACTCAATACCCGAGGAGCAAACAACATCAGATTCTGCTCATCTCAGTCAGTCGGGATCTCCACAGTCGACTTCCCCCGAAATTCTATATGAGCTTTCAGCCACTGTTCTATCTCCACCGGGCAGTAGAAGACATTCATCCTTTTCCAGACTCTCCACATTGCCAGAGCTTGAAGGAGATGATGGTCACCATTTCCATGAAAAATCCTTCCACGATGACCAAGAGCGTCAAGAAAATCCTATTATTCCAGGTATACGTCACTTGAATCCTGTGAATGGTTCCTCTGAGGGACCTGGCACCAACGTAGCTCAGGGTGGAACGGATAGTCTTGAAGAATCCATCAGGCATTCGGACACAAATGCTGATGTCTCTAATCAGCCTGGACCGTCGACCGCTGCCAATCGCCTTGTTGCCTCCACAAGTATTTCCGACATTTCATCAGCATCCAAGAGCAACAGCAATATACAACCCAACATCGATTCCACACTTGACATGAATTCAAACGTGGTGGTCTCTAGACTCGGAGATTATGCTCGGGCTTCAACCATCTCAAGTTCAAGTGGAGACCCAGGCCTATCGGCAACCCAGGAACGCCAGATTGTCACAGACGGGAATACTTTATCGGAATCGTCGAGAACATCGCCTGGTATTCATTCTCGACAACCAAGTGCGACAATGCTCTCAAAAAGTCCGATCAATATCCATACAGCGCCTGCACCTGGCCCGATCATGACCCAGTTTGAGAATAGCATCAATTCGCAGGTTCCAGCTCCCTCGACTGCTCCATCTCTGGCGCCTCGACCAAATCACGAACATGGCGGCTCAATACCATCTCGAATGTCCCAAGCAGTGTCTTCTCAGTCATATCCAGCACCGTCAGTTCAGCCACACTCTAAAGTTTCCCAGAGGTTACCACCTAATCTCAAGATCTCGAAGAGCTTCACCATAGACTCGCCAATACTACTCGAAAGTCCACCTTCGTTCTCTCCAGAACACAATGATAGCTCAGGACCATCAAATCCTGTCAATTCAACAGAGCCGGAAACCGAGCGAACACAGCAAATTCCATACACGACAGCGCCCAGATCACGATACTCTCATCTTCTACCTACTGGCCAAAACAATGTTAATCATGAGCGTGCGAACAGTCTTCCGACGACTATCCCTGGTCCCGGTCTATTTGAAGAAAAAGTGCGCCCAGTATCACAACAACTTCCTTCATCGAAGCCAGTTCATGAAACTCTTCAACAACGACATACTTTCCCGTCACAAGCTCAAACTGCAATGACATTACAGCAATTACAGCATCAACAAGCGATGCCCAGAGCCCTTGGTATTCATCCTCAACCAAGGGCGTTCAGTAGTACACCACCACGTCAACTAAAACCACCTTACCCAGTCACACCGTTGCAAACGCCTTCCAGACTTCCATCAACCAAATTGCCAACATTGCAATTAGACTTTGACATGCTTCGAGATCGAGACACACATCAGTCTGTTCAGAAAAATCCCACTATCTATACTCCACTATCTATCGTACCTACGAACCATGTGTATCGTGCGTACTCACCACCCGAAGCGAGTGCTATGCTTCTTTCTGGCCAAAGTCGATCAGCACCACCGACAGAGCCGTATAGACAGTTCTCAATATCACAAGCACAACTGGAGAACCTCAATGGATCCACACCACCATTGCAGAGTAATCATCTCTCGAACCAAACTCCACTGTCACCGGGTGCTTCTGCCCCTATACCTACCGGAGTTGCGGAAATAGTGAGAATCCAACCAGCAATCACGGCACAAGCATCGCTCGTCGGATTACATGACCAAAGTCGGCAGACTCATGAGCAAGCCCCGAATTCTGTAACAAATCAATACTCGATTCCAGCGTCGAACCAGAATGTAACGGATCCACATCGGAGATATACTCTTCCACCTGCGACGGGAATACCACCAACACCTCCACCGAAAACCCTCAACCACCCGACACCATCGGGTTCGTCGCAGCTCCAGCCTCAGCATGACCGTCGACTTTCGTCACAAATACCTGCACAGAACTCCTATAACCAATACCAACACGTAAACCAGCATCAAATTGAGCGCCAAATGCAGCCTCAGCCTCAGCCTCAGTCTCAGTATCAACCTCAAACTCGACATCAGCCTCAACAACCGAAGTCGTCCTCTTCCTCCCCTCCCATCTCCAGCCCCCCACACATCAAAGCCCCACCCCATCTACACAACCAAGTATCTCATCCACGAGTCCAAAACCAAACGTTCCAAACACCAGCAACCAACCCTCCCTCCGCAACTCCATCAATCCATCAACTCCAATTCCAAGTCGCAGTACAAATCCACACACCACTCCAGTGGGCGGCAGCAGCAACCCTCCTACGGCCAACAATAACGCTACCACTGCCTACGCCCGCAATAACAACAACAACACCATTCGAAATCATAGCCCCATACCAACACCAGCGCCCGCTCCCCACGGTAACCCACAAAACCACATCCCCCGCTACGACGGTCTCGGAATAGCCGGCGGCCCATCATCCAAAGCGCAACACCGCGTCAGCGTCAGCAGCGGTAGTGCCGTTAGTGCACCCAGCGCCTCTGGATCTGGACCTGGATCTGTAGCCGCAGTTGGAGTCAGATCTGGGCCAGGACCTGGAGCCGCACCGGCGCCCGCACCAGCACCCGCGCCGCCTGCAGCAAAGGGCATGGCGAGGAGGAGACGTGGCTGGCTACTTGCGCAGATTGAGAAGGCTGGTGCGTTGTAAGGCGTGAGAGTGAGAGTGAGAGTGAAAGTGAGAGTGAGGGACAAGCAAAAGGGAATCAGAAACGAGGGTTTTCACGGGACCATTGAACCAAAAGCGCAGGAGAAACAGGATAGAGCGGAGGGGGAATCAACGCTTCAACATACCTTCTCGCTTACCGCTTACTTGAGGTCTCTTCTAGTCTGCCTCGTCGCATCGCAGGACGTGCGTGTTCGTTCCGCAAAGACGATACACGACGCCACGCCGCCAGTGCTGCTACATTTCGGGGTAGATTGCGAGTACTTGATTAGGTTACCGAGAACGTGTACGAGCGACATCGAAGCTAAAAAAGGGGGGGGGTGGGGGCATGGAGAAACGGGCAGAAGCTGGGGTCGTTTATATCCACACCTATGGAATCGAGTTGTTTATTGCGGACAGAATAACAGAGCAGGATCAGAATCAGAATCAGATATCAGAATCAGATAAGAAAGCCAGATCTGTATATCTATATCTATCTATATACATATCTAATTAGGTATCCATCTATCTAATTCAAATCTGGGAGGATTTAGAATGAATGTAATGCAAATTTTAATGCGAACTAACTAGCTAATTAGTAATGCAATAAACAGTACCGGGCGGGGGGATAAGGAGTACATGGCGATATTTCGTTCTTCGATGTTATTTATCATTTAATATGGTCATGGTCAAATGGTCAAATGATCAATGGTCCGTCGTCGTTGGTGATATTATGTCCGTAGTCCACCGTCCACCGCCCATTGTCATGTCATGTCATGTTATATCATATCATATCATATCACGTGATATATCCGGAATATACGTCGAGACGATTTGGTAGTAACCACGTCCCCCAAAATTTTCAACAGGAGTAGAACGATGAATAAATGAATATATAAATATAGACAATGCTAAATACCCATCAAAAGTCTCCGTCGACGTCGATGGGAAAGTCAAGTGTCTCTCCCTGTCCCTCTCCTTGTTTTCTTGCGATTTTACGCCGCTGAAGACTCTCATTATCCATTATATCATGACAAGTACGGAGTACTGACTCACTCATATTTCATACTCCCCCTGATCCTCCTCTGCATCACCATCATCACCAAACCCTTTCCCCTAAACGCGTCTATACACGGCGCGCGAAATAACCTTCTCCTCACTCCTGCTCAACCTCACAGTGCCACCATTGCGCGTAACCTTGACCAACGCCGGGACCGTGACCAGACTACCGCTGCTACTGTTATTCCCAGCACCACCATTCGCACCATCAGCACCAGAAGAGCTACTCTCATCACCCGCACCCGCACTCGCACCACCGCCTTCCCACCGGACCTCAAACGTCTCCGGTTGCCGGAGCAGCCAGAAGGTGAACTTGACGGCGTTGTCGAACAGGTCCGCGAGATGCGCGGCGCGGCGGGATTCGTCGTGTGCTGGGTCCGCCCATAGCGAGAAGATCTGTGTGAAGTTTTGCGCTGCGGACGTCGCAGTGGTTGTAGAGGGGGAGGAGGTGGTGGTACCTGTGGTGGTTGAGGGAATGGTTTCGGGTGATGTGTAGTATGTGTGGGCCAGGTTTTTGAGTTGTGTTAGTGTCGTTTTGTTGATTGGTGAGGTAGCTGTAGTGACGAGGAGGAGGATATTGTTAGTGGATTGAATTGAATATGTACTCGGGATAGAAATGTAGAGGAGATGGGGGATGGAATGGGACAAATAGAGGGGAGGCAGGGAGGAAGGGATGATATCGAGACAAAAAGGGCAAGGGAACGACTTACTTCTCCGGACCGACCCTGACCCAGCCGGACGCTGCTTGTCCAAATCCTGCAAGAGCGCCAACAACGGCTGAGGAAGGAGACTCCTCTTCTTCGTGCCTCCACTTGCCGAAGTACCATCTCTCTTCCCAGCCGTCAACGTAGTCACAACGATCTCATACGCGAGCACATGTTTGAGGATCGTAGTGGCTCGAGGCGACTGCTCCAGGCGAGCGGCCAACGGGGCCCCCAGCAATGGCGTGTCGTATCTCGACAATGCTCCCTCGATTGCCGGCGGGATGATCGGACTCGCATCCTTGTAGAAGTTCTCGGCATGGAGCTCGATCTGGTCGAACAACGTCGAGAACTTGGACTGTACGGTCGCGTCGTCGGCTTGTTGTGGGAGTGTGAGTGCGCCGGCACCGCCGAGTGATCCATCCGGTGACGACGCTGCGGATGGCGGATCAGTGTTCTGTCGTAGCAAGGGGGCTGCTGCTGCACTGATGCCTCCTTTCTCCGCGATGTTGGCCGTGTTCGTGATATTGCTGTTGGGATTGCCGCCTGTGCTGGGCACGTGCTTGACGTTTCCGTAGGCTGACGGATCATGGCGGCCGGGAGCATGACGTGAATTCTTGCGTCTGGCATAGAACCTCCATAGGAGGAACCCGGCGATTGCTAGTACGACCGCGACTACGCCTACAGCGATCCCGGCTTTGGCTCCTGTAGGTAACCCTCCTCCTCCTCCGCTGTCGCTGCTGCTGGTGCTGGACGCAGTGGAGCTTCCATCTCCGGCTGTTCTCGTTGTGGTGGCTAAGGTGCCGTTGCTGGTCGAGAGTAGAGAAGTTGTCGATGTGGTGTTGTTGCTAACGAAACGCGATCCTCCTCCTGTTTCATCAGGGCCCAGGTTGGTGTTTGGGTCCGATAAAGTCGTGCTGGTAGCAACCTCGGCAGATGAAGTCGTGAGTGTTGGTGTGTCGAGGGTAGATGTGGACGTTGAAGAGTCAGGCGTTGGCGATGGGCCGCTAGATCGTGCTGGATCTTGTGCGGCCGGATCTGAGAAAGTAGTAGCCATGACCGAAGAGGTGATAGCGATCCTTTTGTCGAGTGTTGAATATAGGTTACTGTCGTTGCTGCCGGAGAATTCAAACTCCAGAGCAACCAACTATCCAGTCCACTTCAATGTTCTTTGATGCTGTTGAGCAGTATAGAAGTCGGACGCTGACTGTCTTCAGAAATCGGACTAGCGAGAGATGAGACACCAATTTCTCAACAACGAATCCCCCGTCAAGAGGTATTGACCGGGAAACAGGCATTCAACTGAGAATGAGAAGATGATCAGACATACAGCACGGAGAAGATGAGATGAAGTTGCGCTGAGCAACGAAGCCCAGACATGAGAATCAGCCTCAGGTCACCGGTGTAAGAGAAGCCAGCTGGGTGGTTAGCAGGACATGGCGAACATACACAGGCACGCAAAGTCACCTCTCTTTCTTCGCCCGCATCTCCATTGTTAACGAGGACGGGAACACGGGGGAAAGGACACCAACCAACCAACCATCAAGCCAACCTCTGAAATACCGTATGAGCTTGTATTGGACCCATCGGCATGCCTTACCAAGCAGGGCAAAACCATTCAAGGGTGTGCTGCATGAAGTCGTGGAAATAGTTCTGTAGGGCAAGCCATGGTTCGGCGCCTCCTCGTGTTTCGCGTCTTGGGATTGGGATCCAGCCTGATGATGACTTGTTCTTAAACGAAAGGCCCGCTCAGCATGGATTCTGCCTCGATTTGTCCCCAAGAAATCCCAAGAAATGACAGCCACGATGTAGCCCGATTGACATGAAAGCCCATGAAACGATTCGCACGGATTTTTGACACATCGTCGTCGAGAAATGTGCTGTTATTTGTCTCAAGATATGATTCTCGATCAGGCTGAAAAATTCATAATCGAACTAAAATGACCTTCTGCGGGCGGAGCTGCGGGGGCTGAAGCATGGCGTCGTATGTTATTGGACAAACTTGCAGTAACAAGAGATGCTAAGATGAAGACCAAAGTCGACCAGCACCCCCTCTTGGCCCCCTTTACTTTTAGCAATACTCTGTAGAGACAACAGACGAAAGAGGCTGGAGATGCACGAAAGAACCCCACCGTCGCTAAGTGGATTAACTAACCGATTGAATTCTATCAATACGAAATGCTTCGTGCACACCTGGAGCAGTCTCTTCGTGTGAATCCGAATTGTGTTGCACGGTGTACTCTTGCCTTTAGAGCAAGTGTCCGTTAGTATGCATACCATTGTGAGACAATACATTGGCACAGCCCTTTTTCCATGGTGTCCTGCGTTGGTTTGAATTTTATGTCAACTCTTAGTGTATATGCAATACTATTTCTGAACCACAGGCCTATATCCCTGTCGACAAAGACTGGCGTGCTCGTCTAATTGCCTACCTCCGCGCACTAACGAGTCGTCTTGAGCGAACACGCTCCGTACGCTACCAAGCTAACTCTAGATCCAAGCTCCAATTCAATCAGTGTCGACGGCTGGGGCTAAGATCTTTACACTTCGCTCCTTGAGCGTTGGTCCCAGCCTGATCGTTTTTATCGCTGGACTCCATGTCAAGGGAACAATCTTGGGCGATATCAATCACCAGAACTATCTGTTGATGCTGTCGCTGTCGATCAGTGAGAGTTCAACTCTCTGGTGGTCGACATGAACTATTCTATACCAGCCGAGGGGCAAGCTCCCCCGCCGGATATGGTGATTGGGGTGGATTTTGGAATGACTCAGACAGGTAAGAGAACCTCGTAATCCAAGCGACTCATGTTCAAGTGCAATATTAATCCAAAACTCCAACATAGGAGTAGCATACTGTTCAGCGCCATGGTCAGCGCCCAAGTCTTTTCAATACTGGTCCCACAACGTCAACGAGATCGCCAACAAGGTTCCAACACGAGTAGCTTATGATGTACAAACCGGCAATATCAGATCATGGGGTTTTGGTTGTGATCTTCACGATCCCAACTTGGATATTGCAGAGCATTTCAAATTGTACCTCGATCCCGACTACAAGGACAATTACGCAGAACTGAGCTGGGAAGAAGCCCAGAAATGGTTCCGTGATTTTCTGCGTCTGGTCCACAGCCATGTTTCGAATCATTTCAGATCCAGGATCCCCTCATGGAGCAATATGAGGGTCGAGTGGGTCTTTAGTGTGCCGACGACATGGCGAAATGCTGCTTTCATTCATAATATCGAGGCTGCTATCAGGAGTACGGGTTTCGGTACTGATGGAAATGCTCACTCGTGCCGTATCACTTTGACAGAGGCCGAGGCTGCTGGTATTTGTGTTGCAAGTCAATATCTTGACGTGAGGATTTCTGTTTCCCGTCCTAAAAGGGGGCGAATGTCTGACCTTGAATAGAAGAACGATGTGATTCTGGTTTGTGATGCTGGTGGAGGAACCACTGTAAGAAAGAAGATTTTCACCTTCCAATCAGATATTGAGTCTAATCATCATCATCTCGGTCTAGGATGTCAATATACTCAAGCTGGTATCTGAGAGAGGCATGCCACTTATTCTTGAACCACTCTCGAGAACAGAAGGTACTTTATGGGTCCGAAACCTGTTTCACCAACGACGCCGTTTCTAATCGACCATACTAGGCAAACCAATCGGATCGGCATTAATCGACATCCGAATACAGCAATACATTGAACGCTATCTCCAGAATATCGCTGCAGACCTGACAGGCTCTCCAGCAGATATTGCCGAGGAAATGATGATTGGTAGATTCGAACGATTCAAATGCAGTTTTGGATCACCGAGTACCAACGTTCCTTTTCTCCTGTTGGATGTGCCGGGCTTGCCTCCTGGCGTGAACATCCCACAGGCGAATATATTCAATTCTCAGTTTCAGATTACTTCGTAAGTCCACAGTGCTGGAAGAGGCTGCAAGCCCGGGAGTTTATTGACTTGACCTGTAGCGAGATCCTGCAAAATGTCTTCGACGAACAAGTAAATGGCTTGGTGTCCTTTGTCCACGAGCAAATCAGGGAACTAAATGAACGTCGACCGGGACAGAAAGTTGTGAGTTTTCGAACAGACCAAGATTTACAATGGTGACAATCCAGGCATATTCTAATCTGCTGTCGTCCAGAACTACATCATCCTCTCTGGAGGTCTCGGATCTTCTCCATACGTTCAACAGAGACTACGAACACATTTCAATCACCAGATATCAACGGCCTCACCCGCCGCCGTTGGAGTCAAGATCCTTGCGGCGGAAGAGCCCCAACTTGCCGTGGTTCATGGATTAGTCCTTGAACGAGCGCAACAAATCTCTCGAACCGTCAGTCCAATTACAAACCGCCAGGCTCGTGTGAGTTATGGAATCGTGGTCAACCAGAGATTTAATCCTAAGGTTCATGGGGGATTAAATTATAGGAAAGATCCACGGGATGGGAAGAAGTGGGTGCATGATCAGATTGAGTGGTTGATCCAACAGGTAGGTTTGAGTAGTACATGATGTTTGATGTTTGGGACGGTATGCTGAAACTCGGTGGTAGGGTGACATGATTCAGCCTAATGGGTTCGTCAAACGAATGCGTGCAAAAGTCGATCCTTCAGTGTTGCAACAGCCATGGCGGACGCGTTTCGTCATGACCGCCCATCCACCACCGGACTTGCCGACATCACTGCATGATCGCCGGGTAGTGTTACTCTGTGAAGTACACGCGGATGTCTCACAGACAAAACGAATCGTCAAGAATGACCACTGGTACAGTTTCTCACAGCGATATGAACTCACATTCCTCGATCTGCTTATTCTGCCTGGCTCGGCGAATCTGCGACTAGAAATTTGGAACGACGGACGCAAGCTGAGTCAAGAATCCGATGCAATGAGAGTGCAGTGGGAAGCGATGCGGGAAGCTCAGGCGAGGTTCTCGGTCGCTCAACAATCATTGTGGAATGGGAGTGTATAGAGGAGAGATGAGGTCCATCGGCTTGGCTCGACTCGTCCTTTGGGATTGAGGTGAGAGATGATCGGTGCCGTGCTGTTTGAAGTTTCTCTCTGCTCCAGCTTTCTCAAGTTCGTGGCCAATTCTGGATATTTGTCCTGCCAGTCCGGCCTCTCGTTGGAATCGATCTGGCCACGGCACAAGGACAGCGATGTCAGCGATTGTGAAAACCCCAACCAACAAGAAATCACCCCCGGCGTCCCTAGCCTTTGCCGCAGCATTCATGGCCTCAACCATCCGTCGATTTTGCGATTCTGGCAATCCGTTCACTGTGGCTCCTCTTGGCTTGATCCCGTTAAGTCTCCCAGAACATCAGCACAAATGCGTCGAGAGGCAATCACTCAAAGTTAAGATCTGACGAGCCTTCGTCGGCGACCTTCTGCATGCACAATGTACTCCTGGATATGAGCCGAGTCGTCGACTGGGTCACGCCCATCATCGACGAGTAAAATGGGTAGTTTCTCCAAGGGGGTTGTAGTCTGGCGTCTTGGTGTCGTCGTGCCAGGGGATTTCGTTCTGGATTTCAAAGGGGATCTTCTTTTCCAGCAGCGCGATACGGTTCATTCGTACGAATGGTAACGAGGTGTCGGAGATGAGGGTCAGCATTTTGGCGGAGGTTGATTTGCCAGATGGTTCGGAGAGGTTGTGTATATATGTTTGAGTCTGTCTTGTTCTCGACGATGGATTTAATCAGTCCTCGAGGTTGTATCGAGACGATATCAATGGACGCCATCTAGGGAGAAGACGATGACAGGTTAATGCAACAAAACATCTATCCCGCCGACTAATACTTCTCCACTGTACCTACCCCGTTTACATATGGTCTCGAGCAGGAGACATCATAACGATGTGGTGACTAAGTATATCTTCCCAAGGCATTACAGATGATATTCTTCATGTCGAAGACGAAAGGGAGAGCTCCTGGTGCGTAGCTGTCCAGTGTCAACCTGTAGATCCACTGTGTAGATAACACGAAGTTGGTACTCAAATTGCGGTGAACATAGGTCCCATCTTCTACTCTCTGGACCGTATGCCTGTCTCGTTGGCTCTCGCATTGCGTAATTGTCTTTGCCCTGCATGGAGGTCAGTTGTGAAATGGGCTGACAGGGAAGAGACTCGGTAGAAGCGGCACGAGACAAGCGACGACTTTATTTTCTCCACGTTTGGCCGGTTGTGAGTTCAGGCTAGGGCCTAGGGTCCCAATTAGGCGCCCTTAGGCTCCAGATTAGGTTCCTTAGGTGCTCCTCACCCCTAGAAGTTTAATTAAAAAGGACAAGATGTCCTCCCAATAAGCGCCTAAACAGCCGAAAGTCAAGCCAAGCCCGGGATCCTACGAGGAACACGGCACATCGTGACTGGCGTGGGGTGCCCTGCGCTTGCGTTCAAGTAGCTGGTACCTGGTACCTCGACAAGCTGAAGATGGTACGCGATTGTCCATATATCGAAAAGCCTCAAGAAGTCACTGAGACATCATGTCGAAAATCGCGTGTGCCAAGCCATTCACATGAATTCATTATTGTAGGGACACGTTTTGCACATGACCTTTGGACAATCAACACACTCTTCATCTACTCATCAATCATCTAAATGCGGCCTGCTTTTCTTTGTCTTCAAGCTACAATTGGCACCTGATCATTGGCCTCCCTCGACCGACCAGACTCAACTACCACAGTGGAGTCGGTGCAGCTGCCAACGGTGCCACATGTCCCGATGACAGCCTCCCTAGCCTATCACACCTATCCAATTCCTCCCTCTCGTCGCCGCCTGTAACCACGCCCACACCACCTGATCCTACTGCATGATCTGGCATTCTTATCCATAACCCCCAATTCAACCAACCTTGGTCCTTGAAGAACCCTTCAAAACCCCCTCTTCAACCGCATGGATGACTACTTCAAATAGTAGTGACTCGACCTCAGGCGACCTCATCCTCACCCCCTCCGGCCGTGAGTCGCCGTCCAACTCTTCTCAACAGATCTCCAACCCTTCTCGACGACCTGCTAGTCCTCTACGCTTGGCCTCGTTACCCGCGTCAATCAAAAAAGACTTTCATCCTGATAAACAGTACGATCGACAGTTATTCGACAATTCCAAGACCCCCTTTACGATCAACAAGACGGCGACGAATACGAAGACAACGAAATGGCCGGCAGGCCCTCGATGCACCGTCCTGCGGCAGGATCTCATGCGCATGAACCCTTGCTAGGCGAAGACAAAAGATCCTTTACTAGAGGAAGACCATCCAGCCCGAGCCTAGGCGGGTCAGGAAGACCAAGTTTCGCTGCCAGAAGAAGTACTTTTAGATCACGGTCGCCTTCATATGCAGAACCACCAGATCTTGTTCGGCGGAAATACATCTATGCCTCCTTCTTCTTGATCCTGTCTCTGATCTCTTTCGTCGTCCAAACCGAGACTGCTGTCTATATTCAGCACGAGTTAAAATGGAACAAAGCATATTGCATGATGTATCTCACTCACGGCTCGTGGATTTTCCTATGGCCTTTTCAACTGGCTCTCCTTCGCATACAGAAACGTAAACTCACTTGGGAGGCTTTTTGGCGACGGCACAAATATATCCTTCGTTCCACTGCGCAAATGGTTCAATCTCAAGACCTTTATTTGTCACCCACCACCACCGCTCGTTCACCATGGCCATATATGATGAGGGCCACTGCATTCATCACCACGTTTCTCACCATGGCCGGCGGCTCATGGTATGTCGCAGTCAATCTCACCTCTCCATCGGATCTCACTGCCATTTACAATTGCTCCGCATTTTTCGCGTACGTCTTCTCCATCATGTTACTCAACGATAAACTCCGATTTGATAAAGCCCTCTCCGTGGCTCTAGCAATCATCGGTGTGCTAGTTGTTGCATATGGCGATTCTGATGACACTACTCCTGGCCCAGGAAAATCAAACCCTGGCGCCGAACAAGGATTTGGCACCAAGTTGATTGGAAATATAATCATTGGTATTGGTTCTGTTGCTTATGGATTTTACGAGGTTCTTTACAAACGCTTTGCTTGTCCACCTGAAGGTTGCTCTCCAGGTCGAGGCATGATTTTCGCCAATACATTTGGTAGCATGGTCGGACTTTTCACTCTTACCGTCCTTTGGATTCCACTTCCGATTCTCCACATCACGGGTCTTGAAGTCTTTGAACTTCCCTCAAGACAAGCAGCTGGTCTTCTCGCCATCTCTACTCTTTCCAACGCTGTGTTCTCAGGCTCTTTTCTCGTCCTCATGTCCTTGACCTCTCCAGTTCTCAGCTCCGTAGCTGCTTTACTCACTATTTTCCTAGTCGGCATCACGGATTGGTTGATAACAGGCAAACCTTTGAGTTTCGCGGCACTTGCTGGTTGTGCTTTGATCGTGGTGGCATTTTGTATGTTGAGTTATGCGACCTACCGGGAAATGAAAGAAGAACAAATCAAACGTGAAGAAGGCGAGGATAAATTCGACGTTGAAGAGAGTGAAATTGATGACGATGACGACAACGATGCCAGAAGGCATGAACATGATACACCTGGGAGGTCAATACGGGCTCGAAGGCAGAGCTGATTGTTTGATTTAAAAATATATCCTGCAACATGGATTTGGCGCAAGGGGCGAGAGGGGTTTTGAGCCACACCCAGACCTATTACAAAGCGATAAAACATGATAGGTTGGACTCGGAGGCGTTCAAAAAGAAATGCATAGCTATGCAAGGGTACGATAGAGTGGGCGTTTACGGTCTGGGAGATCGACTGTGATTATGGAGAACAGCATCATAAAAGAGAAAGGGCACAAGATGACTCTGGGGGGTATTTGGCGCATCTCCACGGATGGCTAACCCTCTTTCTTGGGCGGCAAACATCCTTGCATACATAGGTACTTAGAATCCAGTGAAAGACCAGTTCGAATATGGTCTTAGGTGAACGTTCGTGCGTGTATGCATGCGTGCGTATGGAGTGTATAGTTAGTTATACCCACATGTATTGAATATATAACCTACATCTGCATCCATCTACATCTACACCTACATCTCTATCTATATGCACGCCCACTGTCGATACCTACGCTCAGTCACAGTCACAGCCACAGTCACGACTGGTCATGCTTCGCTCGCCCTGGCCCATATGCTCGTCAACCTACCAATTAGTTAGACTGCAGTACGATTGGACTCCTGTAGACACGACACGTCATACTGAAATGAGCATGGAAGCGACGACATCTTCGTCGATGAGCGGTAACCGGTAACCGATGACCGATGACCGATCCGACTCTTTCCTCTGTCTTGGGGCAGGCAGCGCAAATTGTGTTTGTATCACCTTGGATGATCACATGCTCAATGATCAAACGAATGGTCAAAACGCATCGTATCGTATTGTGTCGTGGTGGTTCGTGAATCATGTATCATACTCTCATATATACTTAATCTAGTCGATTACCCAATTGGTTGGTTGACCACTATGTCATGTTATGTGAAGAACAAACGTTTCTGTTTCCTCGTCGACGACGATGATGACACAACGTTGTTGGTGTCACTGCTAGTCATACCCGGCGTGGAGGTCGCGCTACTACTGCTGCTCGATGCTTTCCTCTTGAGACTGACGCTTGGCTTCATCTTGAGACCTGGAATTGATGTTGTCGGAGCTGACAACGACGTAGCGACGGCGGCGGCAGGAGTGGAGGAAGGGAAGAGTGTGGAGGATATCGCATTGGTATGATCAGGCGAAATCGTGTGGGTCGGATCGACGAGACTGGAGCCTGAGCCTGAGCCTGGGCCTGAAGCTGAAGCAAAAGCGAAAGGGGATTTGCTCCGTTGTTCAACAGCCTGTGACAATGTAGATGTAGCAGGAGTGACAAATTTTTTGGCTTCGAGATCGGCTTGCGACTGCGCGATGACTTCCTTGATTGTCTGCCGTGACAGACACAGGTCGATATGGTCGTTGAATGCCTTGTCGGTTGCTGGTTGTGGCAGTTGGCAGATCGGACAATCCCATTGTTCTTCTTCGCTTCGTGGCTTGGTGGATGATGTTGACTGTGTGGATTGCTGTATTGGGTTGCGCAGGTGGCCTGCTCGTGCGATCGGCCCGGTGGCTGGTGAATTTGGCTCGCTCCCGTACTTGTACCGTCCGAAAGGCTCGTGCCAGTCGGCTGTCGATGTGGTTTTGCTCCCAGTCGTGGGTTGTTCCTGTAGTGGTGGGTTTTGGTTTGTCTCTGTCTCCAGTTGGTGGTCCCGGCGGTACTCGTCTTCTTGTTCCTGACTGAGGCGCAGCATTTCTTCCATCTCCTCTTGTCGTTCCTGACGGGCGGCTTCTTCGAATTCCGAGTCCGGCCACACCTCCCATCCGTCATTGCTGTCAGTTGCAGCTTTATCGGTATTGGAGGAATTGCTGTTCGGGTTTCTTCGTCCAAAGAAATCCGAACGGTCTTCTTTCTTGGTGCTCACTAAATGAGTACACCGTAAACCCATCAGTCTAATCTTCATGTTTGGCATGTCCTTTTCAAGCTTGGTCAACATTGGAAGACTGTAGTTGTATATATCGTCCGCAAGAGAAATAGCCTTGGGTGGAGCGATTTGACGTGTAAAGACTTCATATGTATGCAGTTTGAGCTTGAGAACAAGCGTTCGACCTTTGACTTGGACCCTTGCCATGTCTTTTTCCAACTCTTCAGCTGTATGTCGAAGTTTCTCCCGTAGTTCTTGTTTGCTGCTGATATCGCGAAATGTGCTTTCTGTGCCAACACTCTTCCGTTCATATTCTTCAGCGGGTTGAACGTTGGTCCTACCCAGACCCAGATATGTTTGCATAAGAAACTCGAAAGCTTTCTCGCCAAACAGCTTATTGAGATATGCACGCTGTGCGTAGATGTCCCCACAGGTTTTGACGCCTATTGCATCAAGTTCACGTTCCAGAACACGACCAACACCGTTCACTTTGCGGACTGGTAGAGAGGAGATGAAGGACATGACGGCTGCACGCTCGTTGGGAACACAGAATTGGCCGTTGGGTTTGTTCTTGTTGGAGCAGATCTTAGCAATCTTTGCATTGGGGGCAATGCCTGCTGAGATTGTGATTTTGCATTTTTCTCGCACTTCATCTCGCAGTTGTTGAACAGCGGTTTCAGGGTCGAGATGATGAGTCGCACAATACTCGGTGATGTTCATGTATGCCTCGTCGATACTGGAACTCTCGAAACGAGGGTCATATTCGGCGAGAATGGCTCGAACCTCCTTGGCTTTGGCAGTGTATTTCTCAAAGTTCAAAGGAAGACAGACCAGGTTGGGACATAGCTTTTTGGCAACAAAGCCTGCCATGGCACTTCGACATCCATACTTCCTTGCTTCGTAATTGCATGTGGTGAGCACACCGACCCCTACCGCCATGGGAACATTTTTCAAATCCGGACGATCAATCTCTTCGACGGCTGCATAGAAAGCATCGCAGTCGATGTGTACGAGATATTGTGACAAGTCTCTGGACAGTTCCAGAGAGGCAATATAGTCATCTGCCCTTCTGAGGTCTGACTTCAGATCTAGTTTTTCCAATTCGGCCTTTTGTTTCAAGATTCTTTGAATTTTGAAGGTCAAATTCTGATCCTTGACTTGTTCATTGTTGAAATATTTTGAGCCCTTTGAGGCTTCATAGATGATTTCAGAGACTTTCTTTTGATCGACTGAATCTTGACCGGCCTTGGTTAAAGAAGGACCAAGTAGATGGTGTTTCAAGGAATGGTGTTGAGAAGGTTGTGGTAGGGTGGATTGGGCTGATATAGCAGTATCGACTGGTGAAAGAATATCGTCATGGTTGGTATCGTTGGGTAGAATTTCACCTTCATCATGCAAGGTCATTTCTGTGCGTAGAAGGGATGCGGCATTGCGGGCATATTATGGAGTGTTGGACATTTAATCAGTAGAGTTGAAGTGTTGCTGACCTTTGAGTGCATACAAAGCGTATTCCCAGAATATTCCGAGAAAACAATCATAGTGGCGGCAGGCTGCAATCGCGAGAGAGACGCGGTAGACGAGATTGCGGGGGTCGAGGTTGTCTCACGCGTCAAGATTGAATTTGCTGACACAGTAATCATGTCAGTCTTTAGGTAGTCACTGGGCTGGTTAGGGCTGGAGAAAGGATGAGTTTAGGTACAGTTGATGCCTAGGCCTTGATAAGTCAGGGCTCACTAATTAACCAAAGTAAGTATCTGCTTAACCCTTGCATCCTGGTTAATGCACGTAATTGACAGTCCGAGATCAGGTGTCAAGTTTGTCAAGCGTCTGGAGGTGTCCGTGTTAGGTTCACTAAGGGGCCGTTAGGGGCAATTAGGGGCTCTAAAGGGCTGCTCGAAGTAAGTTAGTCACTGCTTTTAGCCACTAGTTCCCACTAACTACCCTTAAAAGAAGCCCTCGGACCACTTCACACTGTAAGCTAAACTGTTTGGGGAAGTCTGCTAGAACTCGATTGAATCATTGTCAACAACTTGTTTGAGATGCCCACAGATGCCTCATCACTACTCCGTATATCTCAAAACACAACGACCACCGCCATCACCTCGGTTCGACATTCGACACCTGGTCATGATACCCATCCTTCTTCCTCCTAACCGTTGACGATGATCATCCGCGCGCTGTCGTCTCCTCCCTCTCGCTGTGATGCGTCCGCGAGATCAGCAACAACCGCAATCTCAGACGACCTCACTTCTCTCACGACCACATCGGTCCCCGCTGTCGACCATGCCGCTTTCATCAGATAAACAACGACTAAACACCTCCAAACCCCTTACTCCTACCTTATCTTCAACCTTTCGAAATGGCAAACCAAGTCTCACACCCCGTCTCGCCGGGTCAGCTCCTGCGTCTCCTGTATTTCCCGTTCGATCTAGATCACCCGGTAAGAGAACTGAAAGGGAAACGACACCTCTTGCAACCAACATCACTCCTCGGTCAGGAGCAAGGAACTCGAGACATGGTACCGAGTCACCTTCGACTCCGGCTGCTGCGAAATCCCTCAATAATCCCTCGATATCCACTCCATCTCCTCCGGACCATGTCTCTCGCCCGCAGCTTAGACAACCACTCGGAATTGGAATCAGTTCCCCACGCATGAACATGAGCACTCCCTCTTTGCAGACTCCCAACTCAACATCTACTCCAGCAATCACTGTTCATCGGAGAATCTCTGCCGCAAAGAGCATGGTAGAAGGTGCTGCCAAAGAACCAGCATCCAAGTTTTTCCATGCCAACCAACTGAAATCGCCCAGTGGTTCACCACGACTCGAATCCACCGCTCAGCCCCCGGCGAGTCAAGGACGCTTTTTTGTCGGTTCCCCTCCTCTATCTGCCACTGCTCTGAACCCACCAACAAGCACTCCCAGGCCAGCGGAACAGGATGACTCAAAATTCTTCCGGGCCGATGATGTACCTCAGAACCATCTTCCGAAGCGACCAAACCAGCGGCATCTTGCGACAGACAGAGAATTTTTTCCTTCGGCTGTAGAATCTGTACAGTTACAGCAAACCACGAACCCCCGAACCAATCACGCCACTCCACCACAATCTCCCGTGAAGACTTATAGACCCCCTCTGGCACAACCTTCCTCCCCACAAAAGACGTTACCCAAGTCGGATCGCGCAGCGCCACCTTTCGCACGCTCTCAAACCGACCGTCCAAAGAGTATCACGAGTCGAACTACTTTGGACGACAAGAACGATCAAAATGGACATAGAAAGTCCAACAGCGCAAGCTCTATCACAAGCGCGGCGGCAAGACGACTTAGTGGTCCTCGTGCACCACCACCACAACCTCTCGACATGAGATCCGTCCATCGACTTCTCCTCGAATAATAGGGACTAACATGTTCTCACCCGAAACCTTAAGCCCTCGATCCATCAGTCTTGCATCCTCGAATACTGTGCCTACATCTGTAAATAGTGAAACCGATACTTCCGATGTGCCAAAATCACAGGGGATGCCACTCGGTGGCCCGGATCATTTGCTGGAATCTATGTCGTCTCCTCAACCCCAACTCGATGGCGCTGCAAACGCTCGAAGAGAGCGCAAAGTCTTGGACCTCGAGATATCTAACTCATCTTTATTGGCAATCAACAAAACCCTCGAACGAGAACTTCGCAAACAAAGCGTTGAACTCCGCCGCTTTCGAAGGCTGTCTCGCTCTGGGCGACTTTCGCTCGCACCAACCACTCGAAGTGTTTCAGGTCAATCTGCATTCAGCCTTGACACCGTCACTGAAATGGAAGGTGAAGATCACCCAGCTTCTGATGGAGAAGATGACAGTGACTTTGATGAGATCGACGATGAAGACGGCTCGATCCTGTCTAATGAATCTGGATCCTTGACGAGTGTGTCTGCTCGATCCCGACAAAGAGCCCGTGATGAGAAAAGGTTGATGCTGGATCTCTCTAAACACCAACAGCTTTTGGTTGATAGCCAAAAATTGAGCCAAAGCATCAAACGCTGCTTGACCTGCACCGAAGAACTGATAAGGGACGGAAACAAGGCTTTAGAGTATAGAGTCGGGATTGGAGATGTGAAATTAGGAGGTCGAGTCTTGAACGACGAAGAACTTGATGAAAGAGGGCTAGATGAGGGCTCAGAAGAGATGGAACCTCGGCGAGGACTTCTCAGCCCAAGCCTAGCCACAAGTCGACCAGATGAAGTCCATGCATGGAACATTGATTCTCACACTATGACAATACCTAGCGGGTTTTCAGAACTGGAAGATTTGACCGAAATACTCGAATCTGCGACAACAAATTTCACGGCGCATGAGAATAGAATGGAATTGTAGCGTGGTATTTGGGCGTTTGCTGAAGAACAAGATTTGCTCAAGAGTAGGCAGGTTGAACGATGATGATAACATGACTCAGGCTTGGGATATAGGAAGATAGGAGTTGGGAACTTGGAGTTGTTTCTGCGATACATATGGTGCTGTCGATTTGTCTAGTAGTGAGACATTGTTGTACATATGATACCCTCTACGTCGACCCTCGAGAAGCTTCCTGTATGTTGGTCCAGGTTGGCCCTAGGATAATATGCGTAATTCTGTCAAATATTCCACCAGAAAACGAGAAACACGATCTGAAATGACCCGACATGACTCGATGACCTAAATAGGAGAATCCCAGCCTTGACCCTATCCCAGTCGTTGCCAAGGTACATATGTAAAAACTGCTCCCGACTCACCCCTCTTTAGGACGAGGGTGATGCCGCCCTGTGCTCCATCCCGGCTCGCGTGAGTCGGGTGAAAGATCACGTCGTGCGTCCTCCTGAACGTAGCTGTGACTGGCCTTCTCGATTCATCGTCGTGGCGCACCTCGTGGCGCTCGGGATGTGCGCTTACCGTATTGCATTTCGCGGTTCTGCTGCTATTGCAAGTGACTCAAGCCGTGTCGGCACTCGAGGCCACCAGAGCAGGATCCGTAACGTCAAGATCTGAGAGTGTAATAAATCTCTCTGATGCATTCGATTCGGACGTATGGGTTGATGGCTTACTTGCACATGGGGCGGCTTTATAAATGGACTGACCACAGAGAGACAAAATGCCGGGTTTTTCACATCAAATACCTCTCACCCAGGCTTCTTGACGACATGAATACTATCACCATTGTGACGCTCAAGTACGAGACTTACTCTAGGTTCTCCTCAGCATGATCTAGGAGGATGGCTGTAGTCTTGTACACTTCCTCTTTCACTTCGTGGAATAATCGAGCTTCTTCCCTTAGTATAATCTATCATTTAATTCAGGTGTAATAGGGCATTGTCTTATTCATAGGCCAAGGCTTTATGGTAAGCTAATAAACGAGAGTTTGATGAAGAGAGTAATTGACGATAGCTGTTGAGCCCTGCTGGTGCACTGTCTATATAGATATCTAATCACGGCATCTATGCTCTAAATATCTTTAAATATGCGCACCCAAACGCTAAGATGCTCAATGTATAGGGCTGAAGGATAGTTAGCCCATAATAGGGGTTTGTCTGCCTGTGAGCCTAGTTAAAACAGCTGAATATGTTCTCGTAATCTCGCATACAAGGCAATATCCGACGCTAAATAGTTAGCGTAACAGCTCGTCCACACTCTACTATTATATTTGTCTCACAGGTCATAAATTATACGTTCAAAAATCCATCCAACAAAAGCGGTGGGTTTCCACAAGAATTCACCAACCTTTGACACTGCGCAATTGGTCTAGTGGTATGATTCTCGCTGTAAGTAACCCAATGGGATCTATCCCTGACATTCGACTAACAATAAACAGTAGGGACTACTCTAAGTTAATTGCGAGAGGCCCCAGGTTCGAACCCTGGATTGCGCCCATTCTTTTTTGTTTTTTTAGTTTTTGGCCTGGCTGGAACTTGCGTCAGCCTACTCCGTAATGTCTTGGAGCACCCCGCTAGGACACTTTCAGTCATAGGAGCGACACTACCGTAACACATTGGTCATGGGCCACGGTAGACAGGACACATCTTAGAGAAGCTATGCAGGAATGCTATGTAAACTTGCGCGTTCTTCCAGCCGTTCTGCCGTTGGCTATAGCACGCAAACTGAACTGCTCGTCGTCGCTGTCGGCCCTTGAATGCGAAGGTGAGAGGAAGGGTGATGACTTTTGAAAGCAAAACGGCCTCCTGGCGAGTCGCACGTGAGCTCGGAGCAGTTTTTACTCTTCTTTGTGCCCCTACCCCTAGTCGCTGCTAAGAAAAGTACATCAAGACAACCCCGTTCAGTTGAGTACCTAGGTACTCTATATATCGGCAACAAAAATGCTCAAGTCCAACTGCCCTTGAACCTAAAGTATTACTCTCTATAATTTCTCGAGAGAAGCAAGGCCAGGCATGTAAAAAATCATCCAAAGCCGTGGCTGATTTCTTCGAGTGTGTCTATGGTGTTTGCCAACGCAGTGCTATCAAAACTCCAGTATCAAATCGCTCACTATTTTTTTTCCATAACCTGCACGTTGACCTGTCAGACGATTAAGATGCTCTCACACCTAACGTCGAACTTCCAAGTCTCCTTCTCTGTCTGAAGATAGCCAACTCGTACGAAAGCACCAGAGGTTGAAGGCGCCTCCTTAAGGACGAGTGCTGTAGTGGTTGAAAGTAAGAGGAGGGTAACCTGGTCACCAACAACTACCTCAGCAGGTTCCATACGACATAGAACAAGTGGCGTATCCAAATAGCAACGTCCACGTGTCGCCTCTTGCTCCAGTGTCGCATACGTGCAATATTTTTCCGACTTTTCGTTCTCGTCCGAGCTTGGCTCCAGATGTCGTGCAAAATGTTCGAGAGCCAGTGCATCGAGATGGAAGCCTGGGGGCTTACGCTCACAAAGCCCGACCTCGCTCACTGTAGCTGTGCACAGGGGTCCACGGACTCGAATATACCCGCTCACGACTCGTCCCGGGGATCGAGACCTTCGGGTGTACAAGATGCTTCCAAAATCTCCGCGACGTACTTCGGACCAAGTTCGTATTTATTAAAGTCGTCTTCCAGGTGCAGTATCGGAGCTTCCATAGATGCCCAACTCCAACTCGGTGCCCGCCATTCGAGAGGCCGACGTGCCATTACATTAGTCAAGGTCGTAGGACATGGATACCAATGAAGACACTCCCGCAGTAAACTCTCCCACATGCCTGCAAGATAGTTGTCTCGTCGGCCGAAGGTAACACCTGATAGAGCTGGGAGCCGATCCAGATCTTGAGTTATTTCAAGCTTGGTGTAGGACTCGATGAGGCTCCGATAGGCCTCAAATGCTTGTCTGGTCTTGGTTTTCGGGTCAACATTACTATCATGTCGCGCAAGCAGTACAGAATGTGCTCTTCGCCAACGAGTCTCCCATTCAGAAGTCGTCAATCTCGATTTCCAACCTTGACATTCGCAACTGACATGAGACTTACATTCGAAATACAGCTCACCAGACGCGAAATGAATAGTACGTGGACTCAAAATCTGCTCCTGGAAAACCCATGACCTTTTTAGAAGAGGTTCTTTGGGCAGTTTGCCCTCGTATAGACCGTGAGGTCGTTTCAGATATACAGCAAAGTCTTTGGAGCAACCATCCCTGTCCAGACCTGTTGCCGTAAAAGGCTGCCATAATACTGGATTATGCACAAGTCGCAGGCCGGACTGGATAAGTTTGACGGGCTCTTCTGATCGTAGACTGAACAGACCTCGACCGCCGTCTTCGCCCCGTGTCGCTGATATTGTCAGCTGCGAATCCGAGAATATTTGCGCCATTCTAGACGCATGATATTCCCAGTCCCTTTTATCTCCCTGCATGATACACAATGAGTCGATCCAGAGATACCGGAACCCTAACTTCCAGCATACGACGACTGTGTCCTGGAAAGTCTTCGATAGCATGGTCCATGGGATGTCTTTTTTCAGTGCTTCGATATTGTCCGATGTCATACAGATCATCTCTGTCTTGCCCCAGCAATGGCTGAGGGTGACGTATGGGGCATACAAACCATTAGTCTCTATTAATTTAAGTCGTTTATTGGAGATATCTAGGACTCGCATTGGCAACAAGGAATTCGTGGGAATAATGCAGTCTTTGTGCTCAGTGTCACACTTCTTGAGCCATTTCTTGATCAAAGTGATCGTTTCAAACTTGGACGTATCCATTATTCTTGCAAGATGCGAAGATTTGTCCGCTGCGAGGTTATCTAAGGCAAAAGTGAGCCAACGACGAAGGAGTGCGAAATTTCAGCTGAACTAACGTGGTCCTTTGAAATCAAGTTGAACAGCCTCAGCGCCGTACTCGTCAAAAAACGCAGTGACAAGTTCGGAATGTGATAGTAGTCCTGTCTTGAACAATCTCGATAGTTCTTTCTGTTGGACTCTGACCTTGTTAGGATCGAATTGCTGGAAAATGAGCTTTCCAAAGTGCTCAATCGCCTTATGAAGGACGCCGCAGGTTTCGCAACCCTGTCGTGCCGCGTCACAGAGTTCCTGCAAAGTGTATCCCCGTGGTCTTTCCTTGCGCGTGATGACAGCGTGACAATAACCGCACGAAGTCCTATGCGTGTTTCCCCAGAGATCTCATAAGGCCCATCTGAGAAACTTACTTTTGGTGGAGGAGGCAGTACCGGCGGGTTCTCATCCTGAGGACGAGGTGTAACAGCGAGGATGATTTTCTGACCCTGAAATCCAGCGCCTCGCAACATGCGCATCATGTCTGGGACGGAACTACCATCTGCGAAGCGGTAGTACGTGCTCTCGTCGTGATCGGAGTCTGGGACTGTGTGGAAGACAGAACCTGTCGCCTCCTCAGCACCGCGCAAAACCCGGCCTGTGATTGGGTCGACTCGATGGCCATGGATGTCCACCAGCACAGGCAACGGGTCATCTTGGTCGTTCAAAATCAGATCTCCGGATTCCTCAACTTCGCGACGAGATCGAACGGTTGACATAGCAAGATACCACAAGCAGTCATTCGGACTGTATGTTCAAGACATGTAAGGAGCACAACAAAATGGATCGATCGATGCTGGTCGGGTTGAGAACACTATGCTTCAATGCCAAGTGGAGCTACTGCAGTGTCATCGAAGCCACCCAAGCCAGCTGAACTTCGGCCACGGCCTGGCCCATCGCCAGTCATTGCCTAGTCCTAAACGCTTCCCATGGCAGTAGATTTGCCCCAAGATCAGCTTCTGCCGGACCAGGCGTTCACCCACAACTTCGATGGCCAGGGCCGGGTCGCTCTTTTCTTATCGAGGATCTGAACACTTAGATAGTAACATGTTCCAAAAACGCACCATCATCGAGATGCGTATGTGGCTTGAAATTCTGTTACATGTCCAACACAGATTGAGAATACTGCATCATCAGGCTCAGTAAAGATGGCTCGACGTGGTTTACGGATTCTGTCTTTAGGTAAGCTCAGTATTTCCGCGATATGATCTTCCATCTTGAGGATTTCTCTAACCTCTTAGATGGTGGTGGAACGCGTGGCTTGTCTTCATTGTACATTCTTCGAGAAATCTTCGATCGCGTTCTTCCTGGTCATGGCGGTGACGTCCGACCCTCGGAGTACTTTCATCTTATGGGAGGCTCTGGCATCGGTGGACTTTGTGTCCTCCTTTTCGCTCGATTTGTAAGGAGCCTAAGACACTCGGCCTCGAGATTACACAATTTCTGATAGTCCAATGGTAGTGTCTAACCATCAATGAAGCTATCGAGTTTGCGAGTGATCTAATGGCCGACCTTGACGCAGTGGAGGATCTTTTGTCCGATATCGAGGCTGAGGCGCCTGACGTCGAGAGTTGGAGAGACTGTATTGATGATTATGAAGATTGCGAGCCTTCAGAACGATTGGAAGCGCTCAGACAGGCCATTGTCCAAGATAAATGGCAGGCTGCGATCAGAAAGTGGATATCAGACAGCATAGATCGATTCCCCTTTCTCCAAGATGGCCAGTTCGAGTATAAGTACCCATCGGCAGAAATTGCAGCGGGTCGCGTGAGAGCGTAAGATCATCCGAAATTTGATGGCGAAAGTTTACGGTAACCAGGTTCGCCGTGAGCTCTGAATCGCCTGGCTACGGTCGCGACGGAGGAACAGACTCCTCTCACCAGTATCATGTCCCAATCCTGCATCGTGCATATTACTGCAGACATGCCAGAACATCCTATACATTCTACGCGGTTGGACTTGCAACGGTTGCTGTCCCTGATGTTATGAAACCCGGCGTAATATTCCCGACATTATTGGCTACCGGTGCACATACAGCCCATAACCCGACACAGCTACTTCTTGAGGAAGGTCGGAAACTATGGCCGGGTGTTCGTGTTGGGACACTTGTGAGGTGAGATCCTTACGTTCCATGCACTCCAACGATTCTAACTGCACAAGTATCGGTACAGGGACATTCGATGTCCAAGACTATGAAATGACTTCGGCGTCACGAGCGTGCATGGAAGCTTGCTTTCGAATCACTGCAGATGGCCAGCGTCTTCATAAGGACATGGGCCTGTATGTCCTTCCATACGATGTTGAACTCAAATGTGCATATTCTCGTTTTGATTTACCTGGTCTCATGCCATTCCTGGAATACGTCAATAGAGACTACGTCTTGCATGAAGTGAAAGAATGGTTGCAGGGAGCTCAGGATGCCACTACATGTGCACAAGTTGGTCAATCACTTCTACACGACAATTTCCCAACCACTCCAGAAGACTGTCTCGCGATTACCTCGCTGGCAGAGCTGCTTCATCTAAGTTTACGTTCGTCGTACTCGACTGAGGCAGGCATACTGTCTGATATCATATCGAATTACCTCCTCTACGAATCGGATTCTCTCGATGGTGGGTCTTTTCGGAAACTACAGCTAGCCACTACAGTAGGCACACTCAGTCAACACATCAATCAACTCTATCAAGCTTATGATGGAGATTACACTGTCTCCTCAGACTTAGGTGGGGAGGCAAGAGTAGTCGTTTCTTCAGGAATATTGGAATTGAATGGGGAAGCCACTGACGAATTCTTCAATCCCAACAAAGCAGAACGGCCATCTGAGATTGTTGCTGCTTGCTATCATTTCTTGCTCGACATAAGACAAGAACGCGAGTCTGATGATGGGAATCGCTGCCCACAATCCACCCTGCAAAATCTCGGCACTCTTATAGGGTTGCCGACGGACGTGAATCATCTATTCATTTTCCGTGTTGAGATGCTACTGAAATTAGCGACGGCAGCGGCTATTTGTCAGGCTGGTACAGTTGAAACACTGAGAGGTGTGAAGGGAATTCTGTACAATGGGACTGTGATCAGGCATACGTCCAAGCTCCTCAACGACGAGGCACTCAACCCTTTCAACGAGAGGATATTGATTCCCTTTGCAAATGCAATCGCGACATCGATATCGATGAAAAATTGGTCCAAGTTCCGGGATAAAGATATTATTAGTCTACTCACTGCTATCTCACCGACGACATGCGACTGGGCATTCGTGAATCTCGCTATTGAACGTCTGGCGCTGAGCGAGGGTAACGTCGAAGAGGCGGGTCTCGATAACGTAACTCCGATCTGTTTGTCAATCCTGCAAAGTCGAAACTCGGATTTCCAAGATCAGAGGATCAAGTTACTTGCTACGAGTGTGGTTCACGGGCATAGAGGCTTATTAATGACATGCCTGACTTGCGAAAACCTTTATGGTCCAGACTCCGAAGGTGCGCAGGATGCTATACCTAGCCCAGACGACATCTTGCGGTTCAGCACCGACTCTGCTGGTAACACCCTCCTTCACACTTGCTGCAAACTCGGATATGGAGCTATTGCTCAGTTGATTCTTGAACAGCTGCCAAAACAGTTGGCTTCTGCTTTCGTTAACCACCCTAATCGCCGAGGACAGACCGCTTTACATCTTGCCACGAAACATAGAGGGTCAAACGCGATCTTCTGGCTGCTCTTCAACCATGGAGCTAATGTAAATCTCCAGTGCAGGCTGGGAAGAACACCATTGCATTATTGTTTTCCGGAACAAAGTCTCCTCCCGGAGATGCATGGTATCATTTTAGACTTGGTCGTAGAGTATACGCTCTCAACCACAGTGCCGACCCGAAGATTAAAGCTTCACCCACCGCCCGCACCGTCTGCAGAAGTGGACTCACGGGTAATGAGGGCCCACGACATCGCTGACAGGCTCCTGCGTCGCATGGAATATCCCGCGATTCAAGATGCGCAGGGACTGACCGCTTTGTGTCTGGCGGTCTCAAATGGCTGGGAACATGCGCTTAGCGTGTTCTTCGACGATAACGATGACTACGCAGAAAATATGCAAGCCTTGCTTTTAACGATCCAGGACTACAACGGTCGTACATGTCTCGATCACGCGCGCAAGACGGGCACTAGCGGATCAATCCGCGGCGGCGAAGAATTCATCGCTGCTGAGATGACCAAGCGCCGGATAGTGGTACCACCGAAGATCCAGGAGCGGGTTATTGGGCATACGATTGAGGTGAGACGCACAACTCGTCTGAGATCCGAGGAGCGGTCCCCGTTCCCAGTCTCAACCCCTGACGACGTGTTGCGCCAATACGGACTCGTCAAGGGCCAAGAAGCTGCTGGCCAGAGACAAATGCGAGTAGCAGGAAACGCATACTTTCCTTTCCTCGCCAGCTCGAGTCAAGCACAAGACGCCTCACCTGCATCATCATCGCGCTCATACAGTCCTCAGCCGCCAGCATTGATGTCTACACAACCAGCACTACAACAATACTCTGGTGATCGGCCAGTTGATGACAGTTCTCTCAGTCCCGAGCCGGACAGATTACGCAATGTCGGAGTTATCAACAGGCTGGAAGTGCCAAGGCAGTCTTCGCCGTCCAGAAATAAATCGTCTTCTCCACGCAGGTTCTTGCAGCGCTTTCGAAAGGGTCATAGTCAGAGCAGAGTAAAGTGGATTTCAAAGTGCTGTGCAAAATGAATCTCCAGCCGATGAGACCAGATGAATAGTTGTGTATGATTTATCGAATAAACTACTTAGATAAGTCATATCTAGATGAACGGCCCAAGAAACCCATTGGCCATCACAGACGTTTAACATAAACTAGAACTTGTACATACCACGATAATGGATTCCTTCTCTAGATGTCGTCCCCCTCTCATTCACAAACTTCACTAAGGTTCCACGACACAAATTTAACTTGCTAGCCACCTTGAAGAAAGGATATATCCTTCCCTTCATAGCCCCATAGTCCCAACACGAGCTGAACTCTAAACAAAACCTCGTTTCCACGTGGCGGAGTTGTGAGCAACAGCGGAACCTGCTGCACGGCAGTCTTCACTCTACTAAGATCAATCCCTGCCGGACTGGGGTGCACAAATATTGGCATGGGATCACCTCGAGGCGGCGGTACTTGCAGATCAATCACGATGCGCTGGCACAGCTGCGCAACGCCGCGAGGTGGCGTAGGGGGCACAATCTCGCGCACGACGGCGAGAATATCCTCAAAGTATACAATCAGCGAGACTATCAGATCGTTCCCTGGCTCCTTGTGCATGAACATGGTGACGATCTCGACGTGGGTTTTGGGTTTGTCGGCTCGGCCTTGCGGACCACCGAGACCACCTGGCCGGAAGGCTGCGCGTGGATCGCCCTGCTTGGAGGGTTGGGTGATTTTCATCGATCCTTTGTAGAGACGGCCGTCAAGTGGGTTCAGGAAGAATTCTTGCTCCCATCGGATGCGGAAGGTCATATTGTTGACGAGAGGAACAGTGAGATCTTCACCTGCGGCGACGGCTTGTTTGATCTTGGCTAGAGTCTCGTCTCGCACGAATACTATATGAACAAACGATTGGTCAATCCGTCTGCAACCATGGAACAAGATCGAGTCTGCATGTAGTGGAGACAGGTGGAAATGTGGAGTGTGCGAAATATAGGAACCGCATCAGACTCACTGGTAAATCCGTCCTCCATGACAAGAGCTTTGTCTTCTTCCTGCATATCAGCGAAACTTATGAAGGCACAATTGACGTGGTTGCCGAACCCCCTGAACACGGCAAACGGATCACAATTAGCATTGCATAGGCATATGAGGGTTGGCTTTGGAAGCTCCAGCCCCAAGAGGAGAAGAGCAGAAGAATGACATACCCGAAACACCATAGCCCACGGGACGCTTCATCTGACCAGCTTTCCACGTTAAGCCGCAATCAGCATTTTCATTCATGAAACAGTCAAAGCCGAAGAGATGCTGAGTAGACAAATCTCTGAAAGCCGCCTGTATGATTCTCTTTTTGGTATCGCCGGCAGGGAAAGTCAATGTGATGTCGTCGTTGACCCATAGGGTATTCAAGCCTGGAATGCGCGCGATCTTTATTTCTCTCCGAATGCTCGTTGCCTGATCAGCCATGGTACAACACGAAGACCTATCGCGATCAATCCAACGAGGCTCTGGGAACCATGCAACAGAACTGCCAAGTTGTCCGATCACGCGGGTAGGTCCAAATTCCATGGCAACGGCGGTCTCTTCGGGTGTGAAGGCGATGACTATCTGACAGTTTTCGGATATGGATACTCCAGGTGGGAGGTTGACGACTATTTCTGGCCGCTTAGCGAAGCTATGGGTAAACATGGTGAACTGCATGTTATTTTTCCAAGGGTCTATGTTGCCAGTCACTTCCTTTCGGTTGATGATGAAACGTACAGGATCACTGAATTCGATCCTGCAGACCTGACCTTGCTCCATGAAGGTGTCCATGCTAGCGAAGTTGTTCACCACTCGCACCCATTCCATGGGGAAAAAGGGGAAGTCTTCAGCATCTTCATTGTGCCGCTGTTTCAGCGTAAAGATGACTTCGGGACGACCAAACATATGAAAGCCATGCGTCACATATGTCCAGCCTGGAACGTCGCCTTCTGGTGTTTTGGGAATCAAATGGTGCCAAACATAGACATCGATTGGCAGGCCTGGTAACGAAGCTTTCCTAGGCCATAGTCTGTTGTATGCGTTCGAATCGTCTGAGTCGAAAGAGATCCTTCTCTGCCTATCATAGCCTGTGCTTTGGTACGTTCCGGGTGTTTGAGAATTATAGGGCTGAATGCTTCGACCATAGCTGTTCTGGTCCTGACGTGGCAGCCCTTGTACCCGTGGTAGAGACGTAAGGGGAACCGGCGCGCTTTGTGGATTCCGCTGAAGACGATCGCCAGGCGGTGGGTTCTGCTGATGCGTCCTGATCCCTGGGCCAGCAACCTGCGCCGATTCTTTGCTGCCACCACAGCCCATTGTCGACGTGAATGCAGTAGATCTTCCATGCACCAGTGCGTAGTTGCGAAAAATGAGTGTTTCGAGAAACTACAGAGATCTTCAATGTCGGCACGTGCTTTGCCCTCGATCTGGGCCGTGCCGTGCCATGCCATGTTTTGGGTAGCTCTACAACGTTCATTGCCCTAAGGAAATGATAGACGGCTGAGCAACTCAGCTGTTCTGGCGGGCCAATTATTCGGGAGAGATTCTCGCGTAGCCGATCAGGAAACTTTGGATGTGGCGCATCTGGATCGAGTGCCGAGCAAAGTTGAACGAATCAAGCCTGGCACCTCGTATTTGTAGATGCACCGCCAGAATGGGATTTCAAAAAATTGTCTGAGATTTCAACCGGCAGACCAGGGTTTTTTACGACGAGACCTATGATCTCTAGGCCTAGTAACGCGATGCAAAGATCCAAAAGTCTTTACAGTCATACCAAGCCTTATTGTCATTGTTGGGCCAAGGCTTTGAAATAACAGTAGAGTTCGACAAGGCTTGGGTTGGGTTCTGCTTTGAAGTCACAGCTCAGCACACCGGTCAACTAGTTCGTACACTAACAACATTTGCGTTCTTCTCACTCGACTTGTTAGCCAATCCCGTGTTGCTGGCAATCCTCCACCCAATGGCCCTTTCCTAGCAACGACTTCGAAGTTACCCGTCCGGACCACTACTACGTTCCAGTCTATGGCAGAAGCGGCACCGCAATTGCAATGTCCCTTTGCGAGATAGGAGACATGCGACGAAGAAACAGTACATCGTGAACGCTCTGACTCAGTAGCTCCCGTGAGCGCGTGGTATCTACTGATCTTTGATTCTTCCACATGGAGGCTTTCATACGGAGTCAAATAGTCTCTCAGTGCGACCTTTAATCATGCTAAATACTTCTGGTATCGATGGCACCCTGCAGGGAATGCCTAGGGGATTACTTATTGACGCACCAATTGCCAAGCATTCTTGCTCAATTAAACCTGTGACCAGCGACGAAAGTGCCCCGATGGCCAGAATAATCTTGCCGCCGCTATCCTACAGTTCGGGCTCGTGTCGTATCCACTTAGCCGATACAATCATCTACGGATCAATGCGAGCTATGATTTGAGAACCATCAAGAAGGCAGCTTTCTTGATAGTTATATCTTCTTTCTGGACTATCGGCAGCTATGCACACGTGCGTTGTGAGAAGCAAGTCGACGAAGCGTGAACAGGACGCCAAATGTAGGATTGGTGCGCATCAGATACGCTATTGTCTGTGACTCTGTGACCACTCCAACATCTAATAATGACCCTCCGTCTCCTCTTTGTGGCCAAACTATTTCATCAATACAACTACCCTATTCATGGCCCATGCCTTGTTATGGCCAACGCATCACCTCCTCTGTTCTGCCCATTATCCTTCAAGCCGATTTTCTATCTGAGAAGATGAGCTCTAATTGCGGACAAGACAGTATAACAGTGTCCATCAGCCCCTCCGTGTAGGATGTTGTATCATATCCCGGTACAGGCGCGACGTCATATCGTCGAATAATTTCCGCAATCACAAATCGTAATTCCATCAAAGCTAATTGCTTCCCGATGCAACTGTAGGTACCTAAGAAAGTTGTCAGAATTCCAGCGAGCAGAATAGTTAAGAAAAATTTGCTGGCAAGTCTTTCGATCGGGTGTGACCTCCAATGGCTACTTACCTATCGAGAAAGGGTTATGGATCTCCGGATGCTGGATGAGTTCTGGTTTTGAGGTCCATCGCTCGGGTATGAACTCGTTAGGTCTAGAGAAGTTCCGTTCATCTATATTGAAAATAAGCTCGAGTGTTGTCGTTTGAGGAAAGTACATACCTCTAGATATTGTGTAAGAGGGGATCAACACGATCGTGTCACCAGGTATATGAGTTTCACCAATCATGATGCCCTCAGGAGGGGTGACTCTCTGCAAGCCAGACGGCACCGGTGGATAAAGACGCAACGTTTCGTTGATATAAGCATCAATCAGCGTACACTTGGAAAGGGAGGAGGAGGCGAATCCTTCAGTTTCGTAAATTTTATCGATTTCTTTTCTCAATGGAGGCACTAGGTGTGGCTCTGTAGCCAGGTGGAAAAACAATGAAGTGAGCGCTGCCGCCGTTGTATCACTGTAAATGTTAGCTGATAGTGTCAGACAAACCCCAGGCGAATTGCGTACCTTCCTGCTATGACGATCAAGTATGCGTCGGCTTGAAGATTCAGCTTGGCTTGCTTAGAGGATGACTTCTGGGCGTAATCGGCCAGAAGCCATGAGAAGATGTCGGGCTGATCGGGCTTCATCTACTGCCAAGTTAGAACGTGGAAAAATCTACCTCGAACTTGCGACGAAACCTTTATCCGTTCTTCGACCTGAGCGTTTACAAAGCTCCAGAACTGGCGGTGTTTACGATTCAATATAGGAATTGAGGTGATCACTTTGAACATCCACGATAGATGCCTCAAATAGCCAGCAAAAACCATTGACGCATGTAGTGAGGTTATGAAATGATGCTGAACGCCGGTTTCCAGCATTCTAAAGGATTTACCAAAGGAGAGATCACCCATTACATCGAAACTGAAGAAGTTGAACCACGTAGTCACACTAAGTGGCTGACCCTTCCTGTACTCGATGGCACGGAGTAATTCACTTGTGTATTTCACGACACGTGATTCATAGTCTCGAAGACCTGTGAACAGTCAATGAAAGATTAGAATCTGGCCTGTTTCCCTTACTTTTTGAACTAAAGCCGCGGTCCCAAACTCTGCGGCGTTGAGCATGCTCTCGCTTGTCTCTGGAATTCTGCAAAGAAACTCGTGGCTTCGTTCCGTTATACCGTGGTCCCTTGGTGCATGGTGATTGAGCCGAATGAAGTGCAGCAACCGCCTTAGGGTCGATGATGGACAATTCTCGAGATCCTAAATGTAAGATCAGTGGTAAGAGGTCCTAAAGAGCGAGGCTGCATACCCAATCTCACAATATCTCCATACTTCTCATGAAGTCGTTGCACCTCCTTGTACAGGTGAAGCTTAGATCGAGTTGAGAGCATAGTTGGGTATATAAAGGAGAGTCTAGCAGCAAAAGGACCCGGGAACTTGTTGAGCCGGTGGAAAAAACAACGATAGATAGCCATAGAAGTCAGGATGCCAAAGAAGAGGCATGAGCTGAGCGCAGAAATGTCGAGGACAGTGGCAAGAGGCTTGAACGTTCCAGGAGCTGCGGTACATGCTAGATATCCGGTAGCAGCCACCTGAGTGCCAACAAAGGTATGGAGTAGTTGGGTTGTTGCAGAATCCCATTCACCCTGCTTGAACACAACCAGGTGAAGTATAACGCCGGCAGCCCAGGCGTACAGACGTGTAGATGTGTCTCGTAGGTTTGGAGACGAGTCCATGTCTTACGATTGAAAACAACACACAGTAGCCTTATGATTGACCGCTGCGAAGTTGATTAGGAGAGCAGAGTGTTGATGATCGGATGGCCATGAACGTATTGGATCCTTCCTACTTTTGCCCGACTACAGTCGCGATAGTCAATTGTTAATAGGGCCTTGCTGTCGATGCGGGTCGTGGGAGACTGAGTGTAGACTCTGTAGTAAGTAAAGCGAAGTCATCAGCAGGACAGGAGATGGATGCTTAGACCGATACTTACGATGAATGGGGCTTCAAGGAAGGGCAATGTCCTTGGGAAGTAGCTATGGCCCATGATCAACGCTTGTGTGAATAAGGCCTCGGGCAAGCAATGAAGGCGCTATACAGCATTTCGTTCCCTTTGCCTATCTAGGCAGTGTGGAGGAGGCCATCGATCACAATACCTGTGTTGAACGCAGTCACATTGGAAGACATGGTGTCTAGTCGATATCAGTAATCAGCTTCTCGGCTGACAAGTTACGACTGCAGCTTACGACCAAGTTGGTCCACGCACAAGATGTGGCGAACCGGCAAATTCCCTATAAGCTCTTGGGAAGGAGGATTCTTTTGAGTGCAAAGGAACCAATAGGGATTTGAAATTAATCTGTTGATCTTTGTGTGTCGTACTGGCCTTGATCATGGTCTGAGGGTATATTGCGGTACTTCGCCGATTTTTTTTTGGCAAATATCAAGATCTTAGTGCTTGGTGAACTGGTGACGAGCTCTGTTCTGAGTTTCATCAATTGAATGGTCACTGATCATAGCGACCTTCTGAGTGCTCAAACGAGCTTCTAAACGGAAACATCAATCTGTGACACTCAAGCAGCATCTCCACCTACGTTATGAAGGGTCAGGGTGTCTGGAGAGCTGACTGTGCAGGCGTTATTCACCATATTCGCCTGTAATTGTCCGGTTCAGTTAGCAGACAATCTTGAGACCATGCAGGATGTGTTCCTTCGAGTTGAAGGCAAGGCAAGACTTTCAAGCTTGGCCATGTGCCCTTGTGTATTCGGAGGCCGGGGTGAGGTGGCGGTAAAGTCTATTCAACGGCAGGCCAATCCATGCTTACTGTCGGTGTGCTCCGTATGCTTGATGGAAAGTGAATGACATTCTTAGTGGAACTCCATCGAATACCTCAGGACATTTTTCTTTTTGGGTTGGTGGTGATCTGCGTCTACCCCTTTTGCGTCACGTATTTTGCAAGCCTCGTCCATTTGCTGTAACAACCAAATGCTTGACCGGAGTTGACGAGTGGGTTCTTGCAGTCTACCCTATTTTTGGAGGAGATTTTCCCCACTCCACGTGATCCCCGCATTATACGCAACTTTTTTTGACCGTCGATGCAAATGGGATTTATTTCTAGCTGACCCCGTATCTGCTCATACAAGATGTCACCCGATAGAGGCGCTGGACCAAATGGTTCTCCTGGAATTGCATCTGAGATTTCAGCCCTCGGCCTCAATGATGAGCCCCGTCATGATATCAACACAGAGCAACTTGTCACCACTCCATCTATTCCAGACTCCTCAAACATTCCACCACACCTATCCCACGACCCATCGAATAACAGCAAGCGCAGTGATCCTTTCCAATTCGGACAACGCACTCTATCCGAGTCCGATGATGTCTTCGCCTTCAATGCCTGGGACCACGTAGTTCCTGACTCGTCACACGAAGCATTCTGTGAATCTCAGTACGCGGCGCAACGGTTAGCGCCTGTATCAGACTTTGATCGGGCGCGGTTCAATACTGATCCGGAAAAATGGTGGGACTTGTTCTACAAACAGAAAACCAGTACATTTTTTAAAGATCGCAAATGGCTTATTCAGGAGTTTCCTATCCTAGGTGAGATCACGAGTGAGGCCGCGGGTCAAAAAGTTGTTGTTGAAGTTGGCGCAGGGGCGGGTAATACGGCGTTTCCTATCATGCGATTGAATCGGAACAAAGAATTGAAGGTCCATGCGGTGGATTTCAGCAAGAAAGCTGTCGAGACGATGAGGGGGGCGGAGGATTACAGAACCTTTTCCGAAGAGGTTTCGACGCAGGGAACAATGGTTGCTGATGTTTGGGATGCGGCAGGTGACACTCTGCCGCCAGGAATTGTGGAGGGAAGTGTGGATGTGGTGATCATGATCTTCATCTTTTCAGCATTAAACCCAAGGCAATGGATTCAAGCCGTGGAAAACGTTCGGCGCATGCTCAAACCTGGTGGAGAAGTCTTGTTCCGGGACTATGGACGGGGAGATTTGGCACAGGTGAGGTTCAAGGCGGGCCGGTATATGGAGGAGAATTTCTATGTGCGAGGAGATGGTACCAGGGTTTATTTCTTCGAAGTGGACGAACTGAGAGGCATTTGGGGCGATGGGTTTGAGGTTCTGAACCTAGATGTTGACCGAAGATTGATCGTTAATCGGCAGACGAGGATCAAGATGTATCGATGCTGGATTCAAGGGAGATTTCGAAAGAGTGGAGGTTGAGCGCGCTTTGCACGATACGAAACTTATGATTCAAGTTGAATCAATACCATCGCATATGAATTACACAACACGAGACGAAGATGAATTGGGTCGATATAGCATTGCAGGAAGTTTCACCGAATAAACCGCTTGGATGCATCTGTCAAAATCTCATCATTGAAAAGCAAAGTCAGCCTTGCAGCCCGCCTCCAGCCGCGGCGACCGGATGCTCACGAATTCGGATGGTAAGACCGAGAAAAGCCACTAACATACCCGCGATGGTAATGGCACTTGGAACCAACGGATGGCTACTAGGAATCCATGGACACCGAGTCAACAAGTATTGTGCGCGTTCAGGGCAGCATCGGTTGTTCGGCTACAAGTCGGCCTCTAGTCCGAATCGTTTTGAGAATAGCACTCAGCGTGATAATAGCCACAGACATAGAAGTGCTTGGTGGAAAGGTTGCACATGTCAACTTGGCAGATTTGTTATCTGTTGTTGATAGGTGATTGGTGTACACATGCAGGACAGCCCAACGTGGATGAAAGTCCCAAGTCACAAGGGGCCACTCAGTATTGTGATTGGTGATCGCTAGAGTTGGTACTTCACAACCACATGCAGGTGTTATGCAGCATATGATGATAGGGATGTAGAGGGCGAAAAGGATAGAAAATGTCAAAAGTCTAAGAGGATCGTCAAAGAAGGTTCGGTGATGGCACGTTTCTACTAGCTTTGATCTGTGAGGAGGATGATGAAATCGCCAAGGGACGAGACCCTCGCACGTAGCCTCGGGGTGTAAATACTGTCTGTCAGACACTGGTGACATAGCCCGCTCGTTTCAGTTTTCCCCAGAACTACTGCATGACACCATGACGAGCCATAATTCCCCCAGTCAGACAAAACTCAATATTTCTTCCCAAGGCTCGTGTGATCCACAGTCCAACAAACCCTCAAACCATCACTCAACCTCGTCTTCCCTCACCCTCCCCATCATCCTCCACAACTTCTGCTCCTAGCTTCTACCTACCCCTCCTAATGTCACTCCTTTAAGACTATTCATCCAGCTCATATATCTTTCAGCCTTCCTTCTACACTTGTCTTATTTTTCCTCCGAAGCCGCCACTACCCTCGTCAAATAATTGCCGCCGGCCTGCGCCACAGCAATTTCCGAAGTCTTCGTCCTGGTCCTTTTTAACCACCACTTCTCCGCTCGAGCTGTACAAACTCAAAAACACATCTCAACCGACGACACAACGCATCCAACTGCCGCATGAGACATCCCTTTCACCATGTCTTGCACGGCTGCCACCCTTACCGTCGAAAATCCCTCAAGCAGCCGCGCCACCAGCACCTCTCGCGACGATGAACGAACCTCTCTCTTGAGTCGTGGGAGACGTCATTCCTATGACACCAGTCGACGGCGCCAGTCTAGCATATGCAATGCAGATGCCGTTTTCGTGAGGGTGGACCTCTTCCTCACCGAGCTTCGACGTCGGTTGGACAGGTTGGAGAAATACCGCCATGACAGTATTATACATTTCGATGGTCAGCTGGAGCGCGCGTACGTCGCGTTGAAGGATGTCCGCGACCGATGCTCACCTTACCATTCTGGTGAGCATCTTTGGGGTGCTGCAAGACACCGAGCCGCAATTCTGGTGGAAACTCTGGAAACTCGTTACAATGATGTCATCCAGACTCGAGAAAGCTTGGAGCAAAAGGCTCAAGCAAGCATGCGACTGATGGAGTCTTACCTCACAGAGTTGGAAAGTCGAGCCCACTCCAGAAAAAGACAACTGATAGATTCCGGTTGGAAGACAGTCGATCACTCCTTGGTGGCCACTCGTGAAATCATCGAGGATGGTTATGACAAGGCACTACGAGCTAGGGATCTTCTGGCAGATTCAATTGCTCATGCGCTAAGCCGTGCTGCTGAGACCAGACTTATTCATTATCACGAACTTCCTGTTCCTTGGAGGATCAACCCACATATTCTCCGTGGATACCGCTTTAACAAAACAAAGGTCGAATGTGTCACCTCCATGTTCCGACCCTCTAACGAAACAGTCAATATCTGGTCCCATGTCATTGGACTGGTTATTGTCCTTACTGTCGCTTTTTATTACTATCCGTCATCTTCAACCTTTCCTCTCTTCTCAAAATGGGACGTTTTGATCGCCGCCTGCTTCTTTGCCGCGGCTGCTAAATGTCTGATTTGCTCAACCATGTGGCATACCATGAACAGCATAGCCGACAAATGTCTCCTGGAACGATTTGCATGTGTCGACTATACAGGGATCTCCTTCCTAGTTGCGGCGAGCATTCTAAGCACCGAGTGGACGGCTTTTTACTGTGAACCGGTGTCCCGAGCTATCTACATGACTTTGACCGTCATCCTGGGTGTCGCGGGTGTCATCCTGCCCTGGCGAGAGAGTTTCAATCGTGCAGATATGGCCTGGGCAAGAGTTGCATTCTTCGTGACCTTGGCGGCTACTGGTTTTGCCCCTGTAATTCAACTAAACATTACCCGTGGTGCCGCCTGGACCTTTTACTTTTATGCGCCGGTCACCAAGAGTGTCATGGTGTACTTGACTGGAGCCATCATCTACGCAAGTCAAATCCCGGAGAAATGGTGGCCTGGTCTGTTCGACTATGCTGGTGGTAGCCATAACATTTGGCATCTTGCCGTCCTCGGTGGAATTTTATTTCATTATACCGCCATGATGGAATTCTTCCAAGGTGCCTTCCGGCGTGCCATGGAGAGTGATGGATGTTGCATTGGTTGAAAAAATGAGTTGACTTTGTGGCCATGAAGATTTATTTGATATTGATGCATTGTGCAATGGCTCGAGTACCTAGCATATTAGCCTAGCGTTCATTGAAAGGAGTTGGATATGGTGACATGACATTGGACTACATCGGCATCTTGAGGATGCGTATCTTCGATTCAGCAATTCAAAAGCACAGAAAGGGCGACCGTTGACCAGCTTCAACTTCTGGATACTAGACGTCCCCAAGCAGGTGGAAGAGCAGCAGAGCAGGTATTGTCGCTGTTATTCTTTTTGATAGATCCCCAGGTGGGCTTTTTTACACAGCTACCAACCTACCACACCTAGAACATCCATACATGTGTACATAGGTATATTCATACAACTTCATATAATCCTATTCTACGACTAATGGAGTAACCATGTCAAGCTTATTCGGACTTGGGACAAGATGGTCCTGTATCGTCTGTCGAGAGGCCTGGGTATAGGTACTGTCCAATTGATCACTCAGCAATACCACCGCCCCAGAATAATACGTGGCATTTATTTATATGCACGTTATATGACTTTCTCAGTGGATAGTGACATGTATGATGTTCCGTGCGTCAACACAGCATGTCTCAACTATCCTCACCCACGCCTCTTCCCCAGTCCTATCTTATCGCATCGCAACGTCGGCACCAAGCATCCCCCGACCACCACCGGCGAACCGGGCATTGGCCAGCCCCGGAGCTTAAGCTTCTTCTGCTACCCCTGGGCCTAGACCCACCTCATCCACCTCTGCACGGCGCACGGCGCACGGCGTACATCTGTCAAGCAAAGCTGGGACTGGGTGATTGAGTGCTGCCTGCAAAGCGCCAATCGATCTCACCGCTATGTTTCTGCGCGTTTGACATCTTGTGAGTTTCTGGAGCTGAGATGGTGACTGACTGCATAGAAGGCGCTGGGTTTGGGGGCTAAAGTACCTATCTAGTTACTGTCCGTGGATACTTTAAGAGTATCTTGATGTGCCACTCTGCTTCTCAGATATCCTCCACGTTTATAAGAATTGATTCCCATTTTCTATCTCAGCATAGTTTCCTCGAGAGCTTTTTTGGTTCTATAATCGCGTTTCACCCGTACTTGAAACTTGGAAGTTGGTTCCTTTTCCCGGAAGTTTGTCGACGAATTGCAAGATAAAGTGCCTGGATCTGCGGCTGTTTGCGTGAGACAGACGAAACCACTTCGGCCACCGAGCTGGGGTCCTTTTCTGTCCACGCTTATTTAATATTTATCACTGCCGCTACGACACCTTCGATTGCTTCAAGAGAGAAGGATTGTGATTGATATCCTTGAAAACGCCAGTTTTTTCTCTCTTCTCCCACAGCATTGTACTGTTGGAGATATTGCTATACGAACGAATTACGTCCGACGCTTCTACATCATGGCCAGTGAAAAATATGAACAACTTCCCGGTGATGCGCAAGGACCACCAGCTGGGAAGGGAGATTTCATGACATTCATGAAAGTGAGTTCTCTGTGAACTTGTCATATTGATCCATCTTATTTATTTTCTTTCCCTCACAGGCGATGAAAGATTCCAATGCACCAGGCTCGACGCCGCCGCCGTTCATGCTTGGAACCATTAGTCTGACTGAGCAAGTATCGCATTGGTGTGAGCAACCCGCACTCTTCGTGGCACCTGCATCTCAATCGACGAAACAGCTACGAGCGCTGGCGGTTTTGAAATGGTACATATCAACCTTACGCGGACAGTTCGGAAACAGGCCTGACTCGGTGCCAGAGTCGGGTCCCAGGAAGGGTCCGGGTAGGAAACGGCCTCTTCCATCAATCCAGGGGGAGACTTTCATCGGTGCCTGGAATGGACCGAAAGAAATCGGAAGGACAGATATTGTGGTTGAGCAGATCAGTTATTCACCACCAGTAACGGCGTATCGGATTGCGAACGATGTTCATAGGGTCAGATTGGAGGGATACCACGCTCAGAAAATGGGATTCAAAACGGGACCTCGGATCGAGAGACCGGGCAACCTGGTCTTGAGTCTTGATGGACACGGGGAGGAATATGCCATGACCATTCCCACCATGCAATTGACGGGATTTGTTCCCCCGCCACCTTACCCCGAGTTGGAAGGCACAGTCTATATTGTGGGCAACAATGGGATCAGCAGCGAAGTTGAATTTGTGGGCAAGGGATGGTTATCGGGGAAGAAGAACTCATTCAAGGCCAAAGTGTTTGAGGAAGGTAAAGGAGGGAAGAAGGAAGTGATATTCAAGGTTGAGGGACAGTGGCAAGGGGAAGTTGGAAAGTCACGGATGCAAAGGGCAAAGCCCTCGGATCAGAAGTCGATACTGATGGAACCCTCGTCTTGGAGCGTGTGACCTCGAAGCCAGTTGCGGAACAAGGCCAATTTGAAAGCGGACGATTGTGGGAGAAAGCAGTCGAAGCCATCAAAAGAGGAGACATGCCTAGTGTCAAGAACGAGGTTGATAAAGTGGTAGCAGCGAATCAAGCTGCCAAAGAGCCCAGGCTATTCAAGCAAGCAAGGTGGACTGAAGTCGAGGAATTGCTGGGCAAGTTCGGACAGGCAATCCAGAAGGAAGAGACAAAAGGCATATGGCGTTGGAAAGGGGATGATGGATTAATATCTGTCGGTGGTGACGACGATGAATACTAGATGCTTGAGAACGAGTGGTTGAATCTATACAACTTTATGACCTTTTCGTTCAGTCCTTGTAGTAAAATGGGCCTCAGTAGTCCTATGATGATAGACTTTTGTATGTCAATGTCATCAAAACCACAGAGGGTGTGGTGCATCAAGGATGATGAGGATGACTTTGTTGACGCTGTGGAGTCTCTGGGATTTGATCATGAAGCTGTTACCTAATCTGGATTGTCTGCTCACCAATATGAGCATTGTTGATGGATGCGGGCTTCGATTGAAGTGGATTTACAACAATACTGTAGGTGACTGGAGTCCTGGTGACTCGTGAGGCTGAATACTCCTTACTGGCGCGGATAAATGATGAACCGTGGAACGACAGTTTAGTGCGAATATCAATCACGTGGCCACCGATGGCGAAATTTCCCTTGCATTGCGGCCTGGATTCGGATTCGGATTCTGATTCTTTGGGTCGCATGCCTCGGCACCAGCGACGAGTCCTTCTCCAGAATTCAGATTACATGTCCTAGGGTTGACAAACGTCTACGAATCGTCACACTGTACGGCCACCCCAAGTCTATACCTATACTTCATATAAATCACATCTCCTACTCCTGGCCAATTCTTCAGCCTTTTGCTCCTGTCCTCTCTGTTCCCCGCCCCAGATTCCACAATCCACAAACATGGCCGACGCCCTCTGTGGCCCCTCCAATCCCCTTCAAAACCTTCAAAAGCATACTCAGATAGATCGGACTCTTCAGCAAGATCGTCTCGTTGCTTCTAGACATTCTCCAGCACAGGTATGTCGCCGTCTTGACCCTGAACCATTCTTCGTCTGATAAGCTAGCAGGGCTTTCGCACTCAAGACCCCCGCGCCGGCTCTCTCGATCAAGACTTCCACGCCTTTGAGCATTCTACTCCTTCTCCCTTCCAATTCCAACAACCGGACTTTGCTGCAGCATTCCCTGCATTCCGACCACAGTCTCACTCACCTGCGCTAGGAGGATGGGCCAACGACTTCCAAAATCTCAAAATTAATGATCAACCTCTACCAGCCCAGCAATTCCGAACAGAGGCACCCCTAGTGAGATCTAATCTAGCTGGAGGATGGCATACCGAGTTCATGCGCCAGCGGTCCTCCGCGAGCACACCCGTGAGTGTCTCACAGGGCAAACAGGCCATGTATGAACCGCAAGTAAACAGCTATACGCCATCAATGATGAACCTTTCACAACCTGCCCCGTATGCCATGTATCAACAGAATCAACCGAATCTATACCAGGAACAACAGCAATATCCGACATCTATGGGACAACAAGTTCAAATGTCTGACGTTGACTTCGAAGCTGCTTTTGCCGATGCTTTGGCTCATGCTCAAGAGATGGATCAAGCGAATTCGCAAACCCAAGAACAAACGAAGGCCCCTCTCGATCAACAAGACTTTTCTTCCCCTACAGAGAAAATCAAAATCGGTTCCGACGCCATCTTATACCGAGAAAAGGACCAACGCTCCGCCGATCAAGACAAACTTGATGCCGACGAACTGGCGCGCACAGCAGGTCAATTACTCACTTCTGTTCAGCATGATACAAGTACCAAATTCCAGAACTCCAACTTCCTAGATTTGATGAGAAGAATTCGAGATCGCGAGATCGAAGTCCAGGACAATGATTTGGCAAATGTCACAACTGGGCAACCCCTGTCAACGTCAACCATCACTGCCGGCGCAAGCATCCAATCCCAATCTCAAGCAGAAGCACAGTCTCAGGACCAATCATCCGAATCCCATTTTGCCTTCCCAAACATGGATACAGTATACGCTCCTGAACCGGAAACAGCTGAGCCAGAAACATCTTGGAACTCACCATACCAACCAACTACTTCCGCCGCTCCGACCCAATCTCCATACACATCGTATGGGTTTGACGATGATCAATACCCGAACAGCTCACCTCAATCACAAGCCCAAGCTCTTCATCCCGGTGGTCCGTTCTATCCAGACCAGTCACCGAGACAGAGACGTGCGCAGATGGAAATGAGCATGAGTGGGGCCATTGATGTTGGTGCCCCGTTGGAGAAGAGGATCTCTGCCAGTGATTTCGAATATCTCGATGAGAATGCCAATCTAGCAAGACGATTCCGATAGGTCATATACAGGATCTGTCAAGAGACTTTCCGAAACGGTGAAGGGTCAAGGATAATGAGAGACGAGGATGACTGCGAGGACTAATATAATGTCGTTACTGTGGTGGATGAAATGGATAGAGACAATTTGAATTTGAATTGCCTACTGAAAAGCATAGTGTCTTTTGCTCGCAGCTCGATCTGTTAAGATCAACATCTGAAAGCAAAATGTCGCCTTCCTGCCAGCCTGAGTACGTGCTGATCCGAGGTGTGGTAAACTACCTAGCTACGACCGACGCAGCCCTTAGCCATGGACCTTGTTAGTCCTTTCCACAAAATACCTCCTGAAGCACTAGCACCAGCACCAGCACTAGCACAACATACTCATCCCCCTGTCGACATGCCACGAGAAATTCCAGTCCTGTCCCATCCCATCGTCGTCGTCGTCGTCGTCATCATCGTTGTGCTCGTCGTCCATTCGATCTGCTCTGGAGGGCTAACAGGGAGGTCCTCGTCGAACTGTGTCTAGCTCTCTTGTTTCCCCTTCATCATTTCCATTTTCCCCGTTTCTACATCTTTTCGTTCATTCAACCAAATTTTCCTTCCTTCCTTCTTTCCTTCCCTCTCCTCCCGTTCTCAACACCAGAACACAAACGGACCCCTCTCCAGCCTGACGTTCTTGTTCTTGTTCTTGTTCTTATTCTTATTGCTGTTTCTGTTCCTGTTCACCGCGCGTCTACGATTGCTTCCGCGAGTCGTCGAGGCAGAGAGATCGCCAGTCCCAGTGCTAGTGCTAGCGCCAGCACTCTCATCCTCGTCATCCTCGTCGTCGGCATCGGCATCGCCGTCTCTTTCACCATCTCGCGCGTCTTTCTCTGCATCACTCTCGTCCTCCCGCTGTTGCGCGTCTTGGTCAGGAAGAGTTCGTGAGATCCAACGTCCCAACTCGTCGACCTCGAGGCCCTCCCCACCTAACGCTTCCCTTCAAACTCGACCTCATCTCCGTCTCCACCAACACTCTCGCCTGCACACCTCCACCAACGCCCCATCATGATCTTGCCACCGGGCAAAACTACACCTTCGTATGCATAGGCGAGCTCGATGTCCGTCCAATCGAGCGCCCATGCGGCGCGGAACGAGTTCTCCATGTGTAGGATCTGGTCGCGTGTCATTGTTGGGGTGTTGCTGGTGGCGTCGTGGTAGTCCGGGTTTGAGAGCAGGAGTGTTTCGAGATGTGTTTGCAGGTGTTGTTGCAGGAGCGTGTCGTTGTCTTCGGGGAGAGAGGTTGGTGGTGGTATGACGGATGTGTCGGTACTGGCGGTGTTCTGATTATTGTTCATCTGCGCTGTGACGGCCGGCCCAAACGCATCGCCATAATTCTGCGCCGCGTATTCGAGAACTTGGATAAGATAGCGCCGTGTTGGGCGATAAAGGACCATCGTGATGCGCGACCAACCAGGGATCTCCCTATGTGTGCTTATTGGTTGAGAGGGGCGGTTTCGCCGGTGGGATGGTGCGTTGTCGGGCTCTGGAGCTTGCGGTTGAGGTGGAATCGGGTGAATGACGCCGCGGAGGCGGAGTGAGAGGTAGGGATGGTATTTGGGTAGTTTTGCTGGAATTTGTGATGTGGGGATGAGTGCGGGTGATAGATTTGATTGAGGACGGGCTTTCATCTGACGGGGAGGCGGAGAAGATGGAGAAGATGGAGAAGATGGTGAGGAGGGTGATGATTTCAGCATCGAGCTTGAAGCTGATGTCGATGAGGCTTTCGTGTCGATAAAAGTTGCCAGGCCTTGGAGCACAATGCACCCCTGACCAGGAGAATCAAGTGCTGGAATCGTCTTGTCGAATGCGGGAATGCAACTGAAGATTGGAGGCCAGAATCCATCTGTGGAATTGGATTTGCTTGTGGTGAAGTCGAGTTTCTGTTCCGATGGAAAACATAGATAGATATAGTTAGCGGACGGCGTATGATCATTGAGCAAATCGAAGAAGCTCAATGCGTATATATTGGGTGGCGATCCAACCATTCCAAGGGCAAACAACACTTGAGACTTACCAAAGGATCAACCCAAGACCAATCTTCCGCCAACGTCTGCCGTTCATCTAGATCTCGTCTCGTCTTCGGCCATGGATGGAGGCAACTATAATGCCCGTACCACTGCGTCGCCGGACCATCCCCCAGTGCCAAATCATCTTCTAAAGGCCGATCCCACTGTTTAGGTGACAGGCCCATCTGGCTCAACTTCTGTGCCATATTGGCATACGTTGTCTCGCTGGCCCAGCTAATGGGATTGTCGGTGAAGCCGCTGGGAGTCTCGTTGATGAGGTGTCGTTGCCAGAAATTGCGGATATGTAAGAGAGTGTGCATATCCAGTTCGAACCTGTGCTGAGGCCCTTTAGGGGTTGATTCTGGATCTGATTCTGAATCCGTCTGGTCTCGTCGTCTGAGGTTGGGAAACATGCTTTGTCGAAAACCTGATCGGATGGCACGATCATGCGACGTGAGCGGTGTTTCAATCCTTTCGTCGATCGTTGTTGTTCGCTTGTACAACGTAGAGAACGGTTGATCCCAGGCGTAAACTCTGGAGAGATCGTAATTGTCACGGGCCGAGTCGACTACGCGGCCCATCTTTGACATAGGCGAAAGCAGAAGGTGCGATAGCATGATTTGGATAGTGTCGAATAGAGGATGAGGCTGGCCATAGCGATAGTTGCGAGGATGAGGAAAGAAGGGCGACGAGAGGAATGTTAGCATCCATGGAGAGTTCTGCGGAGACTCGAATGCTGCGAGATTTCGAGACATGCTTGGGGTGGAAAGGTGGACATTGGCCTGGTTGTATGTTTCTATGAAATCGGCAGGTTAGTGGACAGGTCTGTGTTCATTCACCAGGGCTGAGATGTTTTCGATGTGGGTGATATCATATGAGTATTGAGTAGTATGACACGATGGGAGAACATCACTTACCGAGAATCATGTCATGCAAAACTTCCAACTGCGGCATTAAGCGTGGATCATCATGTTTGCGAAAGGCGACGAAATTTCCCAACACCAGTCGTCGGAGTTGATACGCCGTGGCAAAATCTTCATGCTCGACAACCAGTGGATAGTCATAGAGAGACAAGAACTTGTGTTTCCAGATCAGAGCTTGTTGTGGAAGAAGAGTACTGACGAAGATTTCACTTGTCATGATCAGGCTAACTAGGTCCCGATCGTTGGTGGTGTATGAAGCGATTTCATGAAACAGCTACATCAGTGTCAGATTTACGGGTATGTAACCAAGGGAGGGATCATGGAGCAGTGAAGGCTCTACAAGTGAAGATACTGTTACTGACCTCTTTTGGAAGGCGCTTAAATGGCGCAAGGCTTTTCCATTGTTTCAATCGTTTAGCTGATAGATCCCGAAGCCATCCACGACTATCATCATGCTTTTCATCGTTGCTGAGATGGTCATCCTCAGGGTCAAGCTGCGAAGCAGATCGTTTCGATGATAGTATCTTCATGGCGGAAGGCTTCTCATGAGATGTTGAACTTGTCGAGGTTGAGATGGTGGGAAGATCAAGGTTAACGTCATCGAAATCTGAAGGTGGATCGCTCAGGTCGGAGTCAGAGCTGGTCTCAAGCGAGGAGGGAAGACAGTGATCAAATTCTTCAGCTTCAGAGGGTAGATCGGTGTGATCGGACCCAAAATTGAAGTTAAGTGACGAGAAAGATGGAGATATTAGATCGGTGACCTCGTTCTGACCTAACGAAGACAGGTTGTTGGAGTTCTGACGGGAATGAAAGTCAACGATTCCATGACTTGAGGAGCTGTAGATTTGAGATCTTAAATTGGCCATTTGTACCAAGTCGAGGACCACCCCGAATAGTCGTGGTAGCAACAGAGGGCTCCAATGATAACGGACTTTGATATCAACCAGGGTCGTGTCTGGGATGGAAATAGACAAGAACTTTCCTTCTAGCGTTGTTCAATAAATGGTTGGGTCGATAAGATGCCCTGTTGAAGCATGTATGATGGGTCAGTGCAATCTGAGGCCGACAGTAGGACAACAAGATAGTGGTGTAGAGGTCTTAAAAAACTGATCAGGAGCAGAACTGTCTGATCCGCCGTTTGAGTCTCGCGATAGTGTGGCCTCTATGTTATAGGTTTCTTAATCAACATGGTACTGTGAAACGCTCCAGTTCTTCAAGAGGAATCGCATTGATTAAGCTGTGTTGCTCGTGTGAGTTTCTCGCCAGTTGTGCAGTGTGATCAGCAAGAGCTCTCACTTTCAGGTTTGTTGTTGGGATAGAACAACAGATTGCAGACAATGTTGATGAGGACATGTAGTGGTTCAAGAGAGACCAAAGACTTGGAACGAAAAGGAATGAGATGCTGTGTGAATCGAAAGAAGAATTGAAGCAGTCGATCTAGAAAAAGTAACTTGACGGCCGTCCTAAAAGGTGAAGTCAATGAAACCCAAAAGTCTGGCACTGTTGAATCGATACGCTGTGGGAGTGAAAGGGAAGGCCTTTAATAATTGCTTAGTATTGTTTCTGTATGCACATATGGAAACCACCCTTTGTATGTAACTCATGCTTGCTCAGACAATGTATTCATGCGTATGCTTCGTCGGTTGTCAAATGAGGATGTCTATAAGTCGTAACTCATTGAAAGATTTACCAAACCAACACGGTCAGGACTGACAACACGCTTGCAAAAATACTGACAGAACTCGACTGACCCAATCGAATAGTAGCAGCTGCGTTGCCTGTGGCCGATGGACTGGCTCCAGAACTAGTCGCTGATCCACCTGCTGGTGTACCATCGTCCTCAACCCTTGTGATGAGATATATCTCACCCGTTGAATCTGAAGTCAGATAAATGCGACCCTGGGAATCGAATGCCATGGCTACAGGACGGTGGCAATTGCTGGGACATCTGGAAAGATCTTCGTTTGCAAAGATATCCGTTGCCGCAGTCATGCTATCGGGCGCATCGACAGGCTCTCCATCTTCGTTCCATGCGACGACGGACAACGCATATCCAACAGGTTCGTCACGATTCCAGCTTCCATGCCACGCAATCCAACCTTCTTGGCCAGAATTGTTGAATTTGATGTCCAGGGGTGCCATATGAGCCTGGAAAGATAGACGGGAGGAACTTGTTCTGCACAGAAATCGTCTGTTCGATTTTGGTTGTTCGATTCTGGGGTAGCATCAATGGCAAATTGATCACCGACGGCGAGACTGCTGTTTTGTGGGAGTTCATCAGCTTCCCACACAGCGAAGCACCATGGATAACCGAAGTTATCACCCTGTCGGTCGTATTCCGTACCATTGAGGTAACCAAGAAAGTTCAACTTTTCTGCAGGATTGTTTCGGTGAACGTCGACACCATGACGGAAGAGGCCATCGGCAGAGTTCTCAACGCCCCAGATGCCACCGCTATTTGGATGTTCGGCAATTCCAACTTCATTGCGCAGACCCCAACCGAGGAGAAGACCCTCCGAGTTATAGTCGTATGGTTCGGTGGCGTTTGTCAGATTGAAGGCTTTGACTTGAGAGCTTCCTGTTGCGATGTCGAGTGCGAGGATATCAATATTCTCCATGCTACCTTTGGAGATGACCATCATGCCGGGTGCGATTTGCGATAGGAGGAGGGTTCGAGTGGAGTGCCCGTTACCAGTCAGGTTGGAGACGAGGGTGTTTTGATTGGAAACTGTTCGTGCAGAAGGATCATAGGTCCAGGAGAACAGATTTGCGGAGTTCGAGGCGTAAAGAGTGTTCCCGTCTGGGGACAGTTCAATGCCATGGTTAAGCTAGGCTTTTGGTCAGCAGAAGTCGGCGAGAGTAGCTACCGGCAAGAAGGAAGACATACATCGAGATCTTGGGTAACGTTCGAGGAAGCCCCGATGGAGACACAACCGTTTTGTTCCTCAATTGTATGTGCAGAAATAACACCACTTCCTTGTTCAACGACCAACAGATTGCCCTCAGAATCAATCAAGATTCCACGGGGTCTGGCAAGACCGGTCGCCACAACCTGATACGTGTACCCCGACGCAATTGAAGGTCGTACACCATTTGAAGGTGCGGGCCCGCAACTAGAAGATTGAGCAAGCGTCAGGCTGGGTAGGAGGAGGATGGTGGCGGCAATGCCAATGAGCTGGGAAATTGTCGACCGCATTGTGCACCGTTACTGTAACACTTTGATCTTTTATTGCGGGAGGGACGGAGCACTTCAAAGGGACAAATCTCCCAAAAACGCAGGAGAGCAAGAGCGAGTTAAGAAAAAGTCCATAGTTGGAGGCGCAGGAAAAACCCAGGATTTCGAAGGACCCAAATAGACATCATCGACTTACTTCTTGGGAGATGGCATCTAGAAAGTGTCAGTGTCACATTGGCACGGAGCAACAAGAATCTCCCACATTTGGTCGACTCCAGGCACGCCAGGTGCCTTCAGGCGAGGAGGGATGGAGTTTCATGCATAATTCTTTGAACGATGAGATCATCCAAGAGTCTTGGGGTGTGAGCAGGACTTGGGGAAACACTTTGTGGATAAGCCCGGGGATCCGCATGTCTGCAGGAACTCAATGGCGGCCCCAGCGCCAATGTCCAATCCCAGTGTATGCCTGACTCGGAGAGGGCAGAAGACCAACCGCCATATCCGGGCCAGCCTTATTCAAGGCAAGTTTGGCCAACGGTGGCTTGACGCTAGCATCTGATGGTTGATAACAATTGCATCTTTGCCATGGCAGGGCGGCGTGGCAGGCTGGCAACATAGCGCCTCGTGGGCCTCGTATCTACCTACTCATGCAAGGTTAATAGCCAAGTTTCTCAAGCTAGAGATCAAGAGAAGAGTGGTTTTCTGCAGGATACCTACTCCCAAACCAAGCAGCAACCTGGAGAGCAGATTACTGATTTCTGTCTGGCTAATGCCAATATAGCCTAGATGGAAACGGACGCAATGAATGATTTTCTTTGTTGGTGGTTTACTTTCTCCAAAATGTGTGCGCATGCATTATGACGCCAAGCCACGGCCGACGCGTCCTCCAAACCTGCAAGAAACGGCAACTGTGCACCTGCCGTGTCTTGTTCGAATTTGGGTACTTGTGGTTCGCACTTGCCGCCCTGACTAGCTACCTTAGAGCACAGTGGATGTCAGGGTTAATGAAGCAACACCCGTTTCGACGAGATCGACTGAAACCCAGCCCCATACACTATGGCATCGACTCGGTAAATATGCAAAGCAGTGGGCAAGCGGGCAATTACCTAAGCAGTCAGATTGAGCGGATAGATGCTCCTCTGCGTTCAGTATAACACCGACAAATGCATCCCACAGTACATTATATTTTCAATATCGTTCTGCTATACAAGACTCGGACGAAAAATACCAAAGGTCAATACTCGAGCTTTTTACCCCTGTAACTCGTTGCTAATACCACCAATCGTGACAGTCTTGATGACCGTATACTCGTCGATTCCATATTTAGATCCCTCACGGCCAAATCCCGATTGTTTGACACCGCCAAACGGACTGGCAGGATCTGAGATCAATCCCGTATTGACACCGACCATACCCACCTCGAGTGCCTCAGCCACTCTGTATATGCGTCCTACGTCTCTGGAGAAAAAGTATCCCGCAAGTCCTACCTCGGCTGCATTCGCCCACTCGACCACCTGTTTCTCAGTCTCGAAGGGAAAGATCCCTGCGACAGGACCGAATGTTTCTTCACTGGCAATGGCCATGTCTTTGGTAACATTCGAAAGGACGGTAGGGGCGAAGAAGTTATCACCCAGATCGGGCAACCGTTGTCCTCCAACAAGGAGTTTGGCGCCTTTGCTGGTTGCATCTTTGACGTGTGATTCAACCTTTTCTACAGCACGGCTGTGGATCACGGGGCCATGAGTGACACCCGAGTCAAAACCATAGCCCACTTTGAAGCCCTGGACCTTTTCCGCAAATTTGGATACGAAATCATCGTAGATACCCTTTTGAACGTAGATTCTGTTGGCGCACACGCAAGTCTGGCCTGACGATCGGAATTTGGAAGTGATAGCGCCTGCGACCGCGGCATCTAAATCGGGCGCATCGTCAAACACGATGAAAGGAGCGTTACCACCGAGCTCGAATGAAAGTTTCTTGATAGTGCTGGAGGCCTGTTTCATGAGAATCTTGCCCACATTCGTAGAGCCGGTGAACGACACTTTCTTGATGCGAGGGTCTGTGGTAAGAAGTTCGCCAACTTCAACTGTGTTCTTGAGTGCAGTAACGATATTGACCACACCTTTGGGAATACCTGCTCTTCTGGAGAGTTCTGCGAGGGCGGCCGCAGTAAATGGTGTCTCTCCGGGTGACTTGGCCACAACGGTACATCCTGCAGCGAGAGCAGGGCCTATTTTGCGGGTTATCATCGCTGCAGGGAAATTCCACGGTGTGATCAGACCCGTAACACCCACGGGCTGTTTGAATGTCATGATGCGGTTTCCAGGCACTGAGGCGCCAATGGTGTCGCCATATGTGCGAGGGGCTTCTTCACTGAACCAGAGAAAGAAGTTATTGGCATATGCGACTTCACCTTTGGCATCCGCAAACGGTTTACCATTCTCCCATGTGATAAGGGTCGCTAGATCCTCTGCATTCTCTTGAACCAAGTCATACCATTTTCGCAGCCAATTGGCACGCTCACGAGGGAGGGTCTTGCGGAAGCTGGCAAAAGCAGTGGTGGCGGCATCAATGGCCTTGAGCGTATCATCTTTATTAAACTCGGCAACTGATCCGATCAGTTTGCCTGTGGAGGGGTCGTGGACGTCAAAGGTCTCTCCTGAACTAGCGTCGACGAACTCGCCATTAACAAAGGACTTGCCAATCAAAAGGGAAGGGTCGTTGAGTTTGGGAACTGTGTGGACCATGGCTGCGGATGTGATTCGATAGGATGGATGGACAAAGTCAGGAAGGAATTTGAGGAGTCGTGGTCGAGAAGACGTGTAGAGCGACCGGAAATATAAAGAGGTACGAGGTGTGAGAGGCATGATGAGATGATTTCTAAGGAACTCGAGTCAAGCTTCTGGACTTTGTGGCAACCCGGACTACGAATATGACATTTCGGATGGAGGTCGGGAAGAGCCAGAAGCTAGGATTTTTCCAGTCTTGTCGTGTTGATTAGATTGGATATCCGTAACACTAGTTAGGCGCACTCTTGATCTGGGGATAACGAACCAAGACAGTACGGGTCACGTATCTTGTTCCGGTTGTACGGTGTCTAGTCCGAGACGGAAAGGAGTTTTGCTGTAGTAGAATTATGGAGGCGTAGGGCGGGCTTTGCGCGTGGACACGATGGGTACGAACTCGACCTCGACCTCGACCTCGAGACTGAGAAGGAGAAATGAGGAGAAGTCCCTGCCTCGGAATGACGTCAATTGAAGTTCCCGTGATGAAGAGACTGTCCACACACCCACACAACTCACCATATAGCAGGGATAGTCAGCAAGACAGATGCGATAGAGTCCTCTGCCGTCAAGGATTGGGAAGAACCGGCATTGTTCGCCGGATTCTCTGACCGGGAGAGTGTTAGGTTTCTGGATAGAATCCCCAACTTTGAGAATGGTAGTGTAACCGGCACGGTCGCCAGTCTGCGTAGCTTTCGTATGGTTCTTTCGTCCAATCGGATCCCGCAAAAGACCTCCCAAATCCAACATCCGGTGGACGGCCATCTTGAGTACCACCACCGCCTTACCGCTTTTGAGGTTGACCCGAACCTCAAGCAGAGATCCAAGGACCCTGACAACCATTGAGCACCCCCGCATCAATAGGGCTTGATTTGTCGAGGCTGCTGACAATTGACTGCTGAAACATACGGTCTGAAGCAGATCTGTGAGAGAGACCCGGAGCATTGAGATGGGGAAATTGGTTGAGACCGTCAATTCTCTTGCCGCTTCAGAGTTCTTTGAACAGTACGCCTCTCGAGATATACTTGGCACAGTCAGTGCGGTCGATCTTGGAATAGCATTGTCAGCCAATGATGCTGCAACTATCAGCAAGGACACGCTCGAGTCTTGCTTGGCACTCATTGAAGAAACCAGTGCACATGATTATCAACACTCCGAGATGAAATGGTCAACGACCAAGAAACGCAAGGAGATGAAGCTGCCCGATATGAAGTACATTACTCTTATTGAAGAACAATCCGGAAATCTCATAGGCTTCATCTCGTTCATGGTCACCTATGAGGATGGATATGAGGTGCTCTACATTTATGAGATACACTTCATCCCGCAGTGGCAAGGTAAAGGGATAGGGAAGAAGCTGGTTCACGTGATCGAACAGATCGGGAACAATGTTGGTCTTGAGAAAGTCATGTTGACCGTCTTTAGAACAAATACTCGAGCTGTCAATTGGTACCAGAACCTGGGATATGTCGAGGATGAATTCTCGCCTGGCCCTCGCAAGCTGAGGAATGGGACCATCAAGGAGCCAACATATATTATCATGTCAAAGGTGTTGCGAAGTTGAAAGAGGCTACAATTCCCCTGGATTGTTCTCAATATTTAAGAGTGCTCTCATATCTGACGGACACTCTTGCCTTTCATCTCAGGTCTTTCCATCTCCCATTCATCACGCATCACCGCGAACAACGTATCACCAACTAGAATTGTCAATCCCAAACTCCATACAAGGGTGATGGCATAGAAGAAATTGGCATTCCCAGAACCAGCATAAATCCATAAATGATAAAATGCAGGGCCAAGGAGGGTCGAATACAGCAAGATTGAAGCTGCAATAAAGGTGTAACGAGTGACTGGGGGGGAAGTCAGTAAGATGCATTACCATAGGCAGTTCAGAAGCTTACGAGGAAGAATGTGTTTGTACAGCGGGAGAAAGCCAAGGTACAAGGACACATCTGCAATGCTCGGATATGGTTTGAAGATGGCAAACAATCCCAGGAGGCTAGTGATGACGAATATTGGTTGGGTATGAAGCCGAAATGTCAGGGCGCCGACGTAACCCACAAGATGCAACCAGAAGACTCCGATGAAAAAGTCTCGAAAGGAATCGAAAATTTCGATGAAGAAGTACCACCAAAGACCAACGTTGGGCGTCAAGTCGGTGACAGTGATCTGTGCTCCGTAGCAAGATGACAAGAAATCCCAAAATCCTGTCGTTAAGATAGGTGTAGTTCCCAGTAATGCGGCCAGAATGGCCAGATAAGATGCAATCGATTTGACAATGAAAGAGCCAGATGCGATCGAAGGATTGCTCTTGTAGGCCAGGAGTAGTACAGGTGGCACTAGCAGGGCTGGATACATCGATAAGTACGTGCCAATCGCGAGGCCGAACATGGCTCTGATTTCATTTCCTGATTGCGAATTCAGGACAGCCTGAATAATGGCAGCATTGGTGAAAATGTTGGTCGATCTCCCCAGACAAGACAAGACAGTGAACGGATTGAAAAGATATGCTGCCGTAATTAAAGTACCATCCAACTTCTGAAATCTTGAAGAAGTGACGTGCAACCTATTGGCAATGAGATGCAACGAGAACGCGTTGAGAAGGTCGAGAGTGACGAATATCAAAGGGGCGGGTACAATGTCGAAGATGACCAAAAGTAAAGGCGCCTGATGGAAGACACCGCCATCATATGGTGACAACCCATGTGTGTATAGAAAAAGACCTTCCTGAAGTCGCTTAAAACTGGAGATGGGAGTAGAGATTTCCACTTGTGAAGTGAGGAAGTCTGTGAAATTAGGGAACACCAGAAACACCAAAAGTCGGAGGACAATCGCCCCGGCATATATCGAGATCGTCCTTCGATCAAGCGATATTGCCATGCTGAATGCTATAACCCGTGGGTGTCGTTAACCATTGAGATTTGGATGATGGGAAATAGGGATGTCGTGAAATGTGTACTCTTGTACAAAAGCCACAAGGTGGCTTGGCCTCTAGTGGCTTGTGAGTGTGGCGTATGTGGCTTTTCGTTTCGGCAAGGTTTCCTCCGGTAAAACTCCGGCTGGAATTTCTCCAAAAAACTTTCCAGGACTTTTTCCTGCGCCCGCTTCGCCGCCATATCGGTTCGCATTTTGATTGACATTTCACGAGCCACCATAAACCACTATGGCGAAAATAAAGAAGAAGGGTCAGTCTGGCCAGGCTAAGAACTACATCACAAGAACTCAAGCTGTTCGAAAACTCCAGATCTCCTTGCCAGATTTTCGAAGATTATGCATTTTCAAAGGCATCTATCCGCGGGAGCCTCGAAATATCAAGAAGGCCAATAAATCGGCTACTCATTCGACCACCTTTTACTATACCAAAGACATCCAATATCTCCTCCATGAGCCCCTTTTGAACAAATTCAGGGAACAAAAGGCCCTCTCCAAGAAGATCGCGAGGTCGTTGGGGCGCAATGAGATCCAGGATGCTGTTCGTCTCGAGAAGCAGGCCACGCCCAAGATCAAACTCGATCACATCGTCCGAGAAAGGTATCCAACCTTCGTCGACGCTCTAAGAGACCTCGATGATGCTCTGTCACTCCTGTTTCTCTTTGCCAATCTCCCCTCCACCTCGACAGTTCCTCCAAAGATCATCGCTAGGTGTCAGCGGTTATGCCTAGAATTTGAACATTACCTGATCGCCACAAACTCGTTACGAAAGTCTTTCCTTTCCATTAAAGGGATCTACTACCAAGCAACCATCCAAGGTCAAGATATCATGTGGGTCGTGCCATACAAGTTCGTTCAGAAAGTTACACAGGATGTTGATTACAGGATAATGGGGACTTTCGTCGAGTTTTACTGTACCTTATTAGGATTCGTCAACTACAGGCTGTATACTTCTATTGGCCTTGTATACCCGCCAAAGTATGATGCTGCAAGTGATGATCGTGGAGCTGATCTGGCCGCCTTCACCCTGGAAGGCAAAGGCCTGAGCGCTCCACAAGACCAAGAATCCGGTCGAAAGGAGCTGACCAATGGCCATGCTGAAGTTGGAAATTCCGAAGCACTCCAAGCACAAATCGATAAAATAGCAACAGAAACGGTCGATGACCAGGATGAGGTTCAAGAAGAGACCGAGGTGGACGATACAGCTGAAGAAGCAGCTATAGACGAATTCAAGGTGACGGCACCCGAAGGAGATATTCTTCCACAGCCAGATATCTCAGGTGAACAGGCAGCAAACCTATTTTCCGATTTCACAGTCTACATTTCGAGAGAAGCACCTCGGCATTCAATTGAATTTCTTCTACGATCTTTCGGCTGTAAACGGATTGCATGGGACACGGTTTTGGGAGAGGGTGCATTCACACATGATGAGACCGATCCTCGTATCACACATCAAATCGTCGATAGGCCCATTCCATCACAGGCTCAAACTATCACTCAAGGCGATGAAAAATCAAACGGCAATAAAATGCAGACAGTGAAACCTGGATACTTCGTACCTGGCCGAATATATGTCCAGCCACAATGGGTATGGGATTGCGTCAATGAAGGCAAACTCCAACGCACAGACCTATATGCTCCTGGTGCAACCCTTCCTCCTCATCTGAGCCCCTGGATCAAGCCGACCGCTGGGCAATACGACCCTCGAGCGACCCTAGAAGAGCAGGAAATGGAAGGCGAAGCTGATGACGCTGCCGACGAACTCGAAAATGGTGGTGAAGAAGATGCAGAAGACGATGATTCTGATTCCTCTGCTGAGAGTGACATCGAACAAGACGACTCTGATGACGCCTCTGTTGACGCTGGTGACATGGATGTGGCGAGTGACGAATCTGACGCTAACTCCGACGCCTCGTCCGGATCTTCTGCCTCAATATCCAACGGCTTTGACGGTTTCGCCGACCAGCAAGCCTCCGATGTAGATTCAGATCTCGATGAAGAAGCCCAGCATCAAAAGGAACTAGAAGCTGAGGCTCTTGGCAAATCCGTGTCCTTGTCTTCAGCCACAAATGACCCCGAACGTGCCAAGAAGGACAAAGCTAGGAAACAGAGGCAAAGCAAGCAGACCAAGCAGGAAGAAGAGATCGAACGACAAAAGATGATGATGAGCAACAAGAAGAGAAAGCTGTACGAAAAAATGCAGCACGGAAACCAAAAGCGTGATGTCGAGGCTGAGAAGTTGAGGGCCAAGAGGAGAAAGTTGGAAAGGTCTGGCGGGAAGAGGGCCTAGCGCCCGTGAAATAAAAGGCACTTGACGCTCGAACTGTTGTCCAAGTTCGGAATGCAAGAATTTCGTGCACGCTGCAATGATAACCACATAATTTACGCGCTTCTTGAGAGATGCACGGATGCAAAAAGGTTGTACCACATGGCGAAAAGAGTCTTATGACAAAATATAAATCCTTCAAGCTCTGCATCAACGTATTCATTGCCAACTTCGATTGAGATATTCAATCCCTGAAATCTGTCCACCTTTCCTGCCTCTTCCTGGCAGTCTCTCCTCCCATGCTGTTTTAGACGAATTCGCAGACCACAACGCGTTACTCCTTATCCTTTACAAACCACTTCGCCAGAATTAACAGTTTGGTATTGAACCCCGGACAAAGTTTCAATATTGCGCCAACTACTGTCGAGGAGAAAGATAACATTCCTGCTACATATCGGTATTTGGTCATTCCATAGCTTTCTTGGATGCAAGGCTGCCAGTCGCTCTGTGGGTGATCGGAGATCCAAACTGGTAACACTGACACTGACACACGACTATTCCGCCTGATATGTCAACAATGGTTCAAGACTTAACGCCGTATTGGTCCCTATCCACGCTGACCCAGCAGCGACAATCCTTGTTCAATTCGGCCAGGTCGTTGAGGAAGCTAGAATACTGAATCCGAGTCCTCCACGATCTAGCCACCTTATTGTATTGTCATTCGATATATCTTCTAGTACTCTGAGGGCCTTCTTTGTGAAAATTGCATCACTATCGATGCAGCACGCAATCACTCTTCAATACACAAAGAATTGGTCAAAGACGGCAAGTTGGAAATATTGCTTAGTATATTCAGAGTCAAAAATATCTGGTCTTGACTTCTTCCAATGTCAACTCCTGCTCTCTCACAAGGCTCTTCCAGCCGAGTTCTCGCCAGCCATTCAGTGTCTTTGGATACGTCGGTAGTACACCGTCAAGCTGAGCGTCGTGGGCCAAAACCACAAGCACTTCGGGTTTCTCATGAAGCAGTTGCGTTTTACTGATCGTCTTTCTTGCATCGATTGGATTCTTATGGAATCCGGGCTGCCCGTTCGGTCCCACGTCCACACTGATGTCCTTGGAGCGATCCTCCAGAAGTTTTCGATGATGGCAACAATCCCCGCCCATGGCTATCCATTCATCCTCGCCTGTCCGTGCAATGGCCATTTGATGCCCTGGCATGTGTCCAGGTGCGTCCAGGATGAAGAAAGAACCGTCCCCAAACAGATCTACCCCTTTCTCAAACGGGAAGCTAGCTGGAACCGAGCCAGGTCTGAAACTCTGAAAATGCTTAGGCTCCAGTTCTGAGAAACCAGCATGGTTGAGGACTGTTCCGTCAAAGGGAGAATTGTCTATCTTCGGGTAGCCGGGAGAAATGCAAGCACTTGTTCCAGGCCCTAGCACAAGCTTTGCATTTGGAAACCTGGAGGCATCGCCCGAGTGGTCGAAATGCATGTGACTCAAGACGATTGTGTTCACGTCTTCAGGGCTTACTGGGCCTCTTTGAAGGAGATCGTAAGCATCTGCGGGCACATATGGGTCGATAGATGAGTAGTCTTCTCTGATCACGCGCGGGTTTTTCTCTAAATCCTGGACTCGACTGGTCAGTCGACGTGCAAAAAGAACATTTCCTCATAAGAGCAAGAAAGACTCACCTTCCGCATTCCTAGGTCAAACAAGACGTTATTACCAGAAGGATGATGGATCAGAAAGCTATAGTCTGGAGACAGATGTCGGAGTTTCGTGTCGCCATCAGCAAATATCCACCTGTCAGGGAGGAACAAGTATCCTGTTGTCAGAAGGGACACCTCTACCGTGGACGCCATCGCGTCGCCTAGGCTGTGGTTGATGCAAACTGGATCCGGTCATTCTCGGTGACTCTGACTACTCTTCCCGATATATGATGTGAACACCAATTTGATACCCCGGGATACCCTGGGAAATGCCTCCCAAAGTGCCAAGTCGGTGTTAAGACCTGTGAGTAGCCTTGTAAGCGCGAACCTTGTCGAGTACTCAGCCGTTCCCGATATTACCCCAGAATACTCCGGACATTTCCCCAGGGACACTCACAACTCCGGAGAAGCCTGTCTTCTAGGGAATTAAGCTCCTCTAAGGCAAAGGTTGTATATAGACTTAGCGTGGCTTTGAACTCTATCAATTGCGGCGCAGAGGTATTCATGGAAGGAATTTTTGCAGTCTTGACATAATAATTCAATAGCCTCACCAAACATCATGGAAAGAATAGATACCCATACACATGTTGTCCCAGAGGCCTGGAGGAAGTATTGTATAGAGCATGGATTCAAGCGGCCAGACGGCATGCCAGCGATTCCAGTAAGTAGTTCTTGCTCGCAAGAACAATACGCCCCGACTAACCGCATTTCAGGCATGGAGCCCGGAAACACACATCGAACTGATGGATCAACTACGCATCTCGAAATCAGTATTGAGCATCACTTCTCCCGGCACACATCTAAAGGCTGGCGACGACGCCCTTGCCCGTCGTATCACTCGAGAGACAAACGAGGAGGTCGCTGAGATCTGTAAAGCTAATCCCGACAAGTTCGCATATTTTGCATCCCTCCCTTACCAGACGTGGATGGCTCCATTGAGGAGATCGACTATGCATTGGATAACTTGTCGGCAATAGGCTTCGCCCTGATGACCAATGCACATGGCTATTACCTGGGTGATGCTTATTTAGAAAAGGTCTTTGCGAAGCTCAACGAGCGGAAGGCAGTGGTTTTCTTACACCCTACAACCTGCCATGCACACGAAGCACCAAATGCACCGAGACCACTGTCACAATATCCGGCACCAATGATGGAGTTTTTCTTCGATTCAGCCCGTGCCGTAATCAATCTGATTCTCTCAGGAACAGTTTCCCGGTACCCAAATATCACATATCTAATCTCGCATTGTGGAGGCGCACTGCCACCGCTTATCGAACGGTTTTCATCCTTTTCAACGGCCGTTCTTGGTGGTGATAATGCTATCAGTCCAAGCCAAGTGAAGGAGTTGCTGAAGTCTTGGTTCTATTTTGACCTCGCTGGGTTCCCGTTTCCAGACCAGATACACGCATTGCTGCGTGTGACTGACCCTTCGAGGTTACTGTATGGCAGCGATTTCCCTTATACTCCTGCCACCGCACTTCCCCGGATGGGCAAGACTATGGACGAGCATCTAGAGAAGACGTTTGACGGAGATACTGTCCGGGCAATCTACTCGGGCAATGCGAAAGAATTGTTGAATCTGTGATGATTTAGGTGTTAGAGCAAAAAGCCATAGCGCTCATTCGAGATCTCTGGCCTATTTTGGGAAAGTTTCTTGAGTGTATCTCTTTAGAGGATTTCCAAATGCTCAACTCATAGTCATGGTGTTCGACTGCTTGCGCTGTGCATGTCCCAGAGAGCTCAGAGAACAAGATCTTAGTATGTTCCTTGGTTCGCTTAGAGCTACAGGAGCCAAATGTACCAATCGTGGCAGAGCCTGATCCACTGAGAAATTGGCTGCATTGCAATCTTCATCCAATGAATGCCTCCCACAACGTCGATCAAGCTGAATTCGGCATTTTCGTCTTGATAGCTCACAAAAGTTTCCTGCAATCCTTTGAGCAGTCGAAGCGGTACACTTGTATCAAGGTGAACTACAGTATGTCTCTTTAGCCTCGCGCTTGGCATTTTGCTTGCTCACTTCTGGGAACTCCACAGTACGGAGTAAGTCGTCCTCATTCTTTCATCTTCTCTAGACCAGAAGGTCTTGGAACGGGCTCTCCCTGCACATAGACGGCATCAAGCTTCTTCTCATATCTACGTTTGACGCGATCTTTCGAACTTGCTTGATCCCGATGCTGCTAGAGGGGTGGTGTCAGGAGTAGGTTCGCGATACCCTTGGGTAATGGCCAAAAAGACTAGCTATCCTGCGAGAATACACAGATAAACTCGGACCCATAACATATAGTCTTGTCATACCTACCGCGCTAGCGTAATTCATGGCAAGTGGTTACTGACAGTGTCTGAGTAAATATGGCCACATGGGGCACGAAGCCTTACATACCTTCTGAAGCAGTGTTAGCTGCTGATATCACTTTCTGATATTTTCAAAGGCGATATGCAGGGTCTCTAGCGACTGAATGGAAGAACGAGAGAACTTCAATCATGTTGACTTCACGGATTGTCCTGACCTCTCAAATCTTCTTCGTATTCCTGTCCTGAACCTGTGGGACCTTCCCAAGAATAGTTGTTTGAGCGAACAAAAGTTCTAACTTCGCTCAATGACAGATCCCTGAGGAGAGGTGGACTTCTGGTCCTAAAAGTTGTAGCCAGGCTGCATTTACTCAAAGTCTAGTAAACTCTTCGTAGCTGAAATCCACCCCGCTGTTTCACTATTGTCTTGTGTGGAAAAACTTGCACCAGACAGGTAGCTGAGAAATCAGCAGTGCCTGTAGAATCTTGATCGGATAATGGCATGCATACTTTGGGCCCCTCGAGGTATCTTTCAGGGATTTACCAGATGGCCTCCAGAAAACCGTGGAACCACAAATGTCTGGCTTTGTCTACTTTTGCAGTTCGGGACAATCTGGCCAAGTCTTGCTGCGCTCTGGATGAATTCGTCAGGCATGTCCCAGCCGCGTGTAGGCTGGTTTGCGGCATCCATGCAGATCCGAAACCCCTTTGCTCAAAAGGCATCACCGTGATGGGTGACTTTAGCAGTCTTGAACCTCCCTGCTGTCCATGATCTCAACGCTTCCCCTTTGAAGTAGTTCAAAACCATGAGCAGATGAGCCATGAACAGTATGACCGCCATGACCCCAAAAGGCACTGAATATCCAGCACTTGTATTCCACGGTACGATTGCATAACTGATCCCGAATGCAGCCAGATTCTTCATCCCATTGTAAATCACCATCACCATGTCCATTCGAGCCTCGTATACGTCCAAAAGGTATGCGAAAGAGATGCTGAGGGATGAGACAAAGCAGAAGCTCACTGAAATTGATGTGTCAGTTTCCGTTCGGTTGGGATTTTGAGGAGAGGCATACTCAGACCGCTACCAATCAGTGGAGCAACCCAATGGCAGTGTTCTTGGGTGCAGATTCCGAACAACAGAAGTCCTGCAATACCAACGACTCCAGTGAACAACAAAAGTGGTAAGCGGTGTTCAGGCTTTGGCTTTGGCCCTTCTCTGGTCGTCCAGCGGATAAACAGTCGATCCGCCAAAATGCCGCAGAACAGCATCGCCAACCATGTCCCAATCAGAGGAGCAATGAAGGTAAGACCGGATTGTCCAATCGTGAAAGGATACACAATTAAGTATGTGAGGGATTGCGATGTCTAGAACGGGTCAGAACAATCCACGTCGTGGAGAACTGATCACTTACCAGCAGATAGCTGTTAGTAACCAAGCATAGAGAAAAGAAAGTCATGTGTAGAAGGATGATTGGGTGGCCAAAATATTGGAAGACGATCTTGAATCCACTGGTAAGGCTAAAAAGAGGTTAGAAAATCGTTGGAAATAGTCAAAGTGCAGCCATACCTCTGCGACTTTGGTTTCCCGCCGCCGCTTACTGGCCAGAACCGCAGCTCGTCTTTCCATGTTCTTGGGGGAAAGTTGCTCCCAGATCTCTTCGTGTATTGAGTTTCTGGCTGGAGTAAAAACATTCCGAATGCCGTGGCGAAAGTGATGATGGCCAGTATCCATTCAACCCATCTCCAGCCCAGAGATCTATCCTTTGTCAGCACCGGTAAGGAACGCAATCAAGCCATTCTCATCAGAAGTACATACCCGTTTTGGATTATGAAAGAGCCCACTAATGGCCCGCCAGCAAACCCAGTAGCTTGCAGGATCCCAATCCATGTCATAGCCTTGGCTCGGTCTTTCAGATAGAAAACATCACCAATCAATTGGGGGGCAAGTGTCTCGGGAGGCGCATAGAATGCAGATGCGAGCGTCCTTGCCGCCACAAGGCTTCCGAACGACGTTGCTCTGGCTGCCCAGCAGTTCATGCACGCAGCCGCCACTGCGCAAGACACTGAAATCAGCCGTGCTCCGTACCTGTTGCCCAGAGGCACCCAGATGAAAGAAGATACGCCGTAAGCTAACAGAGGGCCACCGATGAGGTAAGTTGACGAAGCGAAAGAAGAGTGAAACTCTTGAGGGATGATCTGAAGTGCCGGTCCAATGATGATCATGTTGGTGGTACCGAGCAGAATCCAGATTCCAGTGATGAAAAGTATACTGAGCTTTCGAAGAGGACTCCAGTTCAAGGGATCGTGGGGATCCTGGTTCTCCACGATGTCGATCTCCAAGCCTTTACGCTCGATCTCCGATACGTCCATCTTCTCAACCATGCTTTTGCGCTTGAAGTACTCAGCCATATGAGAAGCAGATCCTTAATGAAAGATTCAAAAATACTGAGATGGGCAGAGGCCACCAGACCATATATACCCTCGCAGTGGCGTACATTTTTGAGATTATATGTTCAGCTTGGGGAGGTTGTATGGCCGATGCTGACCCCCGATCTGGGGTCTATCGGATCTGGAAAGACTACCCCAGATTCCCAGGGGAGCCTGGGGTGGATCGGGAGCAGAGATGCTCAATTTTTGGGGCGGAAGCCGGAGACGGAGTTAAGGAGGCCAAGATTTGCTTGGCGCATACTGCCACAGCAAGTTGGCGATATTTCAGCAACTCGGGTACATACTCTGAGTTCGACAGCGAGATGACTGAACACGAGCGCCGGGAATCTAGCCAGCTTCGCAGATAGCTGTGCGGTTCAGCGTTGGTTCGAAGAAGCCGACGGCAGGAATGTCCACCGCATCGGCAGACGGTGAGATCAAAGACACGAGAACCTTAGTTCAGAGATAAATTCTTTACGAAACCTGTGATGACCCTTACCCTCCTGATCAGGGATCATGCATTTTTGGCATCTGTGCTTCGGAAGAGCACTTCTAAATTAGTATCAGCATGATATGCATAACAATTGCATCTGTTGCACGGTTTTCTACCACAAGAGTTGTGCCATTGTTTGTTGGCGGCATTCGGGTGAAAGAATGATTTGAGCAACTTTTGGATTCCCCTTCTCGGGATAGGTTGGCTGAACGATAGGTTGCTTATCTTTGAAAGCACGGCGGAGTGCAAAGTGCACCTTGCTTTGTGAAACACAAGTGCTACACTGGAGGTAAGAGCCCAAAGGCCTCACGCTCATGGACAGCACTTTTCAAAAGGATTATATAACGAAGAAAGGGACATGTTTGTGGCGATCTTTGGAAGGTAGTATTGTGTTTGTCTCATAACCTATCTGAGCCTATCCTTTCATCGAAAGATGTGGGTAAGAGTGCGTAAACAAGGGCCTGATGACAAACTCTCCTGATGATGATTCTTTTACATGATCCATGCTACAACTTCTAATCATGACAGCAGTGCTAGCCACCGAGCATTCAGCACACCACTCGATACTCTTCGAAGTTGACTACCCGACATATCAACCGATATAGATCGAAGGTGTCTAGCCCTCGTAGCCCTGTTCGCCTCCTTTTGGAACCGTGAGAGGCCTATTCAAGAAATATCTTTTCAACCACTTATTGAAGTCCGTGTCTGTCAAGGAGCGACAATCATAATAGACCGTATTGCTCCTTCGCCATCTCGCGTGCTGTTGTAGCCTCCTCATTGCACTCCAATACATGCTTTTGCAGACGAAGTAGCATAAGCTCCGCCTTCGCGCCGAGCTCTGGGTACTTCTGGAATAGCTTTTCCTGCCCTTTAGGAGTTTGAACAAGTGCCAAATCTGCTTCGATGATGCTGATCTGCTGTTCAATGCAGGTCTCAATTCTTCCGACCGCCTTTGCTACTGCCTTGCTGTGATCCGTGACTAAGTAGTCGCGGTATTTTGGAACGAATTCATTGCTGCAAATATGGTTGGACAGTATTTCGAACCGCTTTTGCATAGACCCTTTTCCTGCGATTATTTAGCGATTGCCCGTATGATTTAGGTAAAGAAGAGTCATACCGGTAGGAATCTGAGCATCTGCATACCCTCTTTCCATGATCTGTTTAACGTAACATGCAGGGTGCATCGACATCGCATCACGTCTGATTCTGCTCACCTCGTTATGGCAGTCCTTGATCACAGAATCGAAGATACGTTTGATGATATCCAGCCTGGATATAACGGATACTGGGATTTGAGATCCTGGATCAGCCTCGAAGCATCGTGTGCGGTACGTCTTCCACCGTGATTCAATATTGCCACGCAATCGCTTGATCGAATCTTTACTGTCAGCTTCGAGATGGTGCCATAGCGCAGAAAGCACAGATCTGAAACACTCCACGAATTTACTGTTCCAGCAGTGTTCTCCTAGTTTCGTGGTTTTGTGAGTACCGCGATGACTTATCCAAGCCAGAACCGAGTTCCACCTCCATTTACTTGACGCATCCAACGCAGTGATGCACCTATTCACAATATTGTAGGCCTCCTGCATCAAAGGTTGGTCAATACGATGAGCGAAGCAACGACGCAGATCAGCGTTCAACGCGCGCAATTCCGATATGGTCTCACGAAGAATATCGGGATCTGGCAAACGTGGACGCTGATCAAGGTTTTTGTCGACTCGACAGGAAGACAATAACGTCTCGACAGACTGAGCAAATGCTGGAAGATCCGTCGCTAGAAATCCGCTGTTGTGCTTGAAGAGTTGTTCATGAGGAAGATCTGCAACGAATTCCTGGAGCTGCGAAATTCCTGAGATGTCTTCGTTGACATTACCGTCCCAGTGGAGAGTGTTATCCACACAGAAAACCTGCAGATCCCGACCATATTTAGCGTGAAGCTGTGCTTGAACCCTTGAATTTCTTGCCTGAATGAGGATGCCGTCGATGAGCTTTTCGAGTGCCGACTTCTGTTTTACATATTCCGGCCGGAAGATTGTGTCATTGTTCTCCAGCTGTTCAAGATCTTTCTTCGCTTTGAGAAGCTGTGTCTTGTCTTTGACCAGTTTTTCCAGGCTCAGCCTTTCTTTCCCACTTGGAATGTCGCCAGCATGGGTACAAACAACGGCAATTCTGAACTTGAATGTTCCGTCTTCATTCTTTTCCTTTCTCATGGATGAAACTGTTTGCTCAAGAAGAGCATTGGTCACTACACGGCCAATATTCACGACGAGTAGTAGAAAGTCGCATTTGGCTCTATACCTCATTGCAATGTTTACTCTGGCAGTGTTCACATCTTGAGTTCCTGGAAGATCGACCATGACCAGGTGGCGGCCAAGTTTTACTTCGCTTGAAGAAATCTTGACGTGCTCCACAACCGGCCACAGTCCTGTTTCTTGAATGAAGGATAATTTGTCATCCAATTCTTCTGGTGTTTGTGCTTCTTGTTCCCAGACACCTTCTGAAGTAGTGCTGGGCGGATACCTCAATTTGGTCACAAGTTCGGCGATTCGTGCTAGCGCGGGCTCCATGTTGAATTGCTCGTCCAGGTCAAAAGTTAAGTCTTGGTAGTCACACATATCGCCGAACAAGGCATTGAAAATCTCCTGGGCCTCTTTCCTGTTGGCCATCATGTCTTCGAATTCCTCACCACTCAAAGGCTCTTCTTCCTCGAGAGTGGGCCGATGAAAGTTGTGCAAAAGCCGACAGAGGTAATCGCGAAGGACTTCACCTCTCTGGAGTTTGGCACTGATATAGAATGGCGCCTTTTGGGTTGAGGATGTATGTCCGAATTCAATGGGATAGTGAGTTACAGCTTTTCCACATGCTTCTGCTTTAGCAAGTCCTTGCTGTCCAAGAATTGAGTTTAGTGTGCTGCTTTTTCCATCACCGGAGGCTCCGACGAGACCGAGTCGATAAGTGGTTGGGGCCTCATAATTAGCTAATCGATGTGCTTCTCTTATATGTGCGAGTGGATCTTGTTCTTCGAATTGCAGAAGCAGATCACGGGCATCAAGGCACGCTGCCTTGGCCTTCAAGACCGCCGATTGAAAATGAGGCTCTCTGTATGGAGGGTACCGAAGCTGCCGCGCCGTATTGAGAGCCAGAGCTCCCGGCAAAGGAAGAGTCGTCATCTTGCGGTGATTTTCTCTTCTGACGAATCAAGTCCAGATAATGAGGAGAGTTGGAGGTTGGTAGAGGAACACGAGAGGCGGAACAGACGAGATCGCACGAGGTCATCTTCTCCCAAGGCAGCCGGCGACAGTGAATTGAAATCAGGCAGTGGCGATCAAAGATCGAGGGAATTGAGATCGGCAGTTTTTACAGTGTATGCTTTCAAGGCCTGAAACAAGTGATGGAACTTCACGCAAGCGGGAAGTTATTGTGGGATTCCGTATAGAGTCAGAAGATCGGCTCAGTCACATGTAGACATCACATTCGACCAGTGAATAAGTGGGATAGCGACAGTCTCTGGGTGAATTTCGTAAATTAGTTTGTCAATGCGTGATCTTTGGATCCGAAAAACACCTCTTTTGCAGAGGAACAACTGCTTCCGCTACTGGCTAGGTTGAACAAGACGTGGCCCTTTCTCAGTTCTTTCGGCCTTAACAGTAATATCTGCAGCAATCTCCTCCAGTTGCCTAGGGCCCGATGCTTTGGTCAATTTCTCTCTGCCTTCTTTGGTCAAAGGATGATAAAATGCGGCCAAAGGTGAGCTCTTCCAGAGGATCGCACCCCTCCTGGCACTCTCCACCATTGTCAGGATCAGGAAGAGAAAACTGAGCACGATGAGGACTCCTGGTACGATTATCCAGTACCAGATAACCTTGACTTTTGGTTGATCCTGCCAAACTGTACCCGCTTCCTTTAGGTTGGGTGGGGACGCCAAACTCGCCATGCGTATAGCATTGGTCGCATTTCCGGCAATGTAACTCATTGCTTGACTGTAGCCATCTGTATCAAGTGGCCAGATATAAGCCATCCAGTTGGTGGGCACAAAAGCATTGAAGGTTGGATTCTGCGTGATCTTTCCTGCGATACTCTGAAGCGTAAAGAAATAGTATTCCATGGCGACCGAGGCATTGGCAGTGACAGCAAACTGAAGACTGCCATTGTGAGACGTGCCTTTCATGAATTCCTCTGGCGCCGTGATCTGATAGTCGCCCCTTGGCGTCGTCTGCCCATCGTCCGTAGTCGTGGCAGGGGTATATGTCGCATTGTCATTGCGATATGTGTCAAGCAAAGTTTCCTGAAATACGGTCTGATTCACGGACCCAGAATATTTTTTGACACAGTAGAACAAGGCACATTCCACGCCATGAGGGGTGACTGCATTGGAATTGCCCTGTGTCGTGCCTAACGTCTGCAGAATGGCGAGAGGCGATTTCATATCTTTGAAGAACAACGAGTTCTCGGAGTAAATGTCCGAAGAAGCAGCAAAGATTGTTCGTAGGGTGGTAGTACTATCAAACATTCCGGAAATTTTGAGACCTGCTCCGAGTGAGTTCTCTCCAGGATATGAGTAATTGCAATACGGCGTGGCTGTATCACCCTCCCCATAGGTACCACAGCTTTCGACAATCTTTGGACTGGCATCGAGACACTCGCTGCACACTGCGATCGAAGCATAGGCCGCTGGCCAGGTGCAGTTGCCAGTGCGGCAGTCCGGAACGATATCGACAGTTGTATCGACGGCGTTTACTGCGATTTTCAAGGCAGAAGTCATTTTCGAGTCCGGCCCTAAATCCGCACTCATCGCGGCTAGGAAGGTCAGTCTGATGGGATATCTCTATAGGAGCACGCATACATACAATTACTTGGAGGGATAGCGAGATAGTTGCTATACGTGGCAGTAGCTGGCATATATGCAGGGTCGACTCGTACTGGAGTTGGAGGATAAGTGACCAGTTGTTGGAAGGAGAAGTCAAGAGCCAGTGAGCCTATAGTGATTATGGCTCCGAGGCACACAAGGTTTCTGCAATTTGTGTCAGATAGGCGAGCTGGGTAAGTGGACCAAGACTACTCACCGGCCCTTCATGCTCCAGAGAATCATCATCGATCCCAAGGGGCCTCCCTTGGCCGCGTCGAAAAGCTGAAAGTCGGACAATTTATGGCCATCGGAGAACCACAGCCACTTCAGTTGGCTGATACTAGCAGCGACAGGAATCAACAAGGCCGATTTGACAATCGTGGAGAAGATTGACAAGATAGAATTTATTGAGACGCTGAAGCCGTAGGTACGACCGTTGAACTCCTGTGAAAGAACCCACTTTGGAACTGGTTTCTGGTTTGTTGGTGCTAAGAAGCCAACCATACCCAGCAACGCGGCGACACAGATGAACCAGGCGAATAGTTCCCATACCCACCATCTTTCGACACTTGGTTGATTCTGGCCATAGTCACGGTTTTTCTGATCTTCAGCTGCTTGGGCCGCCTCACGGGCTTCAACCGAGTCGACTGACTGTACCGGAGAAGTGTTGGCGAGCACGTTCTTCTCATATTCCATCTTGGCGGGATCCTTGCCGTGGAAGAGTGAACGTGCAGAGAAGACGAGGAAGAATCACAAAGTTTCGAGGGAAAATATCAGCCACGGCGTTCCCTTTTACGAAGCTCGCCACGGGGCCTGCCGCGATATACGAGCTGATCTGAAGCCATCGCCGGTGCCACAGCTTGCGAATATGTTGTGCTTTCGTTCGACATTAGCGTCGCAGCAACGTACATGAATTCGACGCCACCAAGCCATCTGGAGCCAAGACGTGGCAAGTTGTATGCAAAATCTGTCCATCAAAAGAGCCATGCGAGTCTAAGCAAAGAAGGGCAGAGTGACAGCGCCGGAAGAGGCGAGAAGTGGAGATGGGAAAGGACTAGATTTCGACGGATGGAAAACTATTTACTGTTATGGAGATTTTAATGCTCAAAAGTGGTTTAGCTTGTTTTGGATTTCCCCACGTGGATGGCTGCCTCTCTGACCCCTGACTCCACCATGCTCCACCATTCTCCACCCCTGGAAAAGAGCCTCGTCTGTTTTGTCAATCTCGTTACGTTGGAACTTAGTGTAGAGTCCAGAACTACAACTGTGGATATCCTATTATTCGATTTGATCCGAGAATCAAACAGCATTTGTCTTGAGTCCTGGCTCGTTGCCTGTGGGATATCTATATCTCTGAGTATCAATTAATCAACCAACACAACCTTTCACATCAAGAGGGAAGCATGAGAGTGATCCCTCACGTCTTGAGAGTTGGAGCGTCGCTGCCGTGATAATATCCATCTTCAATGACTCTTTACTGCAGGATCCTATACCACTGTAAGAATGAAGATTCATGTCCGTGCCCGCATGACCGGAAGCTTGACAAGAACCCCCATTCAAGTCTCAAGTTGACAACACGCAATGTGCATGCACTTCAGGTCTTCAACAATGCTGAGTAGTGGCTCGATTGGAATCAGACTGGAGCTTTGCCAGGAGCAGATTTGCCGGCTTATCCAGCGATCTCCCCGATTGACCCAGCTGCAGTAACACCAAGCCTCGGCCTCTCCTTACAGAGAAGATGCCACAACGTCATGCAATGCCGGACGAAAAAGATCAACTAAAAGATGCTGCCTAGGATAATCGAACATGTTTGCCGATATGTAGGTTTAACAATCATCCTAAATCACGGTGCTGAAGTGAAATAACGACATTCTTCTGTCTTAGGCTTCGAACGAAATAATCGCCGAGGTGACGTATTTGAACTACAATGCAAGATCCCAAGATCCCTGCCTGTGCATCTTATCCAGCTTTGGGGGAAGATAATCAGATCTTTAATGATTTTGATGTACCCTCGTTATGAGGAGAATGGTGGTCTAGTCTTGGCACCGATCTAGAAGCGTAGCGTGCCGCTTTACTCAGGCATCATGTGACCTGGCTCAACTTCGGCTTAGCCTCAGCCTGGGCCGCTCAGCCTACTCATCCTTCTCACCAGCTGTGCTCAGTCCCGTTTCTGGGCCCCTCTGGTATTAGATACTCACGCCATACTTCTTAGGTACCTCTCTTTGAGGATGTGGAAAGTTTACACGACTATCCGCGAGGGTACAGTTTTAGGAACCTAAGATCCGAAGCTGTATCAGTCAATCTCCTTGCAAGCCCGTGCGCTAACCTTTTGCGAAGACCAGAATTGGCTTGCGCCTCAGCGAATACGCCCATGGGTACAAGAGCACCATCCCCGCCCATGAGGCGTAGTTATACTGCCTCGTTCTGCCCCGATGTTCTCTACTCTTATAATTCTTAATTGCCTCCATTCACGCCGTATTATGGCCTGGGAAAGAGAGCAATCTCCCTAGTCGCAAAGAAAGAAAAACGAACGGTATTCGCGACAAATCTGAAAGGGTGGGCGGGAGTTCTAGATCAACGGTATGAGTTTGAATAGAAAGATGTGACTGTAAAACCATACCCTTGCCTTAGTCTGAGCACCGCGCCGGCTGTCGACCTTAGGTTTGATATCCGCTGGCGTTTGCGTCGATGACTGGATGCCTTGGCTTTGTAAAGTGCGTCCTCCCAAAGATCCAAGTGATCGGTATGACCGCATGGTACCAACATCAGTACCGAAACCTCTCATACTAGGGAGCGGCTTGCATCCGCAGCCTCGTGGGAAGTCTATACCTGTTGATACCTCGCCAGTGCACTAGATGCTATTTCTTGCTCACCTCGTCCAGCATGATGCCGGTCATACTCTCAGCATAGGTCAGCTGGAGATCCACCCAGTTTTTAGCCGGATGTAATCCCTCCTTGAAGGCAGCGGTGGCCACAACAGTCTAGAAACAGGAGGTCACGCCCGCTGGCACTGGGAAGTTCCCATTTTGGCAGTCATCCATCCCTCGGAAGACGTTTCTTTCCTGCCTACCTTTATTTGTCGGCGCCTGCCCAGGCCTGCCCAGGCCTCCCCAGATTTCCCGCTTCAGCCTTCGCCCATATTCCAGGATAGGAAGGTGCGCCTCGCCTGGTCCACGGCTCAGGAAGGAGTGCAAGACATCGCCGTTGTCTGCCAAGCCACGATCATCTTTTCTTAGTGATGTATATGAGTGATCGCTGGCTTTCCTATAGAGTTTCATAGTGAGACAGAAAAACGTGCTCTGAAGACATGATGCTCAGAAAGATGATGTTGAAAGACAGGTGATATCCAGAATGTTCGCAATCGACTGGCGCGCCGCCCAAGTTTGGGGGAATGATTTCTCGTATTACATCCAAGCGGCAAAGCCCATGTTCGAGCCGCCCGCGAGACTTCTGCGGAACGCACCCGAGTTGCCTGCATTGAATGCTTGAGCATGATTCTGAGGTTGCCCTTTGAGATATCATTTACCGTTGTTATTCACCGGTGGCGAGCTGGTAGATGACTTTACTGTCCGTAAAGACGACACCATCGATCATCGATACAAGTATTACTGGGATGACCCTTCTGTGCTTAAAGACGATATAGCGACAAGATCTTTTGTCACAAGTAGAATCATGGTCGTCACAAACTATATGCCAGTCCTTACGCAAGGAGGTAATTCTACCAGGCCAGCGTCCCTAACACCATTGTCCAGAATGAAATGTTATGTTACTGCAATGGAATAGAATGGCTTCACGTTCAAAAGTTGCACATTGCCTGGCTTCACCCACCGAATAACTGGAGCTCATCCAGCCAAGATCCAAAATACAAAAATGGATATTTATATTTTTTATTAGTCAAAATTTCCTCAAATAACTCGGTGTCTTCACGGGCGTCCTAGGAGACTTCGATGGGCACTTTGGCGGAGTGGTTATCGCGCTACCCTGCTATGCAGTTCCCTGTATGCCAGGTAGTTCCTTCGGGGTAAGCAGATTCCAGATACTCCTGATAGAGACAAAGCTAACTTTCCCTTCAGAGCGCAGGTTCGAATCCTGCAGGTGTCGTATCAACTTTTTTTGTGCAGCCTGTATCACATTATATTTTTGTCGTTTTTTGGGTGGGAAGCGATTCTTGGCGCCTTCAGGGACGGAGTACAAAGCCACCTCACGCAATGCACAGGTGATCAGCAGTGCTTAGCCCATGAAATGCCTGTCGTGTTGTTTACACCAAGGCATTAATCAATCTCATCATACTCGCTACAGGATTCACTGCACACTTTCGGAAAACTAGCGCACGCCGTTTACACATAGATACCTAGCGATCGTGCGCCCGCAATAGGCTCCATTCCCACGGCATGGCCTCTGCAGGGGTCGTACCCTATGGTGATGTGTTTTCAGACATGCCTCAACAGGAGCGAAGCTACACCATTCTTGGTTAAGGAAGGAACAAATCTGCAAGGGCTCGGGCAATTCAACGATATCAGGTTCAAATCTCGATGGCCAATCCAGCTGTTGGGCTGTCATTTACTCTAAATTCGACATCCGTGCTTGAAGAGGCTGGCGGCGAGAAGGAAGGACGATGGATGCCCAAGAGAGGAGGGAACAGAAGTCCCCTCCAAATCGAAGCAAGGGAACTTCTAGCAGATAATATCCCGCGGACAGGATCGACTTTGAAGGCGCCAATAAAGAGTGTCAAGGCGAAAGCTATTGAATCTGAAACAGAGACTAAAACTTCCAGTCTCCTCGGTCTTAGACCTCATGATAGGCACCAGCCAATAACTTCTCCGACGTCCTCGAAGGAAGTTGGCGTCGATGAGCGTACGGCTCAAGGAGATCTCCTGCTTCACTGTCTCAATTAAGTCTGCCAGCCGAAGAACAACAACTCATTCGAGACCTCAATTTTGTCAAGGTTGAAGATATGGATTGTGCCACAAGAAACGACAGACTCAGAACCCTGACTTCGATCGTCTCTCGAGGGGACCAATTGACTGAAATTGAGAACTCGCAGTTGGCCGAATTAAAGGCTAAGGGGACGCGGGTCCATGGCGAGATCTGTCGAAAATGGACGTTGCGAGTATGGATACTGTGAAGAGGAAGAGCGGGCGCGCCGTGCTACCAAAGAAGATCGATCGGCATAAAGTTCTGAACGAGGCAGCTGACGCAGCACCTGTCCCCCACGTTAGTAGTACGCATAGTACGGGTTCATGAAAACCACAGTAGAAATAGCATCAATGCGAAGTTGAACATATTGAGATGATCCTGGACGGGCTCCTGGTGGATCAAGGTATTCCAGATTGATCTCACGGCGTACAGATGAGCAATCATGCCCAATACCACTCCGAGTGTTCAGGTTGGAGACAAATCTTCGAACACTCTGTTAGCCAACCCTTGCAATTGCAAACCCAAAATCCCTATTGCTTCGTGCCATGGACAGGTATACTGGTTGTCTGAATTAGTCAACGGTCCGATATCCTCAGACCCATGCCGCTTTTTGACTTCAAGGTAAATCTCGAGTTGCAGATCACGTGATCTACTATAGCAGCTCCGATTCTTTCCTCATTCATCCAGCGCATTGAAGCTTTATGAAATCACAAGCTCGTGGACTTTCTTATGCCTGTTAACACAGCTCACCAACCTCCATCAAAGGTCTCATCCACTCCTTCGTGACCTGCCATTCATGGCAGCGCAGTCTACCATGCTGCGACTCGCTCGTCCAATGTCCGCCGGCGTGCGCCGACAGATGCTTGCTCAAGCTCAGGTATTAAAATTCGACTCCTCAACACAACTCTCACACGACTAATAATTCCATAGCGTCGCACTTTTGCTGAACGAAAGGACTCACTCCTGAGCTCTGATCCATCATTTTCAAGCTCTCCGGCTGCTGTCAAGACTCAAATTCCTCTCGGACCTGGTGGCCCTGGTGCTCCCGCTCCCACACCCGCAACACCTGCTTCAGCATCAACCATCCCTCCGGAGAATGTCCCGAAAATCCCACCCTCTCCAGCTCAAGTTCAATCGGCGCCTCCAACAACACCTGCAACAGTGAGCCCGCCTCCGCCAGCTTCGGAACCTCCTCCACCACCACCCAAGGCCGCCCCTCCTGCGCCGAGACGCCTCAGACGCTTAAAATTACTTTTCTATCTTGCATTGCTGAGTGCGCTGGGTTATGGAGGAGCCGTTTTCTATGCTTTGCGGAGTGATAACTTTCATGACTTCTTCACCGAATATGTACCATTTGGTGAAGATGCAGTTTTGTATTTCGAAGAGAGATCATTCAAGAAACGCTTCCCCAATGCTAGACACAATGTCGCCAAGCTACCGAGAGCCGAGCGACCTGATGAGAAAAGAGTTACCATTCCATCTCGGTCAGGTCTTTCGTGGAGAGTCGCTGAGGATGACAAGAAAGGCAGTGACTTGACGCAAAAGGGTAAACACAACAGTGCTGTGGAAGCGAACAATCCCCAGTCTACCAAGAAAGATGCTGGCTTTGCCCAGCAGGACCCTAAGGCTTCAAGTGGTGCTGATAAATCGGCTGCGGTTCAAGCAGTAAAGAAAGACGGTGACACCAAACCTGCCAACTTGGGTACTGAAGCAAAATCCGCCACCCCAGCTGCAGCGACTGATGCCACGTCAACACCTCCCAGCCCAGCGACCCCAAGCCCCAAGTCAGATCCACGACCACCTGCCATCGCGCCTGTCACGGCTTTGTCTGCTCTCAGTGTTCCTAATGCTGAAGAACCAGTTGTGCAAGAACTTGTCAAGATCGTCAATGATCTGATTACCGTGGTTAATGCAGACTCCCCTGACGCAGCCAACAAGTATTCAGCCCCAATCACCAAAGCCAAGGAGTCCCTTTCAACTGTGGCTCAACACATCCTTAGCATCCGTGATGCAGAACGCAAGGCTGCTGAAGAGCGCGTGGCACAGGCCCATGAGGAATTTGACGCTGGCGCCAAACAGTTGTTGAAACGCATCGAAACTGCTCAGGCTGAGGACGATGCCCGCTACCGTGAAGAGTTCGAGGCGGAGCGTGCTCGCCTGACTCAGATCTACGATGAGAAACTCAAGACCGAAGTTGAACGCAGCACACAGATCGTTGAACAGCGCCTCAAGAACGAATTGTCAGAACAAGCCATCGAATTGAAGCGCAACTTTGTTGCTCAAATCAAAGACCTTGTGGAATCTGAACGTGACGGCCGCCTTTCTCAACTGTCCGCGCTCAGCACCGACGTTGACTCCCTAACAGAGTTGACCTCAAACTGGAACGGAGTTATTGATACCAACCTGGCGACTCAAAAACTTCAAGTTGCTGTCGACGCCGTCCGATCCGCGCTTGCCCGATCTGCCGCCTCAGACGCTAAACCCCGCGCCTTTGTTCGTGAAATGGCAGCTCTTAAACTTGTTGCCGATGGCGATGCTGTCGTAGATGCAGCTGTTGCCTCCATCAATCCAGCAGCTTACCAGAAGGGGATACCCTCACAACCTCAACTGATTGACCGCTTCCGTCGTGTTGCCTCTGAAGTCCGGAAAGCCAGCCTTCTACCCGAAGACGCAGGAGTTGCATCCCACGCTGCCTCTTTCGTTCTCAGCAAGGTTCTTTTCAAGAAACACGGTCAACCAACAGGATCGGATGTTGAGAGCATTCTTACTCGTACTGAGACCCTTCTGGAAGAAGGAGATCTCGACTCCGCCGCACGTGAGATGAACAGCTTGAACGGCTGGGCCAAGGTCCTGAGTAGAGACTGGCTAAATGATGTTCGCAAGGTATTAGAGGTCAGGCAGGCGTTGGATGTTATTGAAACTGAAGCTAGACTGCAATGTCTCAGGGTCGAAGGTGGCAAATAAAGTCATGCTTGACATGTGCGCCCTCGGAAAAGAAAACATTTTGTACCAATTACCTAGATGATCAAGTTTCATTCCAACTATATAAATCATGCAGAAAAAAACATCCGACAACCGAGAGACCTCCTTACTTCCCGCACAGAAGTACATCCTAATATACTGACTGTCATTGTTCTATACAGGACACAAGCACCTCTTGAGTAGCCGCTGTCTCAAATTCAACCGATTGAAAACACGGTTAGAATGTTTTGTGCAATCGCATTCTGCCCATCATGATTTATGTGATCTGAACAGTGACATTTCAAGGATCCTCGACACGCGAAACACGTACTCCAATACTGTATGTAGCTCGGACAAAACCACTTTAAACACCGTGACTTGCGAATGCCATGTCCGTGCTCTCGACAATCGACAACGACCAGAGACACTACTACCAAGACTCCGTCCGAGAAAGGGAGGATATACTATAGGGAGAGACCGCCGCCCCAGCCCCATCTCTCTGTCGGTCATCCCCGATCTTTAACGCCGCCGATCAAGATGATGGAAATGTAGAATGGACAGACTGGCTGGCCCGGGGCGACTAAGGTCCCTACGAAACAGCGGGAGCTGGACTGTGTCGTTGTGTCGTTGAGTGCCATATATTTTCTTTGCTCGGTGTGCACACGATGGCATTGACGAGATGAGATAGACAGACAGATACTGTAACTCGTGGAGAAATCTCCAGAAGATTGGGGGTTAGGTATGGGTAGAGACACTGGACAGTGAAATATGCGACGAGTGAGTGAAACTGGGTAGTTACTATTTCGTTCTCCTACCTCCTTGAACCGTGTCAGGACTCAGAATGGGGCCATGAACTTGGATTTCTTCTATACTGGGCGCGCCCAAGTGAACTATGGTAGGATCTTGTGGTGACTATTAGGTTTGCTGAGTAGGTAGCTGTAGGCCTTTATGTGCTAATAGAAAAGTGATATATTATATGTAACTAATTTTGCATCCAAGTTCAAGGCTATCCTTCGAATGCTTTAACGTTGAGTACCGGGGGTAGAAAGGGATCCTGATATAAGGACCTGCCTGTGATGGGCCTCGAGTCGCTAAAAAAACAAGAAGGTCTGTAAGAGACCGTGCAAACAAAGAACACAAGAATGAAGTATTGCAATAAGATGTAAAAGCTTCAGCTATGTTCATTCGACATGACCTGTTGAGACGTCGCTCGCTCGATCAATCAATCCATAACAACCATTTTACTACCCGGGCAACAGTCCTCCAGGTACCCAAAAACAACTGGACGAGGCTCACGACGGCCCAGATGGCCCACAAAAGGCCGACGACAATATATTCAATGGTGGCAAACCAGATGCGGCGTACGATCCGAACGCCTCGCTTGCGACGGCGAAATGCGGCTTCGATGGAATCATTCAGGCCTTTGACAGCAAGAGTGCTCGCAGTGGTCAATTTGATGCTCAATTCGCCTGTCGCATCGGTTGTGCCACGCACTTGCGGAGTTAATGTGTTCTCAACTTTGTCTTCTAACATCTGGAGTTGTTGATGTAAACTTGGTGCAATGACGGCGCTGAATGAATGAAGTTTGTAGTTGATGGTTGATGTGTATTTGTCCAGTGTTTCCATGATATTTTTGGCTGCAACAATGTGTTGCTCTCGTCTTTTGACCCGAAATGGCTCTTTGGCATGAAGAGTTCTATTTTCTGGAGTAAAAGAATCAAGTAGAAATTTTGGCGTGTGTGTATCTGGGTCTTCTGCCTTGAAACCGATTTCTCTCGCTTTCACGGTCTGACTGTATAGCAATGCCTCGGCTCGCCCTATATCACGCCATGAGACTGGACCAGGCTCGTTCGTGTCTTGGTCATGCTGATCTCCTTGTCCCAATTCACTGGTTGACTTTGCTGGATTCAAGGGAGCCAAACCAGTAACTGGAGCAATAGCGTGATTTAGAAAATCGGATGCCTCACGAGGCCTGGTCAGATCCAAAGCTTGCCCGAAGCCATAGCTTTTCCTTCGATTGGGATCTGGCGGGGTGTCCCCAGCGGTTGTGTCAAGCCTTGGTAGACCCATCCGAAGACGTGGGGAATTAGAAGGGCGACCTTCATTTCCACCCAACCCAGAGATCTGATCCGTCGAGTCGGTTCTGAATGTCGATCCAGGCGTCAGTAGAGCTTGTTTCTTCTCTTGTATCTCTCGATCTTTCTGGAAAGGAGAGGTGAAACTCGGGAGGTTTGGATTGTTGTACTTGGGTCTGTCGGCAGTAGACGGGCTGATCTTGGTGCCGGGTGGTGAAAGGTGCTCACTCTTCGTGCTAGAGACCGTGGACGATCTTGATCGACCCGCCACAGGTGGAGGCGTCTTCAAGAGCGAGCCATTCCGGTGAGCATCGGCTTCCGGCTCAGAACCGGGATGGGAATGAAGGCTTGCATCCGAGGCCGAAGCTTTATGCTTATACGCATATGGTATATCTCGCTTCCAAATATAATCTCCGACTTTTGAAACCTCGTTGCCTACCAGCTCTGCAATTCGACCTCCTTTGAAAATGCCTCGAAGCTTCGAGTGCTCGGGACCAGAAGCAGCGTGAAGCGCCGACCTCGTACTGACCCTGCTGACAGTGCTCATCCGATGATCATCCACGGTATGAGAACTGTCATCTTCTGAACCCAGAACACGAGTCTTTGAGAAGGGACTCATCGCGCGAGATCCTGGGCTGGTACCCCGAGAGTCGAGTGATGGTGGATCGGAGTGCTTTTCAGGTTCTTGTTGGATCTGAGCAGCTGGCTGAGCGAAATCCGTAACACCAACATTGTCATGATCTTTGTGCTTTCGTTGAAAAGGATTCAATAACGATGCCCTCTGCTTGCGGGTTGGAGACGGTCCTCTACTTGGTGGAGGTGAGAGGTTAATCGCTATACTGGGCCACTCGATAACAGCGGGGGAGCTGGGTGCAGTAGTTTCATCGTATTCTGTGGAAGGACGAGGAGGCCTCTCATTTTCAAGACTCGACCTGGTCACCATGGTCTTAGAATTGGGTCGGGCGGAACTAGCTCTAGTCCTCGATCTCGGCATAGGTGAGATCCTTTTCAGACTTTCACGAAGAAGATTCTTGTTGAGAGCCGTGTGATCTACAGAAGATCTGTTTGAATGTGGCGTTGAAGACGGCTCACTTCCATGGGAGTGTGCACTCGTATTCAAGCCTTCTTCCTGATCGCGGGCTGCGGAAGCTTTTGCTGTCGGTGATAGACTCCCGTTCTCGTAAGACCGGCGTCGTTTCCGTCGCAATCGCCGACGACCGCGTTCAGGCGCAAGAACTTCACCCGTTGAGGAGACGCTAGAGTCAGACAGATCAGATTCACTGCTCTCTCGGAAAAGCCTTCGTCTTATGCGCGATCTCTCTCGTGAACTGCTTGCATCCTTAACCAGCAAAGAGTCCTTGAATTTGCTTTTCCTTCGGCCATGGGCGGAGGACTTTTTAAAGTCATGAGCTGATTTGAATGTGGGCAACTCCGGTAAGGCGGACGGTGGTTGTTCTGCAATATCCTGGTGGATCGAAGGTGGTGGTGAGGGTTCTTGCAACGTTCCAGGCACATCAACGGGTGTTTTATTCCGCCAGCCGGAAAATTGGAAATGTGTATTTGGCGGGTATATAACGTTGTTGTCACGATCCTGAATCTTCAGCTTATTCAAACCTTGTTCCAGCCAGTAAGCATCAGCCAACAGATCCGCAGGATGGGTGACCCAGTCAGATCGTGGTCGGCTTGGCTTTGGCTGAATATGATCAGGAAGGCGGGGAGAGGCTGACTTCTTGACATCGTCAGGAGTATCATCTGGATCATCGCCTTCTGACAATTCTGCCTGCTGATCCAGAGGTGGTAAGCGAACGCATTCGTCAGCCTCATGCTTGGTTTTGCCATTACTGGAAATGACTGAATCAACCCAACTCCTTACTTTGGTGATATCATACCAACCATCTGCCTCGCTATGGATTGGGGTCTTTTCCCATACACGAAGTTTTCTGTTTCGTACATACTGTAATGGATTGTAGGCCTTCTGCATTAGTTCTGGTCGTGGGGAGGTAACATGGGTCGTAGGACGCCTGATTGGCGGGAGATGTGGCAGAAGCCGCCGATGCTCATGGGCGAGCTCAAAATATAATTTAGCCTTTTCCACCCGTGAGAGTGTAGCGGCGGAGACTTCGTCGGTCATGACAACATCCTCATCCTCCCGGTCCACTGGTGGAGTGCTGTGGTCGTCCGTAGACTGCACTGCTGAAGCCTGGCTCGGATCAACATAAGAAGGCGTGAAACTCGGCTTAGGAGACCTATTTCGGGAAGACTGACGATTTGCAGCGAGAAAAGGTGCCAAACTTCTCTTTCTCAGGGTACCTCCCCCGTTGCTATTTGTGGTTCCGGTGGAGGTTATTCGACGTTCGCCAGTGTCGTTGGAGGCGTACCTACGTCCCGACGCAAGACGTCGGCGGCCTTCGCTCAAAGTCAGAGCCATGTTCACAATCTGAGCAGGGTCATCTCGTCGACCAACAGTGACTGGAGGAGAAGGATGAGGATCGTTTTTGTGCGAGCTTGACGCCGAGCCGGGATCTCGTCGAGTGCCGCGATATGAAGAAGACATAGAGCGGCGGAGATCAGTCGTTTGAATTGAGTGTGTGGGGGTGATAGGATCGCCCTCACTATAGTCCCGTTTGACCTCGCCAGCCAGAGGCGAGCTCCTGAATGGAGGAGCATTGTTTCCGTCTGTGATCTGCCTCTTCTTGGGAATCGACAATTCTGACGTTTCATTCCGTCTCTTTATGCCAGGTTCTGTTCGCGAAGAAGCCAAAGAGTTGCGGGACAAGCGTCGCGCATTGGACACAGATTCAAGGAGAAATCCACCCGAGCTGCGGATTGTTGGAAGGCGAGTCTCATTTTCCTTGTCTTTCTCCTTTGCCTTTTGCTTCCTACTTGAATCACCGTCACCGTTCAAATCGTCAGGAATGGCGGGTGCCTGGCCGAGAGATTGAGTATGACCCTCGTTGTAGCTTCTCTCGCTGTGAGAACTCGATGCGTCGGCGTTGGATCTGGACAGGGAGTCCCCCGAGTCTGTACGGATGGATTTGAAAGCCGGAAGCGCAAGCAATGAATTGCCAGGCTGTTTGTCGCGAGCGACTGAGCCATCGGGTTGACTAGAAGTAGACATTCAGCCACCTGCCATCTGGCGCAGGTGCGAGGATGGTACTATCGCAGCTTGCTGCGTGAGGAAGACACGACGATCATTGCAACCGTTCGAGGACAGAGATTATAGAATTCGAGAGGGGATGATTGAAGTTGTTAGTCGATGTCCTGGGGGCGACTAGAAAATTAGAGACCTAATTGCAAGGCCAACACTTCGATGTTACGACCTGAGCAACCAGTTTTTACCAATGATGAGGAATCGTGTACCGAATGGCGACAATGGATGACAGAGGATGTGAATGGAGCAAAATGAATGGAGCCCAAGTCGCCAGGCCGAGGGGGCTAAGATATTTGGGGTTTAAGGGCCGAGGAGACCTGTCGGGGGCGTCCAGGTTGTGACCCGCACCTGGAAAGAGCCTAAGTTGCCTAAAAAGCGCCTAAAGAGTGCCCAGTTAGGCGTTCATCTGGATGGTGTGGCACCTGCACCTTGTGATTGGTGCCACCTAAACGTGCTACAGACTCAATAGTCACCTGGACGGACAGATCACTTTCGTCCTCCGGCGTCCACATTCAATCATTCTAACTCGGGAATGATTGATAGAAGGTGGATGTGTACAGATTTCTTTACAAGACCACGTGTGCGGGCCCGGACGCTGTTTGTATGCTCTATAGATATCTGGACTACGCTCGTTCTATTGACCGTTTATCAATCGAAGTATCGACAACTTTGCCTGCTCACTGGCAGGAATTCGGTTGTGTCCTCCATGGCGAACTCTCTCCCATCTTAATTTCTTTGCTCCGTTGTCGCTGTGCCACTGCTCATTGTTGAAATCTCGAACAAATCCAACCTTGCCTGACGATGCCGCTTCGAGAGTTCGATCCCAACTGGTCCTCCCTTCTTTCCACGGGATCTCCCAGTCGTCTCGGGCGTGCAACATGGTCAGGTCTAGTGAAACATGAGGCGTTTGCGCCAGTTCGACCAGTCTGCGACTTGTGTCCCATTTGTCCACGATCTTGGACAGGACGTGATCACGAACCCGCGGATACGCAATCAACGGTGATAGCAAGGGAGGGGCAATGCCTTTGATCGAATAAGAGTCCAGAAGATTGGGCAAAGAAGTGAAGCCCGCGATCAAAACCAAGGCTTTGAACGGAGCCCGACCGAGCTTGAGCACCCACTCATGGTACAGTGCGGTCGAGACGAACGTGCCCAACGACTGACCCACGAGAATGATTCGGGAAGGGTCAACTCCGCCTGACCCTGACGACACACCAGTGAGTGCTGATAGTAACGAAACAGAATCCAGGACAACTCCTTCTTCCGTTGGACTGCCGGTGCTCAAGCCAAAGCCTCGATAATCAAAGGCTATCACGTGGACTGGCTTTTCAGGAGTCGAAGCCCCAGGAATTGTTGATAGGTGGCTGGACGATAAGCCGAGCCAAGGTGAGCGGCGTTGCCATGGAAGCTGACGACAGCTGTTGCATTTGGGTCGTCGAGAAGAAGCTTCAAGCCTACTGTGTTGACAGCGTCTCCATATGGCTTCTGTCCAAAGTCTAGCTGGCTCTTGAGGGCTTGTTCGTGTTGTAGATAAAGATGAACCGGGATAATATGCCAGGCGAATAGAGTGACATTGTCTGGTGTTGTGACACTAAATGGTTGAACCTGGTGATGCAAGAACCCAAATTGCTCAACATTGGTCAAATTCTGCCAGAAGGCCGGGTTGACGTTATGAGCATAAGTGGCATTGCGTTGGACTGTTGGATGAGTCAAGGCTCCCAGGCCCAGTGCGTATATCAGTCCAGCTGCCGCCAGAGTCCAATAGGCTTTTCGTAGAAATCCATTGATGGCCATCGCAGCTATGAGTCGCTTGCGTTCAGCTATAAGCAGACACCATTGGCAGACTCACCCACACTTGGCCGAGTCCTAATGTGACTCAAGCATGATACTTGGAATTTATTTTGAAGGTGTCATCAATCTTGTTGCCTTTTCAATGCTAGATAACGCGGCATCTCCCGGGTCAGTCACATGACAAGCGACCAAGGACTCCATACTAAGTGCCACTCCTTTGGGCAACTTTGGCGAGGCACGACTGCCCATATTCGACCGCTTAACCTGCCATCTTGGGCTTGCTTTAACCAACAGTGAAGTAGTACTCCGTAGACAGATGACAGTTTTTGGTCTGGACATCAGCACTACCAAATATCCGCACCTTGGCTGGGACTTTTCTCCCTGAGCGGCTTCGTATGACATGGTGGACGCTTCGTTTCAGAAGCGGCAGTTGCCCCCAAGGGACCGCCGCGAGTCCGCTGCAAAAAGGCGTGCGACCTCTCCAAGCAAATCTCATCTCGAACAAGCCTCGCCTCTGCCATCAGTCTCGTCCTCTGCGAGGAAGAAGAGACTCAGTCAGGCTCGCCAACAAAGTCCTGAATCACCCCCTCACCCGCCGTACCAGTTGTTCGGGATGTTCTACCCACAAAGATCGCTGCGAACCAACCACTTCCGACTACTCGCCGTCCCCAAGAGCCTTCGTTGTCGTTGGAAGAGTACCAATCGATCGCAGAAAGCGCAGTACTTGCGACTTCATTGCACCAGTCTCGCATGCGATGGCTTTTCGATGGAGTCTTTAAGAAATACTGGATTAAACCCGTCAAGAAGAAGGGAGTAGAGATCCCATCTGATAACCCAGATATCAAGTCAATGCACAAATTGGGTGCCGCGACAATCATCATTGAGCCGCACACCTTCGAAGGCGTTTTCTATACTGTTCGTGATCCGACAGCTCTTCAAACGCCCTACCAACGCCATGCCAATCAACACACCCCAAAAGCATTGATATCCCCTCTTCCCAAGCCCGCTGCCACATCGATGTACTCTCCACAGGCAGGGCCTCAAAAGCCACTGGCCTACACTCAGCCCACAAATCCCAGGCCGCCATCAACTCCCATACCGCATCCGCCTGCTCCCCACACGCCGCAACTGAGTTTGCCAACACCGCCTGTGCAAAGTCATGGTCCCTTGCATCCGCCTCCTCCCTCTCTCCCTCCACCTCTGTCCAATGGTCCTAGAACGGACCCATTGCAAACTCCAAAATCAGGGCCTAACCCGTCGCAAGTTGCCGTGCCTCCAGCTCAAAACATACGTACCCCAACCCCAGGTGACAAATCAGCACCCCCGTCCACAAGCAAGACAGGTACAACGGATCCAGTAATTCAGATGTTGGCTGCCCGTGCTTCCTCCAATCCTCAATTGAAAGAATTAATGAAAGTGGTGGCGACCTCAAAGGCATCCGCAGAACAACTAAAAGAGTTCCAGAGCCACATTGATGAATTCAACGATCTTATTCGGAGACAGGAGCATGAGCGAATGAACCAGAAGGAGGAAATGGTAGTATCAAAAGCACCAACGGCCACACCCGCGCCGGCATCAGCACCGACATCCACACCCACACCCACACCCACATCGACATTCAAACCGAGTTCCATCTCCCAGGTGGATGGCAGCTCCGACTCAAGACTACATACACCTATATCAACTCCAATATCAACGTCTACACAACTCCCATCACCCAATCCGCAGAATGCTCTGGGAGGCGTAACGGCTTCAAAACCAACTCTACCTCCACCACGGCAGCACCCTACAAATGCAGGTATATCAGCTTTGCCCGGAGTTATGCATACCTTTCCTCGTCCCCTACCAGCACCATCTTCGAGCCCGGTGCCTCCAAGACCTGTGCCCGGCTATATGGGTTATCCCCACCTCCACGACCTGAACCAGTCATCAAGCACGTGGTCTTAGAACTGACTAGCGCACCTTCTGGGCAACAGGCAGCATGCCAAGACCGATGGCTATTCCCGGAGTTTGCTGTGCTTGAGATACGGCCTTCAGGGTTAGAAATGGTGTGTTCGTTCCTGGTGGAGCGCAAAGGTTCCGAGATAGCCTGGGCCACGAGTCCGGATACCTCGGAAGGAGACACTCGTGCCCAAGACAAATTCCAGCCGGACAAGGAATACTATCAGCCAGTAACGATGACGATCAAGGTGACGGCGCACAAAACCATTGCGACTATTGCACAAGCGGCCAAACCACTTCCAGCAGTGCAGGAGTACATGAAAGAAGCCATGTCTACCAAGGAAAGAGCGCCGGTGGAGTATCTGGCATTCCAATTACCGTGCGAACAGGGCAAGGCACAGAGCGGTGATAAGAAGGTAGAGGATGGCTTCGTGGATAGTGGAGTGGAGCTTGGGGACGAGTCGTCGGAGGAGGACGAACTACGGGAAATCTACGGCATACAGTAGAGTGACACGTTAGTTGGCTTGACTTGGTAGGTGGTATGACTGGCTGATCAGTGGACCTTTACTGCAGAGGTGGTAAGTAGCGCGAAGGAGTCAGTCCTGTCAGGTCAGAGTCAGATTGGCCAAAGGGAAGAGAAAGTCATGACTGCATGAAGCGAGAGACGATTTATGAGTTTGGCCTCGTAGTTTCTTGTTCAACAACCATCTCTCGATTCTTGTACACCTGGGTGATGATCATGAGTGCCACGCGCAACCTCCACGTGATCGGCCACAAACCGAAGTTGGTGCAGCGACAAGAAGGACGTCGGGTAACCTGCCTATCTCGGTGCTGGTGGACGCTTTTCCCCCTCGTGCCTCTCTTCCTCCCTCTGTCTCGGCGGACTCTTTTCCCACCCACACGCACACACAAAATATTCCGGTCAGAAGTCGTTGAGTCGTCGTGGTCGTTGTAACTCGTAAGGTCACGGCTTATTCCTCACGGTTGCAGAACGAGCCCCACCACTACAAGTCGATCACTTCTGGGCAGATCAAGTTCTTGTCGTTGAACCGTTGATCATTCCCAATATAGGTACACATCCTGATTGATTTCCATCCGAGTCTCCGTGGAAATACGACCTTGACCATTTGATCGTTGGAGACAAATTACAAACGCTTCTGATAATGCCTTAGCACATTGTTGTCTTCTTCTGATGCCAATCGCTCAATTAGACTCTGGATCCTCAACAAACTCGTCGAGCGGGCCGTTTATCAAAGTAAAGCCACCGACCTAGGTGCCGACCAGTCCAAAGTTAAGCCGCATCTCCAAGGTCCCACAGATCGCAATAAGGACGACGAATACATACAAAGGACGGTACTCGGTGTTGTGTTGATTCTCTGGCTCTGTCTTCTCTCATAAAGCGACACCCACAAATCCGACTCGGGCTGTTTGTGGCCGCCGTCCAACCTTCTTATTGTGGGTCAATTCTCTCTGACGTCTTGTCAACGATCCTGATGCTCAAAGACTCATAAAACTGACCACGGTTAATCCAAGCTCTGTGGCGCTTGCCCAACTCGATAATCCACCCATGTCCACCGTTTTCCCTTTCATTGGTTTCGCTATTGAACCCAGTTTTCAATCCTACTGACCCACAGTTTGCGCAGACGCTTCTTTTTCGTAACCTTGCAGACTGGCGCCATCGTGCACCCACCGACCGACGACTGGGATAGTATCTCTCTGCCAGTTCTCAAGGACCACTTAGAGCGCCTAGCTCCCAGGTCTTGATATCACTTCCCCTGTCTTGCTAGGTCTTTCGTCGAATTCGTACTCGGTATCATGGTATCTTGTCACTGCTTTGTGCATGAACACTGAGTGCAAGGGTCTCCCGTCAGCCCGTCGCTCATCCCTACACCTGGTACTGTCCTAACTAGCTCCAGCCATACAGGTTGCTGCTTTGCACCAATTCCTCAACACCTCGAACGGATCTCGACGCCACTCCCACACAACTCTATTTGCTGCCCTTGAATACTCAACTCATTTCATCATACCATTATTGATGATTCCGTTCACATGTCGCTCTCTACACCTCAGATGCTTCCCCTCCCTCTTCTTCGCCTTCTTCAACTGCTCCTCTTCCCAAGCCAACTCAGGTCAAGTTTTACCGCGCCGCACAGATGGCCCTATTTGCGCACTTAGCCACCTTTCCACCACTGGCGCAAGTAACTACTATTCCCCCGACTCGAGAAGCAGTAAGTCGACCTTTCATTTCTTGCATGCTTATCTGCCGTCCTCAACCGCTTCGCTCCACTATCTGTCCTTTAAAATGGCGGCGACAATGTGACAGTGATCCATCACATAGTGGTCGCCAGAAATTTGTGGCAATCTTTGGCCTTGTGTGACTGTGAGAAGGAACTGGGTGACCTGATTGCACGAGCCTGGGATTCGGGTCGGACCCACTCCTCTCACGCACCTTGCCCTCCCGCGCGATACTCTTTCACGGCACTTTCGCCGCACCTACAACAACAACGAAGATCTCCCATGCTGACATAACCAGTTTAATTTTACAGTCGTGCTCGAGTCATCAAAATCATTACCAGAAACACCGTGGGAGGTCTCTATCTGGTATGATTATGGCAGTTACTCTGGTACCAAGGCCCTTGGCAAGCACTTGATCTCGAATTAGTAGGTCATACTCCAAGTGTTCTCTGCGAAAATGCAAATAAATCGACATATCGCTATACCTTCTCTGGACAGCTTGAGAGCCCGTATAGATCCCACGATAAAGTTTACAAAGGCAGGCGAGTACCTTTTACCGTGCGGTATCGTATCAATCCGGACTCGGAATGGTCATGGGTATTCCACAATTTTGGCATCCAGGACGGTGAGCTAATTTTACAGCCACCTCTGGACCCCAACTTCCTCGGTGCCTCTCCAATTGATATCAAAGAAGGATGGGTGTCAAGGAAGATCCCCAGCGACGCACCCGAAGCCCGTTTATACCTATCCGAGTCCGCCCAACCTATTCCAGTCCCGGAGCACGGAAATGCTTCCTTACAACGTCTACTTCTTGGTCGTGTGTTACAAACGTCCCGTTGGCTAGCACTGGTACGCATATGGGAACCATGGCTTGCCCCTCGACATGGAAGGGCTCATCTCCGTTTAGAAGAGCCTGCGATTCTTCTCTCATTCCTTCGCACAGATGGCCTCCACGTTGTTGTTCTCGCAATTAACGGAGTCGATGATGTTCTTACTCAGTTTCGATCCACAGAGGCAGGCGAGATTATCGTTGAAGCGCGCAACGATTCGGGCAAAGATCGCAAGTTCCGCATTCTGGCTGCCACCGCATGGAAATTCGAGGTTGCAAATGCTGCCGTCATGTATGAAGCCCGCAAACAGGTGCGACAATCGTCAGCCTATAGAGAGGTGCTTGAGGGTATACCCGAACACATTCGAACCGAGTCACCAAACTCAGACATAGTACCTGCATCACATCACCAAGAGACTGAAAAGACCAATGGTGTGCACGCGAGCTGGCTGGAGTCTTGGTACGACGGCCTGGCCTATTGTACCTGGAACTCACTCGGCCAAGATCTGAACGCGGAGAAGATCATGGCCGGTCTCGACTCTCTGGCCAAAAATAACATCAACATTGCAACGCTGATAATTGATGACAACTGGCAAAGTCTAGACGGTACGCAAGGAACAACGTCTCAATTTCATCGTGGATGGAAATCATTTGAGGCCAACCCACTGGGATTCCCTGAGGGCCTAAAAGCAGCGGTAGCCAAAATCCGTCAAACTCATCCTGCGATTCGTGACATTGCTGTTTGGCATGCTCTTTTGGGATATTGGGGTGGGATCTCACCAGATGGAGAGATTGCAAAGAACTACAAAACGATCGAGGTCGATTTTCGCGAAGGGACGCCAATGGCTGGCCGACGGGTTGTGGTACATCCGGACGACATCCATAGGCTATATGACGACTTTTATCGCTTCCTGTCAAGCGTCGGAGTTACTGGTGTCAAAACCGACGTACAATTCGCTCTTGATCTACTTGCAAATACTCCAGATCGACAATCTTTCACCAACACATACCAGTCAGCTTGGACTCAGGCACATCTTCGGCATCTTTCTGGCAAAGCTATTTCTTGTATGTCTATGATCCCGCAAATCCTGTTCCACAGTTTTCTGCCTACAACAACTCCAAGGATTCTCTTACGAAATAGTGATGACTTTTTCCCGGATGTGCCAACTTCTCACGCTTGGCATGTATTTGCCAACGCCCACAATGCCTTGTTCGTTCAGCATTTGAACGTGCTTCCAGACTGGGACATGTTTCAGTCTAGCCATCCCTACAGCGGGTTTCATGCTGCTGCGAGAAGCTTGTCTGGTGGTCCCATCTACATTACAGATACGCCTGGTGAGCATGATATCGACCTCATTCATCAGATGACTGCGATGAACCCAAGAGGTCAAACGGTGATCCTCCGTCCAAGTACTGTTGGCAAGACTATGGGTGTGTACGATAATTACGAGGAGAAAGCCATCTTGAAGATTGGTGTATACGATGGGAGATCTGACGTAGGCGCCGGCATTCTTGGTGTATTCAATATTGCAGACTCAGAAGCGAGCTTCATTATCCCCATCCAAAAGTTCCCGGGCGTCAATGCTCCAGTTGATGAATCAGAGAAAAAGAGGAGATGGATAGTTCGATCGCATACATCGAAACGTATTAGTCCACCGATTCAGCCAACAGATCCCATCCGGCCAGATAATTTGCTGCAAGGCATATTACCCATCCGAGGCTATGATATCTGGACAGCGCTACCAGTTCATACATTCCGATTACCGGTAACGAGTGGAACTCTTGACCTTGCGGTCATTGGTCTTCTTGGTAAATTCACAGGAGCAGCGGCAATTATTGATTCCAAATTCAGTTTGGCCGAAATCGAAACAGAAAAGATCTCAGGTCAAGCAGGGAAGCGACTTAGAATTCATGTTCAGCTGAAAGCATTGGGCGTTCTGGGACTCTGGCTCTCTGATGCTAAAAAACGAAAGGTGGAAGATTTGTTCGTCCTGATACAAGGACGACCAATTCCTCAACATACTGTCATATTCAACAACGATCAAGGACTGGATAGCAGCGGCCTATTGGAGATCGATGTTGCTAAGGCTTGGGAAGAGAACAAGCTTGATCCAGGTTGGAGTAATGAAGTTGGTGTGGAAATATTCCTGCCGTGAAAATGACACATGATCTGCGACACGATCAACAAATTTCTTTCTCAAGATCGGGGTGAGGGACCAAAACGCAGAGTCACACTGAAGATCCCGAACTTGAAAGGCAGCAATCTGTATGCACCTGCATAGATGCGTCTTTATCGACTGGCCGTCGTAGAAGAGGTGGCGTCGGAGTATGTTCGAGTCAATATTCACCAGAAGGCCTTATCAGAATAAGGATTCCCCGGATCATGCTGAATATGTTGGAACAGGAAATGACCACTTTTTGAAATGATGGGAACTGGTTCCCTGACTGGGTGTCAGTGATCTATCCCCAGAACCAACCTCTCGATGTCTTTGTGTAAGAGAACAACTCTACAAAATTATTCCACGCACGGAACACAATTCCACACAAACAGCTGGCACTGATTCGGGTTGTATACACATCCGCTCATCCAGCAGATTCGACAGATACCTCATAAATCTTCTGAGAGCCCATTTGGCCTGCAGTCTGTCCTGTTCCAGAACACGACATGAACTGTCCGATCTAGATCATTATCTTTTGTCCGAGGGTAAGGAAAAGCATTTCAAATGGGAAATCTGCCTCAGTCTCGTTACCATTACATGAACAAAACTGATCACCTTCAGGGAGGTCCATGCTATCCATGGCAAGCGTCATTGTTTAGCTAGAGAAAAGCACTGATCTCCTGATCATGAGATGGAAACTTAGCCCAGAGCAATACCGCGCCACATACCTAGGGATAGATAAATACAGTTGAATGACACAATAACACAAGGTGATTGCAAAGGGTCACATTTTCCTGAAACTTATCATACCCCTGGCGTAACCAGGGACTATTCCGTCCATGGTGAGGGGAACGATATCTTATCACATTGAGGAATACTCCGTCAATACCACGCGGGGCACACAAACCTTAATTTTGGCCGATTAAAAAAATTTAAGCCCCTCCATAACCGACGGTGACGGCGACTGCGCAATGTTATTGTCAACCCGTCCGTTGTGACTGTTTTCCCAAGGCACACCCTCATACATATCCAACAATGCCACAATCCGCCCTCCTGCTCGGCTCCGGCTTTGTCGCCACGCCTACCGTCGACTTCCTGGCCAATTCCGGCGTACATGTCACTGTCGCTTGTCGTACTCTGGCATCGGCCCAGACCCTCGCTGGTGGCTTTCCCAACACCAAAGCAATCAGCCTCGATGTAAACGATACCTCAGCCCTGGAAGACGCCGTAGCTCAACACGATGTCACTATCTCTCTGATCCCTTATACGTACCATGTTGCTGTGGTCAAGGCTGCCATCAAAGCTAAGAAACATGTTGTCACTACTTCGTACATTTCCCCCGCCATGCAGGAACTCGAAGAAGAGATCAAGGCTGCCGGAATTACTGTCATGAACGAGATCGGAGTGAGTCAAAGCGGTCCATGATTCTATGTCCAAATATACTGATCAAACGGCAGCTCGATCCTGGGTATGCTTTCTGACCTAGCCGCCCCATGCCAGCCTTCCACTGACCGACTCCTTATCAAGTATTGACCACCTTTACGCTGTTGATGTAATCGATCGAGTTCATAAAGAAGGAGGGTCTATCCGTACTTTCAGAAGCTTTTGCGGTGGTTTACCCGCACCAGAGAGTATGACCATGTTGAGCATCTGTATAGACAATTGAAGCTAATACTCGTTCAGACTCGGACAATCCTCTAGGTACAACACCGATGGTCGCGTCTTCACGATCGGTTGCTAACCTCGCTCAGGATACAAGTTCAGCTGGAGCAGCCGTGGTGTTCTATTAGCGTTGAAGAACAATGCCAAATACATCGAGGGCGGCAAAGAGGTGAATATCAAGGGCGAGGACCTAATGGGAACAGCCAAGCCATATCATACAGGTTTCATTGGTTTTAACTTTGTCGCCTACGGCAATCGAGACAGCACAGGTTATCTTGAGCGGTAGGCGCACAGGTCTCTCAACTGACACACGAATCCCTAATTTCCCTCCAGGTACAACATCCCCGAAGCCCAAACAGTGGTTCGTGGAACCCTTCGTTACGCCGGTTTCCCCGAATTTGTCAAAGTCCTCGTCGACATTGGCTTCCTCCGGGATGACGAGCAAGATTTCCTAAAGGAGGCCATCCCTTGGAAAGAAGCCACCAAAAAGATCCTCGGCGCCACTTCTTCAAGTGAAAGTGATCTGTTGTGGGCAATCTCTTCAAAGACGGCATTCAAGACCACCGAGGAGAAGAATCAACTGGTTGCAGGTCTTAAATGGCGTAAGTAACCAGAAGGTCTGATAAACGCCAACTTGGCAGCCACTGATATTATATCACAGTCGGTATTTTCTCGGATAAAAAGATCACTCCTAAAGGAAATCCATTGGATACGCTATGTGCTACTCTCGAGGAGAAGATGGCGTATGAGGAAGGTGAACGTGATCTAGTGGTATGTACAGACCGGTCTCCGCCTCCTCTAAATCATATGGCTCTAACATATGGCTTCTATAGTTCCTCCAACATTACTTCGAGGTCGAGAACAAAGACGGCAGCAAGGACACGATAACTTCTACCCTTTGCGAATACGGCGCGCCAATTGGCAGCGGTGGTTATTCAGCAATGGCCAAGTTAGTCGGTATTCCTTGTGGAGTAGGCAAGTCAACCCCATGTTACCACTCTCTCCTTTCCCCCAATTGATACTATCTGGAGAAGTCAAGATATGCACGTTTTGGAGTGATCAAACCTCAACTCTCTCTCTAAATCTCACATGCTAACCCATCTGGCCCATCCCAACATCATTGCGGCTTCGAAGAAGATATACTAACCGTGTGACCCTAAACAGCTGTTAAACAAGTGCTGAACGGCACCATCTCCGAAAAAGGTCTCCTTGCACCAGTCCACCCAGGCCTCAACAAGCCATTGATGAAAGAACTCAAGGACAATCACGGGTGAGATTCTTCCTGAACCCCAGCTGCTTCTCCCCGACCATCAATTGACTAACCTCGTCTCAGAATCGAATGTATCGAGAAGAAACTCAACTAGAAGCACAACCCGCCCTGGTAGAGGTCCAGACGACATGACAGGAATTTTTGCAGAACCACGCACACACGACTATGCTCTCAGGTCTTTCTTCCAGTTCCATGGACAACGAGTCAAAAGGCAAAGAAGTGCCACTGTCAGGCGATGGACCAGGAACATTCAAGTCTTTACCGTCTCGCTGCCGAGAAGCATTCCCTGCCTCCCTGGCCGCATGTCGACTCGGTAAATCTCGATTTCAAACGACCCTAGCTGTGGTAGACTAGATAGATAGCGACTCGATCGACTCCTTGTCAGGTCTACCATCTACAGCATGAACATGCCCCGCGCTTGACGATATATCACTGATCATCCACTGGACAGTGTGGATATGGGAAAGATCGGAGCGATGTTTGTTGCGTTGTACACCGACATGAAAACCAACACCAACACCAGCACCAAAAGTGACATCGATTGAAAAATCAATAAAACTAACTCCGCCCCTTCCCACAACCATTGGCCTACTTGTACATAGATGATAGATCCAACTATTTAGTTTCCCCTGTTATCTATGTACCAAGAGTAATCATCCCGCGTAAACGGCAAGGTTGGCTCATGCTGCATACCTTGCTTCCCAGAGTTCCACCACACTGCACCCATCATCATCGTCATCATCATCATCATCCCCCCTGTGCTTCCTCGTCAAACAGTGAAAGCGCAAACACCACACCCACTATGGGGAGTGAAGGTGGACCTACCTTTTACGGTTGGTTTCCATGGATAGATAATAATAAAACACCCCCCCTTTAAACGCCTGTCACGAATATCTAGCCTTAGGTACATAAGTTCCTGTATATACGGAGAGATATCACATGGCCAAGTTAGTTAGTTAGTTAGTTAGTTAGTTAGTTAGTTAGTTAGTTAGCAGCAGTCCTTCTAACCCCGCTAGCAAGCCAGCCAGCCAGGAGCGAGATCCCCGGGGCTCTACGAAGTCAAAAGCACGACTCTAACTCCGAGGTGCGGATCCTCCAGGCTACTATTGAGTCAACGCGGATAGTCAAGCTATATACATACATACATACATACATACCTAGTTAAGTAGTAGCTTTTAAACATCTATGTATATAAGAAGAAAGGCGTATAGCGGACGGAGGGACGGAGAAGAGGTGAAAAGCCTCGAGGAGAGGAGAGACGAGGAAAGAGAGGGAAAAGTAGACAGAGGAAGCCAAGGGGAAAAAAGGAGAAGAACCGAGAAAAAGCAGTCCTATAGCTTTCTACTCTACTCTATGATATATAATATATAATATATCTAACTAGAGTCTGACTTAGTTAGTTAGGCCGGTTTTACGAACTACTTAGTACTGTAGGCGGAGGAGTAGATGACTTCCTTCCTTCCTTCTACTCCCTTTCAGAGTTAAAGTCGTTGTCGTTGTGTGTAGGAGAAGGAGAGAGAAGGAGGGAGGAGGAGGGAGGAGGAGGGAGAAGGAGAGAGAAGGAGGGAGGAGGAGGGAGGAGGGAGGAGGAGGGAGGAGGAGGGAGGAGGGAGTAGGAGAGTTGATATTAGGTTGACTAGTTAGTAGTTACTTACTGTACTCTGTACTGTGGCTACGTGGCTAAGTGTAGGCTAGGTTACTCCTCTTACTGACTGAGTATTGTGAGGGAGAAGAACATTATGACTTGGGACTTGGGAGTATACGGGGGGACTAGGACTAGGGAGGGTACGAGAAGGAAGGGTATTGAGGTAATGGTTATATTCCTCTATCGTATGAAATAATAGATAGTGAAGAGCAGAGACGTGTGCAGAAGGGTAAAGGAGTGAGGTTGTGGGTTATAATTTCGTGAATTCCATATGTACAAGATGAATAGACAGACTAGAATGAAGAAGATGGGATTCATCTCCAAAGTAAATTTGGACTAGTCTCCATGGCATTTCTCAGAAGACCGACTGTACGTTGCGTCTCAGTCAGCTTGCTTTCTATGTTGAGTGTTTTGTCTTGCTTGTCTAAATCTCCATTTCACCCCAACTCAGTCACACCGATTTGCAGTACCTTTCCCGCAACACTATGTGCAAAGAATGTATTGGAATTCTGATGATTTGCATGGATAAAAATTGACCCCAAACGCCTGACGGATATCGTGACTTGTAAGTCAAGTGACCATCTTCGATATCTCCGCAATTCAATGGCAGAGTTTATATTGTCAAAACTTCAAATCATTGTCTTCCCATTAGACAAGAGAATCTACTTTGACTCATCGTAGAAACCTTCCTTTTCCAGTCGTCTTCTGGCTTCCTCTAGTGCCCATGTTTGTATTCTAGAGAGAAGAAGGTATTAGTGACGTATGTCCACATTTTGGCATCTTTGGACCAGGCGTGAAAGATCAACATAGTCCAAGAATATGCTCAATCTGACACGACACCGGGTTCAATTCCTGAAATCAAATGGGCCAAACTTACGAAGTATCTTCCTTCAAAGTATAAGCAGCAACAGCTACAACCCAAGCGCCAACAAAGATATACGCAAATGGTTCCCAACCTTCCTTCTCAGCTTTCTCTCCAGGTCGGATACCCCACAGCCAACCACCAGGAGGGTCGAAATGGTCATCATGACCGTGATGCTCGTCATGTTCATGGCCACCGTCACTTCCCTTGAGCTCATGCGCCGCCGAATGTGATGAGCTGGCCAGTCTGAAGGGGGCGATCGTTCGAGCTTGCAGAGGTTGTTGCTGTCGGAGAGAGGACGTCAGGGGTTGTGTCGAGCGCGCCGCGAGGCGTGGGAGTCGTGAGAGCATGGTTGTGGTCTTGTTTGAGGTTGTGAAGAGGCGAGGGTTGAGAGGGTCGGTCGAGGGGAGTGAAGAGTGCCTCTATCGTGGTGGGTTGCTTCGAGCGGGATCAATTGATCTGAAGGTCACTCCGGGTCTTCAGAAGCTGTGCCAATATCGGAAGAGTTTTAAACTGGAGGAGAGCGGGTTGTCGGTAGCTCTTTGAGCGTGAATGATGTTGTCGATGACTCTGATGAGGTTCCCTCTGAATTGGGATGGGGTTGCCAAGACTTTTCCAGAGCTCTAAAGTGCAGGTGTAGCCTCAGGTCACGGCAGGTGCAAAGGTGCAGATGTGCAGTCTTCGGAAAAATGGCAATTGCGGTTCCGGCCTAGCGACTTGATTCGGCAAAACGGAATATGATTGCACGCACACTCTACGTCAACATAAACATAGCGTCCGTACGTGTGAAACGCGACAAGAACCACTTGATGCAACAGAATCCCTCGAAAGAACAGTAGCACAAGGCTTGGAATAAACAACATCCAACGAACTTGATACTTTCATTCACAAGCTCGAATACATAGAGTACCTAATGCTCGTGACTACCGTGCAATACAGAATAGGAACAATGACCTATGTTTTTCCATTCAGCCAAAACAATCAATTCATGAATGATCCTTTCAATCATGATGCCAATCACTAGTCTATCCCATACTTGTGTCCACCCTTGGTCGGGAAGCCCAACAAGTGTTCAAGGATACTGATTCCAGTTCCCACAATCTTCCAATGTTTCGTTGCTTTTTGGTCAGCTCGTGTGCGAAATTCATCACCATTCATTTCCCAATTATTACAAGCTTCCTTGTCCACTCTTTTTTGCCTGTATCCCAATGTTGGTTTCCATCGAATCCAGAAATGCAGGCGAAAGCGCCTCCCTATGCAACGCTGCACATTGTGTCATGAACGCCATGCCGTCGTACTGTACAATGTCAAAACAATAAGAAATCCGTCGCCAATTCCCCTTAATTTGCCTCTACAGCGTTGGAGAACTGTAGTGATGGGACAATCTCGTGTCCGCTATTTGTGCCTGCTCCATCAAGGTAGCTATTGGCACTTCGACTTTTTGGAAGCCCAGGTTTCTTTGATGTCGGACTCGATGAAGCTTCAGGTGGATCAAAGATCTGCCGAAACACCGGATCATGTGAGAACTTTGACAACGACACTCTCTCGGGGCTTAATGACACCCCTTCTGCTTTTCGTACAATTTCCTTCAATGCTCGGGTGATGACACCAGCTCGAATGACAAGATCTCTTAGATCCTGAGTGTCGAATGGCAGTTTATCCCGATTTTGAGCAGGGGAGCTCATCCCAGACATGTCTGCCCCGGGACGATGTGCATGGATGGTTTGTAAAAAAGTTTTTGTCTGAATGCTTTCTCCACGTGGACGTCCGTATGGAGGCGTGCCTGGGCTCGAAATCGACCGTCGATTGATTGTCCTTGCGCCGCCAAGATCCAAAAGGCGGGTATGATCCTCTTCCAGGGTTTTGGTTTGAGGTGGCGTCTCATCTCCAAAAAAATCCGATGACACAGGCGATGGTGGACGCAAGGATGTATCTTCCTCTTCGTTTACTGTGGCCAGGTCAATTATGCTCTCGGCGTCATCCCACAGCTGTCGAGAATTACTGTCAACCAGTCCAAGATGAATGCCTTGCACCCGTAGTCGTTTCAGCTCTTCAACAAGAAGCATAAAATCTCGAACCTGCCCGAATTGAATATGCACACTCTGTTGTCGATCAATGATAGATTGAGGAACCTTGACACTGCGAATTGATTCTCGTTTCCAAGCCTTGTCATCACTAGCTTGTTCAAGTGGCTCTTCAATCTCATCTGCGTCGTCAAATACAAAATCTTCACTCCATTCTTCGCTGACAGGTTTACTCCTGAGAGCCCATGTGCCGTACTTGGTGGCTGATGAGGGCAGATCAGCTTCCGTCAAACTATCACGGTTGGTGGGAACGCTCTGACTGCGGAGATGTAACGTGGCATTACTCTTACGTCCCGAGGCTCGACTTCGGCCAGCCTTGTTGTTTTGTTTGCCATAACCTGTCTTGGGACGAGGACTGACGCCATTGGGTTGATCACTGCCGATCTTTTGATGTTCAGACCAGTCGAAAATCGACGATCTCTTGGTAGAACGGGGCTCGTCAAACTCGTCTTCCGACATGGTGTCAAATCGGATTGATACTTGGGGTGCCAGTGACTTTGATGCGTTGTCCTTCTTCTCCGAGTCTATGTTAGGTGACCAATCTATATCTCCTTCGTCGTCTATTGTGTTGTCGTCCACATCCATCATTCGAGGCAAATCAGGCTCTAAATGCCTACTTAGTGAGAAGCCATCTAAAGAAGGCGGCGAGGAGTTGAAGACGATGTCGTTGTGGTGTTTGCGTTTTGGCACTGGCGTCGAAACCGAGCTTTCGAACTCGACCCGTGCATGGCGAATGGGTGTGGAGACTTGTTCAGGAGAAGCCCCTGCAAATTTTTGGCGTCCAGACCAGTGATGCCCATTCCGATACCCTCGATGTCATCGTGTTCACTTCCTGTGTCCATGTCAATGTCTTGTAACGTCGTTCTCTCCATCAAGCTTTCCAGTCCTGAGATGTGATGCAATTGTGGTGAGCGAGGGACCTCATCAAAAATGGTTTCGATCTTGGACTGCCGGAAGCCTGAATGGCTGCTCACGGTGGCTCTGGTTGCTAGGGTGTCATAGGCTGAATCACTGTGCATGTCCATTGACTCATCATCGGTGAAGACTCTCATGTCGTTGTCTGAGCTGGCCGTGGTTGGATCGGACGGTGCCGCGGAAATGGTATTCGAAAATGTAAATTTGTGCTGGGACAGGTCGTGCATTTGTGGACTAGACGTGAAGACGGGCGTACCACGAGGGATTTCGACTTCAAAGGCAGAAAAATTCGAGACAGGTGACAACTGAGAGCTCCCACCGTTGGGACCAACAATATTCCCGTACGCGGCATCTTTGTTCAGTCTCACGATTGGATCTGTAAAGTGACGTTGGGGTAGACCTCTCCGGACGGAGCCCAGAGTACGACGGATCTTATGCCGACGGATGGGAGGTACGAACTGGGGTTCTGGGGAAGCAGAGGCACGGTCAGGTCGTGGTTCGATGGGTGTCGGGGGTTCGACAACATCGGCCATGACGAGGGTCGCTGGTTGGCGTGGAGTGCATGAGATGGTGCGTGGTGAGGGATCACGTGGGCCAGTGGATGTGAACCTCTTCCTGGAGTAACTGGATTCGAAGAACGGTCTCCATGTGGACGACTCTGGGACGTAGCGTTGTTGTTCCGCCACCAGAACCGACTCTGTTGTCAGGGGACGCGTGTATGGAGCACCGGAAAAGGTTGCTGAACGTTGATGGCTTGTTGCGGGGCGCCTCAACAAGGCCGGGGTATCACGATCAGTGGCGAGCAGTCTTCTGGAGGTGGAACGCTTGACAAGCTTGTTAGGCTGATCCAGATCGCTGACGGAAGATCTGGGATTTGGTAGAGAATCATCGAGTTTGGAGACGGACGACGCTGGACTGCTGTGGCTTCCACGGGAAATGCTTGATATCCGTCTCAGCCATGAGGATGTGGGGCGGGGATCCTTGCGTTCAGTCGAGGAGTCTCTATCTGAGTTCCAAAAGGGTAGGATGGCATGTCTACTGAGAGAGCTCTCTCGAGATTGAGATTGTGGTGCCGCACTTGGTGTGGTGGAAGGGGTGGCTGCTCGGACCGTCTTTCTCCTCAAAATGGATGTGGATACACGTCTTGGGACAGGATCTGGAGGAGCAGGAGTGTGGGAGGTCGGGTGAGAGGTGGCCGGCCGCATAGAGAAGGGTAGATCTGGGGAGAGGGAGACAGGCGAGCGACTGGTAGGTTGGGAACCAGGAGACTTCCTTTTGCCTGGCTTCATCTGGTGGGAGTTAGCATCCGGGGTACCGAGTGCCAGTCCAGCAGCAGCGATGCCAACGGTGCCAATAGCACATAGCTAGGAGAAGTCAGAGAGAAAAGCGTGCGGATGGAAAGGGAGGGAGAGGTGAATTACTGTAGCAATGTGCTCCCGACTTTGATCCATTTATGCGTTCGAGGCCAACTGCCCTCGAGGCGTATGAGCCCTGAATTGCCAAATCACGTAGGCGTGAAACGACCTCATGGCGGGTTGACCATCTATTGTGGATGGAAGAGGAAGGTGAATGACTAGTGGAGGTGTGGTAGGTGAGAGTGGACTGTGTTGAGTGTGAACGAGGGTGGGTTGGTGGTTGTAAGGGATTTTGTTGATTGAAACAAACGCGGACGAAGACTGGAGGAAAAGGGCGAAACACGCGACTTGGTTTGGCTGGGGCGGATTGGAGGGACCGCAAGACTAGCAGTAGCAGCAATATGGAGTAGACAGCCGGTGGAAAACAACAAGACTAACAAGGCATACAGGCAAAAGACAAGGTGAATAATGTAGAGGAATGTAGAGGGAGGAGTGGGAGGAGTGAGAGGAGGAGGAGAGAGAAAGGTAAGTGGTGAGTGAATCGTTAAAGTGAGTTGTAGAGAGAAGGTGAGTGAGTGAGCGAGTGGATGAGAGAAGAGTAAGAAGCAGGAAACAAGAGATGAGAGATGATGAGTGAGAGACGAAAGATGGTGGGAAGGATTGTGCGAGAGCAAAGCCAAAGACGAGAGACGAGAGACGGCAGAGCAGTGAGAATTGAGCATTGAGCATTGAGCATTGAACAAATAATTATTAAAAGAGTCACTAGGCAGTTCATTAGGTCTCTCCCGGGGGTGGGCGGTGGACCGTTAGGCGCCGTTGACCCTTTAATTGGGAGTTGAAGGTTACCTCAGCTTTAACTAAGATAACTCATCAGTGGCAGTTTATTAGGTGGTACTTGGATGGTTACTCCAAACCATGACTCGGTTGCAGACCTACAAGTCACAAGTCACTGTACGGAGTAGGTGAGTTGTGAGTAACATAACCACCCAAGAGAAGGCTGGAGGCTGAAGATCGTCTGTAGGTTGGCCCTTTGATGCCGGGAGATGCCCTGTTCAGGTGGACTTGGGTGGGTTTGGCAGGGTGGGAGAGTGCAGAAAACTCCCCTCCGTTAAGTGACAAGTTGGAGGTGGATGGGTGCCACAGTCCAAGGTCAAGGCTAGGGAAGGTGGACCAGCAGACGAGTGGACGAGTGGACCTTCTCCGTAATACAGTAGTACCTAAGTCATAGTAATACACGACCTTACTGTATCCGTATAGCCATGACCATGCCCTGCCTGAGCCTGACTGCAGCAGCGGCAGGACAGGGCAGGACAGGGCAGGACAGCGGCAGCTGGGCAAGCAAGGTTTCCACTAGCCAGTACCAGCCAAGTAACCTACATACGTGCCTACTACTCTAGGTGATTCCATACGTCGGTACTCCATCTCTCGCCTATCTGGATGTTCCGTATTAGTGCCCCGGTTTAGGCTCTGGGTGGCCCTGAGTGGCCCTGAGTGGCCCTGGCATTGGCCCTCTAGTTAGTTATGATTGTGTCATGCTTACACCCTAAAGGCCCCACAGGCAACACCCGAGGGGTCAAACAAAACACGACTGTCAATGGCCTTCCTATGTCAACAACAGTAGAACAACAAAGGACAAAGTAATTACTTACTCCCTAGTAGTTAGTTGAACATGAGCAAAAGGACCGTCAGAAGGTAGGAGTTAGTGGTCACCTATTCTCTCCACACCACAGTACCATGTACTCCATACATACATGCATGCATGCACCAGCGAGCAGCCAGCAGCCAGCAGCAGCAGCCAGCATGACATGGCATGGGATGAGATGATGATTCTCGTCTCCCGCCTGCAGTCTTTTTCCGAAACCCAAACTTTGAATTGGCCGGTAGATCAGCTGTGCCATGTTTTTCCTACGGATTACACACTCTTGCAGCCACGCCAACAGCACAATGCCACTTGATGCCACTGGTGCCTCTGCTTCTCCAGTTATATTGGTGCCATCTGTCAACTCTGAGTGCCACATTAAGCCCATCCGTGCTCGTCATGCCTCGAACCGCCTTCAACCAACCAACTACCAAGTCACCTAGTAGCTACTCCGTAGTAGCTAGTTACTCCGTAATTAACTAACCCACGCCGCACCACCGCCGTACGCCGTACGCCGTACACGCAGCACATCGTTCCAAGGCAAACTGGAGTCTTGACTCTTGACTCTTGACAGTATACTTCTGCCCTTTCTATCTTGGTCCTGGCCTCATCTTGTCTGCCTGCATCGTTGCGTCAGTCGCTTGCACCTGGTGGGACTTGAAGACGCACACGCTGCAGGCCACCGTCAATGCCCATTGACCGCCTACCCACAATCCATAGCAATCTCTGACTACGGAGTAGGTATCCATCTACGGACTGATGTGAGTACCGACTCTCTTGCATCGACGGCCCGCGACAGATTCAACAATGCAATGTCACCACTGTCGTGGAATCTCACAACATCGTTTCTCAGCAGCAGCAGCAGCCGCAGCCGCCGCCGCGGCCGCAGCAACAACAATAACAACAACATTAGCTGCTTCTCGGTTGATTGCAGTGTTACTGTTTCAGAAGCTTAAACGGGCAAACAAACCCTAGCCACACGAGATCCCTCGCGTGCTCCGACCACAAACACGACCTGTAGGCAGTTAGTCAACTACGGACTACCGAGTAGTCAAGTTACGTCTTAGAAGTTAGGACCCATTCCTATTTCTCGACGGTCGATCGTTGCTACTTGCACTGACTTATTACACACAAGCCTCTGTCGGTTTCAATTTGGTGCCGTCGTTTCTTGTCGTGGTCAGGTGAAGAAACCAACTCTAACTCACAGTTGTCCCACATTCGCTGGATCCTGCTATTGAAATCTTATATACCAAAATGCCCATCTTGTGAACATCGGAATCGGATCTGTTTCTTCACAAACACTTACCTAGTAGGTGCCTAGTACCTAGACGTCTTGCTTGAAAAATCAATCTTTTCACCTACGTCGTCTTCAGACGGCATCGAAACTAAAAAAAGCCCCAAGATGAGTCCATTGCAGGATCATAGACCGCCTTCGCAGGATTCTTCATCTGTAATTATGACCATAGAATCAGGTGTACTAAGTCATTGCCACGTCTCAGCCTGTTGTTAGGCCGCCAGCAGACGGAGATTCTCCTCCTTTGTTGGCACCTAACATATCTGATGATTCGGTTCTGTAAAGGAACCGGGCCATCAAACCCGCTGGCATTATCCTGGTTGATGATTATGCTGGAGCTCGTGTAAGTTTCAGCAGGTGGAAATGGGGTTGCTGAGAGAAGAAGGATCTTCAACGCAACGCGTTCTTTGATCACTCCGTTTTCTTGTCCTTGACCGATCTTTTGAGTCAACGCCTGCATTCATATACTTGTCAAAATTCCTTCCTATCTCGCCATACCAAAACGTGCAATTGCGTCCAAGGCAGGAGCAGAAGGCCAATACATACTCCGTAATTAGTCCTGGTAGCCTGCGTGCCTGGGTGCAGATCGTGCGCAGGCGAAGCGATGAACCTTGCCAGCGCGCAGTAGTCTCTGGACCAGCATGCTACAAGTGTCAAACATGAGAAGCGAGCAGGAAAACATATCCTCACTTTACGTGAATGGTTGATGAATCGGATCCCAGATCCAGGTGGACATAAGTCAGCCACAACCCTGCCTCGCACGACTTAGCCAACAGCACGATACTCCTGGAACTCCATGTACGTACAGTACAGTGCACAATACTGGAGCTCCTGCACCAGCCTTAGCGGCCCTATCACAAGGTTGTAAACTATTGTACCAGCAGCACACAGAAGCACACTCGCTTCTGCACCTACTCTGTACATTAGGAGCGGGGCCAATCCTTCCTCCTCCTCTCAACTGGAAGTCCGAACACGCGTCTGTAAGGCCGAGAGGGACCCTGTGAGGATGCTGCAGTGGATGATTCGCCTTGTCCGGCCGCCCCAGCGAGGCGTGCAGTCTTTCCACAAAGCCCTTGGAGCTCCATGATACGTTAGGAATCAGAATGTCCACGAGAGGAATGACGAGATTCGACTTTAAACTCCCCATCGTTGCAGGGTTCAGCATGATTCGACCCCAAACTCAGATTTCGCGTCGCGTGTTGGGATTCCAGGGACATGCTCGTTTCGATATTCTAACCATGGCACCTGCATGGGTCTCTGACATCCCGCCGCTCCCCAGCTTAATTCTCATACTCGTAGATTCATGCTAGCCATCTGCAACCTGTCCAACAGTCGACGTATTAAGTTGTGGTCAGTGGCTACTAGGCGTGGAACTACAATCGTACTTTGTGTAGCATGTACCGAAAAGAATAAATTGCCTCTGGTCCCGCCCGATCTAGAACACATCAACTGAACATGGCGTGATGCTTTTCTCAATTGTCATTTTGGAACCTGTTCGAGAGGTGACTAGGATTTCGGAAACGTCCAGCGCTGATTGCCCGTCCCATTTTCAGGCATAGGATGTCGTGCAGGGATGTCGGTACAGACGCTCGACCTTAAGATTGGTGGGACAGGGACGCTGCTTGGGTCTCACCGGAGCCCTCGGCCGTCGTGAGGTGCGCACAATCCTGCCAGAATCCAGTCTCTTGGTTCAGGATTGTCGAGGCCAAGACGGGTATGGGCGTTCGTCAACACCTGCCAAACAAGACTAACTCAAGTGAGGCACGATTGAGTAATCGCCAACGACGGGTGCTCCGACTTAGATTTCAGGTTCTTGAGCTTTACTGTGACTTTCGAATTGATAACATGACATCTGTATACAGAGGATCTGTTCCATAGTCCAGGTCACAATTTTTGAATGTTTAGGCTGTATTGTAACCCAAGAATTCAACCTCGGAGTTGAAGTGGAGCTGGACTGCTTATCCCCTCTTCACCTTGGGCATTCGCCTTCTAAGTCGATTGCCTGCCGGTGACCTACCTAGAATCCGAGTACCTTCATGCCTGCATGCGGGGTTATAAACTCAAAGCCAGCTCAAAACATCAGCCAGGGACATGGCCGAAGAGATGGGACAAACCACAAGACAACAATCAACCTCACCGGTTCAGCCTCTGCAACTTCAAGTCCTGCCGTAGGCGCCAGAACTCAAGTGAGTTAAGTGCACGTGTCCGATCAAGTCAAATGTGTGATTGCACTGCCAGTAGAATAGAGATCCTGCATGTTCAATGACGGGGATCCGGCCGGCTGCTGGGACCGCGGAGTGACAGCCGCTGTAGACAACAAACCTTTCCGATGCCACAGCAGAGGTCATCCTTGTCAGATGTTGACTAGTGACAATACTGACAGCAAACCAAGTTTGAATGTTAACCTGCCGTGTCAAGGACGATCATCAGTGTATTTGTATTTGAGCGAAAGAATGGTAACAAAGTATGATTAGAGCAGAGCAACGAGCCCCTCCATGCTCTCTCTCTCACTTTGTCAACCCGAGCCAGTACCCGTACCTTGCCCAAGGTGAGTATGACCAGTTCTCCCCATCTGTACATCTTCCACTTACAATTTCACTTGTATGCTTGTGAGACCGGATAGAGACCTCGATGCACAAGTCAGTCAGTCACCTCAATACTGTAACTTTGGCAAGATTCAGACGGCGCTGCCGCCCCTCTATCTGCAGGATTCCAGACTTGGTTCCAGGTATTTTGATATTTCCTGATTTAGAGCAAGCCACGGGTTGCTTCTTCCCGATATTCCCCACTGACAAGGAATGACGCGTTTGTCCCAAGAGATTCGGATTCGTGGAAGTCTTCGTTTAGCGTTTAGCGTCCTCCGCCTAAAACGCGCGACCAGCCAGCCGAGCAAGGGTATTCGGCAGCTAGGCGCTGCTGAGCGTTGATCAAGATTCAAAATGACCAAAAGGGCTGTTCAGGCCGGGCTTGGACGGAGGAGAGCCTATTTTCGAAATCCAGTTGGGGTTTGTGTGGGATGTGCGGGAAAAGCTTGGGACTAGACCAAATCTGAACTAGTCTGACTCAGAAATGCCAAGCCTCGTTTCAATCTTTTGTCTTCGTATCAAGATTTTGTCTGGAAGTCCAACGACTTACATCAGGCCTAATTTACACCTGATTAAGCCACATAACTCAGACACACGTTCGGACTTTACTCGACGTTACAGAAGACAAGGTTGACGACCGTTAATTCCGTGTCTCCTGCCGTGTCTCGGGCTTTTAGAAAAGTATCGACAGCTTCATCCCGGTCAGTACCCCGGACGGTTGAGTGTGAGAGAGACAATTTGGAACCAACCGAAAGGATCGCCCTGACTTGGGCTAGGCTCGCCACATCCCACCACCCTGCCAATTTCTGCTATTGTTCACCATCCACTTCAGGGCGCTGGTCTCAACTCAAACACGTCGGCATCTCTTTGCAACTTCCTTGAGGGAATCAGTCTATCTGTCTCAGACTGTGCCGCGAACGAATCAACAGCCGAGTAGACAGTTCCCCACCCTACGCAGTACATCATTAGATTCTTTCTTCAGCCTCCGCTTTTGCTCAGTCTCTAGCTTGAAGACAACTATGGAAGCGGAAATCCAGTCTCAAATTCCTAACATTGATCACGTTCTGTCGGAATACTCCGTTGTGAGTCCTGAACATCAGTCTCCATTCTTGCCTTTGTCGGCAACAACCCCACCTCCCCCTTCCTCAGCCTTGCCCTGCATTGACACGCTCTGAAAACTCACTTTTTTCTACAGGGATATCTGAACCATGCTTCTAAGCTCTATACATCGGAGGATGACCCATCTGCCGAGTCACCGCTCAGTGAAGCCCTTGAGACAATCACCTCACTGTTGACCTCTGCATCAGGAGACTTCTCTGAACAGAATGAGCTAGCCATCAGAAATCTCGTGGAGAGGTTTATCGCCAAACTGAGTGAGGCCAATGGAGTGGACCCTGAGAGACGGCAGATGCCATTCACGGCAAAGAAGCTGGAGCAGAGCATCCAAGTCAGCTCCCAGCGAAACATCTCGTCCACCTTGGGTTTGACGAGTGCTGCAGTTGATCTCGAGGCTGCCAATGCTCGGAAGGTGGAATCCAAGGTCGACAAGAAGAAGCTAGAAAAGGCTGAGCGGAAGATTCGTGCCAAACAAGATAAGAAGGTCATGAAGAATGTTGAATATGAAGCATCGCGTCTTCTGGACCTACCCGACGATACTCAATCGTACGAAGAGTTCTTCATGGCTGTAAATCCCCTCCAACTCGGAGCTGATGCTCAGTCAAAGAGTAAAGACATTAAGATCGACGGCATTGATGTATCAATTTCCGGCAAGAGAATTCTAACCGACACTACCCTGACCCTAGCCTACGGCCGACGGTACGGTCTGGTCGGTCAAAACGGTATCGGTAAATCCACATTACTTCGAGCTCTGAGTCGACGTGAAGTGTCTATCCCAACTCACATTTCCATTCTTCATGTCGAGCAAGAAATCACTGGTGATGATACGCCGGCTCTACAGGCAGTCCTCGACGCTGACGTGTGGCGGAAACATCTGTTGGCTGAACAGGAAAAAATCACCAAGCAACTAGCACAGCTGGACGCCGAGCGTTCAAAGATGGCAGACACTTCCAAGGACGCTGGTCGGTTGGACAAAGAAAAAGATGGCCTGGATGTAACTCTGGGTGATATACAAGCGAAGCTCAGTGAGATGGAATCCGACAAAGCTGAATCCCGTGCTGCCAGCATTTTAGCCGGTCTGGGATTCTCGCCAGAACGACAACAGTTCGCTACCAAGACATTTTCAGGTGGTTGGCGAATGAGACTGGCACTTGCCAGAGCACTATTTTGCGAGCCTGATCTGCTCCTTCTCGACGAACCTTCAAACATGTTGGATGTACCGTCCATTACCTTCTTGTCCAATTACCTGCAAACCTATCCCAGCACTGTGCTAGTAGTATCGCACGACCGAGCTTTCCTCAATGAAGTCGCAACTGATATCATTCACCAACATTCAGAGCGTCTCGATTATTACAAGGGTGCTAACTTTGAGTCATTCTATGCAACCAAAGAAGAACGGAGAAAGACAGCTAAACGAGAGTACGAAAATCAAATGGCAGTCCGGGCTCATCTGCAGGCTTTCATCGACAAATTCAGATACAACGCTGCCAAGTCGTCCGAAGCGCAGTCTCGCATCAAGAAACTCGAGAAAATGCCTGTGCTGGAGCCTCCAGAGGCTGAATACCTTGTTCACTTCAAGTTTCCAGATGTCGAGAAGCTATCCCCACCCATTATACAGATGTCTAATGTCACCTTCGGCTACACCAAAGAAAAGCCACTACTACGCAATGTCGACCTGGACGTGCAACTAGACTCGCGTATCGGTATCGTGGGTCCCAATGGTGCAGGTAAAACAACCGTCTTAAAACTCCTCATTGGCCAACTCACCCCAACCAGTGGCTTAATCTCGCAGAATCCACGATTACGGATCGGTTTCTTCGCACAACACCACGTCGATGCACTAGATATGAATACCTCGGCCGTCGGCTTCATGCAGAAGACCTACCCAGGGAAAACCGACGAGGAATACCGGCGCCATCTAGGCGCTTTTGGCATCACTGGCATGACAGGCCTGCAGAAGCTCGAATTCCTGTCAGGTGGTCAGAAGTCTCGCGTTGCATTTGCTTGTCTGTCCTTGACGAACCCGCATATTCTGGTATTGGACGAACCTTCAAATCATCTTGATATCGAGGCCATGGATGCCTTATCGACTGCCTTGCAGCAGTTCCAAGGTGGCGTATTGATGGTCAGCCACGATGTCACCATGCTGCAAAATGTTTGTACAAGTCTGTGGGTTTGTGATAAGGGCACCGTCGAGAAGTTTCCAGGTGATGTCAATGCGTATAAAAAGAAGATTACCGCCCAGGCCAATGAGGCTGGTGTCGTTCAAGCACACTAGAATAGCACAAATGTGGATAATTTTTGGCCAGTTCTCGCCTTGGTACCGCTGCTGTGGCATGGTAGACAAGCCCTTGTATGGTGTGGGACAATAGATGCAACTTCTACCAAACCTTTGAGCGGACAGCGTTGTTCTTTTCGGCTGTTACATTTTACTGATCTACAGAAGTCGAGAATTGTTGGGACAGAGGCGACTTTTTCACCTGTACGTATTCACTGACATATTCACTAATGCTCAATACGCAGTGATACACTTCACTATTCAGTGGTCGAGGAAAATTCAAGTGCTATAAATTAGCAGACCTCTCTTCATGCCTCTCACAAATTTTGTTCACCTCCATCTTTCCACAGCCGATTTATCTTCTTCCCTCACAGTGGTATCAGATCTCTATCTTGCCGGCTGTTCAAATGTCATCTCCCACCGATTCCCACGCTATGGCCACAGAATCAAGCACAATAACGGACAAAGTCAAAGCAGAGCCGGAAACGGACGAGAAGATGGTCGAGGCACCAAAATCCTCGGATTGTTCCACCCTACCCCATCAAGATCCAGACTTTCAAGTGGCTATCGAGCGAGGCATTCAGATTGCCAGGACAATACTGGAAGTGTACAAGAACGCGCCCCGCAAAGTCTCACAGATCATGCTGGAAGAGGCCAATGGGCTAGCCCGTCACCCAAAACCAAATGAGCGAATTATTGGACTGGTGGGCCCATCGGGTGCAGGGAAGAGCTCTCTCATCAATTCGCTGCTCGAAGATGATGGCCTCGCTATTGTCGACGGCAGTGGACATGCTGTTACCTGTTTCCCTGTTCATTATCGATACAGTGAGGAGGATAGCTGGTCAAAGTATACAGTGGAATGTTATTTTCCTACACAGGATGAACTTCGTAAGCAACTTTGCACGCTCCTGGACGACCTTTGTAAGCCACAGCTGCTTAGTCTCAACGATGTCTCAGCAGAAGACTACCAGTCGTGTGAGGAGGCGGCCCGAGCCGCGGAGGATATCTTCAATGCGGCTTTCAAAGACATGGACGAATATGATATTCGATTGCTCTACGACATTCAACGCAGGTCGGAAGCCGAAAGCTTACTCTCCCACTTGGCGTCGGAGCTTCCATGGCCAGAAGATCTCGAGGATGGTGTCTGGACTCGCTCAGCAGAATCGGTAGACGAAACGCAAGAGACACTTGAAATCATTCGTGACGACGGGCTTTGGCCGTTTGTCCGAAGCCTCACAATCTACTCACAAGCACCACTACTCAATAATGGTGTGGTCCTTGTCGATCTACCAGGTTACCATGACAGCAATTATGCAAGAGTCAAGATCGCTCGACAGACACAATCGAAATGTGATGATCTTTTTGTAGTAGGTGACATCAAACGGGCTATCGACAGTCCCACGCTCTTGAGTGTCATCGAGGAGAACCTTGCACGACCAGAGCTGGGTGAATTGACTTTACAAACAATCACAGCCGTCTGTACCCATTCAGCATCTGGCTTGGATGCAAAGCTTGAAAAGTTGGCAGACAAAGGAAAATTGAAGCCTGCCAAAGACGCCCTCACTAGCCTCAAGAAATCCAAGACATCCTCATGGACGAGTGTAGAGGCGGCCAAATATCAGTACAACAAGCTTCTAATTGAGGGCAGAAATGATAAAGTCTGCAGGGAAATGGCAGAGAGATACCAGGACAAACTTCCTGAGGGAAATTTCAAGGTCTTCTGCGTCGACAACGTCATGTATACAAACAGTACAGCGACTGAAGGCGCCGCGGAGGCAAGTGGGATCCCTCAACTCCAGGAATTCATCTGCCACCTGCCTGCATGCACTCTTTTCAAGCTATACGACAATCTCCTCGGAAATCTCCTTCCAGCATTGGTGGCTTCTTACGAAACCTGGGTGAGGGCATCCCGAACTAACATTACAGAAGACAATAAAGTCAAAGCTGCAATCCCATCCGCACATCTCCCAGGACCCGAAGCTCTCCGGAAGTTCCATCATAAGCTCAACACATGGACCAAAGACATGGCCAAGCTACTGCGCGACAAAACCGACCAGCCTCTAGTTGCCGCCGCATCCATTGTCCAGTCAGCTCTAGAAATCGCTGAAGGGTGGACAAGCATTCACGCTGGTACATTCGGCGCCATCCTCCGTCGAGATGGAGTCTTCGTCAATTCTAGAAAGGAGCGGTTCGATTTCAACGAAGACCTCAACCATTGTTTCGATCCTGCACGAACGAAATGTGGCGCAACCTGGATAAGCTCGTAGATGCCGGCCTGGTTGATTTGCGGAACAGCATCATCCAAGCCTTTGAAGAATATCCCAAGCAATGCGAGAAGCTCGGCGCTCCGACCGCCTTTCTTGAATGCATCAAAGCGCGTCACAACGCTCTCGATCACGTTGCTACATCTGCCAAAGACGACTTCAAGAAACAATACGGCGTGATCAAGCGTAACGCCAACGTCTCGCAGGAAGAGTCATACGTGAGAAACTGGATGCATCCGGCATATCGTGAAGCATTTGCCATCACAGGTAAGCACTTCCGTCCTCACACGTTCAGATCCTCCAGAATCGGCTCCAGATCCCTTTCCCACAAATTTAGACCCACTAACTTATTGCACTTATATTTCCTCAGGTCGCGGCTCGAAAGCCGAGCGCCACAGCATCCTACAGACACATATCGACGACCCATCACTCGTGAGCGACTTCTGCCAATCCGTCGCCGCCGCTACCGACGAGCTCATCTCCGCTACCTCCAAAGACCTGCTACGCAACATCCAGTCGACTACGAACGCCATCCAGCAAGATTTGGACAATTTCCAAGGCGAGCAGGGTAAAGTGCCGTTGTTCGAGTTACATCCTGCTTTTGGAGCGAAGGCCGAGGCTGTGCTGGAGGAGGTCAGATTTGAGATGCAGCGGATTAGTGAGCTTGCGGTGGCGGCGCGTGAGAGGGCGAGGGTGTTGTATGCTGAGCCTGGCGGGGACAAATAGATAAACGAGGTTTGAGCATTTTTTGGGCTTCAGAAAGGGGATCAGTCATTGGAAGGCCTGGCTGGCACTCGAACAGCGGTTTGCAACTTGGCTATCGATGGATACTTGGGGCGAAATGAGGACACTTGGGACAAATGAGGATACTTGGGCTTATTAAATAAAACATCAGAATTGTTGGATCGATGCTAAAGATGGTGACCAGCGTACTACTCTGCACTCCTACAGAACAGCAGCTTTTAGTCCCCTGGATAAACCCAGTCGCCCACCCTGAAAAGCATGGAAGGGCGGTAAGATGAGAAACGGCATCGTCTCATTGAAGGAGGGTACGAGCATAAATGGCTGTGGATGAGAAATAGCTACCTATAGTCGTGCACGCATTTATCAAAATCCTCCCGGCCTAAGGAAAGCAGAATGACTTTCGGATCAAGTAGCAAGAAAATCGCCGTTGTTCCCCTTCAGAGCAGGGCAGGGCAGGGCAGAGTCGCGCCGCAGTGTGCGCATTGCACCTTAAATTAGAAAAGAGTAACTAGATTAGAACAGTACAATGCAAAGCAAAGCAAAACAGAGCATCGAGATGTGCCGGACCAATATTACTTCTTGAAAATTCTTTAAGCTTAAGCTCAGCGTTTGTCAATTGGTTAAGTAGTTTGCTTTTTCATCGACACGTGGATCTATCTCTGAGACTGTATATATATATATACATACTCCAACCCCTTTTCTACCCACTCGTCTCCCCCTTCCCTTCCCCTCCCGAACACTGCGCTGCACACGCCTTCCTCCGGGGAGCAAGCAATGCCATCAAACTCAACAGAATACAACACAACTTAACGCAGACAGCCTAGCTCTTCCATGTAGACTTCTCGTTGCCGCAAAAGATGAGACAGGCTAAACACGTCCCGTTGGAACTCCCGGGAGACCGGGAAACCCGCTGGACAAGGGAGAGGGCGGGGGCCAGGGGGAAGTGATTCGGATTGGTTAAGTTAGTTAAGTAAGTTAGTTGGTCATGTCAGTGTCCCCCTGACAGACTCGATTTATCAAACTTGATCAGAATAGGTTATGCCCATGGTCATGGTCATGGCTATGAGAAAAGCGTAGTGTTAATAGAGCAGCAGGAGGAGAGGGAGGAGGAAGAGGAGGAGGAAAGGGGGAATTTCTGGGGCTGGAGGAGATCGATATATTGCGATAGTACTGAGTTTTTGATCCATGATGGTTGATATACGATATTAAAGGTATACGATATAACTTATCTAATGGTAAATTAGTACTAGATTCCACATATATCATAGCTTAGTCTCCATCAGTGGAAGCGATAGGCTAGGTCCCGACCGAAACGGCCGTGTCGTGTATAGCGGAAATGTTCCATATGTATCAGGTCTTACTTAGACGATTATCAGGACCCAGGATATTCTGTACATCGAGTCTGTCCCTTAACTATTTGTAGTTTAGTTAGTTCTGTCTATGGATACATATCTGTGTTCCCTCCGACCCCCCCCCACCCCTAAAAGGCTGAGTAGTCCGGCCCCAGAAGTGATTCATTCATTCAACCTCATTTGACCGACGAGATGGCGTAGCCTGGCGGTTCGTGCATGCGTGCGTGCGTGCGTGGCGGCGGTATTTTCAGGGGTTATGTTAACTGCTCTGTCGAAATAATCGGAAATATCGAGGCTTTGAAAGCTAGGAGTTGGTTATCTGGTGTATGTCTTGAGCGGTGGGCGGGTTTAGGAAGCTCGTTAGTGTAGAGGAGTGAAGAACAAGTGGATTTCACGTCGATATGGTCGTTTGTTTGTTGTACCAGAACGTATGATGCTTGATGTTGCTATTCATTATTGATATCCGCTTTTTGCACTCGCTTAGAGATTGTTTCATAGTTTCCACCCAGAGTGAGCTAAAGGTCTAAGGAAATGCCCTCAAGCAGATCGACGTCACCCAAATATGCTTTGCATGTTGTACCTCAAGACCCCAGAATGGTGAATCAGAACCTCTTCCTTGCTGAATATATGACTAATCCTCTGCGTGTCGTGCTCGTAGTGATGAAACGCAAAAAGCCTAACTACCTTCCTATTGTTCTCGTCCAAGACATGAGATCTAGTTAGTCGTCTCCATCACCGTCCTCATTATCTGAATCCTCACTAGCATCGATCCAACCTAGTTCCGCCGCCCACTCCTGTGTGGGCCTCGCCATGTCAGCCATTTCGGCCATGTTCGCTTTGATATGTGCAAGCTCCTTTTCGATGGCGATTCGTTTCTTGGGATGCTTCTTAAAGAATGGAGTTAAGTCGGTTTTACCAGATCCTCTCTGTGCTTCAGGCGCAATCAGATCGATGGCTTCCTGAACATGACGTGCCAGGTTGTCCTTTGTGTCTTTCATGAGGGTTGCCAGGTCAGCTCTGACACGCTCGGCGAAGCCGATGACGAATTCTGTCTGTTTGACTGCAGCCGTGAGAATATCCAAACGTTCCTTTGTGACGCCTTTTTTGCCTGTATCTGGGTGTTAGAATACTGCGTATAAATACTTTTATACACAGGTGCTACTCAAAGACCTACCTGAGATAACAGTGCACTGGGTGTAAGCATGAGTAGACATGTATTTACCCATGTGAGAATCAGGGGCACCGTCACTTGCTCGACTTTTGAGGGCTTCGTACTCGTTTTCAAATCTTTGACGTTCGTCTTTAATATTGTTTTTGGCATTTTTGATCGCTGTATCGATGGATTTTAAAGTGATCGTAGGTGCGTCTGCTTGAGCACAATTTGCCCGGTATGTCTGGAATATCTCGGTAATATCTCGAATAAGTTCATCCCATGCGGCGAGATTGGTTGCGTCCGACTTCTTCCAACGACTTGCTGTGTGCTTGTTGAAAGACGCCACCAAGTCGGTATTCCAACACACACCATTGCGCTTTCGTCCATGGCGGGCATGCCTTCCACCTTTGCGACAATGTGCAGCCATAGTACAGGGATGTAATAATTGCCATGATTTGATGGTAGCGGTGGCCCCTCCGATGATGGCGACCATCTTCTTCTTGATCGTCATTGGAATGATTCTAAAGTCTGAATTAATTGTCTGGCTCCACGACTTGAGGGTTTGGTAGCAGGCCAGTTCGCTTAGATCTGGTAATTCAACCGTTGCTGTACCCTCTTCTTGACCTTTGAGTAGACTGTACCAGTTCTCAACTGCATCTATAATAGCAGGCATCTCTCGGGTCATGCTCTTGTTGTAGACCTTGAAGCACACTCTAGACATGAGATTGGTGGCATGTTGAGTTAAACTGGGAATTCCACTTTTTTCAGCGGACTTGTCACTGTCCCAAAACAGATGACTGTCGACACAAAAGATTTTGAGTTTCTGTGGTGGAATACGATTCGCGTACCGTTTCTTCAGAGCTTCCGTTACCATTCTGTTCCTGCCGCTCATGATTAGACAAGACATGTCAAATTTTGCCAACTCTTCTTCTTCCGGCGTACCAGCCTCGCTGATTTTCCTTCGAGCCTCATTGAGTGATTCTTCATCCACAGCTTCTTTCATATCCGCTTCATGCTCCCAAGGACAAGTTTCAGCGAAGTATGCTGCTTTGGTACAGATGATGGTGATGTTTGGTCGACTCGTTCTACCAACATCATGATCTTCATCCTTATCACCGGACTTTCGTCTTCCTTGTCGGTCACCGTAGAATCGATCAATCACCTCTTTGATGTTGGCATTGTCTACAGCTCTGGCAATCTCTGCAACCACCCAGATTTCGTCGGCGTCCGACAAGCACTGAAAAGAGATTTTTGCTTTGGCATAGTTTGAGTCTGCAAGACCTGGGGGATCGACGATTGTTAAACCGTTCCTGAGCACACGAGCATCTGTGAATGTAGTGATTTTGTCATAGAAGGGCCACAGAGGGCTAGATTGGATCTTACTTGTCGCTCTGAGTAGATCTTCCGAGTCATTGAACCTTTGAACGTCCTCACCGCAATTATTTTGAGTCAAATCGATTTTGTCAAGCCCTTCAGCCATCTGCTCAATTGCGTCTTCACGAGTGATGCTGCTGTCGATGTTTATGAGACGATCGATATCGAATCCGAGAACTGTTTCAAAGACAGCTTCGACGATTTCTGTCGCTAACCTGTAATTTTCCAGTTCCATTTTGTAGTCTTCATTGGTTTCATCCGGCTCAGTCATAGCAAACCGCTGGATGTCATCCCAATAAGTGATGAGCACCTCGAGCTTTTTCGCTCTTGAAAGATGTGTACATTTGACCATGTAACTGGCGACCTCGCCTTTGCTCCGCTGCTTGAACTCTTGTAGAATGTTTGTGACTGCTTTGCCATTGGCGCCAGTCTTGGCCAACTGTTTGTGTCCGCAAACAGCATTCAGGAGACTACTTTTGCCATGGGAGGTAAGTCCTGAAATCACCACTTTCAAAAGCTTGGGAATGACAGGATCCAAGGTTTTCTGAATTGACTTAGTCATGAGATTTCTCTTGTGACCCCCAGGAAAGTGCCTGAGGATCTCCTGGACGGATTGTGCAATATTTTGTCGGAGACACAGACATAGCTGAAACTCCTCAGAATTGTATCGATCTGAAAGAGCCATATTGCCAGTTGTTGTAGGGTTTGATGCCAAATGATGGAAGGTGTTCAGTAATGGATCTGAGATTGGAGATATAGTGGTCAAATGAATCGTGCCTTTGCAAAAATCATGAAAATGGTGCTTCGATAAAAGACAACTGAAGATAGAGGTATGAGGACTGCTGGAGGCGAGAAGGTCAAATGAACCGCAAGCCGAAGCTTAAGAACCAGAGAGGTGGGGAAGAGAGAACCGAGAAGGACATCTAGCGATCAAAGGTCGGGATGTAATTGAGATGTGGAAGAAGTAAGAAATGGAAAACCTTTGAGATAGGATGACAAGTCTTATAAATAGACTCTTCAAGGTGACGAGTGGTAGATCGAGAGAAAGATCGCGAGAAAGGTAGCGTGAAGTGATGACAAGTCACGAGCTGTTGTTCAGTGGAGTTGAAATGAGAGACATCTGGTTCAAGACATGTGAAGATCGTGAGAAGTCAGCTTTGCTGAACGACGAAGAAGTCTAAAAGACTTGATCGAGTAGAGGTAACGATGAAAGGGAAAAATAATGATGTCTAGAATAGATTCAGTAACGCCAGCGCCACGGAAGTGGTCGATAGATATCAGACATCAATCGATCTAAGGGGCAAGTGACAAGAAGGAGGAGGAGGAGGAGGAGGAGGAGGAGGAGGAGGAGGAGGAGGAGGAGGAGGAGGAGGAGGAGGAGGAGGAGGAGGCGGAGGCCAAGTTCTCCGTCACGAATGAAACCAACGACACGAGCCGATCTGACCGACGACGACGACGACGATGACGTTGCCGCAAGGCCCGAACATGAAGGAAAGAAACAAACCCTTGGCAAGGAAAGCGCAAGACCCTTCAGTGTCAACCTCCATGATAACCCAGCACTGAGGTACCCTAAAAAGGCCACAGCAGCCTGCGTATATGTTTATGTTGTTGAACCGCGGGCGTAATCACCAACAGACAAACCTCTCGTCTCACCTCACCGAGGCATGGCATGGCATGGCCGAATCGAGCAGACGGTATTCGGCCACCATGAGCGGTAACAGCCGCGAGAAACGTCACATCCCGCTCGAGCAATTTCTCAATGATGAACGTTGTCATCAAATCCACCTGTGCCGCTCATACCCTCTGTTCATTTCATAATGCCGGGCTCGATGACAAGATTATGTCAACCATGATGCCGTACAGGCATGTTCTGACGATATCTTCTCGCCCCTCTGCCACGATGAGGGCGACGACGGGGTGCGACTCAAGACGAAGACGCGTAAAAATCTCCGGTATGGCTGGCTGGCTGGTGTGCAAATGATTGCCCACGATTCGAAAGATTCATGCTTGCTTGTACTTCCGCTGACGCGATTGCTGTCAGAATATGGACCGGGGCCTACCTGTGTGTATGTGAGAAAACATCTTGAGTTGGCGAAGTGGTTGGGTGGGTGGGTGGGCACTGGGTAGCTAGTGAGGGGAGGGGGAAGGGAGAGAGAGGGAGAGGGAGGTGCGAATTAGCTTTTTGTGTGGGATGGTTGGCCTGATTGATGAAAGGGGACGCGCCTGCCAAGGTTCTGCACATTTGCACAAGCAGCCTCTTTAATGTACCTCAGTAATACATATATTCGGTAAGTCACATGAGAGGTCTATGAGATCCAGGAACGACACAAACTACCAATGGTCGCGCATGGAAAGTCGTGGTATGGACATCAATCATGGCCTGATGTCTTCTGGAGACTGACGGTCTTGCGAGTAGTTCCAAGAATGATTATGGAATGCTATGCTATGCAAACATATCGTTGTTACACAGAATTTCGTACGTCAAAATATCATTAATAACACCGCGCCATGTCCCCCCTATCTGTGGGCTGCCACGAAGATCATACCGAACCAAACAGAATGCAGACAAGGCCGTACTATAAGGCATCAATACTAGTCCTCGGCCGACTCCTCACGACAGATTCACTTTTGAGACCCCATCTCCCCAGAGCCAGCTCCTCCAGACTCTTCGCTTTGCCCGCTAGGATCTGGCCTCGTTTCGTCTTCTCCTGGACCTCTGGAATCCAGAAATGTGTGATGACAGCGCCTAGGATCATGCAGACGCTGAAAACCACCAGGATCCTTCCATAGCGCTTGGTTTGGGCGTCTCCGGGAGACGACGATCCGAATTTGTAGTATGCCGAGAACACTTGGACGAGGATAGATCCCAGTTTGCCTGCTGCGGCGCTGATGCCGTGGCATGTCGCTCGGTATCTGGTCGGGAAGAGCTCGGCGGGGATGATGTATGTTGTGGAATTGGGTCCGAAGTTGAATGCGATCTGGCCGAGTACATATAGAGAGATTGCTAAGGCCCCTTCTTGCTGGACCGTGATGAAGACGGTGCCGAGAGCGATGAAAAGAGCCGCGAGGACGAGGAACCCGTATTTCTGTAGGCTGACCCGGTTAAGCCTGTTCGATAGAGTAATCCATAACACGCCGCCGACGAAACTTCCGGTGTTCAGAATCACCAGGGCGTGCACTGATGTTTCGAAGAACATTTGATAGGGATCTTTGTTTGGATCTGTCATCCAGGGCGGAGAGGCTGAAGTGATTGCAAGGCTGCCCCATGTTTTCGCGAGGAACTGAGGGCTCGAGAGGCCAATTCCGTAGAATCCAAAATCGAGTAATAACCATGTCATTGACGTAGCGAACAGTGTTCGCCAGTTTCCTTCCACCCAGAAATACTGCTTGATGTCAGCGCGCGATAGATGCCATGAAGAGTTGAGTGTGGTGGGTGGAGCTGCAGTAATCACCCAGTCAGGATTCAATTGATCTGTGGAGGGTCGATATCTTGATCGAGTCGATTCGTCTGAACCAGGTGATGATTCACACCATATACTATTCTCCGTTTCGCTGTCCATGGTGTTATCTCCGAAAAGCTGTGTGGCGTCGAATTCTGCCTTGACAGGATCGTCTTCGATATCAAGAATGAATCGTGGAGTTTCGGGAATGGCGAAACGGAAGAGAAGCGCGACCACACCAGGGACCACGCCGAGTCCAATGATCCATCGCCACATTATGTCCACTGATCTGGAGAGATTCTCTTCACTTGACTTCCGGGATACGCTGACAACAACAAGTGACACCAAGTTTCCGGCGATCTGTCCCAGGGGTTGCATGAAAAATACAGATGCCATCATTCGTGCGCGGTGGTTGGTCGGCGCAAATCTTTCGACCAAATCAGCATTATTCGGACATACGTTGTCATTCCAACTCACTCTGCCGTTATCACTGCTGACAATGGGTAATCCGCACCCACGCCGATACCGACTATCACTCTCCACCACAATAGCCATGCATAGACACTCATGCTTCCGTCGTAGCCCGAAGAGCTCATAACGACTCCCAGAGTAGCTCCAATGAGCAAGACCAACTCAATGCCGTACATCTGTTTACGACCCTTCTTATCAGCCAGGAAGCCGAACAGGACCTGACCAAGGAGTGTTCCAGCGAGTGTTGCGATGTTGATACATGTCAGGCGAAATGACGAAACCTCTTCTTTCCAATATACATATGCAATCATCGGCAGAGCGATGTTTCCGGCGAATAACTACCCCCGAGTCAGCGCATTCTGTGTTCCATGCGAAGCGTACACACCGAGAAGCCGTCAAGGAGGAATCCGACGCCAGCAACCAGGACGACAATCCACTGGTAAGGCTGTCGATCAACCGTTTCGTAGATTTGGCGTACTCGAACATGGCGGTCCTGTGTGAAATTGTCAGTACGGACGATTCTTGCTCAACGTCTTCCACTTGCGGCATACACGTTCGTGATCGAAATCTCTGGCCCGATCAGTTGCGTACAGACGGCCACGCCAACGAGCCATCTCGAATCGACCCATCTCTACCTAGGTCCTGTGTTTCTCCAAACACCAAGATTTTGAGGGGGCGGAAAGTGAGGGGCCGGGCCGGCCTATCGAGTCATCGTCAAAGAGAAGAGCACGGTTACAAGGTTGCCGATGAATTGGCAAATTCCTTCGTTACGTATGTGAACAGCAGTATGTTTGGGAAGCAGAACGAAGAACGTTTGTGTGCAGGTCAGATCAAAAGAGCAGGCAGAACTGTGCAGGTGCGAAAGTCATCCACAAGTAATAAATGAAGGCGATCCGAAATAGGTCTCAAGCCTGGGGCAAACCATGTGATAGCAAGGGACATAATAATGAGGTGATTCAATTGGGACTGAAAGCCGAAAAGACTGCCTCTTCCTGGTACCAGGGAGGGTCGCAAAGCCCCGTTTGCAAAAGCCTTGCTAGCTTCTACTTGCGACACGCAAGATCTGACCACGATTCTCAACCCCTGGAGATGGTGACTTGAGAGATATTTATCGGATGACTGCTGCATCCACACGCCTAGACAGCGTTGGGCAAAGTCGCCTAGACTATGGCCGAGGGTTCGAGAACATCTAGTGAATGAAACCAACCAAATAGACATGGTGTGCAAAAGGCAAGTAACGAAATTGTCGAATCGAAGACAAACGTGTATATCTGGACGTTGGTGTCGAACCATTGAGAAGGCAGCTTTTCGCCCACGTGCCCTGTTGAGAGATGAAAGCCTGCACAACGCCCAGCATCCTGGACGACCCTTGGCTGTGGATCGCCCAGGAAATGTGCCGTCCCGCAATAAGTCGAAGCATTTGCTTCCTTTTACGGAAGATAAGCTTGATAGCGTGGGGAGGGTGGTGTGGGTGTTGATCTAAGCATGTGGTGTGGTTGCTTAGGTGTGACGGTATGAGTTCGACTGTGTGGATGAGAGGCGAGAGGCACCCATTTTCGAAAGTGGGTGGGTTGGATGCCAAGCCTGCTGGATCTGTGGCGCCATTCATGGCACAACTGAGGACAGTTCAGTAATACCTACCTCTCCAGGACAAGCACATAAGGCCACTGAGGTAAGTCGACTAAGACCTGTGTATGACGAGACAACTACGCCCATCATATTCATTACACGCATACTTCTGAGTCCGTGCGAGAGCATGAGGCATACCAAAGTTATGCAGCAGAAGGTGCTCTTACCTCCATGTTTGCCAGTGCATCGCCCGTGGACGGACACGGCGTACGCAGCTTGATAAGCTGGGAACTCTTCGAGACAAGAGACAGGAATAGCCAGTCGATCCTTTGATACTCGATGATCATACACAGGTTAAACTGCTAACCCAAGTTTGTCGAGTTTAACAACACAAACTAAAAGGCTCAGTGGTATCTGAGACCGGTTTGCAGACAAGCGAAATCTTATCAAGTGGTGGGGTATCGTATTCTGTGCTTCAAAACAAACGCTTCAAAAGCGAAATCAATCCATGAATACATTCGAGTTGGGTTTGTCCAATTAACAAAGAGATCATCCTTGGTAGCCGACACCGTGACACAGCAGTCCAAAGAACCTTTTATGGTCTGTACATGCACATGCGGGATCAGCCGCTGACGCTTTGATTACTAGAGAGATGAAGAGAGAGCCTTACCATTTTCATCCAGGAACAAAACTGTCAGTGCTTTCATTTGCGTCAACAGATCAAAATTGGGCCGTAAAGCCATGTGAATAGGTCGGCCTGATTTCTTGCTCTGTTCGAGTCGCTCAATGCAGTCGACTAAGACAAGATAATTAGTGTTCTGTTCTCGAAGATGAATTGTCGCGGTTTTGACATTGAGTACAGGCTGTTTACTCACGAGGAACTGAAATATACCGCTTTTTCTCCTTCCGTTGCGAATTGGCAAAGAAAACAATGGTTTGCTGGCCGTTGCGTGCTCGAAGAATTCTCAGATTTTGGCTGATGCATTCCTCACCTCGTCCTTTTGATTTTGCTTCTGCGATCCCAGCAGTGAAGACAATTTGTTGGTCAAACAACTTCTCCTGGAACGCTATGCAATCTGTATGGCTTTAGGACCAAAATGGTATGAAGAAATCGTAGTGTCATTGGAGCTTACCTTCCCATGTTTCAAATGTATACTGAGGTTGAGCTTGGAACAAGGTAGCTCCTATCTGCAATGTCTGTTCCTCCAAAAACGAGACCCTCGATATATGAGGTTGACTTGATGTGATGGGCTGTTCCAAGTGTGGTATAGGCGATTTAATGCCAGGGACTGATCTGGTTAGAATGCTTGATGTATGCCATGGCGTGGATTGTACAACGGACAGCAATGTATAATCGTACTTTGCATGCCTGAATCGTCGCTCAGCTCGATACGTCTGAGACTTGCCACCACATCTCTGCGAAGTTCCAAGGATGGATACTTCAATTTAAACAATTTGCTGCCTTTGCTAAAAGTTCTGTCGCGTCCGTGCAAGGGATTTATTAGTCTGAATACATTTGGATAGGCAAGTAGCTTGTGCTTTCCATCGATCCGAATTCCTGGTCGACAGAGTGGTATTTCATGAGACAAAGTCAGAAGGAAAAATGAACCATAACCTACATATGAACGGGCCGTCGTAACGGAACACGAATAATCTGTTCCGACGCTGAGGAACCCGAAGATCTGCTCTTCTCACTCGCTGGACGTGAAGAGATCGGCGTTGGGGGCAATGGGTAATTTGAAAAGTGTATACTGGCGGTTTCCGAGGCAGGACCGGGATTTGTAGAGTCGAAACTGGGGATTCTTGCTGACGTTCGGAGAGGCCAACCGTCCAGAGAATGGTCTTCAGATGACATGTCCACACTCGAGACGAACACAGTCCAAGTAGTCCTAGTCGAGCGACAGACTTTCACAAGACCGCTGGGTGGTCTTTGGGAGCACCATTTGACGTACCGGAGTACGCAACAGAGGTCGACTTTCGTTATGGTCAAAATGGTTGAGAAGAAAAAAAATTCAAGAAAAGGCTTTGAGGGTATGGTAGTTCGTGGCCCAAATGCCAAATGGTCTAATTAGAGTGGAACATGCAATATAGCACTCGGGAGACGAGGCAGACTCAGACTGACCACCAGTGACAAGGGAATACATTTTTCTGTCTCTGGCAGACACGGATAGCAGTGCCAGACGATTGATGGGGGCAACTCCCATAGCTGGTGAGATAGCGGCGTGTGCGGGTGGGAAGGCGAGCGAGCATGATAGTTCGGGAACGTGTCAAAATGGATGGTTGTCAGTCACTGGCCAAATTTCTGGGCCCGATGCAGGCAGAATCTCACCACACACCCACACCCACAGATGCCGGCCCCAGGTAGGTTGGTAGGTAGGTACATATGCTAATTCAATCCGTCATGAGCGGTTGTTGTGCAAGGTACATGTACCCAGAATAGAGAGTTGGTTACAAGCTTGGTGATGGAGGCAGCCAGATATTGGGTCATCAAAGTACTTGTCGACCAAAGCTGAGGTTGAGATTCACTGTGTTTCACCCACGCGAATGTCACGTGGGGTGGTTTCTACGTGGATATACCACGTGACCGTCCTGGATGGCCACTACAGTGAATCACTCTCTTCAAAGACGCTGAACTAGTGATAGGGATGAACGTAGAGTCCTTTACGGTAATGCACTGTCTCAGTCATGTAAACTTGTCCAGACACCACTCCGACACACAACAGTGACACTTCATGAGTCAAGGCTCAGGCGAGTATCCACCGGATCTGGGCTCAGCCTTGTGAACATTGCGATCGGCGCATTTGCCTGCAGTTTCGGTTAGCCACCAGATCCACCACCAGAGTACACGAGCTGATGTGTGAGGGTTTCGTCTCCCGCATATTATGCAATCCACAAGCTCTGTTGACGTCTACGGATGTTCTATAAGCAATATTGAACCGTAGTGCTAGCTGAGTACATGATGAATTGCAGAAGAGACAACGGTAGAGCCTCCAGTTCGTGCAACTTTTAATCCCATGACATAAAACCCTGTTGTCTGTAAATTTCGTAGCCTTGAGGCAATCCTTTCTTCATTTGCGCTCTCCTAAGCTGTGCCATTCGCCCAGGAATGACGCCGCCACCAAGCCTCTGCGAGCAGCTCAGGAGAAAAATCTCGACTTGAGGGTCGGCGTAGTGATACCCGTTAGAAGTGATCAAACATAATTCATTTTCGTGGGGCTGATGCCGCCAGCATATTGTGACTCTGTCAACATACTTCTCCCACACAACCCGCCTTTCTGAGGCCGAGTACCCACCGAAGCCAATCAGGCTACGGCCAGATCAGCAGGAGGGTTTTGTTGTTCCACAGTCTGTTTGGAATTGTTCCAGATATAGCTGGCAAGCTCATCACAAGCAACGACTTGATAATTTCCAGATTTTGCCACTTTCAAATAAGGATTGGAGGTCTTGCTACAAATGATGCTGATGTCCTGGAGACTTTCAATCGCTTGGTGGTTGGCTTCATCAATGTTGACCGACATTTCCAATGCACAATCCTGTATTAACAAGGGTTAGTTGAGACAGGTAGTACCGCAATTGTAGAAAACTTACACATTTCCAAGTGAGACGACGATGCGTCTTCGGAGGCTTGGGTTTAATCAGTTGATTGATAAGATCTTCAAGTCGGTCACCGCTACCAGCTTCGGTTTGACTTGTGGGTGACGAAGGAGGCTTGGCTCCCTGTAGGGGTGGAGGTGCGAGATTGTAGCCACGTCGTTCGGATGGCGACAGAGGAGCTTGACCCAGACGAGGAGAAGGTGCTGGCGCCAAAATGGGAGTGACTATGGGGCCAGATTGTGTTGCCGCCAGTGCGAGACCTGCAGTCAAGCTTGCCGAGGGTTGAAGGGACGCCACTGAGGCGGCGCGTGGAGTACCGTTGCTCGACAGGGCATTGCTGAGGCGACGAGCGCTGCGTGGGCTTTCGGGCTTACCATAGTAATCACCCTGCTCGGATTCGCGCTTGCGGGAGGAGGTGCTGAGAGAGGGCGACTGTTCGGGATCACGTGAGGCCGAGTCTGAGCCTGGTGCATCAGTCATGGCAGTATCTCGATCTCTACTCAGATATGGCCGTTCGCCGGACGCAGGTGGTTGGTCGACAAGTACATGGCGGCCTCCGGGACCTGCCTTGATGATATTTTCCTGAACGGCCCAATTGGTGAGGTCCTCGTCCTCTCGTTCCTCTTTGGCTTCGACAATGTCACGCGAGAAGTGACCGCCCACATGCTCCATACGTTCATTCCAACTGCCCTCGCCTTCGAAGACCCTGCCACAGAATCCGCAGGTGCTCCTCTGTGGAGGCTTGCGTTTCTCCACCCAACAACGGCTTCTCACATCCTCAAGACTGTCCTCGAAGAGTCTCCATTCCTTGGGATCGGAATTGGTTGGAGAGAAAGTCGCTGAGCCAGGGCCAGATTCTGGCTTATGCATTCGTCGGTGATGTTGGGTGAAGAGATCTTTTCGGTTGAAATCGTTGTAGACTCGCTTATGACCGGGTACGTTAGGATTCAAATCCGGATTACATGAGCCGACGTCGCAACGATAGAAACCCAATTGCAAGTGCTGAATGGAGACATGGCGTTTCCATTCATTCTTTGAGCTTAACGCGACATCGCAGCCATAGTGAGAGAAGGAGCAGATGAACTTGCGTTTAGCAGGCTCTGATCTCTTGGCCCCGGAGCCGGGGGATTTTCGAGCACGAGGCTTGACGACACGGCCTGGGTGGGTGTCTGAGCCAGAGATGGATTGCAGCGAGTCTTTGCGGGGACGAGGCTTGATAATGCGATCTGATGGACTCCCGCGTAAGGAAGCTGTGGTGATGTTGATGTTGGTTTCGGTGGCCATGACCGAGAGCTGGCTGCCTGGCTAGGTGTGTGAAAGGCACAGACAAAATGGTGGAAGTGGGAGTTGAGGTGTGGGTGACTGGCGGAGTTGAGCGAAAATTGATCCCGAGGGAGGTGTCCCGCGCTGTGCTGGGGTTTTTGGAGCGAGGTGTGGCGTGGCGTGGCGAGGCGAGGCCAGGCAAGGCTTTCAACAAACTCGAGATCGGCAACGATCAACAGCCGCGAAAATCCATGGTTTCAAGTGGAATTTGGAACAACGATGGATGAATGTTCGAGGCAATAAACGTCAAAGGTTGTGAGCAGGCGAGAAATGTGAAAGATGGGATGACTGCCAAGACGGTGGTTGTTGATTGAGGGAAGGAGGAGAGAAGAAAGAGAAAGAGTTGGAGGAATGGGAAGGCTCTGAGACTTGTGGCTCCAGGCTCGAGCTTGAACTAGTTAGTGACAGAGTTGGAGACTGGAAGAGTCAAGGTGACTTTTGATGGAGTGAAAGTCTGAGGCACCGATTCAACTAGACCACGTGTGGACACCGGCCGATAAGATTTTCTGAGCGAGCAACAGACAGAATACGGATTGTAGCAGGGTGTCGATTGGGTGGGAAAAGCTGCAAAACTCGACGACGGATGCGAAGTTGGAATGGGAGTTTGCTGCGGGCGAGAATGGCGAGACTGGGAAGAGTTCCAGCTTTACGATGAAAGAAGAAGAGGAGTACGAAGTAGTTTAGAAGGAGGAGAATTAGAGATGGATGGAGGAAGAGGGAGGATGAGGAGGAGGACGAGGGGGGCGTTGGGCTGTCGTGGGACTCGTGAATCGCGACAAGTGGCTGTGGTGGTGGTGGTGGATGATGGACGATGGACTGGACGATGGATGGTGGATGGTGGATGGCGGATGGTGGTGGTCGACGAGGCTTTTAGCCTGTAGTAAGGCTGCGAATATTTCTCCAGGCTTGACTTGGCCAATAAACATGCATGCCGTCACCCACCCAAGCTTGCGAGGCTAAGGGTCTGTTGGTCCAGTCACAGGCTTCAGAGTCCACGGCGGAGGGGCAGCCGTGGGCATCAAATGGCATGGGGGGCTGAAGACGCAGTCCGAGGGGATCCAAGGGTCAAGGTCAAGGTCAAATAAAAACATGGCCGGCTCGGGAGTTAACTAATTAGTTGGTTAGTATCTAGTTACTAACTAGTAACTACTAACTAGTTAGTACCTAGGTAAGTGCCAGCTAACTACTCTGTACCTAAATACTTATCCGTATGTACCTAACTGACCAAGAGGCTAATTTTCATCCATTGTGTTTGGTCGCTTTGACCACCAGGCTCAGGGCTGTCGATGGTGAGAGACCCTCGGGTTCCCGATAAGCAGCCTGAGGTGATCACTGGCTAGCAGCCTAGCAGCCTAGCAGCTACTGGTGAGGGTGATGGTAGCATCTCCCTTGGCTTTATCAGGCGTACCTATTTCGCAAGTTACATTTGTTCTGGATTTCTGGAATCTTGGAATTTTTTCTTCTCGGTGGGTTGTGGGTTGATATCAAGCGTGTGCGACATGTGACTTGACAAGTTGGTCCCGTGCGAGTACCAAGTGTGTTGGGAACTGGGGTAGGTAGGGCAAGTGATTTGAGTTACTAACTCACAGTCACTGTTAGGTGACTCTCCTCTGTACACTCAAGCAAAGGCCCGGGATGGGACGCCTATGATGCCCACGATGCCGCACCAGAAAACCCCATGGGCGACGTCCAATAGGTGGGCCATAGGTGCCTTCGGCCCATCGCCAGGCGTGAAACGACAGCCTGAGGGGGCCAAGGGGGGCACCCGTGCACCCGGGCACCCGGGCAGAGACCAGATCCAGTCAAGATCTGCCGAGGCTGCACACATCAGCAGCGTGCAAAAAGAGTTTGGAGTTTGGTTGATGTGGCCCACTCTGGCGATTCTGGTCCCTGCTAGCCTCTCTGTAGCCTCTCTGTAGCCTGTCTGTAGCCCCTCTGTTACCTCTGTGCCTGTGTGCCTGTCTAATAATTGCTTCCGGGTACTTACAGGTGCTTAGCACTCGAACTTGGGCAAGGCTCTAACGAAGAACCCAGCTGTGCGGGTACGGCGGACATGCTCCAATCAAGCGCCTAAGTACATTTCAGTCTTGACGTTCACCTTCACCTTCAGGTTGCCACCAACCTGCATCGGGTCCGGAGAGCAACTGTGGAACCCGCCAAAGGGCCTTGTCGTCCCTCGAGCCGGTTTTCCATCGGAATTCCTTTGACCACACAGTCTCTAGTCTCTCGTATTGGAACCATCATGGCTTTCAGTAGCTCGCAAGCTAGTCGATGATACTTGCATTGCCAGTGGCCATGACTTTGCGTCAGCAGCGTCCGTGATTGCTTTTGGGTTAAACATGATACAGGACTAGTGTAGCACACGGTAGAGTCATGATGGACATGGTAGTCACCTAGCACCTATAGTAGACCAACACTCTGAACAAATGGTGACCATGGGTACCTAGGTAGAGGGGTAAAGAATTGGCGGCCAAGGCTCACAAAGCCTCGTCGCCCACAGATTGAGTGTCCGAGGGGCTAACGGGGCTGAGGAGGCTAAGGAGGCCCCAGGCCCAAGGCTGCTTTGCTCTCCACTCCAGTCTCTAGTACTCAGTCTCTAGTTCTCTAGTTCTCTAGTCCGGGTGGCCGCTTACATCCCGAGTGAAGGATGGATGACGGAAGGAGCATACGAAACATGGGCTGGAGAAGTGAGCAGGTGCGATGCAGCTATCGTTTGAATATATATATAATCTGGACCAGGAACCACGAAACAACTACACCAAACCTCACTTGAACATTCATTCTCGCTCTTAGCCTCCTACCGTATCGCATGCATGTTCGCAGGCGCATCATCCAAGCCACAAATGGCAACGTCAATTGCAGGTCAATGACACCTTCCGTTCTCCACAGCCAGCGTCTAAGCGATACGATAGCCGCATTATCGCTATCAGTTGCATGTGCTGAGAGTTACCACACAATATCATTCACCCGACAAGAACCCCCAAGCTCAAGATCCCACCCATGGTCATTGCTCATTGCTCACAGCGCCAGATAGCAGAGTCACTCAGAGGGTAGAGGATAGATGGTAAATCGGCACTATCCCGGTGGCCGGTGAAATTCTCGCCTTTGGAAAACAAACTTCTGGCCTTCCTGTACTAGCGTCCTTAGCGGTGACTAGCAGTGACTAGCTTAGCCTTACCCCGCACTTGTCCCTTTGCGAAAAAGGATAATTTGGAAGAGAAAATGTCCATTTATCACCAGGCACTTGCTCCCTGAAGTACCTACGGAGTGGCTAACAGAAGCTAGTGAATACTAACTTGGGAGTGCTAAGTGTCCTGCACCACGTAGCACGTCGCTGCTCTAAGTAGCAGATTCACCTAGAGGCCAGCAACTAACTCCAAAGGTGTTAAGGCACTCAAGCATCAATGCTACGTGACTGATGTGCACAGAGTACACCTATCTCCAGAGTACACAGCGTTGTACCTTGGTAGGTAGCTAGGGAGGCACCATAGACTTTTATTCCAGACTTCAAAGTCTCAATGGTGAGCTCCAGCCTGATCAGCCCACTGTCCTCCGGGGTCAGCTTTGTCCGGCCGGGAGGCGATACCGAACATGCCGTCTTAACTACGGAGTCCTTTCATGGGGTTTTCAAAGTCAAGCACCACCTCGGTTCTCAAGATTCAAGAGTCAGGATGGTCAAGATGGGGACCCAGAAAATCCCATTCTGGGTTACGATCCTCCGAGCAATGACGCCCACGGCCTCTAATGCCCACGAATCAAGGCTACAGACTCGTCCATTCCAGAATACCAGCCGACGATGCCAGTAGAAATTCTGCCCACGCACGCCACGTTGCATCGGTTGCCGATTTGCCCACGAGCTTCCGGGATTTGGTTTGACTAGCGGCCATGGTTCTGTGGAGCACGAAATATCTAGGTACGGAGTAGTCAACCACCTAAGGTACTAACTACAGTAACTAGGTAGTTGACTCGTAGGCCTTAGGCATCTACTGTAACTCCCAGCCACTCCCGGCGTGCCTTCGGGCTACAGGCGCTACAAAATCCCCAATAAGGCAAGGGCGTTAGTTCGTATTGCCCATCACCTAGGTGCCCATTATCGTTAAGGAATGCCATGTCTTGATTCCTGCCTCCTAGGTGCCTCTGCCAAACCTTTTCTTCTCCATTCTTCTCCCATCCCCAAGCAGGCCACCCACGGCCACCTTAGCCTTGCAACTGTCACAGCCTTGGGCCTTGACATGTTTGCATTCGTTCGTTAGGGGAAAAAGCTTCCCCGCCTATCGCATTGCCCATCCGGCCACCACATGAGTGGAGATGCAAACCACTGAGAACTCCAACAGATATGCCAATTCAACTCTAGTTAGTTACCTATGTACATAGGCAGTTCCAGTGCCTGAGGTAGCATATCCATACACGCCCAAGGGCCTACCTACCTATGTACCTATGTTCCTCCGTACCTAACTACTGTAACTCCACAACCGCCCCTCAAAGCCTTGCGTTTGTCTCTCCGCTTCACGCCTCTCTCTCCCCGCCTCCTCATGGATGTCCTGTCCGCCATACGCCATATTTGATATAAATATCAAGGTTTGGTAACAGACATACAGACATACATATATACATACATACATACATAGAGAGTTCATACCAGCCCGAGTAGTTTCTTAACTATTCAACTACCTAGCTGGGTGCCTAGGTGACATGGTATCACCGGTTTTTTTAAGTCCTTCTTGGAAATTGATTGCTCGGTTGTCCACGACGGCGGCGATTCACATTTACTTATTTATTACCCTAGGTACTTACCTAAGGTGGATGAGGAGCGTCGTACCCGTCGTACCTGCCAGAGAGAGAGAGAGAGAGAGAGAGAGAGAGAGAGAGAGAGAGAGAGAGAGAGAGAGAGAGAACTAATTAACCAACTTAGTAGTTTAACTCCTTAGACGCTGGACATCCACATACGGATACGGAGTACTTGGTATGGATATACTTCAGCTACGCTTACATACTAACTCCTGTATGCTAGTTCGATGAATCTTATGTGAATGGTACAGAACTTCTAGTCGGATTGTTTATAAATCATCGTCTAATGTCACAGATTGGTGACGCCACGCTAGTTGCTACATGGTATTTGATACTGGGCCAAGTGGTCGAGGACACTATCCTTCCTCTTCACCAGACTCGTTCTCGGCTTTCGGTGCATCTCCTCCTTGGGCTGTATTGCCTTCTCCCGTGCCGGGAGCGGTGTCTTCCATTTCAACATCATCTGTGGAGGGTTTTGAAGTCGGGTGCTCTGAAGACTCGTCGTGCGCTTGCGCGACGGCCGTGTTCCCGCCTGTCGTCTCAGCTTCGGCGTCGTCTGCGTCGAGATCTAATTTGACTTCAACCTCACCCTTTATCTGTTGCGCGCTCTCTGTCTCGCCGGTTGACATTTCCTCGTCGTTGTTCTTCTTCTCGGCATGGCCGTCACCGTCTGCATGGTTTGGCTCCTGCTCTTCTTGCTCTGCATCGTCATCCTGAGTCTGCGTTTGTAGCTGCGTGTCTTCGTTCTTGGTTTGAGTTTCGGCTTCATTTTCAGCATCCGTCTTCACAAGCGCGTCGAGCTTGGTCCCGTACTGAATCTTTTCACAAAGCACAAAGCGACGCCCACTGGCTCGTAGAGCCCGCCACACCTTTCCGGCTTTCCTCTCCTCAATTTCCTTCTTTTCCTCTTCATCCATAGCAAAGTCCAAGTCCAACTCATCGGTCTGGATTCCTTTGTAGTAATCCTCTATTGTCGGCAGTCTGTTTCTTTTACTGGGATGTTTCAGAGCTTCCAATGGCTCATGCTTCGATAAGAATGCAAGATCTGCACTCCCTGGTGGAGCTCCTGTTGGCGCTTTGGCCTTTTCTGACAACTCTGCCAGCGTATCCCTAGCTTGAACGTATTCCTGGGCGGAGATACTGTTCTGGGATATAATGGGACAACTTTCGGCTTTCCATCTAACCCAATTCTTGTCGCGCGAGAGTACCATGTCGACCATGCGATAATAAAACTTGCCTTCATTTCCGCTTCCCCCACTTTGTTGGAGATACGAGGCGATCGCGGCGCGCGTGGATTGCGCCCATTTGGTATCATCTTCGGATAAAGTGAATGCGTAAAGCACAGATTTGTTGGTGAGTTTTTCGTTACCAAGCTTTGCTTTGGCGGCTGGTGAAAGACTGAGGAGGAAGTCGAGCATAATCAGAGCCTGCACCAGAATATGCCGTCGGAATGATGGGTCGTGGAGTTCCAGGTCAAAGAGGTCGCGATTCGTCAAGTATTTTGGGTTAAACGTGGATGAAGTATTGGATGGATCGAGATTGGTGCGCTTACGTTTCAAACCACGTTTGATATCCGCTGGATTTGTCGTGGGTGCACTGGTTTGAGAGATGGACTTGAAAGTTGACAAAGTGAGTGTGATGCCATCCTTGAATTGTGATAGGCTACTCGGTTCAAAGAGGCGTGTTGGGGACGAGAAAAAAGACTGCAGGGTCCAGAAACTAGGGTATAGGGTATCGAGATCTGGAGGAGGATTGGCTTCTTGTTTCGTCTCTGGCTTTGTAGATCGGGGAACTGGAGTGCCTCGTGCTGTTGCAGTCGCAGATTTAACATTGACCTCAGCAGCCTCTTGTGATTGCGACGTTGACAGAGGAGTCTGTGCTCCGGATGGAATATGTTGGGGTGTTTGGGAGCCTACTTGAGAGGTGACTGTTGTAGGATCGAGGTCCATTGGTTTGATGGCATCGTCGGATTTTTGAGGCGAAGGATCGAATGTTGTGACGTTTTCCACATGGAATTCGCCTCGTAGGTTGACCGAGCTTTTGTCTCCGAGGGGAAAGCTCTGAAATAAAAAGATAAACACTCGCCCACAGAATACTGTATCTTCAGCGCGAGATAGTCGACGCAATAGATCGTTGCAACATCGCAATACAACCAAACTCTTGGTCTTGAAGTGTTTTGCGGTCAACCGTTCGCGCCGTGACTCAAGATAATCGAAGACTTTGCGACAGCCGTCAATCGTCTGCGCATCGAGCAGGTCTTCAATCAACCAAAGGCCTAAGCCTGGGTCGCAGAATTCATGGTCGGATAAAATTGTGATCAAGTCAAGCAGAATCCAGACATATGAGAATGCAGGCTCGCTGATCTCAACAGTGGCAACGGTGGCCACCAGAAGATCCCGAGCGACAGATTCAATGATAGCATTGTGTAAATGTGGTGTTGGTGTCTTATTTTTGCTCTGGGCTTCATCGGATTCGGCTTGGGCGCGTAACGAGCGTACGGATTGGAGGAGGGAAGAGACATCAGTGTCATCTATAGGCGTCTCATTGAGAACATCTTGATGCTTCTCACTCAGAGGAATGATGAAGTCGTCGATGAGGTCCTTGTAGGTTGAGAAGAGGGCGACCTCCGTAACAGACATGGTTGTAGAAGGTAGCGGAAATGCGAGGTCGGAGCTTTGTGGATGGGCATCGAGAATTGTCAAGTGTGTCTTGGTTCATTGGGGACTTGATATACGGGTTGTTTGAAGCTGATTTGGGACCATGGTCAGGTCATAGGAAGGCTGTAGAGGAGTGACAATGAGAACAAAGAACAAAATGGGAGAGACTTGAATCTATTATGGATACGAGGCTGAGAAAGCCTCGTCCTGCGCATTCATGTTGCTTCGGGTTGTGGCTCAGTGGCTAATGTGGCGGTGCGATTTCGTGGCGCCTCGCGCGGAGGAATTTTGGAGATCGCAGTGCATCACAACTTTGAGATTCCTGCATTTGCGAAATGGACTTTTTGCCCTGAAGACTTCCATGTCCTCGGAAGCAACATGACCATGGGCCTTCAGTTGAGACCGGCTTTAGCCCCGGCCTTGGATGTGTCCTCATCGACAGAAGCTGAAACACCTCAAGCTCAATGGGAACAGGTTGCGGCCAAACATTGGCTCAAGGCGATTCCTTCAAAGGTCAAGCCCGACGTGATCAAGAAAGTGATCTGGGATCCTCTTGAGAGCGAGTCATTCTCCTATCGATCGCTCAGTCTACTGGAGAACCTACAGATCCTGGAGAGATTTCTCTGGCCTACATTCAACGCCGACTCGTCCAACCACCATGTCCTCCTCATCGCAGTCTTCTTCAATGTGAAACAGAAGGCCCATATACAAGACTGGACTCTGTTCAGTGATCGCCCTGAGGACTTCTCCCATTTCTTCCGTCGAATTCTTTCTCTCAGCCTCGATTCGTCATTATCTATCGGCTCCCGTCTGTCCCTCATCAATCTCATAATTGGCGCCTTCCAGTCTTTGGAAATAAATCATGTTCGCAAAGAGGCGGCCCCTCTCGTCTCGATAGCTACGTGGCACAATCTACAAAATGAGTCGGTTCGAGAAAAGCTGTTGGACTCACAACCCGCTCGGCGCAAGGCATGGAGGGCGGCGCAGCGAAGGTATGATGCAGCAGACCCAGACACGCAAGCTCGACTCAGGTTTGATCGGTCATGGCTCTATTCCATATCCTTGGATTTCTTGACAAGGATAAATGCGCCCAAGCTGAATAACTCACAAGATATGGTCTACTGTGAAAGATTCATGGAGATGCTTATCGACCTTGTCAGCCAATTACCAACCAGGCGATATGCAAACCCTTTGCTACAAGACCTGAATTTGCTGGCGGTTATACGTACTTCAAAATTCTACAAGAGAGAGGAAGGTGTCTTGTTTAGAGACCTAGCTAGTCTCCTAGAACATTTCCAGACCTTCGCCATCGATGACCTGGGGAATACTGAATCGGGTCCAGAGGGCATTCGAAAGTCGCACTATGCAGCCCTCGCGCGGCTGCAAAAGGTTGCGTTTCAGCAATTCGAAAACAAATTGAAAGTACTCGCTCTCTCAAATTACGGATCCATTGATAAGCGAAAAGACCTCGAATCTCACTTCACAGCTCTGGACGATGCTGAGTTGCAACAATTATGCTCTTCGCTCGAATTCCGCACAACTTATCCAGCATCAACTGGTCTGAGCGCCAATCGAGAAGTACTTATGGAGACGTTACTATTGTCTTTTTCTAGGCCGCGAAACTTCCAAGAAGTCATCTCCCGGCTATCAGTTCTTCCGACAGAGTCTAGTCTCTACGAACCAGCCCTCCTCCGTAGCGAGCATTACGACGGTACGCGACCTTTGGCTCTGCCCAAGCTGAATCTTCAATATTTGACACTCAGCGACTTCTTGTGGAGATCTTTCCAACTCTACCAAGCTGAAGCGTTCTATGGAATCCGTAAGGATATGGAGAGCATTGTCAGACGGCTCAAGCCGAAAGCAAGCCGCGAACCTGGGAAGACTCTTTTTGAAGGAGTCTCGAAGATGGCTCTCGCAATTGAGAAGCCTGCCATCATCGAAGTCAGTCCGCCTAGAGTTGGCTCGACAAACCCAAGTTTTGTGCGTGCCGAGGTCAGTCTCGATGTCAGCCGCCTCAGTGATGGGGTGAGGAAAGAGTGGGACTCATTAAGACCACACGATACGGTGTTCCTCCTTGCAGTCACCGCAACTGCAGAATCTCGATCTTTGACTAATGGAAAATCCGATAATGAACTAGAGCAACAGAAGTTATTTTCTAGACTTCGATCTGCGGAAGTTGTTCAAGTTCTCGATGAAAACAGTCGACCCATACGAGAAACGCGAATTAACGGCTATGCGTCGAGGCCTCGGCGGCGACGCCTACTTCTTGACCTTGATCCTGTGGCTTACCAGAAGGACCAAGCATTGGCGGCAAGGACGAAACAAGAAGTCTTCGCGTCGATCAACGTAATTGCTCGAAGATCAAATCGAGAGAACAATTTCAGGCCGGTCTTGGAGACAATACAGAAGCTCGTTTCCGCGAAAGCCGACTTGCCAGCCTGGCTTCAGGAAGTCTTTTTGGGTTATGGTGATGCAAAAAGTGCTTCGTTCCCAGCTGTGGAGAACCGCCTTGAGTCGATCGATTATCTCGATACTTTCCTTGATTGGCAGCACCTGTCTGAAAGTTTCACAGCAGATACAATCGTATCTTCTGCCATCGATGAGAAACCGCTCTCACCTCCATACGTTCTAAAAATCGCCACACCAGGGTCTGAAGAACCACCCAAGAATCCAAAGAAGAGGAGGCGCGACCAAATGGAACAAGATTCGTTGTCAATTTCTGTCTCGTCTTACAAGACACGGAATACTGGCCCTTATCCAGTGGATGCTCCTAAGAAGAACACAATTCGTTTCACGCCTAAACAAGTGGAAGCCATTGTATCCGGTTCTCAACCTGGTCTCAGCCTCGTGGTGGGCCCGCCAGGAACAGGCAAAACCGATGTTGCTACTCAAATCATCAATATTCTTTATCATAACTTCGCAAACGAACGAATCCTCTTGATAGCCCATAGCAATCAAGCACTCAACCAGCTTTTTCAAAAGATCATTGCACTGGATATTGATCCTCGCCATCTACTTCGTCTTGGCCATGGCGAAGAAGAGCTTGATACCGAGGCTTCATACAGCAAATATGGCCGCGTAGAGTCTTTTCTGGAAAATCGTCAGACCTTTTTGACAGAAGTGAATCGCCTCGCTGCATCTATTGGAGCAGAGGGTGCACATGGAAGCACATGTGAAACAGCAGATTACTTCAATCAAGTCTACATCAAGCCTGCTTGGTCCCATTTTTGGGACGTTATCAATTCCGAAAGCTCGACAGTTGAGACGATTCTCGCCGCGTTTCCCTTCAACAAGTTTTTCAGCAATGCCCCAGTACCTACACTCTTCCCTGTAGATGGCTCTGTGGAGCAGATACGGGATGTGGCATCTGGCTGCGAGTATCACATGAAGAGAATCTTCACCGAGCTGGAATCAATTCGGCCATTTGAAATCCTTCGCAGCAATCGCGATCAAGCCAACCATTTACTTGTGAAAGAGGCACGAATCATTGCCATGACTTCTACACATGCAGCTATGCGAAGATCTGAGATTGCGGAACTGGGTTTCCATTACGATACTTTGATCATGGAGGAAGCCGCACAGGTCACGGAAATTGAGTCTTTTATTCCCTGCGCTTTGCAGAAGCCCGATGCGAGAACGGGTGAGTTACCGCTCAAAAGGATAGTTCTCGTGGGCGACCACCTTCAAAATTCCCCGATCATTCAGAATATCGCTCTACGCCAATATGCCAATTTCGAGCAGTCTTTATTCCTCCGACTTATCCGTCTTGGGGTTCCTGCTATTCATCTTGATCAGCAGGGACGATGCCGACCAACAATTGCAGAGTTGTTCAAGTGGAGGTATAACAACCTAGGCAATTTGCCGCATCTCAATCAAAGTACGGAATTCTCGCTTGCCAATGCTGGCTTCAGATATGACTACCAGTTCATCGATGTGCCAGAATATCAAGGCCAAGGCGAACGAGAACCGACTCCGCATTTCATACAAAATCTAGGAGAGGCAGAGTACATCGTGGCACTGTATCAGTATATGCGCCTCCTCGGATATCCCGCCCGCTCCATTAGTATTCTAGCCACCTACGCTGGTCAGCGAGCTCTCATCTCCGACGTCTTGACACACAGATGTAAGAACAACAAGCTCTTCGGCTTGCCTCGGATTGTCACCACTGTGGACAAATATCAAGGCGAACAGAACGATTACGTTCTTGTATCCCTGACAAGAACAAAAGCCGTAGGATACCTGCGGGACGTTCGCCGTCTAACTGTGGCATTATCACGAGCCAGACTAGGTCTATACATCTTCGGACGCCGAGAACTATTCGAGTCTTGTTTCGAGATGAAACCCGCAATGGATCTCTTGTTACAAAGACCCGACAAGCTCACTTTGACGACAGGCGAAATGTATCCCACCACAAGACCCGTAGCACAGGATGTGGACGTCAATGTTGCAGAGATGGACGGCGTCGAGCACCTGGGCCAGTACGTCTATGAAATGACCCAAGCTAAAGTCCAGGCCTTAGGTGGTCGCGTTCTCGTCGATGCAGAAGTCGTGGATGAAGATGGAGTGCTCGCCGACGATGCTGGCGGATTGGATGAGGAGGAAGACGATGATCCATTGGTTGTGTGAAGGGAGGGGGCCTCTTGGATTGAAACGAGGTTGTGCAGCCACCCGGAGAGACTTGCTACGCGATCTACCCCATGGGGTTTTGCATCATCAAGTCTGCGTCAAGATGAGGTGTAGTCGGTTTGAAAGGTTAGCCACGGCGCAAAAAAAGCTCCTCGAGATGTCTCTCAACAATGGACTGTAATACTAGACTAAAACACTCTGAAGTCCTGAATTTGTGTTCCATGTCTAGCATCATCTGATTCACAAACTCCTCAGAGTTATCACACGCGCACACGCAGAGGTTCGACACGTTCGGTAACTCTATGCTTGCTCGATACATTCCTCATTTGCTATATAGAGGTATTGAACCTTGATAAGCAGACGATGTGCCTTTCTTTAGGCCGGCCCGCTTCATAGACGGCATCACTCATCTCTCCCTGCAGTAACTCACAGAGCCTTCATGCCCTCAGTGATCTCCACAACCTGCTTTTTATGTTCCTTTTCCATCTTCTCCTTCAACTTGATACTGCTCTTGGCGCGATCGAGAGCTTCCTGCCTATCGCCTACAACCTTCCAATTCGCTCGCGCCCATGTTAGAACAGTCTCGAAGTCGTTCTGTTGATACGCTGCCCTGATATCGTGGACTTCTTCGGGTATCGGGTCAGTGATCACGTCAGCTGCGATCTCGCGCTTCATGCCTTTCATGACATAGCCGACGTGGCAGTTTTCGACGGGGAGCGATTTGCGGAGTTCGGTCCAGAGATTGTCTTGGCCGAGTTTGAGCATCCATCGGTCCTTGGTGCTTGTGAATCGAGACGCGAAGTCTGCGCCGACGTCAGGAATCGTCGATGCGTCAGCGACGACTTCGTCTCGTGTGAAATGTGCGCTGCGGCCGGCTGGGTCGTCCGCGTGTGTTGGGAGGTATGTCTCGATCCAGTAGCCGAACATTGGCCTTGTCAGATCTCCTCTCCCCTTACGATTGCGCAGAACAGCGTCCTTCTCTTCCTCAAGCGACTTTGCCTTCCACCGCCCTGGGTCGTGGAATCGACATGTTGCTGCATATGCCATGATTTCGTCGTATGTCGAGAACGGTTTCCAGAAGCGTTCCGCGTCAAGGCCGAGGAATTCGAGGATAGTGGTTGGGTCGTCTGACAATTTGACTCGGGCAGCGCTTCGGTTGTGTGCTTCAACCTCGGCGATGCGTATGGCAAAGCCTTCCGGTGAGATGGTCATTCCAAGCCGACGAATGATGCTGCCGAGGATGTGCCAGAGGTCGCCGTGGGCATGGTTGAAGACCAGCCATTGGAAAGCTGCAATCGATGAGCAGGTGTGGATATCAACTTGTATGAACTTTTGTTTTCCCTCGGTGGAGTTGGCGTTCTTGGAAATCGGATTTGTTTCTACATCCTCGACGCCCACTTCGGCTGTATCAGCAGGTGCCACTTCCGCCTGTGCAAACTCCTCAGGCCATGGGAGTGCGACGTGGATCATGTGGTTCCCAAACGTACGCTTCCACGTGTGCGCTCCAAGGAGTTTGGCGATTGTGTCACCTGAGACAAAGCCCTTCTTGATCGGATCCGCCGTGAAAACGTCAATGTCTCCATGGCTAATCTTGGCCGGCGCCTCAATGGCATGGTCTACCTGCAGAAATATCTGGCGCAATGTTGCTTCGACTTTGTTGAGAACATGTGAGTAGACATCATTTGGCATGCGAGGCGTGTAGAGCCCGTCCTCTAGGAATGCCTTGCCTCCCATATCGATCGAATTATTCTTTTTCCTTGTTCTTGTGGCAAGATCGACAAAGCAGAGAATGTCATGAAGACACTTGGCACAATGGAGAAGAAGGTGCTCTCATCTTCACATACATATAATATGATGCAAGGTGTGGCAATATCACCGTGGTGGTATTTTCCTATTTATATCAGGTAACCATGCTTGCTGTGTGCCCAGGAGAGCAAACAAGTGACTCATTTGTGGTTGGTTAACTTAGGATGACAACTGTATTGATTGTTTGACTCATCATGGCTGCTTTTATCGTTTGGTTGACCGTGGTAACAAGCAATGGATCTGGAGCAGAGAAGATGTCCCGTCGATCTACAGCCTCGGGCGGTGTGGTGATGTTAGGTTGTGGCGAAGCGCCAGTGGCGCCAATGCACAGCCACGTGATGTCTGGCTATCTTAGCAGCCAGTCTCAAAGTGGCAATGCGGAATTCATGCGTCTGCTGTGCAAGAATGAACATTGATATCTGGTCATTGGAGTAAACTGGACGATGGAAACTGGATGAAAACAGATAGACATTGAGTTGTTTCATTCTAATCTGACCTGTTGGCTTCGAATATAGTCAAGTTGCCCAAGCCACTACTATTGCCAGGGCCACCATACCCAATCTCGCATGCCCCAATTGAACGCCGACAAACTGACTGACCAACCATGCTGCCGCGTCATAATTCATTTCCTGATCGTACATTTTCAATCTTGAGACCAATGGCTCTCAATTGAAACCCAGAAACCAATTCATTCATAACGTCCGCCCTCAAGCTTTAGTCGTGAAGTCGACCTCGCCCGGCAACAGTCCACCGTCCGCCGCCTTCTCGCAAGTACAGCTTCCCGCACTCCTCTGGCCACAAGCACACGTGCTGCCGGTGACTGAAGCATTCTCTTGCGCAGCACGATCACATGTGCACTCTCCAGCTGGACGGGCGCCTGTAAGAAATAAACAAGTCAGCATGATGGATTCACAAAAGGAGTTGGACTAGAGCTGAACAGTGGGCAAAATCACATACGACATGAGCATCGGGCGCCTTGGACAGTGTTCTCGGTAGCCTGTTTCTCGCACGAGCAGTCGAGGGCTGATTTCTTGCCGCACGAGCAGGTGGCTTTCTGAGCGCACACGCACTCTGATGAGCGGCCACAGCAGGTTGTTGGTTTGACCATGTTGATGAGCGTAGATTTGGTGGATGTGATTATGAGTTTTGAATATTTATGATGTTTTATGGTAGAGAGATCTTGTATCTTGTTCAAACTGTTGTATCTTTTTCGTGACTATTGGAACAGTCGAGCCTGAACTTATATACATTTCCCCCAATGACGTACGTTAGAAACAGCTGGGCGTTGATTGGCCCGAGTCTCAGTGCGAGAAAAGATCTCAGCCAATCAACGTTTGGATATTTGCAAGCGCTCTCGCAGGACCACCACCCATGGCTGACCAGCGCTGACCATTATCCACTGTGGCATGACAAACCCAGATGCGGACCATGATTCAGTCATTCGTTAGGGTTCAGAGAAGAATCGTAGATCCACAATAACTTGTGTATAGAGTGCCCATATTTGATACGGTCATTTGCCCTAGTATGTTTGAAAACTGCCGACAAATTTTAACTGATATTGTGTATCTTTGCCCACGTCTAGATTCCTAGAGGATAATAGACGCTGACTGCAACGGGACGGTAGAGATTTTACATTTCAACGCAGGTTGCAGGGAAATTTCCCGCCGAATTTGGCGGTCAGTGCCGCCGCTTTTGGAGGCTTGATTCCCAGATCACTCCCTGGTTGGTTCCTACGTCAGGCCGCACCCTCCTCGGTCGACCTTCCTTCCCTTAATCGTCTCGAGAATTAAACTAATCTTCTTATACACCACGAAACCATCACTGAAACCAGAAACAGTCTACTGTGGTACTTTTAGAAATAGAGAGGGATCCGTCTAACTCTTTGAGAATAATCCCTTAAACTACTATAGAAAGAGAGGGTGTTGTCCTACTTGTCTCCCATCTCTTTTGGCACTAAGTAGTAGTCCAGATCGTATGAGAATGTCGGACCAAAAAGCCCCGGACGAGTAAGTGATTAGACTAGGAAGGTGAGCAATCAGGGACGGGCCCAGAGTTCGCGTCGTTCGAACCGCCAGCCTACGCCCAACAAACCTCGTTGTGAGTGTGCACTTAGGCATTAACCTTGCATGCCCTTTTCGAGGTAGCTACTCTTTCTCTTCTCAGCTGTCAACAATATGGCCGAAGGCGACAATGACCTGGAAGCGGCCGGCATTGGCTCCTTTGATACTGCTCTCTACTTCTTCTCTCACTGCGCGGAGCATGAGACCATCAAGCCATACGCACTGCAGTATCAGCCTAATAACGATTTGCCATGAACCAATTTTGTCGCCGAGAAACGCACAATCAAGAGGCACGACATGCGCGGCCATCAGTCCAAGCTTCAATTCGACACATGTGGTTTCAAGATCATGCCTTTCGTCTCTTCCATGAGCCGATCTGACTTCCTAGATCCACAAAAAAGCAAGCAAGTCTACCTCCCAGAGGTATGTAACCAAGTGAAGAAGGAGCTCGGAGCTTCGCATGTCTACGTCGTGGACTACACTGTTCGTATTACCTACATCCACACTAGATTTGCTCATTATAAGTTCGAAGTCGAGCCTCAAACTTTCCCGTATCAGATGGTCCTCGAGCTAAAGACGCGGCGTATAAGCCGGTACATATGGCTCACATTGGTATGTTCTTGACTCCGATCTGATTGGGAAACTGACTTGCAGACTCCACTATTGACGAAGCGTTGCGAGACATCAAGTTCATCTACGGAGAAGACGACACAGGGCTCATATTGAGCGCACAGTGGAATATGGTAACGTACGTGTTAGGAGATTCTAGTCACAAGCTATGAACCTCCTGCATTCGACCCAGAGTCTGGAGGCCAATAAGTGGCCCGGTCCGAGACCGGCCCTTGGGTCTTTGCGACGCTTCGACCGTTGATCTAGACACCGATACCATCGCTAGCGGTATTGTTCTCCGCAACCACTGTTACGAGAATGTACAGGTCTATATAATGCCGACCATCGATGGTACTATCTATCTGAACAAGAGATGAGCGAAGCTCTTCTCTTCAAAACCGTGTATAATAGTAAAATTGGTACATTTCACGACTTCGTATCAGCATGATGTTATAGGTCGTTGACTCTTGCAGGATACCCACATGGTGCGGTCCCGATGCCGTCTTCGAAAGCTCGGGCCGCCCCACGGGAGAGTGTACCACCCTCGTAAGTAGCCAGGTGAAAAGGAGCCAGATTAGGTTCCCTATCCTCGGCCCAAGGACGCTCAGGGAGTTGCTCAACGACGCTTACCGTAGGCTTGGAAGCTCAGCTTCAACTAACGTCGGATATACAGACACTCTATCAAGGTCTAAACTATTACTAGTTTATATCACGGCGCTCAACGCTCGAATAGCTGTGTAAGCGAGTTATGATTGAGAAACTAGTACGAGGGACTCTATCTACACAGTAGGTGTTGTGGCGTCGACGGGTGCATAAGGCACTCGCTGTATACTAAGACTCGGAAAACCTGCCGTGCCAAGGCTCTCAATCCCAAGGCAGACAGTCAGTCCCGTAACACAGCTTTAAACTTAAGACCTCACAATGGCAAGTCGCGCTCCCTGAGCAATAATTACTGGGCCGCCCGTTTGAGGCCCCTCGAGCTCGCACAAGAACAACCCAAGATGAACAATGTCGATGTCTGCAGTACGATTCGCACAATCATAGAGCGAGACTGGGCCATCCCTATCAAGGGCCAAGCCATCGATTTCGATTTCGATTGGGACGAATTTTATACCACATATGTCGACACAGATGTCGGGAGGGCACTTAAATACTACACTCGGGATGAGCGGGTAAGACTGATGGTGGCCTTTTGCGATCGCCTATTTAAGGCAGCAGCAGAGCCTTCTTCGTGTACGGAGGCCCTCGAAGAGATCTGTTTGGAGCTTCTCACATGCCAGTGGCGGCCAACGACACTATCATTGACCGAATTGACCGACGAAGTTGAGAAGATCATACAGCGACTGCCCCAAACTCCGATCGAATTGCCTGGACCTCTAGACGAACTCGATCCTGACTACTTCAACGCCTCATCGAAAACGTGGGCCTCGCTCAAGGTTGTGTCGCATCTCCACGGGAATCTGGTTCGCTACATTGCTTATCGAGTAATCACGTTGCACGGAAAAGGCTTCATTGATTTTGTCTTTCAGCAAACATTGACCCATGTCGGCGAGCTCATCCATCATTGCGTGTCTAGGTTTGTGGCAAGTAAAAGAAAAGCCGATCAGGCGATATGGTATATTGTCCGAGCCTTCCTGTGGTCGTTTTGGCAGAGACTGAGGGTGCTCTACGCCTTTTCCTTCCTTATTGGGTATCTGAGACAAGGTGTCGTTCATGGCAACGAAATATACAAGTGGATGCCCAACTTCCTCGTCGCTCCAAAGATGTCTCTGCGAGCATTGACCGAGACGACGGCAATCGGACAAAAGCCTCCGAATTTATGCGGATGGGCCTTCGAGCTTCTCCGGGGCGATCCTGCATGTCTCGGGCTGGATTTTGGGATACTCTTTCGTCGCTATCGAGACGCGTTTAGCACGACGAAACCTCGGTGTACACAAAATTCCGAATCAGCTTGCGATGGACGATTCTGGAAGAATTGCCTGAGGTTCTATCGGCCCGAGACTTCGAACCAATCAATGCATGACCAAACCAAGTTGCATGATATCCATGATGAGGTTAAGATTGCCTGGAATGAAGAGTCTTACCGGAATGTCAAAGGTGCTGCCAGAGCTGTGGATATATGCTCGGAGAATTCTGACTACCTCAATTACCGTCCTGCGTCTAATCGAACAATGGCTATATCCCATGTGTGGAGCCACGGTCAAGGTGGGCGTCCTGAAATCGGGATTAACACGTGCCTCCACCTCCGTTATATAGCGCTGGCGAAATCCCTAGGCTGTGACAGCTTCTGGATAGACGCGGCCTGTGTGTGAGTACTTGTCTCATCTCCCCCAAATTCAGGTGCAGTGGTGCGGTAGCTTTGAGATCTCTTGAGGTAGGTGCGCCCATTCACAACGCTGACTTCTCATGCCAGCCCAGATGACCAACAATTGAGATCCGAGGCAATCAATCACATCAAGGATGTTTTCTACGGCAGTCGATGTGCCGTCGTCATAGACAAAGACCTGATGACGCTGAATGCCGCAGAGCTTACCACGGAAATACAAGAGTCAATCCTCGTGGCAGTCCTGCTGTCCGATTGGAATATGAGAGGCTGGACGTTGCTCGAGGCGCTGAGAGGACGAAGACAGGTCTGCATTCTATGCCAAAACAACACAGTCGTTCAGTTTCAAGACGTTCTGCGACACGTGTGTGCTCATGGTCGGATCGATCTCGCCATATTCGCTTCCTTGCTTCCTCATATGCTTCCATGGAGCGATGATGGGGCCATCTACGGCCCGGTGATGGAGGAGATCGCCCCAAACCGGCTCCCGCTCGAGGTGGTAGGGTCGTGGCTCAGCCATCGCCCAGTCACCCGGGCAGGCGACGACGTGCAGATCTGGAGTCTCTGCCTGGGTCCCGACAAGACGAAAATCACAAACGCCGTCGATTTCTGGCGACGACAGAGGTCAGTCAACACAGGCTTCCTCGTGTCTAGCTCCGAGAGACTCTCACAGCCAGGGTTGAGCTGGGCACCCAAAATGCCCTCGGCATTACCAACGTCGCACGAGGAAGGCGGCGGGACCATCGCCATGTTTCACCGCCCGCAGGAGAGCATGGATACGGAAACGGGCTTGGTACTCCCCGACGGCTTGTGGGCAAAATGGCAGGTAAGCGAGCCCGACTACGCCGAGGACCATCCCTTCAGCATCAAAACCTCGATGGCCTACTTCCGAACCATCCGGGAGCTACAGAAGGTCCGAAAGCGCCTACAGATCCAAAACAAGTACGTGGCTTTTCTGCGACCAGTCTCCAATATCGGCCACAGCCGCCACCTGTCCGAAGAGTACAATCCCAGCGAGAGTGTGTCGGGCACGCTGATAGCAGTGTGCGATTCGGATCACAAAGAATCCAAAAAGAGTTCCCACTGGCCGTGGTTCACGTCGCACAAGTGGATCTGGCGAGGTGTATACCAGTGGCCTTCTGATGTTCAATTGCCCAAATTCACACCGCAGCACAACTTCTGGATCGCTTAAGGATTTCGGTCTCGGATTTTCCCCTCGCCGTAGAACTGAGGTTAGTGAAACTATGAGACCCGAGAGGCAAAGGCAGGCCGAAGACACCACTAACTCCCTCGATCGCTACCTAGTTCTAGGCTCTCTCCCTCGTCGCGCAGGGAGGAAATTGGACAGCCTACGCAATCCAGGTCGACTGCTAGTCCTCGAGGGCACAAGTGTTCATTCTGCTCCATCGTACAGTAATCTCGTACACGAACCTCAGAGTGAGGGGCAAGGTCAATGCATTGAGAACGGACACATATATCTCGCCAGCCAGGATGGTCTGAGCGAGTCGCTGAGCTCGCAGATCACAGCGCAACCTGGTCTGTCTCGTCCAATCTCTCTGTACGAAGCCTTCGGAGCCAGAAAAATGCGTGGCGACGACGACCTACCATTCTCCACCCTTCCTGACTGGACGGTGCCGGATTCACTTCAGTTGGCAGAACACTGCCACCGTGCTGTACAATCTCTGATCGACACTTCTTCTCCAATGATTCCTTTATCTCATTGAAGCTTGAACAACGAAACAACACGCTACCACAAAGAACGGAATGGCAACTTTCTGGTCGCTCTGCTCCAACTCTGCCGCGTCAATGTAGATCGTGATCCCGGGACTCTTTTGAACACCACTCCACCTCTTTGGTTATGTAACGCTGAGATACACCATGCTAGTGCCGCCAGATGAATACCGGTCCAGAGTACCAACTTGTAGATCCCCAGCATTTCCTACCCACCGGCCACATGCCATACACCTAAGGGTATCCAAACTGTAGTTCAAGGTAGACGACCAGAACTGATCCCACGATCGAAAAACACCTCAGCATACCGATCCTATCTGTTTGTCTATCTAATTGACAAATCCATAGACTCTAGGGGTTTGAATTGTAGAAGTATACTCTCGTGGCTTCATCCTCGAGGTAGGCTAGTTAAAAGTCGGCCTTAAGTAGATAGTAGGATATTGGAATGTACGGATTGCGCTATGGTTCTTGGATCCCTAGGACGTTGTACTCGCGGATCCATCGGTCCTGAAACAGACTTGCAAGGACGACGTCCCTGAACTTCTGGACGTTGTACTGTAAGATACGGAGTTCCTGGAGCTCAGTCATAGATGTGATGCTCCGGTACCACTGTTTATGACGAACCGACTCCGGGTGACTCGAGCCGTGACCTAGCCGGTTGGAGGTTCTGATCCCGGCCGTTGGTTGAGGGCTCCCGTACGAGATCGAGAGGCCTAGGATAGGGTGGTGGAACTCCATTTCCCCGTGTCTCTTGTTATATACTTATGTTTCGTCGGGCATATCTCGCTCTCCTAAGCTGCCCTAGTATAATGGGCACTTATATCCTTTAAAGACCTTCTCTCGAGCTATCTAGGGGTAGTCGCTATCGAAGTAAGCGGGGATGGTTCGGTATCTACTATATCGGGTATCCGCTCTTTATTATCGTCGTAGAAAATATTATTTAGCCAGAGGTCTGAATCTAGTATTGTCAATTCTCCTTCTAGTCCTTTCGATGGGTAGGATAACGGTGGGTATTGACTTTTATCCCAATGCTTGAGTAAAAGTGAAGGGCTCTTCTATGGCTCTTAACTGTGGGTCGATTAGTGGGCGTGCCTATTGTGGTGTAGGTTCTTGTTGTATCACTGGCGTTGTCCACTCCTCATTGACTGATTAGGCTGCGGGTGCTTTTGACGGCTCTAAACATAGACAACTTTGCATCATTCATGTCATTTGTCTTTAGGACTATGAGCCACTCACTGGCAAGCTCTTACGATCTAGCTAATGATGAACATCAGGTTCTATGCCACCCATGTCATTCAATCCAGGCAACCATCACTGTTCTCAGCCCAATTGTTTAGAAAGCCTCTTGGACATCGGCTCTCCCGCCAGCACCTTGCCGCACTCCTCGCAGCAATCACTTGTCTTTGGCCGTCCACTGAGAATGTCAACCGTGTCCTTCATCGACATCCAAAACTCATTCTTTGGTCGCCGATCTGACCAGTCTGTGCCTGTCTTTTCTAGCCCCGTTTCACCACCAAGAGGTGTGAAGACAACCTCGGAACCCTGAATACCAATTACTGATGCTGAAAGTTCTTCGCCGGCGATCTCTGCCTTGGATTTGCCGATGAAATGATCCTCAATAAATTGCATACATTTGATCGCCATACGAAGGGCTCTTATCCGATCCATAGGCGATGGTTTTCCACCCTGTTGATAATGGCCGGGAACCGCTGATCTAGATTCGAATCTGCCCCTGGCTTCTTCTTTGATCATATCTGCAATGACTTGTGTGGTGTATGTGGTGCTGGCTCGCTCGTTCCGGAGAATGATCTTCCCTGCCCGCGACGCTCCCTGGTCATTGGCAAAGTTCTCACGAAGGAACTCAATGTCTCGTGCCAGCATGTGGATGTTGATACCTTCTTCTGGGATGTACACTGCCAACGCACCAACTGACAGGCCAGCCATGGTGGCAAGATAGCCTGAACGACCACCTTGAGTCTCGATGACAAACACCCGTCTTCGAGATGACGAAGCAGACTGCCGAATAGCATCACAGAAATTGATCAGCGTGTTTAAGCAGGTGTCGCTGCCCAGGGAGTACTCAGTGCCGGGAACATTGTTGGAGACTGTTGCTGGAAGGACAATCAAGGGGATCTGGAATGCTGGATATTGATCCCTTGCCTTGCGAAGCTCACTGGCTGCAGTGAACGCCTCGAAACCACCGATCAAAAGCAGAGCATCGAATTTGTACAACTCGAAGCATTCAGCAGTCTTCTTCAGGTCGGCACTGGGAAGACCTCTGTTGGTCCCAATTTCTGATCCACCTTCGTTGACCCATGGATCTACGTCAATCCACTTGCATTCGCGTACTGAGCCTAGTGGTTTGTCGTCATGATGTCGTTGTAAACCAGGAAAGCCATTGTGAATAGCAATCGGGGTGTGGCCTCTGGTCAAGCAGTAAGCGACCGCAGCTCGGGTAGCGGGATTCATACCACCAGCCGGCGCACCGACATGAATGATGGCAACTCGAAGCCGCTTCTCCTCTGGTAGCCTCAACTTGGGATGGTCCGTAGATGTGGTGATCATGTAACTGTTGTAATACTCCTTGAACTCGACATCTCTCAGTCTCATGGCCTTGTCGAAGTCTTTGGCCTTGATAGCGTCTGTCACCGATTTCGTAAGGGCAACAGCTTCCATTAGATTGGAACGCTCGATCTTGTTTTCCCGAATAGTGATGACAGGTGTTGGAGTTTCGGGAGTGGCATCCAGGACAGCGTTGACTGCTTCGACACCCTGTAGGGTGGATAACCAACGGTCATAAGAACAAGCCTGTCCACCACGCTGAGTGTGTCCCAATACCGTAACTCTTGTGTCCAACTTAAGTCTTTCTGTCAGAAGGTCCTTGACTTGATTCGCAGTTATTTTCTTGAGCTCGACGTCATGAGCACCTTCTGCGATAATGACAATGGACCTTCGCTTGCCTCTTGATCTGTGCTTGGTGATAATATCGCACATCTGGCCTTCCCAGCCCACTCGTGGAGGTTTCTCCGGGATAAAGACAAAGTCGGCGCCAGTGGCGATGGATGCCATCAAAGCTAGCCAGCCACAATGACGACCCATCACTTCAATGACGAATCCACGTTGGTGGGACGCGGCGGTATCGAAGACGTCGTCGACTGCGGAGCAGATTCGCTCGAGTGAAGAATAACAGCCGATGGTTGCATCGGTTCCAGACATGTCATTGTCGATGGAGCCGACGAGCCCGACGATGTTGAGGTGTTGATAAGGCTCAATCTGCGCTGCAGTGAGCTCTCCGGTTTCTACGAGCTCTTTCAACAGGCCAGGCCATTCGGACCTGAATTTGTCTGCACCAGTCAGACTACCGTCACCACCACAGATAACCAGAGCATCGATGCCCCGTTCGATCATGTTCTTGGCAGCCTTAAGGCGACCCCAACGTTCCATGAAAGCCATGCATCTGGCTGTTCCGATGAGAGTGCCTCCTCGAGATAGATATCCACGGACGTCTTCCCACTTCATCTCTTTGATCAGGTCTCCACCTTGGACAAGACCCTCATAGCCTTCGTAGACAGCGTAGGCTTCACATCCTCTGTAGATCGACATTCGGACAACTGCTCGCACTGCACCGTTCATGCCAGGGGAGTCACCTCCACTGGTCATAACGCCGATCCGGCGTTTCTTCGAAAGAGTAGCCATGACTTGTGTGACAGTGTTTTTCAGGTTTGTAGAGGTTCGTTCGTGTCGACCGTCTTTCGGTGGAAGTTTTGGGAAGGGAGATCGGTAGAGAGAGGGGCCTAAGAGCTCGCCTTTTGTGCCTCGAGAATTCAGAAGCAATTGACGAGAATAAGCAAATTGTCGGGAAAAACTTGTAGGGAAGGATGAAAAAGAAAGGTGTTGATGAGGTGAGGCGTGATACAAGCTCCCAGTCAAGAGCTCCAATAAAAGAATGCAGTAGCGTAGGGAAAATGCAGTAGGTGATGAGGATAAGGAATAAGAAGTCCGGGATCTATGTGGTGTGAGATACAGTGATCAAGATCAAGATCAAGTCCAGGCCAGGTCGAAGAAGCGAGCAGCTGCTGAGGTCTGGCTGCACGATTGGTTGAACAAGAGCAGGAGCCCGCGTCAGGCTTCAAGTCACGCAGAAAACAACTTTTTATTCTGGTGAGAATGCTTTGGGGCGCTGGTTGGGCAGTCTAGGCGCTCCGATTAGGCACCTTGTGGCACATCGAGCGCAGATTAAGTGCGGGTTAAGTGGGAGGCGGGGTTGTCAGGAAGCACCTGTTAGGTGCCTGAGCTGGCAAAGTCAATTAGTTGCCGGATAGCTCGCCATTAACAGACTAGCCTTATCGCTTATCGGGGAGCTGGAAGAGGGGCAGAGAGATTCATTATTGAAATTTACTCATTCACCCACGGTGCTTTTGCTGATGACAGGAGTATTCGCACAAGGAGGCTGGCTGTCTTGATTACCTATCTCCAATGTAGCCTCAAGCATCAACTTCATTGAAAAAGCTGTCGATGCAAAAGTCCGATCATGACACGTCACAAGGTTCCGAGACAGACCTGGGACAGGGAAGCTGTTGGCGGTGAAAGTCAGCAATAATCACGTGCAAATGGATGGGCGTGCTTGGGCAAGTCACGGAGGTCACGGGAGGTGTGAGGGTCACGTGGATAGTACCTTCAAAAAGGCGCACACTGCAGATCTGCTCTGCCGCATTTCTTTTTACTCAAAACATGCCAAGACATAGCTGGAACCTGCATCACGTGAACCCAAGGCGTGACCCTCGATTCCTTATTCCGTTTCCCTTCGATTCATCAAATGCCTGTTCACCTGGAGCCTCTCGTTTCCACCAACAGCACAAACCCGGCAGACGTAGCTCTTCTCTGGCTCGCAATCCGCGTCGCAGCTACGATGGTACCAGTCTTTCACTTGTGATCTTGCCACTGTTACCTAGTCAATCAATCACTAGCCGAGAATGGCTGACTCCAAGACCATCAGTCTTCTGATACCCCCTGTACCGTCATCTGCCACTTCAAATCTACAAACGCAGATACAGCAGGTAATAGCTCAAAAAGGCCACTTTTATAAAGTAACAGAGGAATCGCTTCGTTCCGAGATTCAAGGCAAAGCACCCTCTCAAAATGCCTTGGTTTCGTTTGAGCAGTCTGAGGACTCACAAGCCGACGAAACACCTCAGAAGCGACAGGAACGGCTGTGGAAAAAACGAGAGCAGATGATTGAACAATTAAAGTAAGATTGTGCTTGGACTCTGTTGACAAGTCTTGTCTAAGATCTCTAGTTATGCCCAAAATGAGATACTGTGTGCACTGGACTTTGTGTCACTCCTGATCTCCAAGCAATCCATTCCGGCGCGCTCGTCCATGTCGCCGGCCTTGAAAGACGCTGTGCCCATTGGCACTCTTTCAAGTCACGTTGTTTCGACAAAACCTTTGCCGGAGTCAACGCGTAGAGATCTGAAATTAGTTTCTCAGGGTTGGCGATCTGAAGCTTTCAAGTCTGTCTCAGATAAGTTGGCATCAGCATCGGTTACGCTCAATGCTGTTGCAGAACGTGAGTCCTCGTACTGGGCCCAGATTGCAGACCTCAAATCACGTGGCTGGCCAGTCAGCAGGCTTCCTCGCGACAATAAGGCGATCGGCGTACATTTCGGATTTCCAGAAGCTGCCCCTCAATTCCGGGATCGAGGTTTTGCTATCCTACGCCAATCTGACGATGGATCCATGTATCTGGATAGCCATGCAAGACCCCGGAGACAACAACGTCTCGGGTCTACATAATTCGCCAAGGCAAAACGACTGGTGCCTTCTGTCTCAGACCATCGAAACGTGGGGATGCGAGTGACATCAATAGACAAATCACCGAAGCTCGTGATTCACTTTTCGAGGAAGAACTCTTCTACGAAATCAGTCGAGAAGCTCGTCTCATCGCAAATCAGGGAGCACTCAGTCGGGCACAGTCTGTTGAGGTTTCGATTGGAGACCAGTATCAAATCTGCCTGAAGTTCGCTGAGCAGCAGGAAAACATTCCCACACTGAGACCCGAAGACAACGAGCTCGCAGAGTTTCTGGCTTTGTCTTTAGGGCTCCTGCTAACCACAGCACACGAGCAGAGTCTTGCCAGAAGATCCGTACGCCCCCTGTGATGACACTCAAACCACGGCCCTCCCCTGAATATGCCATTCTACGTCCTATTCTAGTACACCTACGACACAAAGTGGAGGTCGATGCACTTCGAACAAACTGTGACAAGATCGTCACAGTTTTATCTACAGGCGGTCTACCCACTTCCACTGTCACAAGTAGATCGGATGCTGCTGGTCTCAACAACTCTAAGATTGAAAGTTCCGCGTCGGCCTTATCCGATCTGCTTCTTCCAGCCAGGACGACTATCAAATTCAAGTTGGCAAGGTCTCTGGAATTTGATGTTGATGTCGCAACATTCCTGGGACAGCCTCTTTTTGGAACAAGATTCGACACATCGACCCTCGAGTTTGGTTTTGCGACAATCCGTCCCTCTCAGCAACAAACACTAGAGGCCGCAACGGCTTTCGTACGTAGAGTCCTCCTTCTCGGCCTGGTTTCGCACGTCGAGCAGATAGCCACGCAACAAACGTCGTCAGATGATCAAGGCAAGAACTCGAGATGGCGCGTTTCCAGCCCTTACAACGGCGAGCTGACACTGTATAACTCGGGAGAAATTGTTCAAAAGGTGCAAATCGCACTGCAGAGTCACTCTTTCAGCTTGAAATGGACCCCCGATGCCAGGAACAATCCACGACGACATGCTATCTGGACATGGACGGCAAAAGGATGCTCACATGCGAAAGATGCGGAAATCAAATTCGACCCCGAGCTGAAGTTCGAACAGGTCGTGATGCAGATAGTTGGCAAGCACAATTAGAGTAGACAAAAACGAGCTCTGGTCTCTCGCCGTTGTTCAACCTTGTTTCTTTTCACATCGACTAGTTTATATCATGAGTATCTTCATCAAAGGTAAGATCAGCATCTATTTCTTGCCACCAATAGACCGCCATTCATGAATTCTCTGGACCCAGTCACAAACAAGCGCCTCAAAAACTTTATGCTCATCAATTGGTAGGCCATGGGTTCCACGGTCTAAGACGGCAAACGTCGATCGCGGATATAGCTCTAGTAAGCGAATAGTGTCTCGATAGCCAACAACTTCATCATGTCGGCCACACACTATCAGTGTAGGTGCGGCAAACTTATTCTCAACATCTTCCAACGGCACAGATAGTCGATACTTCTGCGGATCGGATCGGATCTCGTCGAGCACTTCACGGTCCACCGCATCGATCGCCGGAAGCACAACACGACCGAGCTTCTCATCTAAGCTCGCGACGTACTCGGACGTTTGGATGAGGATGTCGCCAAGGACTGCCTTCTTCTCTTCTGGAATGCTTTGCAAGAGCTCTTGATCTTGCACCAGCGGCTTGAAGGCGTCGGTGTCACGTTTGCTGTCGTCGGGCTCTACGAGCGGCACGCGTAGGAGCAAACCGTCGACTTGCAACACGTATTTTCGCGCAAGTGCACGCGCAAGATATGCGCCACAAGATGAGCCGACAAGAAGGAATGTCGAGTTTCCGATGTGTGAATCGATGAATTGAACGACGCGTGCAAAGATGTCGTCCAAACCTCGGATTCCATCTGCGGGGCTGAGGCCCATACCTGGAAGGTCAATGTAGATGCGACGAAACCCTGGAGTAGTCTCGAAGATCGGTTCGAAGTCGTATGCTTCTACCTTAGAATTCATCTCCCAGCCATGGACGATGAGTATAGGTACACCTTCACCAATCGAGGTGAATATAATGCGAGATTCAGGCTCCATTCTTGTCCCGAGTTACCCTTGTTATGACAGACAAATGAACCAAATAATACTGGGGATAGAGTGGTTTAGAGACTCGCAGGCATACTTTCATAGACTCAGGCAGATATGTCACGCCCTGTCAAGCCGTGTCTATTGCCTTTGTGTCTAAACCCTTTACGGTGTACAGGCGCTTGCAATTGCTGCTTCGCATTCGTAAGACACACAAAAGGTTAACGGCCACTTTGCCCTGCCGTCGCCAGGGTCTAGTCTAGAAATTGACATGGGTGTTTAAAATCTCGCCAATTGGCAGAATGTTGGGTTGGAGCTGAACATGATTGTTAGTGGGCAAAGAAAACAGCACAGCGCGGATACGAGCCTCAATGGGCCATTACACAGTCACTACGGTACACAGAAGACCCAGTTGGCTGAAAGGAGGAAAACTTAATCACGTGAAAGTAACTTTTGCTTGGCATCATCAATCTCCCACAAAATCTTATGCCCCCGTAACAAAAATCATTCTACCCAGTCCGTACTGCCGCCGCGTGTACTGTACGTCTTCTTCATTTCGTCTGCGTTTCTCCAGTGGCATTCCCACCATTGATCAATCCCATTCTTATCGATCTTAGTGAGGAACATCACCCTATTTCCTGTTAAGCTTTCACCTGTATCCAGCTCGAGAGTCGCTCCAGGCTCCAATTTATCAATCTCGATGACTGGTTGCGTTCTCGGCGTTTCAGGCCTCGAGCACTGAATGATAACCATCTGTGCGGTATTTGGATACTCAACCTCAAGGAAGAGCTCCGTATCATGAAAGTCGATTTTTCGATTCATGTTGTTCGAATGTGGCATATATGAAAGACAACATTTAGGTCTCCCGTTTATGCCACATTCGAATAACATGTCGCAGGCCCAACTTTCATGATCTCTTATGACCCGAGAGGCTTGGCTAAGTCGCTCAGAACCGAGATTCATGAAAGATTGGACCTGTCTCTGGAGTTTTGGTTCAGTCAAGTTTTGCCCCATGTAACAATTTGCAATGTTTGAAGCAGACTTAGATCCAATTTCTCCTAGCAGGTTACGTCCCAGCTTTTCTCGCTTGTCAGGTTCCAACGTAGAGTTCGGAAGGAGCTCACTCGATCCCTCTTGCGGCTTCTCCAAGACCGAGACGTGTGTATGCAACCTTGTCTGAGACGCGGGCTGCTTAAGCTCCTCAGAAATAGCTGGAGAAGACGGTTCTGGCAATTTTATAGTCGGTAAGGGTTGCTCTTTGCGGAATGTATGAGACATTCCTGGACTTGCTGAGAGTTGCCCCGCCCTTGGGGTACGGAAGTGATCTGACTGGCATATGAAGTCAAGACAGGAGTCAAATTAAGTTGTGAAAACGCTTGCCAACTCATGGCAGGATCCAATCGACGTCGCAGAGAGGTGGATACTGGTTCTTGTAACTTGCGATTCATCCTGCTGATGATTTCCCGGTACTGACATCTTTGTCTCTGACTAAATTCATTTAGATCTGGGATCGTCCATCGAGGAGTAAGTTTACCATGAGTGCGTGGAACAAAATATCGTCCATGTTCATTGAGGAACATTTCACATAGAAAGCATGGGGCTTTGCTGGAGCCGATCACACGCGGTGGACTCCATTCTGAGGTTGGTCTCAAATCCAAATCAACCACCAGTTGAACTTCGGCGTGTACGCGGCAATCTCGACTCGCATTGTCGACGGCAGGTATGGGCAATAGGACAGTCCTATAAGCGGGTACATAGTGTACACTGAGATTGACGCAAAAGCGTCGGAATTTGGGGTGTGATGCGATCGTGCTCAGCATCTCGGCAAGGTGATAAATGCTCGCAGTCTTCCCAATTTGCCGAAGATGTGGATTCCCTTGCGACTCATCGACGTCGACTCCCGCGTGATGGAGCGCGCTCTTCATGCTTTCTCCTGATGGGAGACTATTGAAGAAATTACAGCACGCAGCCACGAGACTTTTGAGGGACTCAAGCGTCCTGATATCCTCGGCTTGGCTAAAATACACTTCTAGGGCTCGGTCCAAGGTTTCGAGTCTTTGCACTAATTGGACATGTTGTGGAGATGCGGAACGGCCTCTCAAATTCAGTAGGATACTGTGCAAGCCATCTCGCACCAGATGGCGATGTTTCTTGCTTTTGAAACGGGCATGAATTCGTGAACGGTTGAGCCGCAGCACTGAACTTAAGATGTCGTCTTTACATTGAACTTTTTTCGTTTCTGTCATGAATGTAAGCCAATGGCCATGTCCCATTGTAACGAATATGTCAAATCACCTCCGCGAGCTGCTCTCTGCACACTTGTGACTACATGACCGAGACAGTCTTTGACTGCTTGCGAGATCTGTTCATTGGCAGCTAGATTCAATTTCAAACCGCTTGATGCATCCCGTGGTAACTGGATGGCCACCGCGGACACGAATGCTACTCCCTTCTTTGTAGAGACGGAAGCAATGCCATTCGAAAGCTGCAGCTCAAGCGCTATAGGAAAGGCACTAGCTTGCTCAGACCTTTGACTAGGCATTGAATATGTCTGAGGATCTTTGGGCCGGCCATGTGTCGCTTTCCAAAGTGCGCTTATATTGCGGTGAAACTGCTCTTCACCTATAGGCTGCCATATCGACGTTTGTGCAGTGGTTGTTCGGGGATTCATGACACTGAAGACAATTACTTTATATCTGGTTTAGACGCGTGATAGCAAATTAATGCTTGCCGCCATAAACGACCCCAAGTGTAGGTGGTCTGGTCGTTCAGGTTCATACATAATCATCTTTCAAAATACAGCATGCGACTGCTTGGCTCTCTGTGTTACTGGCCATGACTTGATTGACGCTTTACCATTCATGGACTTGCAAATTACTGGTCTCGCTTAAACTGTGGTCGAAGAATTCAAAAAAAGTGTGTCCGCGTGAAATAGCATTTGAAAACGCCCGTAGTAGGCCCCAAGGAAGGTGTCACAACTCAGAAGTATTAATGCCACCGCCCTATTGTCTCCGCCTGATCAGTACAATGGCATCGAAAGTCCGAAGCATGGAGACGTTCCGATAAGCCCAACTTTGGCGGATTAGCACTAGGTAGTTAGTAGCACATTGTTACAAACTCGGGCGACACATCCACTGGAGATCTCGCCTCGGAGTTGGTCAGCTGGAAAAACGGTTACTGTACCTGGGGTGGTACATAGACGCTAAGATGCTGCGACTCCGTGAGAGACTCCTCATCGGCCAACCAATGAACATTCAAAAGGATCTGTGGGCTTGCGGGGTCTTGGCATGTCTTATTTCGGTGTTGGCAGCCAACATTATATATCGAGCACCTACTCGGGGCCATGGTCAGATGGTGACCAAGGTTGGAACAATCACAATCTTATAACCATTTCGACTGCACCGTGAATGTTCAATCGGAAAGAGGTGAGCTTGAGCACTCGTCACAATGACTACCAGGTACAGAGTTGAGTGTACGTGGAACACATGTAGCAACCGTCTCAATGCCAGCCCTAACAAAATATAGACGCACTGAAGGCATGTCAATGGGCTTTCTGACAAGATGGAAACCATGCTAACATTCTTGGCCCAAAGACACATCGTCGTGATCAACTTGTAAGTTGTTTACCTGGCAGTTCTTGAACTTCACACCACCTGACTTCAACTAGATTGAATGGATCAAGGTACGGACGAGTTTTACTATCGCTTGGGCCACCGATTGCTCTGTTGAAATTAGCAACCTCTTATGATATCGCAGGGTCTTCTAGCGGTTCCTTTCGTTCTCAACTCACAACCAGCGGTGGAATACGATGACAGCAACGTTCAGAGCCTCAACACCATGGCGAGATCTGCTCGGCAGAGATATGCAGAAATCTTCCGAGACGTCGAAGATCTAGTACTCGATCACAGTAAGCGCATGCCGAATCCTCCATGATATCTGCTTATTTTCTAGTCAACCATCAAGACACACCAGCTTCGCGGTCGAAGTTGAGCATGCTAGTTCCTACTATTTCAACATTTTTCACACCGTTAGCACTTGAAGATGCGTTCAAGCATCAAGACTCGACCCGTGCAATCTCATCTCGGCGGTTCGTCGCTCCTTCGTTCAACGACATTCGCTTGATTTTGAATACGGCTCAAATCATGGCGATGATCCAACCGAAACCATATAGATCCCTCCGAACAAAGATCAAGCCCGGACTCGAGCTCTTGACATTCGATGGTGACGTGACTCTGTACGAAGATGGAGCTTCATTACATTCGCCAGAATCAGACCCGGTCATACTCCGCCTGCTTCACTTCTTGTCTCAGGGAGTCCGGATAGGAATTGTCACTGCTGCTGGGTACACGCAGCCGGAGAATTATTTCAATCGATTGTCAGGACTTTTACTAGCGGTCAAGACATCGAGAGTACTTACCCCTGCTCAGAAAACGAATCTCATCATCATGGGTGGCGAATCAAACTTCCTGTTGGTATTTGATGAGGAGGCAGAACATTGTCTACGGTATATTCACCGCCGAGAATGGGTTCTAGATGCAATGAGTGCGTGGAACGAACCGGCTATTCAATCTTTACTTGATGTGGCTGAAGCTGCTTTCCACTCATGTATTCGTACCCTGCATTTGCAAGCCAAGGTTCTCCGCAAGGAGAGAGCAGTCGGTATCTACGCCGCGGACCAGTCAAAGAAGCTTACGCGAGAGCAGTTGGAAGAAACAGTTCTGGTGGTGCAGCAAGTGGTTGAGACGTCACTGAGCTCTGTAAGGCCAGATGGAAAGGTCATCCATGCGGAAATCCCATTCACGGTATTCAATGGTGGTGCTGATGTCTTTCTGGATATCGGAGACAAGTCATTGGGAGTGCAATCGTGCCAGAAGTGGTTCGGCGGCATATCACCGTCAAGTACGCTACATGTGGGTGATCAGTTCTTAAGTGGAGGAGGGAATGATTTCAAGGCTCGGAGTGCTTGTTGTTGTGCGTGGATTGCCAGTCCTACAGAGACTGTTGCATTACTGGACGAGATGATAGCTTTGGGTGAAGGCAAGTGATGGAGAGAAGAGACTGGGTGAGCCAAAACCTTCACCTGAATGATCCACCAAAGGCAGAAATGGGGAATAAGCTCAGGATGGGTATGAAAGCAAAGTTGATATTTTGGGTTCAGGGAGTCTGGGGCAATCAATCATGGTGAGAATGGCAAAGCGACCTTGTCGTCGTACATGGCTGTGCAGAATAAGTGTATAAATACCCATGTGGTTTGCAATTTAGTGGGGCCTTAATAGAGTGGTTCAGTCCGACACGTGCTTCCGGGTGTTATTCGTGTCTCGGACTAACTCGTTTTAGCAATTTACGACCCCCCTGGCTGCGGTCCTCCTACGCACTCCTGCACCACTGACATAACTCCGTACACAATACCTACGGCTCTCACATGAGCACGACTGTTCATCTTTCGATTTCCCCCTCCGATCACCGCCCTCGAATTGTCTCGAGTGATGAGTGTGAGATGCGAGTCAACAGAAAGCATGCAGCACTGACCGCTTCCCTCTAAACCCCCTTTTTGTCGACCCTCCGCCTCCGTCCGTCTGCAATCAGCGCAACAGGTTAGCATTCAGATGCCACCGGGTCTACGTCCGGCATCATGTCGTCCATGCGCGGTCTAGTCCAATTCATCGCCGACCTTCGTAATGCTCGAGCTAGGGAACTCGAGGAGAAGCGCATCAACAAGGAACTGGCCAACATCAGACAGAAGTTCAAGAGTGAGAAGCTCGATGGCTATCAGAAGAAGAAGTATGTCTGTAAACTGCTCTACATCTATATCCAAGGTTACAACGTCGACTTTGGACATCTGGAAGCAGTTAATCTTATCTCCGCCACCAAATACTCGGAGAAACAAATCGGCTATCTCGCGGTCACTTTGTTCTTGCACGAACAACACGAACTCCTCCACTTGGTTGTTAACAGTATCCGGAAAGATCTGAACGATCACAATGAGTTGAACAACTGTCTTGCATTGCACGCAGTCGCCAATGTCGGTGGGAGAGAGATGGGCGAAGCTTTGTCGGCTGACGTCCATCGACTTCTCATTTCCCCACATCTAAATCCTTCGTGAAAAAGAAAGCGGCTCTCACCCTTCTGCGGCTGTACAGGAAATACCCAGGAATCATACAACCGGAGTGGGCCGAAAGGATAATATCTCTGATGGATGATCCAGACATGGGCGTGGTGCTCTCAGTAACATCACTTATCATGGCTCTGGTCCAGGACAATCCAGAAACCTTCAAAGGTAGTTATGTCAAGGCAGCGCAACGAATGAAGAAAATAATCATCGAGAACGATATTTCGCCCGACTATTTCTATTACAAAGTCCCTGTCCGTGGATTCAGGTCAAATTTCTGAAACTGCTTCAATACTATCCTCCTTCCGAAGACACTCATGTCCGCGAGCTCATTCGGGATGCTCTGCAAGCCATTCTGAACGCTGCGAATGAGACACCAAAGAATGTTCAACAAAATAATGCACAGAATGCTGTGTTGTTCGAGGCCATCAATCTCGTGATTCACTTGGGAAATGAGCAGGGTCTTCTGTCACAGGTACCTAGCAAGCTGGGTAAATTCATTACGTCGCGGGAAACGAATGTGCGATACCTAGGTCTTGACGCCATGGCTCATTTTGCCGCTCGTTCCGACAGCCTAGATCCCATCAAGAGACACCAGAGTATTATCATTGGTTCGTTACGAGATAGAGATATCAGTGTGCGCAGAAAAGGACTGGATCTCCTCTACAGCATGTGTGATACGACCAATGCCCAGCCCATCGTCAATGAACTCTTGAGATATCTGCAATCAGCAGATTACTCAATACGCGAAGAGATGACCCTGAAGATTGCCATCCTGACCGAAAAATATGCAACAGATGCCCAGTGGTATATTGATATTACCCTGCGACTCTTGGCCATGGCAGGAGATCATGTCAGTGATGAGGTCTGGCAACGGGTTGTACAAATCGTGACAAACAACGAAGAGCTGCAACCATACGCAGCACAACACATTTTCGATTATCTCAAATCAGACAACTGCCACGATACACTCGTCAAGATTGCTGGATATATTTTAGGAGAATTTGGCCACCTGATCGCTGACAACAAAGGGTGCAGTCCTATCGAGCAACTGATGGCATTGCAGTCAAAAATGATATCCGCCCCAGATACGACCAGGGCATTGATGCTGTCCACTTTCGTCAAATTCGTCAATCTCTTTCCCGAAATTAAACCTCAATTGCTACAGATGTTCCAATTCTACAGTCATTCACCCGATTCAGAGCTACAGCAAAGAGCATGTGAATATCTCACAATTGCTACTTTACCGACTGATGACTTATTACGGACAATCTGTGATGAAATGCCGCCCTTCTCGGAGCGAGCCTCGATTCTGCTTCAAAGGCTTCACAAGAAATCCTCGGGCACCAGTGAGCGAAGAACGTGGTTGGTTGGTGGCAAGGATGCCAACAATGATAAGCAAGAAGTTCTTTTAGCCCAGCAGACTGGGTTGAAACGAACCTTCACTACCATTGTCAACGGCAATCAAGCAAAACCGAGTACCAACGGGACATCAACAAAGACAGGCTCTGCGACAAACGGTTCAGCCTCACAAGATCTTGTCGGTCTGGATATGAATGGTAGCAGTGGGGATGCTTCAAAGGCTCTATCCAACCCCGCTTCATCGATCCACCTCTCACCAGACTGGGAGTTTGGGTATGAGCAGTTATATTTCAAGGATGAAGGTGTGCTTTTCGAAGATCCACAAATCCAGGTTGGTATTCGCGCAGAATACCGTGGTCATCTAGGAGTCGTCAAGTTGTATTTCACCAACAAGGCCTCCTTTTCCATTGGCTCGTTTACCACAACCCTTGATAACAAATCATCTGCGACCCTCAAAATCGACACTAAATCGCTTCCTGAATCAGCTGTCAGCCCTGAGTCCCAGACTCAACAGACAATTGTCTGTACATCAGTCGGTGCATTCTCCGAACCACCTACCATTCGCATCTCGTACCTCGCTGGTGCACTACAAGCGTATACACTCAAACTACCTATCCTCCAACATCGATTTATGGATCCTTCAGATCTCTCGGCGGAAGATTTCTTCAAACGCTGGCGTCAAATTGGAGCTGGGCCGATGGAGGCGCAAAGTACATTTGGACTGCGATCACCTAACGCGAGTATCGATGAAAAATTCATGAGAGACACTGTGACTGGATTCCATTGGAAGGTATTGGATAATGTCGACCCCAATGCCAAGAACCTCGTTGGATGTGCAGTATTACAACTTGAGAAGGGCAAGACTGGCTGTTTATTGAGGCTGGAGCCGAATTTGGCTCAAAAGGTATGATATATCCCTACCTTCAAGATTCTGTGTCACTTCGATGGGATCCGGCATGAAAATCAGCTGACATATGACTCCAACTCTAGATGTATCGTTTGACTATCCGCGCCACCCAGGATACCGTACCAGGAATTCTATTAGCTATGATGCAAGAGCGACTTGCCAAAGGTTCTTAGGATGAACCCAGCAGAGAGTGCTCTCCCGGCGGTGATGAAGATTGTCAAGTGGTGTTGTACAGAAATTTGTCAGAGCAAACCAGTCCTCGGAGAGACTCTGTTATGCAGTCGATTTGAGCTCTACGTAGACTTTGCCTGTCACAAGGAGTAAGTGCTATTGGATTAGTTGTCCAACGGCGCGAGCAGCCGGCTTCAAGAAGGCACGGTCATGTGGTCAACCGTGTCACCATTCCAGTCGCAAAAGCTTTTGTACCTCACTCTGATTCCCATTTAGCGAGCTTTCACATAGGACATATTTTCCTTTTGCCAGTCTCCCCAGCAGCGGGTTGACGGCTGTCGAATATAATGTTATTCTATGCATCATCATCATAGCTGTCATCAGATCTTCACACTCGTTTACTCTCACGTCACAAAACTACGGAAACCATCTCAGCTCGTTTCCTTCCCCGTATTCTCGAGCACTTTCGCCTCACTCTTGGGCGGCCTCTCGCCAAAAATCGTACTCCCCACCCTAACCTCATTACTACCCTGGCGTATCGCACCCTCAAAATCCTCGCTCATGCCCATACTCAGCTCCAACTCGCGCGGGTCGATCTGCAACTGGCGCGCCAACCAATCGCGGCTGTCGCGCAACGAGATGAAATCCTCATTCTCCGTCTCCGCCGTCGTCGCCTGCGACCGCGCTATCGCTCCAATCGTCATCAATCCCTGTAAGCGTAGATGCGGACATTCGTCCCGCACGTGTTGTGCGATTGCGAGCAGCTCGGGCGAGGTCGGTGAGACGCCGGACTTGGACTCTTCGCCGGACGTGTTTACTTGGATGAACACGCGCAGCGGCTCCGTGGGATTGTCTTGTCCTTGTTGTTGTATTTGTTGTTGTTCTTGTAATCTCTCGTCACGCTCCTTTCTTCCTTTCTCCAACAACCCGGCCTTCTTGACCGAATCGACACTCTCCACAGCCCAGAGCCCTTGCACCTCCCGCGCAAGCTGCGCCGCTTTGTTGCTCTGCAATCCGCCGATGAAATGCCATCTGATCGTTGCGGGTAACAACCGGCTCTTCTCAAGCAGTTCTTGCACGTAGTTCTCGCCGAAGTGCAGCTGTGAGGTTGGCGGCGAGTGTAAGGCCAGGATGTCGCTAGCTGGTTTGAGTTTGGAGACCGCCACCAAGCGTACGGGTGGGGTTGAGGTGAGGATGTGGAGGCGGAGGGAGAGGTAGAGGTAGAGGCGGTCGCTTGTAGAGCTTTGGCGATCCGTTGTGTGATCGAGGTCAGGTTCTCGGCGAGCTGGGACGCACGTTGTGCGTTTATAGGAATTTTCATTTCACTGGAGGAAGGTGTGTTGGTATTGGTGTTGGTCGTTGTGCTGTCGCTCATCGTTGGCAAGGAGCTGTCCTGAGAGCGGTAGGGTCTTCGGCGTGGAGTTGATACGATTGTGAGGAAGCTGGCCGACCAGGTATATGGTCGTCTTGTTGTCGACACAAAGTTCTGTATTTCTGTGGTAGAACAAGAAGTTTGATTGAAGACTTGTTGGATCAATAATGAGAAAAATCAATGACATCGTGGCCAGGAACTTTTTGCGGAGAGAAAGCCTTCTCATACTCCGATTGGCGGGGCAGCTGCACCATGACGATCATTTCACGATCCATGCCGCGAAGAGAATAAACAATACGAGACCAGCGCCTTGCCCTTGATTAAAAGGATCCTACAGACACTTGTCAGTCGTGCGAGGATTATGGTTATCAGGTCGGAAAAGTGTATTCGATTCTGCAGCATTGGAACCACCCAGGTTATCTATTCGTCCTATGACTAGTGATATTGCAACTACCCAAAAGCCACTTCCCTACCACTCCCAGATTGAACATCCTTCTACTCCATTCGTCATCAGCTCCTTCATGCCTAGTAGGTAAAGACCTAAAGATAGTGTACATAAAAGAGTGGAAAATAAGATATCACTACAATGTGGATTGTGGTCAACCAGCATCGGCAGTACATAGAGAGCCCTTTTCCACCTCGTCATCACGACCCCTTTCGTAATAGGTAAAGAGCGGCCCAGTGAATGAATGACGCAAACAATGAACGAGCGGCGTCGTGACTTTGGTTGGCACAGCCCAACAGAGCTTTACTTGCGAGCAGCTGCAACGATATCGAGGACGCCACCAGCAATATCACCGCCAATAATCTTTAGCACTCCGCCTGCGATACTTGGTTGCGCGGCGGCAGGCGGGGCTGCTGCGGCGGGCGCTGCAGCTGGTGCATTCTGCGCGGCGGCGGCAGCAACGGCGGCATCTGGTGAGCCAGGCACGGGAGCTGCTGCAGCACCTGCTGCCCCTGCTTGAGCGCCGGCGGCTGCTCCTCCAGCAGCGCCAGCGGCGCCGTTGCGGTCGCGGTGATTTGGAGACCGTTCCATGACTGTGCCTGGGATGGCGTACGCAGCCGCTGATGGGAGGCTTGGGACACAAGCGACGGCAGCCAGTGCTAGCGCTTGGACTTGGAATGGTGAGTTGGTAAATGCCAGCGCACCGGGCGCGGCGATTAGGGAGATGAATGTAATGGTGGAAGTCTTCATTTTGGAATTTGGAATGATTGATTGGTAGCTCGGGTAAACTGCGGTAGAGTTTGATAGTGTTTCTGTGGGTGTATTTGATTAACACAACTGTGGTTCTCTGTATGTCTGTATGCTTGCAAATGTGATCGGATGATGGAATGAGCTGGTATTTGGCCACTTCGATGAAGGATGTGGTTGATATAATACGACAATGAGACCAATGCATGTGAAGAACTTGTCGACATCACGTTACTGATTCGTGGCGACCATTTTTTCCCATGCATGTCCGGTTTCGTCTCCCGTTACAGATCTTGGTGCCAAAATAGAAACCTCTCAGAAATGATTCGACACTTCGGCTTTGGCACTAGCAATTGAAGTCTGAGTAGTGTGTTATGTTGACGCTTTAGGTTGATGAAGTCATAAGTCCCGATATCCGAGTGGTAGTGTCGATAGCCTCCGACAGCCGAAGCGTCTATCAGACGTGGATGGACAAACTTCTAGGTCGAGACTCTCGCTTATAGACTTCACAAAACTTGGCAACCAAGATGGTAGTGTTTCTGCCGGATTTGGCTTGCTGTGGTGGACTCGAAGAAAGAATGCCATCCGGAAGGAAGCCCAACCTTTCGGCAGTCTGCCAATTTGAGACGGGTGAGACGAACCATAGACACACTTCAGTTCAATGCGTTAGACTATCCGATTCGTGTGAGCTGGTTGAGGAGCGGGTCTCAAGGCCGCTCAGGACGAAAATAGAGACAGAGGGGCGACACGATCGCGATTTCTATTGTCACCAGTGTTCATGTTGCAGCCTCAATTCTGGGTCTCAGCGACCGAGAGTCCTCACTCGGTGTTCCGTTTATCCTCCTCCATCTTACCGAGGTCGAGCGCGACACTGCGTGGTGTCTGAGGTAACATCCTGTTACGAGTGTAGCTTGTCTGCACCAACTTTTGTTTCGTGACCGCGGAGTGCGCAAGCTTTTGATGATCATTTGTCCGAAAAGCAGCAGGATTGCGAAAATCAAACGAAAACACACAGAAACCAGACCTATACTCTGACTTTGTGATTTGGTAAGAAACATACGTCGATTTGTCAAAGGAAGGCTTTGCCTTGTTTGACATGCCGATGAAGGGCGAATTCTCACAACAGATATGCTCTGCGCTTATGTAAAGTTTCGAGACAGTCTGCAGTTTGATGGTATGACTCGGAATCATCGTCATAGTGCAGTGATGTCTTGAATCAGAGGAATGATTTATCGGATCAAACTTCTGCACATAGCGTGACTCCTTTTTAGGCTGGTCACGCCGCCATGGCCTCAGTGCGCTCCTTCGACGCCAAATTCTGTACAGAACCATCCGCTTGCATTTGTATGATCTGATCCATGTCACAGTTGTGACGAAGGAAACCGTATGGAGGCTCTATGGTCTGAAGCCCGTATATCCAGGAGCAAAATGTCTCCAAATAGCTCAAGAAATCACAATCAAAGCTCTGACTGGGCAGAGGGACTTTCTTGGACGGGCCAACATCAAAAATGGGAATCATAACGACGAGTGTATGGTTCGTTACTGTGAAGTGGATGACTCGGACAGGTTTTGGGATCCGGAACATGAGCCCATCATGAGTTGTTTCGTTGACTCTGTATAAGCCAAGGCAAAATGAATTGGGACAGACGAGCTCTCTCACATGACACAATAGTTGAAGCACAAAATGCGGCATCGATGATTGAGATGCAAATGACTTTCCATCGACTTATGTTGATGGCCAGCTCACACATGACAACGTGATTGCTCAGTCTTCACTGCATCTCCCATGTTGACACCCATTTCCCGGATTCCGAGGAAGATGTCAGCACTGTATATGGAGAAGTATGCCCTTACCTAGATATAATAGCCTCCGATTGTGCACAAAAGCTTTCAAACTCAGGTGCTCGTCACACTTGATGCATTGTCATGGTGGTTGGAAGGTATCCTCGAAAGGAGCTTCTTGCAGTCTCACACAGCGATTGAGTACATAATCAGAGAGGCTGACAGCTGCATTTGACACAAAGAGTAGTTGTTTTGACGTCGCCGCATCTGTCAAACGCTGACCTGGCACCACTGGTGACTCCTTTGTTCGAGAGAGAACAGACGCGATACAGTCGGTGCCAGGTTATTACAGATCGCTGTAGAGTTGCGTATCAGTTTCCAAGAGTCGTGTTAGCTGCCTGCCGTGCTCTCACAATTCGAATCCGTCACTTGAATCACATGGGGCTGTTTTGATTTTGTAGAAAACTTCATCTAGCCATCACAACGTGTTGCAAGTTTATGCGGGAGAAGCTACGACAAAACTGACTAGGATACTGGACAGCAGAGCGACCATGAGTGCAGGAAATACGGGCGGACAATCTACTCAGTCACGCAACTTCCACAGAAGTGGGCAGCTTTTTGGGGTAGGAGCGGAGGTTGTGCTTTCCCCAAAGGATTCTTGTATATCGCCTGCAATGAGTGACAGACAACTGCCATTCGCCTCAAGTCACCAACAACACCTTTCAGCGGCTGAAAATGGCCATCGATGATTTGATCAGTGATCCTTCACTGCAGCCCCTACTGCGAACGACCCAAGCGACCCTTGCTCATTTGATATCTGCATTGTCATGGCTGCAAGAGCAATCAGACAATCAACATCCACCCTCGAGGTGAAAATTGAGATGGCAGAGCAGCAGAAGATCCTGAGCGCATACCTGGCCAAACTTCGCGGCCAAAGTCGGAGAGCTGCGTTCGGTGCAAGAACCACAAAACAGGAAACAGCAGAGGCCAGACAGGAGGTTGACCGACTGTTGTTACAGTTACAGAATTTGTATTACGAACAAAGACATTTGATGGGCGAGATTGGCGCCTGTGAGGGCTATGAGTGAGCCGTATAACTTGTATCTTAAGTGTGTAACTAAGCTAACACACTCCTAGCCATGCGTACACGCATCTTCCGCTTTTACCGAGAGACGAATATCTGGAATTATTTCCCGACCAAGCAGATCTCTCGGAACAAGATTTAATGCCTCTGAGGATCGAGTATGAGAAGCAAGAACGAGAGAAAATGGAACAAGAGCGACTAGAGCTGGTCAAAATCAAAGATGCTTTGGTCAAAGAGAACACCAGAAAGAAAGACGAGTTGAAGAAAATGGACGAGAAGTTGGAAGCTATGATTGACGGTCTGGAACCTTTGAGAGAAGCATTGTCGAAAGAATTGTCTTCTTGAACATGCGAAGAGATTTCGATTCACACATCTCCAGGCCACCTGTCGTGCGGTCCCTTCCAGTCCTCATTGATATGGGACAATACTCCTCCAGCATGCTCTGAGAAGGAAAATGACAGCCTCGTTGATGTCAGGGCAAAATGCAACAAGCCGTTATTCGCATTGGTGTTGCGCAGCAACGATCGTTCGCCTTGGATTCTTCCCGCACCCGAGCGCCTCATCTCTATCAGAAAGACAAGCGCAAGTCATGCTTCATACGTTCCATGGGGATGATTCTCTGTCTCAATTGAGCATGAACTCTGAAACATCAGATCTTTGACAATCTTTCGGGATGTCTTGGCTCTTATGTCGTTCCGACTCGAAGACCCTGTGCTGCTCAGGCAATTGGCCCAATTACCATATTTTTGGAACCAATTCTAACGAAAGTTCGTAATGAGGCTGACTATACCTCGACACAAGCCTACGCTTATGCCCAGGCATATATGGAGGCATGAAGTCCCACAGGCAGCAAGTGCACCGACCACCAGACGAAGCGACGCTATCCGCAGAGGGGTGACGGATATTCTCTGGTCGTGAAGGAAAGGGCCGATGAACGACGAATCTCGGCCTTGAACTGGTCAATTTGGCACACTTACAGGATTGATCTGGTGAAGTCCGGAAGTCGGGAATTGACCAGGCAGAAGAGGCTAATTCGCATGACATAGATTTTGCGGGAGACTCCGTCTTCGAGATGCGTGTAATGTTGCGGTCTCCATCCTTCTAAACGCCCGCGTGCATGGTATGCTGGTGGGTTCACTGATGCCTGAGTCAATACGGAGATGATGGGCTCGGATCAAGAATGCGGGATGCCTGATGCCTGATCGTCGTGGGGGCCCGAGGGCCGAACCGCGTGCCCAGCCTCAAGCATCGTACCACCTTATGATTTACAAGTTCTTTACATTGCTAGTTAGAGCTCTTTATATGTAGATGAACAGTGCAAAAATGACATTCTTCAACTCGTTATTTTGCTGCTATACCTCTAGATCTCTCTCTGAGAAAGCCGAAGCGGAAACCCGACGCATACGCATAATCAATGCGGTCAATGCTAGCGAACCCTACCTCAATTCACATGAATATACTGGATCACGCCCTCAATCGCCTAGATATCGAGATAATCCTCCATTATATACGGATATAGCAAAAACGCCTCTGATCACGATCGACGAGAAAATTGCCGCCGACTTCGATAGATCCGAAGCCAGGGAAGAAGACGACGAAGACGACGACACGGCTGCGCCCCAATCTCACCCAATTCTTCTGTTATCTCAATCCCCTCTACGAGGCTGACAGACTTGACAGCCATGCCGACTGGTGGGACTGCTTCAAGCTATGGAAGGAGCAGTTTGGAAAGATGGACAAGCCGAAGCACCAGACCCCATCCTACGATGGGACACGGGCAATGACGCGGACGCCGAGCCCTAACCCCTCGACGTAGGCGAGAGGCTAGATCGACGTGGCTCCCCACCACAGCAGCACGCTGAGGGAGCAGAAAGAAACAGAGCAGACATCTGGGTACACCCGGTCATGCAGAATGATTGGCTTCAGGTCTTGCAGGCTGATGCGGCGGGCACGAGATATCCGGCCAGACGACGTTCTGATCGGTGATGAGAGGATATCATGTCTTAAGATCAATCTTCATCCTCAAAGGGGAATGAACCTATGACATGCCTCTCGTTCGATAAGTGACATGAGGCCGCGCGAGGTCCCGGGAACGAAGCCCTTATGCGAAACCCCTCAGGCAATCTGGACCAGAAGCTGCGAGACCTTTGCAAGGACAAGATCGACCATTTTGGATCTCAGGCATCGAATCTACGAGACTTGTAAAGTCAGCCCTTGCCTTCGATAGTCATACGAAGGAGCAAATTCCCTGCCAACAGATCCGCTGAAATGCGAGATGTTGACACGAAGCTTATGCTTCCACCATTGGAGCTCTGAGGACTTCGGTCATCGCATCTCCTGTTATCCCGGGGTCACCTCCATTCGGAAGGTGCGCTTGTCGTCGTTCTGAGCAATTGCGGAACGTACCGCTATCCCAGAATCATCCAAGTCCCAGGATAGTATGACGAAATATAGCTACGAAGTATGTATGCGAAAGTGAGATAGTACTACAGTGCAAAGCAACGGCACAGGGGAGTGGCCACGGTGTCAAAGCGAATAGCATGCAGATCAATGCATTTGCTCGCAACAGCACTTGAACTAGCTTAGATATCTCCGCTGGAGGTCAATCACCAGTGATTTGACCGTGTATAAAGCTTGTGGGCGCTGACAATGAGTGCCCATAATCATGATATCTTCTGACTTGTACCCTCTAGCTATATATGCGACATGGGGTGACGTTCTTGTAGGCTTCCTCCCTACGTCTCTGTAGGGTCAACATTTTGAGGATAGTATCAGGTTAGCTGCGAGAAGCTGGACCAAAAAGCATTCGCAATGAGGCCCGCGGCATTGGACAAATCAACCAGGTGAACTCTGTACCCCAGAGTGCCCTGGAGCTTTCAAACCGCTTCAATAGTATCTGACACTGACTTCTGTATCCGCAAGTATATTCGCATTCCAAGACAGTACAAGGACATATCTCTTTCATAGAATTTTCATGGTATACGCGAAAATCAACACAAGCCTGGACTGAAGACACCCACCAACGTGTCCTTCGCTTCTCAGTTCGCAATAGCAGTCCGCCAAAACTTCATACGCAGAGGGGTTTCGCAGCCCTCCAAAAGGGACTACCCACCTCATCATCAGATCCTCGACCCAATGCATCAGTGCACCTTTTCGCGATTACCTTATCTGGCCCTTGATTACAGATTCGTTGGATTGCTGCCCTCCATGCAGCTATAGTAGATGGTGCTGGTTGCTGTGTTCGTGTCAATAGATGACATTGACGAGGCCTAGAATTTCCATTTCTTTTTTCGCGATGGCGGTCTTTTCCTGCATCCCCTGAGGTGTGGCACGTCGTTGTAGTTGACCTGTAGCTCTACGGAATCCAAAGTGGTCATCGTTATCATCATCGTCGGGGCTCATTTTTGGTGCCAAAAGTTGCAGCTGTGCATCGTTGAGGAGGTAAAGGATCACATTTTGTCCCTGATCGTTCCAGACAACCTTCTGCAGCGTCCTACAACATCCACGGCTATGACCGGGAAGATGATCTGTGGAATTTTCACGTACATCAATCCCATAAGTATAGCGTGTATGTCTGTAGCGATCCAATCTGACTTCGACTCCTCGTGCAGGAGTAACTAACCTCAACCGTCTATGACGCATTGTTAGGCTCTGATAATACTTGATGGTCGAAACGCGGCAGACGAAATTGCCCAAGCTTATTGTTCTCCTCTCACTGACTAGCTTGCACGAACCAGGACGACATCGTTCGCCTTCAAAGATCGAACCTCGGCTCTCAGCAATCAATCCCAATTGAATGTCATTCGCTGTTTCTTCCACGCGGTTAACCTTGGTAGCTTACAATCAATGCAAGGGCCTTACCTTCATACAACTCAGCAAAAGAAAAGCTAGTGGGAGAATCATCCTGTGCTCGCTCTTGTTGTATCCGCTCTAAAACGTAGTATGGAATATTCATGAACTTGGAGAGAGTTCCTGCCACTCGCTGAGGGCATTAGCAGCCATGGCAACATTAGATCCAGATTGTGGGCTACCAGAATCAATTTCCGATCGACGAGAATCTGTACCTAGGCAGTTGTCAAAAAAAAGCCTCTTTTGATTGAAAGAGTCTTACCTGATGATACGCCTCAGTGCTCATCAACACTTCAATGCTCCATTGGCTGAGATCCGTAATGGACCTATAATTTTGTCAGCATGATATTCAATCAAGACATCTGAATCTTGTCTTTACGCACATGATTCTCCTGTCAGCAACCACCTCTTCTGCCGCGGATTCAAGGGATTGCACGACCTCAAACCCATTAGTTAGGACATTAACGCCACTTTGCCTGACGTGAGAGCTTTCCCCAACATATTCAAGCTGCGCGGAATCTGGTGTGTCCTCATATTCATGGCCAGCCCAGCAGACCGAGCCGGCGTCACTGCACATCCATTGTGATATCAGGAAGTCCCTGGAATCCTGGAAGTCGATGCCCCAATCGCCTTCAAAGACCATCATGAGGTTGAGTTGTTCAGCGTGGTTGAACTCCTTCGAAAACCCCTGAGATAATTGCTACCCTGAGATTGAGTATAGCTATCAGCTCGCAGACTCCAGATGGGACAACATATCTATCTTTCGTCCAGCCTAAATAGTCGGAAGATCATAAGAGTTGCATCCTTCTGTTGGCGCGACCCAAGGTCACCGTCCCAGCTAAAGTCAAAATGACCCAAGGCTCTAGTGGACCTTTTGACATCACGTGACTGCCAAAGACCATGACCCTTGACGCCCAGGAACAACAAGCCTCATCTCTGCCCAAACTTTGATGAGGGGGATCACCTATAGTATACCACCACGATATCAGGCAGAGACGACGCCTTTTTGTTTGCCTGAAAACTTGTCCAGAAGAGAACTAGTACTGTACTTTTCGCTTTGCCTTTCAAGGGACCTTCGCGATCACGGGATTGAGGCTCAGACTGGAGCCCAAGCCGGTAGCATATCTACACCTTAACCTCCATTTCCCATAAGCAGGCCATAGCTTTACATCTGCCCTTAGATATGATATCCGCTGTATCCAGGAGGATGGATTATAGCCACTGCGTCGCGGTCTTGAATACCCTCATCTTCAATTTCATCTTGTAGCCCTTCCTTCCCGGCCCAGCTTAAGTCATGGAAAGGCTCGGTGGTAACGGGATGTCGAGTGCGTCAGCCCTTCTGGTGGACTGGGAGGCTGCAAAGGAAGACATCAAACACCTTTACTTCAAGCAGAATCTCCCCTTGCGCGAAGTCAGGTTGGAGATGAGGAAACATGGACTTGATGCAACGTAAGGCTACCGTCTATCGTTTTTCGCATTCAGGACTGATCATTCAGCGAGAGGATGTACAAGGCCAGGTTCCACGAATGGGGCTGGAGCAAGAACGCCTCTCGGCAAGACTGGCTTATGTTCGCAAAGCTCTACCAACAACGCCGCGACATTAATACGCATGAAGTCTTCATTCAGATGCTGAACAAAGTTCGTCGCATTCAGGACCTGAGGAGGTATCTGAAGGCACATAACGAGCGGGAGGAAGCATTTTTCATCGAAGCCGTCGCGTTTGATGCACCAGTCGCCGATCACATGTACTTTTGTGATGCTGATGGCAAGAAGATCGTCGATACCTCCGAAATGGGGAAGCCGGAGCAGAGCCCGGGCTCTACTAGCTCAGAATGGCTCTCGCAGTCGAAGCTGTCATCATCACTGTTCCCTCCTTGGAACTCAGGTGCTGAGAAAGGTTCTACTGTTGGCGTGTCTCAGGACACGATGACAACAGCAAGTGCACACAACCACTTCTTTGCCGCAACAACCCCAATGATCACGCTCGATCAGATTGAAGATTCGGAATTTCCTACATTTTTCTCTGAAATGAGCAATCTAAGCACCTTCCACGCCATTCTTCATGGCAATATGGACGAATTGTACCAAAACGCATATGGGAATGCCCCCTTGGACACACTGGTGCAAGAGCCTACCGCCATCTCGATGAATTCGCCCTCCACGCCACCCCAACCACCAGAGCAGGCTGTGAGTCTTGAAGATCACGATACTTCTTGGTTGATGGCCTGTATGGAAGCATGCATGTACAGTGCGGCGCGCAAAAGGCACAAGATGAAATTGAGCCTGCAGCAGGCATCAACTTCGTTTCAACAAATGTGCTCATTGCAGAGTCCTTTCATACTTACCGCAGCAAGCATAATGCTTACTTGGCTGTTGGTACACGCTGAAGGAAGCATCTCTGAAAAAATCATGGGGACTGCTTTTCAAGTCGCAAAAACGCAGCTGGGCTCCGATAGTCCTGTCTGTATCCTGTTGGAATGGATCGCCATAGCTACCACGGCGAGTAAGCTCCAGGAATGCCACATCAATTCCACAAAGCTACAACAAGTGTGGTCGGAGTTTTCTAGAACTCTAGGAGCTGAGCATGGCCATACAATCGTCGCCCTGTACTGCCTGAGCTTCCATTTGATGAACGTTGAGAAGGATTTTATACAGGCAGAGGCTTGGCTTCAGTGCCTTTCCCTTGTTTCAGAAAAAGTATTCGGCTCTTCAAATGTTCAGACTATCAATATTCTAGCCACGCTAAGCCGAGCACAACACCGGCAGAAGAAACATACCACTGCACTGGAAACAATCAATCGAAGCCTCAGTGTCTCGCCATGGGGACTTAATCACCCGCATCGACTCGAGTTGCTCCTCCGAAAGGCCCTAATTCTTCGAAAACTTGAGTGTTTAGAGGAAATGGAAGAGTTGTATTGGATTGTGGTCAAGGGACGTGTGGCAACACTTGGGATCCATCATAGAACGACCATCGCCGCCCACAATAGCTTGGTCGACATACTCCATTCAAACGGTAAGTGGGAGGCAAAGAAAGACGACGCTCACGCTCTCCTCGTGGATCCACAAATAAGCGTGACAGAATACGAGAGTTGGTGGCGCCGTAGCCTCGAGGCGAATCGTCTAGACGAGAGCCATGAGGGTACCTTGAGCGACGAAGACGAATCATGACAAAGATCTCTAACGAGTTAAATGCAAAGAGAACAAACAAGATCGTTGTAGAGCTGTCCTGGATATATTTAGACTTCCAACGCAATACAAAATACGAGACTGTGTAAGAGATCTTCCATCAATCGTTGAAAGATCTTCAACCAAAATCACAAACCTGTGGATTCATCACAACATCGTTGCAACACAATAGACAGTACGTCTTCTGAGAGCCCTTGTACTGGTGAAGATGGCCCTAATTCTGCCCACTAATGTCAACCTCGATGGTCAGATCAATGCCCTTACACTTAAGCCCTGATTTTCTGGAATTGTATGTGATTCATGAAAGATGTAGACAACGTCGTGTGGTTCCGAGATTGCGAGTAGTTCTTACTGGCGTCGGAGAAGCAGAACAGGCAGTTATGGGGAGGAAAATTCGATCTCTCGACAAGAGCCTTTGAACTGTCGAGGTCGAGCTCACTATAGGGGTTAATCCACACCGATAATGTAAGTAACATCTGCAACGCAAGAATGCAACAGAGGGTATGGTTTCGATTTGGTGGGCAAAATGGCGCTGACCCCTGAATTCCGGAGCCGAACACGTGACACAATGTTCAACGTCCAAGGTTTAGTGATGTGATACAGAGTTCTGTAATGCTAGATCGAATCCTATAAAGCCACGAAATTCAGATATGTGAGGGGAAATGGTACAAGCTCGTGGCTCTCATGAATGAACGACCTGTGAGACTGCTGCGGGCTGGGCAATTGCACATCATCATTGGAGAAATTGCAGGGGTTGATTGATGCCAAGTACCTGAAGGACCGAGGTGATCTTCACATATATAGCTGGAAAAGGAAGGCCAATTGACTGATCCGTCACAATTAATTTGTTCGCGCATTGAAAACCTTGTGGTACAAGTCCTAGGAGGCTTGGAGATCTTCATCGCTTGCTTGTATTGGAGCTTGAAGTGCATGCTGGTGCCAGGTTCCCCGCGCATTAGATATGCGGATGATGTTACCCTCGAAAGCAATTGGCTGGGGATCTGCCGTATGAATACCTCTACACATGCTGGATATGTGAACCATGCTCGATTTCTCCAATTCCATCTATGACCTCGCCTCTGTACGGCAGGAACGGGCTCTGCTCCGGTCGGTGCTTGTCCGTTTTATATACCGCCGTCTGGTACAAAGATGAGGCCATGTCCACTTGTATTCTAGTTATCCCGTTGCTACCACAAGCGTCATCATGGAGAAACCATCGAAGCCTGAGCATTTTGAAGATGGAACCACTGAGGCACGTTATATGTCGTTATTCAAGTGAATTCAACTAACATCTGTTTCCAGAACCAACGAGAATCAGCAGTCACAGAGCTTCGTGATCCCATAGCCTACGACAAAAGAAACAGGAATCTCAACCGACGCCTAGACCTCAGAATACTTCCTCTGTGCTGCTGGGTATATCTCCTAAATTTCTTGGACCGTGGCAATCTAGGCAATTCAAGAGTGCTCAACGCAGAGACTGGCGACGATCTGCTTCAGCAAACTTGCATGACCAGCGATGGCTATGCTATCACAGTCACACTGTTCTCGCTCGCCTATGCATTGTTCGAAGTGCCATCCAACGTACGTCCGAGATTCTTCAAGAAGAGGCTCGCCATATGAACTTGTTCAGGGTAACATTACTAATAAGCTCCTCCTCGACAGTGGGTGATGAAACATTATGTCCGACCTTCACTTTGGCTAGCAATCTTACTCTTTTCCTGGGGCGCTCTGACCATTGGGCACGCTGGAGTTCAAAACTACGCATCCGTTGTTGCCCTTCGCTTTTTAATTGGTGTATTTGAGGCGGGCTTTTTTCCCGGTACGTCTCACAATTGGACAATGAAGTCGTGCGATACTCATTCCACTGTCAGGGATTGTATATTTCATTACGATCTGGTACCGTTTCAACGAGCGTGCCGTGCGGATTGCTTGTGTTGTAGCATTTTGTAATCTCGCTGGCGCATTCGGAGGTGCAATCGCTTTCGGTGTGGGTCATATCAATGGAGCTGGAGGTTTACAAGGTTTTCGATGGCTGTGGGTTACCAGTTTACTCCGCCATGATGAATCGCCACTGACATTTGCGTATTTCAGGTTCATCATAGAGGGTATCATAACACTTCTGAGCGCTATTCCGCTACTGTTTTGCCTGCCTGATTATCCTGCCCGGGCAAAATGGCTCAATAAGGACGACAAGCGTTTTGCTGAAGAACGGCTTCAAGAAGGAGGAGGAGGTTATAACAGGGACCATGCAACACGACGAGAGAGGTTGGAGACAGTATTCAGTCCTCGAATGTTGGCACATTATATCGCCTATGTGAGTCATCTGGATGACAAGAGAATGTAAGTCTGCTGATATTACCTGAACAGATCGCCGATGTTGTCCCTCAAGGCTCCTTCACATTTTTCACGCCAACAATCGTCAGGGGTCTGGGCTACACATCCATCCACGCTCAGCTCATGACCGTTCCACCATGGTGCATAGGATTTTGTGTCGCTATAACTCTTTCTTACTCGGCCGACCACTTCAATGCGCGCGGCTGGCATATCACCATCGCATCTCTTGTCGGAGGTATCGGTTGGCTGACTGCTGGGCTGTTGCCCTCTGACGCCTACGTCCAACGTTACGGCTGTTTATGTCTCGCTGCATGTGGCGCATTCCCTGTTGCACCCTCCATGACCAATTGGGTCACATGCAATACACCGAGTTTACTGACCATTCCATTCGCTATCGCCTTGAACAATTCGTGTGCTGGAATTGGCCAGATCATTGCCCAATGGATTTGGAAGAGCAATGAGGCAACACAGGGATATCCCACAGGCAATTTCGTTTGTGCAGCTTGCAGTTTCTTTGTGGCGGCTGTAGCAGCATCTTTGAGACTTTGGTATGGAAGGATGAACAAAAGGGGGACGTTGGATGCAAGTGGCTCTCGCAGGGTCTGGGCCTACTGAGTGGTCTTAAACCCAAGTCGATGGCAGCCAATAATTGCTGTCGGCGGTAAAACACCAAAGTTCCGGTGGCTAGGTGGGTGACAGAGCAAGAGCGAGCGTGATACATCGAAGACGAGGATAGGGGCAAAATATGCTACCAGAATGGCCACCTCATTGGCTCCTCCTTTGCTCCCCTCTTACTGCTACTAAATTATTCAGGCGTATCGCGAGGTCATTAAGCTGCTTTTCTGAAGCCCTCCATCAGAGCTGGTTGATTTTCTCTCCACTCTTCATGGCTGTTGCCGATGAATGATGTTACGATCGCAGTTCCGCATGTGATAGAAACCAAGAAAGTAGGAGGTGGTGACATTGTTGACGCGTGAACAGATTAGTGCTTACCGAGATGACGTATTTCCCTTCCCAGGACTGGGAATACGTTGCTTCGAGTGCCAAAATGTCTGAAAAGTCATGTGTCGGCTTGGGTCCGAGATGCCGACGTCGTCTCGAGACGATTGATCGACAGCACCAAGACCTGTTAGTTTGTGGGGTTGAGGAGATCACCAAGTCTACTCAAGCATTACCAAGACTCCTGTGGAAGGACTTTGAGGTAACTATGCAGTCATCGAAGTTTGATCCCGATATGCGGGGTTTGGAACCTCGCATCGAAGTTTGATCCCGATATGCGGGGTTTGGAACCTCGCATCGATAGTGGTGTCTTGAAAGTAACATATACCCGGATGACTTGAATCACTTCTTTCTCCAGCTTCGGTGGATCTGTGATGCTCCACCTGCGGCGCATTGTCAACGGCTATGTTGACTAACATTCATTCATCCTGAGACGACAAATGATGTCGTCCAATTCGACGTCTTCTTCATCCTCACCTGCTTCAGCAGGTCTGGGCATAACGGGCGGGTACGAAGGCGACAGCCTTGCGCTGAAGGTAGTCATTGCCTTTTTTCTTGGTCTTTCCATGTACAATGTCGTGGAACTCATGATTCTCATCTTTGGCACGTTCAACAAATTCCGTGGTTTATACTTCTGGAGTTTGGTGGTCTCTGGTCTGGGAATTATTCCTTACTCGTTGGGTTTTATTCTCAAATACTTTTCAGTCCTGAGAGGCAATGGGAAATGGTTTTCTATCTTCTTACTGTCTATTGGTTGGTATCCTATGGTCACGGGACAGGCAATTGTACTCTGGTCTCGTCTTCATCTCATAGTGACTGGCGAGAAAGGGGAAAAGATCCTTCGCTCTACCAAATGGATGATAATTATTAGTGAGTCGATGGGGCTACCCCTTTCCATATGTCGCAATCACTGACGCGACACTCTCAAGACGCCATTGTCCTACACATTCCCACCACGGTGTTGACTTGCGGTTCGAACAGCGATGTTCACACACTCATCTTTGTGCGAGGCTATAACATTATGGAAAAGATCCAGATGTGCGGTTTCTTCCTTCAGGAGATCATCCTGTCCTCAATCTACATCAGCGAAACAATCAGGATCCTACGCTCTTCTGTCCAATCCAACACCAGAAGACTGATGTACCAGCTTATGGCCATCAACGTTCTGATCATAATCATGGATCTGGCACTTCTGGGACTTGAATGCGCCTCTCTCTACATCCTCGAGACCACGACTAAACCAGTCTTCTACTCCATCAAACTCAAACTCGAATTTGCGATTTTAGGAAAACTTGTGCACTTTGTCGGTCCACGTGGTAGCCAACACCGCTCCTCTGTTGCTTTTTCTGATCCCGAGAAACAACAAAGTCATTCTAGACATGGTCGTAGGCGCAACACTGACAATAACGAAGAACGTAATGATATTTCGGAGTTTGTGGATCTGACCAAGATCAACACAGATGTTACCAGAACTTCTCAGCAACCCCACAAAGTCAAGACCTAATAGACAGAGGTGCGGACGACTTCGACGTAGATATGGAACTCGCAAGGATGGAACATTTGGAAACGCTGTCTTCCAATAAGCTACAACAGAACGGAAGTGCTGTTGCATCGCCATATGGGAATGTCGAGTCACTGAAGAGAAAGGATGAGGGAGGATGAAGGTAGAATGGTGACGCTGATCATGAATACAACATAAATTGAAAACGCTGGGTATATCGCTACAGGAGGGTTGCACCTAAAGTGCTGCGGAAACGCTCAAAACCAAACACGAACAACCACCACCTGGATCGACACCTGAAATGAACGTGTGGCACCCCAAGAAGTCTCAGATCTACGGTCAGGCCTTGAAAGATGGGCGACCAGAGAAAAGATCTCTCATGGAATCGGCAATGCTGCTTCGTGGAGTGCTCTCGTCACTCTGGCTGCTGCTACTGCTGCTGTTACGCGAGCCCTCTCGACTCCCGGAGATTTGCGACAGAGACCATTGGCGAGCAGATTCTGAGTTCTTCCGTGCCTGCTCGATTTCTTCAGGAGTGGCCTCATAGATGTTTGCAAAGCCACCTGCGATCGAACTGTTAGTTTGACTGACGTGGAAGGAGTTTGTATACGGGTTGACGTACCAATGCCTGTGTGATATTTCGCCTGTGTTCCAGTCACTCTTGGAGCGCGGCTATTATGAAGCAATTGTACGACGTCAAAGTCCTCAGGCTCTTGGGCTCTTGTGGCCTTTGAGAAGTTTCCTCGTCCGCCAATGCCGGTGCTGAAGTTGCGATAGCTCAAGTCGTGCTCATAGATAGCGTTGATGTTTTGCTTCTGAGATGCAGACGCGCTTGATCGGGCCTTGTTTCCTGAGAGAATGCTTAGTATCACAGAGTAGCCTGACTCGGTCCAAAAGACTTACCAGCACCGCCAATACCGAAGTGGTACTTTGATTCACTAGACTTGGCAACCATGACAGACATGTTTAGATGATCGGTTGAAGATTATGTATTGAAGATGGAATTGATTGAATGTGGGTGGAAAAGCGGTGATATCTGGAGATTATTTGTTGCTGCTGGAATGTGTTGGAGTGAATTGATATTGAGGCCTTCATATCGGGTGAGAAGGATCATTATATACGTCTGATCTCTTGTTGAGTCGCTGTCGCATCTTCGAACATTGACCGCCATATGTCAAGTCTGAATTTGGTAACATCACTATGATTCGCCATCAGGCACCAAATGAGTATGAATTGGGCTTATACTTGAGCGGGCATACCGAATAGTGGCTTGCGCAGTGTTTGGCCTGTAATCCGATGTCGACTTTTGGCCATGTGAAGGCCAGGGCCAATGCCGGGTCTGTGTCATCCAAGCGCTTTTCCGAGATGAGGGCTGAGGCGGCCGCAGCTCGAGGCCAGTCCATCAAAACTAGGTCAAGTCCGTGTCAGCTGTTGGCGAAATACGAAGAAAGACGTATTCCGCCCAGTCAGGAGTTCCAAGGTATCGCTGAACAAGGAAAGCTCAATCATTGTGGCTTACCCAGCCCCGCGCAAAGGGCATTCGGCAGCCCCAATAGGATAGGTAGCCTTTTGGTCACTATTCCTCTTCCGGCTTGAAATTGTCTGGAAGTTGTAGTTGTCACCGCCAATGTGTTGTTTACCAGTTGGTTCGTCCACGTTGAGCCCAAACTGTGTCTGCTCGTGGACACATCGACGACAACTACTGGGCAAGGGATAAATTACTGCGTGTTTGACATCATAATGCCGCTGGTTTGCAGAGCGTGTCTGGTGAATGGTCCAATTTGCATAACCAACTGCCGGTCAGCTTTATCATCTGATTCAATTGAGCGCGGTCGCAACCTGCGAGTTGGTCCAGTTAGATGAGCACAATTATCTCCCGCATTTTTGGTTCTGTAACAACACTTGCCGAGCTGATTCACGTTGGTTTTTCAAGCAGGTGCTTACAACACATGTAGAAACGAAGTAGTTCTCATTGCCGTCGATCCCAGAAGTCCAAACATAGTACACAGTTGCCTTCAGTATTATGCCTCGTTTGATACAAGCAATTGTGGCAAGGGATCGGCAGTAAGATCCACTTTATAACTGCAGAAACGTTACGCTATCGTGACACCAGATCGTGCTTACGACCCACAAGAGGGACGGTCAGAGCCTCGGGCACCTCAACCTCGTAGTGGGTGGATTGTAGTCAGCCTGAACGTCTGACATCACCAACGCTAGTTCATAAGGCGTGGTGCCGAGCGAGATGAGGCTAGAGGCTGCCCAGCACAGATGACAATTGAACGAAAGTCGCTCAGGATTCTGATAAGACACCAGTAGATGTGTACATTATGTGATAAGGATTTCGAATCTAGAGCGCAGAGTTAGGGCTCTTGGCATTCGCTTTAGGGCTGACGTCGCCTAAGATTGTTCATTTAGCATCTTGAAATTGACGAAGAATTAAGAAAACCCAACGTCACAGCCCGGCGCGCTCGACCTTTCGAATTCCGTGAGTCCATGCCTAGATGACCACCAGTCATCAATTGGATTGACGTAGAAACATAATTGTATCGTGCACCCGGCCGAGTGTCCTTCTGTAGTAGCTGGAACCTCGTTGCAGCTCGGTTTTCGCTGTACGCACTTCGTATGTGACGCTGACAGGAATCGGGGTTGCAATGCATAACGAATGCAAGTTTGTATAGTTCATCACCGGATGTATCATGGGCAAAATCAATTCAAAATTCAAAACCCAAGTAATCCAAAGTTTCGCGGAGATAGAAATGGGAATATTTACCAGAAGAAGACATGAACTGCTTGCGTTCTCTGGCCTGACTTTGCATGTTACAGAGTTCTCACTCCTCAGACGGAAAACAGGGAAGGACGAAAACCATAAAGCACATTGATGGCAATCTGATTTGCGTCGCCTGACCGAGCCTCTTAGCCTTCTAGCATGGCGGTAGTGAATAGTGCTGCAGAGACTGCTACAGATTTCACGTCTCCTTGGCTGAGGGAGAGTTTTCTGAATCCTGGAGCTTGGAGTTCTGTCAATTGCTGAAGTAATTTCTTGGGTGTTGGAAGATCGATTTGCATAGTGGATGGACGATATCGCTGTCTAACAGTGATATTTCGGCCCGAACGTAGCCTCGTAAAGCTTGTGTAATGCAGGGTCAATCAATGGATGAAGTCCCTGAGATATCCACACTGCTCCACTTTGTATTTGAGATCTTTCATCGTCGCGGATCAATGATCACTCAGCGCCGATTTGATCTCATAGCGATAACCGACGAGCTCGACTCGATATATCTGACATTCGTGGATCTCACCAACCCGCGGATCATCTTCCGATCTAGTCAGGAAAAGGTGACCACTCCAAGGTGTTGAAACTTGAGACACTTTCCGCCGGTTTGGCGAGTCTCTGGATTCAATCCTCCAGGCATCGATGTGCCTCGCTAGTTAGGATAGCGGATGGAGGGCTCCGGCATATCAGTCCATATCAGAAACGGACAACGAACCTTGGAGCCGAGAATCTGAGTCAAGGTGCTCGACCGCGAATCTAGGAGGGACCTCGTTACGTGTCCAACTTGTTAAGCGGCTCGTCCATCGCGACGGATGTGCAGATGACTCTTACGAAGGACCATGTCGATGGACCCAGACTCGCCTACACTTCGGTCTCTGACTGCTTGGGACAGTGAATGAAGGTCCAAGACAGGGAGACCCGGCCTCTCGACAGCCTGGCAGGAGGGTTCATGGGGGCCCGGTGTTTAGCTTAGAAGGACCCATAAGTCCCCTTAGAGTTCGATTTCACCTCGACGAAAGCACCAGTATGTGACCCACAGGGCTGGGCGGCCCCAGGCCCACAGTTAACCCAATTGCCCATTCCGTAGCCGTAGTCCGTAGTTTGGGACCTTGGTCAACAAACTTGACACCGTGACAACTACGGTAGGCACACAGATGCTAATTCACTGTAGCGTGGACTTGACACGCGAGAATGAACCCAGTCGCTGTGGAGCTCACTATCGGACTGCAAATGCTGTGCCCTTGAGCTTTGTCCGGTGGCTTTTCCAGGTGAGCAGTCCTTCTCAAGCCCGCTCCAGCGCATCGTTGTGCCGGAACTTGCCGAGCGACCCTCGATACGCATGAAGCCCAACATCCACTGAGCATTGTAGTCTGTTACCCGTGGAGTCGCGGCGTGCAGAGGATGCTTGGCCCTTGAAGCTATTTCTCGTGGTGCCCACATAACGTAGATGATCACGAGTGTCTCAATCGAGCACCTTCCACTAAGATCTGCATCACCGTTAGCTGTCGGTCAGACGTCACAGAGTATCTTAGTGTTCCACGACTCTCCTCCTATCAAAGTTGCTAATCTAAGTGCCTACACACCATCTTGAAAATAAGGGACGCGATTGAATCGTGAGGCACTTGACGCTCGTGTTGTTTCAAGAATGACCAATCCTCTGATTCGAAGCCAATCGTTATTGCGGTGAAGCCGGAGGCTAGATTGAGCCACCAGAGTATTAGGTCTAACTAATAAGGAGACAGATCAGCCACAACTCTCACATCTCGAGGCTAAGCGAGCAATACGTCAATTGTTTACAGTCCGAGCTCCCTGAATATGTCCAGCACGAGCAGCTCCCCTTATGGGACTGAGCGAAACACCTGTAATTGCATAAGTAGTGAACATTGGTCGAGAACGAAGAAAATCCGTACTAGGGAACAACATTGACCAGTCAATACATGTAGCTTCGAAGTCGAGGCTTGGGCATACTCCATCTCGCCTAATCGGAAGCCTTTTCAAGTTCTTGCCCAGTGCATTAGTCGCTGTCCTAACTACGATAAATACGCTATAGTCGTTAGCCTGTCAATCGGGATATGGTCGGATCGCGGGTTAAACGCCTTCAATATTTTAAACATGTGTCAAGTGACAATTAAAGCCATCCCCATCACGACACGCACTAAATAGACAGGCTTCGCTGTGTCAGATCCTGCCCAAGATGACTTCCTTGGTTGGCGTGTCGCCGTCCGTTGAGACCGTGGTTGTTCTCGGGTAGCCAATCTCCCTTTGACCAATGAGCGTGACTGCAGAACAGAGGGAGGAACAAACAGTCGTATGTACGAAGTAGATGCAAAGACAGTCAGACGGGAGTTGCGCAAACCCAAGTATGACCGAAAGATGGAATGCTCAAACTGGGGGTATAGTACTGCGTACACCACACAATCGAAACAAAGCTTTGTCTTCTTGCCAAAGTAAGCAATAGAACTTGGACGAATGGATTTGTCCGGCTATTGACGGACTGATATGGCTTCGGTTAAAGGGCCATGGCAGACAATGTGGATAGAATCTGACGTGGTATTGCAGGGGGGAAGCCATCGTCGCTGGCTCTGGGGATTTAAGAGTGAGATGGTTGTGCTCCTAGCGGCCATACGCCGAATCCCCGAACCATCTGCTCATCATTTTTTCTGGCCATGTTGTTTTCGTCTCGCATCTGTGCGCCCAAAATAGTGAGATTGTGACTGTTTGAACTGAGAGAAGTCTATCCACCGCAAGGCTTTCATTCATTCCCAAAGCAGACAGAATGTGGATGTTTGTGATCGTCGGCTATAATATTGAAGTGGTTGAAAAACCAGAATCATGGCCCAAGACGCAAGAGGCAGTCATATTGACCCGGGTGAACCTTTCCAAACTCGCACGGCCAAGAGAGTTCAGTGTTATCATCGTCATCATGCAAAGGCCTTGTGCTGGCGTTCGAGGTTGTATTTGAGCTGGGTTGCAACGGACTTTGGGGACTCCAGGCATCCGATCAGTCAAGTCCTGGCCACACTAGTCAATCGTCACCATATCTGCTTGCATGAAATTCTTAGTCATCTCAATCTTGCGACATGTGCAATGGTGCGGTCATAAGATTCTCTTGTGTGTTTCCTTTTGGAAGAGACCGCGGAAGGATCTATGTCGAAACCATGCTTTGCATGAGGAGACACTCTAAACCTCACTTCTCTGCGAATTCTGCTGGTACGGGGGCTAGCAATCTGAGCCGATCTGCGTCGAATAAGCGTCCTCTCGTAAGGTATAGAGTAATCGGGATCGGGAAGTAGGGACAAATTGTCGTCATCGGGAACCAGTTGGGGAGAGATGGAAGATGATGAAAGCTTGCGTTTAAGTGAGGGAGGTATAGTTGGTGCAGGATTCATGAGTTCCCCTAGGCTTAAGGCTGGCTTCAGGGATTCTGTCGATATTGCCATAGGCGGAGCAGGATCGAGATCGAGGACGTCCTCCCCAAGGTCCTGGGGAGATAGAGGTAGCAGTGGCAGAGTCGGAGCCTCGGTATCAAACAGTCCACATTTTATCAGGTAATCCTCGTGATTCCAACGCGGAGAAGGTGGACGCTCCTCAGGGCATTCCATCACAACCTTCATGTCAAATCTGTTCAGAATGATGTCCAGAGCTTGTTCGATACGGGCGGTATGCTCATGATCGAAGCCGACACTGGTAAGCCCTAATTGACAAATTGCGAACTGACGTTCGTGCGCTTGCTGCAGCATACATGACTGTATCCCTCGGGTGAACTGGGATGGCCCACGCTCAACGTAATGGAAGACATTGTATTCATTCAATTCAATGCGCCAATCTGGGCGATACTCGCTATGGTGAGGTTAGTATGTGATTTGATGGCAGGACGAGGAAAGACTACCTGGCCAGGAAGGTCGCCCATGGTATCATAGTCTCTCACAGATGCTAGGCATACAGCACCTCGAGTATCCGAAATATCATTGAGTTAATTGGGACGATCGCTTTTCGTTGACAGGTCTGCTGGACGCCAGGATATCAGGAAAGCATCGTGCATTTGATGGAAACTGTCGAAAACATCCAAGGCCTTTTTCGGGTAAATGACCGTGGATTGAAGAAACGAATGAGTACAGGCGTGTCAGGTCTTGGATGTAGGATACTCCTTGTGCTTAAGCGAGTCCAGCGGCGATATCCAATGTGGATTATGGCGGAATGCGATGTGACGAGGTCTTGTTCCAGACCAACGTTGCTAGCTAGCTTTGGCAGAGGACGACAATGAAACTCTCCGATGATTTGGCTTTGGTGCTGTTGGTCGAGGGATAGAAGATAACAGAACGTGGACCGGGCGGGTCGATGAAAATCCGCCGTGGGCCGTCGCCAATGATCAATCCTGTCGTTGGAGAGGATCTTCGAAGCAGGGGTGTGATACTGTCCCGAGCAGTCACCAAACAGCTCAATTTATGAAGAAGGAGAATACCAGAGGCCGACGCTTTGAGGAAATGGAATGGGTGTCGATATAGCTGGACCCCAGTGGAGAAGAGGTGTCAAAACGAGCCTCCAACTCAAGGGAATACTTGAGCAATCTTGCGAGGATAAACTGGAGTAAAGAAAACGTAAAATGCTAGGTGGCCAAGTTATGCATAAGAGTAAAGGCAATCGCAATAATATGCAAGAGCTGAAAATATTATTCAAGTTCGACCATACTCTTGGTAATGCGGCTAGATTGCTCAGGTATGGATCATCGATTGAAACAGAAACGCGCGATGATCAAAAGGGAGTGTTGTCCGCCACAGAGCTCAGGGTTGTGAGTGACGATCATCCACGGCCCAGGAATTTCCCAAGGGCAGCATTGAAGTACTTTGACATGGGAAGGTTGCCAAATTAGATCTTGCTCGAGCGTGTCGAGCTAACCAAGGAGCCGGAAGAATGGGAAGCCCCCTCAAGGCGGTAACTTGATTCAGATGGCTGAGGAAAATGCATGTTGCATGCGTGAGCGTGACATGGCCAAATCATAAGATCTCATCTACCTGCGGCGCGTGGAACTTGTAAGGGTCAGAGGAGTGCCATGGCTCAGCGGCACGACCGTGGGATTTCCCACCAGCTGGATGCCGAACTTCCAACAGTGGGTATTGGGTGCCGAGGACTTCAGACGTGCTAGTCAGGCTACCAGCGCGGGTGCGGATGGACGAGCATGGCCGTTGATTGACAGCTCTGACAGCGGAGTAAATGAAACCAGGCGCCCTTGAAATCAAGCTTGGACTTTGGACCTTGGGATGCAAGAATATCCGACATACGGAGGGGTGGTGTCACCGACGCTCAGCACCTTCGTGTTTGTGGAAGTTCACCAAACAGGCCTGTTACATGAGCGACTAGGGGACCCTGAGGTGGGATAACGAGTAGCTTGCAGGGGAACTCGATCCCGCGAAAGCCCACCAAGCCTCCTCTGGATTAGACGCCAGGGATCTGTCAAGCCCAGGCAGGCTTTGTCCGCGCCCATTCGCTAGTGAAGTTAAACTTGAATGTCAGGGAAACGTCGTCAGCTTTTGACACGATGAGGATGCCTATTGTCGAGAGGATATTGAAATCTGGCGCCTGCTCTCGTGTATTACGATCGGCTTATATCGCACATAAGGAGTGCTTGATCGACATTGCGCATAGGAGAGGATGTAAACCACCTTCAATGGCACCATGAAGTTGAGAACTGGCACCACTTGTGGACCCCTATCTCATGTCTCTGTTAGTTAGAAGCTGCCCAGAACAGTGGGTCTGCAGCCTACGGGCACGAGCAACAAGCCCGCCGAGTTTCTGCGGAGTAGTCTGCAACTTCAAGCCACGCAGGTCCATTTTTTAATGGAAGCCTGGGGCTCCTAGCGATGGGAGTAAGGGCCTAAAATTAACTCGACGAACTCTAGATCCTCCAGATTGTGCCATCGAGGCTCAAGTCAACCACAGAACTTACTTCGTGCTGAACCTTCGTCGAAGGTCTTTGATTAGATCTTCCTCAACCAAAAACTTCAGAATGACGCATACCAAGGGTAGAGATCGACCATGATATGCTACAAAAGAGGACGGCGTTCGAGATTATCCATCAGCTTTTGTCAAGAGCATCCGTGAGTGGCTGAACCTCCAGGAGCGATCTTCGAGGCCAACAAGCTCCACCTCCAAGCAATTGGTTCGGGGACCTGAGACTGGAACCGGTGCCGCAGCAGCGACTATACCCCCGCAAGGTACTGGACTTGCAGGTTACAGTAGCATCACGCTCGCTTCTTGGTAGCCTTGCGAAGCAGTCATTTAAAAATCGACAGGAACTTGTCCGATTTGGTTCTAAGTACTAGTTAGTCAAGAGTAAAGTTGGCTGCACCTCGTGTTCAGATCTCTGATCATTTTCCATTCCCATCGCTCAGGGATTGTAACTTTGCAAAAAATCGGCGCTCAACAGATCTGAAATGCTCTGACCTGTGTAGAAATGTTCACGTTGCCTGTTCAGTTTTGATGTGGATAGGGGTAAACCAAAGAAAGCCCTTGACTCTCTGTCGAGTGCATAATAGAGCCGTCAGATGTTCAGTCTATGTCTTGTCATGTGTTTGTGCATTCATTGATCATTTCCACGCTGGACCTGTTGTCGCTTCGCCTGCCCCAAAAATGGCAATGATGCAAGCAAGATGATTCTGCTTGATTAAGAGCGCCGCCGAAGAGCCATCCGGTCTTCATTTGGTCGGGAGTTGGCAAGGTTTACCAAATACGGGAAGTTCTTTAAGGAAACCGTGAAGTTGGGGAGCGGCTGAGTGCATGTGACACATCCGATTTTGGGTCGATCCCCATCTCCTGCACCAGCATGGATACGGCGATTAGTTAGTCAACCTCCACGGCAGACATGAGCCGGATCACCCTGAAATATGGGCATCACTGGCAATTTTATGTCCAACCTCGACCGTGCTTCAGCAACACTTAGCAAACTTGCTACCACGGTAGGACCACAGAAAAGAACGAGCTTTGAGTCAGTCTGCCCCTAAATCGTGAAGGACGATTTGAGATTTCCTACAGTAGAAGCTGCATCATTCTAGAGCACATGAACGGTGACTGCAAGCATTTGGGTTTCTCTCTAGGTTAAGGTGGAAACATACAGTCACGATATTCATTACATCTTCTGTGGAAAGTTCGCAGTAGGCTGATCGCACGAACTTGTGAATACTCCTTCATGAGCACCTGATGGACAAAGCACAAGATGTAAAGCACGGCAAAATTCCTCCCTGACGTATATTTGGAAACACGGTACACCGTTGTTTCACGAATACGTCCACAAGGTGGCTGCTTCGATGGCTTCTGTTATGGAAGACGGAGTACGAGAGCTTAGGTACTCCGTACTGGCGGGCCTTTGTTCGCTACAGGGTACCGAACAGTTTTGATAGGAACGGAGCACGAAAGCGTGATGGCTTGCTTTGATTGGAGCTAGGAAAGTTGTCGCAGCACAAGTTAGCGCCAACATCCACAAGCGATGTTCATCTGGAGATTTACTTTGTCGCAATGGACCATAACGACGGATCTGTATAAAAGGGATCCTTTGTTTGGTTACTAGTCACGGTCCCAAAATGTCAAATACCCTGACTCCTGAGACAGCTGATGTCAGGCCCTTACATCCCACTAACTGGAAATAAAATGTTCCCCAGCACCTGGACCAATGTTGCTCAAGAGTCAAGAACTAGCGTTCCTTTCCTTTTGAACCTTATAAGGCGCGCGGTAGGGAGCAGGGTGGTAGCTACTTGTCTAAGTACCTCGGAATAGACTATCTGGATGAAGCTTCCTCTGAGCATGCCCGCAGAACGAAGCCAGTTTATGAGATAGAGAAGTCGATTCATTTTGAGAGCGAAATCAGGAGAGAAGGAGCTATTCCGCCTGTCTGAGCTATCCCTGATCATACAGTTTCTCGCAATTGTTGAAGGCCCAGTGAGGGTATGAAGTTGAATTCTTATCGGGTACATTTTGAGGCTAGTCACGTGACTCCAAGTCACATGCCAAGTGGCCAGTTTCGGCAAACACCTTCGACGCTATCATCCATGATCCCTGGACTCGGAGAAGTCATTGTGAGTCTAACACAACCCCTTTATCCAAAGAAACCGAAGGCTGTTGTTTCTAGGACCATTGAGACCCAACGCCCATCTCTTCTATTCGGTCTTCCAACTTAAGGTCCCGGCTTATGGCGCCGGCCACACCATGAGTAAGTGCCAGCCAGGCCACCTTTGCTTCTGGTGCAGATGAAACTTGTTGACGTACTCCGTACCTCGAAAATCTGCTATCGGTGGTGCCACTTTCCTGATCCGCGGCCTCGGCGACGTTTGTCAAAGATTCTCAGTCACCGGAGCCTTGACGGCGCGATCCTTCGCGGGGATTCTCGGCTTGTTTCCACTTGGCCCGTCAAGCTTCCGCATTGACCCTTTCGCCCCAGAGAAGAACAGGACGAGGCTAGGATATTGCAAAGTTTATTCAGACAGTGCAAACCATCATGCCGGCAGATGAGTCTCTGCAGGTGTTACAACGTACTATCTGGGACGCTCGATTGCCTTTGGAAGTCAGACTGGCAGCGTCAGAATGTCGCACTTTCGACACGGCCGAACCGTATTTGGTAAGTTTCTGCCTAGGACTACGCTCATCCCGAAGGAAGATCTTGTGAGGAAAAGCATACTTGTTCCTACTAATACAAGGCTATCCTAGATCTCGTATCCACGTTTATCGTATCTGCCGACTTTATTACCACGACTACATGCTTACTTTGCCACTGTTCTCATCGCCGACCCTGAGACCATCTCTCCACATACTGGATACTTCACTTTTGACAATGTGGCACTCAAGTGGCATCTGCCTCTCGGACTTCTGTACGACGTCTACGTTCTCTCCACACAGGACGCCGTCCAGGTGTCTTCTTCAGCGGCCCCGCTTCCCTTTAAGCTGACGTTGCACTTCACGCCAGACTCGACGGGGTTTCATCTCCCCGACGCTTCTCCTGTGGTCTTACATGATGCCTTCATTAATGCAGTCAAGGAGGCCGATTTCTTGCGGTCGGGCACCGCCAAGCCCATCATGAGCCTCGGAACTCAGGATAGCAAGGCCCTCTGGACGTCGACCCAGGACAACGACTTGCCAACCTTCTCGCGAATCCACAACTCACTGGTACCGTCTCCAGGGCAGTTGCGGAATATTCCCTTGCGAGTCTACCTTCCGTCATCCCCTGACCAGGACCCAAGTAAAGCTCAAATCAAAGTGATACAGTCACACATTGCTCCTACAATGAGTGGGACAGCCCAAGCTTCGCCAATACCATTACGAAGTGTGGGTGGTGGACAAGCTCAGACTCTGGGAACAGCCCTGCACCAAGTAGTACCGAGTATCTTTCCATCACGGAGAACAGCAATGCTAGGCACTCCGATCCTCCATGGTGTCCCTGTACCGATGTCCGCTCATTTGGAAGATCTGTATAGGTGGGCTTGTTATGCGGATGGATGGCTGTCAGTGGTGGTAGCGATGCGTGGGTGAAATTGCCGGATTCGAGCCCATTGATAAGCTCCGACGTCCTCTAGATGTGGCTAATCATAGGTTCATATGTCGCCTGTGATTTCTGCAATGGAAACGAGTCAAGCGAAAGCCTCGTTGTTAAGATGTGAAATGGATATGTATGCGTGTGCGTGTGCATTTGCGTGTGTTTCTGTAGTATTCACGGGTCTCGACAATTGTACTCCATATAGATACCTAGATATATGTGAGGCACAGCCTTTCTGCTGCCCAAATTACGTCATCTGGTGTGGCTGAGAAATGCCGAGAAAGGATGGGCCGTGGACGACGCAGTCCCTCAGCCTTGGAGATGTACGAGTAGTAAGCGCCCTCTTCACTCCACGTCGTTCCCTCTGTCCTGGCCTCAAGTACAGACCGGACACTGTATGAGGACCTATTCGATGCAATACATGGAGAAGTAGCCATCTGCTACTTGTTCTATTCCATTTTGTGTGCATGAACCAGTGATTGCAAGGCTGCAGCGGTACACCGAGTATTCCCAGGTCCCCTCCACTTGGATCTGGTTTCTTTCCAGCGACGATGCCACCCTTTCCTGGGGAAGAGACCTTAGTAACTGTGTGAGTATGATGCTTCGCCGGCCTGATCTCGAGTTTCTCCCTAATCACGGTGTCAACATGACAGGTTTGTCGACGCCCATACCTATTTCGGCCCGCCAACCCCACGACCCATTCTCCATCGTTTCGACAAGTCATCCTATTTCTATGTCTATTACAATTCTACGAGCCACACCAGTCGCATTGAAGTCGCCATCAACCCAGGTACACCCGATCAGGCGGCTTTCAATGGGTACCTAGACACCGTCACAGTATCGAACTCGGATAAATTCCCTACACGTTTAACACTGGTTGTGGATGGCAATAACCATACGAGTCCATCGCCAACCTCTGTTAAAGGTCGGGATCCGGATGAGTGGCGTCTAGCCAGCGCCGACCCAAGAGATACAGGGACAACAAAGTATAGAATTCATACCATTGACTTCTATTTCTGGGCGCAAGAAGATGCAAAGTTGATACTGGACTTTTTAAGTCGGCTACTCGAACCACATCAACTGGATATCGATCAGGTTGGCGTTCAGTCCGAGCACGAAGGCCTTGTGAGCCCCGTAGTGCAGAATTTGGAGAACTTGGCTATTTCGGATCCAGCTTTTCGTGATAGCAAAAGACAAGGCTCGCCTCCTACACAGTCCTATGGAGTACCGCCACCGCCACCGCCTCCTGCACAACCACATGGTTCTCAAGTAAATCAACAGGCATCATCAGCCTCGCCTACATCAGCTCCTGCAGGCGCTGAGATACCCTCCTCGAGCAAAGCTCAAGTGCCTGACCAGAACTATACGCCGCTGGCCTATAACCCAGCTGCTCCTGCCGCACCGGAGCCTATTGCCCACCGAGAAGATACTCCCCCACCGGTCGACGGGGTTGATGGAACGGGACTGTCAGCAGCAGTCCACGATAATCCTTATGCTTATCAGCAGCAGCAGCAATATCAAAAGAACCCACAGCAACCGTATGGGGCTTCCCCAGTAAATGTGCCAAATCCGTATGGTCAGTACGGATCTCCACCTCCCCCGTCCTTTGGACCACATGCGACCAGTCCGCCACCTGCTGCCTCGTTCGGCCCTCAATCGCAACCATCATTTGGACCACAAGCAGTGTCGCCTCCGCCTCAAGTATCGCCTAGAACTTCCGGAACACAGAGTTTCGGACTGCCTCCCACCAGCGCAACTAGCTCAAATGATAGTCGACATCCCTCAATTGCAGCGCAGGCATATACACCGAGCTCAAGCGATCCGAATGCCCACCTTTTGGGACAACAGCCCCCGTGCAGACGCCAGGCACTCAATTCTACAATAGCATCAACAGTGGCCAGCCCCATAAACCTCTGGCTCATGTCCAACCTCAATATCCTGACTATCTCGCGGCTGGTCGACAACCGAATCCACCGCAACCTGGCCAAGCCGGCGCGCTGGGTGGCGGGTATTCGAATTATCAATATGCATCACAAACTCCACAACAACCCCAGGTCAGCAGCAACCATATGCACCTCCAGCCACAGCAGGAAACCCATATGATGTCCACAACCAATTTTACCAACCCACCGAAGCAGAACAACGGCATCATCATTCCTCCTCACGGCCGCATCGGACTTCAAGCACATCACAGCAGCACAAGCCCAGCAATGCCGAAAAACTCGAGAAAGGAGTTGGGAAATTTTTCAGGAAAATCGAGAAGAAAATTGGATAGAAGGTGCCATATGAGTAGGACAGTTTTCAATGTAGGTCATGAATAGTGATTGGTGGAAAGTCTGCATTTTAGCAAGCGTACAACGGAGTGATTGAAACTACCTAGCTGATTGATAGGTGACATTGTTCCTAAGTAAAATCGAAACCATTTTAACATAAATTTTGGCGCACGACTTGTAGATCATTGCCGATCGAGTGGTAATTTTCTCCCGCCAACTTTGTTGCAACAATCCAACAGTTATTCGTTGACAATTCAAAGAATTTACGGGATAGGTCTTGATTCGTCATTGCAATGCATGGCTCTGCATAAGGCGAATTGTCCTACGGGCCATCATGCAAAATTCACTGCAAGCAGACTTTGTCTACAAGCCTTCGGGAAGTAGAACAATCCGACTCTTAATCTTGCCCTCGTGCAAGTCGGCCAAAACCTTTGGGAAATCAGCCAGACTCCCAGTCTCGATTTGTGGCTTGATGACCCCTTTGCAATCAAGTCGAGACCAGCCTCCACGTCTGAATATGTGCCTCCAAAACTGCAGAAAATGTTGAGCGCTTTAGTAAGCGAAACAAAACTATACAGAGTTAATTCCGCTTCCAGCAAGCCGACCACCACAATGGTGCCTGCAAGGCGAACTAAAGTCGTTGAAAAACCATGTCAGTTGTACAATCATAAAGGGAGAGGGCATGCAAAGCCACTGCGCTCACCTAGACTCTGTGAAGCCTTGAACGAGTCGCGTGTTCCCACAAAGTCTATCACTTTATCGACAATGATCCCCTTCTCGGCAATCCATGCTGCAACATCAGCCGTATCGGCCGGACAGCGTCCTCCTGTTTCACACCGAATCTGACAGCCTCATCGAGGACTTCCTGCCTCCGGTCAACTGCGATGACCCTAGCACCAATGTGCAGCAGAACCTGTAAAGCATTGAACCCTAGCCCGCCGAGACCATACAGCACGACCGCATCTTCCTTCTTAGCTTTTGCCTTTTGTACGACAGCGTGGTATGCAGTCATCACGGCGTCGGTGGCGACTGCCCCTTGCGATGCGCTCACGCCTTTCGGAAGTTTGACGGCTGACCACGATTTGATGGCAATGTACGGTGCGAATGATCCGTGGTTGGCGAGACCATAACGCTCTCCGCTGACGCAGATCTGTGGCACACCTCTGCTGCATTCTGCACATTCGGCCCTCGCACATCCCGGCACCGAGAGTACTGCAATCATTTCTCCGACTGCGAAACCCTTCACCGCCGACCCGACCGCAACTATCTCGCCGGCGCCTTCGTGGCCCTGGTAGCGGTGATCAGTATCCATAGATCTTGCAAGGTAGTGATAGTGAAATGCCGTATCCGGCTGGAATCTCGAGTGTTTGAGGTGACAGAAGCTAGCGACGTACCAGTGTAAGCTTGTCCTCAGCGCCCTCTATTATGTTGGGAATATTGAGGATGGCAATATCGCTGTGGCAGACTAATGAGGACAATCTTGTCAGCCCCCTTGGTAGACTTCAAGCACTCAACCATGCCAGGCAAGAGTGGGTTGAAGGGCATGATATACCTCCCGCGGCGTGAATCTTCACTAAAAGTCCATCCTCACTGACACTTGGAACCGGCACTTCTACGCGGACCTACATCAAGCATTCAATCAGCACTACCTTTTGAGACATAGTTCCGAGAGGTGTTGGGGTGGATAGTTGATAGAAAGGAGGCCGCAGATCGTGAAAGCCAGAATGCACTCCTGTCCAGGATTGGTAGAGCTTACTGGCGTACTGCTCGGATTGTGCTTCTGCCATGCAAGCATAGTCTTGGGTATTGTGGGAGCCGAAGACATGATTTATTCGTTTTTGAAATAGTGCTATCCTGGATTTCTCTGTGGTACAGCGACAATACTCGAATGACGGCCACGAATCAGACAGGGTGTAAATGCGACACGCCGTGTGTAACTTCCTCGATTTAGTGCAATGTGCAGTATAACAAGCTGAGACTGATCAAGATAGAAGTATTCGCTTTGCTTCAGCATATAAACCAAACAGACTCGCCTGTCCTCGGCATTGACAACTGTCAAACACTTCGGTGACCATCTCGGCAGCTCTAACTAGCTCGCTACGTTGGAGGCTTTCATTGCGGAAGACTTGCACAGACAAAGGCGATATCAAGGCACCGAGGGTCATTCCCCGCAACGAGGCCATCAAGGCCGGTGCTGCAAAGTGTAAGTAAGCGTATGAAGCTCTCACTTCAGCACGCCGAAAACTTAGAGGGGAAAGACAACCCCTCGACCGTCGAACCTCGGGCAAATGTACCGCTAAGGAGGTTTGTGGAGTATTTACAGATGTCAAGAATCAACCTTCAACCCAGGGGACTGGTTGCCTTGTCAGACAAGGTTGCCAGACACGGGCGACATCGCAACAAAGTTGCGTGGTCCGAGGATAGTTCATCCTATCAGGTTGATAGGAGTGCCGGTCAACAACCCGGCTGTTAACTTTGCATAAATCATATGCAAGCATAAGGCCTTCGAACTGCAAGCTAGCCAAGCGCACGTGAACATCTACTCATACAATAGACTATACACTTGGGCCTCTGGTTTTCTGCGTTTATAAGCTAGAGCAAATACTGGTTGATCTATTTCATATGTAGCCTAACCATCGTGGATTCATTACTTTCATGATAAGCTGACCCGTGCCTTTGTTGCCGAGCTGTCGACTTTCCCATATTCAACACCAGTGACAACGGTCGCATCTGCAGACTCGTCTTGATTAAGGGCCGAATAGGTCTGAGGTCCCGACCCGATCTTGGTCGGCTCACCAGGAGTCTCGAAGATCTGCACATTTCTCTTACCAACCTGATCGATCCACGTTCGCGTGTCTGCCTGAACGACACTCTGTCCGGGGAACAAGAACGAGCCCAACATCCGACCAGCAGAGAGATTCCAAAGATAATGGCGGATACGGCTTATGCTGGCGCGTCGTGAGAGTACAGCTGCCGCTGCGGCGAGGAAGATGGCGAGAGAGACGGCGAGACATAGTGCGGCTGGGATGCCGTAGACCCAGTGGTAGCGGATGCGCAGTTCGTAAACATGGACGGCGACTTGCGCCGAAGAAGCGTCTGAGTTGTCAACTGTGTCGTCTCGCTTTCGGCGGCGTTGAAGGTTGGGTGGCAATTGGTCACGCGGTTGGAGCCAGCTCCTGGTGCCGACGAAGTAGTTCGTTGCGTAGTCAGTCCAGATGAGATTGGCAATCTTCGCGGTGCCTGTGGTATTCCGAGATAGATCAAGCCATTTCGAATGAAGGGCAAGATCGTTGGCGCCAGAGTAGTCCACACCATCCACTGATTGATATCCTTTGTAGACTTCGCTCCAGATGCGGGCAGGTCCGCCAACACCGGGATTGAAATCAAGCCCGATGCCATCCAGTCCAATGTCCCAAGTACTTCCGGTCGAGGCGGGGACGTACAAGTGATCGGCGCGAATGACGGATAGATTGACACTGTGCTGAAGGTCTGGAGATATCAATCCCCAGAAAGGATCGAGGTCGCGTAAAGTCATATTGGCATTCTCGACGCCCCAGAGCGGCATCGCGGACTCATTCTGGTATATTTTGTCTTTGATACTCACTACGTCCAACGACTTCAAGCCGTCATGGTTACTAGAGTTGTAGCGGAAATGAACATTCTTGATGGAGATCTTGGTGGTGCTTGCACAAGAGTACAATGGTCTTGTCCACCAAGAACCGGGCTGAACAACCAGGGTTTCGTTGCCGTCGACTCGTCTTGACGGTCCAAGAATCAGCCCACATTTGACAGCGATGTTGGTGAGATTGGCAAAGTCGCCTCTCAAGGCTGCTCCACAAAGAGGTTCAATATCCGAGTAGTTGAGTGAGCTGATGGTGAAAGGGTTGGACCAATACGGAGGCCCATCGAGAGAATAGTTGGTGTAAGTGACTGTACCGTTGGACCATTCGAACCCACTGGGCAGTCCGCTGAAGAGACTTTCGTACGCCCCGAAGACCATCTTGTCTTTGTCCGTTACTGTGTAGGTGTTGTTTACTGGGAAGCGATGTCCGATCTCCGAAGTGAGGTATGCGCTCCGATTGGTGCCAGGTTTGGTGACGTTGAAGTAGTACATATCGAGAACGTTGGTCCACCAACCTGCTCTGTAAGCCCTTGCTTGGAGACTTGGATCTCCATCCTTGATTAGAGAATCTTGCAAATCCTCAAACCATGCGTCAAGGTATGGGCTTGTCTTGTTGACATTGACGTAACCACCCTGGTCAACCAGGTAGCCTGTAGGTTGGGAACTATTGTAGACATAATCCTGTGGATTGACTTGAGTCTCTAGCGTCATGTTCATGTTCACGCAAACAGTCTCCGGCTCGAAGAAGAGTATATCTTCATCCCACTCGGCCCCATATCTTAAACCGCTGGGCCCGGTATGGTTTCGAAAACCAATTCTTCCGTTGTGCATATCAACAATCAAGCCATCAACGAGTGAAATGTCATCGTCCTTGACAAGAGAACCAAGAGCACGGAAAGTATCTACCAAGTAGCTCGAGTTATCGATACTGTCGCGGTTTTCGAATTGGTAATGTCGAGCTTGAATGTCGAAATAGCTAGATACACTGTCTGGCTGTTGAGCGAGTCCGCTTTGATATAAATTGGCAAGCACCTTTGGTATTCTTCGATCATAGTCGTCGTTAACAATCGTGGCATTTATGCTTGTATTGTCGCTAGAATACGTGACCACATAAGTTGTCCCAGGACATTGTTGTGGGACTACACCCCAGCATTGTCGAGAGAAGCCTAGAGAGGAGCGAGGAGGTGTCCCGACACCCATGGTCCCTGAATCGGCCAAGTATGTAAATGTCGCAAGTTGTGTGTCTTTTGCTGGTATGATGCTTTGATAAAGACCGATCGGAGTGACGACGGCGGCAACAGCAATGAGGAGCAGGAGTAGTGGCGTTGACCAAGTGATCAAGTTGACTCTCATTGACACACCTCGAGAGGTGGCCAGGTCAGAACGCAAGAGAACGGGCCATAGTGAATTCCCAAGTGCTCGGGAAACCACCGACCACGTCACCGCCGTCTGATCTTCCCGTAGATTTGCGACAAGTATAACAACAAGGAGATTAGGAACAATCAACTGAACAAGGGCAATGATCGCGGCGATAATACCAGAGACCACGCCGACACTGAAAGGTTCCATTTCTGCAGTAGCTGACAGAGAAGGATTTGGGGGAGGAGATTAGTGAGCAAGAGATGCGTCCTGGAAGCATTTTAACAACCGTACTGTGCCAACACGCCGCTGCCATGACTTCTGTGCAGACTCGAAAGTAGAGTAATGCGAATACGGAGGGCGTTTCTCAGAGTCTGGCGAGCCGAACCTAAGCTCTAGCGGCATTGTCAAGGATGGACATCTTGGAAGTTCGACTCTTACTGGAGACCCTGCCGTCTTGCAGCTAAATTGCAAAGTCAAGACGGGAATTTGAAGGGCCAAATCTGTTAGCGGGCCATTCCACGAGCATCAATCAGCCACTTCGGCAATATTGCTAGGCAGATTATGCTTAAACTTCGCCTAAGCATGCATAGGCTTGTCACAGCCTCGAAACACGTTCTGTGTCAGCTTTGATTTTTCCAAGGTTCAGGCCAGAATCCTTGTGGGCGAAGGGCATTTGCAGCTGGCAAGCACATAAGAGCTAAATATTCTACTGTGTTCTTCATTGCGCATAGTGTAGGTAATGCGAGTCTTGGTAGAATGTCTTGGTAGAGTGACGATCAGATGTATCGTGGACTGAGGGGTGGGTTGTGATTGACAAGCCTCGAATTAACCAGGCAAAACTGATGCAGAGGAGCCGCCTGAGGCGAGACCCAGAAATGGTTTGGCCCCCACGTTGAAGCATATCTCATTGGTCAAAAAGCCCCGCACTCTCCATTCAAGAACTCGCATCTGAGCATGCCATCGACAATCGCCTAAATTACAGGCCCACTACAGACCGTAGATGAAAGTATACTTCCGGTCGGCATACCTTAGCGTGGTTGTGCGCTCCTCTTCCACTTCATCTGGTGTCATCCTTGCAACTTTTGCAATCCTTATTTTGTTCACTGCCTGCAACGTAAATCGATAGGCGATGTAGCCCGCCAAGGCAACGGCAACAAAACCTAACGTGACATAGAATGGTCTTGCAGATCGTGACTCATCAGAATTCATGCGAACAATACTTCCTTGGTTGTTGTTGAGAAGACTTACATGAGATACTTGGGGCCATATGACTTGCGAAAGAGCTGCGCCCCAATCACACCGGAGAGATTGCCAAAGCCGTTCACACCCAGCACAAGAGATCTTTTCCCGGGTTCTGACGCACGAATAGTAAGTACAACTGCTTCTTGTCCCACAGATCGAAGAGCTTACCAGGAGTATTGCCGCTCAACCATGCAACCGTCAACGGCGCGGAGACATAGCTCCCGAAAAGGAGGATGCAAAGCCCTGCATATTTACCCCCGTGGCTTTGAATAGTTACAGTGACAATTAACCCGATCAAAGCAACGAGCAAGCCACAAACTATATGGTACCCTCTTTCTTTCCTACACCAAGTCAGCACACGAAATTCATCATCATAAGAACAATGCACCTTCTGTCAGAGCTCAGAGCGAAGATATATAGTCCTACAGCACCACATACGTAGGGTGGAACAGACATCTGGACCTCATGTGAGCAGTTTTTTGCGGGATCAATCGCCTTCTCTTACCAAATTGGCTTGGATAGATGAGTACCCCAACCCAGCAACCACCAGTGGCAAAAACACCGAGAATGCTTGCCCTGGAACACTTGCTAGAATGTTGAAGAAGAGTACATACCACAACTTCCAATCTCTTGCGGTTTCAGTCACATCTCGCTTGGTCAGTCTGTCTTCTTCTATGCCACTTTCACTGTAGGTATGTTGGATGTACATTGCATTATCCAGTCGGATGCGTTCAGCGGCATAGGCCCGTTGTCTAGGATTCAAAAACCAAGCCTTCCCTGGCCCCGAAGGCATCCAGAACCATGCAACGACAGCTATAGCACATGTCAGAGCTCCTTCGATAATAAACAGATATTGCCAATTCTTGAGAGCACTGTGCTTGAGGTGGAAAACGCCAAAGGCTTTATCCATTAGCAGCCATCGAAAAGGGACAGGCGCGGAATTCCAACTTACCAATAGAGCCTGAGAAAGCACCCGCAACGGCATACTGTCCGTAGAATAGACCGATGCGTACAGCCAAGTCAAAGCGAGTGTAGAAGGTCGAAAGATATCCCACCGCAGTTGGATAAAACCCTGCCTCAAAAACTCCGATCAGGAGTCTGGCAGCGATCAGGGATCCTGTAAGGGTTAAAACATGGAGGATACATTGAAGTCGAACGACTGACCTCTACCCGTTACAAAGGCGTGGGCTATTGTTACAATTCCCCAAGCAAACATGATGATGGGGATCCAGTTCTTTGGTCCAAGCCAGCGGCCTAGAGCGGCCGAAGGCGGTTGAAACAATACGAAGGTAATGAAGAAGAGGCTAACGGCAAGATTGAGGTCGTCCGGTTTCGCCCCAATATCGCGTGTGAAGCCTTCTGAGTTAGCGTGACTATGCTAGGATGTTTTCTGACGTACCTTGAGTTTCTGCATTTCCAACATTGCCCCTGTCAAGGCCATTCATCAGATACAGCGACGACAAGAAAGGTAGCATCCAGATATCCATCTTCCGGTTCACGGCTCGATTTAAAGCCTTTTCCTCACTTGTTGTCGGCACATGTCCCGATGGAATATTCTCACGAACATCAGGATCAATGTGAAGTATTGATGAACCGGTCTCAGCATGGTCCGGGTCCGTCTTCTCCTGTGCAGATGTCATTCTTGGAAGTATGACTGGTTTCAGTTGGATTTGAGCTTGTGGGTGGTTTTGCAGCTCAGAAGAAGGCAGTTACTCGAGATCTTGTGAATCGTCCCATCATCGGTCGAAACGACGTGCAAAATGCGTGTTTTTAAGTCATAGCACAATAGTCCTCGACAGGGTATTTTGTAAATCGAGGGGGTACCGTACCCTCTTGCGATGTCGTTTCTGTAGTTCTCACGTGGCAATCCCCAGCAACTCGAATACCAGATTATGCGGGCCAAAGTCTATCGCCCTCGAATGTGGAGAGGACGCAAGCAAAGCCATGGATTGACGTTTGGAGACGCTTTTCACCTTGGCGAATATGGAAGTATGGGTACAGTATCCGTGCGCCAAGCGTTGACGAATCTGGGGCAATAGAACAGGGTGCTGTACCCGTCTGCCTCCAATGGGGACTAATCCGTTCGTGGTATCAAGGACCCTGATAGTTGTGATAAAACCAGAAGTCCTTTTCAAGAAGTGCCTCTTGGAGTCTTCAAATTCCTTCGTAAGCTCTAGACTGCACATAGGTATTGTGAATGTGCTGGCAGATGGGGCAGCCTCCGATGATGATGTCGATGACTTTATGCCCAAACAAAAAGCAGATGAAAACGCTTGATATTGGCTTCCGGGGAGTTTCGCTATCTACAGATCTCTACGGCACGGTACGGATGAACCAACGGATATCGAACAGGATTACTGACCTGCGTCTTAGATCTTACAGATCAGTGCCTATCATCCAAAGCATGGCGTGATACTGGCTGAGCCATATGAACAGTTCGATGGCACAAGGTTCAGAGACCCCTTATATGTTCGAAGCTATCGTGGACGCATGCTCAGATCGGTTCAGTCGGACACTCCGGGCTTTGGCATACGATTTGCCGTCAACGCAAGTGAGCGGAAGGTGAGTTTGGAAGGACTCGGCCGAGCCAGTGTCGAGTATCATGCAACAGGGGGATTGCACATCAAGACATGCTTGCAAGTAAGCGAGGACGGCGAAGTCATCCAAGCCTCAGAGATCACCACAGAATCGAGCAACTTTGTTGACGTTAGCTATACTATGGATCATGGTATTAGCGTTAATCGGGCATCATATGGCCAGCTGACCGAAGGTGGCCCGATTCCTCTTCCGCCTTCCCAGAACAGCCTGAAATTAGTCGCAAGTGGACATCAACTAGTGATCGTCAATCAAAACTTGGGTGCACATTTGCAAGGGGTTTTGTTTGTTGACGGAGATCCGATTGACTTTAGTGGACATGTTGTTCCTCGTACTATCGATGGCTTACCCGTCACTGGAGAGTACAAGAGCACGATTCGTATTTTTCCCAACACCAGAAAGTTGTTGGTTGCCAGCTTTCGACTTCGGCCAGGAGTTTCTCACGATGATTGTGGTGACGTCGTACAACATCTCCTCTCGCGCAGTGTTCCTCCCATCTGGCCAGTTTCTGACCGGAGTGGTCGATTTATTGTCCGCAGAAACCTCGAGTATATACTTGGCAATTGCGCGATTCCACTAACACCATCCCAAAGCACGGTATGCGTAATCACTGACCATGTTGCGCTGCCGTTGGGGTGGATGAGAGATAATTAGTATGGTTCACTCTTTTGCAAAAAGCACTCACTGACTTGTTGTAGCTGGCAGATGCGATTCCTGATGGACGTCCACTTACAGATTGGAGCGTTGGCAACGGCGCGCGAAGCCAACATCTACTCGGACCTCATCAAATCCACAGTAAAAGGTCACTTGAGATGGGTATTTCGATTTGCTCAAAGACCACACAGGTTCTGGCATCGATCATATCTGACGACAGGAAGACCTAAGGATGGTCCTGTGTTTCAGCTGGATCAACAATGCTACCCTCTACTGGAATTATGTGACTTCTGGCACACTTTTCCGGAAGAAAGAAAGTTTGTTGAACAGATACTGAACGAAGACGCCGTTACCCAAGTTCTCGATCTTATTGCGTCAAAGCAAGACCCCATTACCAAGTTGTTTCCGACTGATGAAACCCCAGGCGACGATGAAGTGGAATATCCATTTCATTTCTCTAGTCATGTGCTACTATGGCGAACAATGACTAGACTTGCAGATGTTACAGCGCAAATTGGTGAATGTCTTGCGTTGTCGAAGAGATTGTGGAATTCTGCCCAGAGTCTGCGGGGTGCTACACTTGCCCATTTCTTGCACCAACATCCCGAACTAGAAAGCCCTGTCTTTTCCTATTTGGTGGATGGAAGTGGTGCTCGAACAATGTACCACGATGCAAATGACATTCCTACCTTATTTGCACACCAATGGGGATTTCTTGTAAGCGATGTTCAAAGAACAGCGTGGCACAACACCATGAAATTCGGCTTCTCTAAGGCCAACGTGGGTGGATTTTACGCTGACGGCCCTTTTGGGGGCTTGGGAGCATACATACCCGTGGACCGTGGCCATTAGGCTATTTCCAGAGCTGGAGATATGCTCAATTGATAGGGGATGAACAGGCAGAATCGGAGGCGTGGAATAAGATATGCGGTGCCATGCTGTGGGATGGCACTTTCTCAGAAGCTGTCGATGGTCACACAGGCGAATGCACAAGCAAGGCGTGGTTCAGTTGGCCTGGCTCGATGATAGGAAGTGGATTGCTCCAAGATGGGAACAGGGAACGATATCTATGAGGAGAGTTCACTACTTCATCGACTCTTTGCAGGTGGCTTTGGCAACTGCCTGTGATTCGATGAAGGCGGCACTGGCACGCACCGGGGGAACTTGATTTCGCTTAGGCAGTCTTCCCCAAACAGATGAAATCTCCGGCCTTGACAGACTTGGCCTTTGCCTAGGCTGGAGGGGCTGCTAAACCAATTTAGTTACCTAAGTGCTTGGTCATATCGCCTGGAAGGCATACTTCTACTTATTTGAGCTTCCTTAACGAGGTCGCGGTCTCTTGTTTTATGTAAATCACCGCTGCGCAAAAACACTGCCTTCTTTCCGTTGTGCAACAATGCTATCCAAGGGACGCAATAGACAGTTCAATTAGCAATCCTCGTCGATTCTTGGCCTTCTCAAAAGCCACTAGATTAGCTAAAACGCCCTAGGACTGGACGAAGCATCATGCGAAACATTTTGGTCAACGCGTCAGGCTCCTGTACCCGAACACAAAATGAATAGACTACCGGTAAATCCAAGAAGACATAAGATCCCTACGGAGGCCAGGAAAAGGGTTGCTCAGGCGTAAGCTCATCCCAGCCGCCTTATAAGCTTCGAAGTTATCTAATCAACTCCGCTCGGCCGCTCAGATGCAACAGTTGCAATGTTCGACGTGCAAAATGTTCTGGTGGACATCCGTGTGAGAGATGTCGGAAAGCATCTCGAGATTGTATTTATCCGGTTGTTGCAGAAGTTGTGACCTTGCCCAAGAGAGAAATCGAGTCACTCAACGCGAGATGTGCATTACTTGAGCGAGCGCTGGCCGAGGCGATTCCTTCTGAACGAGAGAGGATGCGGGTATTACAATATCTGCAAACGAATGAAGCGCGAACTGACTTGGACCAACACGACGTGGACCAGGACATCGCAGAAGACGGTCAAACCGTCAGGGAAGGAAGAATTCTTCAAGACCCCGACGGAACTATCCGATACCTAGGAGAGTCGTCCGGGGCGACGTTTCTAAACCACCTTCGCGAGTACATGGCCACCGTGTTCCCGCTCACCTTCGAAGCAGCCTGGTCTGAGGCCTCTAACCCGGACACGGCTTTCATTTCCGCACTTGGAAAGTATCAGACGCACGACAGTCGGCCTTTGCTGATATCAAATGTTGATCCACATCACAGACCGACACAGGAGCAAGCCATCTCGATGCTCACAGAACTCCGACATTCCGCACAAGACGGGGATGGCACCTTTGCGTCTGGTGGTATCTACTACTGGGTTGACCCTGAAGACGTCTTGGCTGAATACAAAGTTCCCAACGAAGCGAGAGGTCCTGCCAGCAACAATAATGGTTCTTCGATGGCAACTGCCAACGCTGCCTTTGCGGTGGCATGTCTGTTCGATCCTTCCTGTGCACCACAATGGGAATCTGGATTTGGGCAAACATTCTTTGCCCGCGCAAGGGCGCTTATTGGGAATCCTCTGGATGTCTCTTTAGTCAGTGATGCTAGTGTCCTGGCCTTGCTCAGCTTTTACCTATTGAATAACAACCGACGGGATGCCGCGTACATTTATGTGAGTGTTGCGATGCATATCTTGATTGTGCATGGGGTCCACAGAGCCTGGATGGTCGACGAGAAAGGAAAACGGCTCTTCTGGACGATCTATGTCCTTGACCGGTACGTTGTGGAAGTAGTTATCACAGGTGATGTATGGTGTTGATAATACCACAGATGGTTGAGTTGCCTTATGGGTCGACCAGCCCTCATCTCGGATGAAGCGATAAAGTTAGATTTACCTCGAGACTCAACGTACGTCTCAGATCCGCAGCGTTGTCGTACTTTGAGCTTACAATTGTCAGGGGCCTTTCCCCTCAGCGGGTTTGCGAGCTCATATCGAGCTTGCACGGATTTCGAATTATATTGTTGCCAACGTGTACGACATTTCCCGATCCCAGGAAGAGCCGTTCCGGACAACACTGTGTATCCAAAGGGCTATGGGAAAGCTTAGGTCTTGGGAGGACAATCTTTCGCCCCTAGTTCGTTGTACGGAGGAAAACTTAGCCGGTGATCGCGGTGTTGGTGAATTGCATATGGCGCAGAACCAGGTATGTGTACTCAACCGGATCACGACGACCATCCTGACGGAGATAGCTATTTATACTTGCAATCAGACCGCTCCTTTTCATCGCCGTCAAGAAGGTCACTGCAGACATGATACTAAACGGCAAGATGGCTGACGATAGCGTTCCCTATCGACACGAACTAGATCTTTGTGCCGACGCCGCTAGGCGCAATGCTCATCTGTGGCATGCCCTGTCGCATCTACCGCGGCCTGCACGACTTTCCCACACTAGCATACACTATCTCTTCAATGCAGCTCTAACTTTACAGCTGTACCAAATTCTTGCATTTGGCCAACCAAATGGACCGGTGAATGAGGTGACGAACGTTATAGCTATCCTTCGCACTGATTTGAGCAGCAACCGAGAATACTCGACAGACTGTGCAAATGTGCTTGTCGATCTTAGCTCCCTGATGGAGCGATTGAGTCGTATTGACCTCTCGAAAGCTTCCCAAAGGAGCACCACCTCTGTGGCAGTGGGGCATGGATCGTCCACAAGTCCTTCAATCCTGGCGACACCCAACGTCGGCGAGGAGAATTCAAATCGACAAGATATACAACATGGTTTTGGCGGGTCCCAGCATGGCATGGACAATGGCACCGCTGGACTAGTCGCCGAGCTTAATCCTTTTGGAAAGGAATCCACGTACAATGCATTGCTCTCATGGTTGGACACTGATGATTTGCAGCAACGATTTGATTTTCCTCATCGAACGATATGAAAAGAGAGAATTGCGGCGGAGTAGCCCCACAGCAGGTCAAGGGAACTCCTAGGTAGATGGTGCTGGAGCACCGAACAAGGCACGGTCGCTCCCCAAGTGCTTAAGAAGATCACTCGAAAATCCGTCGGGAGCTTGGGTAAGCCTAAGCCATGACCATATCACTTGTCTCGGCGTTGGCTTACATAGGCCGATGCCAACCTCTACCCAGGCCTCCCGGTCCGGGGACGGACGAAGAAGAATCGTCACGTGAGATCAGCCACCAACCGTTAACCGCGAGAAATCACCAGTATTGATTGCTCCACGACTGTGGAGCCACAATTGGGCATTTCAAGATTTGCTTGTGATGACCATCGCGCTCGTCTTCTTGGTATTTATTACCAAGCCAATTTCATGACATCTATCTTCCAAGAACGACCTGCCACAGACATATATAATATGGCTAGCCCTCCAGTTCCGAGTATTCGGCGTTGGCAACACTCAAGCATTTTAACAACGATACCATGGGATCCCCAGCAGTGTTAAAAAGCCCTGTCGCAGACTATATCAATGGCATTAACGACGCCGATCTGGATCTTATTTTGAGTTCCTTGAAACCTGACGCAGAGATTATAGATGACGGCAAAAGCTATACTGGTGATTCTATCAAACAATTCATTGAACATGGCGTCCTCGCGCCCAAGGGACATATGCATGTCCTCTCAGTCGAGTCCAGTGACAGCAAGGCTGAAGTTCTCGTCCATACAAAAATGGATGGCGAATACACCAGTTACGGCATCCACGAGCCTTTCGACTTGTTTCTGGCCTTCACACTCAGCGATGGAAAGGTTCAACGATTGATCCAAGGAGATGTTGACTCGACCAAGGACACTATTCGTACGGTCTATGCAGCTTGTGGCAATGCTGCCGATCCGCTGTCTTCGATTCGCATTGAGAAACGTAATGCTCCCGTTGCAGAACAAGGGTATGTGGGGGTCAAAATGCAGGCAGTTGGACTCAACTTCCACGACATTTTCACTCTGCAAGGCCTAGGGATGCATGAGATTCGATTCCCGATGATCCTGGGAAATGAAGGATCAGGTGTTTTGGATGATGGCACACCGGTTTCCCTGTATCCGAATCTTGGGGATGTTGATTTCAAGGGTGATGAGACCATTGATCCATCAAGACACGTTCTGGGCGAGAAGGTGCAGGGGACTCTGGCAGAGTACGTCTATGTGCCCAGGCGGAACGCTGTTCCCAGACCTGAAGGTCTCGACGCGAATTCCGCCAGTGTGATGGGTATTGCTTGGTTGACAGCGTATCGAATGATCTTCACCAAGGCCAATTTGAGAGCTGGACAGACTGTGCTCGTTCAAGGTTCTTCTGGTGGTAAGTCACTCATGACCTCTGGTTTGGAGGATCTAACGTCTCCGGCGACAGGTGTTACAACTGCACTCATACAGCTCGCTTCTGCCGCAGGGTATCGTGTTTGGACAACTGGCCGGAGTGCGGAGAAGCGTGCTTTGGCGACGAAACTTGGCGCTGAATGCACATTCGAACCTCTCGCAGACCTTCCACGCAAGGTCGATGCTGTCTTCGATGTGTCTGGATCAGCCACTATCAATCATTCCATCAAATCGGTCAAGCCAGGAGGTGCAGTTGTGATATGTGGGATTCATTCAGACTCTGGGAAAACTACGGTTCCAATCGACTTGTTTCCCATTCTCGTTAATCAGCTCAACGTGACAGGTGTATATACTGGCACACGGGAAGAATTTGTGGATTTGTTGAGCTTCGTTTCAGCAAAAGGTATCAAACCGTATATTGGAAAGGTTTTGCCGCTGGAGAAAGCAGAAGAGGGTTTCAGGGACATTTTCGAGGGCAGAACTCAAGGGAAGATCGTCATCACCATTTGATGAGGATGGCGACAATCATTTCAGACCTGTAATCGAGGCAACATAGTCGTTCTCGAAACTGCCCTCCCCCTTCTGGACACAGTGCAGCTTTCTGCGGCGGACGCTAAAGATTTAGTGGGTTACACTTACTGCAAATGTAATAGTTCTCCTTAAGAGATTCGCCAATCAAGAAATCAGTCTTTACCTTGGCATTACACCTAGAAGATCATATGTTCGAAAGACATAAAACTAAGAAAAAGTGGTTAATCTGGTATTGTATTATACGGTCGTATGGGGCCCGCACCGGAAGGCTGGTTACTCGGCCACTCAATTGCCATGAAGACATGGAAGGCGTGCTACCTGCGCAACCCTGGCTCTTGCAGACGGCATGTGTGAAGGTGCCTTGCCTTTCGCCTTCAACGCACTCACCCGGGGAAGTTCCTTTCTACGACTTTCCCCGACATAGCGGCGTAGCCTCGACTGACGATGTAGCCAGCCTCACGCTCAATCTTACCACCATCTCCTCCTTGGCATCGTTCATGCAGTCCTGGCTCTTCTTTGAGTTACTTTCAGCTTTTCTCTGCCAGCCTGTGAGCCGCAGCGATCTTATTGCTGATGGATTCATCAACCTTGATCAGGAGGCCGTCCATGGCCATTTCCGGCGTTGGAAAGAAATGCTCCGGAGGGCATCCAATACCAAGAGACGGGAGGCTCGCAACGCTCTCCATAACGTGATCCACTACGCACTGTTGAAAAGCGATATATTCGAGGAAGCTGCAGATTCTTTTGGGCCGAGAGACGACGAGTTCGATCGTGTTGCCCTGTCCGTCAAGCTACTTGCTTGCTTGCTGTTTGCGGTTTTGGGAGACACCTACGCCAGATCCTCTGGCCTCTTGGCTGGTTGGATCCACGCTAGTTTCGGAACGGCAATGTTCGGTATAGTGAAGACTGCGCACGTTCTAGATCCCTTGCATCGGGGCCTCGCCGATCCCAGGCTTGGCTTTGTCGACGAATATTTCTCTCAAATGAGCCTCAGCAATGGCATAAGAGACGTATATGGATATGAAACAATGCTTTTCCCACTTCACCCTAGTGAGCCAGACAGCGGACGCGCCGCTAGCCTCCTGACCCGTCTTCTGGAGCGCAATGGATGGTGCCCGTACCGAGCCCGCCAAGTGTGCCAATCTTATGACTATATGGTCGTGAATAATTTGGCTAGATTGATACGAAATCGATCTTCTGCTGAGGATCATGGACGATGCCTGGAAATGCGAAGGTGCGCTGCTCATGACGTTGAAATCAAGCCGACAAGTAAATATCCGTTTCGGCATGAGTGCGACGGCAATTGTAAGTTTGTCCGTGTCCCCTTCGAAGAGATCGCCAACATCATACGATCTAAAGGGATACCTGTCGTCTCGTGCAGTATTGAAGGCCCGCTTGACCTCAAGATTGTTCCGCGCACACCTGACATGGCCTACACGGCTATATCGCACGTCTGGTCAGACGGCCTTGGCAATCCGAACGAGAATGCTCTACCACTCTGCCAACTTCTATGGCTGCGGGAGAAAATCCGGCAAACTTACATTGAGAAATACCCCAGCCCGCTTGACGAGGATGAGGTTATGACGACGGGATGGACGATCATACACCGATGGGAAATGTCACACGTGTTACGACCTGACTGGCTTGAACCGCCGTTCGGTGCAAACAGAATTTTCTTCTGGATGGATACCCTTTGTATCCCGGTTAGTCATGAGTCCGAGGAATGCGTTGAAAATAAAGAACTGCGGTTCCGCGCGATTAAGCAGATTGCACCTATCTTTTCTGGAGCCATAAACACTCTCATACTCGACAGGGCCCTGCAGGATCCATCCAGCCCCTTCCCCCATCAGGCGTACCAGGTCTCTGGAGACGAGTTGGCCACCCTCATTCTTGGCTCTAAGTGGATGGAAAGGGGCTGGACGCTGGAAGAGGGCTGTCTTGCTCGGAGTTGCGTACTGCAACTGATGGGAATGCCATACTACATGACGCCATCACTAGCAAATCGGATGCCCAAAATTGAGCACCATCATTCACCCTTGGCAAGAGTTTTTGTTCAGAGCCGATGGTCTATGGTGATGCTTCTAAAGAAAGCCTTGTTGGAGGATAGGAAACGAATCCCCTTCGACTTTGGGCTTTTTAGAGCAAGCCGTCTTGCCGAGGCACTGCTACTGCCCCAGTTTGTCTCGACCTGGAACTCTCTCATCAACCGGTTCACCACGAAGCCTCAGGACGGTGTCCTCATTCTGGCGAATCTACTGGACCTCAATGTCTTCCCGCTGAGGCTCCTCTCCAAAGATGAGAGACTGATGGTGGTCATTCAGAGCTGCAATGAGCTACCCTTATCGCTCATGTACAATACCGGCCGGAGAGTGCGCATCGAAGGACACCCAGAGTTGGGATGGATCCCAAAGACATCTCTGGTAACTGTCTCACCACCGGAGCGACTATGCGGAAACTCAAAAACCGCCAAACAAGCAACAGGGTCGCTTTCTCCGTCGAACGAAACGACGGGTATCAGCAATCTGTCCTAATTGTGGCCACAAGACTAGGTCAGTGCATTCCCCGCTCAACGAAGATTTTCCGAGTGCGGATCCCCGTGGTCAATGGCAACAGCACTGAGACTCAAGAATATATCATCGAGATACAAGACACCATTCCTTCGCCTGAAGTTCAAGAGGCCCATAGTACTACCCGTGAGGCCAACACAGACTTTCTCGGCACCTGTATTGTGCTCGACTTAACGTATGGCACACAGCGGGCAGGTGGATTTGCTGCCCGAGGTGTTCGCTTCTTGATCCACGCCCGAGATCGAAAGCACATGGAACTGAGCTACTACGCACCTTTGATCGCGCGGACACCGAAACAGTGGTTGTACCAAATGCGGGAACTACGGAGCACCCCTTCGTCATTCATTATGGAGCGCGTGCCTCTCCGTAAGAGACTGATCATTGAATACGGTAAGAATTCCCACCCCGCTCACACAGCTCTAGTACTCCGCGTATAACCACATCCGCTTGGAGGCTGGAAGTATTGCACGTTAACAAGCAGAACTTTTGTGCAGATGCATCCGTCTGGCATGGGCACCTCTCTAGGAGACCTATTTTCAACCAGCATTCCCCTTTAGCCATGCTAGTAACTCTACTCATTGGGATTTCCATCATGTGCCCATGGATATGGTTTGTAAGCTGGTTAGGGATAAAAATACGTGAAGCAGTTCGATTCCCCATATGGATTCTAATTCTACTTCCAAATTTCGTCGTTGTCCGGTTCTTCGCAGATGTTACGGTCCAATCTATTTACCAACCCTTTCGCAGGAGGCTGGCTACGGTCGCATACGAAACCTGGCTCAGGAGTTTTGAGGAACAGGACGACGAACCGGCCAGTGAATGTCACAATACTGTCTGGTGGCGACGTCTTCCCATGTGTCTCCGACGTCGATTCTTGAGCAGAAATTCGCAGCAGGGTGGAATACAAGTCTAGACTAACAGAACACTGCAATTGGGTAGAATGGAAACAGAGGACGAACTCCCTAACAAAAGCACGGAATGAAGTATGAACTCTGCACTTAAGAGCCTAACTAAATGCAATTTTTGACTTTCACCTATATAAGGAAGCAGCTCGAAACAGGCCTACTGCAATCGCAAACGTGAGCGAAAATAGTGGCATTGATTCTCCAGCCGGCGTCCAATACGATGCGCGAACTTATTGTTTGCCTAGCATTACCCTCTATTTTTATAATTTGAATTTTATGAAATTCTCCCAGCGTCAGACAGCGATTAAGCTATGGGATCTTATGCCAACCGCGACCAAATCTCTATGCCTCATAATTTCGACCATAAAGCATAACCTACTTCGTATGATACGGAGTCCGACTGTAGTCTCGCTCATCGTCGAGTTTTCATTTTCCTGCAATGATTCCAACCAATTTATGTCCTTTATGATCACATAGCATGTCATGCCAGGCGGGCCAGCGTCGTGAAGCACCGCTTTCAAGCTCCAACACCAAACACCGCGATTCTTCAGGCCCATATACTTAGTTTTCGCAATGAGAAGACAGCCTTGACGGTCAGTTGCGGAAGGTACATCCTTGAAGGTCCCATGTCAGCAATGCTCCCAGTGTGGCAACGAATGCCGATATCAATGCAAAAATTGGGTTTGCTAGACCTAGCATGCCCAAACTCGTCAATGTTGCAAAAGCACCAGCTGCAGGAGTGAAGCCTCCGTACATCCAAGACTGGAAAGCCGCAGCTGCTGAGCCTAACCCAAGTCAGCATTTAGCGGACACATTCTCTGCGTTGAAAGGGGCAGTGTACCTGCAACGACTCCCACAGGCCCGAAACCCAGTGACAGAAGCAACCAGGACGTCAACGTGAAAAGGATGGCCCAAGTGATGATGGGATAGAACACGCCTGGAGACCGTAAAAATGATTTCGCATCATATAGACCTCAGCCCAAACCTACATGGTCTTTCCATATATTCTGTCAGCCTCTTCCAAAGCCCTCCTACAGTCATCTCCTCTCCCGAGCCCGCTTCACACCTCGTCGGGGCCAAGCAAATGATCATGAATTGAACAAGTCGAGTGACGATGAGTCTCATGCTTTTGTACTCCATCTCATCAATATAACAGCGACGTCTGATACAGAGTTCGTTAATGAGCCTTTAGATAGAAGGACAGTGCTCTCAAAACAATTTCTTTGTGTAGTGCAGGCGATGGCAGGATGAGCACATAAAAGCGAGCCAAAGGATGCAATGACCTGGCATGACAGCGCATCGACCGCAGGCCCGATGAAGTAGGAAGGTCAAGCGATGCCAGAGGCATGATCTGAACATGGAGTGCAGAGTACAGAACTGCCGGATCGATATGTTTCATGCATTACAGGAGGCCTTTCATAGTGTCCGAATGGTATTAAAACAGATCCGCTGCGTTGGTCATGCTTAGATTAACATACAGACTGTTACTAATGAAGTATAGCGTGATATCCTTATATTTTGAACTTTCTGCGTCAGCAGTCACTAGTCTAAGACAGTTTTGATTTTCATACTCCATCTTAGTGCTCATCCAAAGGTCAAAGGACAAATGTCGATGTGACTAGTTTTCGAAAGAAGAGATGCTACGTCTACATCTGACGTATCAGCCTTGACAGCTATGATAGGAGACGCCGAGGTGCTCGTTTTCGTTCATGAGTCTTAGGAGAGGTCAGCTTTTTCGGAGGTTTCTGGTTTTCAGGCTTTTCCGCAAGTGGTGTTCTAGCTGATCCAATCAATGGTCCCATCACCATAAGAATGTCAAAGATCTATCTCAAGAGATGCGGAAGTTAGAATATGTGGAAGGATCACAACCAATGCTGATTCTGTCGCACGATGTGAGGAGTCGCAAACACGTGAAGATATACGTACAAGAATGTTGAGCTGAACAAAGCGGTTTGGATCGACAATTGGCCTGGCTGCTAGCCACGGAGATGGCGTGACGGAAATGTCCCGGCACGGCCGAATGTGAAACACTGGGGTGACACCACTGATGACATCGTTCTAACCTTGATATGGTTTAGCCCTCATAAGTGTGGGCTTGTATTGGTATCCCCTGTCCTTATCTTTTGATGGGCCTCGTCGTGCTCGTTCAATAGTATCATTCTGTGGTTGACGAACTGAGGGGTATCCACAGAGGTTTATACCTCACCGCCCGATCATACAATCGATAGAGTTGACACGTCATATATAGATTGGTCTCATCCGCTGGTTTTGCTGAACAGGAAGCATTGTTTCACATTTGAGCATAGATGCGACCGGGCGACCGGGCGAACGGTTAGAACGCTGTCCTCGACATTTACCCACATACCATGTCCCTGTGGACTGGATATCCTGCAGGTACAGGCCACAGGTTTCAATCTGGGCCATATACACAGCCTCGTCGGCCACTCAGATGTCTTGCGAAAGCCCACGACTTCGAGAGAAAGTTACCAGCTCGGTTCATCCTTCCGGCCACAGTATGTCTACTCCTTGTCCCTGTTGAGGTTTTGTCAACTCACTTGTGCTCATAGCTACTTGATAATGTCTCGAAGAACGCCGGACCCCATTTAGGATTACTTAATCTACCTTACGAGATCTTACTTCTGATATTCGACACGGTTGGCCATGCTCCCTCGCAGGTAGCCCTTGCCCTTACCTGTAAAGGAATGGCAGCAATAGCACAAGACGTTCGCCTTCATCTTTCGCAGATCTCCCCAAGTATGCTGGTTTCTTGCCCAAGAGGGTCTTCGATGTACCAGAACTGATGACCCAGTTGCGCCCGTGGATGCCGGACAATCTTCGCCTCTGCAACCACTGCCTAACCAACAGGCCACGTGGGGAGGAGTACTGGGAAACAATCATCGGGTGTGAGATTAGCAACTTTTGGATCCAGAAGACGGGCTGGAATTTCCAGAATGCCAGCTGGCATAAGCAAGTCCACGACATCTGCCCGGCTTGTCATGCTTCTTGCACGTTGAGTGACTATGTCGATTGTGATGGCTGCCGTGCGCTTGGAAGATTGGGTGACATCGACTGGACGAGAGTGTCAGACTCCTGGCGAAGGCGCACCGAGGAAGAGATCAGAGCTGGTAGATTCGCTACTTGAAGGCGGTTCCCCGGCGGTTGACAAGACCTGATACTCGCCGATATTGAAGTCTGGTCGTCTCTTCGGTGACTGAGTCAGAATCTCGCGGTGAATATGTCCCTCATTCCGAAAGCATAGCGTGTATGGTTCGTTCTTGTGTCGACTGAAGAACAGCCGGTACCACCCTGAGTCATTCACATGTTGCATGCGTGGACGCAACAACGTCTCTGATGTCACATGACCTCCATCCTGATTGTGGCTATTCAGTCCCGGACCAAAGGAACCACTTGCATTGGCTCTGGTCCAACCCTCCGAAATCATGGCATCAGTCTTATTGCCAAAAAGCTCTCTGACGATCGTGAGGGCATGATATACCAGGTTGCTTAACAATTTGCCAACGTATAGCAGCACGCCAATCGGCTCACCGACATTTCACTGTGCAGACTTGGTTCAAAGGATATCATTTCTGTTTTATCGCGCCACAAGAGAAGAGACTAAGGATAGACATATTGGTCCTGCGTTGGGCCATCAGCAAGATAAATTATGGTGCTCGATTTCTGCAAATTCTCCTTTCATTGGCACAGTTCGCATGTCATTCGTCCTTTTGTTCTCGAGCTAATATAATTGCATTGGACAAAGAGTTAAGGCAGGGATGGTGTGGCGAAGACCTGATGCATCTTGAGCGCCTGGGACTTATACGATACGTAAGGACGAGGACTTACAAATAAGAGACTAGATTTGATAAATCTGGACTAATTGTCGATCTTCCATTTTGGGTATCAGCCCCCTTGCGGATTCTTGTGTGTCTGGCCTGAAATCGGATGCAAGTAATTTAGAACTTCATCTGATGGTGGTTTTTGCAATCTCAATGCCAGCAGATTCAGGCTAATCCTCACTCCAGAAGTTGATGCAAAGTGACCTCCGGCGTCTCATATCGACGACGTTTGATCCATGCGTCTTTCTGCTAGGATCTCAGCCTCGGGTGTACGACAAATAACAAGGATATCGTCTCGACTTCTAAGGAAATTCGCTTCTCCTTCTCGAGAGATGCCTCCAAATCGGGAAGAGTTCCACAAATCAATCAGACTCATCCTTGTATCGAAGTGCTCGGTAAACACTTTTGGCCCCAGGGACCGTTGAATATCACCTAAATCGCAGGTGTCAAATACAAGCCTCGCTACTAAACTATGAACAGAACAACAATACCAGTTGGCATATAATGCGTCAAATGATCCAAGGGGAAAGGAAGTTTATCCCTCGAAATTGATTCTCATCACAGCACAGTATCTCACTTTTACGGAACTATTGTTTCGTCGCCCTAGATCTGATCTTTCAATATGAAATACCTACCGCTTCTTACCGTTCCTACATTGGCAGCACTTGTCTACGCTCAATCTGCTCCTGACTTCCCGATCGAAGTAAAAGAGACTTTGACTGTTGAATGGTCTGCTAGTTCCACAAAGATCGAGGCTGGTGCAGTGATTGCAAGAGAAAGTGAGTGAAAGCATTCAGTTCAACTCTTCATGACTCAGCTAATCGGACAATATTAGACATCCTCGTCGCACCCACGATCTTTGGGCCTGCAAGCGCTACCAAGCAAGGCACTTACATTGCCTTGTTGATCGACGAAGATGTCGACAGTGGAGAGGCTGGAAGAGTGCAGTTGCTCCACTACTTCCAGCCGAATCTGGTTGGGACTACCAAGGCCCTCACCATAGCGTCGAATATCACAACGGCATCGACAATCCCCAGCACTGAGTACCTGCCTCCTACTCCGCCCGGAGGGGATGGGCCTCATCGATATACCTTCTTGCTGTTCGCACAGCCACAGGACTTCGCCATCCCTGAAGCATATTCGTCGTTCATCCCTCCAGCAGATGTGTATGCAAGATTCCCATTCGACATTGAAGGCTTCGTCAAGGCTGCTGGCCTGGCAGAACCCGTTGCAGCCAACTGGTTCCGTGTCTTGAATGGCACTGCTGAGGAGACCAGAGTAGCTCTCACATCCACTGGCGCGCCAGAGGCGACTTCTGCCTCCACTGCCAATTCTGCCACTGCAACAACCACTGGTAGCTCCTCCGCCACTACAAGCTCTGGACCGAGTTCTGCTACTGCGGCTGCAACTTCCAGCTCTAGCTCCTCCAACAATGCCGCAGGATTGATTAGCAGCAAGGGTGTGAAGGAGCTGATTATCGGCCTCTTGTTGGGTGTCCTCGGTGCTGGACTGTGGACTTTGTGATCTTGAAGAGAGATGGACGATAATGGCACTTACCAGTAGGATTGTGCGGTGCAATTAAGGATGTGAGATGTAGGACACGGTGTGCTATGGCGGGTCACTCTACTTTGATCATCCGCTCTTAGAACCAGCTCGACCGTCAGATTCTTAGACCTGCATCGGAAAATGAATTATTAATCGTCCTCAGCAAATTCGAAGTGATGCAAACCCGTCCAACAAGGAGCTTAGTCAATACTTCGTCGGCCAACAGGATCGTGAACGTCCTAAGCGGTTGAGACTGTCGGAGTCAGGAGAGAATAGGGAGATCCAGTCCTGGGGTTGAAGCGGCTTATGAAGCATGATCCATTATGTGGAGTGACGTTGTCCGATGACTTCCCCCAATTAAATTCCTTCGAATACGAGGCTTTCCGCATCCAGATGTTACCTTTAAATCCCCAGGCAGTGCGACACGTATTGTCTTTACGAAGAACCTCAAACCGTTGGAGCCTAATCGTCGCCATCACATATTATCAGACGCTCTCACACCTAAACGGGACTCCTTTGGACAATGCTAAAATCATGTGTCAAGTTCGCCAGCCAACCGCAGCATAGGTTCAGCCAGCTCTGAGCCAGCCCCGGCAATAATCTACAAGCTCCAAGCCCGAAAGGGGCTGCATTCAGTGGTGTAAACAACATGCAAACGGTGTTTAGGGTCCCATTGCGGACTGTCCGTGCCAGGAACGAGACGAAAGTGGCTAGGGTTGCAGTCTTTGGCCGCAGGTCTCATACCAAATCGAGGCGAGGTTGTCGAAATTGTAAGAATCGCCGGATCAAGGCATGCCAGTCCAATTTCTATTTCAGGATTCTGGGAATTCTCTAATACGATATAGTGTGACGAAACAAAGTCGCCTGGAGGGTGTCAGAAATGTGCCATTCATGGTCTTTACTGTGACTACAATCTTTCAGTCTCCCAAGCAAGCAGCCATGTGATTTTACCAAAAGCCATTCAGCCAGACAGTGTCCCAACACGCTCCAAAGCGGCAATAGATGTTGTTGCCTCAGGATATGGGGTGAAGCGGCCTACGTCTCTACTGTATTCATCGTTGCCACTCATACCTAGATTTTCCGTCTCGCTTGACCAACCACAGCAAATGTCTCCCTTTCTTGAGACGTTGCAACATTTCAGTACTGTGACTTACTGTACGTTGGGATCGGATATGGGCCGGCAAATCCTCTGCGACACATTACTGAATATCACCGCTCTGCCAGCGTATTTGACACATGCAATTCATGGCGTTGCAGCAGGACACCTATGCTATCTCCTGCCAGCAGACGTTCACCCTCAGCAACATTATCGCCATCAGTTAGCCGAGTCGTACCACTGGCAGAAGGCTTTGCATTTACTCCGCGAGGAGCTGAGACAAGGTGCAACTTTCCAGAACATGGACCATCTTCTCTCGGCGATCATGTTGGTGGCAGTCCGCCAGTTCATGATCCCTTCTCCCGACTCAGAAATCGCGCAGTCCTTTGTGAACGCCCCGGAGAACCAGCGGAAGGATTTGTTACGATGGTTGTCGATCAACGCAGGATTTCAAGCCCTCGAGGAAACTCTTGGGGAGGTTTGGAACAATCAATATGGCAGCCGGTGATACAAGATGCTGAGAGTAAAGAATGTTCGCCTCAAACAGTTGACCAGCACTCCTATGACGATACCGACCGTCTCTTCATAGAGATATGTGACATTGATTCATCGACGACTTCGGAGGAAAATCCTTATTACGTCCCGTTGCAATATCTACTATTTCTGCGGCGGATGCGACCAAGCATAAAGACCTTCCACAAGCTGGTGACATTTGTCGGAGCGGTAGATTTCAGGTTTAATGACTTGCTTTGTCATAGAGATAAGAGAGCGCTGTTAGTACTAGCACATTGGCTCGCCTCGATGACAGAAATCAGACAATGGTGGTTGGAAGGAAGGACAAGGATTGAATGTGTCGCTATCGTGCAGTTTCTGCAGAACGATAGCGATGCTCGTGTGAGGAAATTATTGGCATACCCTGCAAGGATAATGGGACTTCCATCACCAGATTCTGCCGTTTGCTACCCGACTGCGACATTGAGACGCCTTGAAATATGATCATGAGAGGTCAGATTTGTTGTAATTGGCTTCGATAGTGTCCTGGAGCAATTTTTGTCTCTGTCATGCCCGACCGAAAGATATTGCACGATATTGACCTTGAATCAAAGACCAAAGAAATTCAAGGCCCGAAGAACAAGGCGCAACAAGTCCTACTCTGCATCATGATGGTGTGTTGTCAACTTGTCAGTACACCATTAGTGGGGCGGTGGCGGTGACGCATGGCGCCTCGGATACCACCACCACGGGCGACCTTCCCTTGATGCTTCTCATTCCTGCCCAATTACCTAGTAAGTCATCCTCCTAGCAAAGGTGCTCGGGCAACTCTCTAGGCATCAGCTACTAGGCAATGGGTACGGAGATAAGGTGTGTACCTTTCGAGCTCGGGCGCCGGGGGTTTGAGGCCTAAAAGTGTTGTCAAGAGTCTCAATACAAGTTGGACATTGGTCAGCAAAATTGGGACAATGTCCTCCCATAGTTGCGTCTCTGCTTGTCGAATGAGCTGTTAAGGACGAATCAAGTGGCCGTTGAAACACAAGGCTAATCTGAGCGGGAGACTCATTTGGAGATCAAGTAAGATGTGAACGTAGATGTTATCTCTGCTCTTCGATAGCAAGTCAACCACTTTTGACAACTATTGCTGTAAAAAGGGCCCCAGGGAGAAATCGTCCAGGGGTCGCTGTTTGAAAACGAAAGTGAGTGCATTCGGAATTCGGGGATACTGAAACCCTCCGCCCACGTCACATGACAAATAAGTTGCGCCTTCCTCGTACCAACACAAACTTGACGACTGCGCCTTCCGTAACGCTTGACACTCACAAATCGGCAACCACGACTCGATCACTTCACCATCTTCCATCTCAACACCTCAACACCTCACCGAACCCCCTTCTGTGGTCACCTCGTGTCGATTACTCTATCCTCACCTATCCGCTACCATCCATGAGGCCGTCATAGCCTTGCAACTCCGCATGGCGACCGTCACCATATCTGCTGCCATTTCAAACCCCGATTCGCATCACCATCTACGGCCCTCAGGCTGAATTATGTGTTTCATCTTGTCGTTCGCTACAACATTATCTGACCATCGCTCTGCATAATACTTGCCATGGCTTCTCCGAACCTGTCGCTGACTGGATCTCTGGAGCGGACGATGCCTCCAGACTCCTCTCAACTCGATCAACCCGCCAGTCCATCTGCGTTTGAGTTGCTCATCGCCTGCAACCCTCCCATCCTTGAATCTCTCCTTGCCCAAGTGCCCACCGATACCGTTTTCCGACTCTACCAGACTTCACCTTTTCTACGAGACTTCTTCGCCAAATCTCCAACCTCGTGGCGATACATCTCATGGCGTTTGTACCAACCAGCTGTTTCCACGCTTGCTGTCAACAACAGTGGTTCCGGACCCGGCCAGCGACAATCCAGTAACTATGCTCTCGATCAGATATTGCTAAGTGTTATCAACCCCTACAGTACCAGACTCGCCAGTCTGGAATTGGACAACACTGCAGTTAGTGGTTCAATTCTGATTTCGACCGTTCTGGTTTTTCGCAGAGACACTCTTAAGCACCTTTCTGTTCGTGGCTGTAAGAATGTCTCTCTCAAGTACCATATAAATCCATGGCTGCAGATGCACGCCTTGGCCCAAACTCATGCTTCTTCTCAAGAAAGTGCCTCGCCATATGAAGCACTCGCATTGAAGAGCTTGTACACCTACAGATGCCGCCACCACAGGAGACGTCCATATCTTCCCAGTAGTTTGGCACGCAAAGAAAGTGACAGCGAGCCTACTCATGAATTGGTACTGACCTGCCACAAACTCCAGATATGGACCGATACAGCCTGGTGTACCACCCCAGGGGCACGTTGCTATCGGAGACGTGGCTATGTTAAAATGCGTATGCCTCAGGACCCTCGGGAAGTCTGGGTTGTTTACGACCGCCTATGGAGAAGTAGGAATTGGCTCGGTCCGGTCGAACAGTCCACAAATCCTGCAGAATTATCTGTTAGAAAGAGAAAGCGGGATTGTCGGACCTGGGAATACGAAGAAGAAGCCATGAATGGCGAGGTGATTGGCACAGGCCCAGAAGACAAGTCATTGCCTGCACATCTACGCCACTCGCATCGCAAGTTTGTTGAAGATATCACCTGTCAAAATTGCTCTGCCGAAATCACTGAACGTTGCGAACAATGCTCTGTGATGATGCATTGCGCTGGATGCCGGAAGACGTTGTGTGCCTCATGCGCATTCGACAGACCTTACTTGCGAAACAAAAATGCTTCAGAAGAGGACAAAAACAAGTTTTGGTGGGCACCAGGTTGTGCCGTGTCCCCATGCTCAATGCAAGATCAGGATTTACCCGCAAATGGTGCTGCTAATGGTCTTCAAACTACTCCACTCAATACCCTGCCCAACATCAAGATGCGGTGGTGCTGTACAGAGCCTGTCTTTTCCGGTGGTGGCGGAATAACATTCGGAACTAGCTCAAGTCGAGAGACTGACCGCATCCGTGCCGCACCGTTACCTCCTGGTCACGGTTGGGAAGACCCTGAGTTTAATCCAGATCGACTCGACATTGAAACCCCGGAACAAAACGCATCTTATGGCTTGGCGCTACAATCTAATGTTGGTGATGGCCCAGCAGGCCGCTGGTCTTCAATTGACGGTCTTTTCCAAACCGCTGGATATCTCAGCTCAGGGGAATCTCCTGCAGTCTCTGTGCCAAGAGTATTGTGTGACGAATGCTACAGTTCGGAGCACTGGAAGCTCAAATGCAAAGGATGCTCGACAGCTCTATGTCTCAAGCATGATATTGGGGACCGGGTTAAAGGCCGGGTCTGTGGGTTCAAAGATCTTGCCATTGAGAAACAAGAATATAAGTCACGTCAAAAAGCACTCAAGCTCCTGGCTACCATCATGGGTCAGCGGAAGGAAATCATGGGTCAGCGGAAGGAAAAATCAGGTCCTGGCTCGTCCTCAAAAGCTGTTCCTATCGTTGAACCGATCCCCGTTCACCCAGCAGATTCAACTGAACCATCCTCCAATGCTACTTTTCAACCTGTCACAAGTCAACTGTTGGCGCCGACGATTTCAAATCAACCTAGAATCTCGCTGGCCGGTACAGCTGCATTTGATATGCAGGTGGATAATCTGCTAAGATCTTTAGGAAGAATGCCAGAGACCGATCTCCCATATCGCCCGGGTTCTGCGGCATCTAGTAGTACCGGTCCACTTAGCAGGTCCACGTCACCGACTCCATCCACGCATTCAAATCCACCAACACCGGAGCCGACTACGATTCCACGCCGACCACCACGCCCGAGGTCCAAACTATCACGCGGTGGCGAGGATGTCAAGCCTTCTTTTGTCCTGTCGTACGTTCTCCCGGTGATCATCGGCGTCGCTGTACTGCGACAATGCGACAATGCGTCGATTGCAAAGTCCATGTATGCGGTGACTGTGTAAACTCTTTAGAAGCTGCTTGCCCATGCAAGGGATGTCGTCCTCCTGCTCCGGAAGAAGATCATTTAGTTCCTGCTCCTGCCGTTCCTGATGCCCCACCGTTCTTTTGTCCAAACTGTCGGTGGGACCGCATGGTCACGGGCAAGTGCAAAAAGAAGTCAGAAGCCTTCATTGCGGCACAATCAATGAAAAGAATGAGGAAGAAAAAGGAAAAAGTGCGCAAGCCTCTAGAGGAAAGAAGACTGAGCAGCGGTGTTTCGAGCAGCCCGACAAGTGCAGAAGAAGCAATCGATGGCCTTGTTGAATTCTTCAATTCCCTCAATTCTCAAATGCATGGAATCAACCCGCCTGAGAGTGCTGACTCAACACAGCGAGCCCTAGGATATGGCAACTCGACAACTTATGTCAATCCAAGTGAGATTCAAGAATTAGAAGACATGGGCGCATTGGCGCGAGATCTTATTCTCAGGATCCAACGTCTACGAGACCAGTTTATTCCAGGTTCGTTGGCTGCCAGAGCACTACCTGATGTACGTTTTCGAGAAACTGGCGAACATATCGAAGTAACAGATGCAGTTGGAGCTTTGGGAGGGTTACCACGGTTGAACGTCCCGCCTTTGGATTTTGGGCTCGAGCAAGGTGTTGGTGAGCAAACTGGCGATGACTTTGAACACGATGACGACCAGGCGTCGAACACCGACTAAGGGTATTGAGGATTTCCTTATTGCGATCAGGGTTTCAATATTCTTCGCAGGAAATGGTCAGTGGCGGATGCACATATCAGAGCATGTCTGTCCTCACATAGACTGAACATCGAGTACGACTATCCTGTTTCGGATTCATTGGATGTCGTATATCGTCTACAATATGGAAGATGGTATTATTGCTGGAGTCGGATATCATTTACTTTATGGGGAAACGGGAAAACGAGAACTTTGTCATCGTTACGAATGAGCATGGGCTTTCTTACTGCTTCCAAACTTATATTACATGTTTGGATAAGTATTTTACGAGTATGTGAGTAATGAATGAGATTCTTCACCCACAATTTCAGCCTCGATATTCATGCCGGATCAATATGCTTGTACAGCTCGCGATTTTTCATACTACGTTTCTCGGTTATCCCTTGACGGATACTTTGACATTATTGATACACTTATCACCGTCAAAAAATCCTGCACAGTAAAGCATTATCGTTCTCCCCCCAACCTACCATACTGTTACGAACCAAACAACTTCCACGAGCCGACGACGACAATTGCCGGGTCCTTGATAGGCACAAGCCGTGCTATGAGCCGGGCTCCGGAGCTCACACCAACCGCGACAGCGGGACGCTCTTGGCAGCTGAATAGGAAGCTTCCTACTCTTGGGCAAACATCGAGGTCTCCGCCAAGGGTTGATTCGATGCGTAAGAAGTTCATCCTCGTCCTTTTGGAATACTAAGAGTACTAAGGTTTACGTCTGTCCTATCTTGGTCTACGTCAGTGGGATGTTGTTTCGCTGAACAGCCCAGGGGCGAAGCCAAAGAGACCATGTCGGCTCTACACGCATTATCTAGCAGAGAAGTGAAAAGCCATTCGTGGACAACGACAAAAAGTGGCTGACTGACTTTCAGTGCCCTATAGCACTTCCAGATACTGCTTGATGTTGTTTGAACAAGCAGAAAGCATGGATGCGAAGGATAGAGAGCTACTGCTGGAGCCGTCACATTCTAGGTAATGATCATCAGCCTCGTATTCCCCATCTAAGCGAAGAAGCTTTGCCTGGGCTTCTTTTGAGCAAGCCTTGGTGTCCGGGTAGAGTGAGCGTTGCCAAATTGAATTGATCAGCGCCCAGTCTGTACTCAAACCTAACATGACTTGTTCCAAATGGCGGGTCGGGCTCGTATTGTGGACTTGGTATTGATGCCGGGCCCAGGCCAATGTCATGCGATGCCGGGCTGTTCAACTTTCATTGGTGCGACGAATGCACCCTCTGTCCCGGATGGTCTTTGGACACCATCTCCTAGACTCGGACGAAACGGTTTGAACATGAGCAATAGCAGTCTCGAGCATCGATATTGTTTGCGATGAGCCCGTGCAGAAACTTAAATTCTCGTTACAGAAGACTTACGATTCAAAGCAGTTTTTGACGCACCTACTCTCTTTATCATGGGCTTCCTTACTTGTCTAAGTGGTCTCTGCTTGCTCTCAAGCTCCACCCGTCCATTTCAATATCATGGCATATATAGTGAGCTCAGTACAGCCCTACGCGAATCTAGCGTCCCAGCGGAATACTGAAGACGGGATTCCGCTGTTGTCTGCAGCAGTCGTACCAGACCGACTCCTAGAGGGTGTCCACAACGTGCGATCTTGTCACCAGGATACTAAGCCTTCCTTCAGCGACGCGAAGAATACAACTGTCAGGCTCGACGAAAGCATTGAGAAGCGGGACTTGGATGATTCCAGAGGCGGAATCCCAACCCTTTCCTCAACGTGGGAAAGCATGTCGTTCTCGAAATTGTCATCGCGAATATCAATACCTGAACCATGGTCACACACAGGTCCTGAACTCGACATCTCGACATCTCACCTTCCACCAACGTCCCGCCATTTCAGACGAGGACCACAATGCTGGCGGGTATTTTTCAGCGGGATCGCACAGCTTCTCTTGACAACAATACTATGTATTGCCCAGTTTCTTGTTTTTTATGTCTATTCGCAAGATTCCAAACGCAATGGTCTATCACATACTGATGTCGCTTTGACTTTTCAATTTTGGGTGATTGCCATTTCCATTCTTCTGGGAATGTCGATAAGTTCAGCTTTCAAGGGCTTTGCTCGATCCTATCGCTGGCAGCTCATGTCCAGCGCATATGTTGGTCTAGAAGAATTTGACCTGGTTATGGGCTGCGAAAGTCTGATTGCAAGCACTGTCTTACTCTGGAAAGGCAGGACCAAAGGTCGATTTAAGCCAAATCTGATCCAGTCGTATTGCTTGCTATCTTTGGTCTTAAACCTGGGACTACAGATCCTGGTAGCAATGCTGGGATGTGTCTTTACCTTTGAGGTATCGAAATATTATCTCGACCTCAGTAGCAAGTCAACACCCTGTGCGTAAACTTCCAGACATTTAGCTAACCTCTTCAGAGTTTGGGACAGTCTACATCGCCGACTTCTCTCATATTGGGGCTCCGCCTTGGACTGATCAACAACCGAGTCGCACAACTGATGATTTGTTGAACCTAGTATTTCCTGTCTCCAATAAGTCTGAGACGTACCTGGCAAACTGGTATGGATGGCTGATCACTCAAATGTACGATAGCAATCAATTTCCCGAAAACCCCACTCTTGCGTATCTGGGAATCAACCTCACCGATGTTGGTGAAGAGATAGCCTTCAGTGGGAACAATGTTACAGATGAATCCCGCCGCACTATCAATTGCGAAGTTGTGTGCAACAAGTACACAGTGGAGAGCTACAATGAACCTACCATCACATATGCAGATGCAGCGACAGGCGTTGGTGTCAACTTCACATGGAAAACCACAGACGCCGGAAGGCCAATCTTGGAATGGGCAGCCTCAACATCAGACTTCGGTGGTGCCCGTTCTACAGCAGTCTTTGCGTTTCACAACGATGGACAATATCATAATTTCTTCACTTGCAACAGCACTGTTCTGAAAGTTGAGAGATGGTCTGAGCATTTCAACTCGGATCTTTACGACTTGCCCGATAGACAAGCTAAGATCTTTGCAGGATCAATTGGTGGCGAAGACCCTGATATAAATGGCATGTTGTACTCTTCTTACGATACGACTTCTGGGACGACGTATCCTGCGGTGCTAGGCGATTTCGAACATGAAGGAGAAGAACTAGACTTTACGCCAGAGGATATCGCATACATAATCAAGACGTACTCCTTAGCAGCTATTGGAGCATACGATCGTTATGGGCCAAGGGTACCAGTTCAAGCAAGGCAGCCCATGCAGGCTCAAAGTCTCAAAGTGTACTGGAATTGGGCGGGCGCAATACTTGGAGTCATTCCATTTACACAGCTAGTCCTCTTGATCGTCGTTGCGTTGAGGTGTTCAAGGACAGTGATCAAGGATACCAGCTACCTTGCGGCAGCACAATTATTGAGACCAGTCGTCGATCAACTTGGCTCACACGGCTGTATTCTATCTGGCAAGGAGATCGCACAGCATCTAGGCAACATGCCGATCACTTATGGTATTCGATATCCGGCTTCAGATTCTCCTTATCCAGTCTACCATGTGGATATCATTCGACAGTCAGAAGCTGGTGGCTTGGGCTCAAACGATGGCTGGGCTCCAGGTATGAAAATGCCAAAAGGTTGGTATGACGGTCTTGTCTGCAATATCGCAACACCGGGATCGTTGGGCGCGAAGGTGGCCGGAGATCCTGGAAGACCATATCAAGAGCGGTCGACAAATGGCTTCAAATGGAAGCTAGAGTGACGGATTGCACTCCTCGCGAGAGACACCGGGAATATGGAAGCAAAGTGATCCGAGTAACTCGCATTTCAGCTGCCGAACGTTGGTGGTTGACCATAGCTTGGTCCTCTCCCCCGCGATCGAGTCGAGTAATAACACAGCTGGTGTCCTTAGTCCCCGTTCATATGCAGATCTTGTAATGTTCTAAGACAAAGTTGATGCTATGTAGTCCACCAGTCTAGCGGCGTGTTCACATGCCCAGGTGGAGCAGACATAAACATCCTTGGCATCTACTGGCGGGTGACACTATTGGAGGATGAAGCTAACAATCCATCAACCCGGTTGGCACGCTTACCATATTAATTTCAAGAATCGACCTAGCACAACGCTCTTCATCTTTTTTCAATGACAGCCTTTCGGTAAACATCTGAATTTCGGAGAGAAGGGCACGTGCACTGTCTCTTTGGCTGTGTGCACTTTAAACACGCCGAGCCCGACTACGTGTATCCTTGCATTTCTTTATACCCACCACCTTGGAAGAGTCAATGATGATCATTTCGACATCGAAGCGAAACTTTGTTCCTTTTTGCAATCATGATAGTCTCATGGAGAGACTCCCATTTGGGACACAAGACCGACGATGTCAGTCGTTATACATCCCAATTTGAATGAGAATGCCGAGGGAATTCGCAATGGACGCGTCCGTATCCAGCGGGCTCGATGATATAACAGAGACAGCTTTGCTGCACTGCTTAGAGTCTCGATCGACCATCCGCTCTCAACCATATCCCAGCGACGATCAAAATGTCACCCCTCTTCGCCATGAAACGAGCACTTCCGCTAACGCTGTCATTGCTTGCTTCGATAGCAGTTCCAGGCACATTCGCCGCGGATGCTGGGAGCTTCAATATCCTCACCTTCAATGTGGCTGGTCTGCCGGAGATTCTCTCGAGTAATGATGTGCCCGGGGACAAGACGACAAACTCTCGAACGATTGGGGCCAAGTTCGCAGAATACGGCTATGATGTGATTCACGTACAGGAGGTAAGTGCCTTATCGAGCGTGCTTGATTACCCGTCTGGAATCTTCAATGTTTCAAACCAATGCGCTGATCCTTGTGGGGTCTACAGGATTTCAATTACCATGCTTATATCTATGAGACGGACAACCACCCGTACCGGACAGCAACGTCTGGAGGGGTTCCGTTTGGGAGTGGTTTGAACACACTATCGAATTTCAACTGGATCTCATTCGACCGGGTCACATGGGATCAGTGTAATAGCAACGATGGCGATTGCCTGACACCCAAAGGATTCACCGCAATGCGAGTTCGAATCGATGACGGGGTTTACATCGACTTCTACAATTTGCATGCTGACGCTGGGTATGTACTATCCAGTCATCAACAGATCAGTCAACGCAAGGTTTTCAGCATGAGCTTACCGTTCTTCTTACAGGTCCGATTCTGGTGATGTCGATGCAAGAAGAGCAGGGGTCGTCCAGCTAATCAACTACATCGAGACCTACTCGGCTGGCAACGCCGTGATGGTATTTGGCGACACCAACGATCGATACACGAATGCAGGAGTCAGCATTTCGTTGCTCACATCTGAAGTTGGTCTCAAAGACCCGTGGATCGAATTGATCAATGGTGGAGTCACACCAACTGCAGGATCGACGGCCAATCCCTGTGGCAAACCTGCAGCTTCCAATCAATGCGAAATCGTGGACAAAGTTTTGTGAGTCGACCAGAGAAGATCTACTTGATTAACTTTAGAGGCTGACAACTTCTCCAGATATCGGGGTAGTCGTGCTCTTTCCCTATCGGCGACAGGATGGAACTATGAATCCTCCAAATTCCTCCAAGCAGACGGCAATATCTTGTCTGATCACAATCCAATTACTGTCGACCTTGCTTGGTCGAGATCCAGCACGATCAGGCAAAGCGATCTGTCTGGCGGCCCGCATGGGTAAGTTGCTACTTCCATCCGCCAATTTTCAAAGCCATCCCTTTCATTTTCAACTGCCTCACTATACCACAAACTGACTCCATCTCCATCAGCACCTGGTTCAACGACGTCGACTCCATCCCAACATCATCAAAGGGTTCCAACAAGCCATCCAAGATCTCATTCCGCGGCGCCTCTCGACTGGACAGCGTCAGCTTGACACTCACATCCGGCACCGTGTACACGCACGGCGGAACAGGTGGAACTTTAACCGAGCTCTCACTCGGATCCACAGAATACTGGACCAATGCTCGACTGTGTCGAGGCCAGAAGGATGGTCGGACGAGAAACTTCTATATCCTGGCAACGACCAGCTCGGGGCGCACGTTGAGCTCAGGAACCTCGACTTCTGATTGTAGCACGTTTACAGCTCCTACCGGGTGGCAGATTGTGGGATACTATGGTCAGTCGGGTGATGAGGTCGATCTTCTTGGATTTATCTATGCTCCGATCTGAGATTTTGAGAGGTGGACTTGACGGTCTAGTTATGAGTGCCTAGTGGAGAGCTCGGCCGAGCTTGATGTTTGTTGATAATGTGTAATAGTACAAGTCATGATGATACCAGGATGCCCATATGCCGTTATTCGCAATTGCATTTTCTCTCGTTTCGACCCCGAAATTCCACCAGGGAAGTCATAGTCGGGTAATATCGGATACATCGACTAGAATAGATGTTTTGGTCACAAATCAGCAAGGCGCACTCTGAGTATTTTGCCCGTGCAATGCACAAGAGAGTAGTGGGACGCGACCGTCGCCAAACTGTAGATGCTACAAGCTAGGGGCGAGATCTCCCGGTTCGACTATCCGAAATCCGACTCTCCAAGTTCAAGCAGTATACAATATTCCTTCAAGTCGAGCAATACGCTTCACCGCAAACCGTGGAGCGGCAGGACTATACTCGAACTGCTTAATATACTCATTACTCACCAGAGGCATCGTCAGCTCGTCGGCCTTGGGTGCTCATCAAGTAGATCTCGAAGAATACCATAACCATCATCCAATAAACAAACATCTGGCTTTCCGAATATGAACGTGTTATCTACTCTATGGTGCTGTGATATCGCGGAGGTCCTGACTTCTGAGAATGGCTGAGCCAAAAGATAAAAAGGAAAGACAGCAAACCATAAATTCCACCGAATGGCTGCTAAAGTCTAATCTTGGATTGGTTTCCATGTTTGCAAGGACACGGAAAACAACCGCTCCTCCAAACCCCCTTGTCTATGGCCGCAAGCCCAGCGTGTCCGGGACGCCTCGCATTGGCGAGTCGTTTGTGATCGCAGTCAAGATGTGATGTGACATATGAGGCATACTACCTATTCGCCATTGGCGGAACCCCCGACCGGACTCTGGAAGTCCTAAGCTCTAAATGGCGGAAATGAGTTCAACCGCCAGCTCAAACCGTGACCAGACCGTGAAGGGTACAACTCTACACATCAGCGAAGATGAAATCGCACCAGTGGCCAACAGAGGATTATGTCCAACATGCCAATCCCTCCCACTGGCGCAATACACGCGCATTCCGGCGGATGAGATCCCCAAAGACGGGCTCCGGGTCTCATCACTAGGCAATTTGATCTCCGCGACGACGAAGAGCAACGACACTTCGAAAGACTCGCGAGAACCGTTATCATCAACGTCAATAGTATCATCATGCGCAGGCTGCCAACTCTTCGCCGGCGCGCGGGACCGGTACCACGAAGTCGCAACATATCAACTACGCGCGTACAACCACGCGGATCTGCAGATGTTGCATGCAGATAACGCCAACGCCAACGCCAACGCTAAAACCATGGAGACTGAGACTGAGGCTGCAACGAACAGGTTAAAGCCAGGCGTCGTGTTTACGGTTCTGCAGGACCACAAGCGGATGAGTTTCCACGCGCAGATCTGCCATTCGCAGATCGTGGGCGGTGGGCTTTTGGTTCCGGTTGTGGACTTTGATTTGGAGGAGGAGGAGGAGGGTGCCGGTGGTGCGAGTGCGGATGCGGATGGGGAGAAAAAGCGCGTTGGACCACCGATGGTCGCAAAGGTGCCCGGGCTGGTCGATTGGGAGGTCCTTCGGGCGTGGATCACGACTTGTCGGACTTCGCATTCTGGTGCGTGTCGGAGGGTTGGTGGACTGCTCGATGACGCCGAAGGTGGTGAGAACGACGATGCGAACGATGAACGTCACGACGGCGATGATGATGATGATGCTGCTGCTGCTGCTACCACCACCGCCGCCGCCGAAGACACAGTCCGCCTATACGCGATCGACTGCCGAACACGCACGGTTGTGCTCTTACCCACAGGCACGCCGTATCTCGCACTGAGCTACGTATGGGGGCGGGCACGGGCACACGATACGTCTACAACCGCAGAGCCAACTACAATACCAGAGCCACCTACCTCTACCTCTACCGCTCCCTCTACCAAAGCCGAGCCCAACAGCTGGCCCTACCTCCCACTGCAACTCCCGAAAACAATCGCCGACGCAATCACGGCCACGCTGCGCCTGGGCCAGCGCTATCTTTGGGTCGACAAGTACTGCATCTCGCGGCACGACAGCGGAGCACTGCTGTTGCAGATCGCGAATATGGATCAAGTGTACGAGGGGGCTGTGGCGACGATTGTCGCGCTGCACGGCGCGGATGCAAACGCCGGCTTACCCGGTGTGAGCCGCGTGCGGAGGAGAAGCCAGCCTTGCCTCGTGATCAACGGGGTCGAGCTGGTGTCGACGCTGCCGCCGCTCAGTGAGGCGTTGGAGCAATCCGTCTGGTGCTCGCGCGGCTGGACGTATCAGGAAGGCCGGCTGTCGCGGCGCGTGCTGTTCTTTGCGTCTACGCAGGTCTATTTCTCGTGCCATTCGGGAACGCTCAGTGAAGCTGTCAGAGACGATCTTGTCGAGTCTACTCTGGGAATAAAGGACGGAAGGCTCCAGAGCGCAGTGAATCTCGTCAAACTTGGACCTGGGCTGTTCGCGGCAGGTGAACGCGCCCGCGCGACGGGGAACCATTTCATTGATGACCGCTCGAGCTATACACGGCGCCAGCTGACGTTTTCAGGCGATATTCTCGACGCGTATCGTGGGCTATTGCGTCGGTCTGCATGCCACAGTTTCTGGGGCGTGTCGATCCTCCCGGAGTATCCGTCCCGCACCACTACGAATATTACGACGACGACAACGACGATAGGGAAAGCGGCGACATCCAACACACGCAGCACGGCCGGCGCCGCTGCGGCGCATCTCGGCCTCGCACACGGCCTGATCTGGCTGACGAACGTGCGCAAGCCTAAGGCCCGGCGCGCTGGGTTCCCAACATGGTCGTGGACCAGCATCGACGGCCACGTGGTGTCGTACTCGTGGCGCGGCGCGTTGTCGCCTGGTGGGAAATTCATCGGTCCAGCACCGAACTACTCGCCTGCAATGCGCAGCTCGAGCGTCGAGTTCTGGATCTATGACTCGGTAGGCGCATTGCGGTGGTTGCCGGAGTTATTGGTTGTGCAACAGCAGCGGGATTTCCTACTTCCCGAGACGTCGCGCGCCTTGGTGGTAGAAGGGGAGTTTGTCACGGTGCACATCTTGACTGCGTCGTCGCGCGAGCAGAAGCAGGTGCGCACGATGGATCGGCGGAGAGTGGTGTTCTGCGGAGCGAAGGCGTCGTCGGCATGTTTGGGGTTGCATGATGGTGACGATGGAAAGGAGTCCGTGTCCGTGGCGTGTGATATCAGTATTGACTGTCCTGAGCCTATCATGACCACCACCAGCAACAGCAGCACTGAACCCACCAGCCCCTCTGCTTCTTCTGCCCACATTACCACCAATACAGCCCAGGGTCCCAGGCCAAGGAAACCACCAGTCTCCAGCCCCTGCACGGACGCGCTAATCCTCGTATCCTACAAACACGAGCGCAACCGCACACTCCACGGATCGGTACTGATGCTCTTGCGGTGGAAAGCACATAATGTGGCTGAGCGAGTCGGGCTGCTCAGGATCGAGGGGCCGGTGGCGGCGGGGGATCTTTTTCGTGGGGTTGGCAGGACCAGGAGGAGGATACGGCTGGAGTGAGAGTCTTTCCTTGGGTGAAGATCCATATAGATATCTACACAGGCATCTGGGCTTGCCTGTCAGAAGTTCTTAACAGTGGAAGATGGCGTGGAGGAATGGAGAGTTTTGGTGAAGGGAGTCGTCGAGCGAATATTCGAATTATGCTCTGTACTAGTTAGGAGAGTAGAGATTAGATGAGTATACGGCTAGAGCTAGAGTGATCTTCCGCGACGAGGACCGATTCAGACACCTAACTAGATGGGTACCTGTACTCAGCTATCAACCTTCTTGAGAGTGGAAGATGACCTGGAGGAGTAAGCGGTTTTAACTGGGTTGGTGAGTCGTCAGAGGCGGCTGCTGCGAGATTTCGGCTGTGTGTCTTGGGAGGAACGAAGAAAGCAGCAGGTGGAGCAAGTGGAGGAAGCATTCTAACTAATGGCTATAGATGGTACCCTTTCAGGACGCGATATCCTGTGCTTCCGTCGTCGAATGCCTGCAGTTGCAATTTATCACGGAACTATACAAAAGCAGCGCTCTGACAAGCTCACATGCACGCTACTGCAGCACGTGGTAGCTTTATGGTGAAGAACGATATGCTATGTATGGATTGGAAGATTAGCGCTAGGATAACTATCTATCTATTTAGATCACTGACAGCTGAAGTGTAACGATGGAACCCAAATACTAAGCTTACATTCTTCTTCTTCATCCTCATCAGTGACCAGGGGTATATAAAGCAAAGGCCAAAGGTTGTTGTGGATGTAGAACTCAACTGACAGAGATGCATAATTCGGCAGCTTCTTAATCTACATGGATGAGGGCATCATCTTTCTTTGCAAATCTCGTGTCGCCACTAAATTAGTTGGTTTTGAACTTGAGTGGACCTTGAGCCTTCCTCAAGCGAGCACCAAAGAATTGCATGAAAACGATAATGATGAATGCCGCAGCCATGATACCACTTTGAATGCCGTATTGGGTTTGTGTACCAGCTGAATGAGCCCAGTCGAGTTGAAGATATCCCATGATGAATCCACCAAGAGTACGTGCGAAGTTGAGCCAAGCAGCACATTCACCACCAGCTTCAGGGTAGGCATCAAGTAGATAGGCACCAACGGCGGTTGTGGTAACAATGGTAGCGAAATTATGAAGAGCCCAGCCAACGGCTAGAACCCACCATGACCAGGTCTGAGAGTGTTGTAGAGTCACACCGATGAGGTTGTAGCCAACAATCTTGAGAGGAAGAACCAGCCACAAGACAATCAAACGATTCTCTGGTTCAAGACGACCGCCATGACGTTTGGCATACAACTTGCCGATGAAGTCGAAAAGGAAGTGACCGACAATCAAACCAAGAACAGCACCTACAACTGGCGCAACATAAATTGCAGCTAGGTTGAGGAAGTCGAAGTTGTAAGCAGGAACAATCAAGACAGAGATGGTCGTGTTGTTGGCAATTGTCCAGGGGACTATAATGAGATTAGTCAGCTAGTCCTTGAACTTCATGAGTCAACTTACAGTCAAAGAAATAAAACAAACTGATGAGAAAGACTGGAGCTTTGAGAAGAGCAAACAACAAGCGACTTCCAGATTCCAAGAAGGTATTCGTTGTGTAATGAGTTCTGAATTGTTCGACACCAACCACACGGAGTAGTCGATTCTTGCGAGGTGGGATCTTATCTCTTGGTTGATGGCGTGGATAAAAGGTCTCATCACCCAAAGCCACAGTCAAGACCAAGCCGAGGGTAATGATACCAAAGTTGAGCCACATTCCAGTTCGCCATGAATCAGCATGAATGCAGGCGGCCATGAACTGAGGACCCAGGAAAGGAGACAGAATAATAGCAGTAGACCAGATATTGATCTTTCGAGGATGCTCATGGAAGAACCAAACGTCCTGAATCCACATGAGACCACCACCAGCACCAGCAATGCTGAAGAAACCGTTGAGAATACGTGAGGCCATGTATGACTCGAAAGATTTGGCGGCTGCAGACCAAGCTGCAGTTCCTGCAGAAAGACATCCGAACCAGAATAAGACGGGAAGACGTCCGAAATATGCGCTGAGCCAGACGGTCGCAAGACCTCCGAAGCCCAACATGGCTGTGTTTCTTGAATTTGTTAGTTGGAGGATGATTGAAAGTCATTGGTAAACATACCCAGCAGTAGCATGGTTGACCTCATCAGGAGTGATATGCCATTCCATTGCCTGAGGAAGAAGAGCACTAGCACCCGTAGCAGCAGAGTAATCGGCAGTACAGGCGACAACGGCAAGAACAACCAGAATGAGAGCCTTCTTCGTTGGTGTCCAGTTCAAAGGATCCTCAGGATCATCACTGGGCTGTGGGATGAGGACCACATCGTTCTTTCCTTTCTTGAGAACAGCATCGGGTCCAAGTCCTAACTTCTCTCGTAGCTGAACCTCATTGAGGAAATAGCCTTCAGTCTCCCCGACATGCTCCAAGTCAATGGTAGCGGCGTTGGGAGTTGGTTTCTCTGGAGCATAAGCTTCACCACTAGAGATGGACGGCTGTGGAGAGGGGGTCGAAGGCTTAGGAACGGATTCCTCTGGTGCAGGATTGGTCGCCATATTGATATACTGCTAAGGACAAGACAAAAAGAAAAATGTAGCAGAAAATAGAGAAGACAAGTCGGGGGAGGTGAATAGGTCGAGGGGTGACGATGGAGTAAATAAGTTTGGGTATCCGAGATCATTTCCAACTCACCCAGGGTAAGGCTCGTTGGTCAAGTGAACCTTTTGGCGTACCGTGTGTTTTGGTGAATCTTGACCAGCAAGGTTTCCGAAGGGGGAGCCAATACGACAAAGGAATAGATGTCTGACCTGCTATACTACTTACGGACTTTTCATTACTGGGTAGAAAGTTGAAACCCAGTGCCCAACCATATGTTGTGCCACATTCGCGCATCCTGTCGAGTCGTGGACGGTATTCTCTTGTAGCGGTCAGGGGTGGATATGCAGTGAAAATACCTGGCGGCGGGCATGGGCTGGCTGTCAAAGAGACAAAGTCTCAACTCTCATTCGGAGTCTAAAGTTGGGTTGTTGACAAGTCGCAATAAGGAATAGGCAGTATTACACAATGCTAGGGTCAGGGGAAGTGTGGCGTTGATGGAGGAAAATGGTTGGACGATTGCTGTGACGGATGAAAGCCTTACAGCAAGGGGAGTCAGCAATAGGCTTGTTTGAAGGAATTCCGAAGACTAAAACTCTGGTCATGAGTGTTGCTATTCCGGGGCAACTCTGACGGACAAGACAATCATTGTTGGAGACTTTGTAGCACAATGGTCGGTGGTTAGTGGTTGACGATCAATGGTCAGGCTGTCATCAGCCCACAGGATTCAAGTTGATGCCGAAATTCCCAACCTTGGCACTGGAGACACCATGTTTAGATGGAAATGCTGCACTGATTGACTCCATTCTCCAAGAAGAGAAGAGATTGTGTGGTGTGAGCCTCAATTATGGGGTTTGGATTGAGTTCTGAGAGCAAGGGAAGTCTCCTGGGGACTCCGTACTTAGACCCTGCGAGTCTGTGTCCGTCAAAGATCATCAAGGCTAAGGTAATGGGAATTTTAGAACAAGCAATAGGCTCGTGATAAGCTGAGAAAGTGTGAAACGTAGCGTGAGCTTAACGTACCTTGCCGTCCGTAGTGGATATTTGCAAGTCCGACTGTGGGCCATTGACTGTCTCGCTTGTGAGAGTTGCCGTCTCGGTAATGAAATTCTAATTTCGAGACCATCGATGATCGCTCGATTAAAGATTGTTAGACTAGGAGTTGATTCATGGAGAGCAATCATGTCGACGCATATGGTATAATGAAGAACATGCGTTGGCGATGAGATGGAGAATGACAACGTGTTCATTCCCTGATTGTTCAGAAGGAAGGTGCTCTGTTGATCACGTGTGCATGGATCAATGACAGCCACGTGAGTCGGAATTCAGGAGCACACTGTACCCAAGCATCAAACTCCAGGTCGACAACATCTCGACCACATGTCCCTGTGGTTCGAATACGAGCTAAGGGGCCACTCCAGCGCCTCTCTAGTTCTGAACATGCACGCAGACCACTCCGTACTCCGGACTGTGACCGGTAGCCTGCAACCTGTAACCTGTACGCTATTCTTGAGGCCCTTCAGCTAAGGGGCGAAGCTGACACGCAGACCGAGTTCCTCAGATCTAAAGTTCTTACCATCTCTAAGTTCTGACTGTCCCTGAGTCCCGCGTCGTTATGAAATCCATGAACTGTCCTGGTTGCTGTGGGAGAAGGGGAGGTCGTCGACTTCTTCGTCCTTGATTTGGAGGCTTGGACAATCTTGTCGTGGCTTGTTTTTCTCCGCTGCTGACATGATTATTGTGGAGCGCCACAAGTAAAGGTAATTGTCCTCAAGCAAAGGCTGCAGGGATGACAAGACCGAGTAAGCGCTTCCCCTTGGCCTTGGTACTTCGTATTCATATCGGGAGGGCTGAGGGCCGAGGCACAGGTACTTGGGAGGGAGGTTGGGTTGTTGGATTGACGTGCTTCGATAAAGATGGTCTTCTTCTTTGACCCGTGGTATCATCAGGGGTATCTCGAGCCTTGAGAGTCATGACTTGAGAGTCGAGACCGTAGCCGTCTCTTAGTGTACGGAGTAGACATGTCATTGTAAGTTCGAAATTAGCGCTTGATAGAGGCTATTGTGTACGCAGTCACCCTGTGAATATGCCGTTCGGACGCCGGAAAACTCGTCATTGATATTACTCACGATAAATTGGCAATCCCAATCAATGTCAGCATCAGCATCGTCGTCGAGTCATTGTCATTGTTGGCGTGATCGGGGATGAGCTCCGCCGACCAAGCTCATCGCAAGATCAACGCGAGAATAAAGGCGCGGAAGAACAAGCACAGTCAGGTATTCATGTTGTCCAATCGAGATCATTCTTGTAAACAATCGTAGCCAGTGGCAGTAGTGGTAAATAGTTGTAGCAATAACCAGTATTCCTGGGTGACGGTATGGGTGACCCATAAACGAGATTATTCATTCCTTGGGATCACGTATTATTGAGAGGATCTAGTAACATGAACTTCTGAAATGAACCGTGTTTCTCATTTCATTTCAGAATCACATCATCGAATCTTGAAGAATCGCCATAGTCGCCGCTGCTGTTGCTCCTTCTTCATCATAATGCCATATCTCCTTCTCCCCTTTCCCATTGTCTCTCGTCGTCCCCAAAATCCAAAATCCTATACTCCTGGCATATCGGTTTCATTCCATCATGTTCTCCTTTCACCTATTCTCTCCTCAATCCCTAAACCTCATGCAAACAAGCTAAAATCATCACGCAGCGCTCGATCCACAAAAACCCATCGCCGAAGCTATCTCGTGCGCTGATTGAAAAGAAGAAGATGAAAATGGTAAACAGAAAGAAGCACATTCGCTTCAGAAAACACCACAAGTCGAAAATGCGAAAACATTTAAGCCTTCTGTGCTAAACATATGGGGTATTGTAGAAGAAATGAAAAATGCATCAACAACAAGAATGTCGAATTGGTTGAAGATCAGCACGGTCCTGTTGAGCCGATCTGTCTTTCCAAAAGACCTCTATTACAAAAACAACATGGAGCTCTCTCGTCGCTTGGCCTTGACACTGGCCGCATTTTCTGGCGTCATTAACAGCGTCGAGCCTCCATAATCGGGACCTCCATAGGGTAGGTTTGGTGGTGGGTATCGTGGTTGAGGTGGGGTCTCGTGCGGGATAGATACATAACTTCTAGTTTCGTATGAAGGTTGTAGCGGTGCGAAGCCAAGATCTTCACTCGTTTCTCTACGGTGATCTTGGTTGTTGACATGACTGTGGAGTGCAGATGCGCTGATTGCAGCATTGTTGGCAAAGTTGCTCTGGTTGTAGCCGGGGGTAGGTAAATCAGTAAACATCTGCCGGCGAGGCGATCTGATGTCCTCCGGTGTAAGAGTACCGTTATCACGCTCAATCTCTATCGACTTTATCTTGTCATGCTCAAGCGGTTTATCGAAGATGGCTTCGAAATCAGTAAGGAACGTGGCAAATACCGGAGCAGGAATGTTGAGCGTCGGTGAGAAGACAATTCCCACATTCTTGACACTCATCCTGTTTCGGTCCGAGTTCTGTACTACCTCGAGGAGATATTGGGACAGGCTCCTTAAGAGCATAAAGTTACAAACAGGGAGCTGGTGGACAAGAGCATTGAATGCTGTGACTTTTTGCGATTTATCGCCAAGTTCCAGAACCTTGAGGAATTCCAAGTGAAGCTCTCTGGTCAGGATTGTTGACGGGAGTTCTCGCAGATACATCTTGAACAAAGAAGCAACTGCGTGGACGTCATAATCTTCTTCGTCATCGGCCAGTAAGTCCACATCACCTTCGCTGTTGAATCGATCTTTGAGCTCACGAATGACAATGTTGGAGCCGCTGAGACGGAATAGGCCCTCTTCATTCGCGGCACGCTTGACTCGTAGATATTCGATGCAACGGTAGACCACTGCAGGCAGGTAAACTTCCACGTCAAGCGGCGAATAATACTCGACGGCTTCGTGTAGTTGCATGCCAAACACGGGTCTAACATGTCCGCCTCGTTGAGACTGATAATCTAGGCGTTTGTGTTGTGCCGGTTGTGATTGGTATTGGTTGGTATTGAGTTGCTCAGCTGATGATTTTCGGAAGTGGTTGAAGAGATGCCGTTTCTTTTGATCCCGCTCCTTGCTGCTTCCAGTTCCTACCGATCTATTGCCCCAGAAGCCGGCATCCGCAATCTTGACGCCATTCATTGGACCAGAGATATTCGGCTTGATCAGATGGCTAGATTCGTGTACCGCAGCTTCGGGTGTATGTGCGGAGGCATTCGACGGCGATGGTGTGTCACTATTTGCATGGCTGTAGGATGGACTTCCAGTGGCCTTCCGTTCGGGATCGTCAAGTCCAGTTGCGCCTCTCTGGACTTTGGTGTCTTTGGCATTCGACGCCTGAATTCCTGCACCAACATTGGGCCTGGGCTCGGCGGGTCGTTCATCGATATAATGAAGCAAAGTCTCCACCCACTCATCGCGCTCTTCGTCGCTTTCAGCACACAAAACATGGCGAAGATGGCTATTTATATCTTTACGCTTTGGCTCCAAGATGAGAAAAGCATGGCGGTATTGATTCTCTGACTCTTCCATTCGCGAAGTCGCATCCCCTTGTGTTTGACGGCCAATACGAGCGTGCAACAGCTTGATCGTGCCAAGATGTGCTCCTCCGGGGGCTTCGAAATAGCGTAACTCGGGGCTATCGAGGACAAAATATCGAGATTTCCAACCGCCAAAGTTCTTACCCTTCTTGGTCAGATAGCCTGATTTTGTTGGGATTCCATCTTTGCGAGGTTGAGCTTGAACTGTCTTGGGGTTCGTATCATCATTACTCGGGATCTGCCGAAGTTGCTGCGACTCGAGAACATCGGTAGATAGATACTTGCAGATCAAGACAGCTGCCTGTTCGTCCATCGGGGTGTCTAGAAGTTCTTCAAAGTAGAGATCAATGGCTGCGCGTCGAGCATCGATTACAGCAGGAGAATGACCAGAGAATAATTTTCGATCAGGAAGTCTGGGTAGATCTGCACATCTGGTTCGAAGCTGTTGGTCGAGTGTGTGAAGGGTGACAGGGATTTTCTCAACACGCCAGAGTTCGGATGCCGTGGCACGTTCATAGACAGACAGACTGAAAACCGAATTGTCTTCTTGGGTTTTCAATCCAAGGATACTGTTCCGTGATGGGCGCAAGCGTGACGATGCTACTTTTATCTGAATCGAGGGAAGGGCGTTTGGCGGGAGCAAGAGCTCGGGCCAAGTGGGACTGACGAGACCTCGATTCACGGGTGGTGCGTCACGGGGACTGAGAGGGGGGTCTTGTAGGTGAGGTTGGTCTGACGCGGTTGTAGAAACCGAATTGATCTTGGATAGCGGTGAGGGACCTTTCCTCTCAGCTCCTGGCGCGGGAGCTTGTGTTCCAGGTGTCGTTGGATCTGGAAGTGGTTGTTTAGGTGCTCGTGGAGATAGAGGGAAGTTTCCTCCAGTGATACTGCGGGGAGACATTGGCAGTGAAGCACCCAGAAGAGATTGACCAAACGGCCGGGGACTCAATGGAAGACCAGGGCTTCGCAAGGCGATGGATGACTGGACCGAAGAGCCGTGTGATGCTATCGAGGTGGGTGAAAGTTGATTTAGTTGCTGTTTGGAAAGGGCTAGATCCACTGATTCACTGGCAGGTTGAGGAGGCACCTTTTCTGGAATTTCCGTCACCGTCGTCTCGAGACTGGATTTCTTTTCCTTCTTTGATCGACTCCTCGCTTCCTGTTCCTTTATTGCCAAGGCTTCACGGTCGCGGTCGTCATCTTCTCTGGTTTTTCGTCGTCCTCTTTCAATCAAATCTGGACTTCCCGCCTCTGTGTCGCTGACAACAATTTCCGCGGGAATGGAAGGCTGTACACCTGGACGGTCCTCCTTGACCTGAGTCAAATTCAACGGCCGCGGTGGAGCCTTCCGCGATGCTTGAAAGGATTTGGGTGGTTTCTCCTGAAGTGGACTGGGCTCACTGAGGGCAAATGAAGGAGGCGGCAATTGGGTTGTGAGAGCATCAATCTTTGGTGGATTATGCAGGTGTAAAGGAGAAGGCATCATTGCCGAGTCGGGGGGTGAGCTCTGCAACATCAATGAAGGAAGTTTACTCGGCGTCTCTTGCTCTCCACGCGATTTGACTTCTCTCCCAGTGACGGCTTCCATGGAGGCCACAGAGGCAGCGTCATTGTCCGACTGAGGCGAATTATTCTCCTGATCTGCTTCGGCGCGCAGACGATTGACCGGTACAGAAGGAGTGTGAGATTGGAAATCCTTGAGCTTTTTTCGATATCGATCACGCTCTTTTGTGATTCTATCGAGGTCCTTGTTTAAGCCGAGTAACAAGGCGCGTTGTTTGTCGACCAACTTCCACAGTTGCGCGTTCTGTGCTGCAGCATGACTTTTGTCTCTGAGGAGATGCTGAATGAGGTTCTCGGCGGAGCCAGCGGTGTTGATGAGATTGTGGACCTCGTCTCGACCTGGCTCTCTAGCCTCTCCGGGCTGTTTCTGTGGTCCTGAAGAATTGGACATGTTTGAGATGGCAGAATCAATGGAGGAGGTCCTGGGCATGTTATTCAAAAGAGCAGTTGGCGAAGAAGCCGGGTGAGATTTAGGGGGTTCTGGAGACTCGGAGAAAAAGGTCGAACCGTGATCGGGAGAACTGCGATCGGTGGCTGAAGCAGGTTTGGGAGTGGTTGCCCGCTCTTCTGATGAGAAAGGGGAGTTTGCGACTGCAATCTGACGCGTGGTTGTGTTGGATTTGGAGGCTTTGGAGGACTTTGGGGTGAGGGCAGTCACTGCAGCCTCGGTCGGCGTGGTAGTCTGGACGTGTTTACCCTGGAAGTCATCTGGGTGTGCAGCGGTGAAGTCGTCGACAAGAAATGAACGTCCTTCTGTTGGACTCCCGAAGTGGTGTGAGTTTGGGGATCTCGAGGCTGACAATGAACTCAGATAGTCCCTTGGAATGAGGGTATTATTCAGAAGCGGACGGGGAGGATTTCGAGGCGAAGGAGTTGTTTGCGAATGAGAATCGGCCAGCGATGAATTCGAAACATGGGCGTTTGTTTGGGCAAGATGAGGAGGATGAGATCGAGGGGTAACGGCGTTGGTGGACTGGTGCAACATGGTGAGCAAAGTCGACCAGTTAGGAGGCTACATGAGCGGCGAGAGTTGGATATCAAACCATTGCCAATTGGACAAGACGGTGCAGGGGAGGAGGCAGGTGGGAGGCACTGGGACTCTGGGAGGACAGGTTTGAGGATGTGGATGTGGAATGCTGACAAGGCCAACGGTTGATGTCTGGCGGCGACGGCGGCGAGTGATGAGAGGAGGATGAGGAAGAAGAAGCAGTTTCAGGAAAGGGTCTAGAGTCGCAAGAGTACAAGCGTGTCGAACGTTGATGGGAAGGTTTGTATAGGGTGGGTGAGTGATAGACGAAGGAGGATGCGAGCCTTGAATGTCGCAGAGTCGCCAGGTGTAAGGTGTGTGTGTGTAAGCGCCGGGAGGGATGGGTTGGAGTGGATTGATTGGAGGTGGAAGAGTGGACGAGGACCAAGCGTGCAGGGAAGTGGATGGCAGTGGCCCAGTGGGTGACAGAGTGACAGTAGATCAAGGCAAGGCACGAGGCACGAGGGAGATGATGGATCCCAGATGGATCAAGATGGACCAAGATGGACCAAGATGGATCAAGAAGACGATGAGGTGGAGAAGAAGCGAGTGTTGGCACTGTTGGCACTACTGATGGCTACCTGCCTGCTACCTGCCTGTCTAGTTAGAGTCCGTACCTACTCAGTCGTTGCTGTTAGGTGGCTGTCAAAAGGGGATTCGATTGATCTTATTCGACATTGCCATCCCCATGCCCATGCCCATCTCCATCTCCATGCCTCGAGTATGCCAACAACTCCGTCCTGAAGATGCCAAAACAATGACTTTGACAGAGACACTCGGGTTTTTCCTCTCTGCCTTTCTGGTGCCCACCACTATTGTGTACACACCATGTTTGCATCTCACTACTAGGTACTACTTAGGAGGGTGTCCAACCCATGAAGATTGAACACTGAGTTTCGTATTTTACGCCCGCCACCATGACTGTGGCTCAATAAAGACGTCCACCGGTTGGATCTTGTACGTACTGCATACTTTGTTCCATATTGTGTATATCTGATAACTTAGGCTCATGGGGAAAAAAAGAAAAGAAACGGTAGATCTCGCAATCTCCAGCCCAGGTGCACGGGCCCAAGGGTCCCGCCCAAGTCTAATTAATCATGCCCCAAACCGCTCGCCCACGGCACCTAAAGGACTCGGTATGCGGGCAATGAAACAAGAGGTTTCCACCGTGCAGGCAAGCTAGGGCCTAGAGAGTCTGGGAAGGTCCGAAAGGGTGTGGGAGGGCCACGGAGGTTCTCGTAGGCTTCCAACTTTAAGCGGTTCTGAGTCCTGCGTGCGGTGATACCCGAACCATCAGCCACATGCGCTTAGCTTGGATTGGATTAGATTAGCTTGCCTAGCTTGCTTAGCTTAGCTTAGGCCTTTGGAGGGAATTCGGTTCTGGTTCTTCCTGGCACCTAACGTAGTGCCGTCATCTTGGATCCTTGGGGCCTCCTTGGGGCCACCGTCCCCAGATTTGACGCCTAGTACCACCCCTAACACACAAACACACAACTGAGCTTTTTCAACCGTTTAGGCAGCCCTCGACCTCATGACGTCCCCTCCTCCCTGCCCTTGCAGGGCCTTCTGCAGCCACGTTTGCCTACCTGGTCACTCTTGTCCACGCTTATCCTCTCCAAACGTTCTCGACCTCGATTCTTACGAGCATCCATTGTCCTAAAGGGGTACATTACGCCATCACAATCCCCCTAAATATCTCTATCCATGGGTATATTTCAGCTTTGACGGTTGATCTGATCTAATCAATACCTAACGTTTCCAAGGGTCGAAAGAGACAGAAAACGGCCCTGACGCCGATATTCGATACTCGAAATGTTTCAGCTGCAGGAACCCGAACTTTGTTCTTGCGCCATGAACCCTTGCCACCTTACCTACCAACCTACCAGCCTACCAGCCTACCAGCCTGCTAGGCACCCTAGGCTCCCCGCTAACCACCTCCAGTAAGCAGTTTAGCCAGACGCTGGCACCTAATTGGCACCTACGACCGGCACCTGAGTTCTAGACCTTTAGGGCCACGGTGCCTGGACACTAACTGACTAAGTTCCTGTAAGTTGGTTAGCTACCCAGTAACTACTCCGTAGACAGACATGGCGTGTGATCGGGTCTTGCATGGCACACCAATCACCATCACCAATCCCCAATCCGCAATCCTCAATCATGGATCTATCGTTTAAACCATCTACCTCACCTACTCCGTACAGTAACTCCATTATTACGGAGTCCTTGCTGCAAGAAATGCACGAGGTACGGTTTGGATGGAGAAGAGCCATGTCGAATATGTACAATCGACCTGATTCTTTCACACCGACTACGTATCTCCATCGCTAGACCACACGATTCTAGCGAGTCAGAAGACGGTATCCTTCTTTTGTTCGTCGTTTTGTCGCCTCACGCCTACTTCCTCTAATGTGTCCGTACACCCTTTACACGCTCTACACCCTCGACGGGTCCGTTTGACAAATATATCTATCAACCTGTACTCCGTATGTACATACCAGGTATCTATCTATCCGACTATCCGACTATCACAGATCGACCGATAGACCACGACGTGGCATCGAATCTATGGCTTCATTGCATTTCCTTTCCCTTCCCTTACCTTCCCTTACCTTGCCTTTCATTTCCTATATTCTACCCCTCTCTTTTTCGCCTATGCCTGACCGGTTTCGATGTCGTACCTACCCATTCCACACCTGCTAGCTTGTGGCCCCGACGAGTCTATGTACCTCCGTACTCCATAGATGACCTGCAGACTCAAGTATCCGTAGATCAATGACATTGTTGCCGAGCGCTTGGATATCGTCCCCTCTTTACTTACTTACCTATTTGCCTACCTACTGTGCTAAATAATTGGTTGGTTGTTTGGTTGGTTGGTTAGTATCACTGCTCACCACCCCGCTCCGTACAGTGCAGTATCGGGGATAATGAATATATGAATATATTAATATCCACCCTCACGTCCACCCTAGCACCAACGAGCCTGGTAGGCTGGTACCACGCTCCACAACCACACGTCATTTTCTTCATACCCTGATCTCAGTTCTAAACTCGGTGATGGATGCTCTAATTGTTCGATGTTGATTCCCTCCCTGCCTTTGGAAATCGTCACTGGCCGTGAATCGTGATATGAAAGTCCTGACTCCTGAGAACACAACAAAAGTCCCCGAAAAATCCTTACGAGGCGGCGTGTCACGTGACATCAATCCAACCCAACTCCCCGTTCGCACTTCCCATCCTCTGGCGCCCGCTCAGAATCGTCTCGTATCCCATCACTACCGACCTCGACCTCGTGCTGGGCTTTGCGATACGAGCCTTCCTCAGCTTGCTTGCGTGTTGCAGCGCCATGACGTTTTTTCAGGAACGTTTGAAGATTTACGATCACATCTGCTGACCGGTCCAAGATGTAAAAAAGATTTGAATAATCTATATAAAGGGTTTCCTTTTTGAGTGCATTTGTCCATGCAGGCTGACCCTCGTGCAAAAATAGCCTGCATACATGGCTCAGTCGTCATCGACAGCCAGCCGACAGCCAGCCAGCCGGCCAGCTGGCTAGCCTACTGATCCCTCATTGCTGGGTTCTGGTCTAATATTCTGGTACATGTCGCGCTGTGTGTGTGGGCAGCAGAGCCCACCACCATCTTCTCAATAAAACCACGTGATAATCAACATCTCTGCCTAAAAATCTCCTTTATCCACTCCCATCTCATTACTTTTATCATACATGTCGTCAAACCTCGTAAAGTCGTAATTGTCGCACGCACATTCGCCATAGACCTACTTGATGCCTTATCTCCTGTTCAGCGCCGAATATTCATCTGGCTCGTATGGGTATTGCTGCTGCACTGGTGCAGATGGCAGCTCCTTTATGTTGCCCATTTGATCCGAATATCTTGAAGTGGGTGACCTTGCCTCGTTTGAATCATCCTGCCCACTCCCATACTTGTAGTAAGTCGGCTGTAGTTGTCCATGAGCCGGCTCCGACACCATGCTGGATCGATCCGAGTAAGTCTGTGGATTTGGTGATCCTCGAGGTGTCTGTTGACTGCTTGCACCTGACAATTCAGTCACCATGCTCATCCTATAGTCTGATGAAGGAGGCGATGGGATGTAACCAGTGTGAAACATTGATCCCGGCAATTCGGCAATGAATTGTTTAGACCCGCTGTTCTGCTGTTGATGATGAGGAAACGGTGGTGCCGGTGGTAAAGATTTCCGATGCTGTGCTTGTTGCTGTAGGAATTGCTCGTCCTTCAATCGAGCATAATAGCCACTACCTTGGCTTTGGCTGTGGCTATGACTTGGTTTGCCATAGGCTGGTGGACCGAAATTATTGTTGGCGCTAGCCTGGCTATCTGACCTGAAGGCTGGATGGTTGGCCAGGTTCTGCCATCCAGCGTCTTGTTGCGGCGAAAGCATTTGCGGCGAAAGAGGTCGTTGATACTGTTGGTTGAGCAGTGCAGACTTAGCCATATGCGATCCAGGTTGGAACTTATTGCCTTGTGACGGTCCATTGGGCTCCAGCGGTGGGTATGTCAGAGTAGTTTGGACATAATCTTCCACTAGTTCTGCCTTTTTGAGGATCCGGTCAACCAGCACTTTGTGCGCATTATCCAGGTTCTTTCGCACAAACGAGGCCAGCATCCGGTTACACCGCATGTCACCATCTTCGCGCAGGTATAACCCTTGCCTCGGAGTGTCCACGCCTAATTCCCTGGCCTCAGGCGGTTCGCCAGGAAGTGAGCCTCCAATTGACCATTTCTCTCGAATGTCCAACCCCAAAGGTGCATAGATATGTGTCTGCAACCCAGTCGGCGTGTCATGAAAACAGGCTTTGTAACTGACTTTTCCTTTTACGACGCCGCCAGGAAGATAATGAATCTTATCTGTCAACTCCTGCCATACGCAGTCTAAGAACTCGTCGGCCGGGGCATCGCGGGTGTTTTGATAGGATGATGTTCCACCACGAGTGGATTCAGTTCAATCATCTCGTTGTGGTTATGCAGCATGGCCACTGCGACCTCCCGTGAAACCTGCGGAGGTAGAGGGGTGATATTCGTGAATAACGTTCTTTTAGGCATATTTGCAATGTGGCAAGTTTTTCTTTCAACGAGGTCTGGAAGGTACTTGAGCGGGAATGCTCAGATCAAAGGCTCGTTGCGCTCAGCAATCTCTCGACTATTCGCAGAGCATAAAACTTGTTGACTTTGAGGCTTCTGTGATGATCAAGTCGAAAAAGACCAAACGGTCTTGGAAGATGAAAGTCAATCACTTGGATGGATGTTGAAGTCGCAGCTGGGGCTGAGCAAGCTGTACTTACGTCCGTGCCTCGAGTAAGGTTGGTCGATGCTGGAGGGCCGGATGAAGCACTGGCTGTCTTGGTAGGAGGCAAGCCCAAAGAAGAAGAAGCGGCAGAGCAGTGACAGGGCTGCAGGAGCAAATGGAGCACGGGCCAATGTTAGTGCTTATCAATTCAGGCTTAGACGCTCCTGTGTGGACGTTTGATCCTGTCCGGTATTGGCCAGTGTTGCCTCCAGTGGGCGACTGAGGAGTGCTTGGGCTTGGGATGCCACAGGTGCCCATGAATCTCTAACCCTCGCTAAAGGAAGTCTCTTCAACGGTCATGCCTGGGTGGTCTCTCGTGGTCTAGTTCGCCTTTAACTGTGGACCTGAAGCGTGCAGGATGCGGCCGACGCTGGGCACTAAAGGTGGCACTGGTGGGCTTTTTTACGGTCCCCAGATTCCCGAAGGTTAGAAACCTCCTCAGGTGGCCTAGTGGCTTTACTTAGAATCTGCTGAGCCTATCATATCATCATTTCCGAGCGATATCAACGTGTTAAAGGTACGATGGTGACATATGAATTTGTTGCAGAAACCGACTCCAAGTGTTTCAGGTGCACCGCTTTTCTGTGCATATATCTTGATCCGATGCCTTGACATTTCCGCAACTTCTTGGACCTTTGAACTCGAATCGCGGCACTGGGTTTCTGCAATGTCCCTGGTGTCACAGATTTTGTTTGAGGACATCGCTTAGACGGATCTCAATGACCCGAAAGGTGTCGGCGTGCTCGATTTACCGTTTCGTCTCGTCTCACATAACCTATTCAGTAAATGTTTTTCCTCTCTTGAGTGTCGTTGGTTTGATGCCGGAAGACATTCGGAAACTTCCCGAATTGTCTACGATGACGGAAATCAAGCGATCGTTGATGCCACCCAGGAAGCATTGCACGTGGATGGGTGAACATCGGCTCCTTCGAAGCATCAACGTCGCCAAGATACATGCTTCAGCTTGTGTACCGCATCTTCGCTAAAGCAAAAGGTTGCGTTGAACTCCTTCAGCCCAGGCTCGTGGTATATAGCTAGTACTGCAAGCCCCAGGTACGAGTGTAGCACATCTTGTATCAGTTGTCAGTCTTGGCAAGCAACCTTCGGTTAGAGGTCCGAGGACAGCGAAGGCTCTCTACTTACCTGGCAATTCGCCTGGAGCCTTTCCAAATCCTCCGATGACATGGTTTACCTTTTCCAGTAGATACCTCCTCATGGCCTCAATGTCCACGAGCTCATGCTTGTCCAGAATCTGAAAGGTTGTCAACAACGACGATGCCGCGCCTCGCAGGATATGTCTTCCCTACCGTCAAAGCGCCCACATTCCAGAAGCAGTAACAAGTATCTGCGACTTTGCCAGTTCTCCCACAGAACCCTGCTATCGTGATCTCTTCACTCAAACGAGTGCTCTCTATTGACGGCTCTTGTGGTGGCTGTTGTGTTGAATCGTCCGTACTTTCATCGTCGCTCGGATCATCATCAATCCATGTGGTCTGTCGATCTAACATCCATCGAGCACATGCTAGTGTGTCAAGGCCAACTTGATCAGCAAGTCCTGGTACCGAGATATTTCCATTTTGCTGCAGACTAAGGAAGGATAAGGTTGCGATGCCGCAGTATGTCAGTCCGGCTGAGAGCGTGTCAGTACATCATTGTTTTGTTTCATATTCGGAAACAACCTACAATGTGCTTCCAGTAACGGTGCTTGCCCAATACCTCCCTCTAGACTCTATCCATCTAGTCAGTCCTGCCGCATCCCTTCTCAGAAACGAGTCCGACTTACCTGACAATTAGCAATATACCTCTGTAGTCCAAGCTCATCGATCCCAGTCGTAGTTGACCTTCCACTGAGAATGTTCAACGTTCCGACCGCACACAGACAAAGCCTCGGATCACCTCCTCCCACAATCTCTGCACCGTCCCCAAGGAACTCGCCAAAACTGCCATCCGCCTTTTGCAGGTGTTTCACCCACTGTAAACACTCATGCCTCCAGACACGAGTCAGATCATCACCGAGGATCACCAACGTAGCAAGTGCAAAGTACGTATTAGGTAAACTCGCCGGATCCCACTGCCAGTTCTGAGGACTCCTCACGTGTCCGAGATTCGTGCCTGTGAAGCCTCTGAATCCGCCGGTGTGGGGCACCTGACATGAGTAGATCCATTCGATCCAGGACTGCCGCTCTGAGGCACTGATGGCCGTGTCTAACGCGCCGAGTAGGTCGAGTGCGGCAACGATGAAGAAGCCAAATGACATACGGTTCGCGTCGCCTGACGTGTACGGCTCTGGGAGAAGCTGGGCACAACGGGTCCAGTATTTGATGTGTCGTTTGATATCAAGGGTTGGAATGACATGAGATGCCATCATGGAAAAAGGTGTCTTAGAAGGGTTTCTGATTGCAGCGTGATTAGAATATAGTCCTTCTGGACTAGCAGGTCGGCCTTCCTGTGCTTGTCATGAACAAGCCCACACTGTCGTTCAATGTGATCATTCTTCGATATGTACGAGTATCGACATACCTGAAGTTAGTGTAATACTGCCATATTCGAACAGCAACATATGGTAAAGACAACGAGGTGCAGGAGTAGTACAAAGATGTTGTCAATTTTGGTAGTAGTGTATAATTGAAGAGCAAGCGCCAAATGGATTCGGCAAGGCTGTCAGATTAAATCTCCCAAAGAATTTCTGTCTCTCGGGTTACCCCATGGCACCACAGGAATCACACCCCTGGACTGATTACCATGCGTCTTCCTTTTTTGTATTATCCACGAAGACCTATATTGAAGACGTATATTTCTTCTACATGTTTCCAGAATAAAAAGTAGCAAAAGTTTATAACATTTAATGATCTAGCTAAGATCTATGTCTCGATCATGCAGCCATCAACTCGTACTTAGTCGTGAAGCAAGCTCTCAGTCTTCAATCCTCTATGCAGAATGCGAAAAGTAAGAAAGTCAGGGCAAAAAGACAATCTGCTAGCAAGTGCCCAGAATCACATGAAATCATCATCCGCCAAGTCATTCTCATAACTCGTCGTGTCCGCTACACCTCTGCCAACATCACGCCCTGCGGCAAGGCTTGATTTCGTCTTTGCGGCTTTTGACTTCTTGCCTCCCTTTTCAGCCGCTTTCTCGTCTTTCATCTTCTCGTTGCTCAACGCTGTTAGAGCGCTGGCTGCTTTCTTGATCTCAGAACTCGGCAGATCGGCCGCGATCAGTTTGACAAAATTTGAAAGCCAGATCGAATAGTGAGGTTTAGAAGATGACGCCGTCAGAAGTGGGCCTAGAGTCGCGGACAAGTTGTCGAATTGCGTCTTTGTTGCTGGTCTGAATAATGCCAGCGATGACAAGTCGATGGCTTGACCTGGATTTGATTTATCCTCAATGATGGTGGCTTTATTGGTTCGTCCTTTCGGACCAATTCCAACATCGCCGAATAGATCCTGCGCATGCTTGAGATCGGCATCTTGTTCTGTTTGACGGAGTCGCAGACGTTTATCTGTCTCGTCTTCTTCTTCGTCACTCTCGGCTTCTTCGTCTGCGCGTCTCCGTCTGTTGGCTTCACGATGTTCCTCTATTCTTTGAGCCTTTGACTTCTTGTTCGCGGCTGCTTCTGCGTCGGCCTTTGCTTTGGCTGCGGCGGCTTTGGCGGCCTTTTCTCGCTCAACCTCGGAATCGTCTTCTTCCTCCCAGTTATCGGCAACCTAGAATCCGTTAAAAGGGTGAAGGTCAACGTTGATGGGATCACTGACATCGTCCGAGTCCTCCTCGTCGCCAAATTTCCGTCTAGCCACAGGGACATCTACAGATTCTTCATCGGATGATTCTTCAGACTCATCATCTACGTCAAGGGAAAATTGGTTAGTCTGTCGTGGGAGGCGATTGTGGCGTGGGTTGCTGGAAACTCACCCCACTTTTTGGGAGGCATTTTGAAGGTTCTAGGGTGATAGACGAACGGCGACAGATGTTAACGTCGGTATATGGATTTCAGCGGTCAAGTTGCCGAAGATAATACAATCGGGCTGGCCTGGTAGTGAGGCTTGTCGAGGGGGTGCGATTGTGGGTGCGAAACCGAAGAAACAAAAAGTTGGATTCGTGGGCGAGGGGAAATTGTGTCACTGAACTAATTAACTGCAGATTCCAGGCACCTAGTCCGTAATGTCAACCTGATTGGTACTAGCCGAGCAGCGTCAGTCATAGGGCAGACTCCAGAGGAGAGCAGCCTCCGGGCCATTCCTTCTACTACCTATCGGGCCCGAGAGGCCTCATGTGTCACGTTTGCTGCCGCACCCGATGAGCCTAAGGCTTTTTCAGCGCCTCGAATAGTAGCGAGCTGGGTAGGTATGTAGGTAGTTAGTGAATTTGCGTGACCTGCGTGGGTTTCTCAATGCCAAGCCCGTGGTCCTGTGTCGCTCGGGATTGACATGTGGCAAGAATTCCTGCAATCTACAACTATCAGTGTTGGATGTCATGTCACTACCGCCTCACTTTAGCAATCATGCGCTTAGACTTTTTGGTAGAGTATTCATAATTCGTCCTACTCATAGGAAGCGTCGAAAGACGCGATATGGGATGTGATGCTCCACCTCTCCAGCCTCAACGTCTCCTTCACCGTGCCTCATAAACTCCCAGGGTCGAGCGCTACGGAAGCTCTTGATGGGTCACGGCTGCAATCATGGTTGCGCACTCAGATATCAATTGCCTTGCGGAAGTTGCTGCCGGCATAGATGGCATTGGATCCCAGTTCCTCTTCGATACGCAGGATCTGGTTGAGCTTGGCCAATCTCTCAGATCGAGCTGGTGCACCAGTCTTGATCTCGCCAGCTCGAAGGCCCACAACAATATCGGCAATGGTCACATCTTCAGTTTCACCAGAACGATGAGAAACCATGACACCCCAGCCAGCAGCATAAGAGTCCTTGGCGGCCTGGATGGACTCTGTAAGTGTACCGATTTGGTTGACCTTGAGCAGAAGAGCGTTGGCAGCCTTGGATTCAATGGCTCTCTTGATACGGATAGGGTTGGTCACGGTCAAGTCGTCGCTAGAAGATCACGTTAGTAGACGCCTTCTTCCAAATTCTGGTGCTGCAAATGACTCACCCGACAATCTGGAAATCAGAGGTCTTGTAGAAGTAGCTCCAAGCTTCCCAATCGTCCTCAGCAAAAGGATCTTCAATCGAAACAATGGGATATTTGGCTGCCAAGCTCTTGTAAATGTCGGCCAATTCCTCGTAAGTGATCCATTTGGTTGGGTCAGAGTCAGGGTTCTTGAAGTCCAGGTCGTACTTCTTCTCTGCCTCCTTATAGAACTCGCTAGAGGCAACATCCAATGCGATGTTCATCTTGCCTTCGTATCCGGCCTCCTTGATGGCATCTGAGATCAACTCGAGAGCTTCTTCGGCAGTCTGAATATCTGGAGCAACACCACCCTCGTCACCAACATTTCCGGCTGACTGTCCGTATCTCTTCTTGGCCAGAGTCTTCAGCTTCTGGTAAACTTCAGCACCCCATCGGAGAGCTTCGGTGAAGGTGGGAGCTTGACTAGACAGAGGTCAGCAGAATGCATATGGGTCAACGTTAGCAATCTTACTCGGGGACAATCATGAATTCTTGGAAGGCAAGACGGCCGCCAGCGTGGGAGCCTCCGTTGAGGACATTCTGGAAAGGAACTGGTAGAACGTATGGCTTCTTGGTACCTGCCAAGTCGGACACATGTGCATATAGAGGTACACCCTTTTGAGCAGCGCCAGCCTTTGCAACTGCCAGACTGACACCTAGGATGGCATTTGCTCCCAGGTTGGTCTTGTTCTCCGTTCCATCAAGGTCAATCAAGAACTTGTCGATGGTGGATTGATCTGTAGGGTCGAGATTCTTCTCGATCAACTTGGGTCCGATGATGGTGTTCACGTTCTCGACAGCTTTTGTAACACCTTTTCCACCCCACTTGGACTTGTCACCGTCGCGGAGTTCGCAGGCTTCGTGCTGACCTGTGGAGGCACCTGATGGCACAATGGCACGATGCAATCCGGTCTCGGTGACAATGTCAACCTCGACTGTCGGGTTGCCCCGGGAGTCATAGACGGAACGGGCGTGGACCTTGACGATAGGCATGTCTAGAGTGGGTCAGTCAGAGGAAGAAGTCGGAAGACGGAAGGAAAAGTAAGGATGAGGTTGAGAAAGCGAGATGTTTTGGCGGACGAGATCAGATCAAGTCGACTGAGGTGTTGTAGAGCTATGAGCAAGAAAGATCTGCTGGCAAAGCTGCACCGGTGAGGAGATGAGGGGACGAGTTGATGTATACTTACTCGAAGTGGTGTGATGATAGTTTATGTCAGCGATGATCTGCTTAGTGTGAATGAGGTAGATGGTGTGCAATCAAGAGTCGAAGGTATCTCTTGCTTACAGCAGGTTCAGATTGGGATAACAAAGTGCAGAAAGGTGGAAGTGAATGGAAATGCAGAAGAAGAACAGTTGAACTTTTTGTTGTTTTTTGGTGGGGTAACTGGCAAGCACGAACATGTCGATTGAGATGGGCACTGATGCACAATTGGGTGTCGCTACAAAAGTCACTCACGGGAGCAGGGAGCATGGAGCAGGGAGCTTCGGAGCTATCTGGACACTGGCATCCACAACCTATCTACGACTGGCAGCTAGTATCCAAAAGCATGTCTGTGGGAGCAACATACCAATGATATTCGTACCTGGCATTTTCAGGTGCGGGACAAGATGTCAAAGAGGATCAACCTGAGATCTCTGAGCCCAACAGACACCCAGTCCACATGCTAAGGCTGCCCCTCCTCTGATGCTGACTAGTAGGTAGTAGTTAACCTTGCAAGTCATTGCTTTTTTCGGCGCGCCTCAGAGCCTGGCCTGGGAGGAAAAGGAAGCGTAAGGAGTCACGATATCCACACGAAGGCTGCGTAACCTCCTCAAGGACCAGCAGAAGAGTCTGGGCTCTTCCGTCTTCCGGTGACCGATGCCTGTTGAATTACGGATCTCCTCGTTGCCATTTGGGGCCTTTGCATGTTGAAGTTGTTGACCGCTACGTTGTGGCCAACCACACAAACCTGCCAAGAAGTCTCGACACAAATGTCACGTGACTAATATGAGCCCCGGAGCACCAGCCACCTGTGCCACCCGCAGCCTCGACTGTGGCTTGAGTCCCTTCGCAGCCTCATGTTGCGCCGCGTAGCGAGTCTGGTACCTGCATCCGCTTTCTATCATCATCACATTCGACTTTCTGGCCTTTAATTGCGAACGATTCTACTCCCCACGATCAAAAACTATCTCCTTGTAATCGCCTCGTTTCCATCTTCGACCCTCGATTACACAGCCCATTTACCCTTACTACAACTTCCATTGACAGTGAACACCATGGACGGTAGCGGAGATCCGGAGAGAGAGCAGGCAATAGAGCAGTACAAGGCCAAACTGCTAGAGTCAAGAGAATGGGAAGACAAACTGAAGGCCCTACGGCTAGACATTAGAGGTCTTGAAAAGGAGTTTCAAACAACAGAGGACAACATCAAAGCATTGCAAAGTGTTGGTCAGATCATTGGAGAGGTTCTAAAGCAACTTGACGAGGAAAGATGTATAGTTTTCCACTTGACCACAACTATAATTCACTGACGCTCTTCAGTCATCGTCAAAGCCTCTTCCGGTCCTCGATACGTCGTCGGATGTCGGTCAAAGGTTGACAAAGCCAAACTGAAGCAAGGCACACGGGTGGCTTTGGATATGACCACGCTCACCATCATGCGAATGCTTCCTCGAGAAGTCGACCCCTTAGTCTACAACATGTCCCTCGAAGACCCTGGCCAAGTGTCATTTGCCGGTATTGGTGGTTTGAACGATCAGATCAGAGAACTTCGAGAAGTCATTGAACTGCCCCTCAAAAACCCAGAGCTCTTCTTACGGGTGGGGATCAAGCCCCCGAAGGGTGTCTTATTATACGGGCCTCCTGGGACGGGGAAGACCTTACTAGCAAGAGCCGTCGCAAGCAGTTTGGATACAAATTTTCTCAAAGGTATGCGTCACGGATCCAACAATCTTTGAAATCGCGACTAATAAAGCTACAGTTGTCTCGTCTGCGATTGTCGACAAATATATCGGAGAATCTGCCCGATTGATTCGAGAGATGTTCGGATATGCCAAAGAACACGAACCCTGCATTATCTTTATGGATGAAATCGATGCTATCGGAGGCCGAAGATTTAGTGAAGGTACATCCGCAGATCGAGAAATTCAGAGAACTCTGATGGAATTGCTCAATCAACTTGATGGCTTCGACTATCTCGGCAAAACAAAGATCATCATGGCCACCAACCGACCTGACACCCTGGACCCTGCCTTGTTACGAGCTGGTCGACTCGACCGAAAGATTGAAATTCCACTTCCCAATGAGGTCGGCAGACTGGAAATTCTCAAGATTCATGCCGCAGGGGTAGTCACTGAAGGCGACATTGACTTTGAAAGTGTTGTCAAAATGAGCGATGGCCTGAATGGTGCTGATTTGAGAAATGTGGTTACCGAAGCTGGATTGTTTGCCATCAAGGACTACAGAGATGCTGTCAGCCAGGACGACTTCAACAAAGCTGTGAGGAAGGTCGCCGAAGCTAAGAAACTCGAAGGCAAGCTGGAATACCAGAAATTGTAAGATGATCACGCGAGGTGTCGGCGTTGTCAAGGCATAGCGGTGGACCTACATAACCTCAGGCATGGGCACATTACGTTCTTCACACCCAGCAGTCGCAGCGTCTGGTTGTGGAGAGATTGAGCGGTGCCATTTGTACTATTGGAGCAATAACAAACATGAAAGGCGCCAGCGTCTCTGCACCATTCTCATCTTGTTTACAAATCTGTGCCATGTCTTGTCGGCTCAAAGAGTGTGAACTTACTTAACCGTAGAATCGCGCTCTATGGTGCATCACAGGGGCCCGACGCGCCTTTCCATGACAGCGTTTGCTCGCCAGATAGCAGTTCGTTGTCCGAGGACCGATGATTGGGTTCAAACACTCTGCTCAAAGCCAAGGTGTAGTCTTGAAAGCCATGTGAAGTCATATTGAAGCACCCAGCTCAGGACGTCGAATCTTCTCGGTCCCATGACGAAGCGAAATTCCCTGTTCAACTGAAAATGAAGCTGAAAACTTCCCTTTGTGGCAGGGAAGCATGTGATAAGTGAATATCTCGTGCTTTGCTCACCGTTTTCCTATCCAAGTGGTAACAAAGAGACGGTCGCATTTGATTGTAACGGGCACATCCTCATGTCTCTGCCTGAGAGGCGCGTGTTACAGGTCTCGCTTCACGCCAGGCAACCAACCTAACCATCCGAAGGGAACAGCCTGGCCTCCATTCACCCATATACTGGACCCAAGTTGCTGGTGGGATGTATCTCTTCCTTCTTCTCATAGTTGACGCATGATCAATCTTGCCCTTAAGGAATTCAACTTTCCTCCTTTGTTTTCAAACGTACCGGTACGCTTTGAGCACCAAGCACGATGCGGATCACGTACATCATCTCGCTGATTATCGGCCCCATGGCAATGATGGCTTATAGCCGTTCATGGCAGAATACAGACCGGTGCCCTATGGATATCAAGGTGACGATCCCGAACCATTCCGACTGGTATTCATCAGAAGAAATTCGCGCCAAACCTCGACTTGAAACTATGGCTGATGTCCACCATATGCTCACATCATGCGCAAACATTACATCACTAGACCTCCGCGTGACGCTACTAGGTTGCAGTAGTTGGCCGGATAGAATCAGTTTTCCCTTCTCCGTGGCCAGTGGTGAGAGGTATCCGCCGCTGCGGACTGTGAGGTTGGAGGGCTATCGATTCGATGAAAAGATTCGTCACAGTTCACGCCCGTCGGAATTATTCTTTGGGAAGTCGTGGTTTCTAGCCGTGGCGGATTGGATACGCCCTGGCAAAGTTAAAGAGGGTGATGTGCAGCGTCAGAAGACCAATCTGGACCGATGGCTGGACACAATGGACTGGGCTGGAGTTGAAGACCTAGCACTCTTGGATCCATATACCAATTACACTTTATTTCTCGACAATATGCCCAATTATCTGACAGGACTAAAGCGACTGGAATTGCAGGGAAATTCTTGCCAGAAGAGCACCGACTTCATTGGTCGCTTGAGGCAGAACAGTCTCACGCATCTGACCTTGACAGAGATCTGGAACTCGACCATTTTAGCCTCTATAACTGCACATCATGGAAAATCTCTAGAGTATGTCGATATCCATACGCAAGAGACGTTACATCAGCCAAGCCTCGAATTCAGTCCGACTCACATCCGAGATGCGTTCGGCCACATGCCTCTTCTCAAACATCTGTCAATCAACCTTCCCAGGCCAAACAACACCTGGCCGCTCGAGACACTGACAGCTATATCTGAAATAAAACCCCTGAAGACGCTGGATCTTTGGCTCGACATAGCGTCGACCTGTCGCCGACAAAAACCAGATCGTGGGCCAGGATCGTCATGGGATGAGGAGAATGAAACCTGTACAGGAGAACAGCAGTATCTCAAGCCTTATCTGAATGAGACTACGGCGATGGAAGTGTTTAAATTCCTGCGAGAGAACAAAGTCGTCGAGAGACTGACTAATGTCACTTTTCGGGCAGGCGATTGGAAGCGCACTTGGGATGGACCTTTATATTTCCCACCATGGATCGAGCGCCAAAAGGCTTTCGTGACTTGCAATGTGAGTACTGATACTGGAGAGCCTCGGTGTGTTGTGGAGGAAGGCAGAAACTATTGGAATCGAAGACCATACTATGATATGTGGGATACTGTTGACTCGGAGGACTACCTCGAAGCCTTGGATTTGCCACAGGCGTCAGAACCAAGGCAGTAAATTGGGCCCAACCTGGATCTTTGTTGCTCAACGGTCCTCGCTTTAAAAGGAGGTCGCCAAAGGTTGGAGAAGAGGAGAATTGGCTTGACCAAAGATGATGATGGGGCCATTCCGCACGGCTACACTTCTTGGGTATGGAATTGCATTGTGATAAAGTTTAAGGTCTCGGACACGGCCGAAAATAGATCAATCGAGACATTGGAGAGTGAATCGCCCGAGAAATCTTAAATCGTCCATTGATATGATTCCATGGACTTCACATGGTGAGCAGCCCGATCTTTGAGATTCCTTGTCTTTCAAAAGTCCACAACTGAAGACGCATGGGACCAATGCCTTGGCATGATCTCCAAACGAGCGGTAAAGAGTGACAAGTCACGCCTGCAGCCTGAGGATGGTTCTTGAATCATGGGCTATTCCTCATTCGGGCAAGCGAAGCACCAGCATCGTTCTTCAGCCTGATGGCAAAACCATCATCTCGACACGGCATTTCAACGCCTCCTGGTCAGACAACTTGACGATAGTAGCTGGCACGGCATCATGAATACGAAAGAGCCACTTACATACCGTGTTCGTCGGATACCCGTCAACGTATCTGGAATCAACCTTGCTCAATTCCTTTGTGACGTGGTGTCTGGACTCGAACTCCAACAGCTTCGCATAGCCTCCCTCGCGCCAACACCGGACGATCGAAACAGATACCCAAGCCAGACGGCCACATTGCAGATATCTGGCTCTATTCCTCGGTCAATTGCTCTTGGCATCAATGAAGAATGCTCCGTTAGAGTTCCTGGCCAACTGCACCCGCTGCTTTTCGACACCCACTTCCTGGGCTTTACACCTCTTAACAAAGTGGATTCACAAGACTACAGTTTCGAGTAAGACGGGCCGCCAGAAATCCGTGCTTCATGCTAATAGTTCAGCTTGATTGCCATTTCAGGTCTCGCAAGCCATCCTTTCGGGTCCTGGAGGAAGCATTCAGATGAGCAGAATGTCACGTCATCTCCTAGCTTTATGTGGCTACGTGACCAACTACCACATGACTTCCCGTCGATACGAGTTATGATATATGGCTATGATACCAAGCTTTTGAAGAGCGAGTCCTTTAAAACCATCGATGACATTGCAATCTCCTTTATCGATCATCTGAGAGACATCGGTAAAGCACTACCCTCAACCAAACCAATTCTGATATTGGCTCATAGCCTGGGCGGTATTATTGTCAAAAGAGCCCTTTGCGACCTGGCCGACAGTCGAGAATCAGAACACTTTATGCTGAGCCAGATCAAGATGGTGATGTTCTTTGGTGTTCCTAGCCTTGGCATGAAAATGTCATCCTTACTCCCCATGGTCAATGGGCAGCCGAATCGCAGTCTGATTGAGTGCTTGTCTGATGACTGTACGAATGGATACCTGCAATCTTTGAACGAGTCATTTTCTGGGATATCTCAGCTCCAGGAGATTCGCCTCGTGTCAGCTTTCGAGACAGAGCGCACGAGAACAGTTATAGTAAGTTATGCGCAACCAAGTTTCGCCGCTAACTTAGCTTTCCTATAGGAGACTGCTCCAGGAATATGGACTCGGAGCGGAGACCCAGTTGTCCTTGTTTCTCGAGAATCTGCTACGCAAGCTTGCACGAATAGAAGTGATATCTTCTCAATCGACCGTGACCACTCAAACATGGTCAAGTTTGTGAGAGATGACACCCACTACCTGTCAATAAAACGAATTGTCACCGATGTGACAAAGCTTGACGATCACCCTGCCGATGCCACCACTACCATGGACACGACTGTTGCACGACCTAATAGAATGTCTGCGCAACATGACGGCAGCCGAGCGAATAGTACGGGAGTCTGGTCGTCTAGTCAGATATCTGATGGCGATGGCTTGAAAAGCCTCTTCTTTCCAGAGATTCAAGATCGAGAAGACCACATCACACTTGCACATCAAGAGTCCTATAGGTGGCTCATGGAGCCCGCGATTGGACTTTTGAGTTGGCTGGCAAGTCGCGAGCGATTATACTGGATACAAGGCAAGCCCGGCTCAGGCAAGAGTACTTTGATGAAATATCTTCGAACTGACCTGAGGAAAATGGAGCATAAGCAAAAATCCGAAACCAGCCAACATTTCGTGTTTTTCTTCTTCCACGCAAGAGGCTCGTACCTCCAGAAATCAGTGGAAGGTCTGATTCGTTCGATCTTGTACCAGCTTGGTTCAGGAAACCCGCCAGTTACTCTGTTGATTCAAGAGTATTACATGTCAAAAGACTCTAGGAGGAGAGACCTCTGGACTGAGGAAGACCTTCTAGAACTCTTCGAAAGAGTTACCACTAAAGCGAAACTCGACAAGCAAATTGTTCTGTTCTTGGATGCTCTCGACGAGTTTAATGGCTTTCCTGAAACCATGGCAGAGCTCCTTCTGAACGTAACCACTATATCTAGCCGGTCTGAAGGTTTGGACATCAAGATTTGTTTCGCAAGTCGACCTTGGGATGTTTTTGTGGATCGTTTTAGGACTTGTAAGGGGTTCAAGCTCCAGGATTGGACTCAGCAAGACATGAGAGCCTACAGTCGCGGTCGACTCCATGAGATTCTGAAATCTCCTAAATTGCGGTTGGACGACGGTCAATCGTGTTCCAATGCTTCCGACTTGTTAGATCAAATTGTGGCCTTCATTGGAAAACACGCGAATGGGGTATTCCTCTGGGCTCATCTTGTTCTCGACGATATTGAGACATTCTCGGATACTTCTTCTGAAGCCATCATGTCCAAATTGAACTCACTCCCCAAAGACCTTGAAAGCTACTATGACCACTCTATCAAGCGGATTGCACCAAAAGACCGACGAGAGGCGTTCATAATTCTGGAACTTGCTCTTCGAGCTGATTTCACTCTCCTGGTGAAGGAGATCTTTCTCGCTTCTCAGTGTGCAAACGGATCTACGTTTATCTTCTGCAAGCGCCATCTCGAAACTAGCCTAGCCGAAGGACTTGATGACAATGAAATGAGCATACGACTGAAAGATCTCTGTGGTGGACTCCTTCAAGTAGTTCGCATCCCTCAGGGCTATCCCTCGAATTCATTCATCAAACAGCAAAGGACTTTGCTGGCAGCCCAGGATCTCGTCAACGCCTATTGGCTGGCGATTACCAAGCTTTGAGTGGTGAAAATGGCCATCTCTTTTGGATGAAATATGGATTTGCACATAACTCTTTACTCTACTCCTTCAAAATCGGCGACGAAAGGCTGCTGGATTTTGCCCATGCTGCTGAACGCACCACTGGGCGGCACTTTGGTGGATTTCTAGACAGTGTGCCCAACACCTTTTTCCACGATCAACACGCTCCACAAGGACCTCGCAGCGCGAGATTGCTCTTCAACTCTCGCTTGTCTTTCGCGGTAGCAGCGAACCTGGAATTATATGTTTCGCGCCTTCTGGAATCAGAAGCTGCCAAGGGGCCTTCTGCAGCAGCCATTCTCCTAGATTCGAACCCAAGAACACCCCTGGTGAGGTTCTTATGCAGACGCGTGAACCAGCTCAACTCCCTGTCATTCTATCATGTGAAGAACCAGATATCCTCGTATCGAGCGATGTTAGAGCTCTTGATCAAGTACGGGCTAGACTTCAATTCGCAGGGTGCATGTGACGATGCTCTCCGGGAACTTGGCAGAGTCCTTGAGAGAAGATATGTAGCTTCCCGTACGCCCACAACGCCCGCCGTGGAGGTGTTTGACTGCATATTACAGCAAGGTGGTAATCCGGATGTCCATCTGAAAGTTGATAGTAACCGGTTTTGTCGACCACTGCACGTCTGCACCGGACAAATGGCAATCGTCCTCCTAAAGCACGGCGCCAATCCGAATGCGCTAGATAGTCACGGGCTCACCCCATTAGACACACGTCTCCGTTTTGAGAGGAATCAGAGTCCCACATACTTCGTAGACCTAGAGCTCGAGACCATCCTGAAACTAGTGGAAGCTGGTGGGCAGCTCAGTCGTTGGGGACAACGGTGTTTCCACAACCGAATTCCTGAGGCACAGAAGCGAAAAGACATTGGATACATTTCCGAAAGATTCTTGGATCATGGTGGAATACTTGCTGACTTTGCGCGCAGCCTGAACGATGCAAAGGAATTACCTCCAGCACCAACAAGAGAGGAGTTGGAAGCTTTGTACCCAGAGCTTCTCGAAGAAAAAATTGACTGGCAGCAGCTGGGACGAGAGTATGGCATCATTGTTGAGCCACAAAGCAAAGAGAAGACTTCGATGAAACAAATGCAAGAGCTGTTCAAGAAGAAGAGGAAGAGGAAGAGGAGATAGGTTTCTCAAAGTTGATTACAACCATGGCATCAGGACTCGGCGACAAATACCCTCTGGTCATTGTAGCCTTCCACCCGAAATCGCAACAAGCAGCAGCGTTCGCAGATGGAATATGGCTCGAAACCGTTTTGCATAATTTCGACCACAAGCGACATGCAATCCTTCCTGCAACCATGAACCGTCCTCCGGTTGGCTTGAATGGGGCCGTTATCCAGCCCAGTCTCGGGGGCCAGCCTGCGTAACCATGTCTATCTTATCACTGCAACTCTGCGTCAGGACTCAGCCCACGAAAGGTGTTATGTCGACCCCCGTACGGTCGGCACGGTCATCGCTCTTCAAGCTTCTGGCTATCGTCGAGAAGACGACCGATGGCTTTCGCTCCGCCCTGCATGGTGTCAAGTCTGATCGGAGGCGGACACAATACCGTCGTACGGCATTGCCCTTGTGTCATTCAAGACGAACGCATCTCACAGTGATTCCATAGTGCGCAGATCTTGATGACGAAGACAAATACGTCAAGATCGAGAGCAGGCTTGTGAAGACTGGCACTTTTTGCTGTTCCTGGCCATTCGCGCGGCCAGAATAGTGCCACAGCCAGATGACGGCGGAAAGATTATGGTTGGATACCAGTGATGGCCAGGATACAAACAAGAGTCTGGAGCAGGATGTTATGAAGACACGAATATATGACGGGAAGAGGGTGTTATTGGAGCTCATAGACGGATGGATTTCACGAAGGTATGGCATCATGTACGGGCGGCGGGAGCAAGATATGGTTGATTTTCTTTGGCATATGTTCAGTGTCTACGATCTGGTTCAATGAGGACGGGAGATATCATGACTCATGACAAGGTAGATATTGGAGCAGTCAATACTAAATCAAAGCATCGGTGGCATGGCGAAGAAAATGAGCAAAGATGTCTCGTCATACTGCGTACATTCATCTGTCAGTCGTACAGTTTGTTCCATGGATTTCTCTTGATACTGCATCAAACCTGTGCGGAATCGAAGATCGGCATACGACCGAAAGGTGGTGAGCAATGACATAAAGGTTATCCTATAACGTTTACCATGTCAAGCACAACAAGAATATGGCTGAAGGGGGAGAGAGCGTGTGTGTGCGACAAAAATGGATAGATCTTGTAGATAGGCATCACATTGTCGTAGATCAGGTGCGGCTATATAAGGCCCTGCTTCCACGGATGGTACTCCAAGATTAGTCATGTCAGAGTTTTAATCGCTGCATCCGAGCGAGACTCGACGAAGCGTGCGTTTATCGAGGCCAGAAGTTCCTCACTGGCAATCCTATCAGGGTGGAATTCGAGGAAGATAGACTTCCTCAATTTTAGAGCTCTTTCGGTATTGGTCGCTGCTTCTTCGTATCTGCCGGAATAGTAGTAAACTCCGCCGAGCGCATAAAGGGCAGTGGCCAAGTTTAGATTATTAGATTGAGCTTCTGCCAGAGCCAGAGCTCGCCGAGCCAGATCCAAAGCCTTGGGAATATCATCTCGTTGCGCGAGAAGGGAGGCAAGAAGACAGTATGGCTCAAGGGCGTCTGGAGTATCTGCCCCGGCGATGTCGAGAGCTTTCCACACCTGCACTTCTGCCTCGATTTTCCGGCCTTGTAGTGACAGAATGGTCGCCCAGGTGCACAGAATTTTTGCTTCCATGGTCGGATCCTTGTCTTCTGGTGGGGTATGATCGAATAAGCTCCTTGCCTCGAGAATGCGCTTCGTGGCTTCTTCGAGATCGCCTCTCCTAGTCCAGATTCTGGCCATGCCGATAATGGAAACTGCAAGTTGAGGGCGGTGATCCCTCAACTCAGTCATGCCAATATGGTATGCTCTGCCGAAGAGGTGTGAAGCTCGTTCGAATAGGCATTGTCCTTCAGCGATTGCGGCTTCGATCTGCGTAAGCTCCATGACTTGTAGACGTTGTATGTTTCCTTCAACCTTCTGAGCCATCCGAACCCATTGTGCAAATCTATCGGCATTGGTCCATTGGCCAGCGTCAATGAACCGCCATGAAACTTGAATTGCTAAGATATGAAATGCGGCGAATGACGTGTGTTCAAAGACATCAATAGAGGAAAGGATCTTCAATGCATGTGGCATAAGTCGATTAGCCCAGCGCCAGAGGAACTCTCTGTTCAATGCGAGCAGTTCAGACATAGTCTGAATGGCCAACCTTTGGTTTTGCAAAATACTCACTTCATTCTGCCGGTTGACCACGAACCTTGCGACAAGCTGATTCAATTCGATCATGCGGTCTTCCTTGTCTGCAGCACCACTTGTATGTATCAGAGACATATTACTGAGTTGCGATAGATCGTCCTCGATGTCACCCACAGAAGTATACCCAGGCATAATCACCGACGTGCGTAGAATGACGACATTAGGTATTGCTGTAAATTCGAACATGCTCAAGAGGGACAAAAGTCTTTGTACTCGATCACTCAGCCGTGTAATTGACGTTTCCCATGCCTGGAAGAGCGTTTTGAGGTATGGGAACGGATCGGAATTTCGTCCCTGGGTCGGCGTAACTGGTAGCGAATCTAGATATTCCTGTGGCGATATTCGATTGCGTCTCAAGAACATTCCTGCTAGCGCGAGAGAGACAGGAAGAGCTCCCAGGATCTCCACCATATCCCGTAGACTAGGAGTCTCAGGTACAACTTTTGCCTGATGAGAAAGCATGAGCACACCCTCGTCGACCGTAAGCCGTGGGACCTCGATACTTCGAGAACATATCTTCCCAATGTCTTTGTATTGGGTAATCACGACATGGAACGTGTTCTTGACGCTTCTCGTGATGAAGATCGCTTCCGGGACCCAGTCGAAATCGTGAACCTTATCCCAGATCACGACTACACGGGTGTCGAAAGGTACAAATTCTGTGTAGAACCAACGTAGATATTGCATTGTACCGAAGTTTGGATCCCCGTCCCACCGCCCCATGTTCCCAGCGGCTTCTCTATGGCTTTCTAATAGGCTGTCAGCACTTTCAGCGTTGATCCATAAAACTACATCCACGTGTGAACGGATCCGATAAGCAAATTCGGTGGCGATCGAACTATTGCTGCAATTGGGTTTCAGTAGAGCCAACTTGTAAACAGCAAAATAGCTTACCCAATACCAGCCATGCCCGTCAATGCAACCGAGTATGTCCCTTTGTCTGAAAGGACGCTCTTCGACACTGCATCGTGTAATTCTTCTAGAATCGACTCTCGACCAAACAAATAGCTTAACCTTTTGCGTGGTACGAAGAAGACCGGTTCATGTACAGCCCGAAATGATCGTGGGTACGTCCTTTGATCCCGCACCCAGATTTCTTTCTCAATCTCAGCCCTTTGGTCGATTTCGGACTGACTCTTTGAGACAGGAAGATCGAAGTATGGTCCGCGTTCCGCACCGTGTCTGATCAAGAGCTTAACGATGTCAAGATGACCTTGTTGAGCGGCAGCTTTCAGCGGTGAAGTGCCACTCAAGGACGGTGAGTCAGCATCTGCCCCATGCTCGAGAAGAGATTCCACAATTTTCGATTGACCAGCCTGCGCAGCGTTGAAGAGCGCGCTCGATCCTGTGCTTGCTATGACCTTCAAGTTTATACCCCAGAACGGACCACTATCAAGTAGCCAATTGGCTATCTCGACGTTCCCTAATTCACATGCCTTTACTACCATATCCGGAAATGAGCGCGTCAACGTATCGCCAATCCCGAGCTTCTGATCCTTCTGAAGCCTGCCGAGGTAATCCAGAACTCCGAAATTGTTCATCGAAATTGCATATTCGGCACATAATGACACAAGACTTTTGAATTGAGACAAAATTCCGATTTGACAAAGAGTCTTGAAGGAAGCGAAACAATCCTTTTTGATTGACGCTTCCATGGTCTGTCGCCAAAATGGCTCCCGTCGGTTGCGAATGTCTTCAGCTTTCCCCTCAAAGGGCTCTGCGTCTTCCATCATCTCTACCATCCACACTCGAAATGAAGACTTTTTCAGACCGAGAGCATTTTCTGATTTGTGACGACCAACCACGTGAACGATCCAGGCGTTCAGCATCAATGAGCCGTAAGTCCACCAAGGCATAGTATGGTAGATGTCGTGTAGGCGGTCAAGTCGGCAGCGGATCTCGGACTCCATAGTTGCTTCAAAATGTGCATCTAATTCAGACCAGACGTAGCAGAGCAGAGGATGTATATCCAGATAGTCAACAAAGTTCTCGTAGTCAATAGGGCCCCACTTCAAGGTTGATGATGCTTGGACAGCAAAACCCGCTCGTGAGGTAGCAACCCTTTCTCTAGGATGCAGTACAATATCCAGGTAGGCAATGCAGGCGTCTAACACCTCAAGGCGCGAGGCGACTTCCATGAGACGTAGAGGTTCTGCTACAGGCTTGTGGAGAAATGTGAGAACTGAGCCGTGCGTCAGCTGGACTCCCATAAGATGGAACTTGGGGAGTAGGTTTGGGGTAAGGCTTGGGAAACATGTTTGGACGTCAAGGAAGCCACCACAATGGCTCAGCGCTGTGCGGGCATCCTCTACAGTGTTAAGAACAAGAACACTATCGAGAAAGGGGTTGGAACTTGAATGAGGTGGCACGAATGTCCGTAGAGCGACCGCGTGAAAATACTCTGCAAGCGTCAAATTTCTACCGGCATAGGCTGCCCACAAAAGTCGGTATTTGACATCCTCGATGGAGATTTTTGCCAAAATCGGGTCCCGGGCTCGGAATCTATCCACAATAGTTTTGTAGAGCATCTCCAAATCGTCTGGAACGATTTCGAGCGCTTCCATCATTCTTCGTACGGAACAATTTGCGTCGTCTAGGTCGGTTTTGATTGAGTGTAGAGTCAAAGAAACCCAAAGAATAGTGTTCTGAGCTTTGCGGGTTAGTATTGCTTCGAAATCCTTGAGGACCTCTAGAAATTGGTTGCGGCGATTACCCTGAAGGGTGGCGTGAATGCTAGAAATGCCGACCTGAATGACTTTCCTGATTTCGTCTGAATTATGATTCTCCAGGATGATCTGTCTGGTTTCAGGCAAACGAGTCATGCCGTGGCTATGACGGGATGCTGCAAGCACTTTAACAACAACTTTGTGTTCCGCGCTTTGTTGTGGTAACTCTCTCAAAATTTCGAGAACTAACTGACTGTCGTGCGATTCATCCAGCGCATCAACAAAAATTTCAATACGCCGTTGCAAACTGTGGAAGTTCAACATGGCGAGGAAAATGCTCGCAAGCTCAGGGACAGGCCACGCCGAAACGGGGTTGTGATCGGACTTGGATTTCCGCCACCGATTGCGTAGTGCAGGAAAGAATCGTCTCTCTTGATAGAGGAGTTGGAAAATCAAGGATTGTAGCATAGCCTGTGCCTGAACCTCATGCCTGCTAAAGCTATAGAAATAGCTTACAACAATAGATCGTTCTGAAGGACTAGAGTTCGGTTCAACCAGGTTCAATGGATCATTTAACATATCCTGCAGAGTTGGCTGCTGATTGGCTTTCTGCGACTCATGAAGCTCTCGTTTCAATAGTGTCGATTTTCCAGTACCCATTTTGCCCACGATCCAGAGCACATCAGAAGTATCTGAGGCCTGCCATTCAAGATAGGCGGGCTGCGAGCGGACCTCCGTCCCAGTCAATAACACAGCCTCGTGGATGCGTGGATCTTGTTGTCTGAGGTTACTGGCGACGGAGGCGAAGGCTTTCAGGCACTCTGTAAAGAATTAGCTATTTCTTAGAAAGACTTGTATGTTTGCCTCATCACATGCCAATTTCCTCTCCCTCAGTGTCTGTGAATGTCAGAAGCAAGCGCAACGAACCACAATTTTCAAAGAATGCTTACCACCACCAACAATGTCCCTGATGATATCCACGATCTCAACGTAGAGTTCCTCGTTAGTACTGCAGCACTTGTTCAGACCTTTGTGATCCGTATCGACTTCGATGGGATCATATCCAGACTCAATTGTGCCAGAATCTCTATCAACAACCTGTAGAGTTGGCAAGCAGTTATGGAGTAAGCTGTGCAGGGACTTACCAGCCCTAAAGGAATAAAGCCGAGGAAATATGTGTCCAGAGTTTCAATGATGGAATAAAGCTTCAGGCGATGACCGTTATTGGATAGTGAGAGCAAGAGTCGGGAGAAATCGTTCCTTAAGCTCGACAACTCAGTGCTATGGCTGCACAACGTCTTAAGGAGAGTGGCCTTGGAACCAAGAAGGGGGATCACGGTGAGTGCACCCACAAATTTGGAGGCCAAAGAGGCTGCACGCGAGCCTAAATGCGGAGTGCCGAGGAATAGGCAACCCAAGGTGTGGTCGAGGAGGTTACGGTGCTTTGGAGTGAGCGATGCCGTGCACAAAGCCTGTCAATATTAGCGGTCATAGTGTCCGCGAGATAGATTGTCATCACCTGTTTGAGCAACACACCACCGAGGCTATGCCCGATAAATATAAGAGACCTTGACGCCTGATGAACGATGAGCAATCCTCAGCAGGCTTGGAGCGATTTTGAACATACAGCTTGACCTGACCGGTTTCTGTGGAGCTCTCGGAGGAGCTTCGCTGCTCTCTGCTTCAATGTTGCAACTGGAGCGTGATAGAACCAACCCGCGTTGTAACAGAATACCATAATCCTGGCACGAGGAAAGGTTGATCTTAGATAATTCGCATCTTGCAGCCAGTTGACGCGCGTGATTTGGCGAGGTACAGTTTCACCTGATCCCAAGACGGTCCGGCATTGTGTACTCCAAGTATGAATAGGATGGGCTCCAAGGCCTGGTACCGCAATGATACTGTTGATTCATATCCATCAGCATTTTCTCTCAGCGCACGAGCTGTGTGGGAGTCATCACTCTATGTCAGCGTCGTCAGGCGCATGAAGGATTTTGATGCGATTCTCATGATGCCCTTGGCGAGCCTGTGAAATGACACGGTAAGTCTTGAGAACGAATTTGATGACCTTTTCCTTCCTGCAATATAAGATGGCAGTAGCGAGGATCAGGCTGAGGGTTGTTGGCCATGAGATAGTGAAGGTAGTCATTGCATCGTGAAGAAGGTCAGATTCTCTCATGCTTGCTGACATGCCAATTTGAGCACTGCATCACTCGCTGGCTGGAACCATCCTGGTCCCACCCAGATAGGTTCAGGATTCACTGATCGACTATGGTAAGATGTGGTGATCGTGAGAGATATGATGGCAGCAAGTGTGCTCAGCCGCGCGTGTTGTAGTGAGCGGGCTTATCTTGGCGTCCACTTGAGCAATGCAGCCATGTTCGCCCTAATTGGCCTGATTGCAGCGACTGCTCAGCCCTTCCTCGAATGCGGAGGAGCCTGCAAATTCATGCTAATACTCGATCCTTACGTCCATCGTTGGATGTAGGCATCCATCAATGACATGGTTGGAGCAAATACGTCAAGAACATATTCATTTCGTGAGCTCAGCGGTAGACGCATAGACGCTATCACCGAAGCATACCTCGTTATCAATAAGCATCTGCTAAGTCTTTGAGCTCTTGATTAAGAGCTGAAAGTATCTATCACTAGATCTGCTCTTGCTAAAAGGGATAGCCAATTTGTATCCGAGTTTACGAGGATGGACTGTGCTGAACAGCTAGTCTGCGATCTAGTCATAAGCCTCCTGAGCATCAACATCACGATGATCGGGGCTCGAGTCTTTCAGTGTTTGTACTGAATCATGGCCTGTTGTTGCCAGCATGGATCGGTGATCCTTGGTTTCCCCTTTTTGTTCTTGGTGAAGATCCAGTTGACCAGAATCAAGATTACCGTATAGCCTGCTACTGCTACGATAATGATCAGAGGTCCAATTATGGAGAAGATCGTAAAGCCCCAAGAAGCGTCTTGGAAAGCCTGCTTGCTATTGAGGTGATTGGTTCCCAATCCCACTTGCATAGCAGTAAGGACGATGGTGATATAAACAAAGAGCGTTACGAGCCAATCGAGGTTCTTGCGGAAAAATGAAGTGTATGCTTCGGCCTCATACGAGTAATACCTCAGCAGGGACGGTTGCTGCGCTTTGCTAACTGAACAGAACCGGCAAATCCAGATGATGCGCCCCAAGCGAAGTTCCCCAAACTTGAAGCGTGGATTTTTGGCGAGCATTGGGTCTAGTATCCCTTAGTCACCAGTGCTTGAGTGAATGCTGACCACTGCTGCCAAGAAATATTTGGATTTAGCAGGCCTTCTCGCGTGGCGATTTGATGGTCGCTGGGGTAGCACACCAAAGACAGGTAAGAATAGAGGAAGCCGATGGCCGATTCGTACAAAGCCTGATCGTGACAGATGTATTTGGTCCAGATATCATGGCACAATAACAGGTCTGGCAGCGGTTTGAGGTAGATTTGTGATTGGTGCCAGAGCATGTGCATGTCGGCTGCTTCTGTGACACGAATGGCTCTCCCGACCTGTATCTGACTATGTAAGGGCCGTGCTGGTTGAGGCAAGCCTGCTAGCCATAGGTGCTTGTGTAAGCAATTGAGGTTTGACAGGCTGAACTCGTGGTTGAGGAAAGCACTCAAGCTTCCTGTGGTGACTGGCTGTGCGACGCGTAGGTCTGTTATCTTTGTAATGTATATAGCTGGAAGTGCCAGGTCTATGGGAGCAACACCGAGGTTTTGCTGGCCACTAGAAGCTGTGGGTGGTTGTTGAGCATTCGTTGTCCCTTGAGCTTGGTTGGTGACGGGCTGATTCCAAACCACCAGACCGTTGTGTGAGTCAAAGGGGGCAGGCAGGATACTCATGTTGATTGAGAGTTCGATGAACAGATCGAGTCATCCAAAGTCTCTTGGTCAATAGCTAGTGTTAGCACATGACAATTGAGATAGTTCAGAAGAAATGGCAGTGTCGACTGATTTCTATTAATTTCTTGCACGAGTGGGCACTTGTCTCTAAGGCTGAGGCGTCTGAGGCTGAAACGGCAAGTCAAGGCGCCACGCAAGGGGTTGACGACCCCAGCACCTTGGAACGTGTGATGGAAGCCCATGGGCCATTCGCGTCCTCAGCCCCGCCAGCCTTCAGCCCCATCTTGCCCTTCAGCATGGCGAGTAGCCTGGAGGATCTTGGAAATGAGTATGGGACATTTGACATACAGTGCGTACCCTGGAGGACATCAACAACACCACAGCTATACCAGTGCCTTGTAGGTCAGGCTGGTAGCGGCATCATAGTGCAAAAGGCATGGGAGACGATTGATGATGGTCACAGGTTGAACGCCGTCCAAAACGTCCCACGAGGCTCATGGCATGCGTTGCCTGAGAATCCGAGAGTCCTGGAGCCGTAAGCTTTGACCCTTGAAGGCCTATGGAGTGGATCTGGTGGACCTGTGAGACGAGAGATGGATCATGGATGATGGGTGAGTGGCACTTCTACGGAGTATCTACAGAAGTGCACGATAAGCTCACCAACTAACTGAGTCGATTAACTAGCGGGCCCGTAGTTAACTAGTAGCTAGTTAGTTGTACTAACCAGTTAGTTAGTGGAAGACAATTTATGTGGAAGACAATTTATTAGGAAGGCATGGACGGGCAGGGGCAGCTCCTGCCCACGAGTCCATCGTGCTTGCCACTTCCACTGGTTGCCTTGCGTCTGCCTCGCACCTGCCTTGTGCTCCCGCCTTCCTTCCGCCTTCCGCCATCACACGTTGTGCTCCGCATGTCGCATGCGCATGTCACTGACCCGTGACTCAACATCCCGACTCATTCCAGACGCTTCATCTTTCCATCCTCCTCTATTACCGCTATCACAATGTAGCCAGCATCACCACCTGCTACCTAACGTCAGGTCATGTCCCAGCCTCGACCAGTACCAATACACGCGCCGCCATCGCCCGCTTTACACTCACCCACCAAATCTTCCCTACGACGGCCGAGCAGCGGAGCCTCAGTACAATCCCCAACGTCTTTAAACACCCGTGGTTTACTGCCATCCCCACATTTTGCAGATGAACCCATCATTGCTACGCATCAGCCTTCTCAGATTCGGCCCACCTCTTCCAAGGACCACCCGGAAATCGAATCTTCCGACCATGCTGTCGGCGACGAGGAGTCCTACACTGAAGATGAACATTTGGGAGACCATGACCAACACCCACCTACACTCCCGGACTCGTTTCAACCTTTCTTCACCTTGATCGAGGACAGCGTCACCAATGAGCACCACCATCCTACGGTCCACTATATCTTCGCTGATGACGACTCGGACATCATCTCTGAGGCTGCATGCCGGAGTCTCGAGGTTTTAGACCCTTCTCAAAGACTTCAACAGGGAGATAAGCCTATATCATCTCAGAACCAGGTTGCAGGGAATTACACCCTAGACCAAGATGTAGACGAGGACGGCAACACAATCGCTCGTCTTCCACCTGTCGTTCCAGGCGTCCGAGAACACTACCTCATCCTCGATGTACAACCACGTCCGGCACCCTTACCCCAGATATCACAGACCCAATCTCATGGCCTAGCACACATGCAAGGTCAATCCCAATCTATTCAACCATCTTCATCACCAGCACCGGTACACCCATCTACAACACCTAGCCAGCAGATCAATTCAGCCTTTAGTGTTGTTCAAGCCACAAGCCTCTCCGCCGAATGGCAAGTCCTCCGAACCAGAATCAGCACTGCGCCAACTATCGACGATGAAGACCAAGATGAAGGATTAATGCTGCGGATTGAAGGACGAGGAGATACACCGGCTGGCGGAGGAGTGGCTTCAAGTGGGAAGGACAAGGAAAGAGCCAAAGACCGTGAGTCCATGGAAGACATGATTGAGCAATTTCAAAGACGCATGGACGAGATCAAACAAGTCCTCGAGTCAGCCGCTGGCGTGGACGAATAGATAGGCACAATATCGCTCTGTGCCTACCAAGCACTTTCTCTGGCGCAACACCATGGGTTCGCCCATAACGACTATCATGAAATTTCCTTGCTGCATTCAAGGTGCCTAGGACAAAACACTTTACTCCGCTACGTTGCATTGCGTTGGATTACTTGTACCGTGTGGCTCTTGATCCCTATTTACATAGTCATAATGTTTATGAGACCAGCATAACTGCTCGTTCGCGACGCTTGCTTGCCGCCCTTAGTTTGGAGGTAATGCTTCCAACATACAATTTCTACTGGGGGTATCATATCTGTATCCTCCAACTCCATTGCCAATTTTCCACAGTCCACTTACAATCACCATCCCTTCTCAACCAAGCCAAAGGAGACTATGCAAGAACCCACCCATAGGTAGGTAGGTATATAAGACCTGCTCATATAGCCAGGAGAAAACACTGGACCGCCCTTTCTCTAGAGCCCAGACCCTTCCACCTTCTCTTATCCACCTCCCTCTCCCATCAACGCCACGCTTGACGATGCTGTCGTCTGTGACGTTTAGTCGCCACCATAGGAAAACCCACAAAGTAAAATAGAAAAAGGGAAGTATCTGTCTCCCGTGCCTTGGATCCCCTTGGATCCTGCTCGTTCTTGTCCAATTCACGAGCGTTAAAGTCACCGCTGTCTCTCTCAGATCCACCCTGTAAAAGTCGCCTTGTCTTGTCTTGTCTTGACGTTTTCTGACAATTTTTATTCGGGCGGACTGCTCCTCAACCTCCTCCCCACCCCTCCTCCTCCACCGACACTGACGTTGAAATTCTCGACTCCCATCGCGGCCGCCGAGGCATTTGCAATTGTGTTCCTTGTGGCGCGCGTCTGCTTCATAGGGAGACGGGACTCGACCACGGCGTTGGTGGTTGCATGGCGCTTCAGTGGCGGTTGACCGCTGGTGCCGCTGCCGAGGCTTTTGCTAAAGTCTATCAGCACGGGTTTATGGTCGGTTGTTGAGGTTGTGTCGTTGTTGGAGGTTGCGTTGTTGTTTGAGCTGGATACTGTTGTTCCAGTAATGGTGCCTATGTTGGATGAGGATGAGTTGGGACGGGCGATTAGGTTGATGTCTAGTTCTTTTAGGCTGTTTTTGGGCTCGAGCGGGAAGGTGATGGTATTGTTGTTTTTGTTGTTGTTATGATGGTTGTGATTATGTGGTCGAGCTGTCTTGTTGTTGGCAGCGTGTGTTGAGCTGAGGTCTTGGTCGTCGGTGAAGACTTTAGTCTTGCTTGGGCTAGGCAATTTGGATGGTGACATAGGAGCTTTCCGCGGCGATGTCTGCTTGCGTGGTGACCGGGCGGGTGTCTTCGAGTTCGACGGTGTCTTTGACGACATATTGGGATCTGGCAGGCCTCGACGCTTTGCAACGATAGAGTCGTGGTTTTGTGTTCGCGGTAGTGTTATCGGATATTGCCATTCACGCTTCTGGGGGTTTGTCCCGTGGGAACATAATCCGCCATACTTGCATCAGAGATTTCTGCTCGTAGATCTTGCAGTTGTAGTCTGGTGTCATCTTGAAGATTGCTAACGAGCTGCTGTACGCCTGTTGCTTGTGACTTGCAGTCATCATCAAAGGCATTGAACGCAGCACTCGATTCTCGTGCGTCCTTCTTTAAGTGCTCGAAGCCTTCCTGGGCATTCGAAGCCAGCTTGTCCAGACTTGTTATGCGCTGCGAGTGGTGGTCATCGTTTTGTGATCTAGCTCTCGTCACAAATTCATCGAGAGCTGCCATTTGAACCGCCATCTCATTGAGCTGCGCATCAACAATCTTCACTGTCTGCTCGTGTACCGCCTTTGTTGATTTCTGTATGGCGGTATTCCGCACGTTGACTCCCTGTTCCTGGTCAGCCTTGGGGTGAGAATTTCTGCCACCAGAATTACTTACCGTCCAATCGGCCTTCATCTTCGACTTCACTTCATCCTTCGATCGAATAACTCGTGCAAGAAGCTCGCCTTCCTGTATGTTCCACTTGTCCATTCCATCTCTATATGCATGATTGGCGGCTTCAAACTTTTCTGTCGCTTCAACAATATGACCTTGCGTGTTAATCAGCTTAGCAGCCATTCTCTCGTATTGTTGAGAGCTTGTAGAATCAATGAGTGCAAACATCTGTTCTTTCAGTCGGGCTCGCTCGAGCTCCGAGGCTTGACGTTCTTCTTCGATGATGGTCTGGATTTGGCTCGAGGTTGTTAGACTTGCCTCGATGTTCGCTCGATTTGCTGCGGCAAGCGCAAGTCGCAAGCTGTCGGCCTCTTCCCGTTGTGATGCTAGCTGTTGTGTCAAGTCATCAAACAATGTTTTGAAATCTTTACCCATAGTACTATACGATGAGTGTAGCTGGGTGTGGAATTGCTCCAGCTCCGAGATGACTTCGGCGGAGATCTTTGCGGCAGCTTGAGAAAGACCATTAAGACCTTCACCGACCTTCTCTTTGACCTCTTCCCGCAAAACCTTGATCTCTTCCAGCACGTTATTCATAGCGTCTTTTGCATCAAGGGATTGACTTTCGACGTTTTTGCAGCTTGCACTCAGTTCGGATGCCTTGGAGGTAATGAGATCGGCGGATTGTTCTAATCGGGCTTTCTCCTTCTGAAGAAACTCTTCAATCCTCTCAGAACCCGCAGCTATCATGTGAGAATGTGCAGTCTGAAAGCTTTCTATGCGCGAATCGATGATGTTGGAAACGTCAATGACTTTTCCGGTAGAACTCTCCCAGGAGCGACTGTTGAGAGCATGAAGTTCTGATCGCCTTCTCAATTTCGCTTCGAGCCCGCTGATGTCACCTAGGGATTGGCCAACCGTCGAAACTAATTCAGTGCCGATACCAAACAAAACCTCTTCAGTCGTCTGATGTGCTTCACGAAGAGCCTTTTCGTCTTCAAGCAACTCGTTTGTGTCGGCAAGAACGGCTTCTGCTTTTATTAGCACATCCTTTGTGCTTTCCAACGTGATCTGAGTCGCCTCATTATCTCGTTTTAGTAAAGTGAAGTTGTTGGTTAGGCTGAATAGCTCCTGGACTTTATTTCGAAGACTTGCTTCCATAGTCTCAATCCGAGCTTTTTGCTCTTCACTCAGAATCCGTCGAGACTCACTTTCGACTGTGATCTCTTCATATTGCTCGTTAGTCAGATACACACCATTTCTTTGTCTTGTAGCAATCAGTTCGCTCTTCAGCTTTTCGATTTCTGCTGTATACTCTTTGAGCAGAGTTTTCTTTGAGATTGTCGAATTGACTTGAGGTTTGTTTCTGATGTTCTTGGCCCGGAAGGCATAGTCCAGAGTCGAGATAGTTTCTTCCAGATTGCTCTTTGCAGGTGAGACGGTTGCGATGATGCATGTTTTCGTTCTTCCGCCCAGAGAATCTTGCAATAGTCTTGTCAATTTCGATTCCCGATAGGGAATATGTGAACTTCGGTCTACGAGGGCGTTGATAACGCGCCCTAGAGTAAGCAAGCTCTTATTGATCAAGCCAGCTTCTGCGGCTCTTTTGTTCTCTGCACCACTTCTTTGAATGTTCTCGCTGCCTGCCAAATCTACCAGGTTGAGTTTTCCCGCACAAATGTAGTCTTCCCCTGTCTCGCTCACTTTCTTAAGATAAGTCGTAATGGTAAAGACGGTATGACTCCGGGAACTGAGGTCGTTGCATTTTGTTGCAGCAACTTGTCGTCGGTAGCTGCCTTCCTGCAACAGCTTGATACCAGCAGCAGCAGTTTTGATATGACTTTCTTCCATTCCTTGAACCATTGTTGCTGTATGACTCTTTTTGCTGGCATCATCATAAATCTTGAGCTTCACTGAATCATCCGCGGAGAGCAAGTCTCTCAATTCCTCGTTGTATAGCTCAATAAATGAGCACTTGACCGAGCATTCAACTTCATCCGAGTCTAGTTTTTGGAACAAAGAGTAAAGAACTCGAGGGATGATACCTGCGGAGTCCGATAGGAGACCTAAAGTATCAGTCATATCCCCCGACATTGTATAAGTCTTCCCCGTTCCGGTTTGACCATAAGCGAAGATGGTGCAATTGAAACCAGTAAGCATTTCGTCAAGGACTGGAGCAACGACATCTTCGAAGATAATCGCCTGGTCCGCGGCTGGTGAAAATACTTTGTCGAACTGGTAGGTCTTGTTACTGATAGCATTGGGTCCCATGGACAGGTCAACAGTCTTTCCACGAACGCCGTTTGTGGATACGACGACACCACTATTCTCCCGAACCTCCCGGTCACTGCGACCTCGACATCTGACGACGACGTTGATGTTTGTTTCTTCTCCATGATCTTGTTCGAATTCTCGTTCTTTCCGCTTGGTACCTCCTCCAGGTGCACTGCTTGAACTATTGGACAATGCCGGCGAAGGCGCGCGACCCGTCATGGATGCATGATGACTGTTGAATGGTCGAGGAGGCGGGCGCATTGACGTGCGCGCAGATGATGTGCCGGCTCGATTGAAAGCCATCGTGAGTCAACGTGGAAACAATGGTGAGGTTAACACCGAGTATATGTGAGTGACAAAGACCTCATACCTCAGCGCATGTGGCAAAGTTTGTGTATACGACAGGGTATGGGACAGCGGATAAGATTCGGGATCTTGCATGCAACTGAAGGGGAGTTATCAGTGCGTCTTGGTGTTAGTGCCAGCTTTGTTTACTGGGAAGTAAACAAAGGCGTCCGGATAAACTTCGGTATCTGGGTTCATGTTTCTCCGCATCGAATACTCCGCCGTAATCAACGTCAGCCTGGAAAGCCTGAGCATGTGATTAGCCAGGCAGCGGCCCCCTATTGGCCAATTTCAACTACATGACTACTCCGTACTCATATGCCTGTTCGTCGTTCAGTAGATTCTTCACAAACCCGTGGCCTTCCAGAGCCTCGAAAACCTCATCAGCTATAGAAATCTCATCAAACGCCATGAACGAAACACTATCAAAACCCGTCGGCTCGCTGCACATTCAGCCAGAGAGAGGTTTGGGGTGGATAAGTAAGTCCCAAGACTTTCCTTGAGGCCTTCATGCCCCTACCTGCCAGGTGCATGCTCACAAACATAGCACTCGGATCGTCTTTGCATCACATTATCTGCAGGCTGAAGTCCCTGCCGGAGCAATTTCCAAGCATAGAGATATCTTACACGCCATCTACTCCGTTGTCGAACCCAGTGATTCTAAGTCTTCGACCCAATGGCTTGAGACTTCGCTTTGACGGTCCCGACCAAAGGCTGCGACTGATCGAGATCTTAGACTTTTCTTTGAACACTGTGACGTATAAGAACATTGACCTCGCTCGACGAATCAAACCTAGCGACGAAGGCAACCCGGATGACTCTTCACTAAGTGGACCATCCTTTAAGCATGTTTACAACCGTCTCTTTGGACCGACATATGCTGGAGAATACATTCAGCCCGGCCACGGTAAATCTTCAGGAACATATGTGCTCTCATACCCTGGGTTGGCTTTCACTTTTCCTGTCAAGCACAAATCATGGTCAGATAAGGTTGATTTTGTGTCATTATTATCTTCCACTGCAACAGGGCCTGCACTATCTATGGCCATCTTTTCTGGAAGCTCGTGGACAGAAGCTCGTACAACTCTATTTTCTAAAGTACCTACACTACCTCGAATGCCCATTCTCAGTGGGAAATCCAGCGAGGGCACACCTGATGAAGTTGAGGAAGTGAGGGTGTTTGGGGGTGGTAGACTGGAAGTAGTGAGACGGGTTCTTCCACCATTTAGCATGACGTTAAATGAGACCACACCACAGGACCTCGTAGCGGAGTTTGGACCGCCTGACGCCATTTATCGAAAGAATGACAGGAGAATATCAATTCATGCAGCTGGTAATTTAACCAGACGGCGGCCGAGCATCTCACCAGGACTGGACCCACAAGCAATCGACACCGATCAGTCGTCAATACAAAGTTACACCGAAGACTCTGACATCGATGCTGATAGCAATTCGGATAAAAGTGGAGAGTCAAGCGACGAGTGTTTCTACAACTACTTCAACCACGGGTTTGACATTCTGATATCACGACCAAACCCCACGTCCCCTCCATTTCCAGGCTCAGTGGGCAGCGAGTCCAACTTGACAACAGGTGCGCAACTGGTGGTAACCAAAGTCTTTCTGCATGGAAACATACCGGGATCATTCTCATTTAATCGACATCGGAGAAGCCGGTGGGTAATCCGACCAAGTGGAGAGAATCGGGGCAATGCCTTGACATCAGAGATGCCGTTTAATGAGATTTCAACTGCGCTCAAGGAGCTATGGCATGATAGCTACAAGGATGAGACCGAAGAGAAACAGATGCAAAGAGGAATGGTGTTAAATCGTGGCTGGGTAGAAAGCCCTGAGAGCTCGATAGAGCTGCTAGGTGATATGGAAGAAAGTCCGACACGAGAAACAGCGAATGACAGCCTGACGCTAGAAGGACCGGGAGGATTGAACAATACGGAACTATTCGGATTTCCTGGGCTACTATTTGAAGTGCTCAAGAATGACACGGTCAGCTGTTTGACAGTGTTCTAAACGCTGAGTACCTACCGTGTGCTCGGAGGCTGAAGAGGCCGATGACCTAGACGGTAGTTGAGACTTGAGCGCTCATGGACGACATGGGCTCCTAACCCCGATAAAGACTTGGTTAGCTAAGGATGCCGTAGCCAACTAGCCTAAGGCGGCCTTTGGGGCCTAAGGGCCTACAGAGCCTAGGCAGGAAAAGAAGGAATGTTGTGTGGGGAAGAGGAGAAGCCAGAAGCACCTATTATTCGGCCCTGGCAGTAGCGAGTCATAGTGGATCTTTCCAGCCCACCGCGCCCGTTCTTTCCCTCTTTGCCCATTCATTAGCCGCAATGGCAAAGGCATTTGCAGTCACTGGCCACTGGTCAGTCAAGGTGCAGTGAGTGGCAGTCACCCTCGCTCCCTCTTACGCAGTCATAGTCGCACCTTCCCACTTTAACCCTGGCTTCTGGTTCGTGCGTCCATCCTTCCTTCCTTCGTTCTTCAATTCCTTCCTGCCCTCCAACCTCCAACTTGACTTTGCGATCCCACCACGCACACATCTTCAGACGAAACTCTTCACAACACCACAAACCTCGTTTTCATTCCCCATACGAGGGGGTAACGGGGTTCTCTTTCACCATATCTCTTGTCCATGTATTCATTCTCTTTCAACGTCACCTGCGTCCAGGCTTTGTCTGCCTCGTCCCACTCCTAGCGAAGATGCTTGCCTATCACTACCACTGCTCACCCTCCGCCACAAATACTCCAGGTAATGCGCCTGTCCTTTCACTACCTTGCGTCTCATCAGCTGTCACCACCTGTCACTACCTACGCTCGTTTGTTACCTGTGAAGCTGGGCCGAGTGCTAACCGGTCACATGGATTCAGTTGTAGCACTTGAACCACGCACTCCTCAGCTCCACCACACATGAACCCACGCATGATCTCTTGAACACACGCCAGAACCATACACCAAAGATTCAATTCCAGATCGACAACATGCGCCAACAGCACAAGAAGAAGACGTCGCAGTCGTTCTTACGTTGTCTGGTCGATGACACCATCTTGACCAGAAACTTTCCAGAAATCGAAGCATGGGTTTCGCAAGGTCTTCTTGTCTTGATCGTCCCGCTTTACAGTATGCCTACCCCGTTCAAGTTCACGATCGCGCCTTCTTGAGGTTCGCGTGAGCTGGTGCTCTGTTCCGTCTCAATTCGCTAATGTTTCAGCACTTGAACGTCTTCATGTTCTGAAGAAGGACTCGTCCCAGATTGGCCTCAATGCGCGCAAGGCTGTCAAATTCCTCGATCGTTTTACCTCATCCAGAGGCGACTTAGCCCACGATCCTGTCACTCTACAAGGTCCTGACGACCAGTACCCGACCTGGGCCGAGGTTGAGGCACATTACAAGAATGAAGCGCTAAAGGCTGACGACTTTACAACCACGGAAAACCGATTGCCTGCTCTGGACGCCAAGCAGGAAAACAATGGCGAGCTAGTCATAAAATCCAATAACGCAAACACCGGCGCTTTATCACAACTTCTGTTGGACCGACTCAACTTCGCCAAAGACCCTACCGTGGCGTCGCCTGCTTCGACTCCACCTTTGTCACCTTCATCTTCCGGACCACAAAGTTCCAAGACCAGCCCCGAAGTGAAGTCTGCCACGATCATCAGGCACGACAAAGTCCCTGTTCCTTCAGCATTAATGCCTCTACTGAACCCTGTGGTCTGGTACATGCATGAGAAAACGGCGAATTCAGCAGACAAATTCTTCCTTCTGACGAATTCTGCAGACACGATCCATCTCGCCCGGGACTTTGCGATTCCCACGAAGAATATTCACCAGTTGAGAAGCGCGTTAGGCATGGATGATGCAGCAGTCAAAGCTGAGGATAATTCCAATCAGGAATCTGCAAAGAGTGTATCAGAATCAGAGCCTAAGACTCTATTCAGTTACGACGATGTCGATAGCGACGAAGACGAAGAAGTGGTGTTTAAACCTCGTGGCAGAGGTTCGAATCCAAATTCCGTCAACGGCAGAGGGCACGGACCCAACAGAGGACGAGGCAGAGGAAAGGATTTCCGAACCCCTCGAACATCGTTCAGTACCCCTGCCCAACCTGCCCCTGCGAAACCCCAGATCCCGATTGAAGAGATTGATCCAGATTCATTTGATAGGGGTGGTTTTAGTCGAGGAAGCACTCCCCTTGCCAACGTTGGCAATCACACTCACGGTTCGTACAACAACCCCGAGGATTCAGTCAGCGTGGCGTGAATGGCCAAGGAGGACGAGGTGGAAACTACGCTAGAGGTGCCGCACGAGGAGGTGACCGGGGAAGTGCACGTGGAAAAGGCCGTCTGTTCGTGCCTTAGACCTTTCGATTCGTTGCAGGATCTCTCTCTCCTGCGACTTTATGTCACCAACAAATCACGGCTGCAGTCATCGTTCGACGACATAGATACGATCGTTCCCTTGGCAGAATCAAAGTCGAAAAGCTACCAGGGTCGCATGCATCTCGTACGCGTACGCTCACGCAGTGACTTACAAGCATAACGATGTTGCACAAAGCTTCCATCGACGCAAGCCCAATTGACGCGAGTCTTCAACCACACGGGTTCTTCCGAACACCAATTTACCAAGCCACTGTCTAACAGCTGGTCGAATATCGGATCCACGACTGGCAATTTCCGGACTTGACAGCGAATTTTCAAGACTGGTTCAATATGGCCAACAAAGGCGATACACGGAATGTATTCCGGATGCATAGCTTCACTACGCTAGGTGCTTGGTCGGACCCAAACGTGCGACAGCCTGTTCACATTCATTTAGCATCATCAGGTTGTGTTATTGTTTTCAGCATGGGCCACTTCACCCATTGACTTCACAGCTGGCCCTGGCCTCGACTGGAACTACACTTTGTGCTTTGCAATGCACGATTGTCCAAAAGACAGCCATGGGCTTGTGAAGTTCGGCGAATCGAAGTGGTCTATTATTATTCTTGCGTAAACAGTGCGCCTTCATTCATTGAATAGCATTAAGAATCAGATAGCTTCAGCAATCAATTGTCTTCTTTTTCTATCTGAGAGAAGTGAACTCGTGACAAGTCATGCAAGCGCAGGAGTCAGGTTAGTCTGCCATAACTTCTGAAACCTAGCCAGAGTAGCGCTTTGAAACGGTACACAAGACGCTCAACCACATTTTGAAAGACTCGTCAATCATCAATCGTGAAATGATGAAGATCAAGGATAGATCTTTGGTCTCCAGGTCTATTCCACTTATTTGTCCGTGTCATTATTCACACTTCTCGAACCCGCCTCAGCCTCTTTCAGGAGCGGGCACCACACCAAGAACTTCAATCTGAAATCACGGGGGTTGGCGGTGTCGCGGCGACGTCGGTGTCACTGTCATCGCGCTTCTCATTGGCCAACGCAGGTTTAGCTAGAGCAGGGCCAGGTTGTGCGACGTTGAGGGCGAAACTTGCGATAACTATCATCCTGTGTTGGCGTCAAGAAGGACATATTGTCAGTTGAGCGTTCGTGTCTTAGGTTTCTTACATGATCTCATGAATTGGGAAGGGTAGGGGGTCGGGGCGGAAGGACTTGTGTTGAAGTAGAATAAGTGTGCGACTAGTTTAGAAGGTATAGGAAGTGGGGTGGTCACATACACGCTTTCCAAGGCGATGAAGGTGGCTTGATCGTGGAACAAATCGCCTTTGTAGCCTTCCTTCAACTCGGCGATTCGGTAGCAGCACCGAATGAAGATGCAAACTGCCGATAGTGTGAGGAATAAGAGAAAGATCTGGAATTGCCGAATCGATAAGGGATTTTGATCGTGATGTGTGTGGTGGGGATGTGAGTGGTGTTGGTTGTCATCGTCGCCATGGGCGAGTTCTTGCACAGCAGCATTATCGCTTGCTTCAGGCCTGGCAGCTGTATTGGATGGGGTAGAATTCTCAGTGGCCAGCTCTGGCGATGCTAGTGATGACGAAGCCGACGTAGGGATGGTGGACTGCTGCTTCAAATGCTTCTTCCAGTATCTCACAGCGTAGTCTATGGCCAATGCAAAGAAGATTGTCAAGGTGATGACCTGGAAGCCCAGACCTGCAAGGGTGGAGTTGATACCGGCGGTATTAACGCCGATTGAGACACTTGAGACACCACCACCTGCAGCTTGAAGAACCAGAGAGAGGATGTCGCATGGGATGAACAGGTAATAGATGAATTGAGGTCGGAAGCGCGAACAAGTTGAACATAGGCGGTTGATAATCTGGCTCAGCGTAACGTAGATGGCGGCGCAGAAGAAGGCAGGCGACAGAGTTATGATGACTATGTCAACGGAGAGATTTGGTTAGATATGGTGGAACGAAACGATAGACTGTTTGTGAATATCCATGAAGCAGGGACGTAGATAGGTAGGTATGGGCGTTGTTGAAAGTTGTCCGAACCATAAGAAACATGGGAGAACATACCTATCTGCATGATGAAGCCGTTGAAGCTGAAGGGATTATAATACATGATGATTCTTCCTGCATACCCGATGATTTCCCCTAGACATCCGAGTATTATGGCGCCGGCGAAGAACCAAGTCTTGTTTTTCCATCCTTGATAGATATGAAGGATGAGAGAAATGGCGAAGAAAGCAAGAAAAAGAGCGTTGGCTGGAAGACTGGGCCTGTATGCGAGGATACTCCAAACCACACTGCAAAGGTCTAGTGTACATGTTGTGGAAGGGCCATATGCTTGCCAATCGAGAGGAGGGTTGGTTTCGTTGTAATATGTGCCTTCCATTGTGAGAGATTTAGTGGTGTATGGCTGGAAGAAGAATGAAAGATATTGATAAACTTGAAGGTCTCATGGTCTTGAAGGTCAAGGGGAAGATCCAAAGATTTTTGTATAGCCGTGGACCTGCCGTGTATTGCTAGTTCTCAGAGCTAGGTGGCAGCGAGGATATGTAGCCAACGAGAGATGATTGGTAGGAGGCTTCTCCTCCTTGTACAGAATAGATGGCAGATGCACTGGCGTGATCCCGTTGTACATTGAGAAATATCGCACGCCCCGTTTCTTGAGGCTGAAGATAGCTACTTAGGATGGTTAGAAAACTCGCTGGCCCGGCCTTGCGCCAAGTTCATGCTGAATCGACTGGACCAGGCGCACCATGTGTCCAGAAGTCGGGTCACCGTCAGTCCACAAGAAGCCTGGAGAGTCCACATGCTCACAGCTCTTCGATTTGGGTTCGTGGCTGCGGCCCAAGGCGTTGAGAGGCTGCTAACAAGGTCGATGCTTAGCTTGATATGGAAACCCGAGCCTCGCTAGTCAGTCGCTGAATTCGTGGTCGGTCAACGACCAAAGGTAAAGTGGAGTTCATTTCTCAGGTCATCGTCATCGAGATGATGGAACAAAGGAATTGGATTAAAAGCTTCAGCCATTGATCCCGTGCCGTTGACGATGTGGATGGCCCCACTGGCCCATCGCACCTGCCTCGATAGACAACAAAACAAGAAGCGGTGTTGCCCTGTTGCCCAATTGACTCAATCAAACAAGGGAAGGAACAAAGCCAGAACGGTCAACCGTCGGTCGCAACTGCGCTCTTGGGAATTGTCCGTGGCAGGCGGGAAGGAGCCCAGCTCGTGGCAGTCAAGCCTCCTTCAGCCAGAGGTAGACGGAAGAACTGACTAAGTCATCGGTCGGCAATGCGGGATATGAAATCCAAGATGATTTGCAGACGACGTCTAGCCTGGGGATTTGGAGACTTATCGTACCTTCGTATTCAGATGGCGGTATCAATGCTTTCCCATTTGACCACGGGAGATCTGTTCGTGGCGGGCGTAAAAGGGCTTAAAAGGGCTGTTTTTAGAGGGCGATGGAAAAGCTGAGGGAACTACCAGGGACTAATGACGACTAAGGAGCCTGAGGCAGACGCCAAGCCTCTCTTGATTCGTCCGCCGAAGACTTGCTCATGTCCATTTATCATCGTGCACCACAGTCTAAGCCCAAGCACAACCGCCTCCTCCGATACACCACGAATAACTCACCACTGGCTCGGGTTGGCGGGTTGCTATGGTCCATCGAGATTGGTGATCCAATACAACCGACCCTCCTCGAGATGCATCTGGTGGTGGAATGGAGCCCTCCTTGGTATGCATCTCTACCAACAAAGCTGTCTCGGCTGTGGCTGCAAACCTGGGCCACACCAACAAAGCATCAATCCTTTAGCTCCAGATTCTTGCCAGTATCTCCAGCCAATATAGCGTCAATCCTCACAGTCTGTGTATTGCTCGGGATCGCCGTGGAGTCTCCAAGTTCGCTCCTTGTTGGCACAGCCTGGCCATGCCCAAACCCAAATCTCCTGCTATAGCGGTTTGCTATGTCCACGAGTTTTGGTTATTTCGGTGTTGGCAATTCCCTACACTTGACGCCCTTGGCCAACCGCCATTTGGAGGCTAAGCCTAAGGTTCACGCATTTATGCTTTGTTGTCCAGTCCCAGCCATGGCCGGCCTGATGAATGCAGGTAGGTCCTGTGGTTGATATAAGATATCCAAAACGTCTTCTATGATATTCGTACGCCAACTGTGAATAACAAAATCCGAGTTTTGAAAGCAGATCTATAATACATATCACAGGTCCTACTCTTCTGTCCCGTGGTTTTGCACTGGCAGTGTCGATAATACATCCACAGTCATATACTTCCCCATCCCCTGATCTCTACGCCTTCCTTTGTCCTGCCTTCACCCTTTTTCAAACCATCATACCCCTTTGCTCGAGCCTCCACCATGGTTGCAGCAAGCGGCTTGACCATCTTTCTGACAGGGACGACTGGCTTCCTCGGAAAGGTCGTTCTTGAAGAACTTCTTCGTCGTTCCGAGGAGTACAGCCTAGCCAAGATCATCGTCCTGCTTCGACCATCCAAGTACGGGGACGCAGAGACCAGATTCTCAAAACAAGTTGCTTCCTCTCCCTGCTTCGAACACTTGACCATCGAATGGAGACACCTTGTTCACGTCGTGGAAGGCGACCTGACTGATGAATATTGTGGTCTGAATCTACCAACCCGGCGGCAAATTCTTCCTCAGATCACCCATATCATCAATTGCGCTGCTTGTGTAGCATTTGATCTTCCACTTGCCGACGCCGCGAAAGCGAATGTTGGCAGTATCCTGAACCTGCTACAGCTTGCCAAAGCTTGTACAAATCTACAAAATATAGTCACCACGTCGACCAGCTATGTGGCACCGCACTCGGAAGGTCGAATCTACCCTAGAGTTGCATCTCTCCCATACCCCGCCATGACCATGTATCAAGATATTCTTGCCAATCGAGCAGACGAGAAGAAGCTACTACGGCAAACCGGCTATCCAAACACATACACTCTGACCAAATGCATCGCCGAGCACATCTATCTGTCTTTCGAATCCTCCCTGCCGTTGTGTATCGTACGACCAAGCATCATCTCTTGTGCCTGGCGATACCCAGCTCCCGGGTGGATCGACAGTAAAGCTGCAGTGGCAGGATACATTGCATTAATGGGCGCTGGCTACCTTCGAGTGGTCGATGGACAAAGAGATACCGTTCTCGACGTGGTCCCTGTTGATGTGGTTGCAAATGATATCATCGATCAAGCTCGATTAATTCCAGTCTCTATGTTTGACTGGTCAGACAACAGCAGTGAAGAGACGCTTATTCCCAAACATGAACATTCGATTGTGCATTCGGTGTCAGGGTTGCGAAACGGCCTGTCAAATGGTATGCTCACATCCACCGCAGTGACATACTTTCAGACTTTGGAGACTACTGCCGCTGGTCGAAAACACCTCCGACGCCCAGAGGTAGTCTACCTGGGCAAACGAAACTTGAGCTTCCACTTTCACGATATCAAGTCCCATCGACTTCCATTATATCTTTCCAGCTTATATCTCGACATGATTCAGAACAAGAACTTGGCAGATAAGACACGAATACTCTCTCAGGTGTTGAAGAAAATCAACAAGATCTTTCCTTATTATACCCATCGTACGTTTGATTTTGAGCCTGGCAAGGCCTCCAGCGTATTAAATCCGACCTTGGGCAATTCAACCCAACATCAAAAAGAGTTTACACCGCAGCGGTATGCAGAGGTTATCTGCCACGGAGTGAAGGAATATTTACTGAAAATCTGAGCCTGCCAGCCGGATACCTTCATTTCGATTCATTTGAGTTAGATTTCCTTTTGTCGATAGTTATGTGCACACGCACTAAAAGACTACATAGGGTGAGGAGTACTTGGCTTCGTGTAATTTGACAATTTACTATAATCAAGAAACCACACGCAGCTCCTTTCTCGTCGCAGCCTCAAGGATAACCCCTGCTAGCGACAAGGCTAAGACAGAGGTGCGCCTACAGTGACTGAGTCGTTCCGTAGAAAACGTACGGTGAACCACTAGCGTAGTTCTTGACCCTGACGACTCGATTCGGAAGCCATCAACTTTTCTGAACATGATCAGCCGAAGCTCGACCAAATCAAAGACATACACCACAGACAAACTCGTCTGCATCCCGACGCTTGCAAATCTCTCAAGACTAAAGTCCCATATCACCACTTTACACCTGTTGTCTTCAACGTATCCCCTTCTCACCCCTTCCACCTCCGATTCTCAGTTCACCAACTCCGGAGACGAAATAAACCCAGCAACCTCGAGCCTGCAGGATTGAAAATCCCACGTCCGAAACCCCTTCAAGATGTGGACGAGGACTCTCACACTGCCACTGCGCCTCGCACGCCTCCTACCGTCCATTCGCACAAGCAGCAGTATCAAACCCAGCAGTAGTAGCAGTGTCATCAGCAGCAGCAGCTACAAGTTCTTCTCCTCCAGCGCCGCCATCACACCACCCGCAGCATCCTCCACAGCAGTAACGACACAAATACCCCGACTCCAGACTGCGAGGCCATGTCTGCACAACCACCACCACCAGCATACGACACCCTCACATGTACATAGCCACACGCATCTGCAGACGCGAGGTATGAAGACACGGTCGAGCGTGAAAAGGTTATGTGACGGATGCAAGGTATGTTTGTTTGCTGTTCACCCCAATTACCGAAAAGTGCGATATCCACATGAGAATGAACAATCCCCGAGTCGATCAGCCTGGAGAGGCTCCGGGAGGATTCTCTGTCCTTCCACCCCGCGTACACAACACATTTATTGCGACATGATCTGTTTGATGATGTCCGTTGCCGAGTAGAAGCTAACGAAGTCTGAAAATCTTAGCCCGTCCGTCGCAAGAACCGCGTCTTCATCATCTGCAGCAAGAACCCTAAGCATAAGCAACGGCAAGGGAAATAAAATGGTCTAGCAGGCTATCTGGCAGTGCGCATTTGCGGGAACCGACCATCCAGGACAGAGCAGTAGGATGGTCTGGTTGGCCCGGTTGAGGATCCTCATCTCGGCATCTGATCATCTCTCGCAGCCTGTGCATTGATGGAGGAGCAAGTGCCGAATTGGGGATTTGCCGTCATTTTGGACAAGATACCTACCATGTCGAGCTCAGCGCGCTTCCTTTGGCGGAATGTCATCACCATGCTTCCTGAACAGGGACATTAAGATACGATTTACAGAAGATATCCCCTCCCTCAGGGCCGTTTGTCAATCTACACCCACCGTACAGCTAGGTCCACCCCCGACCTCATGGCCCGGTGCAAAGGAAAGGAAGTCGCTTATGCTGGGAAATTCACATGTGAGATGCCCCGCGGTTGGTGGAAATTCGTCCTCTCGGACATTGTAGCAAAGCCATGGCTAGACTTGTAGCTCTGTGGAGGGGAGAATTTCAAGGATTTGTACATTACGCCTCAAAGGCTCATTTGGACTCATAGGGCGAATGGGTGGATTTTATCAGCATGTACGATTCAGTACTTCTCCATTTTGAGGGGATCTCGGAGCGGGAACGCGCATCCTTTGGACGCGATATAAAATGGTATTTGACCTGATTTCCACTCATCTCAATCAAGATTCGATTTTGTCATCAAGGTCCAGCATAATGCTCAAACGCTCTCCTGTGCTATAGTCAGACCATACATGGACCAAAGCAGCAATTTTTCACGGCAAAGCAATCCGTGAAATTTTGACCCCATTACAGTAGGACAATGCCAATACCACCTCTTTTCGACTCGTCCGGTAGGTTCTTGGCATTGATTCCGGCGTTGATGGGTTTCGTTCTCCAGTTGTAGAGATAGTGATGCAGGTGGCCATCACCAGCTCCGAATTTTAGCTGTTCCAGGAATAGAGGGTTGTCATGCAGCGTCAAGGCATTGAATACATCAAACTTAGCCTAGACGACAGTTAGCGATCTGATTCATGACAGCGTGGAACATGCAATATACCTTCTTCGCCTCGATCAGCAGATCATTGATCAATACGAGTAGTCTCTCCTTCAAACCTTTCTCCTTCGGATTGAAAGCTTGCTCGGAGGCGTAGTAGTACAAATAAGCGGCTCGGATCTTGTCGTGTTTCTTTCCTCCAATAACAGTACTTTCTAAACAATAGAAGCTTCCAAAGTCTGTGATCTTGCCGTCTTCTTCCACCACGAATGACCAAACGACTTGCTCCTCAGGTGTCTGAGTGTTGTAGAACCAATGCTTAATTTCTGCTTTGCTAAATTCCTGTGTGAGCTCAAACCGGGTCAAATATCGTGTTAGAAGATCGTGTACTGCGTCAATGTCCTTCTCCTGCATCACTCTTAGTCCTTTCGTGCTAGTGGTGGTAGGTAACTGATTGCGAACGACCATCTTGGCTTGTGTACTGTTAGGCGGTAGAGGTGAAAAGCCAACTTCATAAAGTTTCAACCAATCAAGACTTCGATGGAAATATCGAGCACTTCCTACTGGGGTGGGTAAAATGGCACCACCAGTATAGATTGCCTGATAAATGCCATCCAGATGACATCTGCGAGTTACCTCCTTAATAAGCACAGGCGCTAGTCGTTTAGATCTCAATTTCTTGTGCACACACATAAAATTGATCTCGACAACATCCAGTACATTTTCTCGAATTTTGAGTTTGATCGGAATGCCGAAGATAGAAGCAACCAGAAGACGACTTGCACCTTTGGCACGAACACCTATATGCCAGCTCTTTTTCCACTCGGGGATTTGAGAGCCCAATCCAAGAAACGCGCAGAATAGTTGAAGCGAAACATGGCATGATCATCCTCGACATAGTGTAGAGAGAGAAGATTGTAGACCTCTTTTACCTCTGCATCGTCGTTCAAGTCAAGTTCAACCCACTCATACCCTTCTGGTAAAGGGGCCGGTTCTTTCGGAACGAGCTCTGGTATAACTGGCTTGATGGGGCCATCAGGCGTTTTCCCATCACGCTTCTCGTCAAAGCGAATGACCGGCTGTGTGCTCCAGAACTTGTATGAGGCCATGTCTTTTTGATTCTTGCCATTAAGAGACAACCCGGTAAGCAGCTGAGAGACATCCAGCTTCTTCAAAACCTCTTGCGCCTTGTCAGGGGACAGGCCGGCCAGTTCACCTTTGAGTGAGGGGTTGATATCGAGGAGAGTCTTGATCGATTCTTCAGACAATTTAGAGGCAGGCTTGGCTGATGAGGTGGAGGACGAGGCCTCGGCAGATTCGGTAGACTCAGTCGGTTTGTCTCCAGTAATGGCGGATACCAATTTGGACTTCTTAGACCTCTTCTTCTTTTTCTTCCCTTTTGAGGCGGTTGAAGATGCAGGATCGCCTGGACTGGCCGCGGAGGGCTCTTGTTGCTCTTCATTTTCGGATTCGGACTCGAGGTGTTCCTCTAAGGGAGCACCGACGGGGTGTGATTCAGCCATAATGGAGTCCGGAGAGAGAGGTCGTCGTAGAGGGAGTGGATTGAAAGAGGGAGGTAATGTGGTGGGATGCACACAAAGAAAGTAGGCAGGTGAGGGGTTTCCTGGGTGATTCGCAGGCGAGAAAAGTGTGGGGCAGGGCAATTGGTGTCAGATATCAATAAGTGATAGAGTGGTAGAGACTATGGGGACAAGAGTGAAGAATGATTGAGGCGGGTCATGGGCGCAAGTCGCTTGTAAATGTAGTTTCTTATGAGCGTGGGACAAAAGCGAAGTTGACATTGTGGACTTGAAGTTGGTTTTCGGCAGAAACCGAGGATCTACGTCAGACGAGGCTTCGATCCAGCCTTGTCTCGGGATGTGAAGGCTCCGCGAGGCTCTTGCTTGGGTGACGCCAGATCTCACCACGAGTTTCGCCCTAACTGTGCAAGTCTCATTTGCGATTCCAAATGTGTCCTTGGCTGTAACTATGGGAAGAACATAGCGTGACCAAACTCTGAATGTATCATCCAGTGAATCCCGGACAGAGTTCAGGAAATAATAAGCCTTCCACAAATGCCTCAGAACAAGATATATGTGGGGAATCGATGAAGATGATGACTGTAGTACTTTGTCTCAGGCGCCTCTGAAGGGCTAACATCAGAGGAACAACAAGAGGAGTCATTCTGGTTTCATTCTGGTTGATATGCAAATTCCTCCTTCGCCCACAGCCTCGGGCTCCAAGTCAAGAGGTTGGCCTACCAATCACGGGCAAAAGGCTTCGTGTCGCGGACATGATTTCCACTGAGCTTAACTGCCACCCCCACTAAACTCAACTGAGGTCAACCGCCTAGAGCGGAGGCATTTGTGCCCTGGTCGCCCCGGAAAGGTTACCATAATCATCCTTAGGGGCTCAGTCGACGCCCGAGGCTTCGAGTCAGACTAGCCTATCTGCCCTAAACTATTGGCGGCAAAGGTCACTGAATGACTGTTTCCCCTCACTTGATCAGTGACTTCCACAGGCTGGCACCTGCTTGTTAGGACCCGCCCCTCGCCCCTCGCGCCTTCCTTGGAATCTTCACCTTGTCCCGCATCTTCCCCAGGTTCGCAGAGATCGTATATCATCTCGTAAACCCCTCGCCTCCTGCCTTCTTGAATCTCGTATATCCACCTGTCTGAGGTCTACTTGGCGTGGTCATCGCATCTTGTCATAGCAAAATGGCCAGCCTCATACCAACAGATCGGAATCCTCATTCTCGTCCGTCATTGCGAACCCTTGATCCCTGGCTCATTCCACAGGAACACACTTTCACACCACCCAAACCACATTCCTCTCGAAGAAAATCTCACCTACCTCAACAATCAGCCCTAGACACCAGCTACAAACCTGTCCCTCGGAAACCTCAAAAGTCTCTTCCATCACAGCCTGACCCATACCAGCCTTTCTTCATTCCTGAGGAAATCCTCTCAACTACTACGCCTTCCCCGCAGTCAGAGAGTAGACTGCTTCAATTACCACCCGAAATTCTGACCAACATCTTCAAACAAGTTCGAATCCCGTACTTCCAAGTATGTCTGGCTCTCACATGCAAGACCATGAGTCAGATAGCCTCCGGCAAGAATACAATGTCCAAGTGGCGTGGCTATCGTGATAAAGATGGTCTGTACCGGCTGCTTGAGAGGAACAACTATATTCCCCGTACTTTCAGACTATGTAGGGGATGCTTCACTTTTGTTCCACGCAGTGAGAAGTACTGGGAACAAAAACTCAAATCAACAGAATACGATAGCAAAGATATCTGTTGGTGTGACATCTTCAATTTCTTCACCTACCAAGACATGACAAGCTCCCAGCATCGTTGTCCGAGATGTGTTGCACACAGATATACAGTCCATTTCAGTCAAGCTAGGTATGAGATCGACAGGCGAGCGAGAGAGAAGGGTGAAATCAACGAGAACGCCATCGCTTGTCCAGAGTTAGACAGGAGAATTGACAAGCCCTGAAGATCACCTACGGATCTATGCACAACCTCGGAAACCACTATGGTCCTCATAATAGTTAGCAGGAATCCGAGTTCCATGGCAGGCTTCGCCGCCCTCGAGCAGATCAACAGTCCTCCAAAAATTCACTAGCAGCGAGTCCGCAATCCATGTGCAGGGAACGGAAGGAGCGCTGATTGTCAATAAGGACATCATTAGGTCTCATGGAAGCCAAACCGCTGAACTCAGGAGCTGAAGATCTCGCCCAGAATTGATGCACCCGAAACCCGCTGACGATGCGTGTTGGGAGAATCTCATGAACATACTGTACCAACAACGAAACCAAGTCCAGGATCCAAAAACGAGCTCTTTAGCAAATACAAAGTGTGGAGCTTGACGCGATATGAGATCGGATCATCGGACAACAGAATCAAGCACGGAGGACATCTGTACATTTCTTGGTCTTCATGACCGGATACTCTCGAGATCCCAAGGCAGACAGGATTGTCCATGCCTACATAGATCAAATCTACAGAATCCAGCTGTCCTATTCTTTTCCATGCTGTAGCACCCTACGTTTTGGTCCTCTTCCGCGTCGTCCTGCCCTGGGACCTGCCTTTTGGCCTCGTGGCCCCAGATTCATTTCCATCATCATTATTTTCATCATCGTCGCCATCATTTTCTTCGTCATTATCGAGATCAGCCACTACCACATCCATTTCATCGTCCTCATTCTCGCGCTGTGTTGTTTTTCTTTTCCCCTTCCTTGCGCCCTTCCCCTTCCCCTGTCCCCTTGCAGCCACCCTTCTTGATCTCCTCGATACATCCTCATCCCCGACCCCACCCGTCTCTGTATCCTCATCTGGCACATCAGGCTCGATGCCATCATCGACGAACGCCGGGTCCGCCAACCCTTCTAGATCCACGTCGTTCTCGACATCGCCGTCATCGACAAGATCGCCACCCCCTTTCCTCCTCCTCTCCGCCTCGCCTCTTAACCTCTTGAACGCGTTCCTCATCCTCCCGCTCTCCTTGCCCGTACGGTTGCGCGGCGCCATCGGTTCTTTCACCCCACCGAGTCCTCCAGCGATACTTTCGCCGCCAACCGCCAACCCACTCGCACTGCCACCACCACCGCCAGCAGCGGTATTCCGCCCTCCAATCCCTCTCCCCGAAGTAACTCCCACACCGACCGCGCCGGAGAAGAACCTCGTGATATTGCTCTGTGTGCCCTCCAGCTCGCGCTTATTCATATCCCTGATGACCGGGACGAGGACTTCGTCGGTTCGATCCTGGCTCCACCCGATGGTGGCCATGAGATAGCCGCGCAGCTTGTCGAGGTCGGGGACACCCCACTGGAACGGCTCGGGGTTCGAGTCGACCTCTGGATTCAGATATGCATCGTCAACTCGGACGTCGGGAAACCCCGGGGCAAGAACAGGCGTTTCTGCACCGTGTTGCGGAATTTGCGGCGGAACGACGTCGTGAGTTCCCCCTCCAGGTCTTGCGGTCGGCCGAGTTGGATCTTGGTGCACCAGTCGCGGAAGTCCTGGAGGGTGGGGAATTCGGTGAGGATTTCGAGCGCCGTCACGGGGCCGACGCCGGGGATGCCTTCGGTGTAGTCGCTTCCCAGCAGGTGCGCGAAGCGGATGAGACGGCGGCGGTCCAGGAGGAATTCCTTCTCGAGTTCGCTCGCCAGGTAGCACTCGACGAACTTGGCCGCGTTGAACATGTTCTTGTAGATGCGCGTTCCGCCGAACAGGAAAATGTCGCTGTCGTCGGTCACAATGCCGTCGACTAGCCCGAGACGCACCAGTTCCGCGCATTGTGCTTCCGCTTCCATCGGCGCTGTGATGTAGGGGAGACCGAAGAGGCGGAGCAGCGCTTGGCATTCTTGCACCATGGTTTGTGTGACTTCGTCGGCGTCGCGTCGGTCTTTCTTCTGTTGGTTGCGCAGCTGTTTGAGTTCTGTCTCGTAGTCGCGCATCGATTGTTCGGTGCTGCTGGGTTTGGGGTTGCTGGTGAGAGAGTTGGCGAAGCGTGTGTGTTCTTGGGCTTCGATTTCCAGTTGTCGGATGAGTTCTTCTTCGGATTCAGAGAGGTATTCGAACTCAGGTTCGTCAGGTGCGAGGAGTGGTTGTGAAGCAGGAGGTTCCTCTTCGGAGATGAAAAGATTGTTGTCGGGGTTGGAGACAGTGCTCTCCTCTGCTCGGAGCGGAGTGTGTGTTGGAGGAGCTTGCATTTCTACATCCTCAAAGTCTTCTCCTTGGTCATCGTCTTCATCCTCGTCTTGCTCGAGTGCGGCCGGCTTTGGTGCAGAAGGCTCTGTCAGAGCGTTGGCTGGAGGTGTGTCCTCAATGGTACCGAGGGATCCTGGGCTATCCGGTTGCCCATGTTCAGATTCACTCCAGTCGACGTCCTCAATATCACTCCCCTCGTCCACCTGATCATCGTTGGTGTCAGGCACTGGTTCAGGCACAAAGTTTGGTATGCTGGTGGGTTTAGGAGGTTCAGCTTGAGCCACTTCGGCAACTTCGCCCATTTTGATCTCTTGTGATTCATTTTCTGCTACAATTTGGCGTGCCAATTCATAACGTTTTTCACGTTCCTCGTCACGCTTGCGGCGTTCGACATCCTCAGAATCATCGTCGCTGATAGTCTGGACAGTATTTTCTCCAGCGAGATCTATGAGTGATGCTTCGGCTTGACTTGGCAGAAGCGAGTCAGCAGCAGCATCTTGGGTTGCTAGAATTGAATCTCCTGATGCATCATCGTCCACATCGTCGTCAATATCGATAGGGACCTGACTCGTTCCGTTCTCAGATTCCTTCTCAAGGTCAATAACCTCTTTTGTATTCTGCCTTCGGATCCGTTCTCGTATCTCCACGTCTCTCCGCTTGCGATTGAAGACATGCTCTTCGTGATCTTCATCAACGTCCACAGTATGTTTTAGATCCTTGGTACTCGGTGCGGCATCAAACCAAGCCGGCATTGGTTGAGGAGGGCGTTCTTTTCTAAATGCGTCCTCTCCTAGGTTCCGGTCGAACCCTCCAGATAGATCTTCCTCGATCTTCTTGGACTTTTTCTTTCCAAGAAGCGATTGTCCAAGATTGAGCGACTCAAACGGAAGAGGACCACTGAATTTCGGTGTGGGCAGCTGTGCTTTCGCAGGACTCTTGTCACGGACGTTCGTCTTCGCTTGATGTTTGGATTGTCGTGATTCAGCGAGCGCGGTAGAAAGATCGAATTCTTCGTCATCGTCCTTATCAGCAACTCTGCTAGATTGACCATCGGTGACAAAACCGCCGCCATTCTGCTGCAAATCGGTCTCGTTCTCATCTGGCGTTTCTAGAGACATGGCGATCGCACGCTGTAGATCATCGTCTTCTTCCGTGTCCATTGGTAGAACGTCTTCAAATAACTCACCACCGTCGTCATCTGCGTCGTTATTGTCTGGCACGAAGAGCGTCTCATTGGCATCTGGGGCATTGGTTTCTACTGCAGGGTCGGGCCGGACAGCAGGGCGCGAAGCAGCGGCGTCTTTTCTGGCATCATAAACAGCCTTTCGTTTACGAGCGATTTGCTCAACGGCATCCTCATAAGAAACATCGTAGTCGACCGCTTTCCTCTTGCGGAGGAGATTCTTGGGTAGACGGTTGAGCCCTTCGATGGCGACATCCTCAAATTCTTCATCGTCATTGGAGTCAGCCCCGGGCAGCTCGTCGTCTTCATCTTCGGCTTCCAGATCAATGGCATTATCTTTACTCCTGCCCTGTCTATTGGAGACAACGCCCAGCGCCCAACCACCATCAACACCATCATTCTTCACCAGGATATATTCCTTGCCCTTCTCACCTGCGATCCTGCCACCCTGGTTCAAGAAATCTTCAGCCATGCCATTGATATGCATCAATCGTTGCGTAAGCTCGTTTCGCTCTTTGACTCTCTCGATCTGAAACTTTGAAAACGCCATACGATCCGGAAACATTCCGTCCAGCTGTTCCTTGGAATAGCCCATCCTCAAACGAGACCGGAGCCGAGCCGCATTTAGGATATTGTAGCGGTCACCGGCAGGCAAAGACAGGAAAAACGGCGATTCGAAATCGATCTTACTGAAGTCGTACAGATTGATGTCTTCACCACTGTGGAACTGGCGCGCATAGTCTTCCAATTCCGCCTGCGACATGATGCGAGGGTCGTCAGGTGCACCCATATTCTCAATACTGACATCGAGATCAGGGAGGTGGTATTGATCTTTTCTCTTGAATCCACGACCGGCCTGCCTTTCTTTCGCCGACATACCCAACTCGTCCACATAAACCAACTCCTGGTCCGGCGGGAGTTCTTCTTCGACCTCTCTGTCATGGCTCCGGTCTCTACCTATTTCCCTGTCTCTCTTTCTCTTTTTCTCTTCCTCCTCTGCGGCACGCGCAACCTGCACAGCCAATAACTTCCCGGCTGTTCTAGCCGCATCTTCTCTGCGCCCTTCTCTCCTCCTCGCTCTGCGCCTGACCGTCTCCCTCTTCAAAAGTGGCGCACCGCCGTCAAAGACAAAGACGGGTTTGATACCGAAATATAGGAGCTTGCATATGCGGCGGAAGAAGCCGACGACATGGCTGTTGCGGAGCGCATTGCCCTCCTTGTCGCGAACGGCTTTGAGGAATTGGTAGATCCAGATCGAGGCGTCCACGGCCAGTCGCTTGCGGTTAAGGGACGCTAATTGTGTCGGTCTTGCTGTGGGAGACACCACTGTCCAAAGACCTGTCACTCCCATATCAGGCGATAGGTTTTAGATGCGCGTTCGTAGAGGGCAAGATGGGCAGTTTCGCCGTATACCGTGCCATAGGTGGATTCGAATTATGCGTTTGGAGATTTGATAGTTCCCACAGATACAGCCATCGTGGTCAAAATAAAGCCATCATTCGAAATGTTGTGCGGTACATTAATTATGCTGTTGGCTGCAGTGTATGTCTACCTCTCGAAAGTGCCTTCGTCCAGTCGGCCATCAAGAACGATGACGCAACTTATTAGGCACACGAACACGCTATCACGTGAGCACTGCAGCCTGTCCGTATATTTAGGTGGTTGAAGGGTTGACTATTAACCAACACTGTGAAAAGCAAAGCTTATGTAGAATAGAGATCTAAAGTCTGTTTGCAGGGCATCAAATCGAAATTGCCTGACCCAGCGCCCTGTGTCAGATGCCTACTTTGGTATATAGTTCGAAGAGGCTCCTACCATAGTACTGCCCAACGCCATGCTATATTGATAAATGATCATAACCATGATTGGTTACGCCGAAAGGTCAGACAAAGAAAGGACCACGAGACCCCAAAGAAGCCAATCACTCTAGATCAATCACGAGTACTTTTTTCTTCTTCCTTCGGGATTTCACTATTCCCGGCGGGTCCAACCAGCGTAGGAGCGATTCTCCTTCTTTTTGTTTTATTTTCTTCCTTTTCACTTTCACTTGCGGCACTAACATCTCTTTTGCCCAACACGCTCCCACTGACGGAACTGGTGGCGGAATGATGTCCTCCGTAGGTACTAGCTGGAGTTTGAGGAGGAGTCGACATGGGAGGAATCCCAACTGGAGCACCGGAGTTCGAAGCAGTGACTAGAGGAACGTGGCCCATGGTAGGAGTTGGGTTGTTTTGCAGACTTGTGGTCTGTAGTGATGACATGGTTGCAATTGAAGATTGAGAGTTTGACCTCGTCGGACTACTTTGACGGAAGCTGAAAGGGGCCGGTGAGGGGTGTGACGGGGGGATGAGAACAGGAGATGCTTTCGTCAAAGAAGGCGACGCCGTCGCGGTCGGGGTCGGGACCGGGGTTGTATTAGAAGAAGATGTTGGTAAGGCAATAGAGGTGGAAACGACTGGATGGTTATAGGTTGGGTAGGCCCCAGTATAAACCTGTCCAAGCTCACCAGGTGTGAAAGCTAGAGTCGAGCAGTATCCATCTGTGGATGATATAAGGAGTGTGAGACCGTCATTGGACCTAGTTCGTGTCAGATAGAGGAGGTTGAAAATTGGAAGACGGAACATACCATGTCAAATCAGAAAATGTGGCATAATGAAGATTGCTAACCACACAAATAGGTGTGGTCTGCTGAGTGTCATACACAAAGACTGCATCTTGAGTGGCTACAGCGTAGACAATCCGGTAAGGTAAGGAAAATGCTGGCGGTGGTCCTGGACTTTGCGGCTCTGTATCGAGCCATGGTCTTGGTGAAGGAGCAGAAGTAGCGTCAGGGAAAGAAACGGATGCTGTTAGTGGAGGCGGTTCCATGAATGTGGACGAGGAAGGCGGCACTATTGGATCTGGTAATAAGGGAATTTCTTCAGCAGCAGACGAAGTGTCAATTGTGATGTGATTTGTTGGTTTGGTGTTTGATCGTAATGTGTAGAGTACCGGTGAGCATTTCACGGCTACAGATGGCTTCTTGTGCCCAGGAAGGTGGGCGACGGGTGGTTTGTTAAAACCTGCCCGGGTATAGATGTACACAGTATTCGAGATATCGTCGATATTTTTGGTTGGGTCCGAAGCCGTGGGGAATGTTGTTTTATAATGACCAGCTGGAGTGAAGAGGAGGCTACCGTCAGGCGAAAAGGTCAACCGTCGAAAGAAGGATGTCATTGTCTCATTATGATATAGGTTGGTGTTCCTGACTGCTAGACCCATGGCAGCGCTGAGACTTGGTGATGAAATCTCTGGTCTAACAGCCGGTAAAGGTAGAGAAGGTGCTGGAGAGGCCGATCTGCGGAAGGAGGGTGATGAGCCAAAGGACGAGCGTCGGCTTGTAGCCATTATCGGTGGATCCATAGGGAGCGGTGTGGTGAGAGGAGTACCGGGGTTTGATGGAGCTGGTGAGGCAATGGCCAGGTTGCTCTGACTAGCATTTGAAGCTCGATGTGTCAGGTCAGCCGGGCAGGACTATTGGAGGAAATGCGTCGACCAGGCAGATCCATCTTGTTGAATTTCCCGTGTGTCGATAAGGTGGCTGTTCCATCTTTCAGCTTGAGAGCATAGATATGGACAGAGCGGTCGGAGGACTGAGTAGCAACAAACTCATTGAGCGGATCCCAGGCGACACCTTGGACGAAATGGCTATGCTCAGCTATTTGTCGTATCATCCCGCCTGTTGATGTCTGAATTAGTAGCCCTCTCTGACGAGAAGAGGTTGTCCCTACCTGTATGTGCATTGAAAATCCTGGCAGTGTTGTCTACGCCCCCGTAATGAAATATTGACCGTCCGGAGACCAGGCCAAATCATAAATTTCGGCACCGCTCGATGTCCGACACATGTGTTTGATTCTCCAAGTCTCCTTGTCGTCGGCAGTATCTTCAGTCATGGGAGCCATAGACGTATCTGATCTTACCCAAAGGAGGATATTGCCATCATCTCCAGCGGATGCAAGCATTTCACCTGAGGGCAATGAGCACATATTCCAATACTATGAAGATTTGCAGAGCACTGACCTTTGGGACAAAATCGAACGACATTGACAGGTTGTGTATGTCTTGTTAAGGTCGCCAGATATGTGACCTTTCTCTCTTCGCCCTGAGCTTCAATGCTCCATAACTTCAAAGCTTTATATCAGCCAGGTGATTTGGGGAGGGAACTTCGGATAAGACGTACTCGAACATTATTGTCACTATCATTGTTAGCAAATGAAGATTGCCGTGGAGTCACAGTAGACTTACTTGCCAGCAGTTGCTAGCCTGCCCTTTCCATGAGGGTCAAAGTGAACCGAGTAAATGGGTTGGCTTTCATTGTGCCATGTGATAAGTAGCGGACCAGCCTTCATGTTGACATCTGTGACCGGCCAAGTGGGCCGCTGGAAATAAAGGTCAAAACAGCAGCCTCGGAGTCTGTCTCTGTAGTAGGATCGAGGTCAAGTTGTCAGGCGGTGAAAGTGAGAAGTGAGGAGTGAGAAGGTGAATTTGTGGATGTAATAGCAAGGTGATCGACAAAGGCGCGGCGGGCGAGTGTTTGCTGAGTCAAAAGAATGCAGCAGCAATTACCAAGTGGGCAAGTGAGAGGTGAGAGGTAAAGACAAGGATGACGAAGAGGCAGCTGCTGGGTGAATTACTGGGTGTCGTAAAGCTGGCCGTCGATCGATCGAGTAAGATGGCAGACAGGAGGAGGAAGAGTAAGTCTCAGGTTTATCAGATACAGCTTTGTTTGACGCTGTCGGATCCAAGAAGTCTGTTGAACGAAGGTAGTAGACTTGCAAGTTTGATGCAGCAAGCCTCCGTGAGGCTCCCCAATTGCTGCGTTCTTCGTCCTGAATCAGTGAATCCTGATAGACTGCGGGTCCAGTGCGGTGGAAGTAACCGCGAAGTGCTTGGGAAGGACTTCCGTTCGCTACAGGCTAAACGGAGTAGGCAAGTTCCAGGCTAAAAGCATAGGTAAAGACGGGAGGCACCTGCCTAAGAGGACTACGAGGACTCCAGGAGGGGAGAGGGGCTAACCAAATGTTTCCCTGCGAAGAAGGAAGAACGCGGCGCGTGCAGTATGTGGCTCCCAATCTACGTAATTGGAACGGCATGCGTTTCCAGTCAATGCAACTATGGCTGAGTGGACTGGTTTGGTGGCCCATGGGTGCCTACCACTGCCTGCCAGTGCCTACCAGTGCCTGTGGAATACTACCTTACCTACCTTTGTCACCTCCTTTGGGGATCTTAACGACTTACTAACTACTTCGTATGTAGCTTGAAGAAACCCTAGCCAAGTCGTGTAGCGCAGCTCTACTCGTTACCTACCAACAGACCTCCGTGTTGAGTTGAAACCGGAGCACAACTTTTCCAATGGCAGCGGTCAGAACTGAATGACACTGTCCCGGCGGCTCATCTTGATAGATCCTAGCACACTTGACCGTACCATTAACCATTATTAGAGGCTAGAGCTCATGGATCTTTCTCTCCCCGAATCGAAACCTCTACGGTTATTCGCCAGCTATGTACACCGAAATTCGTCCATGATGGCAAGGGCCCTTCCGAAGCTTATTATTCGCGGAAACATGGAAGTGAGCAGATATCGATGAGATCAAAGGTATGCACGTAGCACAGCCTACAAGGAGTCAATCAAGTGTCAGGACTGAAGACTCGAAGACTCGAGACTCATGACTTGCCATTCGCCGACTAAATGTCTGGGTAAGACCGGATGGAGTCTGGCGCTCGAGGTGCGTAACGTTTCTCGCTTCTGGCCACGCGACGCGCCATCACCATCTTTCGCGTTGACCCAAGGGCCAAGGCCAACGGGGGATCCGGTTATCCATGCCACGCCATGCTTCACCTTGTCAAATAACAGACTCCTCCTGCCTTGGTATTTGCTAAATAAAGGCTCTGGTATCTGCCTCCATCAGAGCTGTCCTCTAAACTCCTTCCAGTCTAAACACTGTCTCATTCCGAAGGACAATATCACCTTAGCCGCCTCCAGTTAAATTAGCCAGAGTAGAATCCAAGGTCATGTCACGTGAGGATGCCAAGGTGGAAATTCTGAAGCAGTCCCAATTGCTTTACAGCTCAGAGTGTAGGTACGTACATTCGTAACATCAGCCAGCTTGCTATCATCCTTACATCAGCATTCGTCAACTCGAATCTGTCTCTTGCTCACAGGTCGTATTTGTTTTGTCTTCTGCCACATTTCTCCATCAAACATCTGCCCGCGTTGTGCTATATTACAACCGCGCCGCCTTCCCGACCTTGTGCCATCGTCTTGACTCGGGTAATGTCCAAACTTCAGATGCAGTTGCAAATGCATGGTTGTTTGTTTCCGTCTCACAAGTGTTTTGTAAACGTACAAGCCGCCCGACGCCTGACCGTGATGTCCACTTGAAACCCCCAAAATTCCACCAAACTCTCAGGTGTGCGAGTTTGGTGCCAACGCTCTTCTGGTGAGATTGTATATGGGACGGAAGTAGCGTGTCAAACTTCGAGTAGATCTGGACAGTAACACCATCACACAAATAAGTGCTGTGAATGAACTTGACACCCTTCCAGAGAGTTGAGCTCAATCACCTCTTCCGTAGAAATGAAATCTAGAAACTTTGTGCCGAAACTTGAGCGGGCTGTGATTTGTTGATTCAGTACATGGTAATAATGACTTCAAATCAGGCAAGACTTACTGGGCTGTTGAGCATATTCTGGCGGGCATTTCTGCCTCTCTTGATATGATTCTTCAGTGCACTTGAATCCAAGGGTTTCAACAATTCAAAACTGCAAAGCAGATTGCTTGAAACCGACATGACTGCGCCCCAGTTGTCAAACTCACCACAATACTACCAAGGTTAAAACAAATCCATCACGCTGGGAAGTTGAGACTCACGTTTGGTGCAGAAAACACAGTGACCAAAAGACGGTCATTGAAAAACTCGTACCCATCTTCAACCACCATGTGAGCCCGACACACCAAATCAAAATCGTGTCGGGCAAGGAAGTCAACTATCACTTTCTTTCCAAAGCAGTAGCTGACACCTCGTTCATTGGATTCCCAATCTGCGTCCATGTCTGCCGGGTCACTCCAGAGTAGATCATTGAGCAGGCCATAGTCCGGAACATCCGTGGGTCGCGCAATTTGTCGTATGTCGTCCATGTGTGACAAGCTAGGTGAAAGACCTCCATGCACGCAAAAGATTTTGTCTGCCACAATCGAAGCAATCGGTAGACAGTTGAATGTGTCAATAAAGGTTTTCCAGACCTTAATATTACACCTTCGTTTGCACTCGTCGTAGAAACCATAGACCCGAGTTACGTTGGCACATTCGTGGTTGCCTCGTAGAATAAAGAAGTTTTCGGGGTATTTTAATTTGTAACAGAAGAGTAGAAGGATTGTTTCGAGGGATTGTTTCCCGCGATCAACATAATCGCCCAGGAAGAGGAAGTTTGAACTGGGTGGAAATCCACACATCTCAAAGAGCCTAATCAAGTCGTTGTATTGGCCGTGGATGTCGCCCACAATTTTGACCGGTGCACTCAACTCCAATAAAGCTGGTTGAGAGAGCAATACCTCCCGGACTGCGGTGCAGACTGCGGTGATTTCGGCGTTTTTGAGACAGACAGCTTTCGTCACTTTGGTAGAATATCCAGCATCAAGCAATCGCGAGATCATGTCGTCCAAGTCAATATCTTTGACATCTCCAATGCCCATGCCACCGCCGGGGGAAGCCCCAGGTAGTTCAGCAAGTTTTGCTCGGAGCGAAGCTTTTGTCTCGGGAGCACGAGGATTGATCTGGTTTTCTCTCTTGACCAGAATCGAGTCACCAGCTTTTTGAGTAGAAGAGTGATGATGTGCTTGGTGAGGCGCCTCGTCGGAAACAGCTCCGACCTCTCCGGTACGCTGTGCCCGATCAACAGACCTATGACCCTTTCCAACTGATTTTGACTGTGTTGGCGATGGTGGCCGCACAGGCGTGGTTGTGCCTGGAGATGGTACTTCATCGTCATCAGCGGCTGAAGTGGGGGATTCTACATATGGAGCGTTGGTATATTTTTCCTTGGTAGCTCGCGAAGAACCCGACTTTCCACTTGCGATGGAGCTGACTTCAGCTTTGTCGCTGCTGGAACCGTCTAGGCCGGCAAGGACCGATCCAGAGGCTCTGGGGCTGTCCGTTGACTTGTCGTCGGACGAGCTTTTGATCTTACTCCGGATTGAGGACCTGATGGATCTGGAAGAGCTGTCCTTTGTATCAGACTTGGAGATGGAGGGATATTGTTGTAGAGTATCAGGTAGGTTTTGTGCCGAGGAGCTTTTCAGCGGGGTTCTCGTGCCATCACTGCTCTTTGACTGTTGTTGGCCCATTGAACACGCACACGAATGTCTGGCGAGGAGGATCAGACAGAAAAGCGAAAAGAAGGAGAGGTCAAGGAGGTTTTAGAAGTGAGATAAGCAGGTGCTTTGAGGAATGCGTTTTGGCGAATTGATGGAGCGGGCCTCGAGACCGCGCGAGTCTGCTGACTAGAGGGATATGATATGGTGCCTATGAATTAGGTTTTGGGATGTTCGGGTTCGTTATCATGGATGAACTGATGCAGGGCAGCGGGTGTTTGGAAATCGGTCAGAGTACATGCGAGATCGTTTGATGATGTGGGTGCTTGGATTGCTCTTGATGCCGTGGCTAGAGGAGTCATATGTTAGTCAGGAAGTTTTCAGGCTCAAAACGACATGTCGAGGCCACACATATTAGGCACAAGATTTCCAAAGATGTTCAAAGGACGTCTAGCAGTCCAGGTATATAGGAAGCAAGGTAGGTAGGTAGACTGGAAAGCCCAGTGACTCGTCGCATGGGTGGGAGGGAGGTGAAACACTTGCGTCACCGTGGGCGTTTGAATGAGATACGAGGGAGGCGGAACTAACCTGGGCTCGACGGGCTAGCTAGAGTGGAGCGTAGACGTGTACAGAGGACAAAGAATAGGTTTTGGAGACAAAGAAGAGCGGATCGAACACGTTGCGGATGGAGAGTGTACTCAGATATTCTGATTGACCATGGAGACACGGTGTAATAATGGTAGTGGAAGGAAGGGCTATGTGATAAAAAGATAGAATGTCACAAAGCTTTAGTTGCCCTCAGGTAGTTAGTTAGTCGTTAATCAGGGCCCGTGGTCGGCGTGCGTCGGTTAAGCAAATTACTAGGTACGGAGTAGTTGGGTGGCGATGTATGGCGATGGTTACAAGGAGGAGATGATGGAAGGGGGACGAGGGACGAGGGACGAGGGAAGAGCCGACTGAAGGGCACCCAAGAGCCGGGACGGGGGAGTGGAGGACCTAGGGACCCTAAGGAGCCTAAGGACCCTGGAGTCTGCGGGCGGACTATCCGTACTTAACTGACTCACTAACCAACCGACTAATTAATCAACTAGTTAGTGACTAACTTAGACGGGTGACGGCTCCTCTTACCAGTGGGCTAACCGTGGGTGCCGTGGCTAACTAAAGCTGAGCCTTCCACTGTCACTCGTTTGGCTGGGGAGTAAGGGTGTGTGCCCCAGGCCTGGGTTCGGCATTAGCTGGCTCTACCGTTGACTATTCTCAAGTCCGGATTTACCAGGGCAGGGTCCAGGCAGCACCGCAGGGGTCAAGGGCTCTCTAGGCTAGCCAGGTGGTCATGATAACAAGTATTGGCGCCACATGGCCGCCCCTCGAGCCCATTAATGATGATTAGACGGATGACAAGTGCCATGGCTCAATGTCTTCCGAACCCAGCATCCAAACTACTTGGTGCTCTGTCTGGAGTACATCCGTTCCATTATTGACATGCCTTGTGCGAGAAGACATCTCATCCACGATTTTCACTCACGATCCGAGTATGACATGGCCTGGTCCGCGAGCTCCCAAAGTTGGCCAAGACGGCCCAAGGCCTTCTTTCAAGGAAAACGAGCATCTGTCGTCCATCCCCGGGCCCAACTCGGATCTCTCGCTTGTCCCTTCCCCTAATGACAGCCCAATTGTATCCGCCCTTGGTCGAGACTCTAGACCAGCTTGGCTCCCTGGCCCCTCCTTGGCTCCCTGCTCTGCTGTTTGAATGCTTCTGATCACCTGGCAAGCTACCTACCTAATAGGTAAGCTATTTATGTAGCTAGGGACATACTAGGCTCTCACAACCGAGCTGATGCGGAGTTGTTGGCCACGACCTGGACGAAGCCTTGCGAGCCCTGATGTTGGGCGCATCTGTCCTTACATGATCCAATGCACAGTATGCCAAAGTCACAACTTTTACCTGTTGATGAACTCCCAACAATGCGCAACACGATTCAGGCGCCCTTGATCGTCCCTTGCTGTCGGATGACGGATAGAGCGCCTTCTAAAGTCCGCAAAGACCGATAGCTTCCGTGGATCGGTCATACTGAGTGCTCCTCCATCATTTCGTTCGGATACTGAGTGGCTGGCCGATACCAGTACCATCTCGTCTTTCTTCCACCTCCACTTTTGCGATGTGGTTCCCGGGGACAACAATGAGGCCCACGAATCTCGATGTCATGTTGGCTCGACTGGGTTGTCCACTGACTCTGACCTGCTCCATGGCCGCTTCCTCAGCAGCTTTCGAGGGCATTCGGTATTCAAATGCATTTGACAAGATGACATTGCTATCCTTCATGCTCTTAGCTCATCAGAATCAAATTGAACCTTTCTATCGAGAACTTACGCTGTCAGTACACCGGAAAGTACCTGTGAAGAGACGGCCTTCTCTCGCATCAGCTTGTACTCGAGTCTGATATGGTCCAATAGCTTACCGTCTGAGACCGTTACTCGTAGGGTTTTCCCTATGAGCGACTCGAGGTACTGCGTTGCCTCTGCAAGTTCCATCTCATCATATCCTTTCGCCAATGTACTTCAGCCAGTCCAGGCTTTCTGGTGAGGTGTGACAGATAAAAGGTATTGTATATTACCTCGCCCTGGTGTTTCTTGTCCAAAAATACTCCTTTGTGACAATTCGTACTGTTGATGCGGCAGCTAACACAGTTTGATGATCTGGAATCGTCACCAAAATTCATTCGAGAAGGCTCGAGGCTCCAAAGCCGGAGAGGTGGGATATCTCTTGGCGTTCCGGATTAACTACGTACATAGGTTTATCCGTGGCCTCAGCCTCGTCTCCCTCATCTCATCTGGCGTGAACTTCCTACGCTTTCTATACTCATGGGATACGATGCTTGCAAGCAACTTAATCTCTGTAAACCACCATGTAAGTTGAGTTTACAAACACCATAAATGGGCCAAATCCTTCCGATCAATGACCTTTGGTTTTCGTGGCACCGATCTCAAAGATGACTCTCCTTTACTCGACTTCACTAACAAAGGGAATACACTCTTCTTCACTCAGGATGCATCGTGATTCACCTTACCTCATTTCGGCCAGCGAGATTCACTGTTGGCACGATTGAATTTCTCTAACCAGGACCTTTGCTCTCTGTTCACTTTCTCCTTTACCATGCTTGAATTCATTCCACCTGAGTTCGTTTCTACACCCCAGTTTTCCAAGGACATAAACTACATGTCGGTTGATTCGCTGTTTAATGGAAGTCGATAATAGGTTGCCAAATCTTTCTTGCCCGATAAGATGTCGACCACAAGCCCCATCCAACGCAAACATGAATGGACAACTCATCAACGCCTGACATTAGGAGTGCTAACCAAGTTTTATATTTTGAAAAATTCGCAAACTACTCAGATCTTCAATTTCCTATATCGCGATGACCTTCAGCGCGAGGGTCTGGACTCCGGGTTGACCGTCGGTGCCATAGTCTCTCAGATTGCAGATCTCCGCACATCATCTCGAGGGCAAGCGTTTCAAGATATATTGTCGTTGGATGCCGATACGGCTCGCCAAGATTTTCGCGACGAACGGGATGCCATTGAAAGGGCGGCATCAGAGATGGGTGTTATATTACAGATACGTCCTATGCCCGCGAGCCCCTCAATCAATAACCGTCAGCATGACAGGAAAGAAAGCTCAGCGGCCATCAAACCCAATCAAACAATAACACCTGTGGTCAAACATACAGATGACGGTGTTCCGAACTCTGAACAGAGACTGTTGAGACCTCGTGCCCAACTGATCACCAGTTGTAACGCCGCAGAGATCGGCGAGGTGCTTGATAGGACTCGAGACCTTAGCCATGACTTAACTTATTGCCCAACATCTTCAGACAACGAATCCGACTCAGATACTGGGTGGTCAATCGAAGCTGAATCGGAAGCCGAATCAGAGGCAGATTCTCAAGACATCAACAATCTTGGTGAAGAACATTTTCCGCATACCTCTCGTCGGATCCCGGCTCAGCTCAGACTGAGGTTTGACAATGCAGGCAGGTCAGTCAAGACCCGACCGAGACTTCTCTTCCGGGCATTCGAACCTGCACACGGTTTATGTGCACGCAAGTTCCTGCATCAGCAGGATTCTATCCCATCTCCACCAAACTATGATGATAAGCACCACTTCCGTTCCGCTGTCGAACCTCACTTGCGTGCGGACAGGACATACACGTCCCCCTTTCTCTCCTGGGCTGAGAGTCCAGCAAGGGCTATAAGACTTATTGCAAGTAACAATACCAGAGGCGCAACTCCGAGGTCTCTCGCTGTGGTCGACTATAATGTCTTAGAGCAAGAAGTCCACAAAAGATTCGGTCAGGGTACAGGACTTTGGCTAGTCCCTGAAATCTGCAAAAATTTCGGACTCGGTGACCTGAGGAAAGTCGATGCTACTGTCAAATTCAGCCGGCGGCGGAACTACACCGGAACTGGTGAGGTAAGACAAGATAGATATCGTCAACCATTTCGCTCTCAGAGCTAATCTTATTGTCCAGTTCCTATCGTGGGGATCGGTTGAAACCGCTCCCGTTGCCATTCTCGAGACTCAATGCGTTCTTGAGATAGTAGACTTCATGACACAAATCAAGAAGCAGGGGATCATAAATTATGAAATAGGCTTATCAATGGCTCGAGTATGTGTTGAGCATCACTTAATCCTACCGACTAAGCTAACTCTTCTTAGCATCTCCGGAAGATACCAGATATTTATCTTCAGGTGTTTAGCTATAAACTGATACGAAGCTTTAAAATTCGGCATCCGCTCCCTTCACCGACGTCGGGAATGTTTAAGCAGTTCGTTGCCGGACTATATAACGAACCACTGGATAGATCATACTCATGCGAATCCTATCGATCGGTGTCGGTCGAAGATGATGCCAGCGATGCTTCCGACAGTAATGTCAGCCTTGGTGAATCGCGTGTTCCCAAAGTCATGGGAACGAGGTTCAATTCTTTCAGACTACGACATCTTCACCGACAAAGTCGACAAGACTCCTTGACTGTCGAAATTCCAGCCAAATTACCGGCAGACATCGCTAAGAGGCGAACAACCGCAGGTGACGATTGGCTATCGCTAAAGGATGAAAATAATCAGTCACAAAGCACAGATTCTCAAGAGCCACAGGAGGCGGCTGAACCCTTTGGTGATGGATCTTCTACAGGCAACATTCCCAATGATAAAAACGCCGATCCATCTCACAGAGCTCTTATTGAAGTACCAGAATCTCAGGCCAAGTGGTCCTTGGCTGAGAAAAATCAACAATACCAGCTTTTCCACTTCCAAGATACACCTTCAGCAACAAGATCTGCTAGATTTTCCAAAGAGCCGGGAGCCGAAGCCATTGCCAGCCTAACATCGAACGAGTCGACGATCGCCAGGAGGATTGTGAAGCAAAGCCAGGTATCAGCAGAAGCCGATAGGCCATCTCCCTTGTCTACCCCCGACGCATTAATCAATCAAACGAAGGAACATCGTTCACTTTCGCAAGATCTCTCACTAATAGGAGAGCTATCACCGTCTCCCGCTAAGAGACTAAAGGTTGCTAAAAAGCGTTATTCGGACATTGTCAGGACTACATCTACGAGCACTGAACAACGAACAAAAACCAATGTAACAACTACAAGTAAAATCAATCCTCGTCCAGAGATCAGGTCGAGTAAGGGTGCTGTTCAGGAGATTGCAATCGTTAATACGGAAGACCAAGCCGAAGAATCCGATTTTGAGATTATCGGAACCAGGTCACATTCTCACCACTTTCATTCCCATCTTCGCACTCGCACTATCCTAACAATCAGAAGCCGATCGCTCTCGGAAACAATCACCAACAACAAACCTGTTTCACCACTGGCACAGCGGAAGTCGAAGATTCCAGCTCGAGACGATGTCCCGCCTGGCCCGAAGGAACAGCGTTCTACAGAGGAATCTAGGTTCGCCTTTGTAATGGCGAAGAAAACTGCACCCCTGAATTGAGACAAGCTCCCGGAGAATGAATCAGTGAAGTGGATGTGCATGAACGTCCACTCGACAAAGGCGGGCTATAAGGCAAAGCGTGCAACCAGAGCTGGACCATATAAGGATTGCTCGGCTTGCTATACGATCGACACAATGCCCAGGGAAACAAACAACAGACGACGAATAAACCAACGATTAACATGCTCGACTTCCACCACCAATGACTAACGACTTCGTCCCACATAGCGCTTGAAGGGCAAAGTTGTTCTAGACACCAGAGCCACGCATCGTAGCCTTCTAAAGTAGACACACATTTTTCCAGCCCAGAACACACACCCCTGGCATGGTTTCCTTTTCAGACAAGTCCTTGTACGCGACCTCATGTCCGAAAAAACATACGTTCACCATGCACGAGGATTTAGCCAGGACTTCGGGACGACGAAAGGATTGCATCAGATCATGTTCCAATGACAAACGTGATTGGATACCAACAACGACAACATGCAGGACAGCCCGACTCTGAAGCACAATACCACGATTTCCGATTGCGAATACTGGTGCTATACGGCATGCTAGAGCTATATCAATCATTCTTGCTATCCCTTTCACACCGAGGTACAGACTTCACCAGAAATTGAAGTTTATTTCACTCGAAGCAGCAGGGACCGAAAAGTGAGGGCCGATAGTTGTCCTGGGCGTGGAGCGTGGACAGACGGACAGACGGAGACCTGTATCTAACACATGAACGTGGAAAAAGTCACAATTCGAACACCATGTAAAGACGACACAAATGCGCTGTGCTGTGCAGTGCGGTGCGATGCTGTGAGCTATATAGTCAAACCCCTCCAAGCTAATTGGGACAAATCTACGTGAGCTGAACTGAACTGAACTGAGCTATATACTTAATTATCAAATATGAGAGAAAGACTACCTTTTGTTTGTATATGCTTCATCATCACATCAAAGCGCGAAATGCTGTCGAGATTTCCTTTCCGCGTGACTTTCGGAAACGATGGGGGAGTAAAACCTAGGCGAATTGGACCGTTGGATTTGTACTCGAGCTGCGAACACGCGAAGACTCGAGTCTACCCGCTGAGCCTGGTATGCTCTTTTGGTAAATGGTGATGAAGGGGTAGCTTTTGACATGCGACTCCGAGGAATGGTTGGTGCTATGATGAGACATGTACGTAATTGTAACAGAGATCAAGCAGGAATGAGGAATGTTTTCGGGAGCTTGAAGACCAAAGGTCCAACACATATTTAAATCAAGATTCGTCATCACGCTTGTGCCAAAATGTTACAATACTGTACTAATCCCATCAATCAATGAAACATATATATCCGACTAGGATGACTGCTCCAAGTCTATCCCATGGTCTTCGATCAATCAAATATCTTTTGACTTCGAGACATTACCTTCTGTGAGGTGTGTTTCGTTGTCCAGCCGTGTCATCCTCTTCTTCATCATCATCCAAAATCGTAATACTCTGCACTCGTTCCCCTTTGGCCAAGTGGACGGCGGGAAAGGCATCGACTTCTTCAATGTCTTCTTCGTCCTCCTCTTGCAACCCGAGAACTGCATGGTCATCCTCCTCTTCCTCTTCAATTATTTGACTCTTTCGCTTTCCGCCGCCCGGTCTATGATGCCCATTTGTCATGCCTTTAAAACCTCGACTAATGGCTCCATCAGAACCCTCACGATTTCGGGCGTTGAGAATAGCAGGACTGCCAAATGCAGCGGGAATGCTGGAGGCAGAGAACACGGCAGAGTTGAGCATTGGGCCCTTGAATGGAGACTTTTTGCGTCGGGCGAACATAACCCCTGAGCCAAAAGCGCTTGCTTGCGGAGTCGACGGTGGGCGCAGCGTATCCTCGTATGTGCCAGAAAGTGGTCGCGATTGGTTTGTTCCGTCTGCTTTCGCAACCCTGGCTTGGCGTGCATTCGACGCAAAGAGGTTTGCGGTTGGGGTAGCTGGCAGAACTTTGATGGAGGAATGTGGTGAACGTGCCGCGCTTTTGCTTCCTGGACTGTGAACTGCGTCGAAACTGTTTGAACTTCGTGAAGAGGCCTTACTGTGTGAGGTGTGCCGGGGCATACTGCGGACAGAGGAAACAGAGGATGATGTCGATTTACGACCGCGAAGGCCAGCGGAGCTTCGTCGATAGGAGGAGCGAGGAGTTAAAGGGGAAGGCGACATGGAATTCCGATGACCACCACGAGTAGTATCGATACGGGGTGCCCCGGCGCCGTTCATCGAAGACATGCGATGGGGATTCGACGTGATAGGTGTCAAGGCTGAACCAATAGATGATCTATTGGAAAGCGCACTATCGACTCCTCGCCGTGCAGGATGCACCGGTTTAGTTGCACTCAATAAATTCGAGCTTCCATTGACGGATTTGTCCAGCTTAGTACCACCTGGAGATCTTGCTCTTTTGGTAGATTCAATAAACCAATGTTTAAGAGCGGTGAATTGGCTGAGAAATTGGCGATTTCGTTTCCCACCACGTCTCTTGCTCACGCCGTTCAGAGGTGCAAGTATTTCGGGGTTGGTTGCGACCATCTGCAAAGTGCTGCTTCGACGTTGTCGTTCCTTGGGTGGAATAGGCGGTCGGGAACCGCTTTGAGATCGAATGGAATCTTTGTCGACTGGTGGAGGTGGAGTTGCTGTACCGGGAGACTGTATTACGTCGCCTTCGGGCAGTTGAGGTAGATCACTGACAACTATTTGTGGCGTGCTTCTCCTTGAAGTTCTGCCCCGACTTCCACTCCGATGTGGCTTGTCTTCTGTACTGGCCCCTTCTTCGTCGACCTCTAGTAGAGTCGGAGCGATTCGTTCTAATCGACTGCTTGCTCCACTGAGACGCCGGAGAATTTTAAGTTCTGCTTCTTTTTCCTTTCGCTTGCGTTCTCGCCTCAAGTGTTTCTTGGTTTCCTTTTCCATAAGCAGTGCCCACCAACCAGATAGAGCGTCGCATCGTTGCGACAAAACATTTTCAATCACCATATCAATATCAACCCCAGAAGCCTTCATACGTTCCAGAGTATCTTTTTCCAGCTGGGTTGTGAAAGCAGCGGGTTGAGTCAACTTTAGGATTGCTTGCTGCTGGGGGCGAAATCTATAAGAAAGGGATCGGCAAGGATATCTGCCAGTGTAGGTCGATATAGTGGTCGTTTAGATAATAGTTTGAGTAGCAGGGCTTTTGCAGATTCGGGGAAGTTGTCGGGGTACACAGGGTCGTCCTTGAGTATCTTGGCCTTTGTGGCTGCATCGTCGTCTTCATCGAAGGGGAGTTCACCTTTCAATAGTGCATACAAGATGATGCCGAGACTCCACACATCGACCTTTTCCCCGGCATACTTCTCACCCCTGAGCATCTCGGGGGCACTGTAACACACGGTGCCACAAAAGGTCTGGAGGTAACTGGCTTTGCTGTCATACTCTCGGGTGAAGCCGAAATCGCATAGTTTGACATTGTCATGTTTGTCGAGAAGGACATTTTCCAACTTTAGATCTCGGTGGACGCAGGATTTGCTGTGAATATAGGCAACTGCTCCGACTAACTGGGAAAAGATTTTTTGTACAGTCTCCAATGGTAGAGCCCCTTTATTACAAAGATAGTTGTACAGCTCATCGCCGGGACAATACTCGAGGGCCAGCCATACCAGGGACTCGGTGACTATGACTTCGTAAAGCCGAGCGATATGAGGGTGAATAAATTGGCGGTGATGGTGAATCTCTCGAGCGAGATTTGCATCATGTTTATTGGAGGCCTTGAGGACGACCTTTGAGCCATTTGTGAGATTGTGTCTTGCAAGGTAGACCTTGCCAAAGGAGCCCTTTCCAATGAGTTTCCCTAAGGTGTAATTCCCGACAGTCTTGAGATCCTTGGAGGAAAATTGGTCGAGAAGTTCTGAGTAGGAGTTTGCAAGTTTCGTCTTGTGTTGTTGAAGCTCTGCTTTAGTTTTCGGAGCATTCATTCCTCCGACCAATTTGACGGTAGAGTGTCTCGGGGGGATTCATGAACGGACTTGTAGTAGGGTAGGTGGGTGATGACATGTGGACAGCGCCAGATAAGGATAGGAGGATGGCGGGCGATGATGGACAGATGTCAACAGGGTAAAAATCCGACGAGGAAATGGTAAAGGTGCGGTCAGGGCAGGGGTGATCTAAGTGATGGTGGGCGCAGTTGTGAATGGTTGAAGGACGAGAGGATGATGCAACGAAGGAGAGAATAAGTATCAAGACATGGAAAGCGTAATTGAACAGAGCGAGGCGACAGAGTAATGCGCTCCAAATAAGAAGGTTGGTGGTGAATGTTTGTAAAGGGATAAGTCAAAAGTGATTACGGAAGATTCGATATAGGATGTCGAATACGACGAACGTGGATTTGGATTTGGGAGTCGGTCTGTACTTTGGACGTTGGACTTTGGAATCTCGAGGTCAAAGTTCACACTTGGGGGAAGCCGGACGGGAAGATTGGGTGCCCGAGGGACCTAAGAACATAGCATCAAGCGCACGTCGGCTCGACGGGAGGCCATGCCCAGAAGTCACTGGCGAGTTAGAATCTTAGTGCCTACGGAGTAGAGTTAGGTGCATGATGTACCTAAACCGTGCACGCGCATCCTAACCTACCCGCAGGTAATTAGCCTGTAGCTAGAAAGAGACTAAGCAGTTAGACAGGTGCTAGGCTAATGCCATCCCCGGAGATGACTTCAGTCAGCTACTGTACCTACAGAGTACATAATGTATTCACTCACGTGCAGTCCCTGGGCAGTCTTGGTCGATTGCGTGGGGTGGAAGAATGTAGGGTCTCAATATTTACGACCTTGAAGTTTCCCATTTACCCTTTTCCTTGATTCCATGAGTTGTGTAAAGCAAGTCGACAAGTTGTAGCACACGTGAGCCCACTAAGAAGAATACAGTAAGTCAGAGAGTGTGCGTCAATGTGCGTGAGTGTCACCTCGAGCGTGGTGTGAGTGTGACTTTCAGGCATGTCAGGCTGTGTGGCTGTGCAAGCATGAGTGTGAAATGATTGGTAGATTGATTGGAGCCTCAGTGCGGCATCTGGACACCTTCCCTGCACTAAAGCCTGCATTATGCCTTCACACCTTCAAACTAGAACCCATCCAGCCCAAAGCACTCTTCCCGTGCATAAAATATCGCCTCTTTAGCCACAATCTCAGGTCTCTAGTCGAACTTTAGTACATCAAGTCCTTTTAGTTCTCTGCTAGTCTCTTAGTGGGCATTTATTGCCAAATTGCCAAGTATGACGCTACCAAAACCCCCCTAGGTGCCCCCAGTGCCCTAGCTCTTCTGCTCTTCCTACCGCCACCTACCTATGTACTCTGTACAACTTTTAACTTGGCACCCTCGGTCCATGCCTGCGCTTGTGCCTGTGAGCCTGTAATAAGTCTGAGTCTGTGACAGGTTCAAAGTCCAAAGTCCAAGTTCCGACTCCTCAATGCAAGCAATTCCATCTCCACTCTTGACCGTAATTGTGTCGCCTTGGTCCAGCTTAACCATCATTCAATCCCCATCGTCAAAACTCCCTCCACAATCCACCATCCACATTTCTCATTCCTAACTCCCTCACCACGACTCTCTTCCACCAAGATTCATATATTCTCATTCCTGCTTGCTCGCACAGAAGAGCTTTACACACTCTATCTCCCCCATGTCAACCTCACTCTTATCGTTATGACATTGCGTCGGAGCAATGGCCTCGCTTTCTCCGACTCGACACCAGCGAATGCCCATGTCCATCTTGCCCAAGCATGCTCGCAAGTTATACACAACCGCATTCCTCCTCACTTTCCTTCTCTGCGCCAGTTATTTGGCCGGTGGCCTCACGCAACATGACCTTCTCCATGGCCAGTCTTTAGTACCTCGCGCCGATCCTGGCGCCCCAAATCTCCCAGTATGGCCTCTGCATCCTACTTGCTCGTCTTTGCGCCTGCAGTTCCACTGACTTTGTGACCCAGTGTCGTGCCGTCAAAAGGGCCGTCGATCAATGCTCCTTCGTCAAAGACAACTGCCCAGACGAAGAAGCCGGTCTTATCTCCTATCTACAGTTCTACTATTGCTCCTCCTCCGCCGTCAAGCCGTTCGTCATCGCCCTCATCATCCTCTGGGCATGTCTGCTCTTTACAAGTATTGGCATTGCCGCCTCCGATTTCCTCTGCATCAATCTCAGCACCATAGCAAGCATCCTACACATGAGTGAAAGTTTGACCGGTGTCACCTTTCTCGCCTTCGGAAATGGCTCTCCCGATGTCTTCTCCACCTTTGCCGCCATGAAATCCAATAGCGGCAGCTTAGCCGTTGGTGAACTCATGGGTGCTGCTGGTTTTATCGTCGCTGTTGTCGCTGGCTCCATGGCTTTGGTCAATCCATTTCAGGTAGCACGGAAGAGTTTTATCCGCGATGTGGGTTTCTTCGCCGTCGCCGCTTCTTTCAGTCTGGTCTTCCTGGCAGACGGTAGCTTGCGACTGTGGGAATGTGCTACCATGGTAGGCTATTACGCCTTTTATGTCATTTTTGTCGTCGTATGGCACTGGTATTTAGGAAGGCGCCGTAAGGCTCGAATGGCTGAAACAGCCGCCCGTCTACACCATCACATCCCCAACCATCAGGAACTCGATATTCCAGAAGAGGATGACGATGAAGAATCTCGTCCGGCTAGTGAACGGGCAAGTCTGATCAGGACCCACTCCGGTGAGAGCGTTTCTACTCTTCATCCGCCCGGAACTCCTGCTTGGAAGGTGGAGGATCTGGATGATGACGATGAAGTTCGTGATCGATATCTCGCCACACTGCGGAGTCAGATGAGAGTCACACGTCCAACCCGCGGGGAAAGGCGAAATACGATTACTCCTATTCGACCCAGCTTGATTGGCGCTCTCGAATTTCGCTCTGTGATGAGCTCACTGGAAAAGAAATCCACCAACATTCCCCTGGGATCAAGACGCTATTCGGACGATGCAAGTGCTGCCCATAGCCCGCTACCCATCAGTGCTCCCCCAAATGCCTCTCATCCTGGGTTTATCGATCAGAGCTATTCCGACGTTGAGAGAGTATTAGGCACCAGCAGCAGGAACCGTGCCGTGTCTGCGAATGATGCTGCGGGGCTTCGTCTTGATACTCACTTTTTATCTGAGCATGTCTCTGAACATGCTGTGAGTAGTGATGGCTCCTTGACGCCGACACCACGCCGACATTCAAGACCGAGTGCAGGTATCCTTCGTTCTCTCAACGAGCCCTCAGTTCAAAGACCTCCTTCACCGAAGCTTGTCGTATCGCCCTCAGGTCAGCAACAAAGATCAAGCACCACGACATCTGCCGCGGAAGCTCCTAAATCACCCAATCTTCTCGCACCACCTCCCACGACGTTCCACAGACCCGACTATGGCGAAGATCATCGAAGTGATAGTCTAAGTCCGGCACTATCCCCTAAGGCGAGATCAACGCTTCAGATCCCAGTTCTGAACATCCCCCATCCCGATCATTCTCGTTCGATTCTACAACCTGAAGACTTTCCTCCATACATGGACTCTCCCATGGTACTCACGCCTCGGTCGTCGCGACCCCCTAGCATCCATCTTCCTGCACCAAGTATGTCTCCAGAGTCGACCCATAACTTGCCACTTCTACCAGACGACGAGGAGGCAGGCATGCGCACGTTCTCATGGTGGCCATATAAGTATCTCGTCGCACCTCAGATTATTGTACAGACTCTATTCCCGACTCTTTATGATTGGCGGCAGAGGTCAATTACAGACCACATTCTGGGACTTATCACCGCTATCCCTCTCTTCTTGTTCAAAGTGACCCTTCCGGTGGTCGAACCGGCCGAGGAAGCAAACGACGAGCATGCTGAACCGGAACTCGATCTGCTGACTCCTGGAGCCGGAAGTCGCGGCCGATCTCAAAGCCGCGTCAACCTAGCTCCGGACACACCAGCTATTGCCCCTAAACGACAAGCAACTGATGCTCCCCCACATCCTCATAGTGCAGTCCTCTCTCGATCACAGTCAGACTATGCCAAACACATCGAGCAGGAGATTTCAGAGATTTCGGCAGGAAAGGACTGGAATCGATGGCTGGTGTTTGTGCAGGTCTTCACAGCTCCTTTCTTTGTGGTGACAACAATCTGGTTTAACTTGGAAGACGATGTCACGGTCAAATTATACATTCGGATGGTACTCGGCGCCCTGGTCTTCTCGCTCGTGGCTTTGTTGATCCTGCTCTCTACCACAAGTCCAGAACGTGAACCGAAATACCGGCCATTGTTCTGTTTTCTCGGATTCATGGTGGCGATTGCATGGATCTCAACCATAGCTAATGAAGTTGTGGGAGTGCTCAAAGCTTTCGGTGTCATTACGGGTATGTCGGATGCAATTTTAGGATTGACCATCTTCGCCATGGGCAACTCGGTAGGAGACTGGGTGGCCGATGTGACGGTGGCCAGGCTTGGATATCCTGTCATGGCACTTTCAGCGTGTTTCGGTGGTCCCATGTTGAACATCTTGCTCGGCATCGGACTCGGAGGCATGTATATGACGATTCACAACGCTTCGCACAAACATGCCAAACATCCTAACAAGCCCATTCATTATAAACCATATGAATTAGAGGTCAGCACAACGTTGATGATATCGGGGATTACACTTCTTGTGACATTGGTGGCATTGTTGATTTTTGTACCACTGAATGGGTGGAGGATGGATCGGAAGGTTGGCATAGGTCTGATTGCGGTATGGGCTATTTCCACCACGGCAAATGTGATTGTGGAGATTGTATAGTCAAGGAGGACGATAAACCTCTGGGATTGGTGTTTAGGTGGTTTGGGAGCACATCTAGCACAAGAATTTTGTATACAAGCATATCTGGTACATTCTAGGACGGGACTTGCGGCTTGACATGGAGTCTGTGGAATTTCTCATACCCGAAACGACGACCGTGTATAGAGACAAGCATGATGGTCGACATGATAGAATCTAAACAACGCTCACAACGGAAGTGTCCACATCCTATCTGTTCCATCGCCTCAATGACCACCTAGTACTCGTTATCTAGTCCTCTAAAGCCAGATCCGGGATCGCGAAGTGAAGTGGACCAATCGCAAGACATGCAAACGCCGCACGAATCGCTGCACCAGAAAGGCCCCTCTCGGCCCGACGTTAAGCGGGCTCGGAACGACTTTTGAAGACACGTACGTATGCATACAAGAGATGTTGACAGAGTATATGGTCGGATACTGAATAGGACTCAGGAATGGCCCCGATAGGCGTGGGTAGGTAAAAGGATGTCGCGTGTCCTGTTGTCCTCGCCCACCGGAAGATGGTACTGTAATAACCCAAGGGGGCAGTGGCTAATGCTCGGCTCTGTGTAGCAAATCATCGATCATCTCCTACTAGGCGGGACGTCGGTAGTGGTAGCCTAGCCACGCCTAGCCACGCCTAGCAGAAGCCTCCATGAAACGTCCGCCGGCAAACTGTCGGCTTAACCGGCGGGATTCAACGTTTGAATGGTTCCTTGGTACTTGGACGTCGCGGGTTTAGTTCCTCAAGCGGTTAGGGTGGCTAGAGTAGTTAACCTTGAGGCGGTAGGATTGGGGTGGAAGGAGCACAAGGAGGCAAGGGAGGCTTCCTTGGGGTGGCAGTTGCGCCCACGGGCCATGGCTGGTGAACCTACGGAGGAAATACATCATGGCCCGTGGGGCACAAGTTGGGGAAAAGGCCAAAGTCCACGACCGTGATTTCGTGCGTAATCTTTCTCGTGTCGTCGGGATCTGGATCGAGGTGGACAAATGATCATTTGCTCCTTCTCTGGGCCCCAGACTCCAACGTTCCCAAGCTACCAGGCGCTGATTAGCTCTTGGTGATATATTTTGCCATCTGGTGGTCCACTTACTTGCTGTCCTGCTTAAATAGGAAATGCCTAGGTAAAAACGATCAGAAAGCCCATTGACCCACAGACACCAACTTCCTTCAGCTTCTTCATCTTTTATGATTTGGATCCTGATCTCTTCCCTGCCAGATCTCATTCACCTTGACAAGGACCTCATCGACAACTTCAGCGAGTCACAGCCTCACCAAGTTTCGAGCTAGCAACCACTCTCCTTGCTGCCGATCGCACATCTCGTGGTTCGCGGTCCACCGGTCCACCGGTGACAGATCTGCAGAGAAATACGAGCCACCAGAAACCCTCCACCTTCGTCATTGATAATCCGGGCATCAGCGTAGACTTCACTTCTTTTCACTTCCCGCGCGAGGCCCCATCACATCATCCTGTGCACACAAATCCAAGGCTTTGACCAAATCGGCCGCAACAACATCATGCCTATTACCTCGAATTGGCCCGACGTCGAGCTCGCGAATGTCGATATCTTCAGATTCTTATTTGAGCGCAATGATCGTCCATATCCTGATAATCATGGTGGGTGAACCGTTCGCGGTGCCTTCATGGACAGATTCGTTGAACTGACACCCCTCGCTTGTAGTAATCTTTCAATCTGCCGACGATCCATCCCGAAGCTATACATATGCGCAACTGAAACAAGCATCCATTGACTTTGGCAAAGGCCTGCGATCAATATACGAAGTCAAGAAGGGTGACGTTGTCGGATTGTACGCCCCAAATGACATCGACACACCACCCGTCGTCTTTGGCACCCTTTGGGCTGGAGCTATCGTGTCACCAGCGAACCCAGGTTACACCCAAGCAGAACTCGTGTATCAATTGAAGGATTCGGGTGCCAAAGTGCTGGTAACCCATGCAAGTGTCGTGGATGTGGCCAAAAAGGCGGCCAAGGAGGCAGGCATTGATGAGAGTGCGGTAATTCTGCTGGGCGATGGGCGAGACCCGCTGAATCGCACGAAGCACTGGACTTCTATTCGAAATCTTGCCGGAACCAACAGATATCGTATCCCCAAAATCACACCCTCAGAAGACCTCGCGTTCTTGGTTTATAGCAGTGGAACAACGGGAAAGCCCAAGGGGGTGCGACTTACACATCGGAACATGACAAGTAACCTGCAGCAAGTCAATTCTGCCGAAGAGTACATCACTTGGGATGGGTCGAAAACACCACCTGGAATTCACGGTGCCCCTGAAGGAAAGGGTGACAAAGTGCTTGCCTGTTTGCCCTTCTTCCATATCTATGGATTAAACGTGTTGATTCATCTCCCAGTGTACACTGGTGTACAGACATTGGTGCTTCAGCGGTTCGACCTGGAGAAATGGTGTCAAACGGTGCAGGATCATCAAATTACCTTTTCCTACATTGTACCACCTATCGTCCTGCTACTCTGCAAGCATCCTGTGGTTGACAAGTACAATCTGAAAACTCTACGTATGGTCAACTCGGGTGCAGCCCCGCTGACGCGGGATCTGGTGGAGAATTTGTACAAGAGACTCGGTCTGCGTGTGAAGCAGGGTTATGGTCTTTCAGAGACAAGTCCCACCATTTTCATGATGCGATGGGTCGATTGGGAAAGGAAGATCGGTACGACTGGTTGGTTGGTACCGAACACACTTGCCAAGTTCTGTGCCGTGCCTGCCCCAGGAGAGGAAAGTGATGGAAGCAAAGAACTTCCTCGTGGAGAGACTGGAGAGTTGTATGTCAAGGGACCGAACATTTTTGCGGGATATCACAACAACCCGTCGGCGACGGCTGAATGCCTCGAGGATGGCTGGTTCCGGACTGGGGATGTAGGGTTCATCGATGAGGAAGGCAATCTAACCATTACGGATCGAGTCAAGGAACTGATCAAGTACAAGGGATTCCAAGTCCCACCTGCGGAACTCGAAGGGTACCTGGCCGGACACGAGAATGTCGACGACGTCTGTGTGGTGGGGGTTGAGAGTGAAGAACTGGGGACAGAGGTTCCTCGCGCATATGTTGTGCCCAAGGGAGGTCTCAAAGCCGTCACGGACAAGGATGCGCAAGAAATCATCAAGTGGTTGAATGGAAGGGTTGCCAACCACAAGAAATTGCGCGGAGGTCTCAAGTTTGTGGAATCGGTACCCAAGAGTGTCAGTGGGAAGATCTTGAGAAGATTGCTCAAGGACCAGGCCAAGAAGGAGTTTAAAGAAGAAGAGGATGCCAAGTTGAACAAGGCGAGGCCGAAGTTGTAATAGACAGGGGCTCAGGGATTGGGGATTGAGTTATAGAGGTCAGGGAGGTCTCAGGTTGTCAGGTGTCAAGTACATATGGTAAAGAGATGTGTTGGATCTAGATGGCCGGGAAAGTGACAGGCTCATACCTAGGTAGATACGGAGTTGGAACTTGGAAATGATATACCCGATGAATTACGAGACACCAATCCGTTGAAGTTGGTTCTTTGGTAGGAAGTCTTGAGAGAGCTTAGCAGGTTAAACTGTCAAGTTAGAAAGTTCAAAAATACCATGTAGTCTTGGATCACCTAATCCATATAGTCCTGACATAGGACGAGCCTCGAGGTCTTGACCATGACGGGGTTACGGACTATTGATCAAGTGGCCCGGAAGCATTCCGTGGGACAACCTAGAGGCATCTCGCGGATGTTGGAAGATTCCTCCCGATGATGGTGACCTGCATAATTCACAAGTGGACAAGTGGGTTGGATGACAGTAACACGTCAGTATGTACGGAGTACTAGCACGAGTAGGTACAGTAACTAGTAGGAGGTACCCGAGAATCTGAGATGGCCAAGGTCAAAGTGGCTCTTGACCTCCATCAAGCGCCAGCTTTCATGCAGCTCAAAGACCAACTAGTTAGATAGCCACGGTACGTATTGGGTTAAAGGTTGGTAAAGAATGGCCGAGGGGCGGGCCTACTTACTGTACACGCATGAATGCCCAAGCTACTAGGTATGTACCCTAGGAGTAGGGAGTACCTTTGGTAGGCACATCGTGGCACATATGGATGTTGTGTTTGCTTGGCGACTTGTATACAATGGGGACGTTCTCCGATACAGCCCAAGGCAACCCAAGACCATAGCTTCCGGGTCTCTATCTACTGTAACTCGGCTGCATACACAAAATAAGCGTGGAATTATGTACAGAGTACAGAGAACTCCGTACAGGGTAGGAAGTGTCTTGCCGCCATGCATACCCGGCGCCAAAGCCAAAACAATAGACCAAGAGATAGCCATGGCTTTCACTACCTACTCCAGACAGTGGCTAGGGACTAGTTAGGTGCCCAGGGAGGAGCCCCCTCGGCCTTGGTTAACTACCTGTAATAACTAAACAAAGTCAACCACCATCATGCAGGTTCTAACTTCAAAGTGCCGCCCGCCGCCCACCGGGAGTGCCTGTGATTCATGCAAGTTTGGAGGTGGTAACGAATCATCACTGGGCCAAGGAAGCCATGGCGGGTGACGCGGGGGATCACCTTTAGCGACAAGCTAAAACCGCCTGCCACGTCAACCCGTCGACCCTGTAAATGATCCCCCCGTGCCCCCGGTCCCTTAGCCTTAGGGTCTACCCAACTAACCAGTTCCTTGTTACTTGCCTAAAGTCGACAAACGAAGGTAGTGTGGGCCGTGGCACTCGCTGGGTTCCTGGGCTACCGAGTGATATCCAGCACTCCAGGTACCCTTTGGGTCTCTGGATGCCCTCATCTGGATGCTCCTTGGCCTCTGTATGTTTATTATTTAACGGACTACACCTTGGATATCCCACTCACCTGGGACAATCAGACTACGGAGTAAGCTACCAACGGTGGCCTCGGCACCCGGATGTGATGTAACACTGATAGAGAACGGAGTACCTGTGTAGGTACCTGCCGAGCTAGCCAGCGCTCCCTGCATACAGAGGTGGTAGATACAGTAGTGATGTACCTCTGGAAGACTGGGGCCTATTACCCCTGGTGCCAGACGCCTATACGGATAACCCTGTGGGCAACTGCATACCCTATACCCTGATTTATTACTTAGTTGGTTAGTGTCCTTGGTCTGGGTCACACACTTTAACCCTCCCCACTTCCCCTAAGTTCTAACTAAGGTACCCAGTACCCAGTATCCAGTATCCCGTAACCACTAACCACTAACCACTAACTACTTGGGTGTCGGCGCCACTTTTAACTACCAACGGAAGAGTAGGTAATTGCTCCGTTACTTAGCACGTCTCTCGTCTCTTGTCTCTTACTCACCCCACCTTTTCTTTCCCTCGTAACTTTACTATCGGGAGTTGAATAGTCACAAAAGAAGATTTCAACTTGCTTCCTCCTGCTAACTCGTCAAACTACTCCTCCTCCTACCACTGCTACCACTGCTACTCTCGCTACCAACTACAACTGCCCTCGTGCTACAACTACAACCACATAATCCTCTTCCTGTCACTTCCTCCTCCCTCACTGCTTCTCACACTTGTCTTTGCCATCCTCGACCTACCACTTCTTACACTTGCTACAATCGGTGAAACACCCAACCCAAAACCTATCTGTCCTCCCGTCGCATGTAACAACCCCTCCCTCACATTTATGCTGCGATTTTCTCAACCCACATCTCGACGAAACATGTCTTCATAATACCAAATCTCCTCACCCTCAGAGGAACTCGCTGAACATTCTTCTCGACACCTTTGCAACACTCATCGCCATCACTCTTGCACCTACCACCGTACCCACTACTTTCCATCAAATCTTAGCCAACCATGTCCTCCCTCAAATTCTCCGTTACCGATAAAACCCGAGCCTACAGTACCTCTACAGCCTTCAACATCACAGTCCTCATCTCGGGCTCGGGTACCAATCTACAAGCTCTCATTGACGCATGTGGTCAAGCACCAGCCACAAAAAACAAACCCGCACCCCCTAAAACCCTTCCCCATGGAGAAATCACACATGTCATTTCCAATCGTCGAGAAGCAAAAGGAATCGAACGCGCACAAAATGCTCATATCCCCGTCACCTACCACAATCTTCTCGCGTACAAGAACAAGTATCCCGCGACTGAGGCCGGTATTGCGGCCGCCAGAGTTCAGTATGATGTAGATCTAGCCCAGAAGATCTTGACTCACATCCCATGTCCAGACCTGGTCGTTTGCGCCGGTTGGATGCACATTTTATCCCATCGATTTGTCGATGCTTTAGAAAAGGCCAATGTCAAAATCATAAATCTCCACCCTGCTTTGCCTGGACAATTCGACGGCGCCAACGCCATAGGCAGAGCACTGGACGCTTTTCAACGAGGTGAAATCTCAAAGACTGGTGTCATGGTTCATGAAGTCATTACTCAGGTGGATGCTGGGCGTCCAGTACTGGTCCGAGAAGTGGAAATCCACAAAGAAGATACTCTGCAAGATCTGGAGGAACGCATACATCAAACCGAATGGAAGCTAATCGTCGATGCTACCGCCAAGGTTCTTGAAGAGTTGGAGAAGGAAAGAAGAGCCCAAAATTAACATTCAACCGGCATCTCATCTTGATCTTTGTCAGCTTCAATGGTGACTTGATATTACCATTTCAACATCCCCTATACGAGGCTCAGAAGGTTCAATGACCTGGGAATTCCATATCCGTCCAAGCGACTAAGGACATTGATACAGAGCAGTTCCCTGAAGGATATTAACCAACCTGTTTACCGACGCCTATCCTGGTTCGAAATGTGTCTGGATCTCTCGGACTGCATGTATCCAAGAACAATTCTTTTCGCTAGATTTCACGATTACAAGATACGGGACAGAGGCGGATGGTTCTGTTATGACAACAGAAGCAGCGTAGTCCTGCCTACGTTCTAACAATGATCGACGTACGATCATGCTACTTAAAAATTTTCTCATGAAAAACAGCCAGAATCACAACTGGTAAAGTACAGGCTTAGGAATGAATCAAACGAAACTATCAACGAGAGCCTTGAGCGATTCTGGCCTTATTTGTCTCACGTGTCCTTGTCGAGTAGACAAAACACAGAAACATTTTCTCTTCTTCCTCTTCTGAAAGAGACACTTCTCAAGTCCAGCGACTTTGGGATTTTATTGTGCAAACTATACATTTTATCTTTTTCTTTTGGAAACGAGAATTAAAATAAATTGTCGAGGGAATAAACTTTCAACATTCAATCTTTTTTTCGTCGTTAAGATACTTTATATCCAATCCATGTAGACCTAGGCTCTAGTGGATCCAAGATAGGATATATATATAATCACCGAACCGTCGTCCTTAACCACTTATTTACTAACTCATCCCCGCCGCTTTGCTCTCCCGCTAACGACTATTTAGTCTACGCGCTCCCTCGTCCGCTCCCTTTTACTCCCTTCCTCTCTTTTACGCTCTCCTTCTACTCCCTACTACTCCCTTACGGCTCTAGCTCGCTTCTACCGTACTCTCTTATATGCTGCAAGTGAGAGAAATGGGATCGGCACTCTCCGCCTGTCCAGCAGGAAGGAACTCGAGAAGTCTAAGTGCAAGGAAGTCCTGTGCTAGCCAGGAGATGTCAACAACCAACAACACAACAACACCAACGAACCTGACTTGTGCAATTGAAAGACCTAAACTGAGAGATCCTCCTGTGAGAATCCTGAACCTGTGAAACCTGAGAACCTAGAACCTGAACCTCTACCGTCGCGTGAACCTCTTCGAGTAAAACCTGCTTCTTGCTTATTATGTCTATGCTAGAGAGCCTCATGAATCTATATCTACTCAAGGCTTAGCGCCTGTACAGAACCTGCACAGCACGTGACTCGAGGAAGAAGAATCCTGCGCACAACACCCCGATATAATACTAGTAAGGGTTCCGTCTAGGCTCTATTAAAATTACTAGTATAGCGTCTTACCTATATATATATATAAATAGAAAAAAATAATACTATATAAAAAATAATACTACACCCTATACCTAGTAGTTAAAGAAATATTATACTATACGCTACTAAAGTACCTACTAGGTAGTAGGTAGCTATACTGCGATAATTACCTACCTGAGGTAAGAGTCGAGAAGAAAATTAACTCCACTCCGTATACTATCAGAGACCTGGTAAATCTAGGTCTCTTAGCGCCAAGGCCCGACACTCTGCTCCAATTTTTCGGCGCCGTGTTGAACCTTCGCAAGTCCTACGATTCTTACGCTAACGATTCTTACGCTCACGATGGACGACTTTAAGGAGTACATCGCCTTAGCAAGGGCGTCTAAGGTACAGGCCTGGGGCTTTACTATCTACAGAACCGCCTACGGTACAACAACCGACGTATCCTGGCAGTCACTTCTCGAGGCTATCTATGCCAACGTTCGAACGGAAGTCCTGGCCCGTCGAGCCCTGTGGCCAAACCCGCCCCCTTCGCCGACGACAAGGAGACACGGGACTGCGAAGAATTCTTGTCACTCTTTAAACTTGACGTTAAGGGGACCAGAGTGTTCTAGAAGGCGCGTCGATGGATCGCGTACGAGAGATGATCAAAGAAACCGATCCGCGGCCGACGCATGAGGACCCGGACGACGGCACTTTGACAACCATGCGAGGCGCCTTCATGTATGTCGATGCCGAGGTCTTAGAAGTCACCCAAAGGTCCTTAACCGACTCTCGTCGTCCGTGGGTGAAGATGGTGGAGCTTGACTACGAACCAGATCACCACAAGGGAAATGAACGGTATCCTCGATGTTATTTCGGGTGGATGAAGTTATTTAGTGATAGCGTTTTTGAATTTTGGGAGGACCTGCAAGGCATGGAGTTTCACGAACTTGCACCATCGCATACCGATGAGAGACTGCTGCCGATATGGGATGGTGTTTGTTCGTCCTACCAAATGTCGAATACAGATATAATGGTCTACCCTTAAAATTTTACTCCCTATCGTTTTGTACTGTAAGGGTAAGCGAGACTAGGTTTGTGAATAGCTAGTTTCAAGTAGTAAGCGATAATTTAAGGAGTAAATATATTACTAGACTATACTCCGTTAGCCTTAGCGGTCTCTAAATCATTAATTAGAATAGTAATGGGTCTACTAAAATTAACACGGAGTAAAATTTTAAGGGTAGACTATTGTACTCTGTTACGTGCCCGAGTAAAGCGGCCTCGCTCCCTTTCCTAAACAAATATAGTAAAGGATAAAGTACTATTCGGGGTATATAATATATATATATATATATATATCCTCCCTTCTAATTCCGGTGACCCCCCGATTATCACAATCCTGACCCTATCTCTCTCGCTGTAATGTGACATGCTAGATCTCAAATCCATTCGTGGCCTGGGCCGAAGCTCACCGGGCACGATTACGCTTCGCTTGCAGAAGCAGTTCTATCAGGATCACAAAGCCTTTCCTTTGAGCGATGTCGAGTGCGGTTTCGCCCATGTCATTGGTGGCTTCGAGATCGACCTCGGCCATCGACAGGAGAAACTCGACGACTTCGATCGCGTTGACGAGAACCGCGCCGTGGAGAGGCGTTTCACCGACGCAATTGTCTGTGTGGAAACCTAGCCTTGTTGTGTCCAGTGTCCTGCCTTGTCGGTCCATGTTCGATTTCCAATAGCCATATAGCAGCTTCAACACCCTCGCGTGGCCGTTTGTCGCGGCCCACGATAACGGTGTACCTCCATCTGAATCGTTTGACTCGAGGTCGACTTTACCAGTGGCTAGGAGGAGGACAACAACAGCCTCGTGCCCATTGCCGGCCGCATATGATAGAGGAGTTCGTCCAGCTTCGCACCGGGATTCGATATCTATACCGATGACCTCAAGCAGCAACTTCACCACTGTCTCGTGTCCCTTTCGTGCTGCAGAGGACAAGGCTGTACGCCCGAAGTCATCTTTGGACTCGATATTCACTTGGCCTGTCATTAGCAATAGATTTGCGATTGTTGCGTTTCCATTGCTCGATGCCCACCCCAGGGCAGTTCGCCCATGGCCACTTTCCAAACGAAACCCATCTTGGAGACAGTTATCCCGGGCGTCTAAGTTGATCTTGTGCGTTTGAAGTAATATTTTGACCAGATCGATTTTACTATGCTCAGCCGCCCAACATAGCAGAGTCCTTTCTTTCCGTAGGTATGCTCTCGAAACTTCTTGGATTGCAATCTCTCGCTGCCTTGATGTCACATGGAGCGCTTTGCCAAGTGTGGCATTTTCAGAATCATTGCTTCTTGTCAGAAGAGCATGCAGAGTTTTCTCACATTTCCGCACAATTGCTGCATGTATTGGGGAACCATGCCGTCCGCCTTCAATGTCGATGAGATGGACCCTTTCAACCTCGAATCTCACGAGATTGGCGAAGCCCCCATTCGCAAAAACATACAAAGATCTAACAGAACGATTCTGGGAACCATATCCCCCAGCGTAGCTCTCTCGCGCAGTCGGAGAGAAGTAGGTAAACAATTCAGCAAATCTTCCAACAAATTCTTCTTGGTTCAAGCCGCACCCAGCCGCCTCGTCAGCGTGGTGGAGGATGTTATTCTCTGCATAGTCAAGGAACGGATGATTGTCCCGGTTGAGCCAAGCGTTTGATGTTTGAAACGTTTCGCGCCAATTTCTATATATTTTGGATCCGATGGTATTGATATAGGTCTCGCAGCATATCTTCAACCGTTCTTGGCTGATACCAATGAAATTGGACGCGAGCTCGCGCGTAAATATGGAAGGGCAAGTCGCCTTGAGAAGATACTCATGAACCGACTCATGGATGAATTGAACAGTTTTCATATGGTTTGTGAGTCCTGCCAGCCCTTTTGACGAGTTAAGGAGAAATCGTTGGAGAAAATCACCATCAACATACGAAGATTCGTGTTCCACAATCAAATCAGGATCAGTCGCTGCCGTTACACCATAAAACAGCTCGATTGCTTTCAATGGTCGTTGTGCGAACAATATCCATTGCAGGCATGGGATCAGCTTGTCGACGTCTTCGTTATCCCTGGTGAGTATGTCGTCGAACAACTCATCTGTACCATCTGGGATTTCTTCCAATCGCCTTTCCACGAATTTCATCCTGTTGGCTTGTGCTTACTAATCAACCAATTATTGACCGAACTATCGACTGGCCAGTGCGTATATTCGATATATTGACAAGCACTCACCTAGTGCACTCGATTATTGATTTTCTTGCGTATCAGGAGAGATTTTCTCTTATTCACACTTATTTATATAGAGAAGAGGAATCCTCATTATTCTATAGACTAGATAGACATTAATTTAATCCATTTATGCGTATTAATAGTTATTTCGTCAACGCTTATAAAGCTAATAGTTATAAGCCCGGAAAATATCCGATACTAAGTTACTACACTAAATTACTTAGTATTATTATTCCGATATCCTAATTAGTTAACTTATAATGTTATTCGTACTAAAACGAATCTCGGTTACCGAATTAGGATAGTATATCGACTATATAATTATTATAGTAATAATAATATATCTAACGAGGAAATATCTCCTAATTTAAAGGTTCTAAAGATTCTAAGAAGTTCCGATAATTAGCCTTAATAGATTCTATAAGTCTAGTTAGACGTAGTTCGCGAAGATATCTAGGGATATCTAGATCCTTCCCGTAAGGAAAGGCTTCCCTTAATAAAACCTACTATTCTAACGTTTACGAAATATTAGGAGAAAGCGATATCGTTCGACTAACTAATAATAGCCTAGAAGGAATTATTCCTTATAGATAAAAAGCTCTATAATAGATAAATTAAGGAGTATAATACCGTTAATAAATTAATTAAAAAGATCGGCGAAATAATTATATCGTCGATTTTACCGAACTTTAAGTTATACTTAAAGAAGGCTACCTTAGTAGCGAAGTAACTTACTTAACTAAAGATTCGAGTCGCTCCCTCGTTAGGAGCCTTAAAGAGTACTATTCTAGCTAAATATTAAGCTCTTAAGGAGTATCTAAAGACTAAGGATATCCTATATTAGATAGATTAATAGGAAGATATAGCTACTCGGGCTTAAGATAAAGGAATCTTAGAAGCCTTAGGTACTTAATCTATTATAGACTTCCTTAATACTATAAGAGGTATTAACGGAGGCTTCGTAACTAGTTACCTTATATAGATAGACGATATAGAGATAAAGGATATACTCCTTTAGGTCCTTAATAAGTATCGTAACTTATATAGGTATATACTAACGACGATAGGAAGTAGGATATTATACTCTATATTTAATATTAAATAATAATCCTTAAATAAGGATTAACTACCTTCGTAACCTAGAAAGTATATATATGAAGGAAACTACCTAATAGAAAAGGATTACTATCTAAATCCTAATCTTAGACCCTTATAATAGACGGTTAGACCTAATACTAAGAAGAAGGTCTATAATAAGGTCGTTAATAGTCTAAAACTTAAGAAGAGGTTTAAGGATTTTATCTCCTTCTATAAGAAGAAGGACTTATAAGTTACTATCGCTATAGTAGTAACAATAGGAAGGAATCTCCTCCGATAAGGAGATATCTTATTAGGATAGATCCTTAATTTAGGATTTAATATCTATATTACTAATAACTTAAGAGGCTTTAATAAGACCTTACTAGGTAATAGGTAAGTAGTTTAAACCGGAATAACCTTATATCCTATTAAAGCCTATAGAATAGTAACTATATCGGTTAAAACCGACTTATAAACGAAGATTATATAACTCCTCGATATCGCTTATATTCTAGGCTTCCTATCTAACTTAGTATTATTAGCGAGACTTAGCCGTAAAGGTATCTACTAGAATACTCGTAAGGATAAGCTATTTTATTATAAGGAAGCCTTATACGACCTTACTCTAAGTAATAGTTATTAGCTTCTATCGACGGACTAAATATACTAAAATTTCGCTATATATAAACCCTCCGAGATAGTCCGTAAGTTAATAAGCGAATAGTATCGTATACTAGGCTACCTAAGTAAGGAATTAATCTTATACCTATAGGAGGTATCCGCCGACGTAGTACTTAACGAGAACTCTACTAAAATAACTTCCTATAAACCCTATTAACTATTAAAGGTAACTTAATAGATCTCTAGGCTTTTAGGATAGGAGGAACCTACTATAGGTCCCTTTAAGAGAGTCTCCTTTAACTTAATAGATCTATTAAATAGATATAATAGGTATAATTAGGTTATTTACTTTAAATACTTCGTTATAGGAATAAATTACGTATATACGCTTCTAAGGAAGAGCGATAGTCTATAGGCGCTTACCTCTTACCTTAATATCGTTAAAATAAGGTATAATTACTAAGTTATATTTATAAGACTCGACGGAGAGACCTTATTAGGAAAAGACTTTAATATCCTTATATAGGATCGAGAATTAACTATAGAAAGGTTATCCCTAAGAACTCCTACGTAAAATAGATATACCGAGAGAGCCGGGCGCGTAATCGTAACTCTAGTAAGATATATAAGAGTATAGGCAAATCTTCTAGCCGACTTATAGCCTAAGATTATTATAACGACGGGATATCTCCTTAATAGGATCCCGTACCGATAGGCGTAATAGAAGACCCTATTAAGATAATATTAGATAAAAAGCCTACTTATACTTACTTATACCTAATAGGATATAAGGCTTACTTCCTTAATAAGGATATCGTATACCGCGATAAATTAGAGCCGCGCGTATAGATCGGTTACCTTATTAAATATAATTTAAGGAATATCTATTATATATAGGAATCTAGAAAATATTATATTCTTAGGGTAAGAGATATTACCTTTAATAATAATTCCTTCTACGATCTAAAGTAATTACTACTTCTAGAGTTACTTAGGATTATCCCTATCGTCGATAATATTAAGGTAATTATAGAGGAAGGAAGACGAAGCCTTAATAATAGCGAAACTATCGACGATAAGATAGGTAATACTATAGAGGTTATTCGATAATAGTATCTACTATAAACCTAGTCTCGCGCTAGTAATAAGGCTAAGTTATATAATATTAGAATTTTATAGCCTTATCTAAGTCTTAGTACTAACGAGGCTAAACCTTAGAATATTTAGTCTATAAATATAGCTACTTTACTACTAACTTCTTCTTATAGTACTAATCTTACGGTAGCTAATATAGCTATATTAGTTAACCCTAATTAGAATCCCTAATATAGGTTTAGCCCTAGGAGCTATACGGCCGGTATATATCCTACTCTAGAGCTCAATATAGTAACGAAGAGATTAATAACGATACCTAAAACCGATATAGAAAGTCGAGAGTCTATACCGATAAGTATTAAGGAGAATAGACCTTCGTATTATATAAGTACGGACTTCGATAAAGCTAATATTCTTCCTCCTAGTACTCGAAGATAACTAAAATCTCGTCGTTAAGTATTCGTAATAGTACTAGATAATACTAAGAATAGAGAACTTATAGCCTATTATATAGTATTCGCTACTATACTTAATAAGGGAGGAAATCCCTATAAACGATACCGAGACTCTATACTATAAGAACCTCGCTACTAGTATAAAATAAAGATTTATCCTTTCGTAAAGGAATAGCTTAAGGTAGTTACTATTAAGATTAAAGAACTTTAAGCAAGAGGAACTTAAGAAGAGATTAAATCCTAATATATAACCTCGAAACCTCTACTACTAATATAGGTATTTAAGTATAAGTTCGATAATAAAGGATATCTAGAGAAGTTTAAGGTAAGGCTATATATTAGAGGTAATTTATAGTATATAGAGAGCAATAATTACGCCGTAACCTTAACCGAAGAGACCTTTAGGATCCTTATAAGCCTTATAGTAGGATATAACTTAGAATTAAAGTAGTCCGACGCTATAAATACCTTCCTTAATAGTAAACTTAATAAGGAGGTCTATATTAAAGCCCTAGAAGGGCTTAGCGACGGTAAGGTCCTTAGGCTCTTAAGAGCCCTATACGAATTAAAGAGATTACTACTCCTATAGTATCGCGAACTTATAGAAGGACTTATTAAATTAGGCCTTAAGGAGATTAAAGGAGTTAACTATATACTATAAAATAACTTTATTATCGTCTTCTTTTACGTTAATAATATCCTATTTATCTATTATAGGAATAATAAGAAAAAGGCTAAAGGCCTTATTCGAGAACTTAGTAAGATCTATAAGCTAAGGTATTTACTAAAAGCCGATTAGTTCCTAGGTATTCAAATTATTAGAGACCGATAGAGAGGTACTCTCTTATTAATCTAGGACTCCTATATTAATAAGATAATCTTAAGATTTAACCTAGAGGATTATAAACCGGCTAATATACTACTATCTCTAGAAAAGCTAGAGCCTAATCCGGAATAGGTAACTCCGGAGGAGATTTATCTCTATTAATAAAAGATTAGATCTATTAACTAAATTATAATCTAAATAAGGCCTAATATCTTATTTATAGCCTTATAACTAGTATAATTCTTAAGAAATCTATCGCTAAAGTATACCTTACTTACTAATAGAGTTATTAGGTATCTAAGCGGTACTAAGGACTAAGGAATCGTCTACCGACGAGGCGATAATAAGGTAGAATAACTTAGGATTTACTCCGATACGGCTTTCGGTGATAGCTTTAATAGAAAAAGCTCGTAAGGATTTATCTTCTACCTCTTTAAAGGCCTATTTAGTTAGAAAGTAAACCGATAGCGTATAATTATAACGTCGTCGATAGAGGCTAAGCTTCTCGCTCTAATAGAAGTCTTAAAGGAAGTAATATAATAGAAGAGGTTCCTAGGATCTATAGGGAAGAGCCTCCCGATAAGCCCTAAGATTTATAACTATATCTATATCTTCTATAATAATTAATAGATAATTCGCTTATTTATAGTACTAAGCTATAAGCTTATAACTCGACTTAAATATATTAATATCTATAGGTACTAGATAAGAGAATTAGTTAATAATAGAGTTATTACTCTAGAATAGGTAGCTATAATATTAATAAGCGCTAACAGACTTACTAAACTACTAGGAGAGTAACCTTATAATAGGTTTATAAAGTAGTTAAACCTCTAATAAATTATAACGATAACGCTATAATAAGATCGATAGAAAAGAATACTAGAGGTAAGGAAAATACTTTAATAGTAAATTACGCTCTTTTAGAACTAAAATACTATAAAAAGTCTATATAAACTAACTTTACACTAACGAGAAAAGCTTTATAGGCAACCCTATTATTATAGGCTTCCCTAGGGGGGTGTGTTAGCTTATGCTTACTAATTAACTAATTATTGACCGAACTATCGACTAGCTAGTGCGTATATTCGATATATTAACAAGCACTCACCTAGTGCACTCGATTATTGATTTTCTTGCGCATTAGGAGAGATTTTCTCTTGTTCATACTCATTTATATAGAGAAGAGGAATCCTCATTATTCTATAGACTAGACAGACATCAATTCAATCCATTTGTGCGTGTTGACAGTCATTTCGTCGACGCTCACAAAGCTGACACATCCGGCCACGATCGATGTCTTTCCGTAGTATTTGAACCACAAGGACAACCCAGAGGAAAATTCCTGACGACCTTGCACATATCATATTTCTAACATGTTGCATAAGTTTGCCCTCACCCTTTAATTTGCTGTTTACGTACTTGGTGATGTCATCACTATGGCCTTGTTGGTTTTCCAATATAAGCGTTATGCCATGCTCAATTGTGATATTGGGATAATGTCTGCTCGAGAAACAGGTGCGAAAGTTGAGGCCGTATGAAGCCGCAGTATCACCCAGATGTTCAAAGAAGGCAATCATTGCCCGAATTTGGTCTTCTTCACATTCATCGAGGGCATCAATAAAGCACACTAAAGGACGAATACCGAGTCTCTGGACAGCGTGGCCAAACAAACTCTGCACAATATCGACATGCCATGTAGGAGGGACCTCATCCTCTGATAACTTTGAGCAGTGTAGGGCGAACACGTGTTGTAGGTCTGGAAACTTATCGAGGAGCTGAAATAACAAGGACCTGTACATACCCAGCACGCTTTTCTCAAGTTCGTTACCTCGCGCATTGAAGAAAAACTTGATAACAGTACTTTGCGTATGTTCCCGTATGGCGTGTTTCAGAGCAAATTTCATGATGGTAGACTTGCCAGTGCCTGGATGTCCCTTGATCCAAAAGAACCCATGATGCTCCATCAAATTTTCACCAGCCAACCAGTCCTGATACTCCTGACGTTCAAGTAACCACCGACAAGTTTCCGAGTGGGCATCATGAATGGTGGCGTGACGGGCATCAATTTCCCCGAATCTCAGAGATTTGTGATAAGAATCAAGATCTGTTGCTGTGAGTGTTGATTCAAGGTAAAGCGACGAAGAGTTTGGACCCTTTCTGACAGCTGAAGGAGACATATTCGGTAATCCGGGACTCGCTCTGATGTCTGGCTGCGGATTCTCCTTTGGCATACGGTTCGTCGACACATGCGACAAGATATCCCATTCGCCATCTGTAGTCCTTGATGCGGAAGGGACAAAGGACAGCACAGTTTTAGCACACACAGCAGCCGCAGCCGCCGCAAAAGGCTGCCACTCTTTATTCTTGTGTGAGTCGGCATAATCGCATATGCCTCGAACAATGAGGCAAGGGAAAATGTTCATCAAGCCTGCTGCTTCCATCTCAAAGCATAGCACGCCGCCATGTTCAGCACTTATACGGTCTCTTGTGGAACCATCTTTGATGACTTGATTGCCAGATGCGACTGTTCCGTAGTGGATGACAGTATTTTGATTGGTCCTTGGTGTTCTCTGAACCATCCTATCTTCCACGCAATGGCCACAAGTATCTCCAGGCACATGATCATAAGAAGCTTCGAAGAGACAATCCGTCTCGGTCACCGGACGGATAAACAAATTGGGGTACTTCAATGATGACATGATAGCGTTGATATCATAGCCGTCGATGCTGACAGCTCGCATGGTCCCAACCGCCTGGAGCAGGATAGGATGGGGAGAATTGAGACTGCCATGTGGAAGTTGTTGACCGCCAAACCCAGTTTTTCCAAAGTCATATTGCAAAACACCACCATAACGGCCTTGAGGGTGGCTGACAACCACATCTCCCAGTCGAATGTCTGTGTTCCGACTTGGAACACCACCGGCAATGCCCACCATTAATCCATACTGAAGAGCAGGGAAAGTCCTTTGCATATGAACAGCTACGGCAGCGGCAGCACTCGTGCCCAATTGACCGGCGGGGAGACAGATGGCAACAACACCATGCTGGCCAATTCTGCCCAGGGTATACTGAGCAACATCCGCGATACGTTCGTACTCTTCGTCCAGAACGGAGATCACTGCCGCAAGCTCGATGTGTAGAGCACAGATCCAGCCGATTGTGAAGTCTTCGAGACAGGCGCGATGCCGTGGCATCGCACACACATCAAGCAATAGAATACGCTCCGATGTCCGTTGCCAGAGACGAACTCAGGCCGCATAACAGCGGAGTGCGCTGAGGCATAAGATGAAATGAATTAGTTCAACAAGAACATCATAGAGGCGAGTGCACTCCGTAAGGCGGGACCTGATTGTCGGTTGATATTGAGTTGTCCTTAGCCTCGCGCTGCAGCAAGCCGCGACCAGTCGAACGGCAGGGTCGCCTCAAGGCTGTTTGCCTAGCACGTGTTCAACCGCTCGGTGATGGCTTCGGCTGCCTTTTCTTTTTATTGGCAGTGAGGCTGTGGCTGTGGCTGTCAAGTCCTCACCACACCTTCCTCCTAGCACCTGCGATAGCGAGAAACGTCGGCCTCGGAACAACTGTTCCGGCTCCGAGCCTCATGTGTGAGTCAACATAATGAATGGTCCTCCCCTATAATGCTACTCAGGATCATTTTTCCAAGGGTAAGCAAGACAAGGGATATGAGTAGCGAGCTAAACTGGCAAGTGATGATTCCACGACTTATTTTATTCGGAGATTATACCTTGACTGCCTTGGCGATCTCTGAATTGTCAGCAAGAGTAGTAAGGTTTCCACAAAAATCGACAGGGAGTAACATTACAGGGGAGGACTATTGTACTGTACCTGAACAGCGGGTTGGGTGTTTGGTAGCTCAAGGCTCGAGAAGACGTTGAGCCCTCGTCGAGCAAGGGGCCGCCGTCTCCTGAGATCCCACTCATTGAAGGGCACGAAAAGTAGATGCGTAATTCCTCATTCTCTTCTTCATTCAAGGCTCTCACATTACAATTGTTCATAACTAGGGTATCTTCAATTAAACGGCGTATCGCCCAAGTAATATCAATTCATCCAACCATCCAACCTTAGGCTTCCAAGGCGAATTCAAACCTGGCACGATTCCATGATTCATCCAGTCCCATATAGATTTGCCGTGTCTCACCGTGCGCACTCCATCGACATGACGTTGATCCACTGGGCATATTCCAATAAAAGTGACATGTTGTATAAAAGCTTGCCGCTACTTCGGCTTTTCGTCCTGCAACTGCGCCGAAGTTGCCTATCTGTGTGTTTGTGGATTAGTGCGGAGCTTGTGGCTCATGGGCGTTCCCGTTGATCGCGTCCTTCTTCTCGCTCGCTTCCGAATCTTCGGGCTTCGTCTCTGCGTCAGCGTTGCCACTGTCGTTGACACCTGCCGTATCACCATCCCTTCCATCGTAATGAAAGTCGTCCTTGCCGTGACCCAGATACTTGTGCATTTCCCTTTTGTATCTATGCTCTTTGTTCTCCTCGCCTCTTGCTCTGGCATCTAGCTCGTCCTCGTCACTACTGCTGATGGAGCTCAAGCTGCTGTTTTGTAGATATGTGATTTGCTTTCCAGCTTGTTTCTTACGTTTGCGTTGTTCATCTTTGAGTTTCTTCATCTTTTCTTGGTCGGCCTGGCAGTCCAGCGTATGAACCCTTAAACCAGGGAAAGCATGCATGAGGTATTGACGAAGAATGGGTAGCTTCTCTGCATTGGGCCGGTAGGTGCCACTGTCGTTGTCGATTATCAATTCGTAGTGGGAGGGATCTGTTGAGGGGTGAGAAGGGGATGAAGGTGGTGATGGGTTGATAGGGATAGAATGAGCCGAGGAAGATCCGGCTTGAATCTCGGGATTTGGACGTTTTCCATTTGCTGATTTGCTGTTTGGTCGACTGGAATTGCTACCGCTTTCGCCCTTGTCGTCCATCTCTTCCTTCTCTTTTTCTGCTGCTTCGGCTCCAGGATCAGCTGCAGGTGGAAGGGTATGCTTCAGAGGGTCAGGAGCGCTGTCATGGCCATGAGCTTTGGGGTTTTTCAACTTTCGAATGAAAAACTCTCCGCTAAAAGCGATATATATGCTGACATCGCTATGCATGGTATGCTTACTCAGCAAGTCAATACCGAATTCCTTGCCGGTTTCTGTGAAACGAAAGTGTGCGTCGAGGGTAAGCACGTAGGTAAAGATGCGACCGCCTTGATCATAATGGACGAATTCGAGGAATTTCTTGGTGAGTTCTAGGCAGGGTTCTTGGAAGACGCCATATTTTGTGCTTTTGTCATAATTGTAGATACGAGCGTGTTGATGATGGAGAGCTCGATTGAGGAGTCGACCACGTAGACTTTTGCCTTGAAACATACCTTGGACAAAGGGCTTGAACTCGACGTAGCGGTGGTAGAGATCTGGGGGCACAGGACCAGCGAGTTGCATCTGTATAGATTGGAAGCTGGATAGGGTCAGCAGATGACAGAGATTGGCAGAAGAAGAATGTAGACTTACTTGTATCGTTGAGTCTCTTTCCCATCTTTGCCCTGCTCAGATTCTTTGGTGCCAGCAAGTCGGCCGATGAGTGGGGAGTAGTGCTGGCTCCAGGGAAGAGGAGCCACGGTGTAGGCAAAACCGCCGTTTTCAGTTTTGGTACGTCCCAGGTTCTCAACACTGACAATGAGATCACCCCCCATCTTGACGCGCTTGGATAAGAGGGCAGCGCATCCTCGGAAGGTGTAGGCTCTTTTACTGGCCATGCGCTTCTTCAAGCCAAACCTTTGATGCGAAAAGCCTTTCCAATCTTCGTCGATGTGATCGACGACGATATGAGCATTCCCAAGGCGATCATCATGATCGCTAGGATCCTCATCGTACAACCTGCATTTTAGAAAGAAACCCGAGGCGGGAACATTTGCGACGACCCATTCGACCTCCCACTCGGGATTGGTGTTGCGGTGTATGGTGGGAGTGCGAAGCCTGAGCTCAGGATCTTGCTTGTGTCTTCTCGGCAGGTCTATTTTCAAAGCGGCGAGAATATAGGGATCGGAAGAGAAGGTGCCAAAGTCGGCGAATGGGAGGTTCTCGGCTTTGTGGAATGTAATCTTTATGGTATATCCCGGCGGGGCTTTGGGAATTGGAGTCGAGTCGTAACCTCCAGCAGGGGCTTTCTTGTCGGATTTGTTTGTGTCATTCTTGTGATATTTGTCTTGTAGCTTGTCGGTTTGGGTTGCCAACTGAGATGCTAGTTGATCGACGTGTTGGAGGGGCTTGTTGCGCAAGGTAGGGCCATCGGAATCACCGGCGTGATAAGCCATGAGTGGAGATTGTAGTAGATATGTACAAAGATATACCCCGCATTAATAGCAGGTACAGTGCTATGCAAAAAGTATTTGCACACTTGCCGCTTTAATTTGCCCAATAGGCCAATCACAAGCTTCAAAACAAGATTTGAGCCAATCAAAGTAGCAGGCTATTTTAAGGGTGTGCAAATACTTTTTGCATAGCACTGTACATGTGAGATGTTGATCAGCAGGATAGCATGGTGTTGTATGGGCTCTGGGACTTGGGAGCAACTTGTCTTTGGAAGAAGCTAATATACAAGAGAGGAAGAGAGAAGAAGTGAGGACCGGATGAGGACGGGGAGGATGGGCAGATGCACAGAAGTTCTAACTAAACATACTTTTGCATTCTCTCTCCGCTACTCTGGGCTGGCAATGCGACGAGGGCGAGGATATCCTTGGGAGGATTGGATGCGGCTGGGGAGTGCCCATGATGGCCCATGACGGCCTAGATTAGGTTAGAACGGGCTTCTTTTAGGGCTCCATCCTGATTCCTGATGCTTAATTATTGCATGGCACCATGTGGAACAGACTCAATACCTAAACGGATGGCTTTTTAGGGGCGAATGAGGGGTGAAGGGTGAAGATGGAGGTGGGGTCGTGCTTCGATGGGTAGGCCCAGGGCCCACGTCCATGCCCCTAGTTAACTACTGCGAAGTCACCTACAGGCTACATGCTAAGGCTACTCTTACCCTTACTAGTCGTACTTAGTTAGACTGGTTAGTAAGTTCAACCAAGTCTCCAGGCGCTGACGACGCTTGACGAGGGTGCAAAAGCTAAATCAGCATTTCTCATCTAAACTTGTCAACATTATTGAACAAGGTCATCGGGCCCTGAGAGAAGAATAAAACTCCGGTGTTCTTTGAGAGCTCACTAGAGGCAAAGCAAGGTAGAGGCACTGTCACTGTCCAATGGCACTCGTCAGGCCTTTGACGCCCTTGTATCTTTTAAATCACCATTAACCCTTTCCTCAGCATCCACGCTTCTGTACTGGCTACTGGAATGACTGCTGTACTCACTACTCCCAGGACAAGGCACGGCTAATGATCATCACTCATTCTATGATAACAGGTTGTCGTTGAAAATCCAAGATCGACGACAAAATCCGGAAAATCCGGCATGATCGTTGACCTCTTTGGAGTGACGGGACTAGGCTCTTCTCCACCGACTTGCGTCAGGCTGCAGGCCGGCGAAGGACATGCTGGTCTGGTGGTGGGCATGACAGAGGGGGCACGGGGCACCGGGCTCACTCCTCCAGGACTGGGACTGGGGGGCTGAATGACAGGCAGCGGCCCAGAAAAGCTTGAGAAGGCTTGTTTCTTGCGGCCCAGACTCCACCCTTGTGCACGTGATGAGACCGAGTCCGGGATGGAATGAAAGGCCTGATGAACATGCTCCGTAGATGAATCTGAATGGTTCAGAAACTCAGAATGGATTCAACGTCTAATCCCTTCCAGCCTAGTCACCGTCTTTAGCCCCAGGCAACGCAATCCTTGACATCATATCTTGTTAACATCAGATCTTCTGTGGTTTCGCTACCGGCTTTATCACTTTGGTCATTCTTGTTTTCTACCTCATCTCCTCCGTACTTCATCTGACATATGTCCATCCTTCAATGAGCGTATAGCAGTGGTACTAGACTCACTTAGCCTTGTCCACAAACATGTCCGTCTCCACTACAAGTCCCAAACTCTTACAGAGCATCAACTGTTTCCTCTGCAATCGTCATTCAAATGAATCCTCGCTATGCAGAACAAATCCAAACTCAACCATAACCAAAATCCCTTCACTCTTGCTTTACTCTTCATCAAGCAACCTCTGCAACAGATCTGCCCCAGGTCCGGCCAAACTATCTCTCATTTCCTTTTCAGACACTGCGCTGACCACTTGCTTGTCATCCACCCCTCGCTGACTTCGCGACGGCGTGCTTGACGGGGTCAATAAGCTTGACATCCGTCCTACCGCTTCATGCACCAGCCCAAGTGTCTCGAGACTCGCAACAACGTCTCGAAATTCGGTATTCTTCAATGGCTGCAACAGTCCTTCATCCCTTTTGCACAGGATTCCGTAAGTGTCGTATAGTCCCTTGATCGTTGCCACCTTCGACCATGTCTTGGACGGAGTCTTGTATGGATCCCTTTTGTTATTCCGATTTTCTGAAGCCACCAACGAACACAACACCGCCTTTTGCTGCAGATTCAGTCCATTTAACCGTGAGATCGCACTGTTGTTGAAGAAACTCGACGCAATCTTGGCCACATGCGCAATCGTAACCCTCGGCGCACTTTCCAGGCTGAGCTGCGAAAGCACGTTCCGATCATGGCCTTGTCCTCCTTCGCCTTGCACCTTCTCCGCGCTCGACGCTGTGTCGACCACACTGGCGTTGTGCACCTCACTCAAAGGTTGCTTGGTCGGAGTGATACTTGATTCTCGGCTCATCTTCAACAGTGTTTCCTGCTCTACCTGGTCAATCGCCCGACGAACCAGCCCGAAAGCCTTACGTAGATCCCCTGTCTGAGACGCTATTTTCTTCCCACTGAGTTGGATTGCTGCTGGCTGCATCAGTGGTACAAAGTCGGCTGTCGCAGTTGTTTCATCAGGCAGGAGAGATCGCAACTTTGCCGAAATTATGCTCGAAATCTGCTGTGCCGTGTATGGTAGGAACGGAAGCAAGTGTGGTTGCATGTCCTTCAACTTCAATCGAGGCAAGAATCGATCCGTCAGATCCAAAGCATTCGCTATCCCGATCAGGACGAGGGAAGATGATGGATGCATTGCCCATTCAAAGATACTGTACAAAAGTTCACATCCTCCACTCACAAGAGCGTCAATCTCATCCATCAAAACCACGTGCATGGCGGAGCTGGGTTGCTTCGTGGTGAAGAGTTTGCTTAAACTTGCCTTGGGGTTTTTCTTGCCACTAGGAGTATGACAGAATTCTTGGGTAAATTGGGCCAGAACTTCCGTCGATGTCTTCATTGTCACACAATTAATCGTCACGATTCTGACAGATTGGTCGCGAAACTCGTCCAAGACTTCGTGCACCAAAGCACTCTTCCCCGTTCCAGGAGCTCCACTGACATAAGTGCATCCGCCTACACGCGCTTCAAGTGCGGTAGAAATAAACCTTTTCAATTGGTTCCGTTCTGCTTCGCGACCAATGACCTTGGAACTACCAGATTGCGTGAATAGCTGGCGCGCTCGAGAATACACATTTTGAGACCTAGCAGGTCGCGTCGAGGGCGTTGATCGTGGAGTGAGGAGTCGGCCTATTAATCGCACACGGTGTTTGGGTGTGCTTGGTGTGGGAGAGGCCAAAGCATCCTTAAATCGGAGACCTGTTGGGGTTGACCAAGTTGAAGGTGGTGTGTTTTCGTCTGTTGCAGGCTCATTGTATTCTTCCGATATTGGACATGCTTGCACATGAGCTTTCGCTGGTTTGCGAGTGTTGCTGTCTTTTGTTTGAATTTTGAGCTGTCTGACAGAGCGGGTTGAACCAAGTACTTTCTCAGCCTTGGCTGCTACTACACTGTCCCTCTCAAGCTGCTGAGCTTCATCCTCGTAGATTCTTGGTGTTGATTGTCGCGTTCTTCTTTTGGAGGAGCGAAGTGGTATGAGGTTTTCTGCAGGGAAAAATCAGTCAATACAATTAATGTAAAGGGTGATCTTGTGAGAGCCAAAACAAACCTTCGTCTTCCAGATGTCTTCGAGACCTCTTTCCCAATACTGCAGCAGCCATTGGATCTCAATTGAAGTGGTTGTTGCTGCTTTTGCTGCTGATCGGAAGAGTTGGAGAAGCAGAGGAAGGCACGACTCAAGTAGAGGAAGTCGCGAGTCAGTTCGCTCCTGCCTCGTCGACATGCCAAGACAACGCGTTCTCAAACGACGCGACAGAGCCGCGTTCCAGCCACCTGCAGCCACTTTGTTGCCCCGCTCGGCGCTTTCACAAGCGCTTTCGCCTGCGGTACTATGCTTCACCGAATATTCTAATGCCGACCGACACTGACAACGGCAACTGACCAGACTTGGCAAGTTTGCTCTATCGGAACACAGTCGCGACTTTTGCCGCGTCCCTAACTGACCGAACGCTTGTGCCTGCCAATGACGAAACTCGCTTGTGGCCTTGCATCGTGATGTACGGATACAATCCTTGAAAGCCTCTGTTTGCCCTGTTCCGTTCGCACCATTCTGATCTTTTCATCTTTCCACCGATAACAACTTCTAGTTCTTCATTACATGTCCGCCATTGAACCTTTCCCATGATAGTCAGACCCATTTGAGGGTCTCGATTTGAGCCAATCCTGCGTGTTCAACCCCCACCTGTAACACTTCAACTTATCTTCCTTTGCCGCACAGAACCTCGTTACATCCCATAACGTCCTCACAATCTTTGACAATGGATGAAGCGATCGCCACTTTGATCTCAGTTGCCGGCGCGACTCCAGAGTTGGCTGCGCAGTATGCACAATTAGCGGATGGAGATGCAAACCAGGCAGTACAGCTGTGGTTTGAAAATGGAGGCGTTGACCTGTCCGGAGGAACCACAGCCTCACAACCTCCTCCCACCTCGACATCACATCAGCCAGGTGGCCAATCGCAGCCTATTAATCTCGATGACGACGACAATATATCCGACGACAATGATCCTGAGGTGACAGGTTTTACCAAGTCTGCCAGACAAGACAGACCACCACAGCCCACAGTAACTGGTGGTTTTGAAGACGATGAAGCCATGGCGAGGCGCTTACAAGAAGAGATGTACGGTGAAAGCGTGTCTCATGAACCAAGGGCTCCCATCGCACGACAAGCCGAGACTTTGGTCGGACCAGGAGCAGATTCATTCCCACTGGGCGGGGCAGCCTACGATGCCGCGGTGCAAGAACGGATTCGAGGCTTTCAAACTCGGCGGAATCCGCGCTGTAAGTCAAATCCTCTTGAAATGGTCCTTATCTGACTTGCTTTAGCATCTGCGCCTGGGATCTTCAACCAGCACTTACCCTCGAGTATCTGGGAGCGCGACAGTGCGGACAGCGCACAGAACCTAGCAGAGTCAACAGGTGGTGAATCCGAAGCAACCTCAAGAACAAATCGACTTGCGAGACTATTCCAGCCGCCTTGGGATTTGATGTTCAAAGGTGAGTGGGAAGACGCAAGAGACGATGGGAAGGAACACAAGAAATGGCTACTGGTAGATATCCAGAACAATCGCGTATTTGATTGTCAGGCTCTAAATCGGGATCTGTGGAAGAATGAAGGAATCGTGGAGACTGTCAAGGAGAACTTTGTGTTCCTGCAATACAACAAAGACGACCCGCGAGCAAGTCAATACATTCAGTATTATTTCCAAGACTTTGAAGACGAGGACCAATATCCTCACGTCGCGATCGTGGATCCTCGAACCGGCGAACAGATCAAACTGTGGTCGCGGAAGGTACCGTCACCCGCGGAATTTCTGATGCAATTGCATGAGTTCCTGGATCGATACAGTCTGGAGAACAGTGCTCGCAACCCCGTGGCCAAGCGAAAGTCCGAAGTCAAGAAGGAGAAGCCCATTGATCAATTGTCCGAGGAGGAAATGTTGGAGAGGGCATTGCAAGCGAGTCTAGACTCACAAAGTCAAGAGCCCACACCACCTGTGCAGACCAAAGCGGCACCAGCAGAAGATCCTGATGATTTGACAAGAAGTATCGGGGATGTGAGGAAAGCTGCACCACTAGAGAGGACAGACAGCATGGAAGTGGACGATCCGGTCCAAGCCGAGTCACAAGAGTCAAGTGCGTTTTCCCAGATTCCCACAGACCATCCCCACGTCGAACCAGCTCAAGGGCCGGGGATCACACGTGTGCAAATCAGACATCCGGGAGGAAGAGTGGTACGTCGGTTTGCCGAAAGTGACCTTGTCCAACGCATCTACGAGTTCTTGAAAGCAGAACCCCTAGAGGGTAAGGAGGGTGCAGACTTTGAGTTGATTTCCATGGGCAAGAACCTGATCGACAGCCGTCATGAGACTATTGCCGAGGCAGGCTTGAAGAATGGCACTGTCATGGTGGAGTTTATTGATTGAGACACGACGCAAGAGCGAAAGCGGCTCAAGTTCGGAGTAATGATGCATTGCGTTGGCGTTCTATCTAGCTGGTTAGAGGACTCTCGAGATGCTGCTCGATGATTATGCATTCAGCTACGATGGATTACTACGTGGATTGATACAAGTCTAATGAGATTGGTCATTGTAATGTGCGAGTGTCTTCCAAACGAGGCTGTTCTCCGTAGTAAATACTCCGTACCTGGAGGAAGTTATGTGAAGTGGGCCAAGGCTGGTACGAACCAATCGGAGGGACGGTTGAGGTCCATCGAGGCAGCCACATGCGGCAAGGAGTAAACACCCCGTACTGCCCTCAAGTGCCCTTGGTGCCCACTGCCCTACACCCTCTCTAACTAATCTCAAGTGCTCGCTGCAGGAACCCGTACCCTCCGATCCTCGAACTGCTGCCTCACAACCACTCACCCCCCTCTTCAGCTTTGTGCATATTACGCGCGCTGAAACATCCTATACGACCGGCAATGGCTCTGAATTGCATTATTTTCGTTGAATCTGCATGATCTACGACTTGACACGAACCACGACTTGGGAGAGAGAACCACTCAATCTCCCACGCGCCCCACCGCCTCGTCTCTCAAAGAGTAATTCGCGTGGCTGCAAACCAGAAGCCTCAAGCCTGGCTTGTCTGAAGGCGGCACCTGCCCAATGCGCCTGTCTGCACTTCACTTTGCTTGTTGACACCTCGAATTTAGACGCAACAACACTTCCATCTCCCTTTCGGCATTACCACTCGATATCGCAGTCCTTTTCGAAGGAACAAGCCTTCTGACCGATCATCGAGACCTCTTCGAGTCACAATGGACCCTGAGCAACTCTATACCAAACAGAATTGCATAGGAGGGGGAAGCTTCGGCAAAGTTTACAAGGGAGTCGACAAAAGAACCGGTCAAGCAGTGGCTATCAAGATAATCGATGTCGAAAATGCCGAAGATGAAGTCGAAGACATCATTCAAGAGATATCAATCCTCTCCGAACTCCAGTCCCCCTACGTCACAAAGTACCATGGCTCTTTTCTAAAAGGCTCCGACCTATGGATCATCATGGAGTTCTGTTCAGGTGGCAGTTGTTCAGATCTGATGAGACCAGGGCTCATACATGAAGACTATATCTGCATTATTATACGAGAATTGCTCATGGGCCTGGACTACTTGCATGGGGACAAGAAACTTCATCGAGACATCAAGGCTGCAAATGTCTTACTCGGATCCAACGGCCAGGTCAAGTTGGCTGACTTTGGTGTTTCTGGTCAATTGTCTGCCACCATGACCAAGAAGAATACCTTTGTGGGAACTCCCTTTTGGATGGCACCTGAAGTCATCAAGCAATCTGGATACGATCACAAGGCAGACATCTGGTCTTTGGGCATCACCGCCATCGAACTGGCCTTAGGAGAGCCACCTTATGCTGATATTCATCCCATGAAAGTTCTCTTCCTCATTCCCAAGAACCCTCCACCCACTCTTCAAGGAAACTTTTCTCGCACATTCAAAGACTTTGTCGAGCTTTGCTTACGGCGCGATCCAAAAGAACGGCCCTCGGCCAAAGAATTGTTGAAGCATCCATTTGTCAAGCGGGCGAAGAAGACAACGTATTTGACTGAGCTCATCGAACGAAACGAGCGCTACCTGGCATCCCGAGGTGGCCGCTCGTCTGATGACGAGGAGGAGGAAGATGAACCACCCCCGGCGGATCATGGATCCGAAAATGATGACCTTTGGGACTTTGGCACTGTAAGGCCAGTAGGATCGCGAGGGACTGGACTACGCCCAATGAACGACTCTGCCACAAATGCGAGAGCATCTGCGGAGCCTACTGCCTCAAAGGGTAGATCAGAGTGGGACGAGACGGTCAAAGTCCCATCTTCGCCACAAAAGTCCCCTGTTAAGGCCGTCTTTCCTCCAACTCCATCCAAAATCGCTCTCCCTCCTTCGCCCACCAAGGCCACGCACAGTCAAGTCGACTCAAAGCCACAGGCGTCGTCTGCGCTCTTGAATCATGGCTCGAATGCTTCATCGACCCCGAAAACACCAGCGACTGCTCTGGCCGGGAAAATTCCTCCGAACCAATCGCATAAAGTAAGTCCGGGATCAAACGAGTACAACAAAGCCTTCCAGGCGCAATTAGCTAAGGACATGGGGTTTTTGAAGATCGATGGTGGCAGTAATCCACAGAGCACAAACTCTACCCCGCCTGGGAAGAAACCTCAAATGGTGATTCCAGAGATACCACCGTTCCGAGGGGTGTCTGGAAATGGGCCACCTCTACCGCAACCAGCAGCTGCTAAACCTGCGCGGCAGCAGCCTCTACCCTCTTTCATACCTAAAGACTTGCCGTCTCTGCCACAATCCACTACGACCGCAGCCATGACAAATCAACAGCCACTGCCTCCACTCGCGACCACGACCAACCAATTTTCGCCAACCTCTCCCGCTGCACTGATAAGCAATGCAGCTGCTAGTTCAGTAGAGCATGACGCCTCGCAAGAGCTGACTGCCCTGAACTCTGTTCTAATCCCAGCCCTCGAGGCAGCAATGCATAGACGAACTTACATGCTCAAGGAATTAGCACGCTCGAGCAAGTTGAGTGCTTCCGCAGCTGCCGAAATACAACAACAGAGAGTACAGACGCATGAGAAAGTCCGAAGGTTAATCGCGAAGACGGCAGGATTGTTTCAAGAGATTCAAGCGTGCGATGAGGAGTGCCCTGTGGGTATGGGTGGAGGAGTTACCGAATTTCTTGAAGGCTTTTTGGAAGAAATCCTGGTGCGGGTCGAAGCTGCTGAGGAGCCTCAGCAGAGCCCGAGTAGGAAATGAGCTCATGATGTCCATAGTAATGACTTGCTTATGATAAATGGTGTAATCGTATGATAAGGTATGTTATGGAACCGACAGCATTCCACGGGTGTATGCTTACCACGGATACTGCGACAACTTCACGAATTCTCGGAGGCGTAGCTATAAATAAATTGAAGGCTTTGGCTGCATTTGTATATCCTAAATTCTGAATCCAAAATGGTTGTTTGATGTCCCCTAGAATTCGACTTTTGCGAAAAATCCTCACTTTTCTTGATCAAGTTCATTAACTCGTTGGAATAAGGACAACGGCACGTGACATCAGGAGTTTGCAAAACATTGTCTAATCTCCAGCCTCGCGACTTGTGGTTTCTGACAAAGTCCACTTCTGAACACGTCATCTCGACCCGCATCACAAATTTCCTATGTCGACATAGTTCAGTCGTATGATGCTGAAATCTAATCGAAACCAAGCCTGCCTTGAATGCCGCAGGCGAGATTTTTAACCGCTCGCACCTTTGTTCATCAATGCTGGAATACTGTGGTGAGCTCTCGTCTCGATCGCGTTTCCTCCCTGATGAAGTGCCCTTGGTGGCCACTGGCCAGTCCGATGACACTCATTTTTGGTGGACATATTCCATGAGGTGGGAGATCGGGATCGGACTCGGGAAGTTCGTTTTCGAAGGGAAGGTTTTCATTCAGAAGGCTACTGGACAGTGTCCAGAGTTATGGTCTTGACCATGGACTGGCGACAAATAGACAGCCAATTTCACATACAGCTGCTTCAGTCCTGTTCACAAAAGAAACTTCGTTCGTCGTGCATCTTCCTCCCGTGTAGTGAAGTGCAGTCTGGGCAAGCACAAGCAAGGTGTGTTCAAAAGAATGCAATTGACTAATTAATCTATATCTATATACTAAAATTATTGTTATTTCAAGACTTATGGTTTTTTTGGACAACCTATATCCTCCAAGTTCGCCTGGTAGCTCCTCTCCGATGGATAGACCGACTGAAAATGAACCCCGTTTTAGTTGATGTTGGCATGATTGATTCTGTGAATTTGCTAGGAAATATAGGGACTGAATCTCGTTTCCTGTACAGGCCTTCTGTGGAGATCATAGTCGTCCCTGATGTTGTCTCGCATGTCCGGCATCATGTTCGAACTTTCATTCGTCGTCGCGCTAGTGGTTTACTCTCTCAATGTGCCAAACGTGCGAATGTCGTGAGAGATCCTTGGCCACTATCCTCCCACATGCTGAGGGAGCATTGCTAGCGTCCTCCAGAACCTCTGGCTTCTCCAGGTTGTGATTTGATGCACTGTAGAATTGCTACCAGAGCACATGACCATTCGATTTCGTCCTTTGAGCTGACCGCCAAAGGCTCAATCGCTCACCCACCCATGGTCACATCTGATGCGATACTCTGATGCGCGGAAGGGCCAGATGAGAACCCAGTGTTGACGCTGAACCTCCAGCTATGGTGTGAGGACGGCTTTTCGGAGGAATCAGACATTTGGCTGCGAGTAGAAGATTGTATGCTTCGTTTTGTGCGAGTGGTAAAATGTCTGAAGCTGGAGCTGTTAGACGACTGGTATGACGGTGCGATGGTTTCTGTCAAGGTTAGTCTGGGTATACGCTCGTCAACAGTGAGACCTTCATCGTTATGCATTACAGCGTTGAGGAATCGGTTTATTCCTCTGACTGAGGTCGGACTAGTGGAAAGGTGGTCCACAATCCCGGTAAACGGAGGTGACCCCAGGAATGGTGCCTCGGAGAATTCTGCTGTATCTAAACCAAACATCGCATTTTCACACAATGTGTCCCCGATTTCTTGTTCTTCAGGGTCCCAAAAGTCATCGTGCTGTTCGATATTTTCCTCAAGTGGTCCTCGAGGTATGGGTCGGAGTATCGGTCTCAGACTCTGATCGAACGTGCACGAATCGATCGTAGCGCCCGATTTCCGTGCCCATAGCATACTAGCTGAACTGATCACTTTGTTGATAGAAATCAGGCCCAAACCCTGACGACCATCAGCTAGCAATCGTCCAGCAGACCATTGTTCGAGATCAGGTTTGGTATCCTGCCCTTCGATCCGAAGTATTTCCCTCCACTGACCATAGTAGATGTCCAGGATGAGGTCACACTGCTTAGTATTCGAATCACCCAGCCACTCCGTCATCACCTGAATGGCGAGAATTAAGTATACGGACAACTGTTCAACTCCGAATAGGAATCCTGAATAAAGTGTATAATGTGGAAGACAGTCTTTGTGCAGCCAATCCACCACAATGAAAGGAATGATGGCGAAAATGAACCCAAGATCGGAGCAAGGAAGACCGGGATGAAGGTCATGAAGCTGCCACTGGACGTAAGTGGGATGAGCTGTCTGCGAGTAGCCTTCGAGGACGAAGCGGGAGATTTGGTGAGCGACTCGAGGATTAATTCCCACGGAGTCCGCACCCACGTCAGATTGCATGGCAAAGTCATCAATAAGTCTGCCATTTTTTTCGAGATAATCAGCCAGTGAGATTGTCACGAACGTCAGGTTCCCGGTAATTCCTCGCAGCGGTGCATGTGTTGATGAATGGCACAATTCTGCGACATCATCATTGGGGGCGAACGCAGTAGCGGACATTGTTCTGTTGATGGAGGCACTCTTGAAGCAGGACCGCAGACGGACCAGTAGTAAGCATTTCCCGTCTGATCATATGAAATCGTTGGTTGCCGTAATCTGGAAAGCTGCCGTTCGAGTTTTTGGATATAGATTGTGAACAGCGAATTGTGGACTTCTGGAATGGTTGCCTCTTCCCGAAGCCTCGCCAATATGAGCTGCAGTATGCTTTCGATCAGAACAGCATGAGCCGGTGTGTGTGCTGTACATGCACAGTTCAGCGCTGCCAGCACCAGTTGGTGTACATGGGCTCCAAAGTTGACTGCCATCGACCCGAGATAGCACTCCAAAACAACGTAGAAAATCTCAAAGGCTTCTCGAAATGCACTGAGGGTGCAAAGGAGGCGTGCTGTATCATTCAACCGATACATTTCGTCTGGTCTCAATGAGCATCGCTGTGCCTTCTCAGCATAAGCTGCGAGTTCCGGGATTTGAAAGATGGATACACTGTATAAAGCCTGCCATTCCAATATCGGAACACCGTCAATTGTGGTGACAGATTGGTGCTTCAGGATGCTGGAGGACGGGTGCGGCTCCGATGCTGAGGCCTGTTCCTTGACCTTCTTGTACACTCGAAAACCCCACTTTGATACTCGAGTCGTAAGTTGGCTGACGGTAGCAACCACTCCGTAGCGACGTATGGCAGAGACCATAAATTCTCGGGTCTGGCGTTGACCGTGTAAGACGAAGAGCATTGGCTTCAATTCTTCCCATTCCGATTCGTCCAGCCTTTTGGTATAGCTAGACTGCGACGGATCCTGACTGATAAATTTGATGCTAGCCTGGCTGTCCAATGTCGACTCTACCATATTTGCACACCAAAGAGCTATCAGCCAGGATGACGTAAGGAATTTGAATGTGAAAGGATGTTGAAGCAATTATATTGCATTCTTCCTCCCAAGAGCACAGAAGAGATTATATCTTCAGATCTCAATGAAGTATGCTCGTTGAGGAAAATCGAATTGCCGTATATGGGAAAGCGTGACAGCTCCATACCAAATACCAAGGCGGATGGAACAAGCCAACGAGGGCTCCGACAAGGGCTTGTCTTTGAATCCACGCGCAGCATAAAAGCCACAACGCTCCCGGATTGGTGTGATGGACAGAAAGTAGCTCTGTTAGAGACAGCGCCCTCTCACTCCACAGTGCCTCACTGAAGTGCACCAAGACCACCAACCATCTCTCCCATATGTGTGACACGTCGGCATAACTAATTAGTGAACTGGCGGTGAAGTCAAGAATGGTACTCGATATGAAGTAGTCATTTGGAAGTCAATTAAGAAAGCAAGAATCAACATTCAGTAAAATTGGATCCGCCCTGAAGGGAGGAGTTCCCGGAGATGTGGAGTCTACTCCGGAGCCCAGACCGAAGGCCAACAAATCCAAAAGGTCAAGACGTGCACGTGATTTCAGAGTCCCAAACTACCGAGTACGTCCTCAGCCTTACAACAACACGCCAAAAATACATTGAATGCTTGTGTCAACGTTTTAATCTGGCATACAAGATGAGCTCATACACCCCGACGCGGTAAACCGATTCATCTACCCCAAAAGTAATTTTCACGGTACGAACACAGCTGTTCGTCGCCTATTCTGGAGTTACTGCGCCATGCTTTCCACGATGCCACTCGCTTGATCGTCACGTGTTCTTCTTAACACAGGATTCCACCGCCATGATGCCGTGCCACGGTTGAGCTTGCGAGAGAGAGCTTCGATCGATGGGCACCCATTTAATCCGATCACTCCCGTTCCTGTGATATTCGTTACGGTCGACGTGACCCGCCAAATTATCAAGCTCGACAGCCAGAGGGTCGTGTGCCTGACCATTCTCGTCGATCAACGTTGTCAAAGCACGGCTTTGTATTCCGATCAAGGCTTCATGGATGCGTGACGCTTGGGAGGTTTTTGTGTTGGCGGCCGTTTGGTTGGGCATATTCGATTCGGGCCTTGCTGGGGATTCAGCCATAATGTACATCAGCAGTAATGGGTGCGCAAGAACTCACAGTAGGTATGAACAACTCGAACTTACGACGATTCAAGGCTTTTTGGATCTCAGTTACTGTATGGATAACTCACCATCTGATTCTTCACCTGCCTTTTAAGTAGCAGAATTCATTATTCTACACATGATCATTCGCAGACTACCAACAGGTAAAAGTAGCAAATTTCAATTTCCTTTCAAGGTTAATGAGGGAGGAAGCGGGCCTGAAAGGCTCAGCATCTTGTGATGAGTTCAGACGGTCTGGCCATTACGATCCAACTTGCTCCTCGTGCAGATGATGGAAAAAGGATTCCTTGATGTGGAATGGCGTGGGGAAATCAGGTAGGATGGAGAATGGAAGAGACAGAGACAGAGACAGATGCGGAAGACATCCTTGCCGGAAGACTCGCCAAGACTTGCGGCACATGAATTGATAGTCTCGCAACTCTAGAAGGGTATAGGCTGCATGCATATGATTTCGGGTCGTGGTGGCGGAGTTGAATATGTAGGTCTCTCGTGCTGTGCTTCGTACGTGTCAGGGTTGTAAAAGTTTGATTTCTTGAAGGTCCATGAATTGTAATTCCCTGTTTAGGTTTAGCGTTATACGCAAAATGGCAAGGACTCTATGACAGGATTGATTGGCTAGAATTAGAGTCATCTTGACGCGGCAAGACCCGGCTTTCGAGGTTTCAAAATCCACGTATGAGCATCATCATGATCATCATCACGCTGACTTGAAACCCCGTCGACTCCCCTAACGTTTACGCAAAGCATAATCTCACTACCATGTGACGTGAGTTAGGGATAGAGAGGAAGGCTGTTGCCTTCCCTCGGAATTTCAAGAATCCCTGCCTCTGCGATATCTGCCCCCGTTACTAACTCCCAACATATAAATGCCTACCTGGGCACTTCATCCATGGCGCAGAAACACAGCAATTTGGTCCGCCTTGCTCCTTTGCAGGTGGGAGATCTACCATCCCATGTAGATCTGCCGTTGTCGAAAAATGACAGGCCTGACCTCACAACGTTCTACACGACGTTTTTGGAACATGGCATTGAGTTTCTCTCCCCCAAGCGCTAAACAAGAACTTTACCCATCACTCGACAAAGCCTTCCCCACCATCCTCAACCAACGTCGAGGTCCTCGCGTATACTATACCGGCCGATGAGCTAGGCCACATCGAATGGACAGATGGCAGAGCAGTGACTCGAAGCAAGCCACGAGCTTTAGGGGCTGAGCACTGGTTCGCGAGGAAGAGTATACACGCAAACATCTCCAGTAAGAGCACTGATAAGCCCGGGTCTGCCAACTGGAACGAGTTCGTATATGGGCTGCGCGATGACCACAGTGAGCACGAATCGAAATTTGACCCCTCACTTTATGATGCCCGACCTGTTTTGGACTGGAACACCGAGTTGGCAAGACTACAGAACGAGGGAAGCCTGAAGTCCTTCACGGCGCCCACACTCGGCATATTTGAAATGCCACATTCTGTCCCAGGACCTCTATCTCCTCGATCGTTTTCAGTCCTGGTTGCGACTGCAAGTGTAGACGACAACCTTTTCGTTGCCGTAACTGTACCCGTCAGTCTCACCACTGGAGTCGATAATGCCTTCTACAGTGTAGGTAGAAATCTCAAAGGTGGTATTACTCCTCAACAACGGAAGGAGGTCGTCATGGGGGTGTATGCTGCGGTCGAGACCGTCCGACGAGATCCAGTAAAGAATGAAATTGAATGGATTATGGCGACGGCAAGTGATGCAAAGGGAAATCTTCCAATGTGGCTACAACGTGTGAGCTTGCCGTCTCAGTTGGTCAAAGACGTGGGTAACTTCCTCAAATGGATCAAGACTGTTGATGATACAGAGATCACGAAACGGGGTCATGAAAGTAGGGGGTGATGAAGTCAGTCTCACGGATAAGTGGAGTGTGAGACGACTCCAACAGCTTAGATACTGTCATTCGCTCTGTTGTGACACCATGGAAGGGATGACAGCATTGGAAAAGTGATAGTTTTCATAATTTATATCACGGTCCCGGTGCGTGGGGAGTTGTCACGTGGTATGGATAAATGGCGTGGAAGCCGCGGTGTCGGATCATGTCCTGAGGCATGCATATATCATTTGATCTCGAATTGGTACCAGCAAGATTGTCTGTCAACAGCTGAGAAAAGACTCTCAAGGTCGTAGAACGATAAGAGCACGACATTCTACAAATGTCATCGGGGTTGGTTCTCCAATTTTCAGCAATCGATGGTGATGTAGATGGAGAACATGTTCTACCCCAATTCTCTTGATCCCGCCATCGTTTCGAGGCGACAAGAGCAATGCCGATAGGTTCTCCAGCTGGAATACCTTCGAAGATCAATTAATCTGATGCATGCGAGAATATACTCCTGTGTCCGATCCTATCCACTCCTGATCCTCGACCCTTTTGATCTCGACACTAATTGTGCTTCGGTGGCTCTATAGGCGTTCCTTTCGTACTATCCGAATAGAACTATTTCTTCCGCTTGCGCTTTCTACTGACTACTGACGACATGGACCTGTCCGGTATAGCGGGGATTGGTTTCGTGGGTCTGGGGCAATGGGATTGCCGATGACAGGGCACCTTGCAACTAAACTACCCAAGCACATTCGTATCTATGTCTACGACCTGAACGAAGCAAGCATCGAGCAGATCTTGAAAGAGCACCCAGAACGAGTGTTCCGAGGATCCAGTGCGAAAGATGTGGCAGAGAAATCCGTACGTTACGGTCTTGACCTTGTGCTTTCGGATTGTTTGAATGACGAATTGGACAGGAAATCATTTTCACCATGTTACCCGAGGGCAAGCATGTACGGTCTGTATACATGGAAGCCGATTCCGACACGATATGCTCAACCGACATTTCTGGGAAGCTTTTGATCGACTGTTCTACGATAGACACAGCGAGCAGCTTGGCCGTCAAGGACCACATTAGCGACAAATTTCCAACTGCCTCGTTCTACGATGCTCCGGTCAGCGGAGGAGTGGTCGGCGCACAGAAAGGGACAATAGCATTCTTCCTGGGTGCAGATGGCAACGATCCTAAACTCCCCCACTTGAGCGAGTTATTGGGCTTGATGGGCAAGGATGTCATCCCATGTGGTGGACCGTCACAGGGTCTAGCGGCGAAACTGTCCAACAACTATCTATCCGGACTCATCGCCATCGCTGTGTCAGAAGCCATGGATATGGGAATGCGTTCGGGCTAGATCCACGCGTTCTAGCTAAGGTATATGCGGCCGGAACAGCACAGAACACGATCTGTGATAGATTCTGTCCCGTCCCAGGTGTCTACCCTGAAGCGCCGTCGTCCAAAGGATATACAAACGGGTTCAAGGTACAATTGATGCGGAAGGATTTCTCTCTTGCGCTAGAGATGGCCAAGAGAGTAGGTGCAAAGAACGTGCTTGGTGAGATTGGACTGCAGACTTATGACGGAGCGAGCAAAGACCCAAGATGTGTCGATCTGGACTCCAGGGTGGTCTATAGATATCTCGGAGGCAATGAGAACTGGCAGAAAGATGCTGACGAAGCGACGGCGAGTAAGTTGGCAGACAACTAGACTTGAGCAGGACTATAGCTAGATAGAGTCCTTTGAACCGTTTAATGTACAAGACTCTTGTTATTTCAGGGGTGCGAGCATATAGATTTACCACCCGTGGGGCTTCGGTCCCTACATTTTTCTACACATGAAGACACGCTGCATATCTCTGAATACTCACCCACCCACATCAGATTGTTTTCGTCTGCATGTCTCTGTCCCCGATCATCGGCACCCACCAAGCCATATCGGAATCACAAACCAATACTCTCTCTTCTCTAGCATGTGCCCCACCAAAGTTGGAGAACGACGAAAAGACCAAGAAGACAGTTGGAGAAGATAGTCACGACAGTTCATCCTCCAATCAACAGGCCCAATTTGCGGAGAAGCCGTGATCCGAGACACAAAGGACTGCCTGATTCGGCTGATTCCAGGCGCCGCTTTTGGCGGTCCAAGGTAGCCCCTTTTCCCATGAAAAATGTGGCCGGGATGTGCTCCATCGGAAGTGACTAGTTATACTGTTGGTCGCGTGCTGGAGGACGTCCTCATACAGTGGCCTAGCCTCCTCCTCCTTCTTCTGTGACTGTGACATCTCGAAGAAGCACGAAAAGATTATTCGACTCGCGCCAAGGACCCAGGGGTCGACGACTCTAAGTATCCATTTGAACTCGGGAAAGAAATTCGCATTTGAAGTCAGCAACAATCAGCGTAGACCACCAGGACAAGTAGCTGTGCTCAGCAGACGATACCTCGTCGCATGTGGAACCCCCGAAGGACACGAAAGTTTGTCGATGCTCCAGTTTAATGCCACACCCTGCGCTGCGTGCGACCTCGCGACCAAAAAAGAGGGCTAAATACTGCCTTTCCAGATGCGGCAGGCTAGTAAAGAGCGCTCATTGGTCGGTATATAGTGCGTAGGGGATTTGTATTCGCCAACACCTGGATAATAAGATGTCTTCGTCTCGACGTTCGATCCCTGAATTTCACTGCGTTGTGGATTTGGAAACAAGTATTTTTAGGCATCATCAGCCTCGTCGAATGGTTGACCCGTTAATTGCTTTCCAGATAAAGCAGGATGATAGGTCGACGCTGGGGGTCGAAATTGTCACCAAGGTCTTTATATAACGGAGGTGATAGAGTGGTGATCTGTTTGACGATGCAGAATTGAAATCCTTCAGGCTTCTTACACCAGAATCTGCTTGACACATACTGCTACCGCACATAATGGCTAAAGCAACTGGGAATAGTTTTGTCCGCGCCCTTCGAAAGATATACAATCCCATCGGCTTCCACAAGGGGTACAACTTTCCACTGTGTGAGTGCTCTATTCCTCTATGAAATATCTTTTCTCTAGTCTAACAGGTTCGCGTCTTCAGGGATCATATTTTCCGGCGCCCTGCTAGGATTCGCTCTGGCTCGATTCAACTACTTGGACATTGCAGGTGTTTTTGCGAAGAAAGCGGCTCCTGGTGAATGGTTCTGGTACAAATCGGGGTATAGAAGAGGTATATCATTCTGAAAGACTCAAGGTGCTGCTTCGTCTCACTCCGTTCTCTGATTATTTTATAGTGGGAATCACTCTGCACCTTGCTGCTGTCATGCGTAAGTCTCCTACGGCCCAGAAACACCCAGAGTTCCATCGTTCGCTGCATTTGTCTGACTTGATCTCCTCTCGCAGCATGCTCGGTCCTAGCCGTGTTCCAATTCGTGCCCGTGATCCGCCACAAACTACTCCTACTACATCGCATCGACGGCTATATCATCATGTTCCTGGTCGGGTGTTCAAATGTCGGCGCGTTACTGATTGCTCGACGGGCGTTTGGTGGCGACATGGCGGTGCAGATCGCGGTCGGACTGCTGGCGACCGGGACGACTTTCTCAACGGCTCTGGCATATTACAATATCAAGAGACTGCAGATTGATCAGCATCGTGCTTGGATGCTTCGGACTTGGTTCTACGTGAGTTTCTTGCAAGGCCGGGAGTGGGAGTGGAGAAAAGGGTGCTGATCTCATGGGTCTTCCAGATGGGAGCGATCGTCTCCTTGCGAATCATTCAAGCTGCAGCGGTGAGGATCGTCACTAATATGGGGACATACTATTCTTTCTATACATGCGATGAGGTGGGTCTCTCTTGCTGACACTTAAGTCCACCATCTTGTGATACACACTGACATAATAATTGGCAATAGATAACTTCGATGTACGGTTCTCCCAACATAACCATCCACTTTTATCCTCTCTGTGCGGACCCTTCTCAACTACAAGACGATGCAGTGGTCGTGCATGCGGATATCGATAGTGGGTTACCAGAACAGATTGGCGCCGCATATCGAGCTTCATTCGGCCTCTGCGTCTGGTTGGCCTTGATTCTCCATGCCGTTGGGATAGAGCTATATGTGAGTCTTCCAATTCAAAATCGCATTTGTGACCTACATAGCCGTTTCGACCTATGCTTCATTCGATTTCCAAATCCTCACGCTCTGCGAAAAATGCACTGACAACACTTTGCAACCACAGCTCAACCTTACACCAGCCGAATCCCATCGATTGCGGGTGGTCTCGTATGAGCGGCAAGTTGAAGCTGGATTTCGCAACGCAGGCAGCGCCGGATTGACTGTAGATCGGATCGGGGATGCTCCAAAATGGCGAGCTGCGCAGCCTCTCGACGATATATCAGCCCGTCTCTCTATGCTCCTGTTGCGAGAAGAGATGACGACCGTGATGCAATCCTCTTAGGCGCATCAGCTCAGATTCGTTGAGAATGCAACAAGGGTAAATTGGGCATCTATTTGCCTTGTGTGTGTTCCGGGGTTATTTCCTGCTTGCAGTTTGGTTGCGATTGCGGTCTCTGTTCCGCAATCACGATTGCAAAAAAAAGTCACCTTAGATGCTCTGCTAGAAGATAGCCTCAAGCTCTTCGAAGAAAGGTAGATTACATTGTGCTTGGGGGAGAATTGGCTGTGAAAGTGAGGGATATACGGAGTTTTGTGAAGGGGTTCAATGATTTACGGGAGTACATTCGTTCAAGACAGTTATTTCATCAGTACAATACACGTATACTTCTTGCCTCTCATCGAGCACTGCGCTCTGTCAACAAGTATTTAGAATTGGCCGATGCGGCAATTCTTGGTCTTGCAAGTCAGCACTGTAATGGTGGGATCTCAGCACTTTCCTCTTCCATAACAATTCTTCGATGTGAGTTCTGGCCATGCCAGGGTGATAATGCAGGACCGGTGGAAGTGCTCGTATCTGCAAGCGCTCCAACTAGGATATGCAGTGGCGTACCAACATAAGTCCCGTATGGCGGCTCCACATAGATTTTCAGCTTTCGATCGTGAAGAGCCTGTTATAGATGCCGACTGGATACGTCGGAATCATATCAATGATGAATTACTATATGAAATCAAAGCATGTGAGAAGAACGACGGACCAGTCATGAGCCATGACATGACTTGAGACGAAGGGAGAATGGCTTAGTTCACCAATATCATGCAACCGAGATGAAACCTCAGCCCCAATAAACGAAGTATTGGGAAAAGCTACTACAGGCCACCAGGAACCAAGAGTAAGACCCAGGTAGTGAGCTTGCCCTCATGAGGAAGGGGTACCTCACAGACCCACGTTGCGTAATCAGCCCTATCCGCCCAGAGGTCCCATTGCCGACAGCGCGAAATTCAGGAACAGCTGCACTATCCGCCGGTGGCCTTTCGGGAAGCGGTATGAGAAGTCGATCGTGGCACACTTTCACGCCGATGTTACAGTATGTGGTTGGCCTCTTTGAAGGGTTTGGAATCCCTACCTCACTCGTTTTGATTAGGCAACTTTAAACATTTTAACCTTGGGGCCGCAATTGGCCTATCATAACCAGCTCATCGCCATACCTATTTAGTCTGGCGAGTTGACGACAAGGCACTGCTCATAAGATGATCAGACACCTACCATTCTGTGATTCTAAGCTCTCAGATTTGTGTGCAGCAACGACCTTCGATCTGGAAAATTGCGTGGTCAAATCGAAAGAATGGCAGGCCCGGCCCCCTTCACCATTGTCACGATAACTCACCCAGATCAGCTGCGCGACAAAGAAGTCCGATCTACAATCAATTCGTATAGCCACAAAAGACAGGGTCGGCGGCCTCGTCCCATTATTCTGAATCGAAAATTGGCAATTCCTTGGACAATAAAAACCAAATCCTCCACGCCCGCTAAGGATGATGTTTGTGACGGGCACATCACGTCCAAGGACAACAAGGATCAGAACAATTTACCAAGGATAGACAACAATCAAGTAGATCTGCTATCCCCGAGAAATCCTTCCCCATTGACTATAGGATTCGCAGGCACGCGAAGGGATCCATTCGCTGTATACCCTATCCCCATCCGGGGTTGCGTTGAAGAAGCAGTCGATTTCTGGTTGAATGTCTGGGTTCCCTCGCAAATAACTGGTACGTCTTCCCCTTATTCTGACATCTAAACAATGAAGCCCCTTCTTTTTTGAGCGCATTCCGATTGTTCAAATCTGCTCGAAATGTTTGGCAGTGATGTCTGCGTTACCAAGAATATCTGCTTTCTTTGATCGTGGGAGTAGATGCATAGATCAGCCGCCATCGCACACCATGAACCCATGCTGACAATGGGATTATCGACAGTGTACTTATACAACAAGGAGGTTGTCGCTGCAGCAGTAATTTCTGAGATGTTCAGACTCGCACTTGAAAGTGCCGCGGCCTTCCAATCACTTGTGGCTATGAGCCAGGCCATGAGAGAGGCATTGATCACCCAAGATACCAACAAAAATCTCTCGCCTGAAGTTCTTCATCTCAGGGGACAATCACTACAGGATCTCCGACAAGATTTGATGGCCAAGTCAACTATTGACGAATCGATAATGCTCACAGGGTTGAATTTGATGACTCTCGATGTATGTACGTGTCCTGTTGTTTCTAGGTTGGCTTCTTATGGAAACATGTACTAAGACATGACAGCTCTTTCAAGCTGAGAGTGAGTCGTTCCGAATGCACCTTGCTGCTTTGCGTGAAATGTTTGTACAACCATCTGTTTTCTGTACCGAACTCAGAAAACAAGTCTTTGCAGGATATATTGATGCGTCAGTTTGATCTTCCCTCATGTTATGAAAAGGCTGCTTTCTGATTGACAGAATAGGAGCACTGCCTTCTTGAAGGCCTTGGAGTATCTAGAGAAGCCCTGCAACCAGATCGCAGCCAAACCATCAGGTACGCAACACAAGGTGATACAGAGGGGGGAGCTGATTCAAACTTTGTCATTGCCTCTTCCAGCTGGGTTCCGGGCACTCGCCAAATCGGGTGAACTCCCTTTCAGTCTGGCAACACTAATTGTAAGGATGTTCGCTTGGGTCGACATCATCAATGATTGTGACACACCCAAGGACATGAACATGACCATGGCTCTTCGGCCGTGGCTGGACGTGGAAAACATAATGACCTGGCTCAACGTACATCAGACGATAGGGTTGTCAGCTAGCGACAGGATCGTATGCCTATCGTTATTTTGCATTTGTTGTCACACGCTTCGACGCTTCTTCTCCAGTGGCATCATGTTCCGACTGTTGACGGAACTTATGGATCTGTTGCAGAACCTTAACCCTCGCGAGGAAGCTCAGAGCGACTTGTACATTTGGGCTACGATAGCTGTTGCTGGTATCACCGTGGATGGGACACCTTTGAGAAACCGGGGTTCTTCAGTTTTGGACTCGATGATGCAAAGATTCCCATCGGCTCCACCTTGGGATTATGTCGAAGCTACAGTAAAGAAATTCTTATGGTTTCGCCATTCATTGCCTACATGGGCGAAGTGTTGGAATGCCGGCCTTGAGAGGAGGAAGACGTGCCTGTAAAGCATGGAAACAAACTGGTAGATAAACTTTGTAGAATGACGATAAAACGCGAGTCCGGATGTTATGGTAAAGCAGCAAGAGGTATTCCTCATTGGTCCGAACCAGAATTGGGGTAATTTTTTCAGAACGCAAAGCGATGTGCGGGGTAAAACTCGCCATATCCCACCAACTACCCACAAGTGCTGGAGACGAGAGTCTTGATATCGGAAGAAAACGTGGAGGTTCAACGGGGAAGGGGGGTTCAAGACAAGTGTCTCCAGATTGGAGAACACAAGCGTTGCAACAGAATCGCTCTCTTAAAAAGACTGACCACGCCAGTCGAGTGAGATTCCAGACTACATCCCAATCTCACAAGTCACCTGCAGAAACTCATCTAAGTTGCATAACCACTATCGACACTGGAGCGTGCCAATAGTGTGCACATCTTCCTCGCCTGCCCCTCTTATCAATCTCTTTAACCGAACGACGGCCGTGCGCATCCATCCACCATGTCCGAACCCGCGACAAGCGGCACCACCAACGACCTATCGCAAGTGACCAGCGCCGTCGACCCAGCGCTCCGACCCGCACACGAAGCGCTCTTCAACGCGGGTCTCGCGGTGCGACGCGCCGTGGTCGGCGACGCCTACGTCGACCGGGCACTGGAAAACGGATCGACCGAGTTCTCGCGGGCCGGGCAAGAGCTCGTGACGGAATGGTGCTGGGGCTACGCGTGGACGCGGCCCGGATTGGCGCGGCGCGACCGGTCGCTGCTCAACATCGGCATGTTGATGGCGTTGAACCGCGCCCCGGAACTGGCGGTGCATATCCGTGGAGCGAGGAATAATGGCTTGAGCGAGACCGAGATCAGAGAGGCCATCTTGCATGCCACCACCTACTGTGGCGTGCCGGCCGGGGTGGATGCCATGAAGGTCGCGGAGAAGGTCTTGAATGATATGGAGAAGGAGAATGGTGTTAAGAGGGAGTTGGGTGGGAGGAGTAAAGATGCTTGACGAGTAACCTTCTTACGGGAATTTATCCATGGCCTGGCTGCTTAGGGTTCGATGAAGGATCTAACTGGTGACTTTTGACAATATCTATCGTACAACATCTATGAAGAGGATGAAAAATGTACATTTTCTCACCGAAGGAGATTCAAGTCGCTTTTGATTGAATATCAATTTAATCTTTGAAGATTGGTTGGACTCCTAACGTCATCTTACGCCGTATATGCCAACAAAGACGCTAGAATGCAGCAATGAATCAAATGTGACAAATTTTACTATTTGTGCTAGCATCAACCTTGGCTGACCATCAGAGATGTAGAATTCAGACTGCGTCGCCAGCGTGGTCGTGCGAACGTCGTGGCTTTTCGGTCTTCTGCTCTGCCTTGTGATGGGCAGCATCGCGAGCCGCTTCTGTGCTTTCGGCAGCAGCAACATATCTCTCAATGTCGACACTGGTGGCTGCGGTGGTGGCCTTTGACCGTAAAGCGTTTCGGATCTCTTCCACTGATTTCTCGGCCCAACTCTCATAACTGCTGTCACTGAGTGGAAACAGGACTTTATTAGAGTTTGTAAAGACAAACTTGGACGAAGTTGGGGGTGCCATCGATGTCAAGACGTCGATATCGCCCGCTATCTCTCTGCAGTAGTTGTCGAGAGGAAGATCATTCACATCGGTGCCAAAAGGATTCTCAATCTCGTAACCAATGGCAGCAAGACCGAGGATGATATAAGCGCCGAGCATGGTACCGAAAATGGTGACCCAACCCAAGCTCCGGTAGAGTTGAAAGGGTAGCACCAAGATATAGGCCCAGGTGATCTGACTGATAGAAATGGAATAGGCAAGCGGAACTGGAGTGTTCAGTACACGTTCAGTTCCGGTCAGGATGTCACCAAAGGTGGCGAGTGCGTTCATGACTTGGGTTTGGTGTGCGGGGGTTTTCATCGTGCCGTTCTGAATGGTTTCTTCGACATAGGCAGATAGATAGTTGAGAACCTCGAGGGGGATATTACCCAAGTTGTCCCGGCTCTTCTTCAAGACCTTTCGAGGGTTGGACAGGCCAAAGGAAATATCCAACCAATTTGCATACTCTTTCCAGGCGGACGGTTCTGCCGGTTTGAGGGTGGACTGATCGGCCAATTGAGCAAGAGTACGGATATTTCCAATCAATGGTGCCAGGTCAGGGTAGTCGGCTGCGGGTTCGAAGCGAAGTCGGTGCTTGAGCGAGACAGCGAACGCGTTGATCAAATTCATAGCAGTGAGTTTAGCTAGAATGTCGGACTTTCCCAAATCAGGATCCTGGGCATGTCTCTCCAGAGTGTGGATCCAAATCAATCGAGCAAGGCTTCGAGCTGTAACCTGTAACTGAGCCCAGTATTTCCGTCCCTCGCTGTAACGCTCATAGGCAGTGGTAGACCGGAAGGAAAGGGCCAGACCCACGACGAAACCAGTGATGGTAAGCAAGACCGGGTTGATACCCAGGTTGTGGACGTATTTTGAAATGCATGTGACGGCGGTTGCCCACGCAGCAACGAAAGTGAGCGGAATGATCATCTTGGGAATGATGCTGCCATGTAGACGAAGAAAGTATGGCCATTTTGAATGGTGATTCAAGTCTCTTGGACCTTTGAAGTAGTCGTCGAGGTCCATCGAAGTGTGAGTTTTCTGTCTGAGAGGGACGGGAGTGAATTCACGGTTTCGGCCGGGGGATGGAAGAGTGTTGGAAGTCGAGCCTTGGGAAGAGGCAAAGTCGTTGACTTCGAGACGAAGGTTTTTATTTGGCTCCATGGTTGCAGCAACGATAGAGCTGAGTTGAGACTGGGGAGCAACAGCAAACGAGGGTGATGGAGGGTTGAAAGGTGGACAATGGTGGTGGTCAACACCAGTGGAAAGAGAGAAAAAAAGAGAGGCCAAGAATAGATCGCTATACAAGTGGCCAAAGGTTGCCCAAAATGCTGATGAAAAGAGAGGAAAGGGAGACGACAAAGATGGGAGAGGAACCGTGAATAAAGAGGAATTGATCAAAGCAGACCGAGAATCAAAAGTTCAAATGAAAGAAGTTGTAGAAAATGTTTGTGACGAGTGAGCAGTGAGGAGAGGCTTTCAGGCTTCAGGCTTCAGGGTTTGGGGTTTGGGATTTGGTAATTAGCGAGGACAGCTGCAGGGGTAAGACGCAAGGATTTTCCAAGCCGCAGCCTCCCGCAGCCTTTGGCGCTTTTGTGGATTTGGGTTTCGCCATTTGGGTGGCCATTGAGTGCTGGGGAGTCCGGACAGTGCCTAGCTAAGCACCATCGTCCAGTGTTGGTGCAGGTAGAGGATTCACAGGCACCTTGGCACCCGTGGCACCCAAGTGACCCAAGGGATTACCGACAATCCTTGGGCTGAGGGGGCCGCCTTGGCCTTTGCCTTGGCCTCCAGCGGCCTCCGTAGCCCCTCGGGGCAATCCTTAGGCAAGCCTATTGGGGCCAAGACGCGCCTTGGACCAAGCTTGGATTGCTTGAAACCGCGTACCAGCACGTCCAGAGTACTTACTCCCTACAGGGTCCCCAGGCGTGAGCGGTCAAGTCAGGTACTCCAGACTCCAGACTCACGAGTCACCAGACACTTGACTACTCCGTCGTTAGCATGCTCTCGATGGAGGAGACTCGGCAAGAAGTGACAGGTTAATAACAGAATGTGTAGCTGAAACACGGGGAAAGGAGTAATGGGGAGATGAAAGCAAAGCAACTCTCAAGACCCTAGCCATGGTAGAGAGGTGTCCATCCGTGGCGGGCAGGTGTTGGATGAATGGTCTTAGCATCGCCTAGAGTCTGACTTGGCGACGCTTATTATGGATCCTGTGGGATCCTGTGGGATCCTGTAGGATTGTAGGATTGCAGGGTTGTGGGATCAGTGGGAATCCAGGAGGATGAATCCTTTGAAAGCTTGTTGGCGGTGACCGACATTATGCTAAATCTAGAGATGTGTACTTCTGCAGCAGGGAGATGGCGTGAGTGATGACTTTGTGATGGACGAAACAGCTACCGTCGTTGAGAAGTTGAGAAGCTGGACAAGGAATGGGAATGGGTACGGGTAGGTATTTAGTACTATGCCACAGTACATACCTATGCAAGGAGTATCTTCCTCAGCCAAGGACTCTCCGTTCCTCTACTCCGTACCTAAAGGTACCACTGGCTAGGTGACTGGCACCTCTGGAGTCTGGACTTTGGCTAAGGAGGATGAGGGATGAGGGCTAGGGAGGTGCCTAAAGGCTAACTCTCATAAGGCGTTGTGAGTGTGGGGAGCACGGGGAGTCAGCAAACGCCCGGACTTGCTCTATCGGGTCACGAAGCACGCGACTGGTCTACCATGCTCATCCTCGCGACTCTCTAGGGGTGAACACTGAACAAAGTCTCTGTGAGTATCTCATCGCTACTAGTTAGGGAGCCAATAAGCTAACATTGGGTGACGTGTTAAAATATGTGTATTCATAATTAGCATCTATCAGGAGGTTGATGGTTCGAGCCCACCTGGAGGAGTCCTTTTTTTTCCCCTTTTTGTTACTCCGTTCGTCCCTGTTTTTACCTATGTATTTTTCTTTGTGCGACTTGCCAGAACCAGAGGGCGTTGGCAGATTGGCATCAAAGATGCTGTGGTTACAATCTTGCAACGTGCTCAGCTCTTCACAATGAATATGGACCACGACGAGATCTGCAACAGTCGGGATACAGGCTGTCGGGCCTCTTGTGACTTGGGATTTGGCCTTGTAGCTTAACGGTCCCGTAAGCTTTAATGGAGCATCCCGTGTCCCTAAGCGTTCTTGGCCCTCATTTGGTCGCTTGGTCCGCTCACCTGATGGACGTTTGGCCCCTAAGCTTCTTCCGGCTAAAGTCGACTTTGTTGGCTACCGACTTCGACATCGCTCGTTAGGAAGCTCCAGTCATCGCCGCTTTCTCCCATCATCACCAGCATCCTCATCCTCATCCTCGTCGTCATCAACCTCGTCGTCGTAGAATTCCAGACGACGAGATTATCACCCGGTTGGTGGACTTTCCCGGTCAATAAACCAAGACTCTCCAGATCATGGCCGAGTGGGGCCACACACGGCCACATTCCATTCCTTGATCCAACTGTCATCCATTCACACTTCTTACTCAACCCAGTCACCATCACTCAGTACAACCGGAAAAGGTCACACTGCATCTGATATCAGATTAAACGAGACATCCACCCGCAGACCATAAGACAATTAGACAATCTTCTTGTCCCAGTTTAATGTCATTTCCGCTTCACCCCAACAGGCTCTCCAACGTTGCTGACCTTTATTCATCCTGTCGAGGATTTGCTATATTTTCATCCTTCTGTTCCACTGTCTATGGCTCGGCACTCATCCGGTTGAGGGCCTTGCGCCTCGTACTCACTACTTCACCTCCACATTTGATGAATGCGGTGATTGTAGTGATTGCGGTGCATTGATTTCCCTCAATTCAAGTCATGCATTCTGCATCCGGCCTTGGTCACAGCGACCTATTGCCAACATGACATTCTTTGTTCAACCCTTTGGACTTCAAAAACCCTCCCTCCAATGCCATCCCTTGCTCATCCTGCCTTTTACTCTGCAAAGAAGATGCTTTCCTTACTGCCCCCGCGTCAGAACATCGTCTTGCTCACCGTCCTTCTCACTTGTCTTTTGCTCTATCTCACATTCTCACCACCCTCCTTCTGGGATCAGGATGTGCTTTTGCACGCCACCCAACCCTCTCAACGAAACGATGCGACCAGTCTTCGTTCACCTCATCTTCCATTCCTGTCCGCTCATGATGCCAAATTGAATCAAATCCAGAATGCCACTCTGGGATTTCAAGAAATCTTCATGATCTCCTTACCAAGTCGCACGGATAAGAGGGACACCTTTGCCATGCAAGCCGCTCTCTCATCAATCAAATATGTCCAGATAGATGGCGTTGATGGTCACAATGTGCCCCAAAAGGCATTACCACATGTAAGTCATCTCATGTCAATCTCATGGCCATTGTGATCATTCATTACATATCCCCAGCGTACTAACCAAGTCTGTTTTCCTTTAGACCATGGATCAAAATCCAGCCACTATAGGTTGTTGGAGGGCTCACATGGACACCCTTCAACGAATTGTACATGAGAACATCTCAACCGCCTTGATCTTCGAAGACGATGCCGATTGGGATGTCAGCATAAAACAGCAGATGATCCAATTTGCTCGAGGATCCAGGTTCATCACAAACACAACCAACCCGGAAGCCGCTGTGTCTCCCTACGGTGACGACTGGGACATGCTTTGGATTGGTCATTGTGGAACATGGTATCATGAACAAGATAACCGCCGTGCCTTTGTCATCCCTCGGGATCCCACCGTGGAACCTCCCGAGCTTCGTCAAAACGTCGACCAACCAGACATGTCACGCTGGGAAACCGGTCCCACGGGCGATAGTCAAACTCGAATCATTTTCAACTCACCTGGCGCCGTTTGTACTGCGGCATATGCCATCTCCCAACGAGGCGCTCGTAAGGCATTATATCACATGAGCATGACACCGTACAATCAACCCGTGGATTGGGGTTTCGTGGATTTGTGCAAAGACAAGAGTATGAACACTGTGTGCGTATCAGTATTTCCACAGCTTATAGGAACCTCACGACCTACTGCAAACACCAGCAAGAATAGCGACATCGGTTATGGCAGCGATGCGGATCGCGCAGTCGAGGAAGCCAGGTCGCTACATCTTGTCTATTCCACAAGAATGAATATCGAGAAATTGATCAAAGGAGACACAATATTCGATAGCCAATATCCAGATATCACCGGACCGCAGATGGATATTCGAGACATTGGCGCGGCCGTGGGTCACCCAGAGATATTCTCTGTTTAGTCCTCCATCACGTCCCCATAACGATAAAGAAACTTCCGCATGGTTTTGGTTCTCGACAGAGAGATGTCAAATTGATTGGACGGGTTTGGGGGTCATAGAAATTCCATAAACTGTTTAAGCTAGACTACCCCTCCCACCACTACGTGCGTGGAATCCCGAGTGTATTGCATTTTGCAATCCTGATCCTCAGGCGATGTTCATTGACATCAGGATTCATCAGGATGTCAGCAGCCCAGGACACGGCGTGTTGGATATCAGGCATCGTGCTAGTGACCATTGGCCTCTCATTATTCAGGAATTCGGTCGAATTCACCAGGCTCATCACCAACACCAGGCGATCGGTATTTTAGGTAGTGACCGCAAGGCTGTAAGATAAACACGAAGCTCAAACGCCTCCGAAGCACCTGACTGGACTTTGATATTTTACGTGTCGAGTCAATAATGACATGCATCATAAGCTTCCAAGCTAAACCTGTTCCTGTTGTTCCTTGCATGTCGATCTTAGCAAAGGGAATCTTGAAGGGCGACTTGTGATAGGCTGAGAGGTTCAAAGGCCATCAGGTGGCATCATCCAGAATCCAAGGGGCCTCTTAACCCCTGGCGCCATCGGAGATTTCGCATTCCAGAATACCGTGTCCAGTCAGTTAACGAGTTGCTAATCGTCAATTGACCACCTGGAAAACTGAAATCGTAGCCTCGAATACGCAAGGAGCCGTCCGTACTCGAAGCCTTAACCTAGTATAGCGTCGGCCCGTTCAGAAGGAAAAGACCCAATCTAAACTTTTTCAGATCGAGCAATACTGTACTGCGTGTAGTGATAGGCTTATCTGAGTTTGAACGGGATCCAGGTGGTGCCCTTTATCCAGCCAATCTCGCAACCTCTGCAGATAGCCTACCTGCTTTCCTCCCTCCCACGGTAAAGGGGACACAGGGGATTAATCGGATCCCAAAGGATGACAGACGGCTACCTGAAACTCAACGACATGGCGCCGACTCAAGTCTTGTTCCTGTAAACAGTAAACGTCAACCTGCCAAACCTGCTGTCTTCTGATCCAGCAGGAAGAAACCCCTGAAGAAAAGCAACCAAAGTCTGTTGTAGAACAAGCAACGTAGTAACAAATGTCTGAGAAACAAGAAGGGAAAACCCCCTTTGACGTTTTTTTTGACTTTCACCGCCTCCTTTGTAGAACAATATACCTCCGTCCGTGCGTCGCGTATGGTATGGTGTGTGCGTGCATGCGTTGTGCGTGCGTTCGTAGGCACTGGTTTTCGCGTTTACTTCCCCACGTCCACGTCGAAAGGCCAAGTTGGTCAAAGCTTTGATCTTTTTGTCTCTTAATACGGAGTACATACCGTTACTACAACTGCGACAGCATAGGATTGGATCGCGTCCAAGACCCCGCGCGGCTCAACTCACCCTTGATACTTTTCTCAGCACTTCAAGAACGCAGTGGCCACCCTCGACTTTTCAGCTGCCACATCTTCAGCTGCCATCATTAAATGACCTTCGTTTGTCCTTGTCCCACTTTACACCTCAACCACCCTCCCATCCTCTCCTGTGCCCAACCTCACTCGCTAGTTTTGTGCGAAGAAGAGAAAAGAAGGAAATCAAGACAAAAAGGTGGCCCTTGAGCAACGGAAGTGACGATAAACATTCCACACACACTCTCTCTCTACAACTGCGATCTATCTATCCCTAACGGTCCTGGCGACTCGCAATCCTGCACGATAAAGCCTTCTGGGGTACATTTTCTCTGTGTCGTTTTATCCTGGTGAAAAAAAGACAACATGGATCCCTCCTCGAAGCGGAGCATGAACCCGCTACAACAATTCTATGGCGGACGACGGGTTATGCGATGGGTAGTCTTCGTCGCAATAGCCGCCATCGCCACTTTATATCTCGGAGGCCAGGGCTATGCCTCCGGGTCGCTATCACATGGTTCCCATGGTGGCAGGGCAAAATACCTGACGCCGCAGGAGTTGATGGACCGCCCGATATCAAAAGATTTACAGACAATACCCAAGGTATTCCACCAGAGCTGGTCGTCGACGGAACTGCCTGCGAAATTCACCCGCTGGAGCGAGACGTGTAGGAAACAACACCCTGATTGGGAGTGGGTGTTGTGGACAGATGCCGATAATGAAGAGTTGGTAAAAAGACATTTCCCCTGGTTATTGAAGACGTACAAGGCCATGCCAGGTATGATCTATCGTGCTGATCTGGTGCGCAATTTATACATGTATATCTATGGCGGGTAAGTCAGAAAGGCCACTCTTGTTCTTCTCCTTGGTGACCAAAGCACTCCTATTTTTCCCCTACCTCTCGGCCTTTCCCATCCCTATCATCCCTCTTTCCACTCGATGCCTTACACAAAACTGACATGGTCCGTTCTTTCGTCTCCTTAGTGTCTATGCAGACCTCGACGTCGAATGTATTCGACCGATAGACGAGTTATTCGGAAAATACAATGTTTCCACGGTGTCACATGCGAAGCCGAGGCCCCTTTCGACACATGACATGCAAAAGAGCGGTCGCAAAGCGTTCTTTGGGCGAATGGGCACGGATGATGGATTCGACAACTCAATCCCCAATGCGTGGATGGCATCGACACCAGGTCACCCGTTCTTCCTGGTTCTGACCGAATCTGTGATGAGAGACCATAACGACGAGTCCAAAGGTGGTCAAAGCGTCGAAGCCACCACAGGTCCTGGCAAGCTGTTCTACATGATTGAGGAGTACCGCAAGAAAGAAGGCGATTATGAAGGCGAGAAGCTGGACAAAGCCGTGGCCAAGAATCCCACCGCCAAACAATTCACACCACGCAAGGGGCTTGGCCATTCCATCGAAGTGCTGCCCTTCCAGTACATTTATCCCTACTCGTGGCAGAGGGATGGCGAGGCATATCGATCCGTATGCTGGGCGGCCAGGAAGACTTTCAATGCTGAGCGTTGCAAGTTGCTCCTAGCGACGGATCATTGGCCAAGCTATACCATCACCTATTGGAGCCATTCATGGACAGGCGATGGCCATGATTCGGAGAACATGGAGCGTCTGAAGGACAAGGAAGACAAGGGTGAGAAACAGTGAGAATGACTCAGCTTAAGGAGGAGGAAAAGACGACAACACCCATTTCAACACACAAGGATTCACTTACCGTACGACATCAACTCATTGACTGAGTGGTATGCATATCGACCGTGAGACACACTTCATCCATGCTAGTCTAATTGTGATATACACAATTGTTTTGATAATCTCTGCGCCCGTCCCGCGCGGCTCCCAAAGGCGACAGATATGGATTCTCCTCATGTGGATTTCACTAACAACCAAGAAACACTCTGACGAGGAGGACGAATCGAATCGGGTCGAATCGGACCATTCTGTTAGCCTTATTGTTTTTGTTTCCCACGAATCCAGAGGACCTTCTGGAAACCAATCAGGATAGACTGGCGTTTAGGAATTTTTGGAGTTCGTTTGGGATGTGTAGGGATTTGGACGAAGATTAGAGGTTCATATCATGTTCATGACATGTCATGTTTCATTTCTACGAAATAGATAGAAGGAGAGAAAGGAGAGAAACGGAGGGAAAGCGAGAAGAGGGGATATAGAACTATGTATATATGACCGACCCACAGAGTATTTCTACCCGCCCAGAAATCTATCTACAAACTGATTAGACACTCAATAATACCTACCTACCTACCATCTTAGTGCTTACCCCGTATCCTACCTCGTCCCGAGTCGACTCGAATCATCTCGATATCTTTCAAGCCGACTCTGACGACAATCACGGCCTTCACCCATGCCATGCCGTGCAAACCCAGCATTAAAAGACAGCTGAGATATTTCCCAAATCGACACCCAATACACACACAAACATCAATGATCAGACTCTATCTCCCATTCTCAATTTCGTCTCATTCTCTACAAAAGCCCAGACTCCAGAATTTCGTATCACCTTTCCGAACCTCCGCCCTTATCCACATGCAATTATACCTAGCCAGGTATAGAGTAATAGTATTCATCCATAAATTCGCTACACTTGCCCACTAAATAACTACCTAGTTAGAATCCTTTCGACAGAGCCAACAACCTCGAGTCGCCACGCAGCACAGCACGAATCACCGCGTGATGCAAGCACGACGTAAGTAAACAGCAAGACACACACATGACAGACATGGACATGAACATGGACATAACATGTCAGCAACTCCTTGCCCGCAAACCGTAAGCCCGGCAAAAACGTACTGCATACTCCGTACTTCCATACTCCATACTCCCATAGAAATTTCTCCCCATTTCTCCACCCTAGTTAGTCATGCACAGTAACCAGCGTGCCAGTCAATGCCCGCAGTCATCTTTTTGTCCCCGCGCGCGCACACACACACAGTGAACAAAACTTGCGGCTCCGTTGGACCGTGCGGGTTTGCCTGTCAAATCCCCATTTGGCCTCCGAGGAGGCTCGCATTGTGGGTTTCCCATGCCATGAGGAGGAGACGACTTTGAGTGATGCAAGAATAGGGCCATTTTAAGGAGGAGAAGAGGCCGGGGAGAAGGAGAAGGAGAAGGAGGAGGTGGAGGGGTGATTTGAGTATGAGATTTTGATTTTGTTCCGTGCTTGTTTGTTTTTTCTTTTCGCACATGGGATGGTGTGGAGTGTTTGAAATGTCCGTCACCTGATCGACTTGCTTCCCTGGCTTCCGAGGGCGTAGAGTATATCGCTCGCTCAGAGTACTTATACTGTTTGTTAGGCTCCTGTAGATCGTGTAGTCTCTTTACTAAGCTGGTCTTGCCGGTAAACCTTGGATGTTTAGGTATTTACCAATTGTACAGTGAATTGTTGATTCTTGGTTTAGTTGATCTTGTCTATCGAAATCTTGGAGATATATTCGAACGGCTGTAGGTCACGATGCGTGCACTTCGCTATCATGGTGTCAAGGACCTGCGGCTGGAACACGATGTTCCCGAACCAACGTGCGGTGAGACGCAGATCAAGATAAGACGTATGTCTACGTTCCACACGGCTGGGAATCATCTATCTAAGCCATTTTACCCTGACGCTGACATATCGAGAAACACAGCTGCGTTTTGCGGTATCTGTGGGACAGACTGTGAGTAGACTCTAAGCAAGCTGGAGTTACTTTTGATGGCAATATGGCACGTCGACTTGCTTCAAGCAACTGATCTATGCCTCCTGCAACAGTACACGAATACTCCTCGCCAACATTCATTCCGTCCAAGGAGAGTCCTCACCCAGTGACCAAAGAGTCAATGCCAGTCGCCATCGGCCATGAATTCAGCGGTACTATTATAGAGATCGGATCGAAAGCTGCCAATCCACAAAATCTCAAGGTTGGGGACGATGTGGCGGTACAACCAACTGTTTGTTGTTTTGATTGCGGGCCTTGTAAGGACGGTTATATCAATTGTTGCGACTCAGCAGGATTCGTGGGCCTTAGTGGAGGAGGTGGTGGTATGACAGATGCCGTCTGTGTGGATCCTCAGTTTGTGTTCAAATTACCTGATGGGATACCGCTGGATGTGGGTGCATTGGTAGAGCCTTTGGCAGTGGCATGGCACGCGGTCGATCAATATCCCATCAAAGAGGGAGATGAAGCTCTGGTTTTAGGTGCTGGTCCAATTGGCCTGGGTGTAATTCAGTGTTTGAAGGCCAGAGGAGCTAAAACCATCATCGTTGTGGAAGTTGCAGCTCAGAGGCAGAAGTTTGCCAAGCAATTTGGTGCCACACATCTGATTGATCCTACCAAGGAGGATGTCGTTAACAGATCCAAAGAGATTTGTGGTGGGTTGGGACCTCATCTGGCTCTGGATGCGGCGGGTGTGGCAGCAAGTATCAAGAGTGCTGCCCTGGCAGTCAGGGCTCGAGGAACAGTGGTAAATCTGGCAATTTGGGAGAAAGAGGTATGTCAAGGAATTGGTGCATTGAAAGCCTTACGAGACATCATCAACAAGGCACTCGTTAACAATGATATCAGATACCCTTTCAACCCAACAACTTCGTCTTTGGTGAGAAGAAATACTTAGCAAGTAAGTTCTGGTCACCGCGCAATCAAGCATATAGCAAACTCCTGTGCTGATTAAGAATAGTCCTTGGCTATCTCAAGGAAGATTTCGGAGGAGTTATCAAGGCACTGGGTAACGGGAGTTTGAAGCCTGCAGGAATGATTACCAGCACAATCAAGATTGATCGAGTGGTTGAGGATGGATATCGTGCATTGATTGAGGAAAAAGACAAGCACGTCAAGATCTTGGTTGACTGCCGTGGATAGACAAAATACAGACCTGTTGCTTCAGCAATGGGAATGCCTTGAAAGCAAACATACGCACTGTTTTGTCATATTCGATACCTTTATCTGAGTGCTCCACAAGGCGATGGCCGATCGAATGCTCGCCTGACATTGGGGTATATCTTGACATAAGTTTGACAGCTCCCAGCTAATTGTGAGTGTACTCGGCAACATGGACATCCCATGACATGCATGTCATCTTGTCTGAACTACAATGCAAATACCCACAGGCTCCATCAAATTCAGTATTCGTGGCTTGTATAGTCCAGCAGGGTTTCGTTTAGACACGTCACTTTTTCCTGGTAACGAATGATAGTCAGTATATGATTTCCGCAAGAACACATACGTTTCTGGATTGATTGGGATGAAATGCACTCACTTGATGATCATAAGTACAATTTGGTGGCCCCTTGTCGTTCACACGCGGAATAATGCAGTGTCGATGGACAACCAAGACATTTTGAGTACAGCAAGTGAATTTCTGATATTCTGGACACAAACTAGACTGGTTTTTGGCGATTGGAGCAGTGCCTGAAGAGGAGAATGGTAAGGCCTTGCCAGACAGAGGTTGAGGGATGGTAAGCTCACAAGTTTGGAAACTGATCCCAAGGAAGAAGTCCATGAACGGAGCATCCTCGTTGCAACAAAAGGCATGATCGAAACCGAGTAGTTGATGATATTCCTGGCTGGCGAACATGCAGATATCATCAGGTGTGGGATTAGAAAGAGCCCTGGAAACGAGGTTCGCATGAGGTTCACCAGAATCCATGTGATTGAGATGAGATGGGAAAGAAACAACGAAAGTGATCAGGACGAGAAAAGCGACCAACAGCTGGAGGGAGCGACACCGGAAGGACATGATGAGACTCTTAGTATTCCCCATGGCTTGTAATGATTGTACACGCCTCGTTTAGAACGACACAAATCAGAGGTGTGGTAAGCGACGGTGAAAGGTAAAGACAGAATCACCTTTGACTGGGGCCTAAGACTAAGACTAGAAGAGAGTCAGACCGCATGTAGAGAGAACTTGGAATACTGACCAAGGAGGGAAGGAAGGGAAGGCACGACCACAGGCGTACGCGCCTGCCACCTATTCAAGAATTCTTCATCGCATGGCAGTCAGCTTAGCACTTCCGGGAAGGTACAGGACCAGCTTGTTCTGACGCGTATGGCCAAAATAAACAATGATGAGCGTGAAGATTGTCTCAATTTCAACGTTCAGAGTCGAGTTCTCTGGTGGCACATCATTGTTTGACGTTTCATTTTGGTCCATCCATCAGGATTGTGTTCGAGGTGAAATGCTGATAGGAGGTGAACCCCAATTTGAGCCATCCACAAATGGCTAGTCTGACAGCCTCATCATCTGGCGAGGCTGAGAAGCGAAAATGTCTCCCCGCACGGATTCATGATTCAGAGGCCGAGGGCCTGTCCACCTGTCGTCGAAGATTCCATGCACACCATAAAAGTGGGAAGCGTTGATCAGTGGGGACGTGTCACCGATCTTGCTACAGGGTCAGACTCGCCATCGAGGGATCGCACAAGCAAATCAACTCGTCAATATTGAAGAAAACAATTCTTATTAATTCCGAGCTCTACATTGACTATTTCTTTTTGGGTGCAAATATCATCACAATCGAGGGCACCGGCACCCATGCCAAACGATTGAAGACGCTGTTGCTCAAAAGCAGCAATAGCAGTAAAAACGCTCACTAGCATAAATCATCGCTGTTACAAAGTGATCATGTCCACCGTAACCTATTAAGTCGCAGTATTACCTCGCCATTTCCACCATCCCCAACTACATGGCAAAATGCTGGTCTTTGACTGCCATTCGAGTCCAAATCTCGACTCTATGTCCAGTGTCTCCAAAGAAACTTTCTGTCCAACGATACTGTGTGACCCGACGACCCGAGGGCCATTCCATACATGTGGTGGAAGACTAGCTTATAACAAGAGCTTCATGGCTGCCATGAGTAAAGCAGCAAAAGCTCCAGTGGCAATCTGTTGGGTTGCAGCTCCGACATTACCGCTTGGTGAGGCCGATGCTGATGTAGCAGCTGCTGATGCGGATTGTGAAGCAGAGGATGTCGCTGAACCACTCGAGGTACTGCTGACGGAACTCGACTCCGCAGCAGAGGTAGCGGCAAGTGCTTCGGCGGTGGCATTGCGAGTACCGCATACCTGGTTTTGTTCGCAAACGGATTGACCTTGAGCATCATTGGGATGTGCGTTGACACACTGCGCGTAGGTGGCCTGGCACATGAAGAAAGGAAGTGTTTCGGCGAAAGCGGTGCAGTCAGGGACGGTTCCGTTGGCACAGACACAGGTGTAGGTGAAGGCGACCTGGCAAAAAGATTAGTTGGACCCGACTGCTCGAAATGAGGTACTTACAGAGTCGCATCTGTTTTGAGAGGCAGAACCACCGCAGATCTGGGGGCAAGTGTTCAGTTGGCCACGACACCAGTTGACTGTGGAGAAATCAGTGAGCCAGAGGTCAAGGGAGATCGGTCAGGGCCCAGTCTCTTACATGCTTCAGTCGAGCTAACATTGCTGGGGATGAAGGATTGTGTGGCAGCCGGTGGCATGACCTGTGAGACTGTGGTCGACGCTGCGACGGAGCTGGCGCTCGAGGTCACAATGGTCTGCGCATACGAGGCAACGGTGAAAACCGAAGCGGCGAGGAAGATCTTGGACAACATGTTTGGGATGGGTTTAAGAGAGTGAGTGGGAGAAGACTGTTGATGTCAATTGTCAATCGATGCTAACAGTACTGGTAGAAAGAAGAGAGATGTGGTGGCAGAAGATGGAGAGGGAAAGAGAACTTTTTGAGGATAGCAAGTGGGCAGTGGATACGGACGAGGGTTGGAGGACAAGGTAGTGACGAGTGACGGAGTGACGACCAGGTGAAGGAAGGCAGGAAACGTGCGGCGACGATCCAGAATGGGTCAGAGACTCAGAACGGGTCAATGCGTGACATTGGGATCCAGAACTGGGGTAAGAGCGACCTTCATACCTTTGGAATCTGGATTTCTTAGCTCCTGCTATCTTTTGTGGCAACTTGCGAATACCGCGTATTACTTAGGCGAGGAAGGAGGTCAGTCACCAAGTGGCAGCCACGACCCTCTCTCCTTCTCGTGATAGATAAAGAACTTGAAGAATCCAAGAGTCCAAGACTGAATGTACCTAAATAATGGCTGGGGGCGTCATGGTCACTGGGTTACGACAACACTTTAATTTTTTTGTTACCCTGAGATCAAACAGAGTCGACAAGCGTTTCGTCGGAGTTTCCTCTGACCATCAGTGACGGTAGCATATCTTTGGATGCATGCAGCAACCCGGCCCTCGCATTGGTTTCTGATCCACAAGTGGCCTATCAAGGCCAGTGACGGCCGCTATCAAGCCACTAGCCGGGATTCTGGATGTCCCTTTGTGAGGTCCGGAGGCATCCAAGAAGCAACTAAGGAACGCCCAGGGACAGATCAAGCAGAGGACTCGTCGCTTGCCCTGGCAGGAGTCCACTAACTCTAAAACACATTAAGGCAGACCTCCAATCACCACCTGGTCGTGTCCTCCACGCCCACGGCCCGCCACCCAACAGATTCGTCTAGGTCGCGGATAAGCAGACGCATTTGCCATCGAATGTCTAGCATTCGCCCATTTGACTTGTCGGGGCTTTTGCACCACGTAAGTAAAGCTTCCACCAGCGTCGTCAACATGCACACAAACTACATGTTCGAATGGTCACTCGTCAAGGAACGACGTCCGGAGCTATCTTGGAAGTTTGAACCATTGGAGCTTGCAGGACCCAGGGCTTGGATGGTGCCTAGCCTGCTGGTAGTGTCACCAGCACTTGATTCAGGCACTTCGATTGTGGATGTTTCAGGCATGAGACCTGGAAGGTCTGAAGGTACTCCGGACAAAGTGCATTGTTACTATTGAAGAGGCATCCAGTCGGTTTATGTGGTCAACCACAGGCGTGGACAGACATGGGTAGCCGCAAGAGATAAGTGCCGACTTACGGAGTCCTTTATCCTGCCACATTGAGGCTGTCACTGGTCGTCTCCTATCTCGGACAGCTTCACGCAATCCACCAAGTTGTCCGGCACAGCGTTCTCCTCTCTAGTAAGATCCGCACCTTGGAGAATGGAAAGAGAGGCAAGTAACGAGCCCCACGGTGGACGCCGGCCAGTCACGAGTTTGGACAGACCCAACCCGCTCCGACTAACCGAGGCTCATTCTGAAAACACACAATTCAATGCTCCAAGCTCGGCTGTCTTGCCGTGCTCGTTGACACATTATCGCAAAATATGTCACCAAGGTCAATGTACCTTTTGCACATCAGTGCCTGGAATACGTGACATAGGGTCTGGAAGAGATATTTCCGCCTTCCTCATACTAGATCACAGCCATCACGATGGGGAGTCAGGAGATTTCATGGACAAATTCATCACCTCGCATCGGGTGCCCGAGGACGGTCGCAAACATTTTGCTTCGATCGAATGGACCAACAAATTCCTGACCAGTCCTGAGTACAAAGCCATCCCGACCTTTTCACGTGTGCTCAAGTCATCCGGAGAAGATTACTTTTTCTCTCGAACCATCAGTTCCCCTTCCACCATTCCACATCTCATCACTCTGCAGGCCGCAGACTGGAAAACACCAGCCGAGAGCGCAAAAGGGCAATTGAAGGGAAAACAAAATCCAAAAGACGTAACACCTGTGCCCAAAATACCAGACTGTATTACACTGTTGGCACTGGGTCGCCCCGGTTTAGATGGTCACCCACAGGTCATCCATGGTGGAATGGCTTCTGCGATATTAGATGAAACCATGGGGTTTTGTATCATGCTTCACCAACATCACAATGGAACCAGAGATTCTTTGTTCACTGTCAATCTTAACATCACCTTTCGCCGCCCAGTGCCCACGCCTGGAGAAGTGTTTGTGAGAGCATGGTTAGTAGGCCGCGAAGGTCGCAAATGGCTTTCTCGCGGCCAAATATGTGACAAGGACGGCCAAGTCTTGACCGAAGCTGAGGGTACTTGGGTGCTCGTCAAGACGCAGGAAAAACTCTAATGTGGAAGATCTGTCGCATATGATGGATCTGAAGTCCTCCAAGCACGAGAATACCAGAGTAGAGTCTGGACAGATATGGAGTGAGTGAAAGTCACAGAAGTGGTCCTCCAATCCGGTCACACGCGCGCACGACATGATTTTTCACAAATGGTTTGCCATTTGCGACTTCTGGAACTCTTATCATCGCTCCGCGCAGTGGATCAGCCGACATCATAGATTTATGAACAGAACATGTTCTGGTAGACCAAGCCACATCCGCCACATCCCAAGATGACAAGGCTAGGAGATTATGGGGACTCATGTGGATACACACTTGTCAAATGGGAGAATCTCGGTTGCCAAGGTCAACGAGATTGTCGAGATAGACGAGATTAGAGTAGAGGTCGAATTTCACCAGGATTCACTAATTCAGGACTCGGCAGGCCTCTGACTCCACGGTACACGGAGTTACTGAGCTCCATGCGCCATGGGAGACCGCATTCCAGATTCATCCGAAACGAGACATTGGTACAATACGGTGCACAATAATAATGCGGGACTTGTGGACCTCAGAACCCTCCACGCAAGAAGATTTAGGGTCCCATTCGACGTGTGCCATAGATTAGAAAGATGTGAACAACAGTAGACTAGAATAAACAGCCTTGTGACCTTGCCATGATCGGGCATAAGATACAAATGAGTGGACACATGCAGACTGTGTTTCGAGACCTTGGGAGTCCTTCGATCATTCGTCATAAGTGCAGCCAAAAGCTGCTCTGATGGGTCATTATCACACACCAAAACAAACTCTTTGTATGACTTGCGGAGTAGGTACAGTGCACTCTTCATTTGTAGATTTACGGAAAATCAGTTTTGCTGGCCGGTGCGTCAACTTGACTTCAAATTGCCTTTTCAGGACTATAATTCGCCAGAAAGGGACTTCTCCACGTGCGCCATATATACACACAGGGGTTCGTGCCTCCCAACTATACAGAGTACATGGTTGCATGGCTGTGTGCCATCCCTACTGAGTGGCCCATCAAGTGCGTGTGTGCTACATGGTCCACGTTTCATTCCATACGCAAACACATGGAGTGACACTTCACGAATGGTCACCTGCATGGTCAAGCAACATTGCGGAGGAGTACACCGACTAATATGCGGGAAGTTCTTTGATGACCCAGAGCGGCAGTATGATCCAAAGCAGCATCGATGATACAGCTATGCGGCTGGAAATTTCCAACCTATCTCATAGCTGTCCTGGTCTTGTCGTCGGCGTATGAAGCCTTTCAAAAATCGTGGGGACTGTGGGCCACTGCCACTGGCGATCCAATCCGGTTGACGTCACCCGCGAACCAACCGCAAATTCCATTTTATTTTGCATCAGAGCAACCCTCTACGATCCTCCCATTGCCTCCGAACTCAGGGACAACCAGGTTTACATTCCTCTCAACAATACACCTTTATATTAGACATGATATTCTGTTGCTAACAAATTCTCTTCTTTCTGTCTTGTTCTACCCTATAAACCCTCGATCGATCCATCTACAGCTCTTACACACATCAATGGCTGAAACGCCATCTTCCACCGCCTCGAGCGACGTCGCCGAAGACACAACATCACTGCACGAAAGATACAGACTGCGCGTGACAGCAGGTCCAGCACACGATACATCGACGCACAAACTCGTGCCCGTCAACGCCAATGAAACCCTGACCTTTGAAAACGACCATATCATCCTGTCGCTGGCCGTGCGCATCCGCAATTTTACCGGCTACCCCGACGACTCGCCGCAGACATCGGCATACTTCGAACATGACCTTCACAAGTCAGATCAATACTCGATCTCCTTCTCTTTCATTCCCAAAACAGACATCCCGGGTAACGATCTGGTCTTCGGCAATGATTTCGACCGCCCCATCCGCGACCGCCTGCCCCAGGCTTCAGCCAGGCTTTCCGCATTGTAAAATGGTGGGTTGACCCAGGTCTAGAAGGAGACGTGTACGCAGACAAACCATATTTGTTCGGCCCGGCGCTCAGCTCCTGGAACATATTGCGCATCGGCGACAAGGTCGTGGCAGAGGACCAACTCGAAGAGAAATCCGCTTGGAAGATCCCCAACGCCACCTCGTTCCACGAGACGGTGGTTGAAGAAGGCGCCGAAGGCTCCGGCGAGGAGGTTCGCGACGAGTCTGGTATGCCAGCAGACTCCGCAGGCAGAAAGAAACATTTCTTGACCCCCGCCAACCGGGACTCCTTTGTCTTCGAGACTGGCCGCCTATACCAGTCGGATTTCGGCAACCCGTACCTCGATTTCAATGACTTCTCGCTGAAGCTGCCCGGGTTCAGCCTTAACATCATCAAGTACGTCGATTCCAAGACCCACGAGCTGAGGTACACGTTGAAGAACAAGACGACCGAGGAAATTTACGCTTCTGTACTGTTCACGTTGTTGTTTGGCGAGGAGTTGGAGCAAGTCAAGCAGGAGCACGGTGAAACTACCGACGCTACAAAGAAGGAAGCGGAAGGGAGCAAGGACAAGAAGCAGGACGACGACACGATAGACGATCCGCCCCCGGATGATGACGATGTTGACTGATCGATGATTCCCACGAGACTCAAAAAACTTTACTTTGGAAATTCTCCCTATTCGTTCCATGGAGCTAACGGCAGTCACTGAGTCGGAGAAAAGCCGCTCAAGTGGATAGAATTCGAGGAACATGATTGCGGCAGAGCTTCATACCCGGGTCGTTCCCAACCGACGAACAAAGAAATGCCTTGATGACTATACACGAGCAAGAGCGAAGACTAGAGCATATCGTTCTCCTTCGAAAGACGTCTCGAGAAAGTCGAGTCGATATGGCTCGCGAGGATATTTGACTTCAAGGATAGAGCGCTACGGCATGGCAATGAGGTGGCTTCCATTGTTTCATTTTTACCAAGTATCTCGCCTTTGGCATGTTTTGATTCTGAAAATATCCCTTTTAGCACAGATCATGCACGCCGGCATGCACGACAGACATGCCGTAGGCGATACCCGCCGAATTGTCAGTCACTACGTAGCAAGAATTCTCAGCTCACTGTCTTAGAATAGAAGAAGAATCTACCATGTAGAACCATCTCTGCTGTTTGGTCATCGTTTTCGTTCGGCAACGAAGAGCTGTTGCAGTGTTGCAAAAGCTCTGAAGCCAGATCTGCCCAGAGATTCGTATGCAAAATGAGTTGAGATTGCCTCAAGTCTGGTACACTGCAGTCGAAGCTCCAATGATGGGATTCCAGGCGGTCGTGATTTCCTATGGGGTCTCTGAGCTGTGCAGCACGCAAAATGTCGCATTCGTCGCCTTGTGGCTCGACGCTCTAAGTAGCACTCCACTCCTGAACGCAAGTTGCTTTCCCAAGTCCTTGCGGCTCGACACTCTAAGTAGCACTCCACTCCTGAACGCAAGTTGCTTTCCCAAGTCATTGACCAAGCGTGATCCTTCACTTGGCTCAATCCCTCGTCCTGGAAACCCCACCAGTCTCATTCATGACCCTCTCCCTCTCTGTTTCGTCCACTAACGTACTTCCACCGTGGGTATGTCGCCAGTTAGCATGGCTGACATCTTCCTGTAGCTCCACCGCGGGCCCCGGGCCGTTCTCGAATGCTTCGTTTGGTCCTGGTGCTGCTGGTGCTGCTCTGGTCTCCACTCTCCATTCTCTAGGGACATTTCCGACAACTCGGTTACGCCAGTCTAGATCGCTATTCCAGATCTTGTGGATGAGCAGGGCGACACTAAGGATGAATGTCAGGGTTGCCAGAACGAGTATGACGATGACACTCCAGCCAAAAGTGTCTTGTATGGCATCGATAGTAGCCTCGAAGAGTGTTGCTGAGGTACCGTTGCGGATAAAGGTATAGCCCAGAAGCGCAACCAGTGCATCATCGCGATTGGGGTGTGTAACTTCGTGGTATGACGTTGGATTTTCTGCTATATCTTTGTACAATTGCCGGAGTGTCCATCTTGGTCCCAAGGTCATAAAGATACTTCCTGTGGTGGTCAGTGTTATAGCGGCCCCAAATGTGACGCGAAGAGGATGAAGCTACGATTGTGGTATGGATGGCGAAAGTGTTGCTGAGATACATTGACTGGTTGGAGGACATCCATGATTTGGTGAGCGAGTGGCAGAGTAACAGCCGACCACCAGCCTATGCAGGCAAGAGCGAATTGTTGTACGATTGAGGGCAGACCGGAATGCGGTGAGAAGAACGACGGTGTGTTGATGAATAGAAGGGATGTACCAGCAATTAGGAATATGGACGTGAGGAAGCTCCAAATGCTATGGCTCGGTAGAAGAGGATATGAGGTGACGAGTCCACTTCCAACGTAGACTGGAACGACCAGGATGGGAATGAGATGTGGTCCAGTCAGGCTAAACAGAAGGTACGTCGCTACATCCAGCGCCTTGCCCTTGCCACCGGAAAGCAGCTGATAGAGCGCTGCGTATGGTAGGGTCGTTTGCAGGATCCCATAGACACATGCTGTTAGTAAGAACAAGACAGTCGACTTGAACTGGCGCAAATGTCCCGACGGGAACAGTCGACGCGGCGAATTAGACTCGCGTATGGTGGCTTGTTGGATGAAAAGGAGAAGGAGCAGTAAGACTCCGATAGAGATCGGGATATAGATGTAGGTGTTCGACCAAGTAGTCCAAGTACCAGCAAGATTTAGGGAGATTAAGAGAACCAAAATTCCAGTAAAGCTTAGAGCGCAGCCAATACCATCAACACGCGGCATGGAGGATTGCCATGGTATCAGACTTCCATTGGTAGACCAGGTTGAGACTGCTGTAGACAACTTGAGACGACTGGGCAACAGATACAGGAGGGGAGCCATTATGAGGGCGAGGGTGATGAAGAACGCATAAAATGCCCAATTCCATGCCCTATTCCTTTTGGCAAAGACGCTTCCGAAGAAAGGGCCAAACATGAAACCAAATGCTTGACTAAGCAAAATAAAAAAGTCTCGTCGCGATTTGTCGGTGAAAGTTCCCTCGTGATCGAGGAATATCATGGCTCCTAGCTGGATCCCAGCCAAACCAACCCCCTGCAGAATTCTGGCATAAAATATGAACATCATATTTGGTGCAACTGCGGGGAGATGGTACCGATCAGAACGAGAGTCGCAAAGAGTGCATAGACTTGCTTCAAGGGATAAACACCATAGAGTTGACCAGCGCTTAGAGTTGTGGCTGCTGCTCCAATAGCAGATCCCGCCAACGTCCATTGAAAGCCCTCGATGTTCAGATCATACATGATCTCTGGTAGCATCAGAGCCAGCATTGTATCTGCCATGGTGCAGACAAAGTTGATCAAAGCCAGAAGCAGGGCAGTGGTGATCCATTTCTTGTTTCTTGCTGGAGTGGGAATCTCGTCAATGGTGTTATCTATAAGTGTAGTTGTCGTCGCCGAGACTAAATCTCTGGCGAATCTAGAAGTTGCTGAGATGGTGGCCTGGTAGAATCTACTGGCGTCTCCGAACAAAGTAGCGACGTTGGGATTGTCGTTGTCGGCTATATATTCTTCGACCGTGAAGGACTGTTGAACGTGAATAACTCCTTCAGACATGTCGAGCTTTGGTAGTGAGGAGCGTCGACTTGTTGAGGTAAAGGTGGGCACACAATTGGAAGAATGCGCCGAGTATCGCGACTGTCTCTTGTCCGACCCTGCATCGACCATATTCGCCATAAAGATTCAGTGTGGAATTATAGCATTCAAAGAAGGTGAGAGATTCGTGGCAAACAGCAACAGCAAACAGCTGAAAAAGGGTGATGTTCAAGATGAGAGAAAGCAAGTTAAAGCTGATGGCGTGGGCATAGACGATGACAGTCCCTTAAGGCTACTAACAGATGTGACGGTCCAAGACATGATCGAGTTCGTGAAGAATGAACGCAATGAGTAAATACAATGGTGATGAAGCAGAAAACAGGTGAATGAAGTCCCGCAATACCTTGGTAGATCGACTCGCACAACGCTTTTGGAAGATGGCATCGGCATTCACATTGAAGAAGTCATTCAATACCTCGACAGATCGGTGCTGGAGACTTCACCGCTTTCAAAAAGCGTTTTCCCTCATACTCAATTCCTCTTCCACTTCAGCTAGCATTTCCTACCTTTTCCTGGTCACCCCAATTACAGAGCAGAGGCCGTGCCAAAAATCTCCTGTTTCAGCTGCGCGGGAGACAATCGGAGAGAGCCATCCGTGAATGCACAGTGGGCTTTCCTTCTGTGCAGTTAGTAATGTGGTGCCATATACTATGCGATCTGGTCTTGAGACGTAGGCAGTCATGACGGGTGGCTGCCCGCACTTGTCCCGCCATCCAATCAGCACGCAAGAACGAGAAATGCTGCCTGGAAGATTCAAAGGCGGTCGAAGCTATAACTTCCTGAGCACTGGCTGAAAAGGTCAGGTTGATTCTCACTGCTCTTAATTTCCAGGAGAAACATCATTGCTCAACCTCAGACAGAGACATCACGATGAGCTTGCTTGTGACTTCCAACGCCGACGACTTTACCTCCATGAGAGGAAATTGTTATTGCGGATTGATCACCTATACCATGAAAGCACCACCAATCTTTGTCAATTGTTGTCACTGTCGTAATTGTCAACAGCTTTCTGGTTCGGCATTTGCAATCAACATAGTCATCGAAGCTGAAAACGTTGAAGTAACTTCAGACACGCAACCTCGGAAGATATTTGACAAAGATGGCAAAGGTGCAGGGGCAGTGCGATGTCCTGAAGACAGATGTGGAACAATGCTGTGGGCATCTCATCCCAGCTTCAACAACAAAATCATCTTTTTGAGGGCTGGAACGCTCAATGAGAATGAAAGGATTGTACCTGATGCGCATTTCTTCGTCAGAAGCAAGCATCCATGGGTTACCATCCCGGAAGAAGCGAAGCAATTTGACACCCTAGGCGGGAAAGACGACCCTCCTTTATGGAGCGCAAAGAGCAAAAGGCGTGTTGAGCTTGCGACGAAACAAGAATAGACATAGTGTCTATCCATCGCAGTGAAAATTTGCAAAGTACTTGATAGTATCAATGTATCTAGTTGATGTTTGTGCGCCCGTGATTCTCTCACGCGATGTAAGGAAGTGACGACTCACGAACGTTCTTGCCCAGGCAACTTGAGCAGGAGGATAGTGTTCGGGGAATCGTTCACCCGACGCCAAGGACGAGCTTCCTGCGCTGCGGAGCATCCATCGTAGGCGGAGGCGAAACCAGCTAACTTAGGCTCTAGCAGATAGCAGAGTACATGTGCATCACCACCGAACTGACCTTCAGAAAGTGTCTCCCATTCCCTCACTTTGTACAACAGTAACCACAACCATGCGTCTCTCGACAATGGGCGCGTTGGCGCTCGCCGTCGGAGGCACATACGGCTATCTCGACTCTCACCCTTTCTTCATGTTCTCTACATCCGAGTATGCTCCCTTTCGAACCTATCTGGGCAAATCCATGAACAAACGGCCACGAGTGACACCTGCTAACACCGTATTAAAACTATCTGCAGACTACTCACCACTACCTCAAAGCTTCAGACAGCTTCCTCAATCATAGCCGACGTCGGACTTTCCCTCTCCCAGTGCCCATCTGAGTACTACATCCTTATCGAGCAGCAAGGTGTCAATGCTCGAGACTACGAATCTAAACAGAATAGTCCAGTCCTCGCCCAAAGACTGTCAAGAACTCCCAAATCGGGCATCAGAAGCAGTCTCGCCGTCACAGATGTAGTCGGAGAAGTCGACCCATCAACATGGATCGAGCTTCTACAATCGACTTGCGCCGTCAAGACAACCACCATCGATGCTTCTAAGGGAGAGATCCCCGCAACCTTCGCCACTGCTCCTGCTCTTATTATCGTCAGACTACCCCCAGTATCGAGAAAGTCGAGGAGCGATGATCTAGCCAAGAGTGATGCTTTGTTCGCAACTATTCTCGACCTGCTACCGAAAGAGGACTACACGGTCCTTTATACCACAACTCGATCGTGCAGAGGCCGTGTTTCTGGCCAGCCAGTCCAAGACAGCAAAGTCTACGAGATGGATTCAACCTTGCAGGATGCTATGCACCTGGATTTGAAGCGAGATCTGGGCGCTTTGGTCCAGAACAGCAGCAAGTCGGGTAATCAAACACTGATCGATGGCCCATTGTTCGACAGATATCAATTCTTTACACCTGGTAAGCTTACATACGCTTTCAATCTCTGATTAAGCAGTCGCTGACACTCCTCTCAGGTATTTTCATGGGCCTCCTTGCCGGCTTCTTCCTTCTTTCTATTCTCTATGTTGCTCTCTCGGCCATTTCGTCACTACAAGTCACATACGCCGCTTTCGACAAGGAGACAGGTGCGCTAGCCGGAAAGAAGGTGCAGTAGAGCGGTGCGATTCACGTGATACTCTCAATTTACGCTTGTTTCTTGCAAGAGGACGTATTGTATCGCTCAAGCACGAAGATCAGTCGCTTGGAAAGGCATCCAGGTGGCATCCATCCAGTGAGGGTTATCTATGGACCTACGAGTTCCAATGTTGTCGAACAGGGTAGAGAGAGACCTGCTCATGATGGCGAGACAGGCGCATATAATTATGTATTCATGAATAGAAACCGATTTTCTAAAACAAGCCAGCAGCAGTTCAGATCATGTTTGGAAATCAGATATTGAATCATCAAATGAGTGTATAGATGCTGTTGTCTAGGATACCCTCCTGCACGGTATCTGCGAATCTACCGCGTTCCATTGCTTAACCAGACAGTGTAGATCATCAAAAAATGCCCACCGTCACCCATTCGGACATGGCACGAACCTTCCTGAGCTGAAAATGCCCTCATTGAAAGGTCCATTGCCAAACAAGCTGGACAACTCTTCAACGGAGTGTCAGTGGGCCGGCACGCCGAAGCCGGACCTGAGATCAGCTATGTCGCCAGCCCGCTTCCGGGGGAAAAAACTTAGGCGGACGACGAGCCACACGCAGGCACACTTTACAACGTGTACAAGAAGTCAGGCCGCTTGTCACCTAGCTTATCAATTTCTTCAGGCGATTTACCCTCGACCCATACGTCTCTCTCGCCCGCGCGACGTTTGGCATTTTCCCTTCGGAGCAGCAGGTGCTGGAGTATACTTCCCCCAAGAAGAAATACTGCTTCGTATGCTATCACGACCGAATGGCCGGGCTTAAAGCGAGGTTTGTCTTCGGCGCGGTAGATGTTGGATGAGACGATTCCTGGGAGACGGACATCAGATTCGTGCTCATAGTGTAGAAACCAGGAAGGGGTTCCTGAACTGTTGACTCACCATTTAGGTTGCCCCATCCGATAACAAACCCCAGTGAGATACCTCGTTTGTATACCCCCTCGACATTGTTGGCGGTCCATGAGATCGTGTTCGGAATGCATGGGTATATTCCCATTGCCCCGAGGAACGTTCCGGCATATTGAACATGGGGGTTGCCAGAACCGAGAAGCATGGCAAAGCCTGTGATGCCGAACAATGACATGATCATGTTGCAATATCCTGTTATCGTCAGTTTGTGGCTTCCAACCAAGGCTCCTAATGTGAACTGACCTCTCATTCTGGTCCGATCTGCCACGAAACCAATGAATATCGTCGTAACAGCTGCTACGGCGTAAGGAGGGACACTGAGCAACTGTGCGTGAATGCTCTTATAACCCATTTGCTGCACAATTGTGGGAGAAATAGCGAGAATGCATATAGTGCCTAAGGGTGAGGTTAGTCGAGGGGAAGCGGGAATTGATCAGCACGTCAGACACACTCCATCGCAGCCCATATATATCATCATTCCTGTGTAGGTTTTCCAATCTTTCAAGCTGGCCCACAGGTATGCCAATTTGAATTCTTCGTGCTCGGCGCTGGACTGCTGATCTTCTCTGAGGCGTCGGATAACTCGACGACGGTCATCGTCTGACAAGAACGTTGCCTCGTCGGGAAAATCGTGAATCTATGAATTCTCAATGAGAAGTCACCGAGTTTTGATCAAGACACTCACCATCCAAAAGGAGATTATGCCAACAACAATAGTAACCAGGCCTTCGAGAATGAATATCCAGGCCCAGCCCGGCTTGCCACCGACTCCATCCATGTTGACGATGGCGGCAGCCAGAAGACCACCGAATGATCCTGCAAGTGCCGCCGCACTAAAGAAGATGGCCGCTCTAATCCCAAATTCGGAACGTTTATACCAACAACTTAAATAGTAATTGACGCCTGCAAACACTGAGACGATGACAGGAAATGTCAATGGTATATCACTCACCGGGAAAAAGGCCTGCTTCCGCCAGTCCTAGAAACCATCGAGCGGCCATCAAGCCCGAGAAGTCATGAACAAGGCCCATGGTGGTCATTACTATTCCCCACAGAGCCATGATGACCGGTAGGAAGATTGACGGCTTGAAGCGTTTTAGGAGAATCTGTGTCAGGGGCTCGAACAAGGAGTAAGAAATGAAGAATATCGTCAACGTATCATTGTATTGATTGTTTGACATCTTCAGGTCCTCTTGCAGCCCGTCGATTTTCGCATTTCCGATGTTGGTACGGTCCAACTAAAATATGAACGTATAGGTCAGTTCCCGAGTCCCATGCAATCTAGAGCATAATGAAATAGGCAAATCTCACAAAAGATATTAGATAAAGCAGAGTGAGCCAAGGGATGAGGGTAAGGTCGAGTTTCCAAAGCAGTTTCCGGTCCTATCGTCACGTTAGTGTGTCACGGCTTACATGTGGTGGCCAACGCGCACGATCTCTTTTCTCTCCGCCTCAGATAGGTGTTCATCAGGATCGGCGTCGATCGTAACGTCGACCGGAAGCCCGCCTTCAAAATGCTTCTCGATGCTTGGAGGCGAAGAAACATCGTCCGAGGAATGCCGTTGTACATCTTTTGTCAAGTCCATACTGCAAACACTGACTAGTGGATTAATCACGAATTGCTCAAATCAAGGAATTTCAACGAGCTTGGAGACAAAACTTGCAATCATGAAGAGAAAGATGAATGACCAAAAAGCACAGTGATCAAGAGAGTCATGACACTGATAAGACATCGAGGGCATAAGCCGACAAGAGGAGAAACGGTCATCCAACCTGGAGTCGGCATGATGACGGGGTACTCGGGATCGCCCGTGGAGAGAATATGTTGTGGAGATTCGGGAAAGCAATGTCAAGTGTATGGAAGCATTCTAGGGTGAGATGCGAATCCCTGCTTCATCATATCGTCCTGCCTGATCAAGTGTAGACTCGTGACCACAGGTGGTCAGTGGAAGATCCTTGCTGAATGAAGAACCCGGTCAATCAAGCATTGCATACCAAGCCCGCTAGAGGTGCCGGCCTTCCGCCACAAAGCTTTCCTCATCCTCAAACCACTTCTGACCTTCTCTCAGTTGCCGGCATCGTTGAAGGGAGCCATCATCGATGTTCGACAGACCTGACTCAGCCTAAAGGGTGACCATGCAAATCAGGGAGAAGCCCGTCGGACCAAGAAGTCTAAGTTGGGGTATCTGATCGCTTAAATGTCCTTCGCCAACCCAGTAGGGAACGGCAAGGCTGAACAAGGCGACTTAGAGGCTCGGGGCAATCTTTCCGTATTCAACTGATCGCACCCATGGTCATGTAGACTGTCATATTTGTTGGATATCGACTGGTGGGTGTCAATGCCAGGTGTTGATGATTTTGTCAAGAACGTGTATGGAATTGTTGTCGAACACGTGAACAATCGAAACTGACCATCGCGACTGCCATGTTGCCAGCATGCGGAATATATCACGGCCTCATGCCGTGACGAGTACCTTTCTCTTCATGCTGCTTCAGATTTTCATCAACAGGATAGAGAAAACTGCATCGGCAATTCTACCTTACCCAAGTACTGCTACATGGTTTTGCTGCTTGCTTATCGAATTCTCAGTCACTGTGGCGTTAGTCAATCCTTGTCTGTCGTAACTGGTCAAGATGTCGTCCTCTCACCCTCCAGATCGGCTGTTCAGGTATCCTCCTATGGAAAGACAAGATCTAAACCAATCTCAACTGGGCAGCTTCAAGTTTGTTCCCGTTGACAGCACACAATCCATTCAAGAAGCCGCTGCTCGTTCATTGAACCACAGCTTTTCCAATTATCTTGTCCAGCGCCACTGTTCAGCACCACAGCAAGAGAAGCTGATTTCAGATACATCCATTCCACAATCTCCGTCAAACAATCCTAACTATTTCAACGAATACATCAAACCCGATCTTGCAGATTCTCGTCTACGCCTAGGTCCAGCAGCTGTGCGTTCAGCCGTGCAAGGTGCCGCCCTGAGCCCTTCTAGACACATTCGAGGCGTTTTGGATGAAGACATCCGGTCTCGCTTCAACTCAAACCAACCCAACTTCACCTCATCTGTAACAAGAGGATCACATAGGGGTCTACATTCAAAGGTAAGTATACCACTTGACATCACCACCGTCTGCTGACATATGGTTAATCTAGACGGGATCTTCGATCTCTGCATCTCATTCTACCATCATGGACGCGAGTGCTTTCGCTTTTCTTCCTGTCGTTGATGAAACGGAACCTCCTATCATGTTGTCCAGTGAACCTACAACTGTTCAATCTCTGTGCATCGCACTCGCAAATGAACAGCAAGCCCATCAGGCAACTCGGCTGGCGTCACAGAGTCTATTGCAAAAGATCGACAACTTTGAATTGAAGACGAAGAAGCTCGAGAGTGATCTGAAGAGCCAAACAAACGTTGTCACGATGTTGAAAAGCATTATCAAACATCAGGAAGCCGAAGTTGTACGACTAAGCCAACTCGTCGAACCACAGGACCGGTCTGCTTCGTTAGAAGATGAGGACGTTGCGTTGAAGGAGTTCTACCGCACACACCAGCGGCTAGCAAAACAAAGTACTGCAGGCCAGATTGAGAGCTCCATCTTGCACGATGCCCTCGAGAGACAAAGGGCCGACTACGAAACACGCGGTTATCCTGTGAACAAATCTTACATATCCAGCCGATCTGGAGGCGAAGTTCGCGAGGCTGCGAGCAACGACGCCCAGTTGTACAACTTCGAAGCACTTAAGAGTCCGGAACTAGAACTCTCGCTGAGGACCGAGTGGGGCTGCACTCTTCGCAAACACCTCTCAGTCGATCCTCCAGAAGCATCTCCAAGGACTCCGAGCAAGGGGCTATCCGTCCAGACAGACTCGTGGATATATCTCCAGACTCTGTCGAAGGCTTCAATCCTGTGGGTGAGCAGGCGAGCGCTGATGATACTTGGAAAGAGGAGTGTCTCTCGTCTAATGACCAAGCGGCGTCGGCTCCCCGAACCCCCTTCCCTCGTCAGGAATGATATCCGCTGGCCGCAAGGGCAATCTTCGGGTGAGTGCTCCGGTCTGGTTGACAAGACTCAACTGATTGATCGCAGACCAGTGACAATCCCGTTCTCGAACTTGTGAGTATATGATGACGTCCTTTGCATGGAACCTGAATTGACTGTTTCCAGCCCGCCAATTTTCTCGCTAAATATGGTGCTAAAGCTTCCAGCAATAGCAACGGCGGTTCAGACGACGAGGTATGTCTTTTTGTGGGCGCAATGACAAGGCTAACTCAAAAACGAGGCTAAACAAGTCGACAATACCCTCGGAGAACAAACCGTCAATGTTTTGAAAGACGAACACCGCCAGATTTCGAAAGTCGTAAATGGCAAGTGCCACGAAGATGAAACGACAAACCTCAATCAAAAGAAACTAACTGTCGCCTATTGCATGCCGAGCGAGTTTCCTGGTCAGCCAATGTGGTATATCACAAAAAAAGATCCAATTTTTCAGGACGATAGGGAGCTTCTCAATGCAAAAGTCATCAGTGGGTGTCCCACGAACCGTTGCTCACAGTTCTACAATCATCCCGTTCGATATCTTCCTGAAGATGCCGTGATCAGCCGAAACTGCTATCGCACAGTCATGCTCTACGATATACCTGAAGGAACAACCGCTAAGGACATCCTTAACATTGTTCGGGATGGGTCGGTAGAGTCCATTGAGCTGGTCGGACCCATCGGTAGGTCCCACCAAAGAATCACAAGCTTCATGACCGCCCGCTTGGTCTTTGTCTACGAATCTGGTGCTATGAGCATGATATCACGCCAAGAAGAAGAAGTACTCAAAATCAGGAATGCTGAAGTACATGCCTGGCTGGTTCAAGAGCCAACTTATCCTCGACCCAGTGATATAGACGATGAGATCTTTGGACCGGAACGAGCTTCTAGGATTCTGTTGATTGGGAACATCAATGGGAGGAATACGAACGTATCCTGCTGAGATTAAAGACGCTCAATCTTGACCAATGGGTTGTTGAAATCGCGCGTTCAATGGGAGACTATGTAGCCATCGAGTTCACTTCGGTCAAGTACGCGGTCAAGGCACACCAGGCGTTCAGAGCTGATCGAGCTTTGGAGGGCATCGAGTTAATCTACAATATAGATTACTGTTGCAAAGTCTGGGAGGCCGGTGTATTTGCGGAGAAGTCAGTCGATGGCTAGCTAATATGAGAAGAGAAATGCGGAAAATTGAAGCCGCTCGGAGTGTCGGCCTGGGTTTATATTAACGGGAGTCCTCTCGAAAGGAGCAACGATACTACTACAGTGCTAGCAAAAGCATAACATACACTGAGACTAATATACCTGGTTTCCGTTTAGCAAGTCTTGGTCAAAAAGCAAGCACTTCCACATAGAACCAGGGCGGACGACCTCCTAAACCACACCTTTCCCTTTTCGGTGTTAGCGCAAATCTCAATTTCTGAAATCCTGACGCTGTCCTTATGCCTTGTTGTAAAAGCCACCACATTACCAGATCCATCACTGTAATCTTGCCGATGTCCGATACTCCCTCAAGAAAACGATCACGGTCGCAAAGTGCGAGTGGTGATGATGGTGAATCTTCGGACGATGACTTTGGTCCGGCGTTGCCATCATCAGTACCACCCAAGAAAAAGCGGAAGCTCCCATACGAATCGTTGTATGTGGATGCTCTACCGAAAGGACTCCGATATTCTAAGTCATTGATGCATAAGGAGCAGATCTCTACGGTAACAGTCGCTCCGTCACCGGTCGACTTTGTCATCACCACCTCGATCGATGGAGTCGTGAAGTTTTGGAAAAAAATCGCCCACGGTATCGAGTTTGCCAAGGAATATCAGGCACATGAAGGTCGCATTGTCAGCTCTAGCATCAGCGTCGACGGCGGTCTCTTTGCGACAACTGGCGATGAAGACGATAAAACGGTCAAGATTTTCGACGTCGTCACATTTGATCTGTTGGCAATTGTTACTCTAGAGCAAGCTGCTTCTTGCATCTGCTGGGTGCATCGACGGGGCGCCTCTCCCATACTAGCGGCTGGTGTTGGTAAAGCCGTTCACATCTACGATGGCCGTGGAGACTCGAACACGCCCATACATACCCTGACTTCACTACATCGTGCTCCTGTCGTGGCGATGGCCTTCAACCCCGCATTCGACTGTGTGGTGTCTGCCGATGAAGGTGGAATGATAGAGTATTGGCAGCCTAGAGACAGCTACGAGAAGCCGGATAGCGTGTTCCAGATGAAATCGAAGACCAACCTTTTCGACTTCAAAAAGGCCAAGTCGTCACCTACTTCAATTGCCATTTCTCCCTCAGGGCATCAATTTGCTACGATATCTTTTCCAGATCGAAAAGTCAGGGTTTTCGACTTTGCGTCAGGCAAGCTTTATCGTTCCTACGATGAATCGATCGAGACGATCACGACAATGCAACAGGCGGGAACTGCTCTGCAGAAGCTAGAGGAAGTTGAACTCGGCCGCAGGCTTGCTGTTGAGCGAGATTTGGATAGTCCCGCATTGCGGTCGAGGATAAATGTTGTCTTTGACGAATCAGGGCATTTTATCGCTTATGGATCCCTGCTCGGTGTCAAAGTCATCAATACTTTAACAAACAGAGTGATGAAGGCATATGGCAAAGACGAGCCATTCCGAGCTTTGAACGTGGCGCTTTATCAAGGTGCCCCTCAGAGGAAAGACGTCGTGACCGTCTCAATGGCCGCTTCTGCGAACCCACTGCTGGATGAAGCTGAAGAACGTGATCCTATGTTATTCGCAACGGGTTATGGTAAAGTACGGTTTTATATGTTTACGAACGAAGAAGAAATCAGCAAGTCGACGCGAGATGTGCAAAATGAGAAACCGCGGGTTATCAGTGGCAAGAAAAAAGAAGAGAAGAAAATCCAGAGTGGCAGCGCGGCAACACTTCATACCAATTATGGTGACATCCACATTCGATTGTTCCCCGACAAAGCGCCCAAAGCGGTGGAAAACTTTGTAACGCATGCAAGAAATGGGTACTACAACAGCACTATCTTCCACCGAGTCATCAGGAAATTCATGATCCAGGGTGGAGATCCGATGGGCGATGGAACTGGCGGAGAAAGTATCTGGGGAAAGGAGTTTGAAGACGAGTTCTCGGATTTGAAGCACGACAAGCCGTATACTGTCAGCATGGCCAACGCAGGACCAGGCACAAACGGGTCGCAATTCTTCATTACGACAGAGAAGACTCCCTGGCTGGATAACAAGCATACGATATTTGGTCGAGCTTATCAGGGACTGGATGTGATTCATCAGATTGAAAACGCGAAAGTGCGCAAAGAGAAGCCCGAGGAGGATATCAAGATTGTGAATATCACCATTAGCTGAAGAGGCATGTTCACACCAAGAGCAGAAGATGCTATAGTACTCTCTTCCTAGTCATCCGTCCATATACAGCTCTCTTGTAACAAATAGGAGTAAAATAGATTAAGTAACGGACTCTGAGAGTGCTCAGTGAAGGGGAACGTGACTAAAATGATATTGAAGTGAATCTCGTATTCCGGATTTTTATCTCCGCATTTCGAGCATCCCCTCACCAAACTTTTTTCCCATTCGATGACCATAGGCGTGACTTCCTCGAAACGCGGTTTGCTCTTTCCACGCGCTCGTCCCTGCCTCGCACATTCCAGTCGCTTTTGCGATTGCCACAATGGTCAAATTGATGGTAGCGGCCAGGGTCGTGCCCGAAGACGAGTACCTGGAGTCTCTCACTGCATCCTCACCGATCAAGGCATTGCGCAGTGAGAAGCGACTTCTGGTCACCGTCCGAGAACCCTACAAGTGGCAGATCGGCACACTCGCCCTCGAGATCAAAAGAGCTTACAAAAGCTGCTATCAACGGTAGGCTGCCCGTGTCATGGTGTCAATTTGGACAGCCCGCTTACGTTGTCGCAGTGACTTAACGACAATCAAGTACCTCAAAGACAACGAAGACGACTGCGACCTCGACCCTCAACTTTATGTGTCCGACCTCCTTCTAGATGAAGGTAAAGCAGAAAGAGATGGCAGCGACCAGAAGGCTACAATCAAGGTGATTCTGGAACAGGGAAGAGCAGTACGTGAAGGCTCAGTTGCGGTCGGAAATCTGTTGGAGAATCCTCAGTTCCATATTCAGCATCAGAAAACATCCCGTCCTCCGGTTCCCAAATTTCCTGGACTCCCTTCGGCTCTCGGAAAACGCCAGCATTCATCAACAGACGCGCCTTCATGGGCTCTTAATGGGAGCAAGAGACAGAGGCAAGTCGATATTCCGGGAACACATAGGGAAGAGAGCTTGGTTTCCACAATCGAGCGGGATCCTCACGGAGACCATCGCGACCATGTGGTCCCAGCGACTCAGTCACCTCCTCAGCAGAGTAATAGCTCGCAACATGTTCTACACAAGATCAAGGCCGAGTCGCCGGAGCTCTGGGGTCACTGGCAAAATGTCACTGCAGCTACGGCAGATGAACTACAAGAGTTAGACGAAGAGCCTACAGGATTTCTGCCTCCTCCACGCCACTCTAGCACCCGCCCGAATCATTACGCAAACCAGTTTCAACAGAGCAATGGGGAAGCTCGGCTTGCAGGCCAACACGACGCTCCACATTCTCGTCTTCCGGTAACGCCAGTAGTCGAACCTTCAAGACATCACTCCAGCTCAGGCGGAGAAAATCTCCTCGCGCACAACTTTGTGGCTCAATCAACGCCCCAGAGACATTCTTCATCAGCTGGGAAATTCAAAAGACCCGCCCGGAAGGACATATATGACTATCCTGAATCAGATATTGACGATTCACAGATGTCGCCAAGATCGAAGTCAGCAAGTTTGCACAGAGACAAATCCCGAGATCGCTTCACTAGGATCGAAAGTCTCAAGTCACCACCATTGGACATAGATGCAGACCAAGAATTAACCATAAGTCAAGCCGTCGCTGTGCTTGATAATGAGTCAGTATTTAACGACAATGACATTGTTGAGCACGATTTTCGTCGGCAGGAACGTAATCCTAGTGGATTTAAACATGTAACTGCCGACAACTCTTCTGACGATATCTTTGAGGATGCAGAGACCAATGCTGATAATGAGCGTAACCTGGGAGATCACACAACAGCGGAGCCTTTTCTAGCCGAAAACATCCAGGAAGCTCAGCACTCGAAGGATGTTGCCACCCAAGATCAACATCCAGGTGCCAGTATCGAAAATGCAGCGAATGGAACAACGATCAAAGAGACAGACTCGAAGAGCAAAGCGAAGCACAAAAAGCGGAAACGACCGTCAAAATCTGGGAGCTCGAGCGTCAACGATGATGCATCTGTCATCGGCTCTAAAGATCACAAGGTTCAGGTACAAGCCTCAAAGCCTTCCGTTGCTCCTTTCTCCAACAACAAGGATGTCCAGACAAGGTCAACACCAATTCCTGATAATCTTGACGAACAATTGTCACAGTCACTGCAACAATCTGCACATAAATCCTTGCACAAGTCGAAGCCAGGAAAAACAGCTTTGACTGAGCCCTCGCTTTCATCATCTAAGAAGAAGACGTCCAACAAAAAGTCCAACGACAAGTCTTCGGAGATCGCCTCCCCTCAATCATCAAGAAAGCGTGCAAAATCCGTTTCTGCAGAGAACAAGAAATCGGAAGGGAAGCCAGCGAAGCGTGAAAGGATGAAGAGAACAAGCGGCACCAAGATCGACCTTCCTTCAAGCAACTTCGTTCGCGTGGACAGACCTACAGAAACATCCAGTTCGACAAAGTCTCTACCGAACCGGGGTTCTACCGAAACAAGTGTGCAAGAAACTGAGAAATCGCCCTCAACGAGGAAACAACATGCTCTGACCGTTGATGAGGGGCATTCAGTGAGAACAAGTCCCTCGATTCCGATAGGCTTGACCGAGGAAGAACTCAAGATCTTGAAAAGTCGCGAAGGTATGACGAAGCAAGAGTACGAAGCAGAAAAGCGGAGAAAGCAGCTCGAACAGAAGCAAGCTGATGCCGCAAAAAAGCGAGAAAGCCTCGGAAAATCTACGACAACTAAGACAAAAGCGACAGCAGCACCACTGAAGGACCAGGTAGTTGTTGGATCTGCTTCGGATAGCAAGAAACCCAAGTCCGAGAGCCAGAAGCATACCTCCGTCAGTGATGATGCGAAATCAAGTAGGGCGAATAAGTCCGCAACAGAAAGTGAGACTGTGAATATGAAGGCAACAGATGATTCGAAAAAGCATGGAAGTTCGAAAGCTGGTGCTGTCTCCACTCCTAAGACAGTAGATGCCTCGTCGAACAAGAAAGCATCAGTGAAGTCTTCAAGTACAAGCCAGAACAGAAGTCCCGAGAAAGGAGCTCTTTCAACACAGCCAAGTAGCAAGGGTCGTCAAACGCCAACGCCGGCTCCTGCCGGGCTCCTAGCAGCGTCTCAATCAAGGTCGACAATCTCAAAGCCCAAAGTTACTGAAATTGCCACTCCAACTATACAACAGGCTAGAAGCTTGAAAAATCTTCACGCGGCCCTAAAGACAGCCCATGAAATTGGAGCATCATCTGCTACGAGCTCAAGAAACTCTTCTCGTCCAAACCAGAAAAAGTTTGTTTTAAATACTCTGAACAATGACAGCGATGACGACGAGAGTAGCGACGAGGAGAGTGATGTTGAAGTCCCTGTGCAAACCAAAGCTGCTGTGAGGCAAATTTCGAAGCCACCAGTCGACAATACCAAAGTACGACAGACAGATGTGAAAGTCCCAGCTTCAAGAATCACGCAGTCACTCGATTCAACTTCCTCGTCCGGTAATGATAGCGACGAGGACTCAGTCGAGAGACAACAGACAGAGGCCGCGAAACAGAAGAAATCGGCTGAAGCCAGGGCTACACCTGCATCACAATCAGCATTCGCCATATCTACTCCACGATCTGTCATCAGCAATACCTTCCACGCAAAACGTCCTGACCCAACTATTCGAGATGCCAGCATCGAGGTTTCAGATGACAGTAGCGACGATGATGAAAGTGATGCGCTTTAGAAGAGCCACAAGGGTTGGGGATTGAAAACCAGCATCAACCCGCAAGTTGTTTACCGAAATTCTTGTGGGCCTATCAGAACCTGGACTCCAACCAAGAAGAAACAGGCCCAAGGCTGAGAAGATTCTGTATGAGCAGGTTTTGGCTGGATGAAATGATGTGCTTAGAGCTTGAATTGTAAGAAGGAGCCTTTGAAAAGGACGCAATCAAGCATCGTCGGGGTCAGAATAACCACATGAATTTGCAGGGTGTGTTGAAGCCGAACCAGGACTGACTGTCCCTAATGTTGCTATATGAGAAGATCATGGACATGGACAAGGATATGGAAACACTTGGATGGGGTTGACTATGTTACATATCACCATCTGCTCTCAGCTTAGGCGAGCCTGCAAATGGACACTGGCTAGGATCACGTCTTCCCACTGTGCATCTAGGTTGACGAATTCTCCGAATTCAGGATCCAAATAGTTCAGTCAATATGAGAATGATTGCTTACATTGCATTGGACAACTACGAACCGGTGTTCGGTTTCTGCAATGCTCTTCCCGCCTCCCCGAAAATATGCTCCCAATCACTTTCCAAAGGTAAAAGACCCCTGAAATACCAATAGCCAGATAAACCAGCAGACGGTTGCCTTCATGGTATTGTGCTACCAGTTACCCAGTCCCCTCATAAGTCGATAGCCTCGACGGCCTGCGAATCAGTAGTTAACACAGAGAAACAAGCTTGATACTCACCAAAATCGACAGGGAGTGAAAAAACCTCAGGAGAAGACCGACATCGATATACCACATTCATTCCTTACCTTTCTCATGTTTCAATGCGATTAGAACTGTCCCTGTACGTTCGTACGTATGTACGTTGTACGTGAGAGAAGAGACAGGATATGGATATGGATATGGATATGGATATGGATATGGATATGGATATGGATATGGATATGGATATGGATATGGATATGGATATGGATATGGATATGGATATGGATATGGATATGGATATGGATATGGATATGGATATGGATATGGATATGGATATGGATATGGATATGGATATGGATATGGATATGGGTGAATGAATGAATGAATGAATGAATGAATTTATTCACCCGGATGGTCTCGTCGACTCTCATTCGCTCGCCTCACTCACTGTTGAGAAAAACGACGGGTAGTAGTAGTAGTAGTAGTAGTAGTAGTAGTAGTAGTAGTAGTAGTAGTAGTAGTAGTAGTAGTAGTAGTAGTAGTAGTAGTAGTAGTAGTAGTAGTAGTAGTAGTAGTAGTAGTAGTAGTAGTAGTAGTAGTAGTAGTAGTAGTAGTAAGTTAAAGACTTTTACGGTAATACGATTCATCAGTTAATTAATAGCACTGTGCTCGGGGTGATGGTTATGTAGAGGTTTCTGTTTCTCTTGCGGCATACATGTCTTTTTTTGTCTCAGCTACCTACCTACCATGACCTAGGTACATACATACCATACCATATCATATCAGACCGCCACGACCAGACCAGGTTAGACAACTACGGCTTTTAGCTCTTCCAGGACCGCATTGTTCTCTCGTTCCATTGGGCGCCTTATTAGATCTAGCCACACTTCCACACATTGTTTGTATGCCATTTGCATCTTTTGCGAGGATATTGTCTGGTTCGCTCATCATGAATATACACACCGCTCCTTTGTCTGGTTAGTTAGCTGCCTTTGGCGAATCCCCATATCCTCGATGTTTGTCCTGGCAATCCATAACCTGGTCGATGCCCCGCGTATGTACACCAAATCTGGAGACGAATCAAGTGGTTGTAACTGTTGTGCCGAGCGTCAATGTGTCGTTCGCGTCATCTGAGAGGTTTGACGTCGAAGGCGCATATTTGTTTGTAAGTCCATTGAGTTGGTTGATTATTGTGGAGGCATAAACGAGAGGTGCGGCCATGATTGGAATGCCGAGATATGAGACAAGATGGATAGATGTGCAGTGGACTGAATTGGCGGGAGCACCAGGAATATCATGGCTGAAGGGATGCATCGTCTTGCTTGGACATTTGAGTCATTCTCCCAGGTATGGCGCAGAGTCTTTGAATGGCATCGATTGTGTTTCTATGTGCTGTGTGCCCCGAACATGCGAGATGACTCTGGAGGCTTCCCAGAAAACATGGCACTATACGATGTGGTGGCGGATGATAGTTTCCAAGGCTCTTGCCATGTGCAGAGCGATTGAGAGTCCGCATTTCTTCGACCGCCACCCTCACAGAGCGTGGCCAACTTCTACACTCCTCATAACACCACTTCTCCCTCAAGAACTTTCCGGCTCGATTGTGTTTCCGGCGACAATGTTGGCCCAACCAATCAGACGCCAGTGCTTTTCAATTCTTCGGCTCAAGGCAATCTTTTCGCCGATGGCTGTGCAAGCAGGATTGGTCAATGTCAGTTTCGCTGCGTCTGCCTTGACACCCATGACCTTTGCACCTGTGGCGGTAGATCCGATGTTCACCATGAGAACTTCGTTCTTTGCGAGTTTGGCAACCTTGGCCTGTTTGCCGTCCGCAGTCTTGACACCAAGCAGTCTTCGTAGCAGAAAGTAGTTGACTTCCAGCTCCATATAAATCTCGGGAAGTTGACCTTTGAGACCGAGGACGTGACCCACAAGTCGATCTGCTCTGCAAAGTGTGGGATCGACGCGAGTACCAACACCAATAAGACCACCAGGAACGGCGAATTTGAGATCATTGTGTTCCGCGAACAGCGAAACTACGCGAGACATGATGGGTTTGCAGATGGTCTGCCCTTGGGCATCTTTTGTGATGATACCCGGACGAATCTCAATCTCGTCACCTAGTTTCAAGACACCAGTCAAGATGGAACCACCAGCAACACCACCCTTCAAATCCTCAATTTCAGCACCTGGCTTGTTGACGTCGAAAGATCGAATGACGATCATATGGGGTGCAGCCTTGAAATTTCTAACAGGAACAGGTATTTTGGTGACCAAATATTCGTTGATGGCATCAATGTTGTATTTCAACTGTGCGGAGATAGGAATGATAGGGGACCCGTCAGCGACCGTTCCCTTGATAAACTTGAGGATCGATTCGTAGTGTTGTTGAGCACCCTCCTCGCGCATGAGATCGACCTTGTTCTGTAGGATAATGATGTGGTTGAGTTTCATGATCTCAATGGCGGCCAAATGCTCCGAAGTTTGAGGCTGTGGGCAAGATTCGTTTCCAGCAATCAAGAGCAGAGCAGCATCCATGACTGCAGCGCCTGAAAGCATAGTACTCATGAGAATATCGTGACCGGGGCAATCGACGAAGGAAACATGCCGTGACAACCGATATGTGCCGCCACAACCTTCCCTTTCACAAGGGGGATCAACCTCTTTCTCTGACTTGTAGGATCGATAGCATGTCGGTCTGGGACAGGCTTCGTTGTCGCACTTGTAGATCTTAGCATTGGCATACCCGAGTTTGATGGTAATATTTCGTTCCAGTTCATTCTTGAAACGGACAGTCTGCACTCCGGAGATGGCCTTGACGACGGTAGATTTTCCGTGAGCGACATGACCAATGGTGCCAATGTTTATAGTTGCCTGTCGAGAGATGATTTCTGGCGACAATGGAGTCAACGTGGATATATCAAGGTCTTTTGGGTCGGGTTGTTCGGGCAGAATAGGCCTGGCAATGTGTGGTTCAGGAACAACAGCTGAGGTGTTCTTCTTCAACGCAGATTTGGGGGTTGATTTGTCTCTTCCACTTCGTCGGCAAATGTGTCATTTTCGTCTCCGGGAGGGGTTCCGGGTTGAGAAAACTCGTCGTCCGAAGGCAAATCGCCGTTGGTAGCCATGATTGCGGTGTTTTGAGGTAGTTTCGCAGGTGGCGGGTGTGATGGAATTAGTGCCAAATGTTTGTGAATTCTTGACACAACAGGGCAGCGGATTGAAGATAGCCGGGAATTTTTGGTTAGGCAGAAAAATGAATCTGTTACTTGATTTCGAGCAGGAGTTTGTTGGTTGTCGTCGAAGAAGGTGCAGGGTGATGTGGGTGATGTGACTGAGAATGAATGGAATGTGCTTTTGGTGGGCTGCGGGGACTTTTCCTAAATTTGTGGAATTTGTCTGGTTGCTGCCAAGCCATGACTCATTAAGAGACTTTCGACTGCCTTTCCATGATTAAAGCGGCATTGCCTCTGAGCTTCTATCGAGATTCTTACTCCGTAGTTAGTTAGGCAGCCTTGCGATGCTTTGTCTTCCCCCTCCTCGGAAAGGAGGACATCATATCACTGCTAAGAAACAACATCTCTCTCTTGCCATGTTAAGAGTAGTCTATAGTGTGATGGAGAGGATGGTGATGTCCGACTCTAGCTTAGTCTAAGTTGTCTTCATCGAATTCGTCTCCTCCCTCAACGATCTCATATCCCTCGCTACCGCCAATGTCATCGGAAGCATCGTCACTGTCGTCCTCCTCTTCGTCGTCGTCATCTTCGTCATCTTCATCATCATCTCCATCGGCAGCCTTCAAACCATAGTCATCTTGGAAGTATGCCAGGTCGTGGATCTCAGGAGAGAATCCTGCACCCTTGAGTCCTTCAGATATACCCTGTTAGTACCAGGTTAGCATGTTCACTGAGATCAACCTAGAGCTCGCGTCTGCTTACCTCTTTAAGTCCGGGTGCGCATGTGATGATAAGATCAGACTTGCCAGGCTTGAATATTTCAAAGATCAGGGACTTGAGAATGTCCTTGATCTCCTCAACACCGATCGCTCTGACCTTCTTCAACAATTGCTCATTATGATCCTCCGGTAACCCTTTCATAACAGTTTTGATGAAATTCGCAACCGCAGCAGATGCCAATGTTTGTTGTTCATTGGCAAAAGCCACCACGATACTGCTGATAGCTCCCTCCAGCATGAGTGGGTCAAATTCGATCTCGCCGGTGATGTGTCCGTTGATCACATTTCGACTTGCCTCGAAAGCTTTGTATGCCTCTGGTGACCGGTATACTTCTAGATAGATGAATCCAGACTCGATGTCATATCCGACGGTGGTGCCATATGCTAAGCCAGTTCCTCGGACAGCAACCCACAAGGGCCCTTCTACTGCGTTAAGATATGCCATTGCAACCATCATTGCCGGCGTTCTCGGGTCGGAGAAGGAGGTAGGACCTTTGGCAAATGCATAGGCATATGAAGAATCCACTGTGGGCATGGGAACCACATATGCCAACTGTCCAGGGTTTTGTCCAGCCTCACTGAGCCGCTCTTTTCGTGTTCCGATAGGATTCAGCTCTTTTTTCACATCTAGATTTTCAACCAGTGGCCGCCAAGAGCTCGCAGGCTCTTGTAACTTTTCCAGGTCGGTCACTACCACGATGCGGAAGTTTTCGAACTTGGCCAAGGTATTTCTTAGATGTTCAAGCTGGCTGACGACTTGTTCCGAATCGGTCTTGAGTAACTGTTGAATCCGTTTCAGGTAAAGAGCCTTGACCAAAGTGCTTCTTGCGCGGCCAATTGATTTAGGCGCGAGATGCGTCATCATATGAACCCCCATCAACATTCCATCACCACTCCGTTTCGCATCCGGCACGTCTGCTAGTAGGCGAGTGTTGACGGCTTTCAGTCGTTCTACATCGAAGATGGACTGGAAGAGCAGTTCTTGTATCCAACGTATGGCGATCTTATATTTCTCAACCTCAACTTGGAAACTAACTCTTATGCCTTCGATATTTCCTCGGTTGACGGCCGAGTCAATTGTGTAGCCAACCGTATCTCTCTCCAGCTCGAGAACAACCTCTTCAAAATTGATGACGTCGTTGCCGCGTTTTATAGGTAGAGCGAAAAATGATTCCATGTAGACTGACAGAAGAGGTCGCAATTCATTAGGTAAAGTCTCCGTGGAAATGATGAGATCGACCCTCGCAAAGTTGGAAGGGATATGCTGGAAGTTGAGGAATAAGGGGATATCTTTGGCATCTTTATCGACAATCTCCTGATATTTGTTCTGTGGCTTTCCTACCTCCAAGGCCAACCCAGCGCGGGCAGCTGCTGTAGAAACAAAATGAATTGACTCTGTAGGGGGAACTTTGAATTGACCCAATACCTCTTTAGGAATTTCTCGGTCGTTCTCTGCTTTCGCTGCATCAAGCTCCTCCTGTTTCCGCTTCAATCCTTCCGGGCCGAGCTTCTCCTTTTGCTCATCAAGTCGCTTCGCCTCGTCTGTCTTGATTTTCTCCGACAATTTGGCTGACGGTACTCCAAGAATAGAGACATGATATGCATCTGATATGTACTTCTTGATGAAACCCTTCCACTGGTCTTCTGACCACGATTCCAGGATCTTCGCGTATGTATCTAATGAACTCAAGGTCTCGAGTGTGGATCCATCCCGCCTTCCGAATAGGTAGTCAGCGATGATATAATCGGCAAAGAAGGTCGGCGATGCCTCTGCGTTGAATTTGTAGGTTCTAAGCTGTTGAGAAATGCAATCTTTCAAGAATTTCATGTCCAGTGGTTTGTCAGTAGCCTCGTGAAGCACTTCGAAAAATCGTTTTTCGACCTCGGCCAGCCGTCCAGTTTCAACACTCGACAGAGAGAAGGAAATCTCGGTACGAGGTCGGCTGTCGAGTGTATAGTAAACGCCACTTGCCAATTGTTCCTTCTCCACTAGAGTGTTGTCCAGCACTGCAGCAGAAGAGCCTGCCAGATACAAAAGGACTACATTGAGCGCCGCGCTCTCGACGGCGTTCGCACAGTCTGGTCCCAAGAATCGAATGTCAATCTCACCGAAAGACTCGTCTTCTTCCGGAAACTCGACCTTTTCCACGACGGATTCTGATAGAGCAGGGGTGGGTTTCGAGTCGATCCACGGTCGTTGAAAAGGTGCGCCCGGGCTTGGAATATCCTCCAATATTGAACTTTCGAACCGGTCCAGGAGATCGAGTAACTCCTTATGATCAACTTCACCAAACAGTAAAAGACAAAGATTCTTGGGCTGGTACATGTCGCGGTGGAATTCTCGTATCCGTTCAGCGGTCAAGACACGTAGTTGCTCCATCATACCTCCAGTCTCGTATCGAAAGCCGACTCCTTCGGGTATAATATCCGCTTCGATCGCAGCTCGATCAACTCTGAGGCCGTATTCTGGACTCCCTGCATCTCTGAATAAACCACACCCGCATCATTACCACTGCCGTCGATGTGATGAACTTCGGTCGTACAGCCCGCATCGGTCAAAGTAGGAAGAATGACATGTTCCAGGTAGACGGGCAATATTTGCGCAAAACCAGCCCAGCCCGCCGTCTCTAGCGTGTAAGCAGTGTGGTCGGTGGCGGTCCAGGCGTTTGTGTTCGAGTAGGCTCTTGTCGCAAGTTTGTCGAGGAAGCCTTTGTACTTGTAAGTCTTGGAGCCCATAAAGCAAAGATGTTCCAAGGTGTGCGGTGCCCCAGAATCGTCATGGATCTCGGTGGCGAGGACGAAGAAGCCGTGGAGTTTGGGTCCTTGTTGGTCGATCACTACAACTCGCATGCCAGTTCGATTGGATTCATATTGAGTGATGCTACTTGGACAGTAGTCAGGTTCAATCTTCTGGATCTTTTTGAACCTCGGTCCATTTGACGTAAGGGATGGCATTCTTGAAAATGGCGATCTACTACTGGCGCAAGATGACAGTCGAGCGAGGAAAGTGTAGAGCTTCAGTCCTGATGAAGACCGATCATCAGCTCGATATTTCAATATGGACTGCGGGAAGCAGTGCGGGAATAGGATTGGAACCGTGATGCCGATTAGCAGACAGATCAAGGCTGAAGTGATGAGGCTGGGTGATCTCATCCAGGCAAAACCACCTGCTGACGGCGTCCGCCACCTCGTCAAAGACAAATCAAAAGGATCAGTCACAGGCGAAAAGATTGTTCCTACTTACCAACTGACTTGACTAATCGAGTGTCTCTGTCGTGTGGAGTTTTACGTATGAAGTGAGTCTTCCAGGCAGGAAACCAATTAGCTGGAGTGATTGTGCCAATCGTCAGATGATGAGCAGCACAAAGAAAATCGAGTCAATGAATGGAAGCTCAGCAGTCTTGTTTTGCATGAGCATGAGCAAGGAAAGGTCGGGAGTTATCGGTGGTAGGATTTCTTGTGACAAGATGCAGATTTTCAGATCACAGATCACAGATCGAATCTCGTATCTAACATGACCACGGATAAATGATGAAATGAGATTCACCCAGTTCCCAGTTCCATCTGGTGACTGACTGGTCCCCTCCCTCATCCCTGGAATGGCGACCCCTCGTGCCCCTCCTCTCAAAGCTCAAGCCCACGAACTAGCGGCGTTTGGGTGCCCGGGTTCTTTTTGTACAGGCGAAGGCCGTTAGCTTGGTGGTGCCTATTTTGGCGGGGAGCCCCGGGAGCTGCTTAGCTTAACTAACTTACTTAACTACAGTGCTGGGAGTTCAAAGTACAAACATGTGACATGCAAGGAAATCATCTCTGCCGGGGCGTAAGGCCTGCAATGACTTCGAGCTGTACATTTCGTTGAAGCTCCCGTGAGCACATGCGTGGAAAACCAAAGGACGCACAGGATATTCTGTCAGGTAACAACCCAGCCACGAGCTCGATACCATCATGTCCCTACCCGAGTGTTCAATATCGAGCCTAAAGCGGGTAGTGTGTTATAGATAGAAAGCATTCATTAGTGTATCTTAACGCTCTCTCCGCGTATGAGATCTCTGAGATCTATACAATCTTTCCAATATCTATTCCTTCGAAGAGCATTTGGTTTACTCAAAAACACTTTTTGGGTCGCTCCAGTCCTTATGCTCAATGACGAAAAATTGTCGGTGGTATGTAGAATGACCAAATTATGCCCTTCATCAGTCGCTGAAACAGTCAAATATGCACGTCGCTGCAATCAAGATGCATGATTATACAAGTCCTCCAACCCGTTGGTACCTTTGCGCAATGCCCAACTCTTCTGCTTTTTCTCCTTCTTCTTTTTCATCTCCGCCCAACCTTGCTCGTCATCGTTGTCATCATGTTGCGCAAGCGGTGATCTCCTGCCAAGTGTGTTCACCGAAGGCTTAGCCCCGTGTCGCGCATTTGGAGCTGGGTTGTTGTTGTTGGGAGCCCACGGTTGATAGCTAGTGCTTGTGAACGTCGACGCTCGTCGAGCAGAAGGCTTCTCTGCTTCTCCTATCATCGACACTGGGCGATAGCGTGATGCCAGGCCAATGTTGCTGCGTTCTGAAGGCGCAATCGAAGGTGCATAATTCCCGTTGACATTGATCGATGGGATGAATGACGGCGTCGAGTTCCAAGGACCAGGCCCGGGCTGGACTATGCTCATTGTCCGCTGATTGGCCTGGAAAGGTGGCGCTGGTCCATGGACAGACTGAGGTCGTTGGGTTGGTAAGCCATATACACTCGGCGGTCCCATACTCGGAGATGCCATCGAGGGAGGCATTCCACTCTGCACATTCATCATTGACTGCATCTGTTGCATCCACTGCGCTTGCATTTGCATCATTTGCTGCATCTGTTGTGACATTTGAACTTGAGCTTGTTCTGCTGGACTCATCATACCTGGCATTCCAGGTTGCATCCCCATTGGGGGATATCCCATCATGCCCGTGGTAGAGGACCTGACCATTCCAGGATGAGGGGCCAGGCCAGGCATCTCATAGTTACCGGAGGGATTCGGACTACCTCTTCGCGCTGCTCGGGCTCGTTCTTCCCCAGCAATCACACCAACAAGGCCTGCCGGATGAATCGGGTGTGCTGTGGATGGTCCAGACCCAAGAGCACTGGGGCTCAGTGTGTGTGCAGCAAGGGACTCGCGGTTCGACGGATTTACCAGACTTGCGCCGTAGTAGGGATCCTGTGGAAGCTGTCGTGCAAATGGAGGCAAGTTTCCACTCTTGGAGGGTTGCCCCCCATCGATGGAGTTGCAGGCTGTGCTTGCATCTGACTGGCAATTCGTAGATTGGAGTTGGAGGGAGAGTTTGCAAGCCTTGTGGGTGGCTTGTTTTTATTTGGGAAACCATGGGCAGCCAATATGCCCAGGGGAATATCCTCATCCTCGTCTGCATCATCCTCACCACTGCTTTTTCCGGCAGACTGTCGCGAGCCAGCAGTCAGATTCGAAAACCGATTGTTCAGATCCCCGTGCTGCCGTTACCGTGATGTAGGACACTCAAGGAGCTCTCTGGGCGTGGCTGAAGAGTTTCGCCTGTCATCTTCATCATTTGTTGACGATACACCGATAAATGGGCCTCCTGCTTCCGCCGTTGTCGTGTTGCCTGTCTACTTTGCTCTACCGCGTCTTCGTCGTCGTAATTATCTCCTGCTTCCGAGCCACTGTCATCAGACAAGGCTCCGAGGCGACGGTCCATTTCTTTTTGCTGCTTGTATTTTTCCCATTGCGCAGGCGTCATCACTTTATTGGTCGAAGCCGGCTTTGGGGAGGTATTTTGGTCTCCTGATACATGGTAGCCAACTCGGCATCGGCCATGATGGAAGGATCAAAAGAGTCGCGACGCGTCAATGGAGGAGACTGGCTCTCATGTTGCCCAAGATAGGGGCTGGTTGAGAGCAAGTTGGTTTCCTCCGTGGCTCTCGAGGGTATCTGAGAGAGGTTTTCGACATTCATCTCACTGGGTTGTCGTTGTCCCACAGGACGTCGTTGTGGGGGCAGGGGGGTGGTGCTGGGATTCGTGAAGTAAGTTTCTCTGGGCTTTGGGGGCTCATCTGGGTGATAGTCTTCGACGGACTAGGGGACCGAATAAGGCCGTCGTGAGAATCTTGTGAGGCCCATGAATGGGGGGAGGATTCGACGAACTGGGATCTATCTGTGCGAATAGATTGCGGTATGGGGCCTTTGGTGGGTCGTGAGGAGCCTGCGTTTGGGAAGCTGTTGGGCGGATACGATGGAGGAGAGGAGAGCGGTTCCTAAAACTTTGTCAGCGAGTCTTATTTTATAGGAAGATGATGCATACATCAGATTCCACAGCACGTACAGAACGCTGCTGAGAGCTAGTCCCAATGTGGTCAAACATGTTCCCGAAGCCATCCAACTCCGAGTTCTCCAGCGCTAAATCGGAGTCAAACAAACGAGGCGGAGTAGCAGTACTAGCAGTGCTGGTGGTGAAGTTTCGTTCTCTTTTGGTACTGCTGACGGGAGGAAGTCCGCCGGGCGAGGTGACTGGTGACGATTTCTTGCCGACTCCAAAGGAAAAGGTGCGGGAAGAATCTCGTAGGAAGCCTGGCCGGGCAGAGGCAGGGGGCGGAGCGGGAATGTCATTATAAGGTTTCTGCGCAGAAGTCTGGAAAGTAGTATCGATGGAGGATGGATTGGTGGAGGAACTGCTTAAGCGGGCGGACGAGGCAGCGCTGTCATTCGGTACCGTGTAATGGGATCGGTCAGTACCACCACTGCCGCTTGCAACTAGTCAGTCGGAAGAACGTTTGGTCGATGGGCGAATCTCGTGGTTACATACCGGTTGCTTGCATCATTGCGTGCTGCGGTGAAGACATCATCGTCGTGGGCCAAATAACCATCCTTTGGGGGTGGCTGCGGAGGTTCGTCCCGGCCGAGTTTTAATGTTATACCACCATCGAAAGATTTGCCATCCCTTGGAGGCCGCTCTAGGACCCTGAAGGACGAATCCCCTCCAGTTGCAGGAGGGTTGCGAACTTCGTCTAGAGCATTACCTGAAGATTTACGTCTTGGAAATCCCTTGGGCAATTTGATCGGCATGGAGATGAGCCGTAGGCTGTAGCTCTCGAGAGCGTTTCGGATTTCTTCTCGAGGAAGTCGGAGAAAAGAGTCTGAGAGGTTAGGTCAGGGAAGGTCAGGGCTCGGAGGCTATCATGGAAGTCAAGTTGAGGCAAGAAGGCGAAGCCACCTGGACGAGATATGAGATCAGCAAAAGAACGTCTTCCAAGGTCGAGATGAATGAAGATGCACTCTACATACAGGCTGTTGAATTTGAGGCTCGACTTGAAGGGAGTGCCTTGTAGCGACGACAAATCCTGCCAAGGCAAGATAGGTCAAGACAACGGCGGCGATAACGGGCGGGTGGTCCGAGAGTATGTCAAAAGGCTGGTTGACAGATTTATTTTGGCACAAGTGAAAGGAGGTGTGCCCGCGAGTGCATTGACGGTTGGGTGGCAGAAATGGGCGAGGAGCGGCTAATATGGCAGTTTGGTTGAAGAAGAATATACGACTGTGCTGGAGGATTGTCGCGAGAGCGTGAAGGTAACGAATGTCGCTGTGTATATCAGAATGCTGGGTAAATGACGAGGACGGGAAGCGAGAGTTGGAATGAATACAAGGTGAAGAAATGATGGATGAGGAGATGTTGATGTCAAAAGTTGTCAACAGGATGGTCGGCGTCAAGTCAAGTGCTGACAAGGGCTGCAGGGAAGCACTGGAGGCACTGGAGGCACTGGCCTAAGTTAGCGAGGACTGAGGGACGAGGATTTCACTATTATTATTGTGCAGTGCAGTGCAGTACGAGGGACTCTGTACTCTCTCTCTGTACTTGACACTTGACCTGAGTGGCTAGTTTGATGCTAACCAGTTACTAGTTAGTTAGGTACTGGCTAGGCACTGGCTAGGTATGTATCAACGCCGTAGTAGTTAGTCAAGACCGCCGACTTGGGGCATGGAGTACGGAGTAGACAAGTGAAGGCTCAAATCTAGTTGGTCGAGTGGTGCTATGCAGGGCTGGGCTCTGATTAGATTGAAGTCGCAATTGCTGGTGGCAATCACCTGGCAATAATGGGGCGTGAAAAACAAAACACGTGCTGGGTTTCGGGGTGTCCTTAGGCTCTTCGGACTACAGACTCCAGGCTGCAACGGAACGAGATGAAGCATTTAAGCCTCCGATGCCTCAGCACTCTCCAGCCCCCTCAATCGGTCAGACTCACAACCATGACCCAAGTATGCCCAAGCCAGACACTCCCAGAGTCCCAGCACGCCGAAACCGAAATGGGGGAGCCTTCTTGGCTGGGATGCCTGGGATGCTGCACTGTGGCTGAATTCGGGGCGTCCCAAGAAATCTTTCGAAGGGAGTGCCGCCCACCCGCCCATTGCCTCCTGCCTGCTGCCTCTTAACGCTTAACCACCGCCATCTGTTGATCTTTGCCAAAGACCCTGAAAATACGCGGATCAATCGCTACCCGCGACATGACCACCGTGAGCGGGCATGCACGCCTGAGACAATGATGGAGTCCTAGATGACAGCTTTGGATGGCAGCGTCCACTCACTGATGAAGTCTAAGGTGGACAAGCACAACAAGACAGCTCAATTTAGGGTTTTGGTGCCACCCACCAATCCACCAGGCTGGGTGTACCTGTGGTTGACCCCTGGTCCCTGGTCCCTGGTCCCTGAGCCCTTGGTCCCTCGGTCTTGGTCCCTCGGTCTTGGCCCCCTGCTGCCCCTGCCGCGCCATGACCAGTTTTCGACTTTTCACCTTTTCATTAGTTAGGCATCCACAGCCTGTAGGTCATATTTTTAGGTGCCCACAAACCAACGTGAGTGACGGTGGCACCCAGGCACCGTGAACTAAAGCAGAGACTCCCCGCTGGTAGCGCACACGCTAATATCCGCTTGTTTAAGATGCTTGGAGCCTCGAACGATGATTAGACTGTTCCTTACGCAATGGTCTGATGTTTATGAACTATGATTCTATGAACCAGCACTTCGCTCTTCGCTTGGTCAACCCGCGGCCAACCCCAGGTTTGATCCTTGAATAGGAGCGACGACTAACCTCTCTAGGTGCCTCTGACCGTCTAACTAACGTTAGGGCTGCTAACCTCTAACCTAGGCACCTATTGGGTTCCAACCTGGCTAAGATACTAACCAAGCTTTGAACTTGAGACATCCCTCGCTAGATTCCTTGGGTGCTTCGGACATGCCCAAATTCAAGTCTGTGCACTCCTCATCGTCTTTCAACTCTCAAGCCGCCACGTGTGATTCAAGTACTCCGTGCCCTCCATGCTCTCAGTACGCAGTATACTATGGATAATAGCCATACTCTCTTGTCCAACTCTCAGGTAACCTCCAACACGGCCTCTTTGGTACCTCTTGAGAGTCAGACTCCTGGATCCTGGTCCCCCGTTGGCCATATATCCGATCCGGGCATAGCACGAACCGATAGTCCTCCCGTCATTTCTTGAGCGTTGCCACCTCGAGCCCCATCAGGCTCCATCTCATCTCAAAAATATCCATCCTTTCCCTGCCAATTAAACGTATTACTTTTCGAGCCTACCTACAAGCCACCACAACAATAATAATGCGAGACGGCAAACAAGCTTTGCCTGCAGATTCGCTTGACATCAAGGTTTCCATCCGTGATCAGTTAGTTTGCTGTATGCAGTTTTCATTATTGCTCGCTGGCGCGGCCATCTCATCGTCATCACAATCTCCCATTGCCCTCCGAGTGCCCTCAAGCCTGCGAGGTGCTAACTTAGTGCATCATGGACTGTCCGATGAGGATGAGTTCCACCATGAGCCAAGGCCGGACACAAACAATCTTTTGACACGATGCGGAAGAAGCCACACATGCACGGGCTCATCGAGCCACCGCCTCCACTCCTGCCACTGCTAGCCTCCAGGAAATCATGTCCCGTCGTGAACTGGACAAGAGTCAGGACTCTCACACTACTGACTCCGTACTCCGTACTCCATACTATATAGCAAATATCCGGACATGCCGTGGCCAACAAGTGTTGTCAGAATCATAACTTGGAACAAATCACCTCCTGTGATTCTTGCACTAAAATTAAGGAGCTCCACAACTTCGGCAACCTTAGCCTTGACTTCCATTGTTACTCGTGCCATTGATCTGAACCATCTTGTCCTCTCCACCACTCAGGATACCCACCTCACTGTGCCAGCAGACCCCAAGAACTTTGACACCATCGCCCGTCGCAGGGCTGGGTCCACCTTTCAGGCTCGCCCGAGGAAGAGTGTACAGGCTTTGGCCAACCAAGCCTTCTTTTTCCTGCTGCGTACTTCGCACGTCCCACACGCGGCATGTTCCATCATGGCTGCCGCTAACCAGCGTGTACTCATTGTTTGGATCTCGTGCGAGGCTGACCACTGAGTTTTTGTGCCCTTTCAACGTCATGGCCGCCACTGCTGTCGCCGATGCCCGAGGGTCCACGAGTTTGATGACACGACTGACAGATCCTGCCGCCAGTAGGTGCAATGATGGCATATGTTCAATGCAGAACAACGCGCTCGACGTTGTCCGTGTGTCCACCAAGCGTGCCGTCACGAGGTCCCACGTGCGTACTGTTTGATCCCAAGAGCTTGAGTAGCCAACAGTCGAATCTTTGGCGTCGAACACCGCTCCAGACACCTGTCCTGTGTGTCCCTGCATCAATGCAAGAGGTCCTCTATGCGCCACAGACACATCGGCATTCAGTTTCCGTCTCTTGCCATCTTTGGTACGTGTACGTGGCACCAGAGCCTCGGGTGCTGCTGGCGCATTTGATTTGCGAGTTGACCACAAGCCGACCGAGTGATCAGATGAGGCGGTCAGAATACGACCAGATTGCTCATGAGGAACGACGGAGTCCACTGATGCTTTGTGACCATACAGCTCAAGTGAGGGGACAAGACTGGCAGAAAACCCATCCGAGTCCTCACTGTATTTCCATAAGCGTACAGTTCGGTCAAACCCACCCGAGACAATCTGAGTCGGTGAGATGAATTTCGCGGATTTGACAAAAGAGCTGTGTCCACCTTGAGCCATGCCCGGCGAAGTGGCCAAAACTTGTGACGACGTATTCCAAACCCTCAAATGTCCATCGTAGCTGGCAGACAGGATCCTTGGCGATGTGCCTGGGAGCACATCAACGTCACTGACCCAATCCTCGTGCTCAAATGATGCCACATATTGTGGTGGTATTCGTGCTCTTACATATTCAACCGACAGTGTTGTCTCAGTCGAAAGACCGTTTTTCGTGAGATATTCATCGAGGGTAGTACGAAGATAGGCGCCATTGACTATGAATTCGAGAGGTACACTCTTGTCATTTTTTAGCAAGCCATTGACAAGAGTAGAAAGGGTATATCGTCGGAATGAGGTTGGGACAAGGATTGGTGCGGTGTCTTCAAGAGCAAGGTCGGTGTCCCTCGTACTCAGGCGCAACCGTATTTGGGCAGTCCTCTGGTCGTCCACTGTAGAACTCATCGTCAATAAGAGCGAACTTGTCGCCTTCGGAATTTTAACAGTATATATCAGCTTTTGTTGAAGCGGAGGAAAGAAACCGGCATCAATAAAACGCAGTTTGTATCTCCAGGCCGACTGAACAAAAGCGGGCATGCGGAGAAGAAAATTCCCAGCGAAACATAGAGCCGACGAGCCGTAAGCTACATCTCGAGGATAAATGCTCCACCACTGCTAACAAAGCGTGCACGGTTCGTGCATCGTTGCGGTCACGTGTTGTTTGATGTCACTCATATTTCGACTTGAACTACATCAACACTGCAAATAACCCGTGGACGCTGTCTCAGCCCTCAATCTTTGGACTTCACGGTATCCTCACTCACTATGGGAGAGGACTTGGCCGTGGTAAAGTCCATCCAAGAGGCCATCACGCAAGGATCATACCCGGAGTCCGAAGAACTATTGACCACCGATTTGTCCAAACTTATTCCTACTCTCCTCCCTGTCATCATTCAAACGCAAAATGATTTGAATGAAGAATTAAAGGCTGCTAGCCGTACCGACGCTGATGGCGTGGATCAGTGGATCACCCAGGCAAAACTTATTCAAGAAGAGATAGCCAGATACACTTTGGAGTCTCGCAAGATTGTCGAGGAACATGCTCACATCGAGGCCTTAAGAACAGAAGCGGCAGACCACCAGGCGAAGGTCGACCTTCTGGAAACCGAAATTCGTTTCACCAAAGACTTGAAGGACGACCTTTCGAAGATCGCAGTTGCAGCGCAGTCTTTAAAAGAGGTTGAACAAGATTTACTCAAGGATGATCCTATCGAAGCTGCCCGAAAGCTGCGGCGCTTTAGCAGCCTTCCTTCGCCCCTTTCCAAGTCGCGCCCAACCATAATGACTCGGGACCTCAAGGATGAGCTAAAGCTGAAGACTCGCGTCCGGCTGGAGGCAAAGCTAAATGATCAGATTCAGATCCGGAGAGAGCAACATCTTGCATGGTTAGAAGTCTCACCAACAGAGACCGTGGCCACGGAAGCAAATTCAGATAGCATTCTGAATGCGCTTGAGCAACTTGACGAGCCTCATGAAGCCCTTGAGTCTTTGATGGACAAGTTACGCAGTTTCCTTCTTGTACCCCTGCGAAAAACCACTCGTCTGAAGTTTTCGAGCTATCACTTCGAGGAACATAAACTTTCCATTGAACTTGGTCAGGGGGTACCTTCGTTCGAGACGGTCTTTGACTTTGTTTCTGAATTCCTCGAATTCCTTCATACTTTCATTGCCAAAACGGTTCAGGACCATGTTGTGAAGGCCATTCTCCCTGATCTGATGGCTTTACTAGTCACCGACTGGCTAACGCCTGAGCTGCCCGTAGAGATTGAACAGCTCAGTCGACTTGACCAACTACGACAGCAAATGAACAGACTTCTGGACCAATTGAGCAGATTGGAATGGCAAGGCCAGGCAGAGCTTCAAACTTGGACCAACCAAATCAATAGAATCTGGCTCAACAAGCGTAAGGCGGCGACCTTAGACGCTGTACGTAAAGGCCTCGCTTCCGCCAAAGGCATTCTACGTCAAGTGGAGAGAATCGAAACTCGAATCGTCCCTATCATCTCCAATGATTTTCAGCAACAAGAACAGATTCCGGATGAATGGGAAGCGAACTGGGATGATGATGCCAAAGAGGAGTCTAGTTCGTCAATCGATGCGAAAGCCAAAGAAAATGAGGATGATGACGCTAGTGGATGGGGTTTTGACGATGACGAAAACGAATCGAAAGACAAACATGATCACACCGAAGACAGCCAACAGCCAAAGGGGGGTGACGGTGAGGGCGGGGAAGAGGAAGAGGAAGACGCCTGGGGATGGGGAGACGAAGAATCAGAAAAGAAAAAGCCACAATCCCACGGAGAACCAATTACAAAATCAACAAATGGCCATCAAAAAGCCGAGCCCGGTACTGTCGAGCAAGAACAAACCCTTAGTGAATGGTATAGCATCAGCGAGGTTCCAGACTACATCATTGAAGCAATTGGAAAAGACCTTTCTGATGCCGAGACACTGAAGACGATCAAGAACAGTTCTCTCGACACCTCCGTCCTCTCTCGCGGACTCCTCACTCTCCCAACCCTCTCACTCGCCATGTTTCGCGCCACAGCATCCAGCTACTATGGCGCTTCGCCATCTCTCACCGACATCCACCGCTACAACGACTCGCTCTACATCGTCGACCGTCTCCGTGACTTAGACACATCCGGCCTGCCCAACGCCGACGCCGACATCAAAGCCATGGAGAAATTCGCACGCCTGGCCTATTCCAAGGAAATGGAAACCCAGCGCCTGATCGTATGGGATCTGCTCGAAGGAGCACAGGGGTTCACGTCATGCACGAAATTCCCGTACTCACAGGAAATCGACAACGCGGTGACGGCGGTGGTCGACCGCATCCGCTCGCTGCACATGCAATGGCAACCGATCCTCTCACCATCGGTGCTTCTACAGAGCATCGGCGCCATCGTGGCCATGGTGACGGGCAAAGTCATCTTCTCGATCGAAGAGCTCGACGACATTTCGGAGCCGGAATCGCGGAAGCTGACCGACTACTGCCAGCAGATCGCGGCGCTGGACGACCTCTTCCCGCGCGAGGACTCGGCCACCGGCTTCCCGGTCTCCAGCACCCCGGTGTACGTGTCGTCGTGGTTCCGCTTCCAGTATCTCATCCAGATCCTCGACAGCTCGCTGGTTGACATCCGCTATCTCTGGACAGAGGGCGAGTTGAGCCTCGAGTTCAGTCAGAAGGAAGTCGTGAGCTTCGTCGAGGCTTTGTTCGCCGAGAGCAGGCATAGAAAAGAGGCTATCAATGCCATTCGCGCAAAGAGTGGACCTTGGGATACGTGAGAAGCCTCGCGGTGGCTTCCGCGGTTGTCTGAATAAATGTATTGCATATATCTTGGAAAACAACAGAATACCTCTTATTTAATACGATCATGAGTCGACGGAAATGTCTTGAACATAATATCTCATCTATGTGCATGTGCCTATTGATTCAGCGTCCAATCTTTTAACCCTTGCAGGCTTGGGCCATTAAAGACTGGTAGGGGCCAGCGAAAAATCCGTAATGTAAAGACAAATCCTCGCTTCTTATTACCTTGTAGGCAAATGTATAACAGTATTCCTAGCCCGATCCCAGCGATGGCTGTATCTACATCCAAATCGATATTCGTGGCGAGTACTATCCACTACATCCATGTCATCAAGTACTTTCGCTCTAAACACCAATAGCCCAACAAGGATTCCCAATTCCCGTCTCTTTCATTGACCAGGCCCCGCTAGACCGTTCATAAAATAAATACATGAAGAACTCTGTACGCGCTCAAAACAAGCAAGAACGAAAAGGATAAAAAAACTACAACTGCTAAAAAGGGCGGCGTCTAGCAGAAGAATTTATACCACTTTTTCCAGGTAGGCCAGTTAAGGCGGTCGGCATACTCCTCCGCGACCAGGACACGGACATTGAACTCTCGTTTACCCGTGAACAGATCCATATCCCTAAGCTTGATGATCTCAGTTTTCTTCCAGAACTTGTATGCAAGGTACATGATCAAGACCACGGGTGCGGCGAGGTAGGCCTGGAAGAAATTGATGACGAGTTCGCGGGTGGACATGTCACGCCACCCAACGGGTGAAAAGCCTGTCCAAAACTGGGCCATCAATACCAGCATATTGAAAATGAGGCCGATCCACGACCCGATCACGCCCACAGGCGACCGGAACGCCAGCTCGTCGAGCGTGTGGCCTTGTAGTGCCCAGGCATGGCGAAATCGAATGTGCGCAAGGCAGATAGATGACCAAGTGAAGATGGAGCTCAAGCCGCTCAAAGCCAACATCCAATTGAAGGCGTCAGTTTGTTTGTGGGTTGCTGCAAGATAGCCTAAGCCGCCTAGTACCGAGGCCAGAATAATGGCATACAAGGGTCGACCTTTACGGTCGATGTATGCGAGAAACTGTGGAGCTTGTCGCTGTTCTGCCAGGGCAGCTAAGGTTCGGGAACTACCATAGATGGCTGAATTGCCGACGCTCAGAACTGATATCATGATGACAACGTTCATGACGCTCGGGAGAACTTCGAGGCCAGCATTCTGGATTGAAATAACAAATGGTGACGCTCTGATATGAGTCAATGGAGTCAGCCTCTTGCCGTTGGAAAAACGGAAGTACCGCGTGGACAAGGAGGAATACGTACGTGGCATCGGCGGAGCTTCGCCCATTCAGCAATCTCGGATCATCGTATGCGACGATGGTCCCAACCAACAGCAAGCTCACAACGTAGAACAACGTGATACGCCAGAAGACTTGTTTGATGGCGCTTGGCAGTGCTTTTCTCGGGTTTTCTGTTTCGGCGGCAGCTAAGCCAACCAATTCGGTTCCTGCGAATGCAAAGGCCGCGGTCACAAATGTACTGCAAAGACCTTTGAACCCATTGTGAAATGCTCCTGGGTTGTGCCACAGCTTGAAGCCCAGATAGCTTCCATCTGGACGGCCAAATTCATCAGAGCCTCCCATAATATTTATGAGGATTCCCAGTATGCTATGATTAAGTGTTAGCAGAAGACGAGTCAAAGAATGGTTCCGGGTGAAGACTTACATATATCCAATGACGGCGGTGACCTTGATCACGGAGAAGACAAACTCAGCTTCGCCGTAGCCCTTGACACCGCAAAAGTTGATGGCGACGATCAAGATCAAGAAGATGGTGACCCATGCAGCATTTAGCTGGATATCTCGAACCCAGTAGTCCACGGTGATTGACGCAGCCACAATCTCCAATGGCAGGACCACAAGCCATTGCATCGCATAGTTAACTCCCATACTGAAACCCATGCCGGGTCGAGGAATCGTGTCGAATATGCGGCGAAGGATCCGGCCACAGGGAACAAAACTGCCAACTCGCCGAGTGCTTGAATTGTACAGTACATCATGACACCCGTAAGACTGAAAGCCAGTAGAAGTGATGCGGGCCCGCCTGCATAGAGGCTCATGTCAGCATTAATCCTAGTCAAGGGAGACATTGTTCTCTGAGGGTTGCAGTACTAACCATACGCCAGGGCCTTACCACTGCCCACAAATAATCCAGTCCCTATCCAGAACAACAATCAGCAAACCATAGTCGCACCGAAATATGCGAAACTCCTCATTCGGGCGCAAAGCTAACCTATTGATCCTCCTATGGCAATCATCTGAAGATGTCTACCCTTCAACCGTCGCAACAGGGGACTCATGGCCGTAGCCTGAGCAGCGGCCTCGGCATCGTAGAGACTGCCTCTCTTATCTGTTGCACTGAAACTGGCACTGCGGGTGACACTGGCGTTGGGGTCTCGCTGGAAACTCTCCCTCAGCCGTGTCGCAAACGACCTCTTTACCATACCCATATCGCCTTCGTAAGCCGATGGTCCGGACGATGACTCGGGACTCCAAGCCTTCTTGTCCGGATCCATGGTTCAAAATTGTAGATGTATGACGAGTGGATGTGTTGGGATCAAGTTCAGAGTCGTGGTAGTTTCGTCGTATCTCAAGCTTGAGAATCAAATGGAGGTTGGGTAGTATAGGTCGTGCGTGGGGTGTGTCTTATCTCGTGCGCCGTTGGGGATCGAGCAGGCGTGTCATCGTTGTCTGTGGGAAGTGCTAGGACTCGTCTTTTGCATGAGGTATATTTGTGTCGTGCGACGACAATGTGGTGGATGTTGTGGGAAAACGAAGAGCAGGAAGCAGTCTCGAGACTCGAGATCTGGAACGACTGCGGTTCTTAGACAAGCGCAGGTGAGGTGCCACTGCCACTACTGCGGGCCAACTGGAAAGAGGGAGATAACCGTTCTCACCAAGCGCGAGCCCGCGGACCGAGAAGCACTTCAATTGGCTACTACTGATAAGGGTCTCGGGCGTGGCGTTAGGACATGATAACGGGTGCACACACCACGACACACCCACTCAACCGCCTGTGCCCGTGCCCGTGCCTGTGCGGGTGCCACCGATGCTATCACGCCCAGGTGACGCCTAACTGATCAGGCCTTTGAGCCTGTCTTGCTTAACTACAGATTGTAGCCTCACACAGGGTTCCCAGTGTTTCAGGTTTCAGGTTTCAGGTTCAAGGTTCCAAGACTCGACCTACTGTGTTCCCATGTACACGTGATATCTCATAAAGCCTGAACCACCATTGAGGGATTACTTCCAGCAACAGGAACTCGTAGGATATAGCTAAATGGAAGCATCACTTTAGATTTACACGTAATTTCAAAAACTCAGTATTACCTCTCGCATCTATAATACAACCACGGCGAGACTTATTGACGCCTTCCTGTTCATTATTCATCATGGGGCATGCCACATCAGGCCATAGGAGGGGAATATCCCTAGACTTCTGAGGCTCGAGAGTAGTCACATCATTGAACATGAGACCCAGGATCCTCGCAGCTTGAATGAATCTCACTGGGTGTTCGGGATGACGCCAATTTATGTTAAATCGCCATCCGTGCCAACGATGGCCACGTCTTCATGTGGGATCCTGGCTGTTACCGAGGGACGTCCGCCTACTCGACACCTCGGATCTGTGCAGGCTCATAGCTGGGTCCAGAGAAGCTGTATCTTCTAGACCCGACTGTGTTGATGGTGTAGCCGTTATTTCGCTCGATTCGTTCAATTCACTTTCCTTTGCCTCTCTGCCTATTTGTGTTGATCCGAGTCCTCGTTCGAGAGCAAGACGATGAGCGGCCTTCCTCTTCTGAGCTATCTCCATCTCTTCATCGCGCTCTAAATGCTCTTCTTGTTGCTTTAAATCAAACAGTGTTGGTGCATGCTGATGATCATTAACCGGTAGGGGTGAGATCGGCACAAGACTCTTTTGTGACGGCGACCGCTGGCCTTTGCCATTAGGACTAATGATGGACTTCGATGAAGGCGTCCGTGTATTCCGTCTCGATCCAGCGGGACGTTTGGAGCCTGACGTCTTGGTTTTGCCGCTTGCTTGATCATCATTCAATCCCTGGTTCGTCATTCGTCGACTCAGTGCAACTGCAAATTCATCGTCAATTGGCACAGCATCGTCTTCTTCATCGCTCATGATGAGATCTCCACGTGAACTCCGAGAACCTGTGGTGGATCTCGAAGTCGTCGTATCACTACGTTGACGCCCGTGGGCTTTCTTCCATTTTTGCCCGTCGTCTTCGGGCTCCTCAATCAGAGGCTCAGCTTCATCAGTCCTAGGCCTCAGACCGCCAGGATGCTCCTGTAAATCTGCCGCAGATGGCTTATAGCGCAAGGTTCTACTACCAATCTTCCAAGGCAAGCGCTCCAGAAATCCCAAATATGATGACCCAGGTATAATCGTCGGATCCTGGTCTGAGTCCGGTTGAATGCCAGTCGGTTTCCGTCGCCCACGGGAGCCATAACTCATCGCGCGTTGTCTTTGGGGCTGGCTAGACTGTGATCCTCTTCCAGCAAGCAGACTGTCCAGCTCGTCAGTGCCCCAACCGAGCGTAGTATCATTAGCTGCTGCTTCATCGTCATCCCAAGCATCATAAAAATCAAAGTTATATTCTGCTCGGCCGCGCGATCTCCCTCTCTTTCGTCTTGAATTGGGATCTCTACTCGGGAAGCAAGGTGCGGTGCAGTCGTAAAGGCATGATTTGAGTCCTGCTAGGCACGGGTCGATATACAGTTGGGTAAATGTGTAGATGTTCTCTTGCGCCGTCTGATTGGCAGACTCGAGATTATGGGAGAGGTTATGAAGGGTTTGGCGGAATTCAGGATTGTTCATCTTGAGGAGTGTTGGGATGAGATCAAGTCGGGTATGAGAGTTGAAACACCGCGGCGCAGGTTATATGATCGGGACTATGCGCTATAACAATGCGCTCGAGTGCCCGACTTGCCATGCCTCTAGCGATTTCATGAGGCTTGATGGGACATGAAGAAAGGTCGTTGGCAGTGACCCAGTAGTGATCAGTGTAATCTATATCCGGGGGCGGGTCTTTGCAATATTGGATCAGACGTCACGGACCGGAATAACGTCTTCGGTATCCGGAAGCGGCGCAAGTTATTTCCGACTCATAAAACTCACCATGAACACACACAAGTCACGTGCTGGTGCCGTGAGGACAAGAAGCTGGTCTATCCTTTCATCATCCAAGCTTTGGGATCGAGTTCTACGCTCTTAGGAAGGACAGTTGACCAGTTCCGTCGTTATAGACCGTCGATTCCACGTGCGACTGCAACACTATCCCGAGCAGCTGCGAGTGTGAGAATGCAAGTCCACGAAAGTGGGTAGTATCCTCACATTCGGCGAGGCATAAAGTCAGCCTAGGCGGCGCAAGATGGGTAGATACTCCGCTGTACTTAATCTTGGCGGGCTTGCCAGCAAAGTGAGATTGTGAGCAAAAGCAAGTTTCAATCCTTTCCACACTCTTCGACGTCTTTTCTGGACTTGCAGTACTCTATCATGGTACATTACATCCGCTTCCTGCGCACACCACAGGTACAAGCATCCAAGAGATTAAGAGAGGTGAATGCAGTAATCGCTGTGACAACTGACTTGGGCGATGCGCTCCTTGCCGAGAATCTTGAATTGACGATTGAGTTGAGCGATGCCCATAATTCAAATGAGATCCTACAAGTCAGCAAAGCCCAATGGCTGAGCAGCTCTCGCGCTCTCAAATTCTCGATTGCATACCAGTCCAAGCATGTTGCCAGGACAGCCAGATTGCATGTTACGAGTGAAGCAACAGTATCTTCTCTTCGTGCAACGCGGGTACCTGAGCTTCTCGATGTTTGGAGTGACTGCTTTACTTTATCAAGTAACCTTCAGAGCGAGCCGGTTGTTGAAAGACAATTAGTTCTCCCCAACAATAGTCGCGCAAAGATCTGGGAGGAAACTGGGGACAGTATTGCAAGACACATCTGGCACGGTGATCACCTTCCATCCCCCGCAATGATTGACTGACTTTACAAAGGGACGCTAGTCTAGGTTTCTTGATATATCTTCGCCAGGCCCTTCAACTGCGTACCGCAGAAACAAGCGAAATAGCCGAGCTTGTACAGCTGAGCAAATCAAGGCGATTGAATGTATTGGAACTTGGAGCCGGATGTGGCATTGTGGGGATTGCTTTTGCGCAGTTGGTGAAAAGCGATATGTTGCTCACAGACCTTGAGGATGCCCAGGACATTCTGATTAAAAACATTGGTTGCGCCTCCCCACTGGCAGGCTCCAAGATTCAAACGCGGAATCTGGATTGGGCAGCAGGACCTGATGATAGTTTCAATGCACAATTCGATCTTGTTTTGGTATCAGATTGCATCTACAATCCAGACAGCAGCGTTCATCTGGTAGAGACCTTGAGACAATTGGCCAAACGTGCACCGAAAGTACTGATTTTGGTCGGATTCAAACGTCGCCACGAGGCTGACACTGTCTTCTTCGACAAGATGAAAGAGACAGATTTCCAGATTGTGGAAAGCAGCACGATAGCTTTGCCACATACTCTCACGGACCACGATACCGAAGCGCCTACCGTTGAGTTTTTTACCTATAGAATCGCATGAAACGGATGCCTTCCATCCTAAGGATGTGAGGAACCACGGTACCAACGCAACAAGCAAGGTCTTCCCTACCTTTGACACCTTTATCGTGGACAATGTGGGCACTCCTGAACGACGGACACCAAGGTGGCCCACGGTCGCCCTATGATGCATTGATAACTGTGGGGAATTTGGCAATTCTTGGCAAGTTATTCGCTCCAAGGCACAGTCACGTGACTGCTGGGCACGCACAAGAAAAATTCGTCCTGCCCTGCCGTGCCCTGGCTCAAGATGCGGCGAAGGAAAGGCCGGTGACGTGGTTGGATTAGCGCTGATTCACCAATTTTCACTGTCGGAATGTTTCTCGTGGGTCGCCGAATTTGCCCTTTGCCCTTTGCCCCCACCAACCTGTCGTCGATCGATAAATTAATTTCTTATCGACGAAATCCAAACGACCTTCTTCACACCTCTTGGTCTCAAATCAACCCGAATTCCTCTTGAAGGCACCGATCAACGCAATCCCGAGTATCTGGACAAGATACATCCTTTGAAACCCCAAAGACTGCCTTTGGTCATCAAAGGCATCGCAGAGAACACGGCCCAAACATCATTTTGCCTTCGTTTTCAAACTGCATCTTCTTCCAAACATCGACACATTCTCAATACTCGTCCACCTCCCACTGAAGACACCGCAACCACAGGTACCGCTGTTGCTGTTTCCGTTTGAGACCCCACTCCATTTAGTCCAAACCCATCAGCTGCCGCATAGGTCACTACTCGAGGTTCTTCCTCTTCAGGAGGGGAGTCGCTGAGGCAAAGCCAACGTCCGATCGGAGCCGAGTCACGAAAGCCTCCCTAACACTCATTCAAAGGCTTTTCAACTGATCAAATCTACTATCTTGCATGGTTATGGCCCCATCTGCTATTCACATTGACTACAACGAAATTTCAACTTTGAGTCACAGTAAACTTGACATCATCAACCACAATCATGGCAATGATTCCGAAGTGACTGGCTTTGCCTCAAAGGCATTGGTGCAAAAGGTGTTGAAGGAAAGGATCGGTCGCATTGACTTGGACACATGCGAACCTGGCGAAGAAGATGCTTTCTATGTCGCTGATCTTGGCGAAATTTATCGCCAGCATCTTCGATGGAAACTTAACCTTGGCAGAGTGAAACCCTTCTATGGTGAGTCAATATCGAATAAGGCACTGAATTGTTACTGAAGCATTGCAGCGGTAAAATGCAACCCAGATAAAGAAGTATTGCGTCTTCTGGCTTCCCTCGGTACCGGCTTCGATTGTGCGTCTAGGGCTGAGATTGACATGGTTCTCGATCTTGGCGTAGCACCCAATCGCATCATCTACGCCCAACCGTGCAAGACCAAATCATACCTCCGACACGCTCGTAAGGTTGGTGTCACTCAAATGACCTTTGACAACACCGACGAACTTCGCAAAATCAAAGATTGTTTTCCAGACGCCGATTTGGTCCTCCGAATTTCAACTGAAGACTCGGCCAGTCTCTGTCGACTGAGTGTCAAGTATGGCGCGAACCTTGACGACACTGATGGACTGCTCAGCTTGGCTCGCGAGCTTGACCTGAATGTCGTGGGTGTGAGCTTCCACGTCGGATCTGGGGCAAGTGATCCGAACTCTTTCGCCCAAGCTGTCAAGGATGCTCGCCAAGTCTTCGACCGAGCGGCTGATTTTGGTTTCGATCTCAAAATGTTAGATGTTGGGGGAGGCTTCGTCGATGAAACGTTCGAACTGTTCGCTGGTAATCTCAATGAAGCCCTTGAGGAGCACTTTCCGCCTCATATTCGAGTTATTGGCGAGCCTGGCCGATACTACGCATCGAACGCCTTCACCCTAGCAACGAATATCATTGCTAGGCGTGAAGTGGCAGTCGACCGTCCGGGCGAGAAGGGCTATATGTTGTACATGAACGACGGCGTCTATGGGAATTTCTCCAACATCATTTTTGACCATCAACATCCTGTTCCACAAGTCTTATCCAAGAACTCTCATGGAAGCAAACTTACAGAATATTCCATCTGGGGCCCGACTTGTGACGGAATTGACGTCATCTCTGAAAGATACTTCTTGCCTGGAGTTCTTGACGTTGGTGATTGGTTGTTCTTTGAGAACATGGGAGCCTATACCAAGTGCTCTGCCACCAAATTCAACGGGTTCAGCGACGATCATGAAGTACTTTATATCTCGAGTGAACCTGGTGCCTCGGCACTATTGGGTTACTAAGCCACCAACCAACAAAGCTGGGGAGGAGGAATGAACTGAACGGGACGTGGAGGAATTTTCATTTTTGTTATCACACTCTCATTTTACAGAATTTATAGAACTAGTTTGGTGCGATGTGGTCCCCATGTGTATCATGGGTTGATTCAATTCGATAAATTCAGCTCTGCTGATTTCTCCCTTTATATTTCTCTCACTTGCTGGAACGTTCTGATTCTGAAGTACAAATCTGGCGTATAGCTATCAGGCTTGGGAACTTCTAGACTGCTGGTGGTCCGAGCACCTGGTCAGCCCCTCTGAGTTCCATTTTTAACACGGAAAATGCCTGTGGCTGTGCGACTTGACTCCTTGAAACTCGAGCCTCGTTCGTTTTGATTCGTGATTGTCACGATTTCACAAGTTCGATGCCTTGAATTCTGTTTTCCCCATCATGCAGTGACAACATCTTCCTGGCAACTCAGCACCTTGAACCTCATGCTTCAGGGCCCTAGTAGATCTGGTCATAATTCGGTGAGTCGTACTTTCTCGTATGCCCATATCACGGTGCCTTATGCGCACACGGCTATCCCGTAGAACTACACTCCGCTGTATTGAGAGAAGCGGCGGAAACTCAAGCGCAAGATCGACATTTGCCACGATTTGCCGAATCGCTACAGGCCACCTGGTGCGGGCGATTGGCGGCCATTCAAAAACCAACGAGCAGCTTCGTGCCAATGCTGGCGAGCAAGCTCAACACTTCGCATTCATTTGATGTCATATTTTCGCCCGCGAGAAGAGCACAAGTGGTCTCAAGTCGTCGATAGGATCCACTTTGATTTTTCCCATCAAGATTCTGTCTCTTAACGCTTTCCTCAGGGCGCAATAATCTCGCTTTCGCACTCCGTGATTCAAGCCTCAGTTCCGGAGTTTGCTTCGCTTTCCTGACTTCGACCTCAAGAAATTTTTACATATGCTATAGATCTGCGGATCTCGTATCTGTCAATAGAACGCTTCGATATGTCTCCTATACCCGTAACAATCATTACGGGGTTTCTAGGAAGTGGTAAGACTACCTTGATCTTGAATCTGATACCTCAACTTCCCAAGTCGTATAAAGTGAGTCTCCGTGACCTTCACCCTTATTCCATCCTCTCCTCAAAGTCTCAAAAGTTGCACTGTCTCCGAGACCAACCGCAAAGAAGCCATCCGATTCTGATATTCAGATCAAAAATAGCTCGCTCTGCTCAAGAATGAGTTCGGGGATTTGGCCGTCGATTCTCAACTCGCGAGCTCGGCATCGATCTCGGGTGTACGAGAGCTTCTGAACGGCTGTATCTGCTGCAATCTTGTTGGACAGCTCAGTGATGCGCTGTTTCAACTCCGTGACACCGTCAACCCCAGCCGAATCATCATCGAGACTTCTGGATCTGCTTTTCCCGCCACCTTGGCCATGGAAATCAATCGCGTGGCGCGAGAAAACCCAGGTTCTTTCATCCTGGACGGAGTGATCAGTGTCATTGATGTCGAAAATTGGAAGGGCTATGATGATACGAGCTACACGGCCAAAATGCAGGCCAAGTACACCGATCTGGTTGTATTCAATAAGTGGGAATTGGTGGACGAACGCAAGTTTGAGGACGCACTGGACAGAGTTGGTGATTTGGATCTTCAGGTGGCATGGGTCAAGAGTCAGAAGGGGTGGGTAGACATTGAACTTGTCATGGGAATCGACGGTGCATTAGTCCGAGAACAAGGCCTTCGAGGTGCTATTGAAATCAACGAAGACCACGTTCACGACAGCCACAATCACATCAATGGATATCACAGTCACGTCGACCGTCACCAGGAGGAAGTCGAAGTCCTCAGTGTTGTTTTAAGTAATGCAGACACCTCACGCCCGCCACAGGGTGTAGTGCTAGAGTCTTTTGAAGATTTGCTTCTTGGCGCTCCAAAGGATGAGGTGTACCGCATAAAAGGCTTGATCCTGTCGTCGAAGCCACCACCGGACTCCACTGGAGTCTCCAAGCCCAGTATCGCTGTGGATTCGGAGGGCCAGAGTTTATATGTTCTGAACTGGGCATTTGGGCGGTGGACATACACACCACTTCCAGGCACGGCATTTAAAGCGATGGAGCAAGCGAGTGCACGTCTCACTTTCATTTTGGCTAGAGGTGAGTCCAGCAAATGGATCCGACGACTGGAGAGGGGGATTTCATTGCACTAGAAGGCGACAATGGACAGGAAGAGAAGGGTCTCTTAAAAATCGAGAAGATTGGATGAGTTTATATTAGAGGAGCCAGAGCATGTGAACCTATGGAGCAGGAACCTTATGGACTACTTTGGCATTGGTCAGATTTCGTCCTGCACCTCGATCACGGCTTCACAAGACAGACCCGTTCAGCACACACCAACAAGTGGGAATCGGGTTTCCGAACGTATAGAATGACTTGGAGGGCTTGATGGAAGAAAGTCCCTAACGAACGTCTCTCCACGACCAACACGTATAAAGTGATTCAGATTACGAATTCCAACGACGGGAAATACTTCAAAGACAGGGATGGGATTACATTGTCTGGTCCATAGCCGTAAGGCCTTGCGTTACGGCACATCTCAGAGTCCCGACGCATTAGACAGAGACCATAAACACTTACGAAGCCACATCATCATGAAAGATCATTTTAGAGCTCGGTAGACAATCAACCCTCGTAGCATACAACCCACCACCCATGCCACCCTACAACACCGCACGAACCTCACCCCTCGGATCCAGAGTGCCATCCAAATCCAAAAACCTCACCACCTGACCAAGATGATCAAAGCCCCAAAACCCTTCCTGATCGCCCTTCGCATTCGTGCATTGAAACCACGGGATCCCAAACGCGCCGTGACCCAGCGCCTCGTCGGTCCTCGCGCTCAACTCCTTCTTGACCTCAGGACTGCCCATCTTCGCCACACACTCCTTGACCAAATCCTCGCCCAAGACCTTCGCCAACACGACAGAAAAGACCTTGACGTCCGCGAGATTCGCCTCGCTCGGATCCGTCCACAGCGCCTGGTACGACGTATCCAGCGCCGTGGTCAAGAGATCCGGCCGCGTCAAGTTAAGAGCGGTCAGGAATCGTTGCAGTTGGAGAGTTGGCTTGGGGAAGCCCTCAGGATTGGTCTTGGACATGGGGATGTTGAATTGTCGCGCCCACCGGAGCCGCTCGACGTTGATCCAGGCGCCTTTGTTGCGGATCTCCAGCGGTGGTCGGTTGTCGCATGCTTTCATCAGTCCGCCGAGCAGGATCGGGATGTAGGTTATTTCGACGGATTGGAAGATTGGGGATGTCTGTGGGTGCGAGGAAGGCGGGTTTATTAGTTCAATTGTTTGTTTTCATCATCTGCGAATATGCGAGTGAATGTTGGGTGAAGGCAAGAAGCAAAACGACAGCAGATTCAGCGGCTTATGAGTTGTGAGATAAGCTCAACAATTCGACATTTTCTCTTTTGCTAGATTGTGGCTCAGATCACCGAACGCCAGATTTCTGCGCATCCAGGATGGACAATTTCGATGTCTTACATCCCTCGACACCTTGTTTATGGCTAGCTCGAGGTTGATCCGCCACCGGTAGCCTTCTCCTAACAAGAGATAGGAAGGGGATACACTTACTCTGAGCATGTAATACCCTAAATAAGCGAAAGGACTAATGACATCCACATACAAGGTGATCTTCTTCGCCATACTTGCGTCTGAAAATGGTCTACCAGGGACAGACTAGCCCACGATTGGTGCAATGGCTCGAAACGGTAATAGGATGATTGGATATGGCAGTGGCGCGAATGTCGTGATTACTTATTGAGTGGATTTTTGGCCTTGTGTAGATACAGTATATGCTCGTTCGACTCGAAGATGTGACGAGTACTAGCATACAATTGCTAGTTTTTATGTGATACTCGCTGGATCGCTGACTTGATGTTAACGATCGGATTTTATTGCTCTGGTATACTCTCGGACGAAAGGCAATAAGCTGGTTAGATCTACGAAATGTGTAAAGTAGCGAATAGCCAAATAAATGGTCGAGCTTCGGTCGAGACACGGTGTTGGAGGTTGTACACCAACGTCATCTAATGCTTCAATGAATACATACCTAGTTAGCTGGTTTGGTTACAGGAGCTCCCTCGGCCAAAGCCCACATTGTACAGCCGAGGCCCAGTGGAAAGGCAACTAAATGGGTATACACACTGTCTCCCCAAGCAGAAGGGATTTACTGACCGATTAGCGAGGAGATTCTTTGGAGAAAGTTCTGATCCGGGGGTGGGTAAGCCTTCTGGTTAGTCCCCCGCCTTGCTTTGGAGATATTGTACTCCAAGACGTCTTGGCTTGGTTACTCGAAGGAAGGAATATAGGAAAAGGGTTGGACAATAGATGAGCACATAGGAGATATCACTGGAAAAGGTTAATGCTTTGGTTTGATAGTAGTAATAAAATATAGACTTCTCGTTCAGATATGGAAATGAGTCTTAACAACCGGCTCGTAATCTCTGTACTTGTCAAAAAGCGCATTCACCTTCTCGGCGTCCAGACCAGTCTCAACCACAAACCTCCCGGGCTTGATCTTGCCTTGCGTCAACAGGTCTGGCAACCGTGCGAAATACTCCTTACTCAATTCCGGATGTGCATGTGCGCTGCCGAAGAGATCAAAAGTTTCATATCCTTCTTTCTTCGGCGCGACCTTGGCTTCGTCCACGGGTCCAATGGGCAAGAGACGAGCGAAGTAGCCCTTCTTGTATGAGGAGAGCGCGTTGATCGCTAGGATCTGTCCTTCAGGTGGATTGGCCGTGTCGTAGGCGTATAAGAGGTCGTCACCTGTAATGTCGTGGATTTGGTTGAGGAGCGCGTCATATTCGAGGTGACGGTCAAGAACGTGAGTTGCTCCGTAGGACTTGAGTTCGGCCTCTGGCCCACCAACGACGATGATAGTACCAAATCCCGCGAGCGAGGCAAGTTGAACACCGAATTTCCCGCATGAGGTGCCACCGCCGACAATCAAGATGGTCTTGTCCTTGTAGCCGAACGATCCAGCTTCTGGAGTCCAGGGAGCTGGGAGAGATAGATTTGCAGGGTGGAAGAACGCAATCACTCCTGTGACTGAGTTGGTGGGTAGTGTCGCTGCTTCGTCTGCCGAGACTCCATCCGGGATCTTCGCACTAAAGTCGGTGTCAAGAACGGCGTATTCCTGAAATCCGCTCTGGGGACTTCCTTTTTCGAAATTCGCTTGGCCGACAATAACGTCGCCGATGGAATACTTCGTGACATTCGTACCTATTGCCGTCACGACGCCAACGACGTCGTTCGATACCACAGCGGGGAGTATCTCTTCGACATAGAGGCCAATGTCTCGAGCAAGCTGATCATGAGGGTTTGGCCCGGCGATCTGGACTTTGATCTGTACTTGGTCTGGCCCTGGCCGGGGAACAGGACGGTCGGCCACGAGTGTTAGTGGTTTCCCTATCTCAGTGACGACGAGTGCGCGCTGAAACTGGGGGCTGGCCATTGTTGAATTTGTTTTATGGACGAGTTTTCAATTTGAAAATGTGAAGGTTTCTTGCCTGGACTATCTGTTGTCGTGCTGTGCTGTTGACTGTTCTCTGATGATGATTGTTGATGCTTGGGTTCAAAAACACAGTACAACATGGTCCTCTTCTTATACTTCGTGCCACCAATCTCCCCGGTCGCCCCAAGGTCGCATTAACTCACCGTTGATTAGACCTTTGCGTGCGCGATGAGACTGCTGTCCTGGTGGATTAATAATTCAAAGCACGAACCAGCCTTCAAAACCACGTAGAAGCATCATAGTGGCATAGGCAGACACGATTCCAAGACCATCGGAATAGTCTGCCTGCCTCTGCCGAGACATTTCAAGAAAGCAAATTGTTGCTATATCGCATTGGTGTTGTAACACAACACGAGTGTCATGGGTAGAGTTTGGTCGACGACGCTGCAAAGGCGTGAAAGGCATAATTCAGAGGTTGAGGGTCGGTAACGTTGACTTGATTGAGCGAGACGTACGATGGAGTACCAATCATTGCGGCCTCAATGCTTTGTCTACTTTGGGTCGTCGATACGAATCCGAAGCTAGAAACTCAATCCTGAGCCCTACGCAAACGCATTCAACAATACGAAACCTATGACTGACTTGGAGGTAGATGCAAAACCTCCATGATTCCCCAACTGAAAGATGGTAGCCTGGCGCCAAGCAAACCGCTCTCCCTGTGTATCCTGCTTTGAATACGAACTCACCTCTCCCTGGACTCTACCGAGAACCTGATCGTTGGTCCAATCTCGCCCAAAGGGCTTCTGTTGCTCAAAAGTCCAAATACCTTGTCATCTGGTGAATATCTCATCCGCTCTTGACGGCGAGTTATTCTACCAATGCATTCAAGATCTGCTGACACAGAGTCTGCACTGCCGAGCACGAAAGCCGTTCGGTGGCAGGGGAGAGAACTAATTGATCAGCGATGAACACTAGGCACGGCCTTATCAATCGAGCTGAGTAGAAGGCCTCGAACTTCCAATCTCTTTGGATAGAATGCGCATCACTGCCATACTCGCGAAACAAGAACCAGTCCGTGACAGCAAACAGCGGGCACTCTCACTGACAATGGGCTGAAGGTGAGCTATCCGGGATACCGACTCCATATGGTACAATCCGACGACTGAAAGCCACGACATCCTTGGAGAGGCGACGGGCATGTCACATAGTCTGTCGCGATACATCAGAAGCCGAATGATATCCTGTGGGGGAAAACGAGCACGCGAAGGAACCGAGAAACAATAATATATCCTCGTGGAGGAGCTCTCAATGCCCACTCGACAATTTCATCCACAAACACGCCGCTGGTCAAGGTCATTCAACCCAGGTATATCTCCTCACTTCGGAGCTCGATCAAGGAGAGACTCCGCAATTGGCGAACAATATTGTCGAGGGTATTCTGCTATCGTGACTGCCGGAGACTGCCTCGGATCCGCAGGACGCCGTCCTAGCCAAATCCAGCACCGTGTGATCATCAGCGCTTTGAATGAAACGATCCCGGCCCTGGACAGTATTTCGCAGAAGCTAACCGAATCGCTGTGAACAGAGCCTTCAATAGACGATCTGCTGGCACTGTCACATCTCACGCCGAGGCAGGTCCAGGCTAGGATGAAGGGCATGATGATGGGGTCATGAAGATTGAGCCGAGGAATCTATAGGGCGATGATATCGACGGGTATGATAAATATCCATCGACTATTGGTTTCATCATGAATTCTTGGGGACCAGGCTGGCCCAGGATCAGGCTTGATTGATCGATCGACGCGATCCGATCACTAAAGGACAGATGTGTAACGGGAGGGAGGGTCACACTTCGCAAAGATGGATAGTAGGATAGAATTTGTTTTCTATTGCAATGAAGTGGCTGAACCACTGCTATGAGCGTCCGGAATGTCCTGTGTAGCTGTGACGGGTGTAGGCTGATATTCGAGGCGTCTTGTCGTCGATATTAACCTCTCGAGAGACTTTGTCCCTTCGACTCGGCCAGTCTGGCCATCTGTCGGACCTGCAAAAGTGGTCTCTCTGCTCGAAGCACATGCGAGTGGTGTTATTCAACCAAGCTTGGTATCCTTATCAGCGACGAAGAAGTCTTTGCCTGTAGCAGATTTGTCTGCACGTTCAAGTGTCAGTCGTCATTGCCATATGTCACCGGAGTGTTTCTTGGGACAAAGGATGTCACTCACATTGTCCGCGAATGAAGTCGCTGATCTGCTCGTCTTTGGCTTGTTCGACGGCGCTTTCGTTGTCTTGTGGTCCTTGGCCGAGGAATTTCTCTTGTACGTAGTCGACGCCTGTAAGAGTAAGCGTTGTGAACGAGATGATTGTAGTCCTGTCGTCATGTTCGCTCACCTTTGTCAAGATAATCTTCGTCCTTCTCGCTTTCTTTTCCGCCGCCGGCAGCAGAGTTGAGTTTGTCTCCAAATCCTCCGAGGCTACCAAGCAAACCACCAGCGCCACCACTTGAGCTTCCTTGTTGCCCCTCGGTTGGTTGTTGGCCCTGCTCTTGCTGGTTGTTACCTCCCGAGAAACTGTTCAAGGCGCCCTTGAGTTGATCCATGATGACTTCTAAAAGTGGATGTGGAGGAGGTTACGGACGGCTTAGTGCAACAGGGAACCTGGTGAATGAACGTGGGTAATCTGGAAGCGTGGATGTCGGGCTCGATGTAAAATGGACAGGATAGAGAAGAGGCAACTGGGGAAGAGAATCGGAGGGAATATGTCGAATATATAAGGCGATCACGATATGACACGTTTTGGGGAAGGAAGGAACGACTGAGAAACCTGCTCGTAGTTGCTTTGATCATGGTTTGCTGTGGCCATGACCCATGCATCGAAGGCTGTCAAAGTGAAAACGAGGGGTTCACAGCGCCATAACCATCGCTATCAGATTCACTAACACCAGACTTCACCTGTATCGGTACTCGCGATAAATGCAGATTGGTTGTAGCCTCGACTTGGCTCTTGGGCGACCATGAACCTTGTTACAAGCTTGATGCTGGTGAAGACTGCAGGACACTGCCATCAACAGCTGATCAACGGTAGAAATGCTAGCTGCTTCATGCAAGCTCCCAAGCTACGACAACGCCTCAACATGTGCCATTGGGAGAAGGTCAATGGAGGGGCCACGAGGGGCATTGCTCCGTCTCACAATTTACGTCAGAGTTGGCAGGTTGGGTACGATGGCGTCGTCGTGGGTCCCGACGCTTCTTCGGATCAACTCTACTCATCGACTTGGTGTCGGTTGTTCCGGCTAGAGCATCAGGTCACGCAGGAAGTGGCAGGTTTCAGCTGGAATTCATCTCTTTGTCATTTGCACTGCCACTGCCACGACCCACCCTTCTGTCACCACCACAAGAGCCACCTTGACGCTACTGAGCTTGCTTTTGGCGAGATTCTTGAGATCCTGACTTGCGAGCTGATATTCTAAACTAACTAGCACGCATCTGTATACCCATTCCGAGCTCAAAACATGCCATGTATGTCGCTACTGCTCTGCACCATTCATGATGCATCCGGAACCTCACTTGGATCAACATGTCGTTGCGCCTCTTCGTTGTCATCTTGATCTGCCTCTTTCTCCCAGTCGTCAACCACTTCCATCTTGTGCAACTTCTGCGCTTGCTTTCTCAGCACAAGCTCGTTTTCTTCCTTCTTCTTTTTAGCTTCTGCGAATCGACTGCCGAGAACAGTATAGATCGGTCGTTGTCCTACAGCCTTGACCTGAGGAGCTTGCATCGGCATTGCTCTTTTCGCTGCAACTTGCGACCAGCCATTTGTGGCCGTTGAGCTTGCCCTTCCAGCCTTGACCAAAACTTTGGGCTCGACGCCAGATAAGTCGAACACAGTGAGTACTACAGATGCAGCCAGACTCGACTTGCCCACCTCTTCACTGATCGTTGCTTGCAAGCTGGCAAGTAAATCTGTCAGTTGCTCAGGGGTTTCCCATCGTCGCACTGGTAACAAGGCGACCCCTTCATCATTTGAGAGGAAGATGATGTCAAACTCAACCGTCAATGCAATTTTCTCAATGGCTGCGCGAACTTCGTCATCAGTCAGACCAAACTTAGGTTTCTCCAACATTAGACCATTGTACTCGTGCCTGACTTGATCTGCTGACTTGATCTCTGCTACTGTATGGATAGGGGCAGATATGTTAAGTTGTCCACGTTTGATACGAGCAGCTTGTGCAAGCGTCTTCATCGGCGCCGACACAAACTTGGGTGTTTTGAATAACAGAACATGTCGATGTGGCTCGGGGTCAAGACTTTCACCGTCAAAGCCGAAATCCTCAGCAAGACTGTGGATGAATGCTCTTTGCCGGTTTTTCATAGGTTTAAAGCGATATCTCTTCTCATCCTCATCCGCCGCAAAGAGCCTCAAGATCTCCTCTTGCTTGTGCGCCCATGCAACATCCTCAAGATACATCGTGAGAGTTGTGTTCGAGTACGGAACATGGTCATCGGTGTGATCATCGGAAATATGCAGTGCCCGAGCTAGATTGCGGTTCCGCTCCAGTCTTGCACATTCATCATCACATTTCAGTGAGGTCTGGCGACCTGCTGGTTCAGCTATACCCGCTCGAGCGTTGCATCGGACTTCTTCCTTCTTGCGCTGGCAGTCGCATGTAATCATCACCTTGAACGGACAGGCCTTGTCCTCTTTGCAAACAGACGGAGCATGACATGGTTGTTCGCACGGATGCCCACATGTCTTTTTGGCCTTGCCACACTCTTGCTGACAATGCTGATGAGCATCTTCACACTCGCCCGTTTTGTGGCAAGTTTTGGTGCACTTGTGTGACCCACACTTGAGCGTCTTTCCGCAAACCAATCCACAAAGAACGTCTGCTCGCCAGCAGGGTTGGTTCTTCAAAGTCTTCTTACTGCAAAGACACTGCTTCTCCGTCAAAAATGGACATTTGGGACATTCTTCATCTTCAGGATGACAGTTGTGCGCCACCTGAGGATGCCCGCAGTCTTTATTCCTGCGACAGGGGAAATTGCAAGGCGGAGATCTTGTCCCGCATGGTAATGGTGCCTGGAGTACGGTGCGACCGCATGCACAAGAGATGTCGTCAAAGATGGCTTCCTTACAACTTCCGCACGGCCCACGATGACAGAGATCGGCACAAGTATGAGTTCCACACTTGAGCTTTCGACCACAGACCCGAGTGCAGATATGCTCCGCTTCGACATTTTCATCGAGCGCGCGGCTCAAAATGTCCAATGTTTTCAGCTTTCTCTTGGTGGCCTGCCTTTCTGACGCCTTTCTCTCACCAGTACAGCATTTTTCACCGCACTCGTGTCTGCCACAGTTGAGAGTAGCTTTGCACATCCTAGTGCATTGCGGAGGCTCCGTGAGTCCTTCGTGACACATGACATTGAACTTATTACGACCACATCGACATGGAGTCGAGATCTTCAAAGTGCAGGGCCTGCAGTCGCCTGTGTGACATTTGTCAGTACATTTATGACCACAGGTAAGTTTGCGTCCACATTGCTCCATGCAGCTAGGTATTGGATCCTCACAGGTTTGGCGAGGTGGTGTCTCTAGTTCGGAAAGAGCTGTCTTTCCGCAGGGACAGTGAGTGACCATGTCCACGGATCGAGGGCAATGGGGAATGGCCAAATCTTGGGGATGACATTGCATTTGGCAGGTATGAAATCCACAATCCATCTGCCGATCGCAACTTTGTCTACAGTCGAAAGACCCTATCCATTCTGCACTCTTCTTTTCTTCTTCGCGAGCATGACATTCGATCTTTTTTTGTACTTTCCCACAGTAGCATCGAGCATCAACTTCGACGGTGCATGCTCCACAGAGCCCTTCGTGGCACGGTTTCTGGCAGGTATGTTGGCCGCAAGGCATTGGATCACCGCATACGGACCCGCAACTCCAACCAGTCTCGTAGTTTGTTTCCAGGCACCTGCGAGTTGTTTCTTGCTTGCCACAGAAGCAGCTCTGTCGAGGTCCGGTGGCAGAGCAAGGAGGGCAGGGTCCAGCATGGCACAAGAGGTCGCAGGGATGCGGACATGTCTTCGGAAATATTCTCTCACGACCGCAGGTTTGACCACAAGAATGCGGAGGCAAACCGGATATGGTTTTTGGATCTAGCTCCTTTTCGCACCAACAATTATATGATGTGGGCGTGACATCCTTTGGTAGATTGCAGCCAGGGCATCTCCACTGTTTGCCGACGGGGGTTTCATCATCTTCCTGTCCAGCAGGACGATGAACCGCTGATCCTTCATTTTTAGACCATTTCTTTATACATCCAATGTGGAAAACAGTCCAACAAGTCCTGCATGACCAGATCTTGGAGTTTCGGCTGACTTCATTCGTACAGATTGCACATTCGTAAATGCCATGGGATATATCTTCGTGAATTCTTGTAGCAATGTCCGGCGCTGTGGACCGGGCTATTGAGCCTCTTCTGGGCTGTGAGGATGGTGTCACGGACTGTCGAAGAGTAGGAGGCTTTTTGCTTTGGCGTGACTGGGCTTGGCCCTGTGGTCTTGAGGAACTGGAAGTCGCAGAAGTCGGAGGCAACGAGGCTGGGACAAAGGCTGGAGCGTCACCGTGTAATCTCGTTAATTGGCCACCGAATTGTCTTCCGGTGGCCGTACGTACAGGTTGAGATTGTTCCGTGGGTTGGGGCTGCGATTGAGACTGATGCTGGACCTGGGAATTGTTTTGTCGTGGCCCACCTCTTCTTCTGCGTCTGGTACCTCTTTGACCCGAGTCTGGAGTCCTAGATGGCATTGGGTCTTCCATGGTGGACAATGGTAGTTGCAAGGATGGAGGTGGTACAGCAGCCAAGATGGTTATGATGAGGGGAATGTCGGCGTGGCTTTGGGAATTGAAAGGATTGCCTTGAGAGTGGCGTCTCTCCAATGGAGAAGTACTGGTGATAACAGGAAGGCTGCAAGAGATTGCGAGCGTAAAGATGTAACCAGGGAGTGAGTTGAGTAGAGGTGGAAGGAACGATCTGTAGAGGGTGGCGGTTGCACTTTTTGTCTAGACTCCATTTCCAAATTCCGCATTTGGACTTTGAGTGACTTCCCCGAATTCTGGTCCGCCGCAAAATAGACGTCATCCACACCAGCGCTACTAACCAAAGTCAGGACTTACCGAAACGACAATCGATGCGCTATCAAAGACGTTAAATCTAGGCACCGATCTTAAGCGGTGTGAAGTTAGAGCATAGTATGGTACTTGGAGCCGTAAGGAGTTGGAATTTCTGGGATTTTGACTCATCGGACATGCCCTGGTAGTTCGAACCAATCCTAAGACTTCGGTACCTGATCCCGAATATACAGTGATACGTTATTCGACAATGGGTTTCGGCTAGGTGGCTGTTAGCCTACATTATGACTCTTGCGTGCCTAAGTACGGAGTAATAAGTAAAACGCTAGCCATGGTTATGCTCAGCAAGATTGAGCGTGATCGTGAACTGGAGACCAACCGCGTTTGCACCCTCAAGATAGATTGATCCGGACGAATGCCACGACCCGTTAGAAGCGCCATTGCACCATTGGTGAGAATTGCCTCGCTTTCAAATATACATGCCCTAGTTGACTTGAGTACCATAACCCCGGATCTGATCAGCAAATGCCCAACTTTGTCCCTCCAGCTTCTCATCCTCCTTGAGCTCAATACCTTCTTTAGTGACAACAGCAATGCTGTATTGGTCGCTGCTCCTAGCATCCCTGTAAAACAGAACCTTCATAACCGCTTTGACCGTCTCGACCGCCTTCTCCTTCGTAACATCCTTCACACTTTTTTCATCCTCAGGAAACAACTGTCGTAGCAGGGGCTGCGCAAGATGCGCTCCAAAGCCTGTAGCAAGTGATGGACTGGCAAATGTTGTTCCAAGCAAGTCGGCACTGGCTAGGAATGGCTTGTCATCTTCATCCAAGCCTGCGACTAGCAGATGGTTCCACAGTGGATTGAAGTCAGTTCTCCGCTTGTAGAGTACTTTGGATAGATATGTGTGTAGATTCTTCGCATTCAGGCTGTGCTCGCTTGATGATAGATAGTTCTCGCGAACGTCTAGGGATGACAATAGTCGGTCAAAGTATTGCATGTCTGAGACATCACCGCCAAACCCAATGACAGTGTTTGGGGGAAAGGTTCGAAGACGCTTGACGTCTGTGAATCTAGCAAGAGAACCGTACGAAGCTGCAGGAATTCAATTAGAACAGTGAGTATTGCCAGGTCTTCCTGATGTGCCTACCAAGATTGTCTGTAGCCAACACTACTCCCTCTTTGAATTTGACTCCAATTACCGACGTTCCTGTTACTGCAGGCGATTGCGTATGTGTCTTTGGCATCGTCGACTGAAGGTGTGATTGATCGTAGGGTCCATATACATCGTCGCGCGGCTTAATAAGTTAGTGATTCTGTTCCTATTAACCAAAGGACACAGACATACCCGGCCCCAGGCTTCGGGGAAATGATTCATGATGGAGATATCTGTGACCAACAGGGTTTGTTCGAGAGTGAGGGATTGGAAAAGAGGGGACGAGGAAGAACTTTTCGGCGTTGGGCGGTTGGTGTGTATTTGTCTATTATTGAAGATGTTGCTGCTAGGGCAAAGGTCTGGTACGTTGCCAGTCGCAGCCGCGTCAAGCAGAGGAAGCCTTCAAGTCGCGAATTGCATCAAACTATGAATAACTTGACCGTAAAAGTATTACTTCAGAGTATTGAGTTCTTAGCGCAATTTTCGATATGTACGCCCATGGTACGCCTCTAGGTGCGCCGTACAAGTCACTTCTTCATTTCAGTTTGGCCTAATTCTCCACGACTCCTTGTCATACGATTGAGGCCAAATGCCATTCTTCCCGGGCGCTAAAACCCCTTTTGGATCAAGGACATTCTTGATCTTTTCATTTAGCTTCATCTGAGCATTATCGTTGAAATTGTAAGTCCCTGCAATCTGATCCATCAAAGCGAGATGTGTCCGATACTCACCCCAACCCATTTTCGCGGCATCGTCTACCAGTGTTGAGATAAGCTTGTGGGCTTTGCTTCGTTGCTCTGGATCTTTGCGGTTGAATATAAGGCACACAATGTGATGCATTTCGCGGAGCCCAACGACGAAGGTTCCGATGAAGTCAAACCCGAACTCCTCGCATCGACGACGGGTGAGTTCATACTGAGCCGCGGCATCATTTCCTGAGACTTTGGCGATTGGGCTGAAGAACAGATGTGCCCCGTTGGGCAGCCAGTCTACCCACTTGAGCTCGTCCACACTCGGGATACCTTGCAAAGTGTTGTGCCTTGTCTGAAGAACAGTATTCTCAGGCATGTCCTCTGGGAAATAAAACTTGGCTCCTGGAACCTGGGAAAACGAGCCCTTGACCACTTGCCATAAGACTTCTCTTACTGGGTCTGGTCCGTAAAGAGCTCCGTAAAAGTTCCATCTACCCAAATTCAGCTTCTGCGCAATTCCGTCAATCTCAGCATCGGTCAGTGGGTCAGTCGAGTTCGTGTAAGATTTACGATCGCCCTAAAAGTGGAAGTGAGCAAATACCCCTGAATGTCAGAAGGAAGGAAGTCTGTACCATGACTGCCGCATCTAGCAGTATATGTCGGAGCGTTGGCACATTCTGCAGCACCATGGCAACCCTCAAGGGACGAATGATCTCTATCACCTGATGCAAATCTGAATCTTTGGGAAACGTGATGAGATATGACTGATAACCACCAGGATTCGCCATCAACCAGATACCCATCTTCACGACGATGCCTTTGTGTCCGTCAGCTGTATTGTTCACCCGCCAGCAGAGGGGCAAACCCTACCAAGAGAGGACTGGGTAAAAATCCCATCATTATACGGTCCGAATCCATAATTGAACAATTGCCAAGCTTTGTTCGCAGGCTGTTCGTCAGGAGGCAGCGAAGCATCGGCGTCAGGATTCGGTAATGCACCCATGCCTGTCCTGATCAGAGATCCATCTGGCAGGACGACCTCAAGACCACAGTGCATCATCCAATGATCACCGTATGGCTAAAGCAATCTGAGATCAGCAATGTCTCTGCTCCCGATTCTCCCGCGTCTGGAAATCAACTCACTGTATACCCAACTCCCCTCTCAACAGCATTGCCCAGCACACTGCCACCACCCAAGTCCGGCACATCAACCCACAACCTATCACGCAGATTGTTCTTGACCAAGTAATCATGCAAGTCAAAGAAAGTAACCCCAGGCTCGACCAGCGCAAATGCACCATCAACATCGACATCCAGAATGCGATTCATATTCCTACCCAGATCCAAGCCAATGCTACCTCTGACCCGGGCGCCGAACCTCCATACCCGACATTGCGCCCAATGCTGAATGGCCAGACAGGGATCTCGAATTCATTACAAAGCCGCATGATGGCTTGAACGTCCTTGACATTCCGCGGCGCTACCACGGCGGATGAGATGAAATAGTCCTCGTCCAACACATGGTACATGTCGTGGACTTTGCTCGGATCCAAATACGACTCCTTGTCGAGCTCCGACGTCTGTGTTATGATCGTGACGTTGGAAGTGCCCACAACATCGGCGATGCGTAGCGTAAACGTCTTGAACGTCGCCGAGTCGATGCCAGGTGGCAGCACTAGTGGGTCACCGGCGACCTGTGGTGAGTCGCCATTGGGTCGACGGTATGCAGACGCGGGCGTACCACCACCTGTCGTTTCTGCTGGTGCTTGTTTGTTCCAGTTGTCCATCGGTGCCGGCATCTTGGAGCTGTAGGTACAGAACAAATCGAGGCTCTGATATCAGCGGCGAGAAAGAACGTCTCTTTTCGTTGCAGGAACCAAGGTGAGATAGATATGGATACAGATGACTAGCGAAGAAACATGCAAGTCGAAGAAAAGAGTCACTCTGACAGTGCAGCACTTATATAGACTCTCTGCAACCTCGCCACAAACCCCATGTCCACTTCACTGACTCGCATTTTTGGAAAGATAGTGGAGTGCAACGCTCGTTGCCAATGATACCTGTGGTGTCGATATTACGTAGTTCGCTGGACCATACCGAGTATCCGTTCTGCCCCAAGTAGTGGCAGGTGGTGATCAGAGGTCATATGGAAAACGGCACAGGAGGTGGAATGCGGGGAATCAGGGACGCACTTCATCTATTATCGGGCAAATGGGTCAGGAAAGCTCGTAATGCAACTGCCGTGGTAAACTCAGACAAGTGTAGATCTAGCATTGCATTCGGAATTGTTCATAGCAACCGAGATAAATGGCATGCATTATATTGTAGACTGTTACTCGAGAATTCCGCCTCTTGGACCAGTATGACTCGTGGATGGGCTAGAAATTCTCCCTCATCAACCAGGTGCTCATGTTGATTCTCAAAACTCCAACCCGCCTTGGTCATTGGGTGAGAGCTACGAAGTAAATATTGTGTTGAGGGAAGCTCTTCATATGCTTCGTTCAAATGCAGAGTTCATATTTCGTGGCTTAGAGTTCCCGCCAACAGAAGTTGCCGTTGGCAATTTCGCGTTCTATATACATATAAAGGGGTATTGAGAAGGATTATCAATCAAGTGGTACATTAGCAACCCAGATACACATCGCATATCGTTCATAGGAATGTCATTTCCGCGCCCTGTTCATCGCAGCCTCGTCTCTAAGAAATCGATCAATCTCGTTCCCTGCTTCTGTACCCGCCATTCCAGCCATGACCGCTTCCTTTTTCTTGATTCGCCCAAACAGACAAGGCCAAAGGTCGCTGGTTTCTACCATTTCGCCACCTGCTTTGCCATGCTTTTCGAACAACCTCGTGAGATCTGCTTCTTGAAGCTCAATGGAATTCGCCATGTCCAATGCCGTCTCTTGTACCGAACCTGTCTTCTGCCTGGCGTCGTGCTCACTTGACGCACTGCTTTTCAAATGAGCTAAGCGCCTGTTCACCGAGATGCCGTAGATTGACTCTTCGACCGTGTCTGCAATGAGATACATCCATACAGTAGTGGGCCGGTATTGACCGATACGGTGGACGCGAGCAATAGCTTGCAACTCGATAGCCGTATTGATCAGTGGTTCACAAAGAAAGACGTGGTTGGCGACGACCAGGTTGAGACCTGCCGAATGAGCCTTTGCATGCAGAAGAAAACATTCGACGGTAGGACGAGATTTGAATTTCTCAACACCATCTTTATCATCAATGCGGCCAAATTGGATTCCGCAGGCCGTGAAAGCCCTTGCCAGGACGCCCAGAAATTCCCGATACTGTGAAAATATGACTGCCTTCGAGCCAGGATCATTCTGACGCAGCCAGATGAGATGTCGACAGAGAAAATCCACCTTACTACCATAACTAAACCCGGGAAGATCTATGTTCTTGATTTGGCTTAGCATGGTAACACTGACATCAGAATAGATTGTTTGGCTTGATGGACGTTCACTCGACGTGCCTACTGGAGAGGTTCTCGATAGCGATGATTCTGCCTGGACAGCAACTTCTGCTGGTTTGTAGGTGATGTCGTAGAAATTCTTCAAGCTCAAGATTCTCTTGCAGACAGGACAATTGTGATGCTGTCCCCACCACATCAAGATGCAATCCTTGCAGAATTGATGACCACATACGGTTAGAGTTCCAACTTCAAAATCGCACTGGCAGATGGTACAAATCCTGGGTACCGATTCTTGAGATTCGGCTTTCAAGTGCAGCAGATATCGTAACCTGGTCGTCAGAGTATCAACTTTGTCCTTTGAAGCCTTTTCATCGTGCATGGCTTCTAGGTAACGTTTCTCGTCGAGTGGTTTCCCGACATTGTCCTCCTCGAAGGGTGCGACTGTATCAGAGATTTTCTGCAGAGCACGGTAGAACTCAAGGCGGCTATTCATGGCATCACGGATTTGGTTCACGAGTTGCTCCATGTGTGACAAAGATTTGGACTGCCCAGTGGCCTGCTCTGACACCCTTGTGAGTATGGAACTGACAATACTGAGTTCCTGAGCCGCCCGAGAGTCTCCCAACCCAGCCTGCCATTCCAGAGATGTTGCAAGTGCTCTGATCTCTCCAATCAAGCCCCGCATGCTACCCAATGCTTTCCAATCAACGCGCTTCTGTTCTCTTTCAGCCAGAAGCTTGATCATTAATTCAGGTGCTGGACCGCCGCCTTCTTTAGCCAGACGCAGGAACTGCTTCATCTCTTGTCTTATAAGATAATTCTCCTGCCCGGTGATGGCTTCGTTGCGGTCTGCGAGGAGTGCCCGAAGAGCTTCCATGTATGCGTACATCTCGTCCTGCTGTTTGGTCGAAGTTTCGTACTCGTCTCCCTGCAACTCTGTACCTTCGTCTTGATCGAGTAGAGCTTGGCCCAAGAGGCCGAGCATCACTTGCTGCATATCTCGGAAATGGGCTGCTTGAGTGTTCATAGCCTCAGCAAAAGCATGAAATCTGTCGAAAATCCTCCTACTTTCGATACCTGAAGGCTCATCTAAGCGCGCGATCTCGGGAATCTGCGTCCGCTGTTCATTAGCCCGAGTACTTGCAGCTTTAATTGATGTATTCGCATTTCGAAGCACTTCTGCGAGGAGCTCGCCACGGATAGATTTGGCTTCGTCATAAGCATGCGTTTCTTGCTTCTCGAAGTTGAGATAATCCTCAGTCTCCGCGGTCTCGAGTGACTTGAGTTGGAAGTAGGCGTTCGCAGAAAAGAAGATGCAGACGTGTTTGACTTCCAGCGCCGATCTCAAACGAAGTTTCATGGTTGTCAAATGTTTGTTTTCATCCTCCTCCATCTCCTGATCCCTTTCAACCTCATCGTTAGTGGCTGCTGCTATAGCCGATTTTTCGCCCTCTAGTTGCAGGCGACATTCATCTACTATAATGCAGGACTCGCGATATGCATTTTGCCAGATTTGCAGTGCCTCCTTAGTCTCCTTCGCATTTTCCTTTAGTTGACCGCGCCGAATCGCCGAAGAGAGCCATACTCGCTGTGTGGCACGAACATTGCTCTCTACTTGATCAATCATCACGTCGAGAACTTCCTCAACGGTTCGTAGTACTCCACCAGGTCGGCGAAAGGCTTTCCAGCCACTGTAACCGATTTCAGGATGTAAGCACGTCTGACGCAGGCGCGACAACCAGGTACGCATCTTATCAATGACGCTTGGAGAATCAGGATCCCAGTCTCCTGCGAGCGGAGCCCCAAGGCATCCATACCGCAGTCTTCGCAGAGCTCCTTGAAAAGCTGACCGTAGTGCTGATCCTCAATAGGCGTGAAGGGAATCGTGATGATATGTCGACTCTGTGGCGGGAGACGCAGGTCCTCGCGAACGAAGTCTTTCGTATGCCGCATGGCAATCTGCTTCAGTACGCGCCGCAGTAATGGTCGGTGATAATCAACCAGATACTCCCATAGCGTGGCCGACTGGCACCAAGGCTCAAAGCGGAGAAAGAGGAAAAGACCAAAGAGATCTTTGTGATTCTTTCGGAGGGGTGTACCAGTGACAGCCCAGGCATTGTGGCGTGGTATGCGCATGGCCACACGAGCGGCCGAGGAAACTCCACTTTCCACCATTTGCGCTTCATCCAAGCAAACACGCCACCATCGGATTTGAGTAAGAGGGCTCTTTGCAGTTTCGACTCGTGGCCCCGCACGGAGCTCGCGCTTAGGTTTGTCTTGTATATAGTGTATTTCCCGGGCAATAACGCTATAGGTCGTGACCACCACATCAGCCTCCAGAAGTTGTGCCAGGACTTTTTCGGGATTCTTTTTATAGGCGCTGACACCACGGTAATTGTATACTTGAACAGCCGGTGCATGCTTGTTGATCTCCTGCTTCCATTGCTCTAGAATTGTCAAAGGCGTAATAATCAGAGTAGACCGGGACGGCTTCAGGCCTGTGGGGGCTTCTAGGTTGGCAGGTTGTGGATGCAAGCATACTAGGGAGATGATTTCCAGTGTCTTGCCGAGACCCATTTCTTCGGCCAGGATGCCCCCTCTGACGCTACAATAGAAGTTCTGAACGAAGGACAAGTCCGTTGAGATCATGCCCACCGCTTTGTTCACTATAATCTGTGTGCCATCTTCAGTCTCCATTGATTCGAAACCGCGAGGCAAGCTGTTGGTGGTCTTTGGAGACAGCTCACCAACTATTCCATTTTCCTGCATTGTGACACCCTCCCGGTTCAAGAGCCAACGAACAGCCCTTTTTTGGAAAGGATAAAGATCAGACTCGAGGAACGGGATTTTGAGATCGGCAATTTCGGTATCTGTCTTGTTCGGGACATGAACGTTATCGTAAAATTGTCGAGGCTGCCATATTTCAGGAGCTGATGCACGACCTGATCGACCTGGTAAATAGTGATCCAACATGTCCAAGAATAGGGGTTCGACCCGGTCTCGTATCTGGGCCGAGTTCTGCCATAATATGAGAATGTCGAGCGAGGCGTGACCGTATTCCAAGGCGGCAAGCCTGGCTGCAAAGCAGACAAGTGGTAAGGAGGTGCCATCTTTGTATTTCGTTACGGAAGTCAGTTGTTGGCTGTCTTCCAATACCCGCAGATCTTTTGGCGACTCAGGTGCAATGCCCAGGATATATGTATCTTTCCCTCTGGCAGATTTTTTGACGTTGATCTGATATGGAGATGACTGCCCCAAGACCTCGACACCAATATCTACCAATGAACTCTGATTTGCCACGCCATTAGATTCGATGGTATTAATGCCGCTCAAAATATGGAATCTTGCTCGACCCAGAATCAAGTACTGAGACGTGAAAGGCTGTGGTAGGTCCGAGAGACCGAAGTCCCGTAATCGGGCAGGAGGGACACAGTTGATGAAGAACTGATCGAGGTGTCACTCAGTTTTCGGCGCTTCGCCAGCGGCTCGGGCCAGGCTCCATACTTGGATTCGATGATCAGCATGTAGAATGGAAGATCTTTGTGGTGATGCCCCTTTCCAATGGATAGGCGAGGCAGGGAGAGCGTAAGGACAGGTGAGTAATTCTCCCGTCACAGGTCGAGGCGAATAAAATGTCGGAAGGCACCTAATCTCTTCGATATGGGAAGTTGTTTGTGGAAGGCGGTGTCACATGGCAGAAACATGCAGGTTCAAAGGGCAGGTGGCACCGTGCACCGACCGTGGCAGTCACCTAATGACTAATTTAGAGAAGCTAACAGGGGTTCCGAAGGCCTCATCGGCGCGTCCCTCCAGGCTCCAGGCCGCCAGTGGCCGCCACCCCTCCCCCGCACCTGCATTTGGTCCGGCTGCTCATCCAAGAAGGGCCTAGGCAGCCAGGCACACGCAGGCAGCCTACCTACTTGGTGCCCGTGTAGGGTTCGAATCGATGGCAATTCTAAGGTCGCACAAATTCCGGGCTACTTGACCTAATTTGATTCACTTCGCATGTTTGCTATCCCACACACAATCAACTCGCGCATCTTCTAATATCGGCTTAGTCAACTGACGAGCTCCTTTTGAGCTCCCAGCCAGCGGAGCATATCACGTGACTACAATACAGCCCCAACCAAAATGCATCCAGCCGCTTTCGGTAACTTTGGCGACTCTTTGGTTGCCCAACTCGGGTTAGATCAGAGAGCACGGGGCCCACAATGCCAATCACCCCAGTCGAGGTGGAAATAGGGTTGGCGGCTTCCTTGTCCTTTTGTAGCCCTCGCCTGGAGATATGCTATACTATCCATATGCCACCACACCCTGTACAAGGTTGCCAAAGCCTCTATTTCCATTGTGGTATGTGCCCAACTAAGCCCTTGTTGACCTGAAAAGAATCCGTGGTGTCTCAATAATCCGGTCTCGACTCTCGAGACTTGGACTGTCATGACTCATGAAATGACAACTATGCATATTCCCTCAAACCAAAACTCCCTCGAACAAATCAGCTGTTGCTAGCTCCAGGGACAGTCTGTGGCGATCAAGGTCCTTTTGTAGCATGCGATTGACCTGCTTCAATGCCGTGATCTCATGGGCCTGTGATTGCACCCGTGCCCGTAACTGTTCGAGCTTGGCTTCGCTTCGCATGCGATGATTGCGCTGTGCCTGTCTATTTTGTGCTTTCCTCCTCTGCATTTTCATATCATTAGTCCATGGCATACCAAAAGAAAGGACGTGCCGGCGTTGCCGAATTCGAATAGACACGAACCTCTTTTTTGTCTCGCTCACATGAGTCACACGAAATGGGCTTATGTTTGTGGCCGGTCGACAAGTTGGAACAAACAGAACCATGAAGTTCCGGTCCTAGATCTGTTGGAGAGTCATTGTCGAATGAAGTCAATTGGTCCATGCCTAGGTTCAAGGTAGAATCACTTGTTCCGGTAAGAACTTCCAGATCTATGGAAGTGGTTGAAAATGCATCGATAGTTTCCAATATCTGTGCTCGTCAGAATATGCTGCCATCCGGGAACCCCAGAGGTGCTACTTACTTCCACGGGTTCAACGTACGGACTTATATTCGCATTGTAGAGCCCCACGGTCTTCCAGTACTGATCTGGGATATACGCACAGACGTCATCAGCCTCAGCTATATGCGAGGGTAACTGCACCGGCAATGGATCTTGCTGTGGATATGGTGGTGATGGTATTGATCGTGGTTGGGATACAGTTTCCATCTGCTTCGAGGAATCAAGATTGGAGATAGAGAACAAGGATACGAAGCCGTCCATGTTGGCCTGTGATGTGTTCTCACGCTTGCCTCTCGCTGATCAGCGATTCTAATATTTGAATGAGTGCCGAAGTGCGGCTGCGGTGGAAACGTGATGGAGAAGCCCAGCGTGTGGTCTAACAATGCTTCGAAGAAGCCGAAGAAGCCTGTATTGGCCGTGGGCTAGACAGGGTCAATTCCACTGACGAAGTTGCATCGAAGAGCTTAATCTATAAACATTTCGGTGGAAGTGTTGAAATATAAAGCTGAGCACACCGAGAAGTGTGTTCCATACGCCAGAGACACGTGGTAAAGCATTTTACACTACCGACCTGCAAAAGTAGGCACGAATCAGTATCTCATCGAGATGCGTTACGTCAGTAGCGGCTACGAAATTGAAGGAGGTCCACACGGCTCGTAGCAGGGGGAATATCTCATTCACAAAGGTGTGGATCGGTTGACTCCAATGCAGAGGTACTCGATCATCGCTCGATCGATCATCGATGCAAAAGTTCATTCGAATGAAGATTGGCTCGAAGCCAGAGTGAGTTTAAGGTTAAATGATGATTGGACAATAGACAGTTACTCCCTGATCGCACCGCATTTTTGCTTAACCATATAGAGCTTAAGTTCTTATGCAGGTTGCAAAGTGGTTGACTCGATAAAAATTGCAACGCCTGGACATACCATAAGCTATCGTTAACTAGTTTACAAATAATCAGACATGACATCCTCTGAGTCGTAGCGGCTTGGTGTCTGTAGGTTGTTATTGTCTCCTGAAAACCAGGTAGATCAAGGCAGATATGGATTTCAGCCTTACGAAAGCAATATGACTTTGTGTTGCAAAATGACTGGGGCGAGTTCTACAATTGATGTCTCATCTTTACAAGGCAGAAGATCATTGCATGTGTCCATTTATATCCGCCTCGCATAAAAATCCTGGAGGAGTGCCTGTGTCTAGGCCTTCAGACAAGGTGTGAAGATTTGTTGCCAAGCAAATAACACACCCCCGGCGCATTGCTCTTGTACTTTCTTGCTTTACGGTGCCGGCTAGCTGCTGGTTCATTCCAATCATTCGTTCAGAAGTAGGAACAACTATCAGAGAATTGGCAGGCTGGACAATCGTAAAGGTACTGTGACAAATGAAAGATGAATCTTCAAGCGTATTCCGCCCACAAAGTTACATTGATGAAGTGGAACCTACCAACAATCGGTGGGCTACAAACCCTTTCGTAGCTAGTCACTCCAAGGAGGGCTGCCATTTCGATGGTAGAGATGAAGATGAGAACTCATGATTCGTCGGCGATAGTTTCACTACTTGGATTTTGCACTCGACGGCGTCGTCTACTGTTCCCCGTCCTAGCCCTTAGTCATATACCTCTCTTCGATAAGTCATCCGTTCAGGCCAACCATCGGCACACTCCATCCCAAGGCCGACCTGATAAGGTGCAACTGTTGATCAAAGTTCGAAGTCTCCGGGAAAGTCTTTCGCATATGATTGATGGATTTAGGAGCAGCCGAAAGTGAGTTTATTTGTGCAGCCCGCACGAGCCAGTAAGACGAAACGCGGGAGAAATCGCGGAAGCTGCAAATCCGTGTCGCTGCTATTTGGAAGGTTCCGAGCAAATATTGATGTTTTAATCTGTCCATTTGGACCAGCATAAGGATTCCAAGCTGTGGAGATACATCTGCTGAAAGGGCAATGACACCTCGTATCGTCTCGTATCGACCGAATAAGTATGCCTTAATTGTTGTTTGTGTGGTCAACCTACCGATTGAAAAATCCTAAGCGATGTACCATTTTACAAAGGTAGCAGTTAGTAATCGTGGTGCTTATTGATGAATGAAGTTGTTCGGGATAGCCTCGCAATTCACATCTCGAAAGTGAAGTACTTCTCATCCGTAGGAAACGTCCACAACTTTGGAATATCGTTGTATTTTCAGATGCTCTGCCCTTGATCCCGAAACGGAAGTACCAGAAAGCAATGTTATTCGCCACGGGAAAAGCGTCTATTCATTGGAGAGATGCGTTCGGGATTAAGGGCTCGGACGCCGCTCGGCAAAGCTTCGCTAAAATCATGGGCTTTTCCTTATTGCCATCAAATCTACAGAGCCACGACGAGGTTGCGACCAACCATTAGATCAACACTGGCTAAGTGAGTGTGGCAAAAGTTCAAAGCAAGACTCATGCCAATCTCTTCGCGATATCGCACAGCTCTACGGATGCACTTCCAAGGTTGACACACAACAGAATCGGTATTTCCCCACAAATGTTGCTGCTGCCGGGTCTCAACTTCCAGATTGCCATGGGAGGGGTGCTTTCACGCTCAGAAGAACTCATTACAACATGCAGAATGACGTCGATGTAAGTCTGGAAATGCAAGGCTGCCACTTGCGCCTCGATTCAGTGAGAGAAGAACAATATATTCTCGAGAACTTCGAGCTTGCGATACTCAATCCTAGGGTAAATCGGTATAATTGTCCATCGGCGTTATTACTGATTGCCCCTCGAGACATGATGTGCGACTACGACTCATGTGTAGTTTGCCTCGCCAGTATTTGGCGTTTAGGATTGCCCCATGCCGATACTGTCTCCACTTTTACCAATTTGTCACTTCTCAGAAGTCTCCAGCCTTAGCCGCTCGATTTATGCAAGAGACTACAAAAAGAAAAATCGTCGTTTCCTATCAAATGGCTTTTTCATATATTGCGAGACCAATTCATAAACGAATAGAGCGAATTCGTTTTGAAAATTTATCAGGCCTTGCCAGCCTGCTGTACTTGTCTGTGGATTGGCTCATTAACCGTATATTCTTCATAAAGCTCATCTGAATCTGCCACTTAGACCATAATATCGGATTTCTATTTCGACCTCGGCATTGAATGACAGGGGTAAATGGTAGGCTTGAAACGTTGGTGTGCATGACTGCTGGGATTACCTAAAGCTCATGCAAATACGGATTTCCTATTCCGTTAGAACCTGACTTGAAAGAAGATGAGCCACAATGTCGTGCACTTCGCAACTACCTGCGTGAATGGTATTGGTGTCTCCTGTAGCTGCAGGTGCTGGTTCTGGAAAGCGTGATCATGGATCAGCTGCGTTTAGCCGTAGCAGAACTAAGCACTCTGCTAAGCCAGATGTTTTTCCTAGAACGGTCTTCGTTGCTTGCTAAGGACTCCTAGTCTCAAATCGAGCGGCTTGACACGAGTTTGGCAGCTTGTGGGCTGTTATTCATGCTGCAAGGCTGTTTGGTCGTATCGCTAGCTGTATAGTGCCATGCAAATGTCCCGAAGATGCACTGTGTCGGATATGTCTACCACCTGTCACGACGACTCGATTGCACTGTGGCCCGCGTCTCCCTCATAGATCACCCATAGTAGAGCCCAATTTAATGCAGCAACGCATGCGAGAGCCCACCATACAGCCCCAACGCAGTTGTCTGCCAATCCAACGCCAAGGATCCAGCCTCCAACGGTCGGTCCTATTGTCCGTGCCCCTGAAGATACACTCTGTGCGAATCCATGAATTGTCCCAAGACATTTGGATGAGGGGCGGAGTTGTTGACCAGCAACGTGGTTCCCGGTAGTGCAAAAGTTCGCGAAATGACTTGAAGACCTAAGACCAAGGTTAAGGCTGGCCAGGTAATGTATGCTTTGTTGGGAAGGAGAGCCAGGTAAGGGATCGAAAGATATGCAAGCATAGAAAAAGGTAAAAAGATTCGATAGCTGGGTAACGTGCCAAGTCGTGTATTCATCATGGGATAGATCAAGATTTGCAGTGGGAATCCAATAATTCCTATGATCGCTGTTGCAAGACCGACCTTCTTACTGGAGAGTCCTAAGCCGCCAGTGAACTGAAAAGGGAGGTGCGCGTTTTTGTTATCTGACCGGGGAGCGGGAAGGAAGAGGAAAATCAGGGCGTTGAAAGCACTGACGTGCATGGCAAGAAGATGATGCTGGACCAGGGTAAGAACCACATTTCTCCTGAAAATCTGTCGAAAGGGAACACTCGTTTTGTAATCTTGAGGCTCTGCGTGTTGGTTTGAAGTTACTGTGGGGGTTTCCGCTTCTGTGTTAGAATCTCCGCCCCATCCACGGAGGGGTGAGTTGTCTTGTTGATCGCTCTGATCGATGATCGGCATATAATCATATGCAGCGGTATTGTTTCGTTGACGTAACCGTCTCCAAATCCAATTTCCAAGTTTTCGGCCGTAATCTGGCTTATTTCGGAGTGCCATGTGTGTTTCGTCTAGACCAAAGATAACGAACAGTGCAGATATGAAGATGAACACCGCATTGACGACGCTTGGTAGGGCGTATGGAAATGCTGTCATCCAACCTACACCATCTTTACCGCCTAGCAAGGATCCAGGACCAAAAACGCCCGGGAATGATGCTACCGGGTCGGCCAAGAAACCACCTAGCACTGGTCCGATCACAACACCTGTGCTGCGGTTAGGAGAAGTTTCGGCCTGAAGGACAGTGACTCACCAATGTTGAAGCACATGGGGAGGAGCAAGAAGGCACGAGATTGATACCTGTTTTGTCAGTGGGAGCACCTTTAGAACCGGGAACTTCAAACATACTTCTTCTCCTTGACTATCTCACTTATCATGGTACGCATGACACCGACATTTCCATTCAGGCAGCCAGCACAAGCTCGGAAGAACAAAGCCTGACCGAACGATTTCGAAAAGCCAATACCAATACAACTGATCGTCGTCCCACACAGCCCGATCAGAAGCACGCGCTTTCGTCCTATCCAAGGCGAATCAGCTGCGCGTCCCCACCATACCGCAGTAAGAAACTGAGCAGCGGCGAATGACGCTGTAAGCATGCCACCTTGTCCCGCAATGACCTTATCAGAAGCATCTGGATCAAAGAAGCGCAGCTGATAATACATGTACGCAGCGAGCGAGACATTTGTGAGTGGCTCTGACAGCCGAGCGATTGTCAGGACGGCCAACTGGCCTTTCTTTGGTAAAGACCTCCATGTGACAGGATCTTCCCGCTTGTCTTCGATAGAAGTGGCATTCACATCAGTACGCACCAGAGGGTCTTCCTCCTCGTCGATATATGATGGTCGACGTTGAGGCAAGGTCGCGAGATCTGGCCTTGCTGGCCTATTCGCCAAAGGACTAGGAGTTCTCCACGACGCCACATTCGCTGGGCTCTGCTTGCGATGGCTCTCACCAAGATCTCGAGTCTGCGCCAGGCGAGCGTCTACATCTGAGAGTGTGACTGTCGCTTCATGATTCTTGTTGTCAGGAGGATGCTCAGAAGATGGAGTGCTCATTTGTGTAGGTTTCTTGCTCAGAAGTCTCCGGCTTTCGTCAATCGTCTTGGATTTTAGCCTACTCGATCCATCCAAGGCTAAATGTTGCTGAATCGAATTGTTGGAGCCTCTATGTTCTTTGATAGATTCTTATCATTACAAACTAAGGTTTCGAGAGAACATAAATAGTGGTGAATACGTAGAATGGAATTCGTCGTAATCCTGCAGAATTATTGCGAAAATCGGAGGCGTTCATCATAGTTCGGATAAATCGGCACAGCCGATAAGGCTGCGATAAGGTTTTATTGGCACTTGGCAAGGCTGAACATTTGATATCGTACTTAGGTGAGTATTTACGGAGTAGGTAGTGAGACGAAATGAGCCAGGATAGACTCTTTACCCTCGGCTTAGCGAGACTTAGGAGGTTGCTCAGCCAAAGCTCACTGTCGAATTAGAAGCTTAGCTTGAACTCACATTGAACGTGCAAACAACCTCCAAGTTATCAACTATGCCTGAATCATTTAATTATCTCTTCAAGAAGTGCCTGAGAGCGCGGTATGGCCGATCCTATTTGCATCTCGAGAGCGTAATCTCGGTATCTGCTTTGCCCTTCACACCTTAGGCTCCACTCTTCCAAAGAAAGCTTCTCATTAACAGTGCTTCTCGTTGCAGAACTGGATCATCCCGTCCGAGTCCATCCAGATCCAGTATGAAGACAGTCCTTTATATGGGTGTTAAACTTGGCCATGGATGTGGCCGTGTTCAAGCATATTGATACACCCGTCCCAACGACACCAACTACAATGACGGGTTGATCGGCCCCAAAAGAGCGGAAAAGAAACCAAATCTTTTAGATATAGGGACTTGAGATGTCTCCTGGAGGCATCCTCAAAACCACGCGTTTCCCATTTGCGAGGCGATAAAACTTTGGTCGTGGACGTTGGGTAGATGGTACCGTCGTCTTCTTCAGTGCTTCCGGAGCCGAGGACCTTCGCTGGTGACCAATTTGCGGAGGCTGAAGCAGGCTGGAACTGAGAAGATTGGGAATTTCCTCCCTCTCGGTGGAATGCGCTGTTAGTCGGTCTCCTCCCTCGTCAATCCCACAATCTTTAGGGGCTGAATAATCGTCTTTCCCCATTGTATCTTCCTTTGCTGAAGGGGGGCACTACTCCTTTCCGAAACCAAAGTGCAGCAGTTTGAGGACTCCCGGCAATTGAGGAGGTGCACTCTCTTTGGAGCAGATTGGGTTAGTCTGTCTGTGTACATGTCGACCTTGACGACTCTGGATACGTGTCGTGGCGCCATTCTGCAGGTGGACTTCTCAGCTCCGGTGAAAGCATTCTTTGGCTTCGGTAGGTCAGTCCACACCTCGATCTCACCGCCAGCGCTAGAGAAGAAGACGCGATGTCCAATCCCGGTCCCGGATTGTCGACATTCGAGCCTGACTTCTCTCTGTTCTGGTCGCGCCCTCCTCACTTTTGTCACCCAACAGAAATCGCCGCACCAACAAATTTCCTTTGGCAGAACTGGTGTTTCCGGATTGATTGAAACATTAAATTGAGCAGGTTTAGACTCCAGCGTGAGAGAGGTAACATCGGAACTGCTCTTAGGTGGACCACGAAATTCGGGCATGACATAATTCGTCTTGTTAGCGGACTGGGAATTTTCTCTTAGTTCATGGACGTTGTTCTCTGGCACGGACAACTGGCGCAGGTGGCTGGATGGCGGGGTCTGGAGGATACTTTTCCCATTGGAGGGTGGACATATTTGCGCGCTTTCTGAATCAATGTTCTTGAATCTGCTATCTTTGGTGCTCAATATATAGAAACTCCGACAATTGAGGAGGTATCTTCTTTTCGGGGAGTTGTCTCTGAGTTTTTGCGGATCATCTCTGTAGAAGTCATATTTCGTCACAGTCTCCGAGGAAAAAGGTAGCGTCCTGCAAGAGCAGAAGGATGGAGACAACGGGAATATTGCCGCTTTAGCCTTGTCAGTCCACACTTCAACGTAGCCGTCGTTGGTTCCGAAGCAAATCCGGTTGTTCAGAGGGGATTCGGACTGGAAGCACTGGTTGCACCAACAGATATCTGAAGCTTCTGTCTCGGCATTTGCAATCGGTATTCCGAAGCGCCACGATCTAATATCGTACGGGCAGATATTGTTAGATTCGCGATCTGGCTTGATGATTCCAGGCCGTTTCCTGGAGCTAAATACGGATATAGTCGAGGCAGATGATGCGCTGACATTCTGTCCAACAGGGACATCGTGGTGCAGAGGCTCTATCAGTATATCTTCTTGCATAGCTTGAATGGTTGGCACATCGGCTAAAAGCAGATCGTCTCGAGCCTCGTTGACGTAGGGCTGTGAGAATCCCCCTGTGGGAGGGCCGCCCGCGGGATTTGACGGGGGCGATAACTCTTGCAGGTGGTCGATCGAATCCTCAACCGATCTGTCTGCTGGCGCAGGGGAATTGACTTCCGAATAGGCAGGTGGCGGGTGTTCAATTGTCGCTGTTGGTTGAGAAGATGTCAAGCTAGGTGTTATTGAAGTGCAGGGTTCTGGCCTTTCCCCAAGGCTGAGTTGTTCCATCATCTCAATCGAAAGCAATTCTTCGCTGTGCATTCTTGACCGGATCTCTGACGACCTGTGGTGATCCGTTGGCTTCTGCACGTTAATGCTTGCTCAACGATCGCTCCTTGATGTTGATACTATCGAGGAGAGTTCCAAATAATTTACCTAGGTAAATTTAGAATTCGGCCTTTTGTGGCCTTGACGCTTCAAAACCAGGAAGGACAGCGCAATGTTCTTTGCAGACACTTGAAGGGCAAGCAGTTTTTTGTATCATCGTTTCGATCTGACACAAAGTGTTTCGGCCCCAACATGTCGAAATGCAGAGCGAAGATATGGTGCATGAACTCGCGCAAGAGTGAGAACCAAGACAGGAAGGAGGCGAGGTCCTTGAACCGGGCAGAAGATGCGTTGAAACTCCGGTTGTGTGCATTCCGTGGTTGGTGTCGATGAAATCGACGATGCAGCTCACTGAAGCACAGGTAGAGGCTCTCAGACGCACCCAAAGGGGTTGTCATGTCAATGGCGGCTGCACCCGCTTGTCGAGCCTGGCTCTTCTCGGCTGCTAGTACGGAGTTAATCAACGTCGATTCGACGCTGGACAAGCATGAACCAGGTTATCCCCCAGTTTCATTGGAAAATGCAGCTGGAAAGTGGAGGTGTTCTACGTTCCTTTCGCGCTTGCGGAGCGGCTACTGTGCCAGCGTGCTTGACTACATATGTACTCCGTATTGTATCCGTATATTTGCAGCAATAGTGAAACGCGTCATGATGGTCTGGAAGTCACTCTCCAGTTCCATAATCTGTGTGGCGGCTCCTAGTGGCTCCCATGCATAAGCGGCCGTTAAATCTCTGTACAAGTATGTGCCGGAGAACCTTTCGCAAAAGGACGTTGCGTTATCCCGCTTATGACGAATTGTGACACCAAGCCGACTTCAGTTTCAGCCACGTCCTTCTTCTACAGTAGAGGCTGAAACAGGGGTCAGCTGCGATACAGGGAGCTCGATCGAATCAACTCTTCCAGGAGTCGGGTGGTATCCCCTGCATAAGCACACTCAGGCTCCTGGTTGTCACCAATACCCTCACAAAACAAGCCTCTAGGATCACAATGTGAATGGCAATTAGGTATTTTGTTCCCGAGTAATCTAGGTAACGAGCACCAAGCCAAGGTAACCACAAAACTTTCCCACATTACATACATACTTCTCGATGGGAATTGCAGATTTTAATTCCATTCACTTATTAGGCACCAAGTCAATTGCCTCCATGTTGTTCGTGTCGTCCAGCCCAATAGTCACCTTCTTCTTCTGCGAGTCCGAGAAATTCAACACAAAACTCCTTGATGTCCTCGTAAGGGAATTTGGTAGAATCAGTGTTGTTGGGCGGGTATTTGTCTGTCTGTCTTACGTGGAATGGTTTGGAAAGGTCCAACGGCGTCAGAGCTCCGTAGACTGTTGACTGAAGACTTTTTGCCTCAGCAGTTCTGATGATAGCCTCCAAGAAGACTACCCAATGTTTGATTACTTCCACGTCCAAAGTGGCGTCATGTTGTCGAAATTCAACTGTCGGCCTTTTCGTTTTCCAAGACGTTTTCTGCGTCGCGAGAGCAAAAAGATTCGCAAAGTTATAGATGAATCCACGGAAGGGCTGTCTGTGTCCGTTTTCATCCGTTTCCCACTGCAGGAGAAAAACCAATTGGACGATCAAGTCTTCGACGTCGTCACCCTGCAGGAAAAGTCTGGCAGGTAAGTTCTCAAGCCCAACCTTGTTTTTCGTGTGACTGAAATTGGATTCGACGTTGTCGACACCAGTGTATTGAGCCTCGAACTGGAGCACTTCTCTCTCATTATCCTCCTCTGCAGTGTCAGGCAAGTCCTGCAGAGGAAAAAGTTCTGCAGGCGTTGCATTTGCGTCGTAGTAGCCAGACCGGCTCTTCGGAAAACATTTCGTGATCAAGGACTCGTGCAAAAGCAGGATGTAGGCAAGGTGCTGGAGGGTCAATATTGGCATATGTTCGGGTTTCTCGAAGTCAAATCCAATATGAACATGAATACTCGCCCAAACGGAGCCCAGGCCGGAGGTTTGTTTGGTTTCGAGTGCTTGAAGATAGTTCTGAAGCTCGGCGAAGGCAGCTTCTTTGTTCTCTAATTCAAACCGGGGCGAAATTAGCTCGAGGCCATAGTTATCCCATGATTTTAGATCCGATGTTGAGCTGGCCAACCCCTTGGTTGACAAGTGGCTTAATAGTTGTGATCCAAGGGCACCAATGAGAGTATGATCGTTAGTCAATGTCCATTTGGTGTAGTCGACAGTGTCTTGTCGGACCATGATATCAGGACCTGCATTTGGGAAAGTGATGGTGTTCGTCGAACCAGGCTGAACCCAACCAATCACATTGCAGTGCAAATTATTGTTCTCAAAGCAATCCTTTGTGATAAGGAGAGGCTCCAAAATGTATCTTCGCACAATGGTCCTCCCAGTGGTGGGAGTTGTATGGGAGAACCCCATACATTTTGTTAAACCCTCTTCGTCATCCTTGGACGAAGCATCTTGTTCAGGAACGTGTAGCGCCCACATGGGATACCTAAATCTGCACTTATACGACACATGAGGTTCGCGTGGTTTGTAGCGTGCCAGCATACTGAGATGGTCAGCTTCTTTGAATTCCTTGACGATTTCGGCCTCAATCCGATACTTTTGCAAAGTCTTAGACAGGACTTCCTCATGGAACGCGAGATTGAACTCTATTTCGATGCCAAAGCTTTTTGCAAGTCCTGTGGGCACAGAAACTGGCACATCTTCTGCGGCTTTGGGGCCGTTCTTGGTTTTTTTCTCATCCTTCGATTCTGGCGAGGTCAACTTGCTGTATCCTCTCTTTCGTGATGAAGATGGGGCTGAGCTCTTCCCACCCGTTCCTCGTTTTGATGCAGATAATGACATCTTTTCTAAAGATTTGCCAGGCCTGAGTATGTCAGATCTCAGTCTGAGATCGTCTTCAAGCAACAGAGGTACACAATTCTAAATCTGAAAGATCCTTGTGAACTTGTCGTGCTCATATTCCAGAAACCAAGAAGCTTTTCGAACTCAAGGAAAGGTAAATATGTATATATAGACATCATTTTTGTGACCTCTTCCAGGAGACCCACTCCGTCTTTGTCCCTCGATCAGGCTTTGAAGCTGTTGTGCCGTTCGCAGTAGGTCAAAGAGGACAAAGATCTACCAGCGTGCCACAGCTGAGAGAGTGCCTGTAGAGGCCGCAAGCGCCACCACATAGACTGACAAGAGGCTCAGCCATCTTGTTGAACCCTCGTCTAGTTGCAAGCGGCGCTCAAAAGTCAATAAAGTTTGGCTGGAGTCGGCAGACTGATATCGTTCTTTGTTAGTTTGTGATGCTTGCAAATTCCGTTGGAATGCGAAGCTATGCTCCGCTGTTGGTTTTGACTACAGCGCAGTGTTCGCTCCGTAGACGTAAAGGTCTCACAGCACTCACGAGCACTCTTCGCTTCTGTAGGTTGGCTGTACAACTGGGCATGTGAGCCACTCTTGATATAACATTATATTTCAACAACGTTGGTTCCAGCATGCATATCGCTCAAACGGATGAGACAGAACCACTCCTAGGTCAGGTGGTACCTTCGAGGCCCAGGGTGAGTTCTGGTGAATCAAACACTGGCGTTGAAAATGGCGAAGTCTCTGGCCTTCCTCTCCCTGCGACAAATGACCATCAGCCTCCTCGCTCTAGTGTGGGATTTCGTATCGCGGCTGCCATGTACTCGTTCTTGGTCTTGGGTCTCATCGCGTCCAGCATAGGTGTGATGATACCACAGTTGGAATGGTTCTACCATCTGAACGACACCCACGTGTCGTTAATCTTCTTGATCACACCTGTGGGATATCTACTGGCAGCCTCTTCCAATCACTTCATACACATGAAACTTGGACAAAGAGGGATTGCAATAGTGTCGCCGTTGTGCCACCTTCTATTCACCTCGTTGGTCTCAGTGCATCCGCCATTTAGCTTGGTCTTAGTATCGTCAGCGATTGGCGGATTCGGCACAGGCCTCTTAGATGCTTCATGGTGTGCATGGGCAGCTGGGATGAGGAATGCAAATGCCATCTCCGGGCTTCTCCATGGATCCTTTTCAGTCGGAGCAAGCTTAGGGCCTTTTCTTGCTTCGGCGATGCTTGCCAACGCTCATCGACCATGGTATACTTGGTATTATTTCTTGGTAACGTCTTCAACAGGAATGGAAGGGATCAGAACTGACGAAATCTTGCACTAGACTGTGGCAGTCGTGATCGAAGCTGTGGTTTTATTCTTAGCCTTCCGATATGAATGTGCGGAGACGTACAAAGTTCAAAATCGTGGCCAAACGATGCATGAAAGCAATGAATTTGGAGATATCATCACACGTCCTGTTACTTGGGTTTGTGCTGCTTACTTTCTGGCTTATGTCGGAACAGAAGGTAGGTGTATAGAGAAACCAAGCAGCTCAATACCCACAGAACCTTGATGTTGACGCAGACAGGAACAATCTCTGGTTGGATCGTAACCTTCATGACCCGATATCGCCATGTCTCTCTCTCCACGTCTGGTGCCTGCTCCTCCGGATTCTGGATTGGCATGGCTGCCGGTAGGCTTGCCTTGGGCTTTGTTACAGACAAGCTTGGGCTGAGGATAGCTACCACCATCTACTTTGGGCTTGCCATCGCCGCCGAGACAATCTTTACAATGGCCACCAGCTCGACTATTTACATTCTAAGCGCGATTCTCCTTGGTTTCTTTTGTGGACCTCTCTTCCCAAATGGAGTGGTCCTCCTGATTCATCACCTGCCCAAGAGCCTGCACGTGCGAGCCGTGTCCTTTGTTGCTTCGCTTGGTCAAGTAGGCGCTGCAATTTTGCCATTTGCCTTAGGTGCCACTTCGCAACACCTTGGTATTCAAGTTTTTCGAGTTATCATATTCGGAGAGTTGATTATGACACTACTACTCTGGTTGTGTTTTGCAATGCTGCCCATTGATGGTGTTGGTCCACAGGAACATCTGGAGTCCTCTGAACCTCCCGAACAACAAGCGTGACCATGTGATGCGACACTGGCACCGAATTCCGAGTTTTTGGAGATAGGTATGCTTGCCTTGCGCCTTGTTGTGGCCTTGAAATGATAGTGAGCTTCACATATTACCACACTTGTTTTTGCGGTTACCAAACAGGCTATCCCTGTTTGGTAGATTTACAGATGTCGCGATCAGACGTCCGACTCTGCTCAGCAACAATTAACCAGCATCATCCCAGGCTTCATGCCACGACGGCGCATCATGAGCCACTGTCGGCCAGTTTGCAAGTAAAATGATGCAGAGACAGTCTACTGCATAAATATGCCCTGGCTGGGCTTGCCTCCGCCAGCCTTTCAAAATACATAACGAATCAAAAAAACTTCTCATTGTCTTGAGTGGTGAGGCTATATATCACTGTTGATATTAGTGGCTCGTTCTGGTGACCAAATGCCGATGACGGGTTCATCACCATCGCCCAACGGCGGTTGTACGAAAGACGGGGCAAACATATTGAAGCCTTGCACAAATGCTATCAATCTCTTTCAGGGATGCTTATCTAGATCGATCAGCTCGCGGAATAGCCTGGCAGGCAATGTCGGACGTTGGGAAGATTGTCTGAGGGCTTTGCCGAGTAGAGGATCTGCACTCATACCAATATCCTCAGAAGTTATCAGAAGTCGTCGCCGAGAAGTGAGCGCTATCCCAACACGGTACACTGGCTAGGCGAGCATTTTGCAGCGGATGAGTGACCGAGTTGTCCCAATCCCACACATCAATGTGAGAAAGACGATTGCACCACTGATAGGTCTTCCACCGATATGCATCACGCGGCATACTTCTCAAATTTGGCTGATCTAAAAGTCTTGGAGTCCGCCGCGATGACTTCGACATCAAAGCAACGTAGACGGGGTCTCCCGATTTTTAGTATCCTTTTGAGTGGGATTAATCGCGCACACAGTCACTCCAATCCTGCTGTCGCCTTCGACACCTGAGCATCCTCCGGATACCATGCCATGCCCTGACCTACCAAACCAACTCCAAGATCGACCGCTCCAACATCGACGAAACCGCACTTCGTATACATCGGCCGACCCGCCACACTCGCAACGAGAACGATTGGCAAGCCGTCTTTCTCCGCAACTGATTGCACACTCCGAATCAGAGCCCTGCCCACGCCATGACGCTGGCAGGCCGGCTCAACTGCCAGGAAATCGACATGCCAGTGCTCCTTTATCTGTGCCAAAGGATCATCAGCATCGTTCATATCGACACCAGAAGATAGATACGCGCTCATGTTCCGCGGTGAAACCGAACGATCGGAATATGTATACTCGACGAATTTCGCCTCTATGCCGAGTAATGCCAATTCTAGATCTAGATAAATCGCTCAGTTAGCCCTGTACATTCTAGAAGCCAGTGACCCACAAAAGCAGGCGCTGATTTTCATGAACACTCATACCATCCCTCCAGCTTCTGCGCTTGCGCTGGTCGTCCTCGGTAGAAGTCGCAGAAAGATAACCGACCACCCTCTCGGTGCCGTCCCACCAAGGGTCATTGCGATCCGAAACAGCCACGAGAAGATAGTTCCCCCGGTAGAATCGGCCCTTGGTCCGCCGTAGAAATCCCAGACGCATGCACTCAGGGTGCTGGTGGCGGTACGGCGCGATGAACGCGGTCAACTCGTCGTCGAACATGGCGTTGCTCGCGACGTGCGACATGTCTGAGAGGTCTGTGGCTAATGGCCGGCGGATGTGCATTTCAGCGTCGTGGAAAGGCGGGATTCGCGTGTCTTTTTCTTACAGAGCTGGCTTGTCGTGCGGTTGGGCTTTTAGAGTGAAAGTTGGACTGAGTGACAAGTGTTCCCGTGATGTTGTGCTAGTTCGTGATATGGGTTGCTATGACTCATCGTATCTAATTGTGTTCAATCTGAAGGTGATCATGCACACTGTGACCTGGTTGTCCTTCGAGCCTAGCAGTCGGACGTTACATCGCCTCAAGGGGTTAGTCATGAGGATGCTAAGTAAAGTTTGAGGCTTGTCTTATTCTACGATTCTATTATATGCCCAGAACTTCTTCTAGAAATTCTTGTTTCGGATTCAGGGAATTTCAGAGCAGGGATCCATGGAAACAAAGCTTGTGGAACGGGTGTGGCAGTTCCCGCTGAATCGTGCGGAGACTTCTTTTTGAGACGAAGATATTGTATTACTCCATCTGACGCGCTATTCAATTTAGAGAGAGAAGACAACCGTCGTCAAGGCAGAACTTCGTATTCGACAACAGTACAATGCCCGCCATTCACTCCTTGAATCACATCGTTTGGACAAGCACTCATGACAGCGATACAATCACGCTCGGCTTGGAGAACAATATACTCTCCAGCTTTACTTTCAGGCGCTTTGCAGGAGATCTTTCCTCCACCTGATTGACGATCCAGTGGCGTGATTATAGGGACATTCATAAATACATTCAGCGGATCAGGAGTCCACTCGGTCGAGATCGACCCAGCTGCGAATACACCGGCTTCGGCAGCTTTACGCAGGGCCATGTGCATATTCTCGGCACAGCTGGCGTGCTCATAATCGTCGACACCTAGATTTTTGTAACGGAAGCGGTCGCAGCAGCCGAACAGAGTGTCGTGGATTCCGCTTGTGGTGTCTTCCAGAAGCTTGAAGAGTGGAAGCGATTTATTGGTATAGAGTATGTCGTTGCTTTCAGCAGATGGAATGAGCTTTGAAAGCACTGATCGTGTGCGAGATGCGGAGAAGTATTGGATGCCAGTGGCGAAAGGATATGGAATCGAGGGTGAGGACTGATTGGGCTTCACTTCTTGTTCTGCCGAGCGGATAAAGCTTGTAGGTATATTGCCATCGTTGATGGTTGTGTTGGGAAATACAAAAGCCCAGAAATCGATGACTTGGTTACCGTATGGATTGATGAGTTTGATCTTTTGGCCCGATTTCAGAGCAACGTAGTCGCCGGTACGAGCTGGGATTGTAACAACAGGCATGATTGTTGATGTATCTTCCGGGGTAAGCAATAGGCTTGACGTTCGAGTATGAACAGCAATGAAGGGGTTAGGCTCAACAATCTTCGATGTAGGACGATGTAGGACGATATGGATGAAAGGGCACTTTCAATGACAAACCTTGAGATGTTGCTTCGTTTCATAGTCAACGATCAGCTTACAACTGTCATTTCTTTGCTGTGTTAGTCCACACTTTGGGCGGTGATCTCCTTGGTGGGATAAAGATGCCAACGTAGAGGATGATCTTGTCGACTAGGTGAAGCGATGAATTGGAAGGTTCTTGGACATGACGAGCTTCCGAGACACTGCCCATGCTGGCAATCACAATGAGGCTTTCGCTTGTGAGATCTGTCATCCTGGAACAATTCAAGAGCACGACTTGGTTTTGAGATATCAGTCTTGGCTTGTGGGATTGGGAACCTCAAGGCAGTCACCCTGCCCGGCGAGCTGTCGGAGGTTCCTGCCCTCACTGCGACGAAATTTCTCCGGAGTCAAGGTTCAAGGTTGGCAGGAGCGGTTCCTGGCAGAGAACTAACTCGGGCAGCCGCGTTCGGGCGCCGATAAGCGTGGCCAATCACACGGTCAAGGATACAAATCCTCGGGTATGGTTGAAAGTCAGACCCTCGGCGCCCATGTTTCGGGCCTCATCAGGCACCAAGTTAAGTACCTAACTAGTTAGCGACAGCCTATGGGTACCGATTTATGGGGGGATCGGAGAGGAAAAGAATGATGAATATTGCTACTGGTCATGGCCCACCAGCACCTAGGAGCCAGCAAGAAGGCCGAGGGCGTCAACACGGCCCGCCAGTGCCCGCCCAACAGTGCCAGTCTTTCTGTATGGACTACGGACTACGGACTGCTCTGTTGCCCACAACCCCTGCTTCTTGATCTTCTCAATGCCCCACCAAAATACCTCCCCGTCGTCTGTGTGATCACTGTACTGTACCTTACTCGACACTTCGTAGATCGTCTGTCTGCTGCTCATCTCCTACAACTTCTACCTCACAACAGCTACACACGTCCTCCTCACTGCATTGTGAGTGTGTGCCTTCATAAATGCCATGGAGATGGCAACACTGAGTCGGTCTGTAGCTCGCAAAGCTACCAGACAGGTTCCTTCTGTACGCTACTACAGCATCGTCCACGATGTACCAAGAACCACGACGGGCAGTCTCAGTCAAACACCTCCACCACCACAACCACAGTCTGTCTTTGATCGGGCAGTCAATGCTACTGCCCCTCGCCACGACTGGACCAAGGAAGAGATCTCTCAAATTCATCAGCATCCTCTTATGGAGCTGACCTTCGCTGCTGTAAGGAAACTACTCTCGCCTTGATTTCGCCGAGACAGGTGATCAGGTCTTGCGCGAGCCAAACTGACCAACACCCTCTCGAATAGGCCACTGTCCACCGTCGTTTTCACAAGCCATCAGCTGTTCAACTCTGCACGCTCATGAACATCAAGACCGGAGGCTGCACCGAGGACTGCTCATACTGCGCCCAGTCGTCCCGCTACAAAACCAACCTCGAGGCCACGAAACTGTCGACTGTCGAGTCTGTTCTTGAAGCTGCCAAGATTGCCAAAGCAAATGGTTCCAACCGTTTCTGCATGGGCGCCGCCTGGCGAGACATGAGAGGTCGCAAACGTGGCTTGAAGAACATTGTCGAGATGGTCAAGGGTGTACGCGGTCTGGGTATGGAGGCATGCGTGACCTTGGGTATGGTTGATAAGGAGCAAGCCAAGGAACTGAAAGAGGCAGGCTTGACGGCCTATAACCACAACCTCGACACCTCGCGGGAACATTACCCCAACATCATCACAACCCGGAGTTATGACGAGAGATTACAAACGTTGGAAAACGTGCGTGAAGCCGGTATTCATGTCTGCAGCGGTGGCATTTTGGGTCTCGGAGAGACACCTCAGACTGACCATGTGGGCCTGATTCATACATTGGCCACTCTTCCTGGTCACCCCGAGTCATTCCCTGTTAACAAGCTTGTGCCTATCAAAGGAACGCCCATGTTTGGACAGGAACCCGTCAAGCTCGAGGATATGGTCCGAGTCATTGCCACTGCCAGGTTGGTTATGCCAAAGACAATCATCCGAATTGCGGCTGGTCGTGTGAGTATGCCGGAGAGTGAGCAGATGCTATGCTTCAGTGCAGGCGCAAATGCCATCTTCACGGGTGAGAAGATGTTGACCACGGATTGCAATGGCTGGGATGAGGACAAAGCAATGTTTGAGAGGTGGGGTTTGACACCTATGCAGACCGAGGCCAGTAAAATCGTGGCCGAACCAAAGTTTGAGGCTCGGAGTTTTCATGAGATGAGACATGAGAGTCCCAAGGCAGAACCTGCTACCACGCGTGTATAGCGGCAAACTTCAGATAGTAAAAGTTTATAAATTCTATAGACATGGCCATCCGTCAAAAATTATACAATGAGGAGCAGCTGATGCACGATGATTTATTGTTTAAAGCGACTTGGTATTTGATCAAAGATTTGCATTTGTCCATTAGCCTTCCATGGATCTTCGTTCAGTCCATCTACCAATGGTGTAATATTTCTTCACCAACTCAGGTAAGCCCGGCCTTTCAGCGCCCTTCTCTTCAAGATTGCACGGCCACCAGCGGTGCGCGTTCGAGCAAGGTATCCCGACCTTCGCTTCTGCACCCGTCTCGAGGGTTGTATGTGTCTGATCTTCGTCGATACCCTAACAGAGATGATGTAGTAGAAAACAAGCGGGTGAGAGAAGGCTGAGCTAGTCTTGATGTGGTTGAAGCAGTGGTCGTAGATACTGTCAAGGACGGGCGGGAAAGAGATGTGTGCATTGATGTTGTGGTTGTGTTGCACGGCGACCGAATTGAGAGACCGGAGAAGCCTCGAGCTAGAGACAATGTTGGGGATGATAATGTCGCTCTCTGGATAGTGGGTATAGGAACTGTCAGTCGTCGAACAGTGGTGAAGGTCCTGGACTAAGTGTTAGGCCATCAATCAAGTCTCCATCGAGCAGGAAGCTGACCTTCGGCTTGAGACAGTGTGAATCCGCGACGGCATGCTGTCGAAGATGCACTTTACGACTCTCCCGCAGATTCGGCACATGACGGCAACAAACGGATGAGCTGTCTTGTTCGTGAGATAGTATTTTGATCTGGACTTTGGACGTCGTGGATTCGATGTTCATCGCTCCCTGCGGTTCTAGCAAAATTTCGCCGAAGTTTCCCGATTGGGCAACAAGCACTTTCTGACACGCTGAGACGCCGAGGACGCGCTGTGTGATGAAGTTCGACACAGGCGGCTGGCAATAATCCATGGCCTGAGTATTTCTTCATTTCAAACCAGCCTTGATCTTTATCAAGCACAAATATTCTACTACGCTTGAGTAACTGGCCTGAAAATGGCTTCTCTCTTGCATGTTCTGGGCAACTTCCCTCGGGTATGTTTGGAGCCATCACCCCTCAATTCGATGCTAACCAACACCAACAGCGCCTGGCCGAAATCCTCGATCGACCTGGCTTTCCCTGGAAGAAGCTCATCCTAGGTTTCTCTGTGGGTCAATTCGTTCTTGAAGGTCTCTTGTCGTTCCGTCAGTACAAAGTGCTGCAAAAGACGAAACCTCCAAAGACCCTCGAGGATGAAATCTCACAAGATGTGTTTGACAAGAGCCAGGTGGGATATGTTCCATATTGTCTTCATGATTGCCATCCTCTGACTCCATAACTAGGCATATGGCCGTGCCAAAGCAAAGTTCGGTTTCATCTCTGGCCTGTACTCGCAAATCCAGAATGTGTTGTTCATTCAATATGATGTCCTGCCGAAGATCTGGTCAATCACTGGTCTCTGGTTGACCCGCTACCTTCCTGCTCGATTCTCTGGCGAAATCTCGCATTCGGTTCTCTTCTTCTTGACCTTCAATCTCATCTCCCAAGTCCTCTCTCTACCGCCTTCCTATTATGGTACATTCATCCTCGAGGAGAAGTTTGGTTTCAACAAGCAGACAGTGAAGCTGTGGTTGACCGACATGCTCAAGGGTCAGGCTCTGACGGTTGCTCTTGGAACGCCTTTGTTGAGCGCTTTCTTGAAAATCATTCAGGTCACTGGCACGCGATTCTTCTACTACCTATGGCTCTTTGGAATCGTTGTTCAGTTATTCGCTATCACCATCTACCCAGTCTTCATCTTGCCACTGTTCAACAAATTGTCCCCACTCGAACCCGGAGAACTCAAGACTGGTGTCGAGGCCTTGGCAGATAGACTGAATTTCCCTCTAAAGTCCTTGTATGTCATTGATGGAAGCAAGAGAAGTGCTCATAGCAACGCCTATTTTTTCGGCCTCCCATGGAAGAAGCACATTGTTATCTACGATACATTGATCGAGAAGAGTGAACCTCAGGAAGTAGTGGCTGTCCTTGGTCATGAACTCGGTCATTGGAGTCTCTCACATACTACGAAGCTGTTCGCTATTGCTCAAGTGAGTCTGCCACCCCTATGAATCCTCTCAGCATGACTGACCCAATTTCAAGTTCCACATGTTCTACATTTTTGCCCTGTTCAGCATCTTCATCGACAATCATTCCCTCTACTCCTCTTTCGGCTTCCACCATCAACATCCGATTATCATTGGCTTCATTCTCTTCTCCGATGCACTTGCACCTATGGACGCCGTTGTCAAACTGTTGATGAACGTCCTTTCTCGAAAATTCGAATTCGAAGCCGATGCATTTGCGACCGATCTTGGATACAAGAAGGAACTGGCTAAGAGTTTGATCAAGCTTCAGGTACAAAATCTCAGCACCATGGATGCGGACTGGATGTATGCGAGCTATCATTATAGCCACCCAATCCTGGCTGAGAGGCTGGCTGCGCTTGGCTGGAAGACTTCCAAGCCTGTTCCTGACGGCAAAGTGGTTGAACTTGATGAGAAATCGGTCGACGCCAAGGTCCTCAAGGCAGCTGACAGAGAACTTTAGATGGTAATAATGATCATATCGAATTGCACGGTTGGCAAATATGTGTTCGCTGTTCATCCGGTTTGCTGTTGTGCTTGAGCCAGCAGGACTTTAACCAAAGAGCATGGCTCTTGTTGCAAATCGGACAATAGCATCATTGGGGGTATCTTTCTGTCTTCTGCGACAAGATCCACGTAAAACGATCTAGATGGCATCATGAAGGTAGACTGGTGAAATCACAATCATGACTCTCATGTTGACCCCCTCCTCTTCTTTAACCGTTGGGCTTTCTCTTGCTTCTGTCTCAGCTTCTTCATCTTCCTCCTCTCATCCTTGTCAATACTCTTCCTCGGATCGACTTTTTCACCCGTGCCCTCGATCTCTACATTGACTAGTTCCTCCTCTTCAGCCTCGTCATGTGGCTGATCCAAGTCAGCACCAGGGTGCCGATCTTCATTCATCAGGTCCAACCCATCATCCTCTTGTGCAAGGTCATAGTCATCCTTCCCCTGCCAACCATTTGTCTCTCCCACTACCGCTTCAACTGCTGCATCCTCACCTTCATAGTCCGCAGAGTCGACATCGTAGATTTTCCGTTTTGCAGACCGAGGACTCACTGCGCCATCGGTCCCAAACTCCGTTCGTCCTGCCCGCTCCCACTGTCCTGTCTGTGTGTCTTCTTCAGCCGCCTCTCCTTCTCCATCACCGCCACCGAACATGCCCAATCCACCACCCACCTTCTTACCCTCCATGCCCAGTAGGATCGTCTTCAGGTGATGGAGCGTCAGATTAGGATTTGAGCCGGTCGACACCGCTTGCGGACCATTTTCTGTCAGTGTCGAATCAGGCCGGTAGCCGGGGCGCAGGTCTGATTGTGTGATGAATTCGCTGAGGAAAGTATGTGCCTCAAGGTGCGTTAACCGGTTGGAGCTGTGTACTACTGAGGGTGGGAGTGGGTTATAAGAGGAAGACATTGTGAATTGGTGTACGGTGGAGGTAGAGCGGCTGTATTGAGCCGGAAAGTAAAATGCGCCAGTAGGCGTGAGAGGGTAAGGTAGGTGTCGACCTCGTGAATTATGTTGCAGGTATATCTCTACCTCCAAGGCTCCCCAGGTTGAATGGAATGCTGCAGTGTCGACGTGGTGAGCAATCGACGGCAGAACCGTAAGTGAAGTGGTATAGAGAAAAAAGCTGTGATCGTTGCGGAGAGTAAAAGATTGGAGAAGAAGATTAGATTAGATCTACAGGCGCTAGAAATCTGCTAGCCAGCCTTGTCGGTATCCACTTTGGCGAGGCTGGCTCTGATGAAAGAAGGCCCACTTTCGAGTTGGAGAATTGTGGGCCGAGGTTCGCATATTCGAATCTACCTATCCGGTTCACCATGCCCCATATGTCTACTAATCAATGGAGAACAATCTGCCCTGGTACATATTCTTGCTTTCCCCTCGCATCATCACACGTCTGATCATCTCGAAGCACATCTATCCTTGCGTATAACAACATCGTCACTGAGAGCTGAAGGCAGAGACTATAAGGTGGGACGGTAATTGGAGGAAGGCTATTTACCGACCGAAGACCGGAGAAGCTTACGAAGGACCATCTTGGATTGATCTGTACTGTCAAGGGCGTGGGCGAACCTCAGCAAGGGACAAACTAGCTGCTGAGACAATAATCAACTACCTTTTAGCCTTCTACTTCGTCAACATGCCTTTGGCCACTATCCATCTCGTCTCCCTCAACTCATCAGTCAGCATTCTCGGATTCCTGCAGACCCTACGATCCACAAACCTCCAACCACTCGTGATCTCCAAAGTTATCCGCTGGATCATTAGACCGGAGAAGATCGATGCCACGCTTCTCCTACATCCATCCAAACCATGGGATCTGTTGGTGATCGTCCACGGAGACGACGCTCAGCTTCCCGAGTCGCTCCAGTCCAAAGTCCACGAGCACTGGAGCGCAACCGCTGGAGTTCCCTCGCGTCTTACCAAAGATTTCGCTACCACAAACGCTGGTCTTCTGCACCCAGCCACAGTCCCTGCTCTTACTGGGTCATTGTCCAAGCCGCATCTCAACCCATCGACTTCTCAAACCCTCGAACTTTCACCAGATCTGCAAACCTGGATCAATAGTTTCGGCAAGACACGTCCGGGCTCAAACGCCGTATCAATGCTCAACCTCCTAGCTTTCAAGCCAGGCATGAAGCCATCGTACCTGAAATATGGCGCGGCGTTTGCCCAGACCATCGGCATCAAGCGCGGCGGCGTCGCGAAACTCGTTGGGAATATCACCGCGCAGAGACCTGAGAGCGAGACAGGTAATGCTGGTCGCTGGGACGAGTTCGCGCTAGCTCACTACCCTAGCATTGACCATTTCGCGGACATGTTGGCCAGCGATGATTATCAAGAAGTCAACTTGAAGTTTAGGGTGCCTGCGTTGCTTGACACCTTGATTCTGTGTACAAGTGAGATTCTTGTCGAGGACTTAGTGGCCGACGGGGCGAGGGAGAATAAATTGTAGATCCCTGGTGGGTGACGTAGGATATTCGAGGGGAATAAGCAGCTTGTTCAGACCACGATCTACAACACCCTTATCATGTACCTGGAATCTTGAGCTTTGATTTCTAGTATATGGGGGATATCATAAGTCAGATCAAAACAGCATTTTTTTTTTACCAAGGTGTGGGGGTTCCAACCAACTCTAGATGTACGTCATAGCCAGAGGAGAATCATGTCTCAGGAATTAGCCTACGACCATATCAAGAAGGGAATTTTATGGAGTGAACATGCACAGGCTGGTCACTTTCTGTTATACAGGCTTGCATTCTATTGGCTGGTTATATATATGCTGATACTATATATTATAACTTGAGATAGAACTTATGATACGCCTACGGATCGTAGTATAGCTAGTCCTAGCTCACATGTTTTGTACTCACAATTTCATGATTAGTTCATACTTTGTGTGTATTTTGCGGATATCCTGGCGACTCACCTATGTGATGTGACTTATCTTGGCTAAAATTCGCGAGCCATCACCAGAACTTCTCTGCGTCTATAGTCCCGATGACTTCATCTGCAGCCTTGGCTTCGGTCTCACCCGGGACGTTCCAGGTATCAGGCGCATTACGGAGGCGAAGGGGTCGTCTAGGAGTTTGACGATGACATTCTAGAACCGGGGACTTGGTTCGGCCTGAACATCGTCCTCATCTTGCTGATCCCAGGGTTTCTCAATAACATCGCTAGCTTCCCAGCCCTCGGAGTCTCGGGGTGGCGCTCCATTACACCATGAGTAGCAACTGCGCTGTTCCCGATAAACGTCATAGTCAGCTGATCGGTATTCCTGAACACGGGCATACCAATACTTACGTCGCTCGAGGGTAGATCCATCAAGTCGAACAGTTCTCGAAGCGTCCGCTTCTTCTTCGACCATATATCGCGATACTTAGCCTTTTCGTAGATCACTTTCTGAATTTCCGGTGGCTCGCCTTTGTGACCAATGTTTGGAAGCTCCACGTAAGTATCGAAGGATTCTCGCAAGGTTGGAGTCTCGACATGAAACTCGTTGGCCTTCTTCTCCGCAGCTCGAACGAGGCTCGTCACGAAGAACACCCATTCCTTGATCTCAGATGGGTCCATGGTGCCGTGGTGCTGTCTGAACTCCACAGTCTTGATGGGTTTTGAATCCAGTTCTTGCGCAATGAGATTGGAGAAGTTCACGAATTTCTGTCGCCAGTAGACCGCATTCGGATTCCTCGCATTGGTCATCAGCTCCGAGAGATCGTCATGTGTCTTGACTTCCCCAAAGATCTGATTGAATGCTGCGTTTCCATCGAAGACGGAAGTTTTGCTGCAGGTGTGATGACGGGCATAGTTGTCAACATCCTGTGTACGATCCCGAAACACGTATCTATTTGAAAGTGCGTGGTCCGCAGACTTGGTGAGGGAATAGCCACGACGCTCGGGATGATGTAAGAGTGTGATAAGATCTTCGTACGCCACCACAATCCACGCGAGATGCTGCAGAACGGGCAAGGGATATCGGTCGCTGTATTGTCATGGGTGGAGAGCGGAAGTCCAATGTGGACATGCAAGCTCGACATTTCCGGTAGACCGATGTATACATATGGAGCTGATGGGGGACTTCTGATAGCCTTGAGAACCTTATCGATCTCGCTAAAAGACTGACATTTAAGTGCCGCGACACGAGTATCAGGAGCTTTCAAAATAGGAGAGATTAGCTCTTGACCATTAAAATCCCAACCTTGCAGACTCTCAATCTTACCATCTGTCCAAGAGCTGATATCTTCATCATCGATTGGACGCTGGACACAGAGCTCGCTAGTGAGGTTCCATCGATTCACTATAGTCTTGGATGATTTCGCATGCAGCCTCATTATAACAGGCACACCGTGGCGGCGAAAAATCATGGCTGATTGGCAGAGATCGCGGTGTTCCTCGAGGCCTGGATCGAAATCCGCCCCAAAGGTATCCAAATCATCTTGTGCGTCGCTGGAAAAGAACTCGGGAAGCAAGTAGCGCCACTCTGAGTCTTTAGATTCATCGAGCTCACGCATTGCGAAGAGGAATTCAAGCTCAAAGCCGAATTGCAAATCGAGGCGAGACTCTTTCGTACGCGATTCCTTCGCTGTCGCCAACTGCATGTCGGTAATTTTGGACATGGTACCACAGGAGGGTTGTGAGATGTTTGCTTTATTGTGTGAGAGAGAGAGCGATAAGCAGAGAGTGAGAAGATGGAGGAGCTTTGGAAAAAGTTACATGCTTGATGAGCATGACATTGTTATATAGAAAGTCGCACTAGGTGCTCGAGAAACTCCCAACAAAGAGCGGCTTTCGACATAGAAATAAAGGTTGACTGCGACACCGAGAACAAAAAAGCTTTGAAAGATAGCGTTCTCGAACAATAGCGCAACTTACTCGTCCTTGTCCCGTACCCGATGCACCTCCAAATGACGATTTTGACTCGTGCATCGCTTGTGTCGCGCCCACAAAGAGGTTCGAGTTGCGCATCAGCAGTAATATCACTCTGCGACCACATCTTGACAAAGCTTGGGAAACCGTGGGCGTCGTGCATGAACAAGAGGCTGGATAGCAGGAGCCATGTTGGGACTCAACTTGATTCACAATGACATTGTCGAAATAAAGAGACCTTGAGATTAAATCGATTGCATTGTTCCACGTCCACCATCCATAGTGATGATCACAATCTATCGTGGTCTCACATCAGTCCGGTCGACGGCAAGGTCATTTCAATCACTCTTCTCGGTTCCTGCCGTATCTCAATGCCTCATAACGGTCAAATCCACTCTTCTGGTTTGCTGCCCTGACTCATGAAGGCGTCAAATAAGAGCCGTTGATCGAATCCCCAAACACTTCCGAAGATCAGGATGCGAGCTGGAAGCACCAGCCCTGACGAGGATATATCTGCCAAAAGCTGAAGATCCCTGCGCATTTGCGGTTCAAGCTCCTCCCACAGTTCGGAGAGATTGAGAGGCTCAGGTTGTAGCCTCAACTTGTATTCAACAGTGTTCAGAGATAGCTCCAAATCGATAGCTATGAACATACCAGGCTCTACATCTTTGTAGATATGATCCATCTTCACAGTCGAAGGTTGAAGGACGTGCTGCAGACTCAGTTCGAGACGGTTAACGTATTCTCTCAAAGCTGGAGATCTGCACCGTTGTTTCCTGCGACTCCGCAAATCCCTGATGCATACAATATCTGTTAGTTGTGGAGGGTTCTGTGGTAGTCCACGTGGAAGCCGTGGTGCAATGCGCAACCAGGTTGCCAGGTATGACAACCTGTCTCTTCCTGGCATCATATCGGTGTACGTTGTTACATTCCATTTTAGCTCGAAGAAGCTGTCGGGACCCAGCAGCGGGAGCTTCAGGTCTTGATAACCTTCAACTGCACGCTGCAGCGCATGCCAACTCGTATCTTTCATAAAGACTATGGTAATATATTAACATCGGAACACTGTTTCGGAGGTTTTAATCTGCGGGAGAACTTACGAATTCGCCCATCTTCAACTGTCTCAACTTTGTCTGTATCTTGTCCAGGACAAATCATGAGAAATGAGACATTAGTTTTCAAGCTTTCGAAATTAGTCTTGTCCAACAGTATTTGGGATTTGGAGTAATGAGTGACATACTTTTCGTCCGTCATGTCTGGTCCCGCCAGGCCAGTGTATGCTCTTGGGGTATGATAATCATTCCTCCATACGGCACCAGCGTTTGCATCTTCTGATATGTACGACTCAAATCCTAGTGGGGTCCCTGCCCTGTAGCTTCGAAACTTGCTGCGGAAGAGGCTCCACGTCTCGATATCATCAGCAACCTCCAGAAGAAGACGCTTGTGATACTCAGTCACACTGAGACCCAGTACACGCTCTAGTTTGAGGCGGGACATCATGCATGGCATCAAATCCGTCATTGTGATAGCATCCGAGCGGTCTCTGTCGTTCCATATCGGCTTCGGGAACCATAGCACGGACTGCCCAATATGGGCGACCACACGGCTAACCCCGAATTTCCGAGCTGCAACAGCTTCTGCCTTTGTGAGGGCGAGGACATAGTCGTAGCGCGGGGAGGTTTTCGATGAGGTGTGAAATCGAAGTGACCCGCGGACGAGTGGATAAGCATACCCAGATTGGACATATCTTGCCACAGATGGCTCTCGAGTCGCAGTATCTCATGCCCCATTGTAATTTCAACCACACTTCCGTAAAAATTTATGTCACACATCTCGCCGACTTGCACGTGTACACCTCTGCACGCAAGTAGATGCACCCATCGAATCCAAGATATCGGCGCTGGTGGGTACGCTGCGGGTGTGTCGCTGGGCCTTTGGCGAATAGTGAAGACAATCTCGTTCTGATTGACGTTCTCCAGACCCTCTGTAATGTATGACCAACATGGAGAGTTGATGGTACGTACTTTATGAGATATGATACGAATGGAAAAAGTATGCCCTTCTTGGACTTCTTGCAGAATTGTTGACCACGAAAGCGGATCCACGGATGCAGTAGGCTTCAGATTTGTCGAAGGCGAACGTTGCGAAGGCAGAGATATTTTCGCTTTATCAGTTTGATCCCCAGCGCTGACCTCGCAGACGGATCTTGTGGTTGGTTATCCTTACGAATATTCCGTTGATCGGTAGACTGCGGAGCTGCTGATGGCACGGTGACTGGATGTTGATTTCCGGACCTGACACTTGGATATTGACTTCGTCCTTGCCTGCTATTAATGGCGGGAGACTTGATTGTTGGAGCGCTGTGAGTTTCTCGCGCCGATCTTTGCGATCCTTGAGGCTCATCTACCACAGGTTTACTTGAACCACACCCCATAGTGAGAAGTTGTAGTACCCAGAACTAAGGCTCGATCGTGGAATGATAAACGTATTCGCATACTTAGAGGAACTGCGTCAGTGCTTGTTAAGGCGAGAAATTTCCGCTATCAAAATGGGTTCGACGGCGGCGGTGCTAGGAAACGGCAATTCCATGTTATACCCTCCTGCCTGGTTCTTATCATCGTATTCCAGTGGCCTGGGTGCCATAGCATGTTGCTCAACCCCCTGTATCTATCTTCAAATCAAAACTGTGTCCATCGTGATAGGCGGCAAATATGACTAGCTTCCTCAGCTGAGGTCGATACGGAGACTAGCCTGTACAGTGGGAGGGAAAGCCTTTAAGAATCCTGACCTAGCCTGGGGAAACCTGGTAGCGAAATCTCGGCCCACGTTAATCAAAACCTTGTTAACCGTAAATACGAGATCTAGTCCTTGGTTTTTGGCTTTCTTCGAGTCAAGCATTTTCGCTAAGCATTGGCCTATTGAACCAGAAGAACATTATTTTGATGTACAGATTAATATCAACTTGAATAGAAAATCTCGGGCTTGTTTGAGGGACTTAGTGATCAACAAATGTACGCGCTCGTTCCTAAGAACAGAAGGGAGACTGGGATCTGTCTTTCACTTCTTTCGCTCCATGTGTGGGGTTTACATTCACGAGGTTTGGGCAACGGAAGGCTGGGAGCTCATCGTTCGAGCGGTGTCAGCTGCATCTTATCCATGCCCAAATGATCATGAGGGTTCGTATTCAACAGGCAGTCTCGAAAGCTTTTTCCGGTTCACAGGCAAATCATGTTGCAGTTGTTTAATCTAACTTTCTTCACCACAAGAACAATGCAACGGATTTTCCGAAGCCGCGTTCAGCAGTCTGCCAATGTCCAAGCCCAAGAGTGAACGGTTGACCTGCGGGACCAGAGAAACGTTTATAATGCTGTGGAAACAAGATTCGCGAAGTTTTTCGCGTCAAGACTTGTGTTCAGGCCAGTATTGACGATCTCGACTGCAAAGCCGTTCGGGATTACAGTATTCGATCTTGATTCCTCGTCACAATCCTATCGACCTTGAGATGGCCCAATTTGTGGATGTCAATGGAAGACTGATTGACATCAACTTCCAACCTCTTCCAGACGGGCAGGAAGTCCCAAGCTCAATCTTCTATGTGCCGCCGGTAAGACAAAGTAATGATGGCCCTATCAACACCATTGAAGAGCTTGTCGCAGCTTTCAAAGAGCATCAATACCAGAAATCTAAACCATCGAACATAATCATGAATCTCATTCCTATCAGAGATGGATACGAAGATGCGCGCGTTGCTGTTCCGCCGAGAAGTCTGCAGACTGTCGACGGCTACAAATACAATACCACTTGTTCGTTCTGTTGGACTGTGATCTCCGACAAAAAAGAGTTCGAAAAATTCACGTTGAATGCACTTCAGAAAGCCGCTAGAAACGGCTGTTCTACGTGCGACATTATCCACAAATCAATAACAGGAATAGTGCAGCTGGTATTTGAGCGCTTTGACGGAAACAGGGTGCTGGTCGCCCAACGCAAAAACCTCCCGTCCAGGCTACTCTCGGCAACCAAATCCGTCGAAGTATGTTTCGAAGAATATGGGAATCAGACGTTCAACGTTGAATTCAGTAAGTTTGTCCACAATCTTGAATGCGAATATCTGTTTACAAGCGTCAACAGCGACAGAACCGAATCGGACTGGTCAAGTCGGATGTAGGATCATGGATACCTCATCAGACCCCGCGATCAGACTCATCAAGTCCTGGCTATCCGAGTGTGTTAGTAAGCATTCCTCTTGCTCAACTCCCAAAGAGTCCGTCCTTCCGCGCCGAGTAGTTGAGGTGGGGGACGGCTGGGCAAGACTGGTTGAATCTAAGGGGGAGAAAGCCCCTTACCTGACTTTGAGCCACTGCTGGGGTGGAGAGACTGTGACCGAGGCCAAAAGCTACAATCTGGAGTCAATGAAAAAGAACATACCATGGGAGACTCTCACCAAAACATTCCAGGATGCCGTCATGATCACATGGAGACTGGGCTTCAAATATTTGTGGATAGACGGGTTGTGTATCCTGCAAGACTCTCAGGAGGATTGGGAGTATCATGTCGCTAATATGGCAGGGATATTCTCTAACTCCCAGCTGACGTTGGCAGCAACACGTGCTGCCAATGGGATGAAAGGTTGCTATTCAAACCGATTCCAGGAACCGTTGATTCTAGACCTGTCTGGGGACCGAGAAGTCTACAATCCAAATCTGTGGCAGCCACGCTCTTTCAAAGGTGTGGACCGTGATGGGATCAGTAAAACCTTCAATGTGATGCTTCGGCCAACTCATGGTCTCCACCGTCGCCAGCGGCCAAGAGAACCATTGCTTAAACGAGCATGGGTGCTTCAAGAACAGATTTTGAGTCCACGAATCGTTCATTTCGCGACTTCCGAGCTCGTCTTCGAATGCAGAACACATGTGGCATGCGAATGTAGTGGATGGACCCCACGGACCGAGAGCTGGCAATGGGAGACGCGCTGGCGCAAAGCTCATGCGGCACTACTTGTCCAAGGAGCAGGCGCGCACCATACAGCGTTCACTGCTGAGCAACAGAGATGTCGGGACTTTGAAGCCTACAAGACACTGATTGAAACATATACTGAACTCGATATCACCAGTGATCTTGATCGACTTCCAGCGCTGGCAGGAATCATGTATGGCAGACAGGGCTCATACCTTGCCGGGATATGGCGAAACACGCTCCTAGAAAGCTTGCATTGGTACCCTGCCGCAAAGAGCAGATCCGGCCGCTTAGCACAGCGGCCAACAAGGTATTGCGGTCCCACATGGTCCTGGGTTTCAATGGCGGCACCAATTCGATTCTGTGGGTCAGACTCGCTCGATGTTACTTTCAATGCCGAACTCAGATCCACGATTGTCGATGCATCTTGCCAGCTTGCGGGCCGTGACCCCCTCGGCCGAGTGTCTAGTGGATACATCTCTCTAACCGGCCCGAGTGTGACAGCCACAGTGACTGAGATAGGCTCTATGGAGCGAGAATCCATGATAACGACAGAGAACTTGCTACGCACAGCACGAGAGACTAACCCTACGGCAGTCGACCGCCGGGTGCTCGAGCGAAGGGATGAGAGCAGAGACTGCACATACGTAACGTTGAAACACGACGACAAGGACATTGGTGATTGCCGTGGCTACATGGATGTGCCGCTTGTGGATGGGAGACTTGAGATAGATATTGGTGAGAGGGTTCTGTGCCTTATGGTCTCCGAGCTGTTGGTATTAGTACTGAGACGAGTGCGTGGTAACGGCGGCAAATTCAACATGTCGCCGTCAACTCAAATGTACAGGAGAGTTGGCATGATGGCACGATGGGGCGATCTTTCTGCGTGGAAATTCTACGAGAGTCAGACGCCAGTGGTGATTTTTTGATTTCCTCACTACTTATCAATACATTCCCTCCCCTTTCATCAATTAATGCTAACACCATTACATCACAAAATACTAGATATTGGGTTTCAAAGTCTATCCCTTGACCTGATCCACGCAAGCGGCTCATGTGCCAACATTTTGTTACATTATAAGCAATCCCTCGCCATGCTGAAATGTCAAGCCGGTGCCTCCAATTGGCATTCACCTACTCATTCAAATTTTCAACCATTGCTATTCATATTTCATTTTGACAAATGACCTCACAGCACACATACACTGTTAGTTCTATCCATCGGAGCGATGAAGAGTTTGACACGAAATGAGCTCGACTCCCGTTTCAGCCAGTTCTCGTGATGACTCGCTGCACTTCTCCTTTATGGTGGCCGTATCGTGAGTTCCGGAAGACCTCTGGGTTTTCTGAAACATGTTGAGCGAGACCAGTGGTAACTCGGACAGGTCTGGAGTACTTATCTTTTTTGACCCACTCGGTGTTCGTATACACATGAGCAGGATCCCAGGTGCCGTCTTCTCTCATGAAATCCACTGTATAGTGCCAGTCGCAAGCAACAACCTCTCTTGGAGCGTCTGGCCCACGCTGCGCTGTGGTATAGATGCGAGTTGTATTGTGAATATTGGATCTCACCGCAACAGTCTTAGAGCCTCTCTTAAGGGCCTCCGACGTCGCAGTCGTCTCGATGACTTCCTGTTCTTTCGGGTCAGGTTTGCAATACCACTCCAATCGCACTTCTCTGTTGTTTGTCACAAAACAGAGCTTATCTTGGCTTTGGCCCTGACCACGAGCATCATTACCATATGGTGTGTCTCGACCATGGTTGTTCTCAGCCCGAGCTTGTCGGCCAGTCGTTCTGGCAAAGGCGATTTCCCTGGGTGTTGTCCGGCCATAGTGAGTAGTTCTTTGAGGATTGCTACCATAGTTCTGTGGACGACTGTCATATGGCGATTCTCTATCAGCATGTCCTGCAGGTCCATGGCTTGAAATCAAGTTGTTTTTGGCGTACAAATGACCACTTCCAAGGGGTCGATCTTCCTGTGTATCATTGCGTCGCCGTGTGTCTCCTCTGAGCTGAGCAGGTCTGTAGTTGTCACCCCTATAGGCAGGCATTTTCAATGCAATCTTACCACGAGGAAATTGAGATCGATATCGATATGGGCAGGTCAAGGGCTGGATAGCACGAAAGGTCCGTGTATTAGTCCAGATGGTGAGCGAGGTGAGCTCTCTGTTTGAAGAGCGTGATAATTGGAAACGTCCATAATGTAAACCGAAGATTGCAAGGCAAAGTTTGGGCTTGCTACTGAACCTACCATTCTTAGACTGTCTTTGTAGCGTTCATTGTTATGTGATAAAGTGAGAACATTGAGATAGTTGTATAATGAAATGTACGCCGGCGTGCATTCCAGGCAAGTTGATCACAATGGCATTGATTGTTTCCACACAATGACTCAAACAGGCCAAACATACGTGATCTGCAATTGTGCCAGATCGGTTGCAAACGGGTTTGCTCTTTGTCCTACTTTGAAAGAGATACGAGTCATTCGTGTGAATAAAAGAGCTGGTCCGTCATTTGTTCATCAGGGTTTCGTCCGTCAACGTTGCGACTCACCAGCTTAACCTTTCCATAAATCAGGACATTTATCGACATTTCTCATCATCCACATTTTTCCATCTCCAGCAAAATGGACAGCGAGAGGGAATTTCAAAACGTGCAAGACGAAACATACAATCCGACTGACCTCGCGGAAACCGAAGGCTTTCAGTCGTCTCCATTTCGATACGCACCGGCTCCAGATGGCTGTGAAGATCTTGAAAAGTATTGTGCCGGTGGTTACCTTCCCGTCCTCATTGGCGACACCTTCGAGAACGATCGATACCGTGTCGTCCACAAACTAGGATCAGGTGGGACCGCCACAGTTTGGCTGGCTCGTGATGCACAGAGCCAACAACTCGTTGCCATGAAGTTTCTGACAGCAGAAAGCTCTACACGAACTCGTGAGCTGCGAATGCACCAGCTACTACAGGCCAGTAGGTTGAAAGCTGTGTTGGAGGAGCGTGTTGCAACTCTCCTCGATCACTTCTGGGTCAGCGGACCATGTCAGAGCCACCTTTGCCTAATTTTCGAAGTTCTGGGACCATGTCTTGCCTCGCTGAACAAGTACAAAGAGGAGCGCAAGATCACACCGGAGAAGCAACGTGTGCTCGCCTCACAAATCATTGAAGGCATCCTCCACCTACACAAAGCCGGTGTTATCTTAGCCGATGTATCAGCTTACAACATGCTCTTCGCCATTGAGGGAATCCACTCCTGGACCGATGATCAGCTTTACCGTATGTTTGGACAACCGGAAGAAATGCCGGTCTATTGGGACCGACAGAATCGTGACGAAGAATGGAAGCAGGTGGGAAAGAATGATGCATATGCCCCCGAATATGTGTATCGACCCATTAATTTCCTGCAAACGGCGCCTCATTTGTTGCAGCCGCAGCTGAAGTTCATTGATCTTGGAGAAGCTTTCGAGATTGCTTCACCACCACAAGCACATGAAATCGGTCTTAACGTTGCATACTCGGCACCTGAACTCGCCTTCGATGCTGAGCCAACAGCCAATATCGATATCTGGGGCCTGGCATGTTGTCTCTTCGAACTTCGTTCCGGTGACAAGCTCTTCGATGTGGAATTGGGTGGAGCCGCAGGCGTGTTCGATCAAATGGTTGATGCACTGGGGCCAGCTCCTGAAGAATGGTTGCATGCCATGTATCCAGAGCTCGAGAACGATGAGGTCAGAATTCTAAGTGAGGAAGAAGCGCAGCAAAGAGGTATAAACATCCAACCTGGTATAACCTTGAAGCAACGACTTGCCGACATCGGTAGGCTGAAGGCCTGGCATTTTATGAACATGGAGCAGCGGCTCAAGAGATTCTACGAGTTCTTCGGAGACGATGCTGATCCAGAAGAGGTTGGGGTTCAGCTCGACGTTTTTGCTCGTCCACCGGCCCGGTTGTCGCCATCAGAAAAACGCCAGTTCCATGATCTATTGACCAGAATGCTGAATTACAAACCTGAAGAGAGACTGAGCATCCAAGAAGTCTTGTTTCATCCGTGGGTCAAGCGCGAGGTCAAGGCTAAGAAGTCCAGAGCTTGGCTGCAGAGGTACGATCCTGGTCGTGATTTCTCTGAGCGGTGGAGGATCTTCACAGTCCCCAACGAGACGGGATAGGGTACTAGGGCTGTTGATAGTCATCGTAAACCACAGGTAAGCAGACTTAGCCTCGTGGATTAGTCTCGAATGAATAATGCACAAACGAACGATAGTCTTCATATTTCCGTTCTCTTCGAAACACTACACACGCTACAAATCAGCTAGTATACACTGATCAAGGTACATGTTACGAGCGCTTACCTCTGGGACGGGCGGCAAGTGTACTTACAGCCCAGTCGCTTTTCCCCACGCTATAATGGTCTCGGAAACGGGTCCCTTCTCCAGCCTCTGCTTCTAAAAGCCATAGTCACATCGAAATCAACTTCGGGGGGCTCGAAGCCCTCTACTGAGACTGGAGCCATCGTTCCTGACTAAGATGTGGAGAGATGGTATTGTTCAATTCTTCCGTCATTCGACTTACTTCATGCATTGGCAACCACACCCTTTGCCACCAATCGATCAAGTAAGCCAGCTTTCAATCTGAGTTCCTTTTCGACCTGCTGTGAGCTTCGGCCTGCCTGATCTCTTAAAGTGAGGGCTTCCTTGATGTCACTTGCACTTAGCAATGTCCGTCCTGCGAACGTGCCTCTCCCGCGATTCTCCTCTTCAATTTCCCATTGCTTGTTGAACTTCTGGCGTGCCTGAACAAGCTGTGTCGCCGGGTTATGAGCTCCTGAGGGGAATATATTCTGACCAGAATTCATCGGCTGACTTGAGGTAGGAAAAGCATCCTCGTTGGGTCTTGTTTCTGAGACCGGTCTGGCAACCCCGATTTTGCGCAGAGCCGAGCCAAACTGCGGGTCTCTGCCGTCGAGATCTATGTGTAATTCTCTCTGGTCTGTTGGAGGTTCAGCGGCTGGGTTAGGGTGCACTTGTGCAGGAGCTATTGGTTTTGTAGACTGGAGTGGTGCGTTGGTTCTTGATGGAGCATGGCCTGTAGAGGTTGCATTGTTGAGGATAGAGGATGTGGATGGATATTGTCTTCGACCTGCTGCACCTGCGGCCTTTCCGGCCACTTTTGAAGCTGAGGAGCCCATTGTGTTTGACAGAATGATGGAAGATGAACAGAGAGATCTACATGGCCGTATGATGGTAGACAGGAACTGAATTGAGACAACTCTGGCAAGGCTCTGGAGAATTCTTAGTCCTGATGCAATTGATTTAGTGGCGGCAAGACTGCTTGATCGAGCTCTAGCAGGCAGATAAAGTGGGCCTGCCGACCGATATAGCCTAGCGCTCTCACTTGCTGTCTCAAGATGACGCTAAAACCGCCAAACGTGCTAGAACGTGCTTTGTACCAAGCGTCAAACAAGGGCAAGGACGGTTTCAATGCAGAAATGTAAAGGCAGACAGACATTCTACCCCTCCACCAGGTGCAACATCTTCACTCTAAGAACTCAGACATTGCGCTGGCTGTGAAACTTCCTGTCTAAACTTCTATATCGAACCTCACCCACCTCTGAGTTCTACGCACCCTATTCTCAATCCATCAAACATGTCTGTAGACCGCAAGAACAAGCCCGCACCCATCCCCTCCTCCCCCTCCCTTGCTCAGCCCATTGTCGATCTAAGTGACAACATCCTCACCGCTCGTCTTCCAAGTGGTGATGCGGTGACAGTCTATCTCTATGGAGCCACGGTGACCTCCTGGAAAACCTCAAATGGCCAGGAACAACTCTTCCTCTCCGATGCCGCTGTCCTAGACGGGTCAAAGCCAATTCGAGGTGGCATCCCTTTGGTCTTTCCTGTTTTTGGACCTCCTCCCAAATCCCACGCTACAGGACAGTTGGCTCAACATGGCTTTGCACGAAGCAGCTATTGGGAATTCTTGGGAAAGAGCAGCAGCGAGAGCCTGGGTCGCAAGGCCGACGATAGTGTTAAGTTGGATTTTGGCTTGAGCAGCGAATTCCTCGAAGAGAGCGTTAAGTCAAAGTGGCCGTATGCCTTTGGCTTGGTCTATAGTGTCACATTGAGTAGGGGCAAGTTGGAGACTCAACTGCATGTGCAGAACAAAGGCGAACAACCATTCGAATTCCAAGCTTTGTTCCATACTTACTTGGCGGTCAAGGTAAGGACAAACATTTGATTCTCGATACTCTGTCATCATGAAGTCGTGCAACTAACAAACACTATTACCTCTTATAGAACATTCACAAAACAACGGTGTCCGGCCTCGAATCCGCCACCTACGTTGACAAGGTCCGAGCTGCGAAGACATTCACCGAAGAATCCTCTTCTCTAGGCTTTACCGGCGAGACCGATCGTGTCTACACCCCTCCCTTGGGCAAGGACAAGTCTCATGTGCCAATTGTGGTGAAGGAAGATGGAAAGGACAGTTTCGTGGTGAACCGTGATGCACTCCCTGATGTGACTGTATGGAATGGATGGGAGGACAAGATAAATGCAATGGGTGACTTCCAGCCTAAAGATGGATGGAACAGATATCTGTGCATAGAGCCTGGGACAGTCAGCTCGTGGACCAAACTTGAAGCAGGAGATGCATGGGAAGGCGGTGTCACCTGGGAGAGCAAGTTGTGAACAAGCCACCACCCTTTTTCGGCATGATATTGGAAGGATTACTTATGAAACGGGAATCAACGAAGCAATGTATCTGGGCCTGGTGGCCGGTTAGGGGCTGAGAGATTTTTTTCATCTACATCTGCAAGCGGTCTCATCGGTATAGATAGACTAGTCATCACGACCTAAAAAATTCCAGAACCTTTGCGTTGAAATCAGGCTTAAATGGGCTGAGATGAGAGTTTTGGGTCATTCCTATAAAGCCTTTATTCATGCATCGTTACAGCATTCCGATATGTGCAAATAAACATCTCGTACAGATGTGGAAACCACTCCCAAAAGGCTCGACAAGCAAGTGCGTTGAAAAAACGAAGCCATGCTCACTCCTCCAAAAGCCTCCTCGTTCGTCCATCTTGCGTCTTTTCCTGTACACCAATCGCCGGTTGAACATCTCCCTTAGGTCTCTCACCGTCGACCTTGGATTGTAAACCACTGCTCTCATCCACCGCCGTCTGCTCCATTACCTCTCTCACAGCTGGGGCGATAGGCACAGTAGCAGGTACTGCCACGGTGACTGCCTCGTCGCCCCTCCGACCCACACCAAGCCCGATGTTTCCTCTCCTGCGCTCTGCCTCATACCCTCTCTGCTCCTGGATTTTCTTGGCCAAAAACCACGTACTGACCACAACAACAGGCAACGCGAGCATCAGGCGTAAATACCGGTTTTTCAAGCTTCTATACTTCGGATCGTGCTTTAATTGCGCCGCACTCATCTCCGTTGCGCGGAGCGGGCGTTTGCCGCCCGTATTGCCCGGCGTGTGCTGGTAGTATGTGTCTGGGTTTGCATGGGGCTGTGAGGGCGGGGCGGACGATGAAGCAGGTGGAGCGGTAGAGCGAGTGGTAGTTGCGGGTGGTGGAGGGCGGAGAGGCGCGCGTTGAGATTGGATTTGTGATTGAGAGGCGTTGCGCGCTTTCAGCGCGGTCGTCGTGCTGTAGGGAAGGGTGTATTTGGGTCGTGTGTGGAAATCAATGGGTGGTTGGTAGAACGGCATGCTTGATGGTGGCGGTTTGAATGCGTATTTGGGCGGTTGCTTGGAGTATTGTTGCTGTTCCTCGATTGGTGGTGTTGATGCTTTGGACGATGTGTCTGTCGTTGAAGTGGACAATAGAGCAGACACTGTCTCTGTAGTCTCGCTTCGTAGGTGAGAATGTGGAGCTGAAGGTAGAGAGTCCACTGCGATATCTTTTTGTGCTGTATTCAGATCTGTTGCCGGCGACACGTGTGCTTCAGGGTGCTTGAGACCACCTTTCTCTGCTTGTGATGTCGACTGTTCCAATTCCTGCTTCCACAGTACATGCAAAGTTTCACGGTGAGTCAACAAGTGCGAGAAGTCGTCGTTTAAAGTCCTCGAGTCTCTCACAAACGCATTGGCCAGCCGCAAGATCTCAGAGACTGGCCGTCCCGACTGTGTGGCAGAATCTCGCTTGGTGACACTCCCAACAATTTGCTCGGTTGATGGCGAAGTCAACGGTTGGATGTTTTCTGCGGTCTGAGATACCCTTGTGCGCGCTTGTTTGAGCTTTGTAGCTGTTGTTGTGAAGCTGGAGCTGCTGGATGTCTCTTCAACAACAGGAGGCGCAGGTTTCACGGTTCTCTTCCTCGCTGTCGTTGCAGTAGGAGCTTTTACCTGTGGCACCACGGGAATCTCAGATCCTTCCTCCGTTACAGCCACGGCCTTGGATGATGCCGTTGACGCTACTTTTGGAGCCTTTGCCGTTGACGCCTTGGCTCGCGAAGTTGTCGTTCTTGGACCCAAAGCTGATATTGCAGCTGTTTGAGATGAAGATGCCGATGACGATGAGGATGATGACGATGACGACAACTTATTTGCTTCGAATCCAGATTTAGTCGCAGCACTCTGCAATTTCTGTTTCGTGAGAGAAGCAGAACCATTGTCGGCCCCGAGTTTCTCCAACAAGTCGTTGCCCTTCTGAGCCTGAGCCTGTGCCTGATCTACCGCCACCGACGCCGCCTTTTTCGGCCGACCACGTTTCTTTGGTACCGCTTCAGTCGACATTTTTGAGAAGTGTGCAGATTTTCAAGAATGCAAGCTGAATGGAATTTGGTCTGCTTGATTTCCGAATCAACATTAAACCAGAGGCCTGTAAACAAAAACGCGAACAGGATCGTCGTCGCCTCAATTAACAGCCTTCGAAACGCGTCTCGTCGCCTGATTTACACGCGTATGGACAGGGAGACGCTTGTTTACATGTCCCGAGGGACTTATCCGCACAATTTTTTGACTACAGGCTTACCTCGACCGCCTAACTAAATCAATTTAGCTGGGTAGCTAACCAGAGCTGCCACCCTATTGCAGATGGAACCAGGGGCAGCAAGAAACGGAGTCCTAATTTCTCTGAGTGGGGCGAGAACAACGAATCGATAGGTGGTCAGAGGCTGGGACTGGAGAGGGGTCCAAAAAACATTTCATAAACGAACCGTACGGTCGATGCCAATGCTGTGACATGGCAGAACTCCAGACTGAGGCTGACAGGCTTACCGTGGCAAGAATTCCAGGTCTTTCCGTCGTAGTGGTTTGGCTACAGATATGCGTCAACGCTCATAGCGGTGCTTTTGACAGCTGCCTGGAGCCACTGCCTGAATGAACGCTTGGGCCTTGCTTTATTCGTCATCGTCATCGTTCGAACTTCGTGTAGACAGGCATCACGGTTTGGGGATAGATACAAAACATTAGGCTTTTATTTGGTGTTGTGCTTCAATAAACGAGTCCTTGGTGTTTTGCTATAGTACACAAGGTTGGCATTGGCCATAAAGAAGCCCCAAAGCCGTACTCGGTGGGAGCCCAACGAAACGTAATGCTAAAAAGAGCCTGTCGTGTTTGCCTTGCACGGTGGAAGTGTAATAGTACATACATATGGAATGAAAAAAGAGAATGACCACCGAAAAATCCAACGCTATGCCGCTATGCAGCTTTCATTTGCCCTTTTGCACTGTTGCCCTTTGCCCCATGCATTACCCGCTAAATTGCTTACACGCAATCCTTCTTCGATGTTCTTCAACGCCAAGTTTTCCTGGGCACTTGATCCCAGGCCACTCGACTGCCTTTGCGCTTCTTCTCGGCAATGTTGATGATTGTTCCAGGCCCAGGCGATTCACCCAGGAGCCCTCTTGGGTCGACGCGAAAATGCGAGCTTTTTGCTCTGCTTGATGATCGCGGCCGAGTCGACGTCTCGCCGTTTTCGTGACTGCTTGAAGGAGTGGGTGGTAATCCGAGAGAAGGGTAGAAGCTTGGTGTAGATCGATCAGCGATTGATTGGAGGGAATCACTCCGTTGAAGTGTTGTCGCCGCTATGTTCTGCTGAGTATCTGCTTGTTCTTCTTCTTGGACTTCTAGATCCATTAATAGGCCATGAATGTCATCGAATGTCATATTAAAACTCCAATGAATACCCTTGGATGTTGCCTTCTTTCGAATGTCCGCAAGGGCTCTGTAATCGTCTCGAAGTCGGTCTTCATAAGTCTTTCTTGCAGGAACGGACGACGAGAGTCCCGCTGGTGGGGAGTGAGCTGGAGTCATGGTCTCCTTCGAACGTTTCGTCCAATCGACGAGCGTTCCCCAAGGTGTGTCCCGACTCTTTCTAGCCTGCTCCAATTGACCTTTCCTAGCTCGCGGTGCTGAGAGGGAGATTCTCCCGTCAAATTGCGTGTGAGCAGGGATTTCCTTTGGCGGACCGACCTCTGTAAATGTAGCGCTGTCGTTCATGTTGGCAAATATCTCCTGGGCGCGCTGGGCGTCGTCAACTCTTAAGATAACATTGACTGGGGCTTGAAGCATCTCCACGTCAGGATTTCTGGGTGTAGGTGCCGACACGATTGGTTCTTCCACCTGAGTGGTTACTCGATTCGGTTCCAAGGCCAATTGCAATTCCACCGAGTTTGTACGACTGGTCTTGGACGACGATGGATTTTCACAACGGCACATCTTTGATGCCCATGTTCGCCAATCCCGTTCGCTGCCAGCGAGCATTGTATCTTCTTCCTCTTCGTCGGAATCAGGCATAAGCGCTGCGATCTGTGCCATTGCGAAAAGTCTTTGCGAGTCCGAGAGGCAGCTCAATGAACAAACTGGTTTCGCAACATTGTTGGCTGTTGACGAGTCCTCTGCAAGTGCAACAGGAACCTGGCTGTGGTTGTCTCCTTGAAGCTCACTTCTGCGAGACTTGCGTCGAGTGCTGAGTTTATTCTTAGAAGTTTCAGCCTTTTTCACGTTTCGTGCGGTAAGCCACGCGCCGAGCTTAGGGATTGCAAGACGGATGATTTTGGATTGTGTTGGTGAGGAATCTGTAGCAATCTCTTTAGATTCTCGAGGAGTGTCGGTCCCAACTTTATTGAGATCTGCGCTGGCGGAGGTCAGAGAAAATCTCAGCTTCGATGGCATCTTTGGCTCATTTATCGAAAGCCTCAGAATCTTGGTTGGTCGAGGCTCCTCAACTTCGGGAGCAGGACGCTTTTTTGTGGTCGGAGACTCTATCTCTAACACCTTTTGCGTCGGCTTTCGTTCTCTAGCAGATGACCTTCGCATAGGTGAGTTCTGAAGTACCGATGATGTGCTGAGTCCATCCGGGGACCCATCGGGGTGGGCGGCATTTGCCCCAGATCGCGTAGACATCTCCCCACCGTCTTCGAGAACATGCACATGACCTTCCTGAGTGGACGGCGCAGAATCCAAAGCAGCTGGACCATCTGCAATCTTCGTCACATCTTTCTTGGTTGGGGAACCACCGATAACGATGGTATCACTTTCCAAGATTTGCGAGCTTGAACTGTCAATATCCTCGGACAGTGCTCGGGCCTTTGCCGTTGGCTTTCTAAGTCGCCCAGACGACCGTCGATTGTCGGATGATTTGATATTGCCATTGTTGTGGTGGTTAGCTGGGTGGAGTTTCATTCCTGCTGATCTAACGGAGTCCGGGGTGAGAGTCTCTGTGTAGTCATCCAGATCACTAATTGACGTGGAATTATCAACTGAAAGATGACTTTCCTCCGTTGATGGCGCCGGAGAAGGTGTTGCAGAGCTTGTAACTGTGTTGTTCGTGGTAGAAACCTTCTGGCGGTTGCGACCAGCGTGGCGCCGCGTAGAAGGTGTTCCCGGATGCCGTGTGAACGATAACCGGGACATCGCCGTTTGAGCAACACGGGCCTACACCAGTGCTAAATGAAAGACCCGATGGCCTTCCCAACCGATGCTATCGGGCCTGTAGGAGCCCTAAGTGTGTGTAAAGTGTGTTGGAAAGATATTTGAAAGGTGTTGCTGGCGGACAGCGAAAGCAAAGTGCCAGAGCGAGTTAGTTGTGCGGACTCCTTCCGGAAAAGGTTTAGTGGCAAGCTTTCACTCTGGTTCCAGAGCCTGACCCTCCGTCAGGTTCCTTGCCACTCTGATGGCTTATGCTACTTGTCTTGTCTTTCACGCGTGGCGGTTCTCGTTGTTCTCCGGATCGTAAATACACTGTTTTGATCCTATTTAAATCATATGTCGCCAGGAGGCAAGAGCAAGCTCGAATCTCATGACTGTTGGCGGTTTACAAACGCCGGCATTCGCTTCCACGATCGTGCGTCAGACGTTTCCACCTCCTAGGCCTTTGCAAGTTAGATTCTGGGCCAGAAGGAACACGGTGAATGCTACAAGGTTAATGAATATGCCCTCCTGCAGTCAAATCCGATTGTGCCGCACCTCGTCTATAATTGCACTATCGAGCTCGTAGATCATGGAGAATGTCGTTGCCGTGCTATGTGCAACTTGCCTTTCAGCTTCCGGCCACCATTCTCAGCATCGCCAGGCCTTTCATCATGGATAAGTGCGCAGTCCCTACAGTATTTGCCATAGTAAACGGCTAGTTTATCCACGGTTTGAAGTTTGATATCGCACATCATCTCGAATGTGCCCTCGACTGAAACTACAGGTCAAGCACTGGAACAAGATCGGGATATTGATACTCATTTGCTCTGCTGAATCACAGCTCGAGCCTGACCGGACCCCTAGAATGTTCTGATGCGCTTCTCACCTCCTCCAATCGATATCTCTGTTTCCCATCATCATCAAAATTTGACTCATGCAACCAAGTCTCGAAGCCATTCTTGACGGCAGGCCATTCCGAATCAATGATTGAGAACCAAGCAGTGTCACGATTCCTCTCCTTGTAGATCATGTGCTGCCTAAAGATACCCTCGAATGAAAACCCAAATCGAATTGCTGCTCGCTTGGAGGGGCCGTTCAGATTATCACACTTCCATTCAAATCTGCGATAGCCAAGCTCTTCGAACACGTATTTAGCCAGGAGATAAATCACCTCCGTCGTGATGGTAGAACGCTGTACTGAAGGTGAGTAGATGATGTTGCCAACTTCAACTGATCGGAATCGAGCGTCTATACGCATCAATGCGGCATGTCCCACAGGCTTATCATCTTTCGTATCTATCACAACGAAGAACAGCGGATCTTCCGACTTTGACTTTGCGATTATAGAAGATTCGAACTCCTCGAACGATGTATAAGGCCCATCTGGAATATAAGTCCATGTCATGCGATTCTCTTCGCCGCCAATACTGGTATAGAGATCCGCTGCATCTCCGCTTCGAAGAGGCTTAAGAGTCACAGACTTGCCATTCAGAGTAACACGATTTGGTTGTGGTGCTGGCCCTGAAAGGACTGGGAATCCTACAGGTTGCGAAAGTCCATCTAAATGTCATGAGCTCAAGTACACGGTGCTCTCTATATCAGCAACTGACCTGTATTGGACTGTGTCGGCTCCGCCATATCGTTTTTCAACTGCACCGACCGTTGCTGCTGATACCGAAGTCCTTGTAACTTAGCTCCCGAGTGAATGACCACTCGTGCCTGACACCTCGTTGGTGATTGGAACGACTTTGTCTGGTGCAGTTGATTGATGGGAGTCAAACTCACACGGACGAGTCGGGAAACAAAAGAAGCGTTCGCTTCCTAACGGTGACTGCAGTGTAAACGACAGATTCTGTGGTCAATTCGTCAAGTTGAGGCTGTCATCTGTGAGTCATAGGCAATGAGCAGAACAATTACACAAGAATAAAGTCGGATTTTGGTGCAGAGGCGGTTGGGTGGCTAAGACGAGTGGGACGGCGAACTTTGGGGGAGCACAGCGATCGCTACGGGTATCGCTCCAAGTGTTACTTCTACTCGACTGACCTGTTGTCCCCACCTACTGATAACTTCAATTAAGCGTCGGGAGCTTTCAGAGGCTGTGGCAGGTCCGATAGCACCTTGCCTTTTGTTCAACCTCCATTCTGTTACGAAGCGAAAGGAGTGCGATAAGCAGTCTGCAAGGCATGCACGTAGAATAATTTTGCATTATATTACGTGTATGACATCGGTTGCTGGGACTGGGAGCCGTGGGTGAACCTCAGTTCTCACCACTACGATTTATGTTGAAGTTTTCGCTTCATCCCCATCCCCATTTGGGACAAGAGGTGCCCGACGCCTGAGCGGCTAAGGTTTGTTGATGTTCACACGAAGAGGTTTACTTTCCTTACCACACTTCCATATCGCACACAACGCTAGGTAAACGGTATATCTGCTCAGCGCCATCAGTAAGGTATAAAGATCGTCCACTGAACAAGAGCGTGGGATAATTCGCCCATTGTTTGGCTTATTGTTGCTGTGTAGGTTGTGTGAGCAAAGTATTCCCAGGCCACTGAATCTCTCTTTGGACGAGGCTATCAACCTCGGAGGGCCAAAAATCTATATGACAAGACTTGCTGGTTTTTTTGACGGTGGAGAAGCTCACCGTGATGATGTACTACAGTACATGATATTAACAGTCAAAAGCAATGAAATGATGGACTGCTGTTGTTGACGATGTTAGAGCATCAGCGGTACCTATACATACGTATCGCGCCCAACCCTTTGTAGGACCCGTGGCTTTGACGAGTGGCACAAGTCGGAGGAGCGATGTCGAGTTCTCCGAACCATCTGCTAAGGTCGTGGCATATTGAGTTACGACCACAAGCTAGGCGGTTCTAAGACATTGGGATACTGACAGAAGCAGAGTTCGGCTCATTTTTGAGACCTGTAACAGTCTCGCGATGTTCTTCCGAAAGTTTGTGTTTCTTGACAAAGAGGCTGGCGACAACGCCCAAGGTTGCAAGGGCTGTGAACATTATGAACATATTGCGAATGCTCCAGGAAAAGGCCTGCTTTATCACGAGATGCTGATCTGGTGGTAGGCCCTGCCCTACCATGACATTGGCGCCTGCATTTTTCCCTGATAATTCATCCAGGACAGCCGTTGGGAGACCGGCTTCCCGCAGGATTGGTTCCCGTAAATCCATGCTCTGCTGAAAGACGATGCCTCCGACGATGACGCCGAGAGACAATGCCATACTCCTGATGAAGCTCTGAGTCGATGTTGCCGTACCGACATCGTCTTGCGCGACACCTTGCTGGATTGAGATCAACGGTGGTTCGAACAATAAGCCTGACCCGATTCCTTCGATGATTTCAAATGATATGATTTCTCCCAGACTAGAACTAGGACTCAAGGAGATAAAGAGCCCAGTTCCAACAGCCATAAGTACTGTTCCTATCCACATTGAAGCCCGGTATTGTCCTGTGCGATGGATGATGATGCCATTTAGTACGCCGGTTCCAGCCGTCGCCACAATCAGTGGCACAAGCAAGACACCAGATTTTAGTGGTGACGTCTCTTTCACACTCTGGAAGTACAAAGGTAAATAATACTCAGCAGAAATGAAGACCTCGAGAACAAATCAGCTAAAGATGGTCGAGTTTTGAGAACGGAATTCGACTTACCAGTCCGTGGAAAAATGTGACAAGCAACGTGGCAATGTTTCGCGTTCCGAAAAGTGACAATGGTATGACGGGATATTTGGCAATCTTCTTCTCGCTGTAGATGAAGACTAGTATCATCACAGATCCGAAAACAATCAGACAAACCACTTTGGCTGAACCCCAGGGATAAACAGCGCCCCCCAGGTCTAGACCGAGTAACAACATAACAACCACACCGACGATTGAGATGCAGCCGAACCAGTCGACTGCTCTGACGCCCTCAAGTATCGGAGTCCTGGGATTGTGGACGTTGAGAAACAACAGAAGTAGAATAAATGTTGTGCCAGCGATAGGCAGGTTGCAATAGAAACACCATCTCCATGAAACCTCCTGAGCAAAAGCACCACCTAAAAGAGGACCAACAGCACCACTCACAGCCCAGATGCCTTCACAGTACCCAAGCCACAAGCTCCTCTCTCGAACGCTGAACAAGTCCGAGATGGCCACATTGACCATGCAGATCAAGCCGCCTCCAGCAGCGCCTTGTAGTGCGCGGCCAACAATAAGCATTTGCATATCCACAGCAACGGCACAGACGATAGAGCTGACAAAGAAGACGAACACTGCGCTGAGCAGGATGGGCTTTCTACCCCATATATCGCTGAATTTGACCCAGATCGGCGCTGCGGCGGCATTGGCAATCAAGTAAGCACCGCCAATCCAGATGTAGCCGGCTGCAGACTCCAAGTCGGAGGTAATAATCGGTAGGGCCGTCGCAACAATGGTAGCGTCGAGGGCTGCGACAAATAGAGCCAGATACAAGGCGATCAATATCATGGCCTTCCGAAAGTTGCTTCGGGGTACGGACTGCTGCACCGTGGCATCTTCGTCGGGCGGTAATTGAACCTGTTTGCCTTCAATGTCAACATTCTGAACGACTTTTGGTCCTGAAGAGCCGACATCGACGACAACCATCGGCAGATGCTCAATGTCTTCGGCCCCCATTTTTACAAATTTGTTGGAGCACGAACGCGGCAGATACGCAATCCACAGCTACTCCCAGCTCTTCTTGATGAATTTTGTGGTGGTGAAAGTTACGGGAAAAAAGTAAGAGTCATCAACCGCGGGAAAGCTGGAATCTTATGCAGCCGAAGCTCATTACATAATGGCCAATCTTGGAAATCTTGTTGCAGGGCGGGTCAACTTATGGAGCTGCCAGCTAATGACCCAATGCGTCCGTTCACCGCCTTAAAATAGTCAAGGCTCGGGCCTCAAGGCACGGGACATTGTTTATGGCGAGGACTTGTATGCGGTACATACCGATGCCTTCTGCTATCGACATTGGAATTACGTTGCAGATTCGCTTTCAACATGACAGATTTCTAGTCTATTCTTACTACTGTGATACTGTGGCTCTAGAGATGAACGAATCTCAATCTATTGCAACTGCTTTGGCGATCTGAAAGTCTCTATGCAGTAACTCCGATCAATGGAGGCGTTGTAAAAGAATTGGTACCGTTGCTCTCGGTCCCGTCTGCCAGATACTTCTCCCACACCTTTTCGATATCGTTGTGATATATCCAAGGCAGCGAAGCTTCGCCACCAAACGCTGCAGTTTTGATCTTCAAACCACCTTCAAAGGATTTGTCAGGCGACGCGGCCAACGCTTGTTGCACGTTCTGCTTCTGGTCATCGAGATATTGATACCTGTCGAAGTCAGTAACACAGTGACAGCCACTTAGACTGGATGGCTCACATTCTAGCGTAATATGGTGACCTGAGTGCATCAAAGATCTCGATGGCTTTCACTGTTGCTTTGGGCAAGTTGCGAGTGTGTTCGATAGCTCGTGCCAGGATCCAGCCGTCTTCAAGAGCGAACGCAGCTCCAGACCCAAAAGCTCCTATCTTTGGTTAATTGTCGTCTCATTGCTTGAGAGGTCGTAAATCGCACATACCAGACAAGGGATGACTCGCGTCGCCCAGCAAAACAACTTTGCCCCAAGCGTGCAGCTTCTTCAGTCTGGGCCCAGCGAAGGCAGAAAACTCTTTCCAATGCCCCTCTGGAACACGTGAAAGTGCTTCTTTCACTCTCGGATCGTACTCCTGTTGTAGGTCAGTTGGACAGATCTCCAGAAAACTGGCAAGCAAAGTCACGAACGCTAAAATGGGACGTCACTCTTTCGTTGGTGGCTGGAATGCCCCAACTGAATCTCTTCTCCGTCACCGTCGAAGGATCTACGAGATTCCGGCAAGAAATCTCGAAGCTTCTCTTCTCCTCTTCAAGTTCATCTACGTCGTCGACTGGTGAGAAGTAAACGTGGCCAGCAGGTCCGAACCACCAGGAAGTTGCAGAGTAAATCTCTGGGCCAATGTCCTTGACCGAGGTGATCGGAATGAGCGTTCGCCAAATTGTGGTGCCTGAAGCGTGTTAGATGGTGCTGACAAGGGTCGCTGGCGCTTTTGTACCTGTGAAGTGTGTGGTATGTTCAGGGAAGATGCTATCTCGGACAATCTGACGGCACGAATGGATTAGGGAAATTTAATGAATTAAGTAAGGGCCAAACGCACTGAACGAATTCCATCCGCGCCAACGACAAGGTCTACCTCCTTCTCGGTACCGTTTTGGAATATGATCTTCACGCCGCCAGCATCCAGATTTTGAACCGAAGCCACCCCTGTATCTAGGTGCAGAATTCCTTCTGACAGTGTAGATACAAGGCCTGACTGTAGACGGGTACGCTTAACTCGTCGTGCCCAATATCTTCGTGGAAGCGATGGTTCCCCAGTGCTATTGACAATGTTCCCATTCAAACCATTGCTATTGAGCACATCAGAGATCCGCTCTGCAACGGCAGCACACGTGTATGACGCAGCACAGCTTCGCAGACGTTACTTACCGGAACTTGACATTAGTCTTCAAATGTCCAGTGACCTTATCCGCAGCACCCAACAGCTCAAGAACCTTCCAACAATTATACCCAATGCGAATCCCAGCCCCTATTTCCCGAAGTATCTTCGCCTTTTCATAGATTGATACTTCAACATTGGGCAACGCCGACAAGGCAATTCCAGCACCCAGTCCGGCTGGACCTGCTCCAATGATAGCGACTTTCAGCCTCGGAGGCTCGGGAGCAAGCTTCTGCGCCGTCATTTTGCTGTACTTTCGTTCTTGGACTTGAAAAGAGACTTACAACTAAGGGGTCAGGATATAGTGAGATTCATAACTTAAATTTCATATACCGAAAAGGTAGCCGACTCGGACGAGAAAGCTTGCGCAATCGAAACGAGGTATCAGGAGAGATAGTCATCTAGAACAATGACGTGCTCGATGCCACCTATCGCGTCGTGGACAAGGCGATGCTTCTTATCTGGCTAACTGCGGCGCTTCCCGCGTTAAATTGGTAAGCATTGTTGAAGACGTGTACGATGGCGAATCATCGATGGAATGCTAGACGACAGAATGCGATCGATGGGTGGACTGACAAGAAGGAAGAAATTTCTGGGATGATGCAGTATTCAGAAGCCGGCGACATTTTGGGTTTCTCCCCATCAGTCAAGCTTTGCTCGGCCCTTGTGCCGAGTTGCGGCTCTTTTACTTAGCCTACGTGGACTACTAGCTACACACCATCAACTCTTGTACTGGATGAAACGAATAGCAGCCCTCATTGATCTTGGAAGGCTGCATCAGAGATTCCAGCGATGGATAGATTTTATATGGGAGCATGATAGAAAGGCTTCCAATGCAGATTGAGCTGCATTGTCCTTGAAAGCACAGAATGCTCTCCGACAGCTCCGGTGATGGATTTCTGTATGAGAATAAATGCGAGGGGGCATCATGGATTGCGCAAGAATGAATCTCAGAACAAGAAACCGGCGACTTTGCCTAGTAATTCTCTATCTTTGTGTGCTTTATCGAGTAGGATATTGCTGCGTGTTTAAACCTTGTTCATTTGCGCGTTGACGACGATGTCTTCGCAACCACATGCTCTCGACATCATCGTTTTATTCTTGCCGCTTTGAAACGACTGATTTTCTTTCCATCCTCGCCTACAGGCGTCACCTCCTCGCCATAGTTGTCAGCCTCACCTTCGCCAATGAAGCCGCCTTCTTGTGACAAGATTTTCTTCATTCGAAACCGCTGATATTCCGCTGAGACCTCGCGACGATGAGTTGCTTCGTCGAAATCGTCGTCGTCTGGAGCCTTTGTTTGATTGGATGCCGGCCTCTCAACCAATGTTGTAGAGACTATAAGTGATGGGGGATTTGCTTCCCCGGAATGGCCTTGAGAAGGTTTAGGACTGGTGGATGGTATTGATGACGGTGGCAGATTCGCTCCAGTATGTGGTTGTGCATGACGCCCAGATTTGAAGCGCGATTGTTTGACTGGTGCACCTGGAGGTACAGCGGACTCGCCTGGTCTGCTAGTTCTTGGAGATAATGACTCGTCACGCTCGACGACAGTCTCAACAATGGGTTTGATTCTGGGGATGTTGTCCGAGGCAATTTGCGTTGCCGATTGACCTCCTTTAGGCAGGCAATCGGGCGCAATGTTCAACTCGGTGGAGAAAGCCACAGTTTTCTTAGTCTTGCTGTTCTTCAAGGATGGGGGTGCTGCTGGTACCATACTAGGCTCGGCTGTTTTCAAGCTACTCTTCAAAGACTCTTCATATCGTGCTAGTGCTGCTTTTCGAGCAGCTTCTGCAGCAGAAGGACGACCCTGTGCCGATCGGGTCGCAAATTCTTCTCCTTGAGGTCCGAGATTTTTCAAGCCCAGCTTAATTTGAAGCTCTTCCATTCTCTGCTGGTAGTCTTTGGGTATATGCAGACGCTGGGTGCTTCGTCCTAGCTCATCCTCTGAACCAAGATCTTCCTCGTTATAATCATCATCGTAGTCGGAATCGACCTCAATAATTTCTGAGTCCTCATCGTAGGAAATATCTGATGCTCCTTCCTCCATATCAAGTTCTGCGACGATGGCACCGACCTCGTCCAGCCCATTCCGGTAATCGAGCATTTCCTGTCGCAACGTAGCCTCTTCTTCAGTGTCCTTTGGGTTGGCAGAATTTCCATCTGGTAGGGGATGACCTGAATCTTCATTCACAGCATTCTTGACGGATTCATTTTCAGTCTTGGTCGCTGTAACTGTCGAGGAATTTGAGACTTCGGATGCGGTGATTGTCCCATCTACTTCCTCCAGATTGTCAATACCCGCTTTCTTCAGCACGTCGATTAACTGACTTGCGTCTTTGCCAGGGTTTTCGACCTTGCTCGAGATAATGTTGCCTGCCTCGTCAAGCTCCTCTGTGATCTCTGCAAGTGGTAATCCTGCATCATCCCGATGGTCGGAGTCCTGTATCAAGAGTAGTGCATTCCTGCGTCTTTCCGCATCCGATAGCTGTTTCCTTACGGTCTCGACGTTCTTGGTGACATAGTCTATTCGCTTTGAAAGGACATCAGCCAGTTGCGAAGGCTTCCGGGCTCGGTTGCTACCGTCTCTGAGTAGTTCCTGGAGTTCTTTCTGATCAACAACCTCAGCCTTGAAATCCAGCCCAACTTTAAGACATTCATCAATATCGGTGTCGTCACTGAGTGCCATAAATTCCTCCTTTAGACCCTCATAATCGATCTCGAGCGTCTGCCAATGCCTCAAGGATTTCCGGAGTTTGAAGATATTGGATTCTAATTCAGTTCTTTGGGCTTCCACCCTGGCAAGTGCTGCTTCATCCATATTGGCCTTGAGTCATGGAAACACGCTTGACCAAGTCTGAAGAGTACCGTAAGTGGTGCGCGGTCAATCGTCTATGATCTTGAAACTGGATTGTGAGCGGCGAAACTGGAAGGAGTGAAAATTGAACCAGGCAACGATGACTAAAAAGACCCAAAACATCATCTAGCGCCACATTAACTTTGTCAAATGACGTCGTCAGACGGAGATTTATAAGAACGACTGTGCCACTTCAGCATCTGGTATAACAATCCCAAAACCACAACTTCCAGTACCATCCATCCATCTTTCTTGTTCACGCCTGTCCGTTCTGATCAATCTTCTGATATACACTGAAGATGAGCAGAGAACACCTCGTTTGGGGTTTTTTGCGTCATTGCTGAAACCATCTCCGAAGGCCACCTATACGATCTAGGTTCAATGAGCCCGCCTCAATATGGAGGGCGACGAGGCTTACAGTGAGAGCTTGCATTTGGTCTTTGTCACCTGAATCAATGTACTGACAAAGATCCAGATAGAGATAAGTGCCCAGTCTGTGGCAGTGATCCCCGGACACATCCCGGTCTGCGTTTCAAGATCAATACGAAATGCTATCACAGGATATGCGAGGGATGCGTGGACCGTAACTTTTCTAGCGGCAAGGCAGAGTGCCCTGTAGGTGGTTGCCACGTCCATCTATGGAAGCGCGAATGGCGAACCCAGACGTTCGAAGATCTCAAGATTGAACGCGAGGTCGAAATTCGAAGAAAAGTCCACAAAATGTAAGTAGTTTATCACTGCTCTCATTTCAATTGCTAACATACTTTCCCTGCAGTCTTGAACGCAAGGAGGAGGAATTTGAGTCCAAGCGAGACTATGACGACTACTTGGAGCTTAAGGAGGAATTGATAATGAATCTCGTTTTCAAAACTGATGTGGCTGCGACGAATCGAAAACTGAGAGATTACGCGCAAGCTAATGGTATCAAGACTGATGCAATCGACGGGCCCCCGGAACCAGCTGCTAGGCAGATCAAACGGAAAGATAACGGCGCTGCAGATCCAAGCGGTCTCATCAAAGGACTCAAAAAGATCGTGAAGCCAAAGGCAAGGGCAGCATACGATCCGTTCATGGGCATGCCTCGATCGGAGGACTACTACCACGTCAAGGATGCTTATCTGGCTCGTGTTAAGCAAGGCAAGACAAATGATGTGAAGGACGCATCGGGTTATAGCGACTGGGAATATGTCAATGAATGCCTCAATCGAAGTTTTGCAGGGTTGGGAGTCTTCATAGAAGATGAGATGATGGCCAAGAACAACACAGCCATCCCAGTTCCAAGTATCAAAGCGTCTTGATAGATCACAGTCCTCTGAAGGCCGGCTTAAAATGCAACCATATATAATTGCAAGTGTGCAAGCCGTATCTCCTATAACTCACCTGATCTTGTCTATGTATCGATGCAATATAGTTGTTACCTGGTGAGAGATTTCAAGGAGGCGAAATGAAGATCTAATCTAATCTGGGACGCCAAGATTTCACGCCAGCAGCAAAAGTTTCGATTCCCACACGCCCAAGACCATCCCGCCCTAGGATCAAGTGCGACAACGAAGCCACCAGGACACTTGAACACACGATTCTCAACCCTGATTACGACCATGCCAGGCCCTTCAAATACTCTTCTGATCGAAGGTACATTCTCCGAGTTAGCGGACGAACTTGCACAGTACCTCGATGTTCTCTCCAAAAGTGAAGAAGGCGCAGGCGTCAACGCCCAGATCGAGCCGTTATTGAACACAATCAGAGAAACAGAGCAAAACCCAGAGTCAGCAAACGGCGAACAGGTACAAAAGGAAAAAGATGAGGTTCTGAAAAAGCTGGCAACCAAGGCGACTGCCCTCAACTCGGCTCCCGAAAGAGGTATGTACACAGCGCCATCGTGAGCGAGCGCAAACGTCGTCAAATGCTAATGTCGACTCTCATAGAATTTACGGCAGCTTACAACCTTCTTATAAGTCTATCTACTCAATCCTCTATTCGAGACCAGATTTTCGCTCGGCTATGCCAGTATTTGTCCGAGCAGCCTATTTCATCGTCCCCTACATATGGAGCATCTCTTGCCCTTCAGACTCTCAGCACAATCTTTAATGTTCTCCCACCAGACAGCGAATCTCGGTACCATGTCTTCCTAGCGATTCTCAAGGTCATCAAGGCGACCAATTCAACCCAGTCGTTCGAGGCCCTGAAAAGCCAACTTGACACAAATATCCCTCTATGGCTTTCAGCATGGCAACTTGACGACGACGACATCCGCGATTTGTACCTCACGCTCGCCGACGTCGCCACAACAGTCGGATATGAAAACCTTTCATATAATTATCTCCTGTCAGCGCTCGAAGTCATTCCACCCGAGTCCGCGGCTGAACCAGAGTCGAGCGCAGTAGCCAAGCGAGTATTGATAACTGCACTCACAAACCCATCTGTTCTCGACTTTACGCCATTGACAGCCAACGACGCAATCCTGGCAGTCCGCAAGACCGATCCCAACCTCGTCGATCTTCTCGAAATCTTCGCCTCGGACGATTACTCGGCATATACCGATTTCGTCTCAAAAGTCACTCTTTCATCCCTCGGGATCAATGACGAATCGGCATCCGAGGTACTGACGACCAAAATCCGACTCCTCACACTCGCCAGCATCGCGGCCTCATCTCAAACCCGATCGGTGCCATACTCGAGCATTGCCGAAGCATTGCAAGTCCCATCAGACGACGTCGAGATGTGGGTGATCGACACGATTCGCGCGGGACTGATCGAGGGCAAACTGTCACAGCAGAAACAAGAACTCCTCGTCCAGCGCGCCACATACCGTGTCTTCGGCGACAAGCAATGGATCGAGATCCAAGGACGCCTGGCCATCTGGCGACGCAGCCTGGAGACCGTACTGCAGACCGTACGTGGCGAGCGGGAACGCTTCCAGCGCGAAGGCCCGGCGGCGGCAACGACGCCGCAGCGAATGGATACGCCGACGGAGAAGGAAGACCGCATCACGGCGGCGGTGGTGAGCGTGGCCAGAGACGTCAAGGCGGAGGTCGTGGCGGCCGGGGCGGCGGACATAGAGGCGGCGATCGAGGCGACAGGGACCAGCGAGATCAACAGCAGCAGCATTCGAGAGAAGTCGACGTTGGTGGCGATTAGGGTCTGGAAAAATGGGGAACAAACGACCATAGAAAATCAAGTCGTCATATTTTGTCTGCGTGCCATGCTTCTTTCTATCCTTTTTTAGGTCCCTTGCCGCCTCAAACAGTCAGTCAGTCAGTCAGTCAGTCAGTCAATCAATCAGGCAGGCAGTCGCCCAAGTGGGGCCAACCTGGTCAGAAATCCGCCTGTCGCATAACCCGTCTGACAGTGTAACTTGGGTGTGTTCTCGTGGGAAGAATCTGCACCGCAGTTCCTGGCATTAGGCAGGCAGGCAGGCAGGGAGGGAGGGATAGACGGTTTTCTTCTTCTTCTTCTTAGAACGATTCATGTTTTGCATGACTAAAGGCTAAAGCAAAGTGGCGTTGTCAAGTTGTCTGCTTTCGGGTCGCTGGTTAGGAGAAAACGGGCTCTTACATATGGTGGACTCGGACTGTGTCGTATGGATCTCTCAGTGACACCTTTGGGAACCGTCATTGAGGGAGAAGTGCGCCACGTCTTGGAGCGCTTGAGCTGGGAGGGACATCAGTGATCAGTAGCAGACGTGTAAATGGGGTTGGTTTCAGCGTTGTTGTGCTTTAATGGCTAGGAAACGTTGAGAAAATTAGATGACAAGTGTAAAGAACTTGATTTGGTATTCTATATATGTCAAAGACTTGGGCCTTGTTGCATCGTCTGCGATTGATCCCACTGCGTTGTTGTTGCAGTATTATTATTCCGGCACAGCTCGCGCCTTGATACCCACATTATGGATACAAACAAATCAGTTCTACCACAAACATAACTCTTTCCGGGTCGTCGAGGCCAGTGACAAGTTGACAATATGTCATTTCACTTCATCCGGCTAAGCTGGTACAGTAGACTGTGGCTGCCGAGGACTACCCTGTTGCCCTTGTCCTTGCGGAGGGGCCGCTATAGCCCCAGGATTAGGATTGACGTTGACATTGCTCTGACTGCCAGATCGTTGATCCCGAGGTGTTGCACTTCGACTCATCTGACCTTGATTTGTATGTTGACTTACTGGCCGAGCCATGTTCATCCAGGAGAACCATTCATACCATTTGCCATATTCTGCATCATCCCAGCCTGCATCTGTCCTTGCATGTTTCGTGCGGCATTTTGTTGCTGCATCCGCATCCGTTGGCTGTACTGTGCAACTTGCTCGTTGGTCATCATGCCTATGTGGTTTCCATACTGGGCGGCGGCGGCTGCGGCCGCCGCAGCGTTAGATGCGTGATTCCCTGCGTTGACAGCGCCGATCGCAGCGTTTAGCGCAGCCTGATTGTGGGGTGGACGTTTCTGGGTCTGTCCAGCTGCAGCTGCAGTGGCTTGCTGCTGATAAGAGGCAATTTGCTGTGACGCGAGGCGTTGAATATCAGCTTCAGGCATATTGGGATGATGTTCACGAATTTTGTTCGCAACTTGAGTCAACACAGGTATATGACCGCTGGACAAAGCTTGCCCCGATGAAGGGGGCGAGGCGATGCTGGGTTTCCGTTCATCGGGACTGAGGATGGACCGACGGCATTAGCACCGGCCATTGCAGCCATGTAAGCGGCATTATTCATACCCTTTCCATTTGCGAGGACTGGGTGAGATCCGTTTGGTGATGAATGGGCACCATTTTGCGCCTGTTGTGCTTGTCGCATCAACTGCTCTTGCTGGACTCTACTTGCCTCCTGCAGCATTCGCATCTGTTGTGGCGAGGTTGCTTGACCTCGAGCTTGCATTTGCGCCTGCATCTGGGCTTGCATTTGCGGAGTCATGCCTTTGGGTACAGCCATATTAGGAGGCATCTGCATGTTGCCCTGCATAGCCATCATTCCTGGGTGAGGACGAGCAACTCCATTAGGCATTGGCATATTACCGTTGGGCACGACAGGCATTCCTCCGTTAGGGGTCCTCGCATACCAGGAGCACCGGGAGGTAAGCCATTCGGGAGTCCAGCCTGTTGTGCGCCTTGACCCCGTTGCTGTTGTGCAGTCGCACGTTGATGGGCAATGAGCTGCTGCCGGTATATTTCCTGTCTTTCTGCCATCTTTTGTTCTCGCTCTTGCTTGAGCTGAGAGAACTCGGCCGGAGTTTTGTATGAAGGCTTCGGAACGTTGGCGTCATTGACTTTCCGCATAGCTGCAAGATCTGCTTGATGCTGCTGTTTCTGTATAGCAGTCTCACGCTTTTTGGCCAATTTACGCATGGCATCAAGCATGGCGAGGTGCCGCTGAGTTCTCTTTCGTTCCACCCGAATAGGTTGTGTAGTTCGCTTGCGAGCAGGAATTGGTACATTAGCACCAGCTCTTCGTTGAGCCTCTTCGATTTGAGCTGCGACGTGTCTTCCAGCGGCTTCGATTCTACCAGAGTATGTCTTGAAGTACTGTGTCTTAGACATGTCCGCTGGAAGACCCTCCAACCCGATCCATCTTTCGAAGCATTCCCACGGGGTTCTTCTATCAGCCCCAGATGTATAAGAGCTGCGTGGAGTAAGACAGCTGGATATGAGAGACCAATTGTAGGAATAGTCTTTGACAAGCTTTCTAAGCTCATCGTCCTCTGTGAGAGTCCATTGCGACGATGATCTAGTCTCAAAGAAGTTCTGTCCGGGCATAGGGTATTCCGAAGGTGGACGGAATGAATGACCAGGGTGGATCCGATCCCGAGTATTTTTGTTCTCGGGCATGAATAGTGCCACATTGGTCTCCTCTGGCGGCAGAATAGCGGTTTTGGTGTTGCTAGGGGCTCCAGCTCATAATCATATCGACTACGTTGTATTTGGGGCTTGTAATCCTTCACGGGTAGTTTCTCCGTCGCCCAGCGAGACACTGGCACAATGTCTGTTTTCCACTTGGCATCCAGGCGTTCGGCAAGGTTTGACTTGGAGAGGTCGGGAGCAATCGTTGTTGGCTCATACAGTGGTAATTCGCCCAGCAGCTTGTCGAAAGCTGGTGTTCTGTCCACAGTGAAATTGAAGTCTGTAGGACCAAGAGCGAAGATTGCTGCTGGGGCGTGCGGTATGTGAAGCTCCCGTGGATCCGCAACATCGTCACTCATGGAGTCGTCTTCATTCGAAGGTATCAGTTCAGGAGTCGGATGCGATGAGACATTGTGACCGTCGACGAAACCCATAGTGACGTCTTGCGGTTCTAAGAGCTGAGTGAACTTTCTCGGCGGTCGCGTCTTGACCTGCAGGCTCTTTCGTACTTCTTCAGTGCTTGCAACCCATTCCGCACAGCACTCCGCCAGATCTCTCGCAGCCGCCATCTTCCACTTTCGCTCTTCCTTGAAGTCTGTCCTCAGCCATTTCACATGATCGAGAACGAAATCCCAGTGCGACGTTGGCCGTGGCATTTCATCCGCTCGTTTGTACTGCCTCAGGGCCCAGCGTTGCTTCTCCTGCAGTTGATACAGCCGCTTGAGAATTCTGCATTGAGCTGACAATTCATATTCGATAAGATGATCCGCTGTAGACAGAGTCTTATGAGCATTCTGGATCAAATACGACATCGATGTCTGTCTTGACATGGAATGTGCCTTGTTTTCGAATAAGGTATACAAGTAATCTCGTTCACCTGTTGCCGATTTCTGCGTACTTGGATCACCGCTGCTAGAGGATTTGGAATTTTGTTCATCGCTTGTAGGTTTTGATGGTTTGGCGAATACAACGGTCGACATTCTACTTCTTTCTTTTTCGCGACGCTCACGATCGATCGGTCGGGCAAGGGGCGAGGCCGTTACAGACAAGGGTGAATCTGCCTGCGAAGTAGCGGCTTTTGGCGTCTCTCCGAGAATTTCGGATACGGTTTTCTTCTGAAGCACTCCTGACGATATCCTCGTTGCGCGCTTTGGTGTTTCTTGTGCCGCTGGCGTCCCCGCGGTTTGTGGTTGCGGTGTTCCAGTGACAGTCATCTGAGCCGGACTCTCCACAACGGCACCCGTTCCACTCCCAGAAGCAGGTTTGAAATATGTCTGTATCCCGGTCTGAGTGTCGATTCGCATTATCGGTTTCTGGCCAGGCCCTGCCTTTGGCACATCAGGCTGCTGAGCCGAACCAGTAGAGTCCACTGACTTCTCTTCGACTGCTCGCGTGCCAGTCATCTCAACATCGCTTGGGGATCCGCAGACTTGCTTGCAAGAAGCTCGTGTGGTGTTGCTGAACCATTGGGACGTTTTGCTCCGAGATGTACATCGTCACCACCCTTGATGCTGTCTACCAAATCTGATGGACCCGGGGGTGCATCGAGAACGCCAGGGCTAGTACCTGGTGACGCCGCAGTAGGTGTAGCAGTCTCAAGCGACTCTGGTCCATTGCTGGAGGCTGGCGATGACTGTGGATCGGGCTGTGTCGTGGCCGGTGCTATAAATGGAGGGCTTCGGGCTTGTGGGATCTCAGCAGTTGAAACGGCTCCAGAATTCTTCGCCGACTCCGGGATGGCCAAAGATTGCTTAACAGGCGCAGTGTCGACTTCTTCAGATGGGTCAATAGGCGTTGATGCCGTCTTGTTTTGCCGACTGGGAGAACTTGGTCGGGCGACATCCTCAGCGGTGGAATCTGTGGTGCCATTTACAACAACAGCCTCATCAGGAGGTCCTTTTCCTTCCGCCACCACTGAGATCTGACCTGATTCATCGTGTTTGGCATCGTTTTCGGTTGATGGTATCCTGGAGGGCTGAGGTGTCGGAGTTTGAGCCTTGCTCGTATGAGGAGCATGTGGAGATGGTGACAAGGGCGGCTGCGGAGAGGCTGTCGTTGGTTGAGGGGACCGAGTGATGGTGTATTGAGTGTGTTCTGCTGGGAGAGTTTTGACTTGCGTGTCTGAATGATTAATGGGGCTCGAGGAGGAAGGGTTGATTCATCGAATAGACGGCCACTGCAGATATGATGAGTACGCGGCAACAAAGGTAGCTGAGGAGGCTGAAAGAAAACAAGGTGTGCCTATTGATGACAGCGAAATTAGATACATACTGTTCGAGATCATTTGCATCGTGGAACGCTTGAAGCTGTTGCTTGTAGGTCGGGTCATGCAGTGGTAACGGGTACACGTTGATGGAGAACAATTCCGATAACTTGCGCTTTCTCGACAACAAACAACTTCTGAAATTCGTGAAAAAGAGTCAGTGGATCGATACTGCCAACAGGTCGTCTCATCTCGAAGATGGGAATAATACTGACTGTGCTTCAGACTTCTTGGAGCGAAGTAAGTCCCTCTGCATTTCATCTGATGGTGCACACCTAAGAGTATTGTCGGTATTCCATCGAATCAATTACTGAAAATTTGATGACAGCAAGATGAGGATGACCAGAGATGGAAATGTCGAACAGAATGAATTGTTTGGACGCGTTGTGGTTGATTTTGGGCTGATCAAGTTGGTGGATAGGCCGAATGGTGTCCTGATGGAAGTTGTTGTATAGGGCAGTTTGTGAGGAATTGCAGGCGGGGAGATGGGAGCGATGGGAGGGATGGGAGTGATGCAAAGGATGGAATGGGCGCTGAGGAGGAACAGAGTTGCAAGACGAGCCTCCCCCGAAAACTATTGAAAAATTGCCCATGTCATGGTTCGAAGGCTTAAACCCAGTGTCTACTATCGGCAGCCTCCTTAGCCCGCGGGTTTTAGGCAGGGGGAGGCAAGTGGGATAAGGGGAGGGGATTCGGGGAATGCAAAGAGCCACTGGCTAAGGAGGCCCGTCCAAGCCACCTAGGGAAGCCCTGAGGCCTTGACCGCCCACTGGCCATAATTGTTAGCTAGAGACTCGGGAGTAGTGAATCTTTAGTTGGTTCTGGTAGTAGCTCAGAGTGCTCAGTGTGCTCGGGCCAACCTGCAAGTGCCACTAGGTGCCTAACACTTACGGGGGACTGACACCCACACAGTCTTCTGCGGTGTGCTCCAGTCACCCAAACCACTCTAGGGTGCCACTCCTGGACAATAATTTGCCAGAGTCCGCTTGGGGTGTTTCTCTCCCCAATTCGCTCCACCCACTCACCATCACTGACTACTGGCTACTGACTACTGACTGGACTTTCAGACTTGGGGAAGTTTCTCTGTGCCATCACCGTCCTCTTACGCCTCCGTACTACTAACAGGCCACTGACCACGGCTTTGCTCCGCCCGAGTGCCACAACACCCAACCGTGACCCCGTGACCCACAACGCCCGTGAACGCCCTCGTGCACCCTTTGAGCCTTTGATCGACCACATCGACCCTGGTCTTTCACTTGCGGACTACTCGCTGTTCCGTACTCCGTCCATCTCCAAGTTCTGCACGGTCAAGTTTTTTCTGATTAGCTAAGGCCAAAGATTATTTACTTTTTTCCGCCGTTGACCAACATCACCAAATACTTCCTAAATCAGCATATTCTCTCTGTGGCCCGTCTCTCAGTCCCTGATAATTCTAGACTCATCAAGTCCTCTACAGAATATATCTTTCTCTGGTACAATTCAGAACAACGCTTTTCCAAATTTCCAAACATGGCCAAGAGAAAACGGGATGACCGTGTAGACTCTGCATCGATATTGAAACACTCCACCAAATCGAGTGAGCAAGTCAGAGATGCCAAACTACCCAAGCTCGACAGCAGCAGCCCGGTACAGGTGACCAATCCAGTCATCCAGATCATCACTGGCTCATACGAAAGGGTGCTACACGGCATCACAGCCTCATCATTCCCATCCGACAATTTAGCCAAATCACCCACGTCAACCTCAGCCGTCAAATTCTCAGACACATTTCTCTTCAATGCACACGCCTCTGCCATTCGTTGTCTCGCTTTATCACCACTACCAACTCCCGAGTCGTCCGACTCACAAGGTGTCTATCTCGCCACAGGTGGTTCAGACGAGAAGATCAACGTCTTCAATCTCTCCGCCTCTCCCCCTTCTACTAGCCATGGCCTCCCATCCCTCCCATCCCTGGGTCCAAATTCGATCTTGGAAAATCCTAGGAACCGTGAACTAGGGACCCTTCTCCACCACTCATCCAACATCACGGCACTACATTTCCCAACTCGTTCGAAACTACTGTCTGCCTCTGAAGACAACACCATCGCCATTACTCGCCTAAAAGATCTCACCGTCGTGTCCACGGTCAAGGCCCCACGACCGAAAGTCCAGGGCCAGCCCAGCGGAGACACCGCTCCACCTGGTGCAACGCCCGCTGGGGTGAACGACTTCGCTGTCCATCCGAGCCTGAAGTTGATGGTCAGCGTTGGCCGGGGTGAAAGATGTATGAGACTGTGGAACCTCGTCACGGGGAAGAAAGCCGGGGTATTGAATTTTAATCGCGACACGCTCCAGACCATCAAAGAGGGCAAGTACAGCAGTGGTGAGGGCAGGAAGATCAAATGGAGTCCTGATGGCACCGAGTTTGCCGTGGCGTTTGAACGTGGTGTGGTTGTGTTTGGCGACGACTCCACCCCAAAGTGCAAGGTGCTCCCGTCGCCATTGACCAAGGTGCATCAGATTATGTATCTGACTCTACCTGCCGCCAAGGGCAAGGGCAAAGATGTGACGGTTTTGGCCGTGTCGACCGAAGATGGAAGAGTACTGTTCTACGACACGGACGGGCCTCAGCCCACCAGCAATGGAAGCTCCGCCGTGGACGAAACCTCGAGCCCTGAGGCGCGTTTGCTTGGCCAGTTGGGAGGCAAGAGCACTGGCATCGTCAATCGAATCAAGGATTTGGAAATATTGCCTGTCACTTTTCCCGCAGAAAAGACGGCTTCCAAAACGGACAGCTTGATCGTCGTGACGGCCAGTAGCGACGGCACAATCCGGCTGTTTTCGCTCAGTGCCACTGATTTGTTGAAGAAGCAGAAAGATGAAAAGATAAATCAGGTGGGAGCTCTGATTGGATCTTACGAGACTGGGAATCGGATCACGTGCTTAAAAGCATTTGTGATGCTTCCAAAATCTACTGAAGAGGGTAATGATCCGGAAGAATTTGAAGGTCTTGATGATGGTGGGGATAGCCAAGGTGATAGCGACGGAGACGAAGACGATAGTGATTGAAAGGTAGTGGTAGTCTAATCAACCTAGCCCCGGTGCAAGGAATTTTGGCACCATGTACCATAATTGAGTAGTGGTGGTCTGGGACGAGATCCAATTGTCGCAATAGTTTTGTCCGTCACTCTTTATGTCACGATCTCTGTTTATCTTGCCGGAGTAATGCCATTTTTCGAAAGACCTTCGACAATTCCTTCATATACGGAACCCACTGAACCCACAGCTGGTACAGTGATAACCTTGCCTTGTTTCTCAAAAAGATCCACCACGGGCATGCTCGTTTCCACAAAGGTCCTAAACCGCTTCACGATACTCTCTTCGTTATCGTCTGCTCGGCCGCTGGTTTTACCTCTATTCAGTAATCTCTCCCTCATGACATCTTCCGGGCAATCTAGAAAGACTGTGCACTTGGAGGGACAGACAGATTCCTCGAAAAACAAAGCTTGATCGAGCTTTCGTGGAAACCCATCGACCAGGAATTTGCCAGTCCCATCACTTCCAAGCTTGGCTTTGATAGCATTTGAGAGTAATTTCACGGTGATTTCCATTGGGACGATTAGACCCTCTTTGATGTAATCTTTGATCAGCTGACCATACTCACTTTGCTCGTCGGCTTGTTCTTCTCGCAGCAAATCTCCAGCCGAGAGATGAACGAAACCGTAGTCTCGCACCAGATTTTCCGATTGTGTGCCCTTCCCCGATCCGGGTCCGCCCAAAATGTAAACAACTGTAACCTTTTTCGGGTCATACTCTGGGGAGGTATTTGAAGAAGGAAGAGGTAGTTCTGGCTGGACCAAAGGGGAGGTTCCCGCTGTTGGATCTAGAGCTGGCATCGTGGACGGTCAAGACTATCTTTCGTTGTGGGCTTTTCTGCGGTTTTCTGGAGGGACCGAAGCCGATTGGCCGGTTCTTCTTTTCACAATCAGTGCGTAAGAGCCGCTGCTAAGCAGGAAAATGAAGAAGAAGGGCCAGAAGCTGAGTCGTGCTCCGTGGCCGGTTGGTTGTGTGGTGCGACCCGATGGTGGACTATGAGGTTCGGACGAAGCTGGGCTAGGATTGCTGAATTGGCTTGGGAAGGATGGAATCGAGCGCGGGCGGCGGGAGAAAAGGCCGGCGAAGAAGGTAGAAATGATGTTAGGCTTGACCTCGTTGCTGCAGTACGGTGTGGTGGGCGAAGAATCATCACTTGAGAAGACGAGAAGGGAGATGGCGGATTTCGGTAAGAAGACGCAGGGTTTCTTCTGGTAGAAGGTGCAGGTGCAGTGATAGTGAGTAGTGTGCAACTTTGTGATGAGCGAATGCCTCGAAAGGGTCGAGATTGGGAAAAGCATAATGACGAAAGCACGCAGACGCAGTTCTGGGCCACTAGCTACCTATGCTCGACCACCTCGCGTTGGCGCGTCTAATGTTCCGCTCTAGTTTAATAGAGAGGAGCCCGTCGTCTCCCTACGGAGTACAAATTAGAACATATCACTTAGGCGAGTCTAGAGAGTGTTGATGGTAAGCACGTGAAATTAGGGGCTTCCTAGACATGTGCCCCATTGTCTGACAATATCTAATTGTGCAGGTCAGCCTGTGGGCAGCCGAGCACCATGCGTGGGGACTGTCATGAATGGGAGTTGTCAGACGACTCTTACTATTTCATCAACCCCCCTGGCTCAACCTTTAGCAGAAGCCTACTAAGTGCCTAGCAGGTGCCTAGTTTTGTTTGCCAGCACTAAAAATGTCCAACTGAGGATCTGGCGTTGACATTCTTGGCGCGGCCCCGACTGCAGGAGCGTCTCGTAGTAATCCAAACGTCCCCAGAGAGATCCAGCAACTTTGGCCAAAAGTCCAATTCCCGTCAGGTTACCTTTCTCAATTCCTTCATTTAGGAGATCACCATCAACTCTTGTTCCTCAGCTTCCGATTTGGACTTTTGATATCTTCTTGACGCGAAAGTAATTCACTAATTTCTCTTCTCTACCGCCACGCTCCTTTGCCCTTCAAGCTCGCTCTCCGATACCCTAACTTTCCTTTGAAGTGGATGAGGCCGCAGGGGCCGGTCGCAACCATGGCGCTTCCCATTAAGTTCACTGAACTGGTTCAGGTATATCGCATCGATTTTCCTGATCGTGTTATTCTCATACTGACTTCTGCTTACAGTTGACGAATCTTGGTATCGCGGTAAGCCTCAAGCCGGCATCCTCGTTAGGCAAACGTGGCATCTACCTGCCTGCGCTACGTTGTAACGACGAGAAGTCCCTATGCTGACTTCTAACCTCTAGCCCCAATCCATCTCTTTCAACAGTTGTACACTAGAGTCCGATCATTTCGTTTGCGTTCGGCAGAAACTTGACGATCAAGACAAACCTCAAGTCATCATCATAAACCTGAAGAATAACAATGAAGTCATCAAGCGAGCAATCAGCGCCGACAGTGCTATCATGCACTTCTCTCGCGAGATCCTTGCCCTCAAGGCTCAAGGCAGAACAGTGCAGATCTTCGACCTTGCCGCCAAAGCCAAACTAAAGTCTACCGTCATGAACGAAGATATTGTCTTCTGGAAATGGTATAGCGACCGCAGTTTGGGCCTTGTCACTGACACCTCTGTTTTCCACTGGGATATATTTGATCCGACTCAGTCTGCTCCTGTCAAGATTTTTGAGCGAAACACCAACCTTAGTGGCTGCCAGATTATCAATTACCGTGTCAACGACGACGAGCAATGGTCTGTCATTGTGGGAATTTCGCAAAGAGAAGGTCGAGTTGCTGGTACGATGCAGCTTTACTCGCGTAATCGCGGTATCTCTCAGCATATTGAAGGTCACGCAGCTGCTTTCGGCACCTATCATGCCGAGGGCAATGCAACCCCCTACAAACTATTCACCTTTGCTGTGAGAAATGCTGCTGGTCAAGGTAAACTCCACGTTGTGGAGATCGACCACGACGAGAACAACCCTCGCTTCAACAAAAAGGCCGTTGATGTCTACTTCCCCGAAGAGGCGATTAACGACTTCCCTGTGGCAATGCAAATTTCAAAGAAGTACAGCATTATCTACATGATCACAAAGTATGGCTTCATTCATCTCTACGATCTGGAAACTGCGAGCGTCATCTTCATGAACCGTATCTCAAGCGAGACCATCTTCATCACCGCCCCCGATTCAGAATCTGCCGGCATTGTTGGCATCAACCGGAAAGGTCAAGTTTTGTCAGTCAGCGTTGATGAGAACAACATCATTCCCTACCTCCTGCAGAATCCACAAAACTCCGGCCTCGCTGTCAAACTTGCATCGAGGGGTGGCCTTCCAGGTGCTGACAATCTTTATCAGCAACAGTTCGAGACGCTGTTCGCTCAGGGAATGTATGCCGAGGCGGCACAAATTGCAGCAGACTCTCCTCGTGGTTTCCTGAGAACTCCTGAGACCATTAACCGCTTCAAGAGTGTGCCTCAACAACCTGGCCAGCTGTCCGTTATCCTCCAATACTTCGGCAAGCTATTAGACAAGGGCAGGCTGAACAAATACGAGAGCGTGGAACTCATCAAGCCCGTCCTTGCCCAGAACCGCAAGAATCTTCTAGACAAGTGGACGAGTGAAGGCAAGCTCGAGTCCTCTGAAGAACTAGGTGATATTGTCCGTCTCCACGATCTAGAGCTTGCTCTTAAGATTTATCGAGAGTCCAATGCCCCACCAAAAGTTGTCGCTGCTCTGGCAGAAACTGGTCGCTTTGAAGAAATCCTTCCCTATGCTCAACAGGCAGGATACCAACCCGATTTCACAGCACTTCTGCAGCACATTGTTCGAGCCAACCCTGAGAAAGGTGCGGAATTCGCGACCCAGCTTGCCAATCACGAAGGTGGTCCACTGGTCGATATCGATCGGGTTGTGGACATCTTCATGTCCCAAAATATGGTTCAACAAGCCACCGCATTCCTGCTCGATGCTTTGAAAGAAAACCGTCCTGAGCAAGGTCACCTTCAAACACGATTGTTGGAAATGAATCTGATCAACGCACCTCAAGTAGCAGATGCCATTCTCGGTAATGAGATGTTCTCTCACTATGATAAACCCAGAATTGCACGGCTCTGTGAACAGGCTGGTCTTCTGCAGCGAGCGCTTGAAAACACTGATGATCCAACTTCGATCAAACGTATCATCGTGCAAACTGACAAGCTGAATCCGGAGTGGCTTCAACAATATTTCGGTCGTCTCTCTGTTGACCAGACCCTGGATGCCATGGACGAGATGCTGAAGGTGAACATCCGCCAGAACCTAGCCGCTGTTGTGCAGCTGGCAACCAAGTTTTCCGATTTGCTTGGTTCCAGTCGCCTTATTCAGCTGTTCGAAAAACATCGTACTGCCGAGGGTCTATACTACTATCTCGGAAGCATCGTGAATTTAAGCGAGGATGGCGAAGTAGTCTTCAAGTACTTGGAAGCTGCTGTTACCTTCCAGCAATTCCAAGAAGTCGAGCGAATCTGTCGAGAGAACAATCATTACAACCCTGAAAAGGTCAAGAACTTCTTGATTGAGGTGCGACTAACTGAGCAACTTCCTTTGATCATCGTCTGCGATCGATTCAACTTTGTTAAGGACCTGATCAACTACCTCTACCGTAACCAACAGTACAAGTCCATTGAGGTGTACGTCCAACGTGTCAATCCTGCCCGCACACCTGCTGTTGTTGGGGCTCTTCTATCTCTTGATTGTGAAGAGTCGGTTATCAAAGGCCTGTTGCAATCTGTGGACCCTACAGCTGTACCAATCGACGAACTGGTCGCTGAAGTGGAGACACAGAATCGCTTGAAGATCTTGCTACCTTTCCTCGAGGCCACCTTGTCTGCTGGAAATCAGCAACCAGCCGTATACAATGCACTTGCGAAGATATACATCGGTACGTATTGTCTCCTCATCCGTCCTATTCTTTCTCTGCATAGGTTTATCTAACACTTAATTCCAGACAGCAACCAAGATCCTGAGAAGTTTCTTAAGGAGAATGATCTCTACGATACACTCACTGTCGGCAAGTATTGTGAGAAGAGGGATCCAAACTTGGCCTACATTGCCTATCGCAAGGGACAAAACGACCTTGAACTGATCAATATCACAAACGAAAACTCAATGTTCCGTGCTCAAGCTCGCTATCTTTTGGAGCGGGCCGACCCTGAGATTTGGGGTTTCGTCCTTGCTCAGAACAATGCCCACAGACGTTCCCTTGTGGATCAGGTTGTCTCGACTGCTGTTCCTGAATCCAACGAGCCAGACAAAGTATCTATCGCTGTCAAAGCATTCCTTGACGCCGATCTTCCTGCCGAATTAATCGAACTTTTGGAGAAGATCATTTTGGAGCCATCTCCATTCAGCGACAATGCAAGCCTTCAAAACCTCCTCATGCTTACTGCTGCCAAGGCTGATAAATCCCGTGTCATGGAATACATTCAACGCCTCTCCGAGTACAACACCGAGGAAATCGCAAATATGTGCATTCAACAGGGAATGTACGAGGAGGCCCTTGAGATTTACAAGAAAGTCAACGACCATTCCTCTGCTGCCAATGTCTTGGTGGACCATATTGTAAGCATTGATCGTGCACAGGAATATGCTGAGGGTGTCGATTTGCCGGAGGTCTGGAGCAAGGTTGCCAAGGCTCAGCTGGATGGCCTGAGAGTGACAGATGCCATTGAATCATATATCAAGGCACAAGACCCAAGCAACTATAATGAAGTCATCGAGACTGCGACACACGCTGGCAAAGATGAAGATCTTATCAAATTCCTCAAGATGGCTCGCAAAACTTTACGAGAGCCGGCAGTTGATACTGCGCTTGCATTCAGCTATGCACGATTGGATCAGCTACCTGAGCTTGAGGATTTCTTACGATCGGCCAACGTCGCCGATGTAGAAGCTTCCGGAGACAAAGCATACGAAGAAGGTTACCATCAAGCTGCCAAGATCTTCTTCACCAGCATTTCCAACTGGGCCAAACTTGCCACCACTCTTGTTCACCTCGAAGAGTATCAGAATGCCGTGGACTGTGCACGCCGTGCTAATAGCGTCAAGGTCTGGAAACAAGTGAACGAGGCGTGCGTTGCGAAGAAAGAGTTCCGCCTCGCCCAGATCTGTGGCCTGAATCTCATTGTCCACGCCGAGGAATTACAAGATTTGGTCAAACAGTACGAGCGAAATGGATACTTTGAAGAACTCATTTCACTCCTCGAAGCCGGCCTTGGTTTGGAGCGAGCTCACATGGGTATGTTCACAGAACTCGGTATCGCCCTGGCCAAGTATCATCCAGATCGAGTCATGGAGCACCTCAAGCTCTTCTGGTCTAGAATCAATATTCCGAAGATGATTCGCGCGACGGAAGAGGCCCATTTATGGCCCGAGCTAATTTTCTTGTACTGCCATTATGATGAATGGGACAATGCTGCTTTGGCCATGATGGAACGTGCGTCGGACGCTTGGGAGCATCATTCCTTCAAGGACATTATTGTCAAGGTTGCAAACCTTGAGATTTATTACCGCGCTCTCAATCATTACCTGCAGGAGCAGCCCTTGCTTCTTACCGACTTGCTGCAAGCTCTTACAGCTCGTGTTGATGTCAACCGAGTTGTGCGTATGTTTGAGAAGTCGGACAACATCCCCATCATCAAACCATTCTTGCTCAATGTGCAAGGGCAAAACAAACGCGTGGTCAACAATGCCATCCATGACCTACTGATCGAGGAGGAAGATTATAAGACGCTCAAAGATTCGGTCGAGAATTACGACAACTATGATGCAGTGGAGCTGGCACAACGGCTGGAAAAGCATGATTTGGTCTTCTTCCGCCAGATTGCCGCACAAATCTACCGTAAGAACAAGAGATGGGAGAAATCAATTACTCTCTCCAAGCAAGACAAGCTGTTCCGCGATGCCATCGAAACGGCCGCAATTTCAGGAAAGTCGGATGTTGTGGAGGAGCTCTTGAGATACGTAAGTTACCAATGCTTTCTGTTGATCTTTTCCAGTAATCTTACTAACCTTGCTATCAGTTTGTTGATATCGGCAGCCGCGAGTGCTACGTTGGGATCTTGTACGCCTGCTATGATCTCATTCCACTACACACGGTCATGGAGATTTCGTGGCGTCACAACCTCAATGACTACACCATGCCATTCATGATCAGCTACCTGAGCCAACAGTCGTCGACGATTGAACAGCTTCGAAAGGACAATGAGGAGCGGAAGGCAAAGGAGTCGAGTCAGCAAACCAACAACGACAATACGCCAATCATCGGCAGTCGACTTATGCTCACTCAAGGGCCCGCCAGCTCGGCACCACAGCCCACGGGTATGGTCATACCAATGGGATCACTCCGCAACCTACCGGATTTCCCCGCGCTTTTTAAACGGCAAGGACCAGGAGGATGATGGTAATAGAGAGGGAGGAGAGAGAGACAGAGAGTTCGGGAGATGTCGGGCCGTCAGATGTGTCGGAGCGTATTCGGCATGCGGTTGTCTGACGTTTAAAGAAGCAGCCGGTAATATAGCATCTGTATTGATGTCTAGGTCGGGGAGAACTGCTTGCGACAAAAGTTTAGCTACGAACCAGTGGAGATGATGGATAGGTTTCTTGTAAGATGTATTTCATAGTGGTTTTCGTATACATGAGGCTCAGCCAGTTTCTGGGGAAGTGGCGCGCTGACAGGAGATTTCAACACTTTACCACATGTGGCCTAGCTTGAAGTCATGATCTACGGAGTACTGTACCTTGATCTACTCGCTTCGATTGGCCCCAAAGCAGAGAGGAGGTTGAAAGATAAGCGAAAGGCAAGTTGAGGGCACTGGGGGCGTTATCAGATAGAGAGGCCGCGGACCAGTTGAGATGATGGATGACTTGATTATCAAATAAATCAGTGTGTGTGTTATCTGCCCTCGTTCCACCACCAACGTCACACAATCGTGCTCAGTTTGCCCCTAGTGGCGCATCAAGATCTGAGATGAACTCTGCGAGATTTCGATGACACAAGAATTCACAATTGTCCAGAAATGGCACAATCCCATGTGGTGATGGTCGGACCAGCCTCCAGGAGTCAGTGAACAAGGTCTCCGGCATCAATCCGGTGTATCTCGGGGTTTTGCGGTGAAAGTGAGACCACGGATGCACCCTTGAGCCGAAAGTCGCCAACCAGCACGAAAATGATCCGAAATAACCTTGGGAATTGTGTGCTGCCTGTGCTGCCAAACACCTGACCAGTGCCTGAATACCCTAGGGTGCCTAGGCACGCCTGGGTTGGGGCGCCGAGGGCCACGGGGTGCACAACCGTAACCTGGTCAAAGTCAGGGCTTACGACTCAAGAGTCACCGCTTGCCAGATGATCGCCGGGCCGGAAGCCAAAGGCTGAGCCATTCCGCCAAAGCCTATGGGGGGAGCGTGGGCCGTGGACAGTGGACGGTCGGTGGTAGGCGGTGGGCGGTGGGCGGCGGAGTCATATGCTTTTTCACATCAAACCGCCCGCGTAATAGTTTTTGACCTGGTGATCGATGGGGTTTCAGCATAAGAAACATGCGAGCGTAAAGAAGCAAAGTAGACAGAAGCCCCGAGCGTCGCCCGGGGATTTTCTGGCATGCTCGTGACCATGTGGCTTTTTTTTTCATTTACAGCTTGGGTGCAGGAATGTATGGTACTTTACCAACCCAGGCACCTACAGGTAACTAGTTAGGCTACTAAGTTCTACTCCGTAGGTAGTTGGCACTCACCCCGCCTAAGGGTTGCTATAGGTAAAGTACCTAGGTACGTAGGTATTAAGGTACAGTAACTGGTTAGGTAACTACCTACTTAGGGCTCTAACAGTGTCACGCGGCTTGTGATGATCTCGAGACTTGGGGAGGGATTGCATTTCTACCAAGTACTCTAGGGAAAGTTTAGGATTCTTGTAGGCACGAGCGAGGATTGACAATGTCAGTAATAATGTGTATCATTCACAATTCCCGCGGTAGAGGTATTGTAGAATATGATACACTACAGTTTGAGGGCCGAGGTGTCCTCGGTGGCCACAGTGCCGAGTGCAAGTAAATGAACCGCCTACGACTGAAGACCCGGGTTGCCAGGGGAGAGATGGTGGCTTCCTTAGCTTGTGCCTTAGCCTGTAACTTGTGGCTCCTTGGCCTGTAAGTGCCCGTACGGAGTGCCTGTACTGTACGGAATAGGGACAGACACTACAGGGTACTCCGTACAGTAGCTCCTAGAAGATCCACGGGAACCTCCCCTCTTTTCGGCCATCCATGGACCATGCATGGCACGATTCTGACCATTTTCCCCCTCCATACATCATCCTTGATGCTTCCTACGGCTTCCTTTGCTCCCACCACTGGAAACCTGGAAACACTCTCTTCCTCACCTTCAACTCCACACTCAAGGTCCTCCCACCCTACCAGAGCTCGTCCCACCCACTTGCCCACCACCTTTAGCTGCTTATCGTTCAGGTCCCAGCTTCAATTGACAGAGCTCCAGTCGATTTCCTCATATTCGGCCTCTGGAATTCCTCGCCCTGACAACTTTTTTTGTTTTCCTCCTGTCACCCGGCCTCTTCGCCGTACCTCTACCTCAACAACGGTACCATCCACTCCTGCATTTCTTCTTCCGAGCTGCAGACCACATCCTTTCCCTTATATTGCCTTCCCACCTCCGAGACGACAGCCTTCTTCGTCTATTCTGTAAACAGTCTCCTGCTGTCTCTCTACCTTTCGAAGCTCCTGCCTTGAGCTGCCCTTGCTAGCAGCTGGGCCATTGTCCTTGTAACTCATCATGGCTACAGACGCTCCCGGCACAGCTACTCCCGACCATGAGGATGGTCAGGGTCATCATGAGCATTCCGTCCACCAGCGCCTCAGAGCCAACTCAACCATTATGCAGCTCAAGAAAATCCTCGTGGCCAACAGAGGAGAAATCCCCATTCGAATCTTCAGAACTGCTCATGAACTCTCCCTTCAGACCGTGGCAGTCTTTAGCTACGAAGACAGATTGGGTATGCACAGACAAAAGGCGGACGAAGCGTACATGATCGGCCAGAGAGGCCAATATACCCCCGTTGGTGCTTATCTTGCTGGCGACGAGATCATCAAGATCGCCTTGGCACACGGTGTGCAGATGATCCATCCTGGCTACGGTTTCTTGTCAGAGAACTCCGAATTCGCCAGAAAGGTCGAGGAGGCTGGCATCATCTTCATCGGTCCTTCTTGGAAGGTTATCGAGTCGCTTGGTGACAAAGTCTCAGCAAGACGGATAGCCATCAAAGCCAATGTCCCTGTCGTTCCCGGTACCGAAGGTCCCGTCGAGAAATTCGAGGAAGTCAAGGCTTTCACCGACGAGTACGGGTTCCCCATCATCATCAAGGCAGCCTTTGGCGGTGGTGGCCGTGGTATGCGAGTAGTCAGAGAGCAAGCAGAGTTGAAAGATGCCTTCGAACGAGCGACTTCCGAGGCCAAGTCGGCTTTCGGAAACGGCACAGTCTTTGTTGAACGCTTCCTCGACAAACCCAAGCACATTGAAGTTCAATTGCTCGGTGACAACCACGGAAACGTTGTCCACCTCTACGAACGTGACTGCAGTGTGCAGCGACGACACCAAAAGGTCGTGGAACTGGCCCCGCCAAGGATCTCCCAGCTGAGACCAGAGATGCCATCTTGAACGACGCTGTCAGGTTGGCCAAGTCGGTCGATTATCGCAACGCAGGTACAGCCGAGTTCTTGGTTGACCAACAAAACAGATATTACTTCATCGAGATCAATCCCAGAATTCAAGTCGAGCACACCATCACTGAGGAGATCACGGGTATCGACATTGTTGCAGCTCAAATTCAGATCGCCGCTGGCGCAACACTTGAGCAGCTCGGATTGACTCAGGATCGCATTTCTACTCGTGGTTTTGCTATTCAGTGCCGTATCACCACCGAAGACCCGGCCAATGGCTTCTCACCAGACACAGGCAAGATCGAAGTCTATCGATCCGCTGGTGGCAACGGAGTCCGTCTTGATGGCGGTAATGGTTTCGCTGGTGCCATCATCACGCCGCATTATGATTCCATGTTGGTCAAGTGCAGTTGCCACGGCTCTACCTATGAGATTGTGCGTCGCAAGATGTTGCGAGCTCTCGTCGAATTCAGAATTCGTGGTGTCAAGACCAACATCCCTTTCTTGGCCTCGCTTCTGACCCATCCAACCTTCATCGATGGTAACTGCTGGACTACCTTCATCGATGATACACCCGAGCTCTTCAAGCTTGTCGGCAGTCAAAATCGTGCCCAGAAACTGTTGCAGTATCTTGGTGATTTGGCCGTCAATGGCAGTAGCATCAAGGGCCAAATTGGAGAATCCAAATTCAAGGGTGACATCATCTATCCAACCCTTCTAGATCCTCAAGGGAAACCTCTGGATGTCTCAAGCCCCTCCACCAAGGGCTGGAAGTCCATCCTCGACAAAGAGGGTCCCACAGGATTCGCCAAAGCCATCCGTGCCAACAAGGGTTGTCTCATTATGGACACCACCTGGCGTGATGCCCATCAATCACTATTGGCAACACGAGTTCGAACTGTCGATCTCTGCAACATTGCCAAAGAAACCAGCCATGCCCTAGAGAATGCATACGCATTGGAATGCTGGGGTGGTGCCACATTTGATGTGGCTATGCGATTCTTGTATGAGGATCCCTGGGACAGACTCAGGAAGTTGCGAAAGTTGGTGCCAAACATTCCCTTCCAGATGTTGCTCCGTGGTGCCAATGGTGTCGCCTACAAATCGCTTCCCGACAATGCCATCTACCATTTCTGCAAACAGGCCAAGAAGAACGGCATGGATATTTTCAGAGTCTTTGATGCTCTCAACGACATTGATCAACTCGAGGTTGGAATGAGGGCTGTTCAAGAAGCCGGTGGAGTTGTCGAAGGAACAATCTGTTATTCAGGAGACAGTATGAAGCTCCCTCTATTCCTTTCTGTTCCATTACTGACTATTCTACAGTGTTGGTATGTGTATACTTTTTTCTTCTTGTTGTACTTGCTATTCGCATCTGCTTTATCTCCTCCCATCAATTCTGGACTCTGGCTTCTGGATATATCGATCATGATGCACCTCGCGCCTTCTCACTCGGATCCTTGGGGAGGTAAAGGGCAACACTACGTTTTTCCCCAACGATAATAGTCGCCCCTTGTTCTTTAATTTTGAATACACTGCCTTCCATACGACATAAGATAGCCACCGTGCTCAACGGGATCTGGTGCACCTCACACCTCGCGTCCTCGTGCTTTAGGAAGTTTGAGCGGGCCACTATCTATCTCACGTCCATCCACGGTCGCTCCTTCCATTCTGGTCCTTTAGGAAGGCAGCGGGGGCATCACTACAGCTTCTTTTACGACCAGGTCGTTTCTCTCATTTTCAGAATGGATAACCCTACCTTCCCACTGGGTGTGAGGTGCCAGGCATGCTCAATGATCTTCTTCTGTTTGGGCGGACTCATCATTTCCCTCCACAGAATGATCTCACGAGGCATTGCAAGACTCAGAAGCACGAGAACAAGGTCAAAGAACCGAGACCGACCAAACCCGTTCCGAGCTTCAAGGAGTCTTCAACCTTGCTTCCATTGTGAATGGAGAGGGCGCCAAGGACATCGTGGAGACACGGTCGCTGCGGATGAAGCGAACATCATGGACAACAAGTATTCTTGTTGACGAAGTGACTCCCCTCGACAACACATGTACTTGTGAACAAAGGCCCACTCATGGACAACAGATGGACTTATGAATGAAGCTTCACACATGTACAAGATACCTCTCCTCCGGATACACTGGCTCCTTCCGTTCTCATCGGTGGACTCATTGGTTGTTCCAATCAATGGGCATATGAATGAAGTCTTTCATACATAAGAAACTCTCACCTTGGACTCTATGGCTACCACCATTCCCAACGTGTCACATGTCTAGTCCTTCATCACGATTTGTGAACAAGTGGACCTTCATGGACAAGTCGCCTCCTCCGTCATATACACCCTATTCCGAGCCTTTTGTGTTTCCGTCCTCATCACCTCAACTGTTACACATGGAGGTGCCCCAATGCACAAGAACTACTCCCTGGATCTTTCGACCGTGTCGTTTCTTCCCTTGTGTTTTCCTCATGCCACTCATTACCCTTCTTGTCATGTTTCTTGCCGCTTTTGGACCACGTGACATGACCACTGCTAACACTTTCATACAGAACCCGAATAAGAAATACAATCTTGAATACTATCTCGACCTTGTTGATAAGATTGTCAAGATCGGCACGCATTGCTTGGGAATCAAAGACATGGCGGGAGTTCTCAAGCCCAAGGCTGCTCGTCTTCTCGTTGGAGCGATTCGCAAGAAGTATCCTGACCTCCCGATTCATGTGCACACTCACGATTCTGCGGGAACCGGTGTTGCATCTATGGTTGCATGCGCTGAAGCCGGCGCTGATGCTGTAGACGCTGCTTCCGACAGCATGTCAGGAATGACCTCTCAGCCCAGTATAGGGGCCATTCTTGCTTCCCTTGAGGGCAGCGACTTTGATCCAGGTCTAAATGGCCATAATGTCAGAGCTCTTGACCAATATTGGTCTCAGCTGAGACTTCTTTACTCGCCCTTTGAAGCTGGCTTGACCGGCCCAGACCCTGAAGTGTATGAACATGAAATTCCTGGCGGACAGCTTACGAACCTCATCTTTCAAGCATCCCAGCTCGGACTGGGTGCTCAGTGGATTGAAACCAAGAAGGCCTATGAGGAAGCGAACGACCTTCTGGGAGATATTGTCAAGGTTACACCAACTTCAAAGGTTGTGGGCGATCTTGCCCAGTTCATGGTCTCCAACAAACTAAGACATGACGACGTAATTGCCAAAGCCGCAGAACTCGACTTCCCAGAATCGGTCTTGGAATTCCTTGAAGGTTTTATGGGACAGCCATACGGTGGTTTCCCCGAACCCCTTCGCACCAGAGCCTTACGTGGTCGCAGAAAGATGGACAAGAGACCTGGTCTATACTTGGATCCTGTTGATTTCCCAAAGGTCAAGGCTGAGCTCAAGGAGAAGTACAACAGTAGCTCTGAAGCCGATGTTGCCAGCTACGTGATGTACCCCAGGGTTTTCGAGGACTATCGCAAGTTCGTCGACAAGTATGGTGACCTTTCCGTGCTCCCTACAAGATACTTCCTAAACAAACCCGAAATTGGAGAAGAATTCCACGTTGAACTCGAGAAAGGCAAGACCTTGATCTTGAAGTTGCTAGCTGTCGGTCCTCTCTCAGAAGCTACTGGACAACGAGAGGTCTTCTACGAAGTTAATGGCGAAGTTCGACAAGTGACTATTGATGACAACAAGGCTGCAGTGGAGAACACAAGCAGACCCAAGGTCGATCCTGGCGACAGCAGTCAAGTTGGTGCACCAATTGCTGGTGTTGTCGTCGAGGTCAGAGCCAAGGAAGGTCACGAGGTCAAGAAAGGAGATCCAGTGGCTGTTCTCAGTGCCATGAAGATGGAAATGGTTATCAGCGCTCCACACTCTGGCAAGGTTGGCGAGATCTTTGTAAAGGAGGGAGATTCGGTTGCAGCGTCTGACCTGATCGCGAAAATTGCAAAAGCTTGAATGGTTTGACTAGAGCTCAAACCACTGGCGTCAAAGTAGGATCATGGAACGGTTTTGACGAACCAAACATAGTTCATCGTGCTCACAAGGGAGAATTTGGTTATGTTCCTCCAAGGCTTTGGAGGCTGCATCTTCTGTTGAATATTTAGTCTCTAGGTACAAAGAATGGCAATATTATATACCCGGAAGCGACTTGAGATATTGATTGTGACATTGTAACATTGTAACATTGTACATTGGGTCTCAACCATGCCGTCGCTAGCATGTGATAATGACCAGGAGTGGAATAAGTAGCGATTCAAGCTATCCAATCATTCGCATTCCATTAACATCCGCTACGCTTCTACCTTTGGTCGCCTCGACATCCTCTCATTCTCATTGTGGTTCAGACGCGGGGTACTGTCAGTCCAAAGAAACCCACTTGCAGCACTATCCCTGTTCAGGCAGACATGGCATCATTAGTCTGAAGTCTTTATCATCATCGTACTCGAATTGCGATGGGCACGGATGGGACCATCTGTCGGCTTGAGAGCTATAGCCCAGCCTCTTCCAGCTGGAACTTGCCTTGCTTAGATATCGATGCTTCACCTGGTGCACGGCCGGTGCCCCTAACTGTCACTATTCCCTTTTGTCCAAGACGTAGATAGAGTACAGGTCGAAGAACATCCCCTCATCAAAAGTAAATACGTCCATTGTCAGATACATCACATTACCCTTGCACTTAGATCTGGAGTTCTTAGGAGATACCCAAGGCTCAAGGAACCATCGCGGTTGGCTTGAATACATGCTTAGCGAAGGCCGAAGAAGCTTCAACCGTGTGAAAACCCAGTCGTTCTAAGAAAACTTCGGGCTCCCGGTCTCACCTCGTATAGCAACCTGGTCTGTTTTAGGGCGCGAGGGGTAGTAGCAAACGGGCACGATCGAAAGAAAAAACCAACAGGCCTCACAGCCAGTCGTTGCGTTTTCCCACTAACTAGCGAACGAGCAAGTCAAGTACGGAGTACATCGATGCTTTTCGACCAAGTAGGGAAGAGACCAAGTGACCAACCAACTAAATGGTTTCCACCGCACATGATCCTTCGCAACAATTCTCCTTTGTTGAAAGTCCTTGAACCCCACTAACTAGTTGAGCATCCGGGCCTCTCTCGAAGACATGGGGGAGGGTGGTTGTTGAGTTAACGTGTCGAGCCCCCCTCTTCCTAAACATTGATCGTTTAGACTTTTCGAGCCTTGAAAGAATACAAAGAGAGGGTCAGCACCACCACCACCACCCACGATCGATCTGCCTGACAGATCAGTCCTTGTTAGTTCTGCCCAACGAGCCTGGCACCGCTTTGACGGTACTGCACCAACAGAGCCCGCTTTTTCTGTCTACTGGTGATTCAGCCTTCAGTGTCTGCTACGTCACCATATCCGCGCCCATCGACCGTTACTACTGTATACTTTTACTTTTTGGGATTAGGAATCTGTTTCCGCGGCACATCCATTACAGTAGGGTTCCCAGCCTGGACTTGCAAAGGTAGGGCTGGACCGGGCCCTTTCTTCACACTCTGGTGTGGTCTCCTTTTGACTCATATATAGTCTCTCCTTCTGCTCTCTACTCGTGGAACTCTCTCTTGTGAAAACCAATCCATACTTGTCACACGAATATTCCTCCCTCGAGCATTCGTCGAATATTCAAATAGGCAACCTACCTACCTCCTCCTAGTATCGAATACTTGTCACCTACAATTCAACATGTTCTTCAAGCAATCCGGTTTCAAGCCTCGTAGCGGGAGCTCGTCGTCGCAAGCGTCCTCCGGATCCCAATTGGCCGGCAGTCCGCCGAAGAACGAGATCAAGGCCACCGCCACCAAGTTAACTGAACCCGCAACGCCGCTGTCTGCTGCCGCTGCTGGACGAAGAAGAGTAAGTTGACCCCAGCCCAGTTCACCTGCATGAGGTCGTCGGTTCCTTGATGGACAGTGAAGTTGGAGCTCTCAAAAATTTTCCCCTGAAGGATAACATTCAGCTTGTGTATTTGCACGAGGGCCCTGCAAGGTTCTCTTCCTTGAAGTCTACAGTGTTGTCCCATTCTTCATTATACCTCCACTTTAATACCCATAAATCGCACACATTCTAACACACATCTAGTCCTCCGCGGATCAATTCGGTGGTCTTCAGAGCTTGAAGCGAAACAGCCAGGATGATAAGCGAGCAGGCTTCTTGGAGCAAAAGCCTGGTCAGCAAGGTGTCTTGGGTGGCATGTGGAATAGCTTCACCAAAGGAACGTCGTGAATGAATTTTATTGTGTTTTTCGATCGTTTTGGTGGAGGGTGAATGGGAATGCGGGATTCAAGTATGCTTTGTGATATCATTGCGAGATCTGAAAGGAAGGATCTCAGCCTTGTCCGAACGTCTGGTTGGAGGAAGCTATCAATACTTCAGCCACTTATAGCAAGGAATCACGATCGAAATTCGAATGAGACAGTGTGGCTGCAAAGTCAGGGCCTCGTCAGATTTCGGTGGTAGTTGGGTTGGTCAGAGAAAGGTCATGGATAATTCGCGACCCCAAACCCTCAAGTCTTCATATGGAATGCTTTCCGAATGTACTCCACTGCCCTGCCAGTTTGTACCAACCTATTTGGAAGACACAGTTGCTTGTTCTTCATTCCTTAAGTGGTCACAGGCAATACCCCACAAGGTTTCAATTGATGGGAGTTTCGATGCATATCAATGCGAGTTTACGCACGGAATTACGAGGCCGGCTATTAGTAAACACTCTCCCCTCGTTACTGTTTCTTTGTTTTTTGATCTTCAGAGTTTCAAAATTCAAGTTGCCATTCCGCACTATTCTAGGCCGTTAATCTTAGCTTGTTTGTCGCATAAGCCAATCTCCGTGTAGCCAGCCTTCTGCTCGAAGATCCGCGTGTTGGAATTCGTCGAAAGCGATTTTGCGATCTATTAACTTACTTGAGGATGCGAATGTATTGTGTGAAAGGGAAATAAGACTATGAAGTCTTTCAGTAAGTCCTGGCTAGTTTTGATCACTTGTTCAAAAGACTGCGACACATCGTATTGTATTGTACAGCACAAGCAGCAAGATCCAGACTGTGGTTTTTCATCAAGAGGCTCCGTTTGCACTGGACAAGATCGCAATTCTGCGTGTAATTCGAAGTTTGGGAAGAGTGCTAAAAAACAGGTAATACCTACAGTGCTTGTGCCCTTTGATGCGTTGGCCACCACTACCACCGCAACAACAAGCACTGTATCGACAACTTTGTTGGAGTGGCCAATATCTGTCTCTTCGCCTCTTTTATTCATGCCAATTCCTCCTCGTGGCCCTGGACTAGCTCAATCACGAACCGTAATCTAGACCCAAAGCATTTGAGCGCATCGTCTAAAGCTGGAAATCACTATTCCCGCCCGCTGCCGCTTCCTATGTGCGCGCTAACCACATATTCTTACAAGGGGAAAATTTGGCCTTCTCATTCTGTTGTGGCTTAGGTACAGCGATAAGCACATCATAGCACGTTTGGCTAGATGTTCGTATCACATTCGTGTTAATCTGGGTTGGGCTTTCTTGTTGCTTACAGGCTGTTCCAGACCAGATCTCCGCTTTTTTCTGCTACGGCAAGGGTCTTTTGGGTCGAGGCTCATTCCAATTAGACGCATGTTGGGACACCCTGACTCTGACTGAGAGTCACCGTTGAAGCTGGTCATGGAGATGGAGGCCCGGCGCATACGGAGTATAAACAGATGGATAGTCTATTCCTAATGAAGTCTAGTCTGGAGCATACTTGGTCTAATCCAAATACATATTAGCGCACATCGTCACAAGGCTGACTGAGTGGCTGCGTTACACTCAATCAGGAGTCATATATGAGGTATCGATAGCCTAGAGCACGCCGCCGTTCTTCTTACGATCTCCTGCTGCATCCCATTAAACCTGTCTGAACTAAGGCCGCCCTCTCAGCGGTATCGAAATCGGGTCACACAATTAGATACAGCAAAGGTTTCAATCTTAGAATGGGCTCAATGGGTCAACCCAGATCGACACCATGGAGAAAAACACCACTCATCCGCTGCAATACATTATCCAGATCTGCTGGCTGGTGAGTCCTCCACATTGGTAAACCAGAAGAAAGGTTCATAGACATTGACCGCACAGGTTATAGCAATGTGTATATGAAGCTTGAAACCCTTCAACCATCGGGTTCTTTCAAATCGCGTGGGATTGGAAATCTGTGCCTACAGGCGCTGCAGAAGTCATCGCCGGAAACAGCGATATCTACTCATTTCTACTCTTCTTCGGGTGGTAATGCAGGCTTAGGCTGCGTCCATGCCGCGGTGGCATTGGGTTCACAATCAACCGTGGTTGTGCCGCTCAGCACTTCCGAATATATGATTGGCAAGATCCGTGAAGCAGGCGCGTCGCAAGTCATTCAACAAGGGAAATCTTGGGCCGAGGCGGATGCACATCTGAAAAATGTCGTCATGCCTGACGCACGAGCTCGCGGCATCAACGCCGTCTACGTCCATCCTTTCGATCAACAGGAGATTTGGGACGGACATTCGACCATGATCGATGAAGTTGTGGAACAGCTTCATGACCAAGCTGGCGTTGTCCCTGATGTGGTGGTCTGCAGTGTTGGCGGCGGCGGCCTGCTTGCTGGCGTAATGCAAGGACTCGACAGACACGGACTAGGTCACACTACAAAGATCCTGGCAATGGAGACTCGAGGAGCCGATTCACTGTCCCAAGCAGTTCAGAAAGGCGAGCTTATCACACTTCCAGCCATCACCAGCATTGCGGGTAGTCTGGGAGCGCGAACCGTCTGTAAAGAAGCATTCAGACTTGGCATGAGAGACAATGTTTTCCCATGTGTCTTGAATGATGAAGAAGCGGGGATGGCGTGTGTGAGATTTGCGGATGATGAGAGGATCATGCTGGAACTCGCATGTGGAATCAACATCGCCACTTGCTACAACGGGCGGATGAAACAATTCGTGCCTACCCTCACTCCAGATTCAAATGTCGTCATCATTGTCTGCGGTGGTAGCACTATCAACGGCGATATGATGAGAAAGTACAAAGATGACTGGGGTCACCTGATATTCGAGCAGCAATTACCAAATGGTGAATCTTGATCATCAGTGAGAAGATATGACCATTTGTTTCCGCTCCAAAAGACTAAGGGCATGACATGGCAGCAGCATGGTTAATGGTAGATTGCAATAGTCTACTAGAAGTGGTTTCCCACGATAGAAAGGTCTGGATGGCTACGTAAATGGATTGCTAGAAGCAGACGATGGTCGCGTGCCTACCAACAGTATGAGTCTCAACTTTCAAGCCAGTCTCCTTGAGTGGCCAGACCAACTGACCGGCTTTGCACCATGGAGCCATGTGAGTCATAAACGACATCATCTACAAAAGGGCTGTATGTGCTTTCGAAGCGATTGCTGTCTCGGCTCGAAACTCAAGAAGCTCGATCGGCTTGAAACTGTCCAAGTTTTTCAGGTCTGGATTTGGCCCAGGCACATTGAGCTTCATCAACGCATTTGAATGTTCTTCTACAAGATAGACTGCTACATGTACAACAGCGTTGTCATCCTGGGAACCGCTGCAGTGAATTCGATTGGGACTCGTGGCGAGGAAGGTCTTCTTCGATTCAGAGGATCAACATGTTTATGGTATCCTCCATGTTCAGCGTATATGTATGTGCTGTGGGGATAGACCTGGGTCGACAGGTTCTCCCTATTCAACAATGTATTATTTGACTGAGAGCCAACAACGGTGTGAACTTGAAACTTGAATTCTCTTCCCAGAGTCCTAAGTATTTCCGAAACTCAAAGATCGGAGGTGAGCACGCTCGCATCGAGCAAATTTATTGAAGAATTGCCGACTCGTGGAGACTCTACGTAGAAGGGTGAAGTAACGAATTGCAAAACAGAAATTAACCGCTTGGTGAGCCAAGGCTGATTTTTTCGGTACTCTTTACCGAGAGGACGGGGCCGTGGGCACTTTTTAGCAGCGGAGCGCCACCCGGGACACATCGCTTATGAAGCGATCGCCGCTACTAAAAGGTCCAAGATGAGGCTTTCTTGGGGCAATTGAAAGCTCAGACAGATACGAACTCAAGACTTTGGCAACCTATGAACTCGAATAAGACCTTTTCACTATTTCCGAAAGGATTCGTGGTGAAAATGCCACGTACTACAAGCTCACCATTTTCGCCACAGCCTGCTCCGGAAGCTCACTTGCATAATTGCTATAAGAGTGGAGATGCTAGATTTGCCTGCCCAGCCGCCTCTGCCCAGCCCACCCGTCCAGCGTACAAGGCAACGAGGTCCGGATCAGGTTTCGAAATACGAACCCGACCATGTGATCCCCGCTGACGGCTTCCGAATCAACAAAGCATTTTCAATAAGGCTGACAGATCGCCACTTGAGCTGCCATGCTGCATTCGATTATTCAGTATACTTGCTTATTTCGTCATGGAATTATGTGCTAAATGCAAGGCAATCAGAATTGATAACCTCCCCCACATCAGCCTTACCGGCATCAAAGATGGAATAGAACATTCTACATGGAATTTTCTGTCAAAATCTGCCGAGTCCTGCCCATTTTGTCGCCTGATCAAATGGTCTCTGGGACGTTCTCTCCGAGAGGAATTCCCTCAAAATGAACAGATCCGCTACACTCGATCGATCGAAGACAACTTGGATGGTCTGCCTTCCCGGCCAGTTCTTCTAGGGCCGATACGAAGGACTGATGATGCAAACTCTGCAATCATCGGGATTAGGACGGGTATTGGTGGTCTGGACTCAAGTGAGTACGAAGGCTTCTTCCATGTCTTTGCGAATGAAGGTATGTATTTAGTCTGCTAAAGGTCAATTTTTCGCTGAAGACAAAGAAAGGGTCATATCCGGCAATTTCTGGTAGGGTACAAAGCTTCACTCCTCTTCTCAATCCAGGCTCAGATGCAGCGTTTTCATTGATCCGCGGATGGTTCGAGCGCTGCTGGTCGGAACATCCATATTGTAGCGTCGGTCACTCGGGCAGGGTGTATGAACAGACTCCGCAACAGGTCCCTCCGAAGCGGCTTGTATATGTCGGAACTCCATCTCAACCCCCCCGACTCGTGGAGACAACTGGGATATACCATGATTACATTGCATTGAGCCACTGTTGGGGTCATCACCAGCCCTTGCTTACGACAAAGGAAACCTATTCACAGCATCTCGATGAGATTCCGTTTGATCAGATTCCTCAGACGTTCAAAGATGCGGTGATCGTGGCAAGAAACCTGCGGGTTCTCTTTCTTTGGATCGACTCTCTTTGTATAGTGCAGGATGATAAGGATGACTGGAAAGAGGAGTCTGTCCGAATGGGACTAATCTACGAGGCGGCCCTTTTCACCATCGCAGCATCGTCTGCAGCAGACTCGACAGTAGGCCTCTTCAAAGAACGTGAGCGTTTTGGTGTTGAGATACCTTACTTCGAACAAACTGGGGTTCAAAAGGGCTCGGTGATAGCACATAAATATAATCACCACATGATTCAAGATGAGATGAATGCTTGCCCATTGAACTCGAGGGCTTGGGTATATCAAGAATCGTACTTCGCGCGCAGAACCATAAACTTTCTGGACAAAACCCTAGTTTGGTCCTGCAAAGGCGGAGATACTTTACGCATCGGCGCACAAGAATGCTTTTGGAGCGACTTTAACTATACAAGGAGGCTGCAACGAGGAAGCAACACTTGGCGTTATCATTTTGGGAGATATACTGCTCGCAGCCTCACCTACCATTCGGACAAATTGATTGCCATTCAAGCGCTAGCTGATTCTATATTTCGATCCCCAGAAGATTTTTATATGGGAATTCCGATGGACAATCCGCCACTCGGTCTATTGTGGTATGCAAATGCAAAACTTCATAAACCTTCCGAGGGTCAATTCCCTTCCTGGTCGTGGGCCTCGACCGCGGGCAAGGTGGAGTTTTTCAGTGTATGGGAGTGGAATCTAGGCCATACGACATGTGCAGATATTATTAAGCATCCTACACTTCCCAACGCATTATCAGCAAATGGCAGCCTAAAACCCATCGTTGAGCTGGAAGGGCCGTACTGCCCAACACTTTGGTCAAAACATAAGCTGGAGGAATCTCACTATCCTCAGTACTCGAGCGAACTTCAAGAGCCACCTCAATACTTTTTGCTCAAAGGCATGAAGAAAATCGGGTTTCTACTATTCGATAACGACAGTACTGAAACCAAGGCTTCATATTGTCTGGCACTCTTCCACGACAAAAATGAAGGTCAAATTAATGGACTGATCCTTACATTCTGCAAGTCTCGAGGTGGGTATGTACGTGTCGGATACTTTGAAATTTTGGATGTATCTTGGTTCGAAGGTGTGGAAAAGCAAGAGATAACTCTCATTTGATGTTTGAATCACCCATAGGCTTGGTTCTCTTTACGTTCAACACTTTTGGTGCTCTGAAGTCAGAAACTGTAATCGGATATGACTACGTTCAACTCGAGCTACTTTAATGTTGTAATGAAGTCACCGAAACCACATCGTTGCGCACCAGGGTTAAGGCCCTTGCCAGACCCGTTGACCGCATTCGGACATGGCTGTTACCAATACTATCAGCTGCCATCGTAACTGCCTCCGACCGTGGTTGTCGCTACCAAGTTTGTCGAAATTGTCTCCCCACCGCTCTCATTTTCGAGCCCGACGAAATCTCTAATCGTTGACGAGTCAAAGGTTGGTTCAAGGGCTGGACTCCAGCAGAGAGCCTAGTGCCTAGCAGAGGAACATCCACTCTATTTCATTCCGGTCGGCGATTTCAAGGATTTTTGTAAACAGATTTGCATCCAAGACCTCCGTTTCAAAAAGCTGAGCTGCGTAATATCACGAACCTAAGTGCAAATAGACTGTTCTACTCTGCCCTATGAGCGGTACCCAGTTTTGAAAGTGCAGTTTACTGGTGGAGCGTCAACGTCCTACACGAGTGGATCATGGGTCTCACTGCGAGAGGCATCCTATACCTGCCATTTGTCGATCTAAGATAGGTTTCCACCAACTCTGGTACGATGATTTCGCTAATGGAATGCTTCGATGGGAGTTCGTGATTCAATTTTTAGAGTTTTAATTCTCTGGTTTCAGGCTTTCATTTCGGCATTCAGGATCTCATCTTCGTGAATGCCAAGATGTGATCATTGCCAGTTTTGGGCATGACAAGTGGACAAAAGCAGGCGATTGCGACTTCGAGCTGCTTGAAGTCGCCATCACAAGACGGTCAATGGAACTTTCTAACTTTCGCGCACGTGATTCTGAATATCACCTTATATCAAGATGGCGAGTTCTGTCTCGCAACGACAATACTACAACACCACGAAACTCATAGCGTATCTCATTGATCATGGCTGTACATGGACACACCTTGGTGGTGAACGGGGGAGTAGGAGGCGATCTCTCGTACCATGAGAAATTGAATTCCGACCCGGATCGTCTCAAATTCGCGTATGTTAGGCCATTCAGCCGGCGGTAGGAACGATAGGCCAAGTATGTTGACACGAGCAACAGTTACTGGGTACCAAATGTCTCTGGTGGTCTGGTCATCTCGAAGATTCCACAACGAACAAACTGGACGCTCGATGCGAACATTGGTTACGCTCGCACTGCTGAGAAAGTTGGGTTCGAATATGCTCTATCGCAGATCCGCTTCATGGCGGGCTATGGTGCCGATCATCAGCACGAATCGGTGTCATTCTCGCAGGCTTTGCTTCACTTCACATCCAAGCTTAATGTGATTGCGGCACTCCTACCAGGCCCGTGGAATCCCGCGGTGGCTGCCAAACAAATCGCGAGTATAGATCATTATTCTAATGGGTGGGTGATACGTTTAATGTCCATTCCGTTCGAAAGCATTAGTGTTGATCAGAGGCAGACGAATCTCTGTGAATGTAGTATCAGGATGGTTCAAGGCCGAGTTTCTGAGTATCGGACAGTGGTGGTTGGACCACGCGGAAAGATATCGGTGAGAAGACAGAGACTTGCCAGGTTTCATAACTGATATCTTTCAAGGCGTAGTCGTGAGTTTATACAATGCTTGAAAGGGATTTGGACCGAGGAGAAGTTTACTTTCAAGGGCGACTTTTATCAGGTGCGTGATATGGAAATCTCGACCAGTCACTGACCTCGACAAAGTTCCATGATTACCCGCTTCATCCCAAGCCAATATCGCGCGAAGGACGTCCTCACCCTGAGATCTTCCAGGGTGGAAACTCCATCGACGCTCGAGAAAACGCTGCAGTAGCCTCCGACTACTACTTCATGAATGGTAATACCCTTGAAGGTTTCCAATCTCAGATCAAAGACGTACGCGAAAGAGCAGAACGAGAAGGACGCCTCAACGAAGTTAAATTCGCACTCAACGGGTTCGTCATTGCACGAGAGACTGAGGAGGAGGCTATTCGCGTTCTCCAAGAGATACAAGGCAAAGCCAATGTGGATGCCGTTGAAGGATTTCGAGAACAAGTCCAAAATGCTGGTGCGAGCACTTCGAACAAGACGGGAATGTGGGCAAATTCCAAGTTTGAGGATTTGGTACAGTACAACGACGGTTTCAAAACGAAACTGATTGGAACGCCCGAGCAGATCAGTGAACGTATTCTGCTGCTCAAAAGCTTGGGGTGTCGATCCTATTGGTTGCCTTCCTCCATTACGACGACGAGATTCAGCAATTTGGGGACCAGATCCTTTCGCTCGTAAGGAAGAAAGAAGCGGTAGGAAGAGGTAAAGACGAAGCTTATGAGATTAGCTTGACCGGTGATGTTTACCGTGAGAGGAAATCTGAGGGTAAACCTGCAGAGTAAAACGTAATGTGATTTGGAATGTTTATCTCGAGGGACTACCAACAAGAACACAATCTAGGTATGGTACAATGAAAAAGACATCTATCTCAGATGTTTGCCTGGAGCTGAGATTCAGCCCAGTCATTCTTCTTCAACTGCTGCTCCGCTCGTCGATTCAGTTCCTGCCACATGGCTATCCGTTTAAGATGCGCTGCGTCAAAATTCTCGCGCCATTTCCTGTCGAATTTGGGTAGCACCCTTCCACTTTCTCCCTCCTTTGGATCGCCAGCTAATTGTCGTACCTCTTCAAAATATTCCTCGAATTTGGGGTAGAGAGCAGTAAAAGGAACACCATCGCCCTTCTCTTCAATGCGCTGACGTTCCCATTCCTTTTGGTCTTCGATAGGTGGCAGTTGGACACGACCTGCCAGAAATCTTGCGGCTAGGACGGCCTGCCATTCGAAAACTTTGAATGTAAAGCCTGCGGCAATTGCTCCGACGAAGACCAAGGTAGGGTCTGACATGTAGAAAACATGTTGATATAGTCCCGGAATTCGGTTGTTGCGAATCGTGATCTGCGGTAGGTAATGCCGTGTCCAAGAGTAACCAGTGCCCAAAATGATGTGCTCGACATTTTCCACCTGTGTTCCATCTTCAAAGACAACTGTCCGGCCATCGACGTGAGATATAGGTGGGTGTCGTACGATATGTGGATTTTGGAACGCCCAGTCCCCGAAGTACGGGTGATACCTACCGCGCACCACACAATGTAATGGCGATTCTGCCACACCTGCCAATGCTGCTGCAATATCCGGACCCGAGATCGATGCTCCTACAACCACAACTCGCTATGGAGCCTAGTCAGCCTGTTCGAAGTGATAATTCAGGAATACATACCTTGCCTCTGTATTTGTCCTCGCTTCGAAAGGATTTCGTATGCTCGACACACCCGGGATAAGCTTCAGCGAACTCCGCCAGACCTTTAATGTTTGGGATATAGGGCACGTTGTAGTGGCCCGACGCATCAATCACAGCGTCAAACTCTTCGTTCCACCAATAGTCCTGTTCACCTGACTGCCTCCTCAGAGTAAGAACCCACTTCGACTCTTTCCAAACGCGCTCAACAGTAGTATTGTACTGGACGAGATTCTCATAGCCATTCCGATTTACGAGGTCCTCGAGATACTGCTGAATCACAGTATGGTGGCGAAAAGGAGTGTCTAAACCATGTCGCTGGATTGATCGTGCACTACGTTTTTCCGGGATCGGTTCCTGAGAGAATTGCATTGCTTCTGCAGCTATGTTGGTCTCTAGCAACGGGTAAATCGAAGTGTCTGAGAAGCGATATTTTGTAGATCGCGGCGTCCATGCTGGAAGAGTGGTGGGAGGTTGAAGTGGCTCATCAGCCGTCCGATCTGCTAGCTTCTGGAAGTCGGGCAATTGCTGAATGTGGTCTTCTGGGTCGGGGATCCTGGGAAACGACTCAGATTCTCCAAATGGATATTGTGTCAGTAGAGGGCAACAAACCAGCATCCTCCAGGCTTCTCGCGTCTTTCAAAAACTCTGATTCTATCAAAGGTTCCTTCGCGGACTAGAGCATCGATAGTAATGGCACCTGCTGGCCCGCATCCTATGACAGCGACAGATCTGACGATACTCATACTAAAGAAACTTGTTGGACCAAACTCAGAACCCTCCAGAGATGAATTTCGGGCGTAGGACGAGATAATAGAGTTGTAGATGTGATATGGCCTTATCAAGTTACCACCCACTCGTCCGAGCCAGCCTTTTATCTTTGCATGACAGTGGGACTAAGCAGCCACTAAGGCTTCGCGAGGTTGAAATCATCATTAATTATGGACCACCAGATCGTTATACGCGGCGGTCGCAGCATCGCGTACTTCGTAAGTAAATTCCTCCATTTTCTCCAAGTTCGAAGCGCGTGTTTAGTAACGAAAAGTTCATCGATGTAACGTCGAAGTGCTGAGCACGTGGGATATTATGTGAGGTTCGTCAGCGGGGCAATACTTTGATTTCCAGTTGTCATGCAGCAAATTTTGCTGCTGCGCAACATGTGCGCATTGCGCCATTTCCGAGTATAACCGGTAGCCGGATCATGATCAAAGTCTTAAGTTTTATATCTATTGGGGCATATCAGGAGATCGGACGAAAGAAGACAAAATTTTTTCGTTTTCGATGGAAATACTTAGTCCAATTTGGCATTCGTCAGCCTCAGTGGAACTTGCGACGTATGAGTATCCCAGCGTTTAAGTGTTTCAACAGGATTTGATGCACTTCCCACGCCCTTCGTATGTCACTTGCAACTTCTTCTCCTTTCCTTCGAAAAGGACATTTGTCGAAGTTGTGGTTATCCAAGGAATGTTCAGAGCTTTGTTTCACATTAGTCTTACCTAACGAAAAGCCCTGAGTGGGATGTCGTTGCCTGCACAAGATCTCTGATGGTAAAATTTGCATTCTGAATCTAAAACGATGGAAAAGGCCCAATGGTCAGGCTGGTCGGACAATATTACAGGCTCATCATTTAGAAGAACAAGAATAGACCCAGTATCGCAGGATCGAACTCTTGACAACACAGCATTTCCTGAGAATTCCCCATGAAATCACTGGAATAGCTATAAGGAATGCCTCCCGCCTCCTTTGTCGCCTTTGAGCCCGTGCGCGAGTTGTTCGATGTGCTCGCACCCAATACCACAGCAACCACCTATAATATTTGCGCCTTCTCCTACCCATTCACGAGCGAAATCAGTGTAGACTTTGTTCGTTAAATCTGCTCTTGTTGGGCTGATCCCCTCGTTTGCAGCTGTCGAATCTGATTTAGGCTCGAACGCATTAGCGTATACGCCGAGTGGAATATCAGAGCCATGCTGCACAAAGACGGCTTTTACATCGCGAATTGCGGGTGCCATGAACTCAGGTCGGCTGCAGTTGAACAGGAGGCTTTTTGTATCCGATTTCAACGCCCAAAGTGCTGCGTTCGTGACAAGTTCTCCAGAACGCAGGCGGGCGGGACTTTGATTGCATTCAGCAAATGTAGCTTCCTCTCTATCTTCCAGCGTAAATGAGATCCAGAACGGCTTTCCCGTCTCTCTGACGGCCGTCCGTACTGCCTCACCTTCAGCTATGAGGCTTAACGTCTCGCCCAGCCAAAGATCAACATATGGTGCCAAACCGCGGACGAGAACACTCAGATACTCTTGCACTGTTGCTCCATCGTACAGAGAGGGCTCATAACTGCCAAAGATTGGCGGTAAGCATCCAGCGACCAAAATCCTACGGCCACTCCTTGCCATTTCTTCGTCTGCAGCTTCTCGAGCCAATCGCCCTGCGAGCGCTGCCAACTGCTCTCCATGTTCTTTAAAGCGTTCTGCGCCTATGTGGAACGGGACCAATGCGTAAGAATTGGTGGTGAGCACATCTGCACCGGCTACGGCAAATTCATGGTGAACTTGTTTAACGAAATGCGGAGCCTCAAGAAGCGCACGTGCCGTCCATTCTGGTTGTTCGAATGGGGCACCCAGACGTATCAATTCCCGGGACATGCCCCATCAAGAATGACGATGTCTGATTGTGGCATTGTAGATGACCGTTGTAGAAATATTGGGTTGAAACCTACAGACATTAATAGCCAAGTTGGTGGGGAGATGGGTAGGAGTGAGAAGACCCTGGTTTCGTCTGGTTAAAGATTGGAGCTTTTCAACCAGCGAGCATTGAATCCTTTCCACCACGCTGACAACGCTCGAAAGTAGGATCGCCGCAGAAATCGTAATGGACAAATTGATTATTCGTTCAAACTAGGGAAATGAGTGACTAGGAAATCATCAATTGCACAACATACAGACTGTACGACAAACTGTCGTGAACAAGATAGCATACAAAAGGAGGACGGCCACGATCAGTACCAACAAAGGTGGCCTGCGCATCCGCATCCGTGGAACAATTTAAAAGACAAAAAAGCAAGGGGGTGATGTAAGCCTTGGCATCAGACAAACCGCCAAGGACGACTTGTGTATGCCGTCCTTCCCTGAACAATTCAATCCTCCATTCTCATGCTCATTAAAACCCCAGGTCTCACACCATCTATTGAGCAATCTCAATGAGTGCAATGAATGCCTCGAAGCTTCTTGGGACTTCTGCACGACCATCGGCTCTTGAGTCTTTCTTTGAGAGAAGATAATCTTGACGAGGAGTGCTGGGCACGTACATCGTCATTGCGGCATTCTTCTGAACAGAATCAACCACAAGCAACATACAAGTCGTTGGTGCCAGTTGGTGTGATTTTGAGAGTGATCCGAGCTCATCCGGCGGAGAGCTTACGTGCATTCTCAGGACTTAGCCAGTGAAGATGGCTGAAGAAAGCGGTCAACAAGACCGGTTGTGCCCCGAGCACCACTTCCATTTCCAATGTCGTTCCGATGGCACTCAACTGATTGCGATTTCGTGCTGAGACGATGCGACTGTAGCTTTCCCAGATATGTGGCTTGTCGATGTGCAGATACTTTACAAGTTCGCCAAAACGATATACCATGCTTCGAGCCATCTGGTCGTCTTTCGGCTGAGGATCGTCGCGGAATCCACATCGAATCATGACTCTCTCTGGCACTGTGTCCGGCAAGAAGTGGCCATACAATTGCAGAAGATCTGGCTTGTCGCAGAGCAGAGCAGCACCGTAAATCACCATGTGTGAGAGAGATGTCTTCTCCTTGCTACGCAGCATGTCGTGGAAGCATTGAACGATCTGCGGCTTTGACTTGTAAGCCGAGTTCAGCGTGACCAAGAAAGCCTGGGCCTTTTCGGGCGTTCGCTGGTCACTGGTCCCGCGTGGAGGAGTATATGCCTCGGGATGAAATTCTTTGAAATGCTCAACGCATGTCGGTTGAGTGATCAAGAGCTCTGAAACTTTTGCAATGACTTGAGTGCGATTGATAAACTGACGTTTGTGAAGATCCAAGACGAGAAGTACACTTCGATATGTCAGTGGACTATTCCTGAATTCAGTTCGTACTGCCGCCAAACATTCTTCGACGAACTGCCTTCTGGCTTGGTCGACGTCTTGAGCGACCTGCGGCACGTCCGCTTGTTGCGCGCTGCAAAGGATATTAGCATTAGAAGCTGATGAATCCATATGATATAGACCACTTACGTCGGAGCTAGAGTGTGTTTTTCGATTCCATCCCAAGCAGCAGGCTCTGACAAGTTCACTAGAGCTTTCGTCAAAGCATCGCTCATATTTTCGGACATTGAAGCGGTGCGACTCATGCGATCTCGAAAGACAGGGCTCTGGATGTGGGCGTGCTGGTGTACCCTGGTCTTGAGTTAGTCTAAGAACGCTTTGTGCTGGAGTGTTGAGTCCTGGAATACGGTGTCGCACGCAGCCTTACAGAAGGTTGTAGATGTTATTCTTCTCAAGCCTGAAGGATAAAACGTCAGCAGGTGAAATACATACATGATGCAAGGAAGGAGATTTCAGACCCTTTGGCTGGACTAACGTACTGTTTGTGATGGATGCTGAGGACTATCGGCGCAGCTATCGTCGTAAGTATCAACGACTACGAGACGGTTGTTTTCATGAGGGCAAGGTCTGCGACTCAGATCTTGATCAGATGTTCGACTTACGCGCAGGTATCAAGTGAAGCATTGTCACTGCGCAACGGATGGCGAACCTTTCACTGATAATGAACCACGCAACTACAACTTCACATAAGCGAGCGAACGAGCATGCACATGGTAGTGAATCGGAGTGTTCGAACTAATCGCTGATACGCTGTCCTAACTGTCCCCAACACAGGCTGTTACTACTGGAGTTCCATGGAAACAGATCAGTCATTTGAACCTAGAGGAATTCACTACAACTTCTGATTGCGTGAGCTCGTGTAACGGAGACAGGATATTGAGAGGGATTGATCATCCAGCGCAGTCTTATGATGTTTGCAAGGCACGACAATCCGCTCCCGATGTTGTTGGCATGGAAAGCAGGTACCATTCAGTTCTGCCAGACCCATGAACAAAGAATCATTCTCCCACAAGATCTCTGCCAGAATTCACAAAGAATCATACCCCATCATCCAGATCTCAAGCACAGGTTGCCGAAGCGCCCTTTGCCAGTTAAGTTGAAGGGTTCGCCCATCGCAATTCCCGCTGTGTCAATACCCTGACTGGAAACACCAAGTTAGCGTCATCACTTGTATTTCCCCGGTTGGATCTTCTTTTTTGAGATCTTGTGTTTTCATTGAGGTCGATCACGGTCAAGAACATGACAAGTGAAGGCGACCAAGATGGCTGGACGATCGCCAAACGCCAGCTTAGCTTCTCTCAGGGCTTTATCGCGGTCAATAGTTCCATCCCTCCAGGCCTTGTCAATACGCAAGAAGTGCTGACAGGGTGGAGATTTGCTGCCGCCATACAGATTGAACACAGCCTCGCGGAACCGGTAATCGACCAAACCTTTGGCCTGCTGCTGGGTGGCCGTAAAAGTGTGATCACGAATTCCTGCGGCGATACGGATTGTCTCGGAGATTCTATTGGCCACGAAACCATGGAATGAACGCACAAGCGCAGGCTGAGCGGCGAACAAGGCACTCACTTCGAGCAAGAGGCTGGGAATCTTTTGGGTGTCGAGGTCATAGTTTTTGAGCAGGTCGACAAACCCCTTATAAATCTCTCGCGAGCCACAGCCGGCGTGGACCGCGTTCATGAACTCACCTACGCCTTCGATATTGCTCTGCATCACCGGGTCTGGGAAATACGCGTTCGGCTGAAAGTGTTTGAGGAGCGCGCAAATCTCTTTGTCCATGGCGAACATTTGTCCCAGCTGCACATATAGGTCTGAAGTGGCGAGTGTCGCCCATTGATGCTGGTTCAGGTATCCGAGAAGTACTCGTGAGAAGCCGGGCTTGAGTTTGTATTTCTCCTGCACCTCCTTCACAAATCCTGTGGCATACGCCTGCGCATCCATCGTCGTGTCTCCTTCCCAAGTGATGGTTTGAGGTTTACTAAAGACCCGAACTGTCAGTACCACGCAAGGGTTCGGTCTATATTCGCATACCTTTGCTTGGAAATTGCGACAAGCCATTCGAGGACTTGAATTGCCTCGTGCTCATCATCGATGGAAGCCATTTCGATCTCTTCACTGATTCCAGACTACGAGCAAGCCGTAGTCAGCTGTCGATTGAAGACCCCTGAACGAGGTATTACGCGAAAGCGATGAATTGTTAAATAGATCTCTCGGTCAGTTGATTGCTTGTGTGTTGTGGAAGCACGTCGATCAAACACATATAAAGCAGTTGCGAAAGCGAGTGAGCCTCTTGCGGGAAGTTTTATACCACAATCGATGCTACAAGGGAGTCATCGTTCCGTGGGAATGAAGTGCGCGAAGGAGCGCCGCTTGACTCAAGAAGATCATGATTCTGGCCCAAGTCACAAAGGTAGACGAACATATATTCACACAAGCTGGTCAATCAGATGACGGGACGAAATCAAGGAGTTGAATACAAGTCATCATGTTCAGGATGACAATTGGTACATTCACGGTCTCTCATGAGAAAACGTCCTGCACAATCTCGATTCCCTCACATGGTGACCAATTTGAGACAATCAAGACCTACGCGACAAGCTGGCGGCCGTCTCAGGGCTGGCTTGAGGTCCTATGGGATGCCAATGATGCGACAGGGAAGCAACAAGATGTATGTAGCATTCAACACGGCGTAACAAACTGCTTCGGTTTCGACGACAGAGATATGTAGAAAGCGATGGTTGGAACCCAGGAGATGCTCAACTCTGCGTTCAAGTGCATCCGCAGTAGTGTCAAACCGATGGAATTGATGGGGGTCAATGCCATCCTTGAAGCTGCACTACCTCAATATCAAAACGTTTCTGTGTACACAAGCAGTGGACCCAGTCATTTAATGGATATGCTTCAGCATGCTAACAGTTCGATAATAAGTATATTTTAATTGCATATCTAAGCTAAGCGAGACAAGAGAAGGGCAGGCATCGCAGAGCCCTACTTAGGGGAGAAGAAGCAGCAGAGCGAGTTTTCTAGACAGTCTCTCTCAACACAAACACGCCCACCAGCTTACCAAAGCGCCAGGACCGTTGAGAGATGATTGCTCAATGGATACAGCACACAGCCAGACAGGAGGCGGTCCAGACCCTTTTACTGCAAGGAAGGACGGCAAGGACTATCAAGTCAAAGCAAACCCAGTGTAGTGAAGATGTGCTGTGGCCTCCTGTTCAGGGCTGAGGTTCAATTCAATGTTGAGTGAGCGACCCGCCGGAGCCCATGGACCGACAATGTGTTTGGCAAATGCTACCCTCATGAGTTGACGATATCTGAAGAAAATGGTCGCGTCTGCTTCAAAGGTTGCCTTGTCGTCTTCTGTCCAACCCTCGCTAGTCGTGATGCGATCGATCAGGCACTCCAACATCAGCATGGCTTTGACCTCATTGGCGAGATAGAACTTAGCGGCTTCCCGAAATCTGAATGTCGTCTGTGATCCCATTTGATTAATGTCGAGTGCCAAGCAGTTGTCCCTCAGGCCGACAGCGATCAGTATTTCCTCCCGCACGGGCCGACGTACAAAAGTATAAAACCAGTGCAATAACTGAGGCGAATCCGCAAACAATATGCCAACGGCTAAGACTAGTTGACCAACAAGGTGAGTTTCCTGGGTAAACGTATATAAGAGCCAAACAAAAGTTCTGTACATGTCAGGCGTTCCTACGTAAAAGTCCCGGACGCAGCCCAGGTATGTGGTTATACTGGTTTCTTCAACAGTCACGAAATCTCCAGGGGCATATGTTTCGATCTGAAAGGATTTGGCAAGATCTGCGGTTTCCGGATCGAATGAAAACATGTTCATGATCTGCTCCTGAGCCGTCGCAGTGTCAATCGTTCTATTTCTGTGTGAGCAAAGGATCATAAGCAGAGCTCTCAACAGGTGAGGTTGTAGTCTGAACGTATGGGCAACATGTTTGATAAATGGTGCTGTTTGCGATTCTTTAAAAGGCTGCAGAGGTTCTGGTCCGGCCTCGGGAGCGGCTTTAGGAGGCGGTCTACGATATTAGTGGTTGAGAATTGAAACTGTGGCGTTGAAACAGATTACCTACCCTGTGTTGAGCCAGCGCATAGCTTCGAAAACTTTGTAAACCCTTTCGGCAGTCGCGCAGTTGGCAACAGGTAGGTTTTCCGTCAGGCGTTCTGGGCCTACCGAACGTGACTGGCCTGCAGCGTGTGCCATGGTGCCAGCAACACGAGAGATATGGCTGAAAGAGTTTTGTCCCGCGGAGGTATCAGTTCCGATGGTCGGGTTAGTTCGACACTGCGTAGACAACGAACGATTCACATAATATGGCGGATAGAACAGGAAAAGGGAAAAGGCCAATCTGGACAATTTATATGCTCTCATGGTCGACTCCGTGATGATTCGGTCTGTAGTACCAGGTGACAGAATCATCGTTGCTTCATACTTCTGGGTGACTGGAGTATCAGTCAGCAATACGGTCAGGGCAGTAAGGCAGAGTCGTACCTGACATTGAAGTATGCTTATGGATATTGTGCTTGTAATCAGTACTTGCAAAAATCCAAACAACAAGCAGTAAGAAAGACAAAGAGTCGCATCAGACCCTAGCAAGGAGATATTGTTATCCAAGCATTAAAGCCAAACGAATTCCCCTGGCATTGCAACAAGGACGAGATTGACCAGTCAAAAAATATGTAGTCTTGAACGGACTATTGGTGAGGACGGTTTGATCCATTTGAGAATATACTCTAGAAATTCGCGGGCATGCTTCTAGGCGGTCTAGCAGGGACCGACATGTTTTCAGTGCATCAACCAAATCGAAGCAGATTCCCATTGTACCCGTATCTGAACAAGATCAAGACACCGACTTCTTGGCCTTATCGAGAACCTCAGAAGCTTTGTCCTTTGCCTGGTCTGCTATCGACTCAGCCTGTGCTTCAAGCTTGGCTTTTTCTGCACGAAGAAGGACCCATTTGTCGGCACCACCTCGACTATGAAGAGATCAGCAGAATGTAATGAGGGCCGTGCCCATTTTTTTTTTCCAGAACCATGCACTTACTACCAGTAATCATACCACCGATATCCTTGTGTGAGTTGGGCGTTAAAGTTGACGAAGTGGCATGCGAAGAGAAGATAGTTCTTGGGTTGCACAGCCATGGCATATCGCATGAAGGTCGCGGAGTAAATTGTCAAGGCAGCAGTAAAGGGCCCAGAGATACTGTGACAGTTGTGAGCGGGGATGTCGCAAAGACGAGGTGTTTAAACATGAGGAAGGAGGAATTGAAGCTGCGCTGCTCAGGGTATTGCAGGAGCAAAATATTATTCCTTCCTCACTGCACCTTCGGGTATAGGACGTACATGTCAGGGTCCTTTTGCGTATCTAGCACAGCGGCCAGGGGAATACCAAAATTTGACGCCGGTCCCCAAAAATCTATGGTGAGTCACAAGTCAGCAAGTTGACTATTTTCTCTGGAGGAGCTGTTCTTCAGATCGTGCGACCATGACTGTTGGCTTTCCCCAGCTGCGGAAAACATCTCAAATGCGCTCCACCAGGAAGGGTGTTATGGAGGACTGGAGGGATCGACGTACGTGTAGAACATAGATAGTCGGAGACCGGGTTGGAGCGAATCTTCGCATTTATGGCTTTGATAGCGGCGGCCATAGTAAGTTGAGATGGATGAAAGCTACCAGTAAATGAAGACGAGAAAAGGTGGACCGGAGCTTGATCCAAACGACAGAAGCAGAGGCAGCAGTGGCTTGGATAGAAATGCCTCGACGGGTTACGTGCAAGGTTAACGTGAAATACAAAACTTGGAGGACCGGACGAGGACGGGGGATGGGAGATGGGGATGAAATGGTGGACGACGTTGAGGGCAACGCGCAGTCCGCATTCTGAGTCGGAGATTCAGCAAATCTCCGCTCGGAGTCATGATCACGTGATTGAAAGCTCCTCACACTAACTTGATATGGATGTCAGGCAGAACTATCAGCCTACCCATGCACGAATTTCATACAAACAGGTCGTCCATGGGGAAGGATGAAGACTGCTAGATGAATCTGTGATTCCAACAATGCTAGCTACCACATGGTCACCTATAGCAGTACACTGAAGGTATAGAACTTGTGCGCCTCAAATACAACCGGCCATACACTCCCTATACACTCTGGCAAAGATCGCCCTTGGTCCATATCCCGTACACTATTCTTCCAGCTCAAACAGGCCTTTGTGCCAGAACCTGAGCTTGAAATCGAATCTGGAAACATAAATCATCAATAGCTCGTAAGTCGATCTTGTCCCCCGATGTGCTCGACTTGAGCTGGTCCAGCGCACTCTGAAGTGAAGTCAAGATTGTGGCCGGCATCAAACCATCCTCATTTACAAGGTCCTGTTGAAGTGCCGAGACATCCTCGACAATGGAAACGTGGCGAGCGTCACAAGCTGTGATATCTTGGCCGTCAGCATTAGAACGTTCAATTTCCGTTGCCTCGGCGATCTGCGCATTGAGACGTTCATCGTTTCGAATCAGCTCACTGTCGTCCTGTTGTTCGAGGCGTTGCATATTGCTGTCCACCCTGTCATTGTCAATGTCACTCTCAGTCTTGAATTGTGCGGGATATAGTATCGGCACAAGATCCAAATTGCCTGCAGACGGTTGTCTTTCCTTTGATGCACGTCGGCGAGGATATTTCCTAGGTCTACCACGCCGCCGCTTAGTCGTGCCAGTGGGTTGGGATCCCGCCTCTTCAATCGAGGTTTGAGTGTTTGATTCGGTTCCAGCTTGCGCCGGTGACGATGTGAAGACCTCAATGCAGTCTTGCAGGACCTGTTGGCTGCCGAGCTGACTCGAGGAACTTCTGTCGTCCAATGAACTCGAAGTTAGTTGCGATGAGATTTTCTGCCTTCTTCTCTTTACTGGGCCTGCGTAGTTATGTGCTTTTCGTTTTCGAACGTTGTAGGATTTTCTTTCATTTTGAGTCAACTCTTCACCTCCAGCGTGGTCAAGGCGCGATTCAGGCTGTCTGAAAGACAAAGGTGAACTCGGTACCTTCCTACTCACATGGCGATCGAGGTCTTGAGAAAGCTGCGAGGCGCTGAGCATATCTATCTCGTCACTGCTGACCTTGACTTCTTCGACTGGCGTTCTGGGCCGGAAGTCATCGGCAATCGTTGGATTATTCTCCAACCCATGTGCAGAGAAACCCTCATGGTCACCATATGCGATTTGTACAGAGTCGGTGGTATTGTTGATGTCTTTCTCGGGTGCAGGTTCGATGATGAGCATATTTTGCGATGAGAAATGGTTCTCTGGCAAAGGCTGGGTATCACGAACAGGCAGCCTCGTGGCTATCGACCCAACAGATGCTTCTTCTACGGGATCCAACGGTGGTAACCCAATCTGAATGGCAATCTGTGCATCATCGACAGCCACTTGCGGGGGTGACGAAAGATTTGCAAGTGCATTAATCCGGTCTTCTGGATTATCAGGCATGGATGGTGGTGACGAGGGAACCTCGAGATCAAGGATCCGGGCTGTGAAGTGACGTGCTCTCGGAGTAGGGGATTCCATTATCTCCATCTCCGTTTGATCATGATGGGTTGGTAGAACTGGCGTCGATGGACATTCGTCGAGTATAGCAGCCTTTCTTGCAAATTCACAATCACCATAGCTCTGAGACCTGCTGTGAGGTCGAGGGCTTGACCTGAGGTCCGGAAACACGACTGCTGGCTCCGAGCGTTGGCGGTCGCGAACCTCTTTCTGATGAGTGGTTAAAAATTGCGATTCGGGTTCATCGTTCGGAGGCGATGATGACACAATTGGCACAAAATGCATCTGTGAGTCATCATGTCGAGGCCTTTGTCTAGGATTTGATCTCATAGGACTCGAACCAGTATTGTCTTCGTGATCGTTGCACACTTCCTCCTCCGTCGCAACCTTCGCGGCCCAATCTATGCGACCTTGGCTCCCAAGTATTGGCGATGGGACGCCGAATTGGTCGACTCCAGCCACAAGTTTGTTGGCAGTCTCCTCATCCTGTTGAGCGTCTTCAATTTCATTAGTCACGTTTCCAGAATCTTGACGTGATGCGCAAGAATTTTTGGGAGGTGTGAGATTATGCGATTGAGTCAAGATCTGCTGTAGCTTTGGCCCCACAACTAGGACATCATTTTGTCCGAATTGGGCATTCCACACAATGTAAGCCTCCTGCTTGCAGTCCCCAGTGATGCATTCAAACACGGAGCCGAAGACATCATCTAACTCCCTAATATGAATAGTCGGCACCTTGTCTAATACGCTGACGACATTCTGGCCGAGGGAATCAAGATCGTTCCCTGCTAATTGCGTGAGCGTTCGGATGAGTGGCTCTCTTAGTCTGAGTAACGTTGGTGTCAGGAGTTCTTGTGGTGTGTTTGTCAACAAGCGAGACATGATCTCTGAGATTTCATGAGTCTTTTCTGAGCACGGTGTTGTAGCCAGTCTCTCCAGCTGCCCAATAACAAAAGCGTTGAAGAGCTCAAGACATTTCTCGTACGAAGACACGAGTGCTTGTGATGGGACTCTGTGACCTGGGACGCTTGATTGTGATTCGCCAGCCTCTGGATTCGTGCAGATATCTGAGACCATCGAGTCGAACAGCTCGGAAAACAAGGGCTTGACATGAGCCAGAGTACCGGCCTCTAGTGTCATCATAATTGAAACGTAGCCCAGCTCAAAGATGGCAGTTCGCATCATTTGTCTGATTTGTGCCATACTCTGCTCCAAATCGTTTCTGTTGCTTTGAACGGCCCCTTCCCACCTCTTGCAGAGAAAGTCGAGGACAGCAAAGGTGGCATTTTTGGCTTCCGCGCTCGGCTTGATCTCTTTGCTGCTGGCCTCTTTCAAAGCCCTCAAGAAGTGAGTCCATGCTACTGCGATATGCGCTTTGTCAGACTGGCCAGAAGCTCCCCAGGAACTGTATTTCAGGAGGAGACAGAACATATCAACGATTGCGGGACACCTCATTCTCACCCATTTGCAGTCAATAGTGGGAAGTTCTTCTGGCTCCATGGGTCGTGAATCCTGAAGTGCTCGACCCTCGTTCCAGACCTTGGTTCCTTTCGAAGAATTCCAGAGAAGGGCGATAAGGACACGGCAGGATATATCAGAGTTGGCTGAATTCTTTTCGAAGAAAGAGCTCCTCATGACTTTGACGATATACTCATTCCATACGCGGGTATATTGCTTGTGGGTCGCTGCAGGTCGAAATGCGTAATAGAGCAAGTTGCAATAGCTTGATACCGCTGTAGCTCTTGTGCTTTTGATAGAGTTTTCAGTCGCTTGCTTCTCCAATTGTGCGGTGATCGGTTTAGCCAACATTGAAAGTAGACTGTCCGAAGCCTCGTGTGGCCTCACAACTGAGACAAATCGGTTCCAGGCGACATTCGACTGTTGTCTAACTACTGATTCGCTGCAATTGAAGCATCGTTGTATGACCTTCAGCCAGTCTTTAAGGTCTCGCCAATCATCAACGCGGTTCTCAGAATTATTACTGAGTAGCAGTGTTATTGCCCATATCTGAGGGACGTGTATCATATCTTCCTTGCCGACTATCATCTTTTCGAGCTTCCGGGACATGGCTGTGCCCAAGGTCATGCCGTTCTCCAGCTCTTTTTCGAGAACACTCCGAACAGAACTAGATATGGAGAAGGAGGCAGGAAAGGCTAGACAGGATTCCAGACCCAGGTCCAGAGCCCTTGCGCGTATCTCCTTCATGTGATGCGTCATGCCAGTAAGTAGCTCTTCGATCCAAAGATGAGCTTTGCCCTTCATGGTGGCCTTTGCTTGCGTCAATAGCTTTCTGTAGACCAGTAATCGTTCCGAAATGATGCCATTGCCTTTGATGTGATCAGAAAGACTCTTGAGCGCTTCGAGCAGGCGTGTGACTCTGTTGTTGAAAGTTATCAGACTGGAACGGAAATCTTGTGTTGCGAGGAGATGCAAATAATGCATGATGATGCTCTTTGGAGCCGTGTGCTCTGATATGACGAGGATAGAACGATCGAGCACGAAAGAGCGGAATTCGTCTGTCAAGAAGGTTGAGTACTCTGGACTCCAGACAAAAATGACCAAAACCTTTATCGCTTGTGTAATAAGGTTGGTGTCTGCGATTTCTAAAATTGGTCGCAGGATATCTCGCTTGATATATCTGAGGATTGAGGGGATCTTGGTCTTGAGTATCGCTTCTTCGGGAATATCATCGTATTGCTTGATAACCCTGCACAAAGTCTGGTATGCATCCACCGATATGGTCCGCTCGTCACAGCTGAGTTGTTGCATAATGCTCTCCATCATCTCGCTCACAGACAAATCCTCGTGACGGGTCGCTTCATTGTCGACAACGGCTGTCTCCCCTACTGAGGTCGTTTTGAGGATGGACTTGAGAGCAGATTGACACTCTGAAGAAGGTGGAAGTGCCTTGACGACAGACACGGTAGGGGAGGATTGACTGACGCCATTTGTATGCTCGTTATTCGTCCATGTTGAGAATTCAACTCTTTTTCGATTTCCAGTGCCGGACGATCCGGGGAAGGACGCTGGGGAATCTGGTGTTCCCATGAAAGCCACCTTGTTCGATGAATGTGATAGCTTTCTGCGAGAAGAAGTCGAAGGAGGGCTCGGAGGGAGATCGAATATCGACATCGTTGGAAGTCTCGGTGCCTCGGTGCTCTTCGATTAGGATGCCAACACGAAACAATCAATGGACGGCCGACCAGCGTGAGGTGTCATGCTCGCCTTTGCTGCGGGACAGATTCGATGTAGATACACATGAAGAGATATGATGTGCAGTGTCATCTATTCTAACCAAGTGCAAGGACTGATGAGGATGATTGCGGATAATGGTAGGGTATAGGCATTGGGTGCGATGGACCTCACCAGCCACTTTACGCGTGCGGACGCGCCAACGAGGGTCGCGCGTAGCGTGTCAATTCACAATTGTGGATGCACGCCCCGTGACGCCCCTCGGCCGTTAACCACGAAACTAAGACCGATACGGTTTAGACCCTCACCAGAGTCACGCCCCTCGTCAATATCCGACGAGAGACACATCAACGAAGGACAACGATGGAGGGAACGGTGCGATGGACTCATGAGCCAGTCTGAATATCTCTATCGCAGAAACATCTACATATATGTATCGCATCATCGGATCGGTCAAGTCAACAATCTTCCTGATCAGCTCAACTAGATCTATGGTCACAATTCTACTCGTTCGAGCGTGGGGAACGTCATGATGCTCAATTCAGTTCAGACATCGGAAGCCAAGGCACTTCTGGACACGTTGAGGAGTGACCTTGGCGATCGAAAGCTCAGTGAGAAGGCTCGAGTTGAGACCCTCACAAGGCTCAAGGTCCTGGGGAGAACGCCAAATATCGTTGCTCCGCTCTATGATCAAGCAGGTCTTGAGATCCTAGGAGCCTATGCTTTCGGAGACAAGCCTCGTCCTGCCTCGCAAGAGGCTCTGCGATGTCTTGCAAATGCTTTACTCACATTACCACCGACCCGAAAGTTTTGTCTGAATCTTGAGTTTGATAAAAAGGCCACTGGGGCACTTGACTCAGCCGAGTACGACGACGAATTCATTCTATCGCGGATCCTGTTTCTCTTGACTTATGATCCTGACATTGATGTCGGCACACTTCTCAGAGAACATGAATTGGCCGAAAAGATTTCGAGACTGCTCTCGCGACATGCAGAAGCCTTGAAGAAAACGACCAGCGGGTCTTTGGTTGACCAGAGTCAACAAATGGCACTCTCTGAAACTCTCAAGATGGCATTTAATGTCAGCAGCGCCAAGACAGATCAAGTCAAGAAACTCAGCATTGCCATGCCCTATCTATTTACCATATTGACACGGTCTAAAGTTCTCCAGCCACCCCTGCAGCCTCCGTTGAGCCATACTATTCACGCACTCGCCAATATTGATCTTAATGGCGAGGACTTCAAAGAGCCGAATGAGCTGCGACTAGCTGTGGATAGGGTTACCTTGGTGTTAGAAGACGCCATTGACCGCTACCCACCGACAGAATTGGATGCACTTGCCATTCCATTGTTGACAATTTTAAGGAAACTTCACGATGTCGCCGGAACGAGTTTAAAAGGGGACCTGAAGTCCCGATACTTGCCAAAAGACGACGAACGAGACCAGCCTTTAGGAAAGTCGGGGTCTTTGGCATCTCGACTGCTTCGTCTGACAACATCTTCTCCTCTTGTGCATCTTAATGAGGCCATCTCTGAGTTTATGTTCGAGTTATCGGATCGGGATGCGAACAACTATGTGCAAAATGTGGGATATGGCTATGCAGCAGGCTATCTCATGACACATAAGATTCCAATGCCTGAGAGTGCCAAAAACTCCCGATTGAATGGCCCTTCGACAAACGCGATCCCCGTCAATCCGATCACAGGACAGAGGCTAGACCGAGAGTCTGGGCCGGATCTGCCGCAGATGACGATGGAAGAAAAAGAACGCGAGGCAGAAAGACTATTTGTTCTTTTTGAGAGACTCAAGGCTACTGGGGTTGTGAATGTCAAGAATCCTGTGGAAGCTGCAAGAGATGAAGGGAGGATTCAGGAGCTGAACGACTCTGATTCTGATTGACAAGGAGTTCAATGACGACCCTATGATTTACGAAGATAATGACATGGTTGTGTTTGCATAAGAATGCCAGATAAGGAGAGATGTGGAAGCGTTGGTTGGTAAATAGGTAGTCGGTATTTCAGTCCGTGTAATCGATCTGGGAGTAGTAGATTGGTAGGCAGGTAGTTACGTAGTCCAATCATAGGTTGACTAGTGAAAGCGAGGATTCCAGGTCAGTTCTTCGATATCGATGGTGCCACTCGGAAGACGGGAAATGCACCAGTAACAGAAGGAGGGGAGGAGGTTAAGGGGCGAAAAGCCTCGATTCTTACAGGCCCGTGAGGCCAGTTTGGCTCTTTAGGCTGGTGTACGGAGTAGTAGCCTTTAAGTTAGCGAGCTTTTGTTCCTGCATCATGGGTCGAGAGGCTTCTGGGACTCCAAGCATCAACCATGAAATAGGCCAACTGTGACTGGCTCAGGCTCTTCTGGAAGGGCTAAGGGGCCTAAGTGCCCTAAGGTGACAGGTCCTTGGGGCTTTTGTTGACTTGATGGAGCCACCTGGGAGCCAATAACAAAGCCGCCTCTTGGCCTGGGGAGTCTCCAAGGGCTCTCGGGCTTCAAAGGTTAGGCCAACGAAGCCAAAGAGGCCCACGGAAGCCCCCATCCGCAATAACTCCACCCTGCAGACTTTCATCTTCCAACCTTCCAATCCCTCGTGTCCCTTGAATCTCAGAAACTGCGCCTGCAGCTTTACGTCGTTACCTCGTGAGCCACGGTAGGCAGGATGTCTCCTTGCCCTGATAATGATACTTTTTTCTGGTTGACACTCGAGCCCTCATCGTCATCCTCCTCATCCTCTTCCTCTCATCTCGTCGCTCATTACCTTGTCGTCGTCGCCGTCGCCTCCGCCTCCTCGTCCTCACGCACCTTTCTCTTCTAATCACCTCTCACTGGTGATCTCGTCTCCACCGACAGCAGGTCATCCTGCCCTTCGTCCCACAGACCGATGACGGCCCACCGATTTGACATGGCCACCAACGGAACAACAAAAGTGAACGGCACCAATGGCCACACCAAGAATGGCTCCTCAGGTCTTCCTGTGCGACCTCCGACGGCCGCAAGCCGAAAGGCCTCATCACCTATGGCTCCTGCTTTCATGGTATCCGCGCCAGGAAAAGTCATCGTCTTTGGCGAACATGCTGTTGTGCATGGAAAGGCCGCAATGGCCGCCTCTATATCTCTACGCTCATACCTCCTAGTCACTACCCTGTCCAAGTCGCAACGCACCATACAGATGATCTTCCCAGACATTGGCCTAGATCACACGTGGATTATAGACGATCTGCCCTGGCGTATTTTGGGCAACACTACCCGCAAACCTCGATACTACGACATGGTCACCTCCCTTGATCCGGAGCTGGTCAAGGCAATGCAACCACACATCGACAACGTCTCTCCCCATCTGGCTGGTGAAGCCAGGAAAATCCATCAAGCGGCTGCATCTTCATTTCTCTACCTCTTCCTGTGTTTGAGCAGTCCTACGGCCCCTGCAGCGATATACACCTTGCGCTCAACTTTACCCACCGGCGCCGGACTCGGCTCGAGTGCCAGTGTTTGTGTATGCATCAGTGCAGCTCTTCTGAAACAGATTCATGTTCTCTCAGGTCCGCATCATGACCAACCTGAGGAAGAGGTGGACATGCAGCTAGAGAGAATAAACAAGTGGGCATTCGTCGGCGAACTCTGCATTCATGGCAATCCAAGCGGAATAGACAACACAGTTTCAACTAGAGGAAGAGCCATTCTGTTCAAGAGGACAGACTATAAGAAGCCTCCAACATCAACGCCATTGAAGGAATTCCCCGAACTACCACTCCTCCTCATCAACACCAAGCAACCTCGGACTACTGCCGCCGAAGTTGCCAAGGTTGGTGCTTTGTTGAAAAAATATCCAGCGGTTACAGAAGCTACTTTACATAATATCGATGAGGTCACAAAGTCGGCATATAATTTAATCACATCTGATGATTTCGACCCAAGTTCTGATCAGAACATTGAGCATTTGGGAGACTTATTCCGCATCAACCATGGGTTATTGGTCTCACTCGGAGTTTCACATCCAAAACTGGAATATATCCGAGAATTAGTCGACTATGCAGGCATTGGCTGGACCAAATTGACAGGTGCCGGTGGTGGCGGCTGTGCTATCACCTTACTCAAGAATGATGTACAACCTGATGATTTAAGTGCCCTACAGGAAAAGTTTGAAGCTGCCGGATTTGAGGAATTTAAAACTACTCTTGGGGTAATGGCGTTGGAATGCTCTATCCTGCTGTGTTACAGAACGGTACAGACGAAGAAGGAGGTGAGGAGATTGACCAACAGAAATTTTTGAATGCCCAAGGACCAGAAGGTATCGAAGCCCTGGTCGGAGTCGGTCTCTTGAAAAGGCGAACGGAATGGAAGTTCTGGCAGTAAATATGGTAATGGTCATGGTTATGAAGCTGATCGTGGCTCCTTTTCATGCATGTTTTAATAGCGTTGGCGTACGGCATCATTCAGCTGACGCACTGGCATGGACTTTGGTATCACGAGCACCAGGACGTTGGAAGTATTATGTATTATATTTTTCATTGGCAATCATTTGGCCAGGTGAAGCGAAGCAGACCGAGAGACAGTCCTCGACTTCTCGCTAATGTTTGTCAATATTGTGAGCCATTGTCATCCCTTGAGGCCTAATATCATACTATCACGTGATGATCGGAGTGCCCTCCACGACGTTCCATCGCCTTGCTATTGTTCTCTAATTCCAACGACTTGTGTCGGTTCGTACAATCACATTGACCATGCCCTGCGCTTAGAGATGCAGTATCGCTGAAATCTTAGGACCACGCTCCATAGATGATTTCTTGAACGCCTGTTCAAAGCAAAACAGAGCAAGCCCGGCGAACGTCTTTTGAAGGCTACTTTGAGCCTGGCATCTTCGATACACCCACACAAAATACATCTCATTCCATGCTGGACTTTCGATCTTTGAGAGTACAACCAACCACTCTCTACCTGGTAAAATCTCAAAACCGCCCGCTGCAAACCCCAAGATAAGAAACCCAACCATGGCATCCACAACAGTCAACCCACCCACCATTCGCACCAAACCCGCCCACACCACTACCAGCACCACCACCACCACCTCAAGCAAACCGACCAAAACGACCAAAGCACCCTTCTACAGCACATCACCGCGATGGCAATCCATCACGCCGATCCCGCTGATCGACGGCCCACCACTACAACCAGGACAAACCGACCCTGGCCCCGCGTTGGCCGCGATCGCCTACTCGCCTCGCTACTCCGAAGCCATGTCGTACCTGCGTGCGGTCATGGCGGCCAACGAGTTCAGCCCGCGCGCCCTCGATCTCACCGAGGACATCATCAGCATGAACCCCGCGCATTACACCGTGTGGTTGTACCGTGCGAAATGTCTGCAGCAGATCTGGCAGAGCGACGGGACCGCCCTCGAGGATGGGGTTAGGGATGAGTTGGTTTGGTTGGAGGGCATTAGTGAGCGGAATTTGAAGAATTATCAGATCTGGTGAGTCTTTTCCCTTTCTTTCTTTATATATGTTGCGAATCGACGAATCGTGTACGGGATTGGTGTTGGGCTGCTGGTGTGGTATGTGTGGTTCGTTTTGGGCACTCTTTTTTCTTTATGGAGGCTTGCTTCCTTTTCCTCTGTGCAAGCTTGAACCGCTGCTACGAGAATATCACTACGAGGTGATAACTGTGATGATTTTACGGCATGAGTCTTGTTGTCCAGGCGGCTGCACTCCATCTATCACTACAATCCCTTTACCCTCGTGTCTGTATCCTGTTCCGAGAACAAACATGACAGCACAAACTAACAATCATCCTCTCTTGTCACCACTAGGCACCACCGCCAACTCCTCCTGTCTCTCCTACCAACACTCCCCGCCGACGAAACCGAATTCCTCGCACACATCCTATCGTTCGACACCAAGAACTACCACGTGTGGAGCTACCGACAATGGCTATGCCGACAATTCCCGGACCCATTACTCACGACCGACACGGAGCTTGAGGCCATGGACGCCATGATCGCCGACGACGTGCGCAACAACTCGGCGTGGAACCATCGGTATTTCGTGTGTTTCGGGGCCGAGGAGCTCAGGATCGTCGATGCAGCCGGTGGGAACCGTAAGGAGGTTCTCGAGGGCACCGGCACGTCCAACACGGGCAATGACGACAACGACGACGGCGGCAATAGCAACAACGGCGCTGGAACTCGGACCGTGTCCTTAGTCACAGACGAAGACGTCGTGCAGCGCGAGATCAACTACGCCAAGGACCGCATCTACTGGGCGCCGCAGAACCCGAGTCCATGGAACTATCTCAAGGGTGTGTTGAAGCGCGCGGGCATGCCTTTGGGCGAGCTCCAGGTGTTTTGCGAGGGCTTTGTGGGTGGAAAAGATGGCGATTTGTTCAGCGATCGTGATGTTAGGAGCAGTCATGCCCTGGACTGGTTGGTTGAGATCTACAAGGCGGACGGCAATATTAAGAGGAGTAAAGCGTGTCTCGATGCGTTGGGCAAGAAGTGGGATCCGGTCAGGCGGAAGTATTGGGAATATAGGGCTAGGCAGTTGGATGAGGAATAATGGGTCGAGAGAGAAGGTTGAGGATGAGGGTCGATGGGGTTTTTGGGCGATGTTACAGAGGATATATATGAAGGTGCGATAGTAACCGGCTTGTAACGAGGCTATCGGTTTATGCATGTTTCATGAGTCTTCTGGCAATGGCTATGACATGTTTGATATTTTCTATGACGGCTAACCTAGATGCTTTGAGTATTCTCGAGCAGAAACGGCCTCCGTGGATGCCGCGGCATATTCTTTCTGCTACCGTATGCCAGTGAATGCTGCAAGGAGGGATCCGAAGTGTCCGACATGTGTGCAACAAGACCTGGTTGAAAGATCTTGATCCATGGACAAAGTCGCACTCTGACTTGCTTCTGTGATTCGTTCATTTGTTCTTTCGTCTGAGCTTCTCGGCCTATGCCGTAGCCCTTTGGATTGGCTCTACCCAATAGGATTCCCCTTATGTTTGCTTATCAGCATATCCCGGTATAGCAAGGTCGTCATGGCTCCGATACACCGGATATGCAGCTACAGACTCTCGAGTGGGTGATATGCTTCACGCGCAGAAGGCAATATGCTCCTGTGAGGATGAAGGCACACTGCCCATTTAAACGAACAGGTTGGGCTGACATCAACGGTTTGATCTTACCGAACGAGGCCTCCTATATTTTTAATCTCCTGTTTAATGGTGGAACAGTCTAGTACTTTGCTCGATGAAAGTGATTCCAAGGTTTTCCGCGGTGTCGAAGACGGCTCCGTCGTTCTGGGAGCCTGTCGGGGCTGCAATGTATTTGACGCCGCTTCGAGCAGCTCGGTAGACGTTGTCAACGAATGGGAACTATGCGTGAAGGATTATCGTTAGCAGAAGTACCGCAGTACGGATGTAAGCTCCCAATCCCGGAAATGGATGAGGTTTGTGGAATGAAGAAACGGTGTAAGTCCCAAATTTTTACTTACGAAAGCATCGCTTGAAACGGCAACTCCAGTTAATTGACTCAGCCAGTCGCGTCTTTCCTGCGTTGTGAAAGGCTCAGGAACCTGACCTTCAGCGAAATTGCGTTCATAGTCTTTCACTTCAAATTCACTCTGTGGTGGCACTTGGCCTGAGCACAACATATCAATGGCATTGCTCTTCTCAGGTCTCTTGACACCTTTGGCCCATTGAATATTCAGTGTACGATCGTGGAAGCGCATCCACCAATTGTCGGCTTTGTCACCGGCAAGTCTTGTACAATGAATGCGGGATTGTTGGCCAGCACCGAGACCAATGATTTGACCATTGACGGCATATGCAACGGAGTTCGATTGTGTGTATTTGACTGCAATGGTAGCGACGGTAAGATCTCTCAGGGCAGCTTCGGATAATGCGGGGGAATCCTTGGGTCGGATAATTGATGAGAAGGTTTCATTTGGAGTGATTTTGACATCGTTCCGGCCTTGGGTCAATGTGACACCATAGACTGTGCGTGTTTCTTGTGGAGCAGGTTCGTAGCTCTCGTCAATAGCCAAAACGAGGTACTTGCCACCCTTCTTCTTTTTAAGGATTTCGAGAGCCGCAGGTTCGTAGTCTGGTGCAACCACTCCATCGGAGACCTCGCGAGAGATGATTTTAGCTGTTGGTACGTCAACCTTATCAGACAAAGCAATCACATCGCCGAAGCTGGACATGCGGTCAGCGCCACGAGCTCGGGCATATGCCTGAGCTACTGGTGATTGCTCAAGGCCTTCGATATCATCCACCATGTAGACCTTGCGTTCCTTTTCTGACAGAGGAACACCAATTGCGGCTCCTGCGGGAGAGACGTGTTTGAAACTGGCGGCCGCGGGGAGACCAAGAGCTTGCTTGAGCTCCTTGACTAGAGGCCAGGCATTTAGACAATCTAAAAGATTGATGTATCCTGGAGAACCACCAAGAACTTTGAAAGGCAACTTGCCGTCACGAACGTATGCGGAAGCTGGCTTTTGATGGGGATTGGCACCATAACGGAGCGATAATTGCTGAAGACCGTTGCCTGCATACTGCTTGCGGAAAAAGTCGGAGATAGCGGCATCATAGTCGGCAGTGTGCTCAAAGGCCTTCAGTGCATATCGCTGACGGCTTGTCTCGGAGACATCACCACTATCCAATTCTTGCAAAAAGCTAGCATAATCGTTGGGGTCGGAGAGAATGGTAACTCGAGTATGATTTTTGGCCGCAGCACGGATCAAGGTCACGCCACCGATATCAATCTCCTCGACGGCTTCAGGGATTGTAACGTTGATCTTAGCAACGGTGTCCTTGAAAGGGTACAAGTTGCAAACGACGTAATCGACTTTGTTGATGTTTTGGTCTGCCAGATCTTTTTCATCGGATTCCAGATTTCGGGCGAGAATGCCGGCATGAACAGCTGGGTGCAAAGTCTTGACTCGACCTGAGAGCATCTCAGGTGCTTTTGTAATCGCCGAGACATCTCTGTTAATATCTGATCAGCCCATTTGCTGAAGTCTGGGGTGACGGGGAAATTTACTCGACATCGAAGCCAGCTTCTCGGATCAGTTTGGCAGTGCCTCCCGAAGCAAGAAGACGAACATTGTTTTTGATCAAACCTTTTGCCAGATCCAAGAGACCAGTCTTGTCATAAACAGACAATATGGCTGATAAGTTAGAGTTAGTTGTACTGCTCACGGTGGGAGATGAAGGCGGTTATTGAGAGTGGCGAGGGAGACCTACCAATTTTGGAGGAGGGCATCTTATCGATATGGTGCAAATGCAGGTGGTGGGTTGCACACAATGGTGGGCCGAGTGGTATTGTAGCAAACCTTTTTGTGTCAAGGTGTGAGCAATGATTTACACAAGACAATTCCTCCCGACCCCAGATTATCGTTTAATCAGGTCAGACACTGGATACTGGTATACAATTACTTGAAATGTTTTATCTCGTGCCGCAATGGTTGATGGTGGGGGAAAATCGAAAAAAATCGCCAGGCTCCGAGAAGTTTTTCCGAGTCTCAATGACGCTAAGCTTCATTAGGGGATAGCGTCAAAATGTTTGAGGCGTGCACGTGCTGGCGATCATCTTTCGTCCAGAAAACGTGACAAAACAAGGCTGAGCAAGGCTGAGGCAACCTGCACTCGGGCCGAGGGCTGATTGTCCTCACTGCATCTCTCAGCCTTGCAGGACAAATTGCAGAAAAGGAGGGTTCATGTATGTCAGAGGCGATTCCGACTTCAAGACTCGAGTAAGTCTCAAGTGTAATCATGTCACATGTACGTATCATTGGACTGCTCCAAGTTATGTTATACCATCTTGAATGGGTGCTACCGCTACATCGTCTCTCCGTGCAACAATGCCTCCGGAGCCCAAGCTCGAATCTTCAGGGGCCAGATATCTGGCAATCTTTTGCTTGATTACATAGCTTGATATCGGGATGACTGCGTTGGAACCACTCTGCATCAGTAGGAGTGACAGAAATCCAAATTCTTACTAACCTCCGTGCTAACTTGTTCTATTCAAACCGAATCTCGGTTCGCCCCGTCGTTAGCTCGTCACCCATCAGCCACTGGAGTGCGATACTGAGCAGACTTGATCAACAACCATCACCAAGGAAGTATCATGAGGGTTATAGATGAATCGCGATAGAACCCATATATACTTTCACTTATTCAGATATCTCCGTGCATGTGGACACTGTTTGGCCTTGAATCCTCGATTTCGGGATCCGGAATACTGTGATCCTCGGTACCTTCCTCCCAAGGTCTTGACTGAGTTTCCAGAAACCCCCACCATGTGGTTGCCTATTCGGACCACATCCAACCGGACTTCGATGCATATCAACAGTCACTTGGACCGTCTGCCTCTCATCACTTTCGAAACCGCAAGTCACTCTTGTATGAGCCATCCCACACTTTGATTCACCTCGCTTCCTAGGCTTCACATTCCTTTTGTCCCAGGTTAGACATCTGTTGTCGAACGGTATCGAGATCGTCCGGTCAGGCCTGCGACTCTCCTATGCAACAACTCCTAGCTTGTGGGCAGTCGTCCTTCTCATTGATACTGTCCATCATCCATATAACACATTAGTAAGAGATGCCGGTCATGAGGAGTGGCTCCAGAGCCACGTCGCTTCCCACCCAAGATAGTGCAGTCACACCAAAGTCTTGCGGCACTTTTGCTCGAAAGACTTCGAAGCTTGTCCAGTCTCAGAAAGCTATGCCATCGCCTCTGACCTGTACACCCTTTTTCGACTTACCAGGAGAGATTCGCAACAGAATCTACGATCTAGCCATCGAGCCTTCCCAAATCGCCCTCATCTGCAATCAGCCCAACAAAGAGCTGACCCTGTTGCGGAACCAGAATCCTCATTCAAAGTCTAAACGACCGAGAAGTCGCCTATTGGCAGCAGTAATAGAATCTGGATCTGGAAGGTCGATGCTGTTCGTTTGTCGACAGATGTATGAGGAAGTCTTGGAAATGGTCTATGCTCGAACTACCTTTACCTTCAACAGTATGCGAACAATTCACAAATTCATCAACAATATCCCTACTGCGGGCAGTCGGAGTATTCAGAGTGTGGAGATTTTCCACAAAGGTTATGCTGAACCGCAGTGGACCGACGATCGTGAATGGAAATTGAGGCACGATGAAAAATGGGCTCAAACTTTAAGCAGAATCAGAGCAAGCATGTCATCTCTTGAGTGTTTCAAGCTGAAATTCACCTTCTTTGACTGGCCGTGTCAACTCGATGTTGCCGCACCTTGGGCCAAGACATTGATCAGATTTGCAGGGGACGGCCTGCACAAGGTGGAAATGATTGTCGATCATGATAGATTCAGCGACGAGAAGAATAAAGAAATTTCTCGGAACTTGGAAAAGAGGATGATGACCAGGCTAGGATGGCAGATGAAAATCAGGGACGAACGAAGACAGGCCAAGTTGGAAAAGGAGAAGAGAGAGCAAGAGAAGCTCGCGCAGAGAAAGGCGACCAAGGTTTTGACAATACGATTGCCTCTCTCGTCGATGATGGGACCATCACCAAACGTGCCGATCAAGAAGGTTGTCAAGAGCAAAGGTTTGGAACAGTATGCGACAAGGCAGCCCCCAGTAGCTTACTGTTGAACATTTGGCGCGGTCACTGCATCCAGGACCAGCCAGACTGGCCGTTGGTATAGCTCCACGAAACTGGTGACTCTCTTGCTTCAACTTTACAAGTTTGCCAAACATTCGACCGTTACGCTGGTGGAATTCGGGAAGATAGCGGAGAGGTTAAACAAAACGTGGAGATTTGCTGCTTGCATGGGAGGGCGTAGTGGGCGTGGTACAGGGGGGCCGGTGTTTGGCTATGTTGATCATGGAGTATACCGGGACAATGATGGAGTATGTGCTATTGCACTATATGCTAATACTCAGATCAGAGCGATATCAAAGTTTGAGCAAGCATCGTTCCCCAAATGCAAAACCTTTCAGCAAACTTCGGATCGCATCTGAGATGTTCAGGCACTAATGATGCAGCCGCCTCGGCTGCACTCTTCTGAACTGGGATGACGCCCGCTTTTTCTACCATCTTAGAGATTCCCGAGCCGTTCCTGCATGAACCCGGTCGACTTTTGATGGCGACGACAGGCGGATGGGGCCAGCCGGTCGAGAGGCCTGCACATCTGGTAGATAGACTGTGGGCTCGAACCGAGATCTCGTTTCATCAAACCAGATCCATCAACGTTGAACAAACCTTTCCTGTCAAATCTGCACATGGGAAGGGGAAGGGTCTCTCCAGCCAAAGCCAAGGGTTTAATATTTTGGACATGGTGCAAAGATCGTGCTTGAGGCTTTTGCGATGTCGCTCGTGTCGCTCGCTTACGTGAATCCAAGACTCAAACCGGCCCGAGAATCAGAAAATGACAAAGAGACTTGAGATTTTCCAATAATCCCTAGATGGAATTCGTGGATCCAGATTCTCAAGATCTCTTGGCTCGATGCACGACCCCCCGTCTCGATCAGGTAGGTACATGACTCGCCTATGACACGATTTGGGACATGGATGTCTTGTGACGACGACCTTGGTGACTGATTTGGCAGTGAAAGTCAGCTAAGAGACACAGAGATATCATCACTATGAGTCAAAGAAACCAATCTATAGCAAGCATGCATGCCTGACGTAGGCAATACTACACGGCAGGATTGACTCGTGCTCTCGATAGTCTCTCATACCATGTCTTTGTTTGGTAAAAGACCCATGGTCGACCGTGCGTCCCGAGTCTCTTTGACAGGTTTTTGTGGTTGACAGGTAGGCACGGTAGGTCCCCCCTCTTCATCTCTTGTCAATGTGTCAACTTTTGGCAACTCTGATTTGTTTCTCTCCACCGACGACCAAACTTTACAGCGAGGCCGGTTCCTCGTCTGACAGCAGAGTCGGACGCCCATTCTTCCTATGACTACGACTACTGCTACGCCATGCTCTTCGGCCCACAGCTCGAGTGGGCGAGTGGGCGAGTGGGCGTAGATTTCCCAACGGCTTTTGCGTCTTTGACCTTGTTATCTCTCTCTCTTCCCCATCTACGTCTACCCCCATGCATGCCCTTGACCTTGCCTGTCCATGTGTCAAGAACGGAGCCATCTACTACCTACCACCAAGGACGAGGTTACGATTCGAGCCATTGTTTTACGCTACATCGGTGACTCTACTTTGGCACGCCGACGCTGTCGCCATGGTTGAAATGTCGTTTTTTCGTAGCTGATGATCAACAACCACTAGTCCTTCTCGACCCGGTCGGTGCGACCTGTGCTTCCGAAGTGGCGAGCCCTGGCCATCCGAACATTTTGGGTCATGATATCTCTTTTCTGTCTTCGTTCCCGATGCCCATAGCGTGGCCGCACAGACAGCTTCTGACTTATAATGAGGGTCAGCTCAGCTGTGTAGGTAGTTCGCCCTCCCCCCTCCCTTCCACTACCCGGACGTAGGTTTACCAGTATTCTGTTTATCTTTTTATATCTCAAGGTTACTCTTGAACGGAGAGCTGCAGGAATCCCGTTCTTTGGGATCTTCTGAAACGACATAATCATGTTGACGTCGTCAAAGGACGTCGTCTTGGTGGCTACCAGCATAGTGCTGGCTGTGTCGACCATCATTTCCGTGTCGATACAGGTCGAGAGACAGTACAAGACCACGGGGAGGTTGAATGCGAGCAAATGTGAGTATTTGCATCAGAATATCAAGAGTTTCGATTTGAGACATTGTTTGCTAAAATTGTAAAACAACAGGGTTCCTCGTGGGAAGCGCCGTACGTGAATCTGGATTCTCGTTCCATGAGATGTAGTACTCACACTCACCAGTTCTTCGCATTGGTCATGACGTCCATCGTGTGCGCAGGTAAGCTGCCAGTGTCGGTTCTGGTGCTGAACGAAGATGAAACTGACCTGGTCTTCAGCGGCGGCAAAGGGCCTGGGAGCACCAATATCATCAGCAGAGTTCTCTAGCAGAGCAACTCTGCAAAAGGTAAATCTTTTCTCCTGTGTTTCAGTTTGGCAGTCAACTGATCAAGAAAAGCTCATTATTGCCGCATTTCCACCTTATTTCTTGTGCAATATGCTGGTTAAGCACGCGTGGTTGACATTCTATTACGGTCTTGCTCGTACCAAAAGCCAGATCTACTTCATCCATTTCATGCAAGCGGTTGCAGCTGGATTTGGTATAAGCTCTGTGCTGGTGGTGCCATTGCAATGCACACCTCTCAGCGAGGTATGGGACAACAGTCTCAGTCCTGCGACGGAAGGTTCCGGCAAGTGTATCAACCTCGTGGCGTTCTTTTATGCAAACTCGATCTTCATGATTGTCAATGATATTGTCATGTACCTGATGCCTATCTGGCTATTGCGGAATGTCGAGATGCTGAGAGGTCGTCGGATTGGCATCTATGCCTTGTTTGGTGTCGGCGGACTGTACGTATTACCAAACCTACCTCTGATGTTTTCGGTGGCAGTGCGCCTTTGCTGACTAGAATCCAGAGTCGTCCTGGCAAGTGTCTTCCGACTTGTGGCCGTGTATGGCATTGCCACAACGGACAATCTTTCAGGTAAGCATCAGCTCATACGCTGCGCCCAGCAAGCACGGAAAAAATGGCTTGTCGGCCTTCGACTGACCCACGTCCAGAAAACTACGCCCTGGTGTGGATCTGGGCGACGGTGGAAAACCACATCGGCATCTGCGCAGCATGTGCGGGAGCAATCAAACAAAAGAGCATTTCCGCCTATGCGAGTGTTCGGAGATCGTACAGCGACATGAGATACAAGATATCGTCGACGGGGTCGGCGGATACTCGCAGTCAAGATACGGAAAACCGAACACTATATGAGCGAAGCGACAGTGCAAGTACGGGGGTGAATGCTTATGCCAACATCCGGTTGGATGATAAAGATCCGGGCGTCCGCTTGAGTCAGGTCCAAGTATCGAATGATTCGAGATGAATGTTGATGGTGGACTTATGTTTGTGTTTGTGTATGTACTGCATATTGTGGGCTTGGCAAGTTGAACTTCAAAAGTACAGGGGGCAGGTGCGAGTAAGGTGCCTTGGGAGGAAGGTAGGTACCGGAGTACTTGGTCCCAACAGGAAGGTCACGTGGAGGGTGTGGCTCGATAGGGTATGAGCACGGGTACTGATAGATGTGGTTGTACATTACTTTATTGACAGTCTATAATGTGTACTACAAAAGAGAAGATGTCGATGACTGCCACATCTGCCCCTTCTGCTGGCATTGTACTTGTTGGTGGTGGTGCTAATTAAAGAACGTCCAATCACAAATGAGTGATGGCTCGAGGCAGTGTCCAAATTTAGAATCGGCAAAGGAGGGGTACAAGTCCCAGGACTGCCTGCCTAGAGGGCCGCTAAGAAATCACTCGCCCTGGGGCCTCAAAGGGCCTGAAGCTCCAATGCAATAGGCCATCCTAGGCGGGTGACACGGCATGCTTATCATTGCTAGGTGCCTAAGGGCCTTGTCGAAGTCGCTAACATACCCACTATGTGCTCCGTACACACAGTAGAACCACGTCTAAAGGCATCTCGACCTGGGTCCAGGCACGTGATTGACGTCGTCCTCGGCTAAGGAGGTCCCTCCGCCCACCAGTTGCTCTTCGATTCGGAAGTCACGGACGGACTCATCCACAGGCAGGTGCGAATGACTCCTTACTACGGAGGACCGAGTATTGATATTAATATAAACAATAAATCGTCAGACCACACAGCCTCACAGCCTTATCAAATCTTCTCACCCCTCAAGGCTGAAGGGGCCATACGTTGGGTCCTAATCACGTTCGTCAACGTCATCTTATGATCTATATAGAGCATCTCGTGCCACCCAGTGGAATCCTCCATCATCCATGTTTCCTGCTCATCTAGACTAATGTCGTGCATGTAATCTATTCAGTCACCTGAGCTTGTGCTGCAAAAGACATCAATGTCAACTTTGTCAAGGTGGATGGGCACAATGGCTAACAGATAAGGGTAACGGGTAACGGGGAACGGGTAAACAATGTCCTCGGACCTCAGGCAATCAATCAATCATTCAATCAGTCGAGGCGTCTACTGCAGGTCAATTCTGGCCAAGTCGAATATTCAGAGCTCTTTGGTCAAGTGGTCGACTACAACAACGGCGGCATTTGTCTTTACCTCGTCTCTGGCCAATCATGTCACACAGTCAACCTGCAACTTTGTCTTGGAGTCAAATGGTCTGGATGTGATGGCCGCCGTGGACCGTGGTAGACCGACATGGACCTCATGCCGGCGTTGTTTAGTGGGCGCTTCGACGTCGCATTGTAGCCAACCATTTCCCTCAAACCAACTTCCATCACTTTACCGCTTCCCATCTTTCCCCATCTTCCCCTGTGCCCTTGTTCAATCTTTCATCCAACCGTGGTCCACGATGCATTTCGAGTCCTTTCACAAGCTTGAACTACTCGTCCGAGTCCACATGAATTTACTCAAGCGCCCGCCTTACCCACTTGGTAGACTTTTGGGCTCTTCTCAATCCGATGGGATTCGTAACTCCAGATTCCAGAAATAATTACACAGGTGAGGCTTCTGCAGGCAAGCAATCCGGCACCTTGAAGCCGCACATTTACATAGAACCGTCCCAGCTTCAAATGGTCCATCTCAAAGCCCTTTCTTCTACCTCTACCCTCATCCAAACCCCGTCCTTTTCCATCTTGAAAACTCGCGCAGGTTTCGCTGAGCATCTGTTTCCACCGTTTGAATTCTCGCCCTGATTCGCGAATACGACAAACCCTCTCGAAGCACTGCCCATCTGATCTTCGCCTCGGCCTCACTATTGGACCCCAGCTGATTGAGTGACCGTCTCCCCGACCTCGAAGCGCCCATTAATACAAGACTCAAACAAGTCCAAGCTACTGGCAAAAAGGTACGACAGCCAACCCCCGGTCAACGCAACCCACACATTTTGCCTCTCTGCTAGATTTCATGAGCTGACCCTTGGCTCTTCAGTAAGAACAGTCACATTCCACTGCCTGTCTTGTCCTGTCTTTGCTTCGTGCGAAGCGCCGCTGGTCAGCAAGCCAACACCCAAGACACTCAATCGCCTATTACTCGACCATTGCCCACCACAAAGTCAACCCATCTGTCTTGTCTCTTCTCACCACGACCATTCTCTTGATCATTCTTTTCTTTATTCCAGAGCTGGTCTCGTCGTCAACATCATCAACGTCGATATAGATCATTAACCACGCCGACTTTCTGCACACCCCGCCATTGTTACCCGTCGTGTTCATCGACAGGCCCACGCTTCCGTCTCACGTCAGCTCCACCACCCAGTCAGAGCCCGCTTTAGCTACACTTAGCACCGCCGCCTCACTGACTAAAGAGGCACGAGGCAAGGATCATTATCGCAATCCGGACCAACGTCCGCATAAGTTCCAAAGAACAGCCACCGTTTCCCTCTAGCCAGACTTGAAATTTGTGCCATGTCACCATCCCACTTCACACCAGTTTCGCCTATCGATATCACCGCCGACTCAAAACGCAACACTCGTCGCATGGTCAGAATCTCAGAAATCGACCTCGACGAGAAGCACGATCTCAAATCCAGCATTAGACAGTTTCCATCAAGGACAAATTCAACGGCGTCTACCAACTCTATTCCCTCGGCAGGTGCCACCGCCCACCAACAGGTGAGGAAGGCGCGCTTCGCCGAAGCAACTTCCGTCTTTTCACCTTCTGGCGGTCCTGGAGAACACGATTCTCCCTTTGCAGATTCCAACATGACCGACAGAGATCCTTCGAACAATGCTCCCAAGCCATCAGACGTTGGCTTTGGCTATATCTCCGACAACCAGCCTGTGGAACAACATGCTACTATCCGAACAGACCTCCATCCTGGTGGAGCACCACTCAAATCCGCCTTGAAGACCCCGGTACTGCCGCCAGATTATTGAATCCTCTCAGCCCAACATTCCACGAGGAAGCGTCATTAGAAAAGCAGGAGGAGAAGACTGACAAAGAACAAGCCAAAGATCTGGTAAGACTTGGACTTCTCAATACTCGTTCCATCGTCGGCAATGCTAACCTCCCTCATAGAAAGTCAAGACTCGTGTCCGACTGGCGAAGATGATCCTTCGAGGAGTCAACTTCTCCTGCTCACTGATTGTATTGGCTATGCTCTCCACCGTCTTGACCATTTTCCACGCAACCAAATCCATTCCACCTCGAAACAACATGCCTGCTTGGGCTCCAAATCAGAGAATATGGCCACAAGTGCTTGTCTTGTCCATTGCATGCGTCTCTCTCCTGTTCTCCATTGTCGTCATCTTTGCATACTGCCGTGGTGGTCATCGTCGGGCTGAGAAGGTTGCAGTCTACTACACCATGTTCGCCGTTGGCTGGTTCATGTTCAGTATTATCATGTGGGTGGTCGGAGCAGGTGTTTTACAAGGAACCAAATCAAATGGTAACGGACAAGACATGTGGGGATGGTCGTGCAGGGACAACAAACGCCGACAGTTGTTCGAAGATGACGTACACTACGCCCTCGTTTGCCGTCTACAAGATTGGTCATTGATCTGTTGTATTATCGAGATTGTGGTCGAAGTCATTGTCATTGCCATCTACGGCATCGTTTTCTACCGCTTCTGGAGCAAGAACAGACTCCGAAAGTCCATGGATGCGAGAGACAAAGCTCGAACAGATCTTTACCTTGCTCAACTCCGATCTCAATCAGCACCCAACACACCTGGTTTCGCACAAACTCCTCGCACTCCAGGCTTCCCAAGCCATTACAAATCCTACGCTGATGCCCATAGCCTCGCTGAAGAAGGCGATTCACCAGTGGAAAAGAACTCTCCGTCCACAGGCAACTCTACTCCTTTCCGCCTACAAGCACCACCAATCCGCATTCACCATGCAACACCCAAGCCTTCATCCCCAGAATCCTTTGCTGCCCAACAAGCTGTTGAGCGGTCACAAACTGTCTCTCCACCGCTAGGCTCACCACTTCCCCGAGCCGAAGACCGTGTGCACGATCATGTGGCTGCGGCACCAGGCGAACAGACCTATGCCGCCGTACCTATCCCGGGAGCATACTCGACGCCCGCAAGAGGTCAACCCGGTCAAGCATTTTGATCGAATATATGAATGCAAATGAGCTTCATGTCGAGTGTATGGGGTGGCTAACTGGGAGGTACATATATTAATGCATGGGAAATGAGGTTTTTACAAGATACCAGAAGAAGCGAAACAAGTTTCATCAATCACTACTAAATACTGGGATGGAGGATTTTGGTTCATCCCCAACTCGGAAAGTCCACGGACAGTCACATTTCTCCTTTCTTTTTCATCTGATCCAAATAGCTATGTTGAAAGCATCCAATCAGAAAATTTCATACAAATTCCAAAACCATAATATCCGTGGATGTCATTAGAGTTCACTTGCGTTGAGTCACATGGATTGTATTTCCACATCAATAAACAGGATGCTCGATAGATAGGCACGCCGTGTAACCAGAATCCAGCCTAGTACCTACATAGATGGTGACCAGTCAGTATCTGTGACCTAACACAAGCCCATCTACAATACAGAGTATTGATCCTGTCAACCAAATGTCAATTCGCTGGCACTGCTCGGTCCATCCACATCGCAGCACCACCACCGCCACCACCACCACATATCACGCCCCTGACCTCGCTCGCCGTTCCCCACAGCCAGTGTCCATAAACGCTCGAGACTTTGAAACGAGAGATTCCATGGAATTTTTCGCAATCCCATTCTTATCGATCCAGTTCTCCCACAGGAGAACTTGATTCCCTGTCTCAGCAAGGGACCTTTTTGACAGATTAGGAACAAGGACCGTTCTGCTTGCGTCTAACTATTCCATTTACAAAAGAGAAGTTCTCTTCCATGTTCAACGACCACTTTGATAATGGTGAAAATATATGTCATGCGTCGATGATGATCCCTTGAATAAAGTCGTGCAGTCAGTATCTAAAGAACGAATGGAGTGATATCACGGATGGCGAGTTCTCTCAACATCATTCCCCAGTCCGCCTTGTTATTTCCCCCCCCTTTCCTAAATCAAGAGCTACTGTCAAAGGAGTTTCTACGTCTGATCATCGGATTGGCGTCAAAGTGAGTTCCACGTGGCCAAAAGCTAATCTCCAATTCATCGGCAACAACTACTTTTTCTTCCTCTGCTTCTTTGTCATCCTGCAAGAGCTTAGCGACGGTATTGGCCCAGCTCATCTTATTCCGTTCGGCCAAGAAACGGTTAGTCCACAGCAGGCCGTTGAAGCTTGCACACACTTTGTCCATGACCTTGCCGGCAAAGTGTTGACATCCCACCTCATGGCATGATTCTCCGCAGCTCCAGAAGAGTTCTTGTACTTTTCGCCAGAATTTGTCTGAATGGCAATGGTGTTCTGCTAACGTCCTTGTGTCAACACCACTGGAGATGAGGTACGACTATGGCCGGCGGTTGAGATAAGATGATCAGATCTGGTTCATGGTGGTGACGGAGGCTTCTTTGTCACGGATCTGGCCGACGCCTAGGATGATGACTGGCTAGTTCAGCAGGCATTGGTTTCATGCCAACCAACTGTCAGTGATGTCTTCCTTGTCGAGAAAGTATAAACACCTCGGGGTGAGGCAATGAAGGGATTGGAGAGGAAATGAAGGCAGCGTACGAATCATTCGCGCTGGCTATACCGCGACAGTTGGGCGAAGTCGCATTTCCAGAGTGCAGCAGTTAAGTTCCCATGGCCAACCGCTCTATGAAGAGGGTACCTATGCAAAAGCAGTCGACGCTCAAGGTAAGCAAACGTTTAGGAACAAGGGTTTCCTACGGCAGAATAAATCGCACTTTGCCGGGGGTCAAAATCGGCATACCACTGCCAAGTTTGCCAGACTCGTGTGCAGATTCAGTAATCGTCTCTACGTCCACGATGATGTGCCGTTTGCGAAGCTTGCCTTGAGCTCTCCACTGTGAAATCTGGACCAATGTAATTCGACCATCTGCGAACAACAACACCTTTGTTTCTAGGTATGTAATCTCGTCTGGGCTCATAGGATACGTCTTAGACGGGCGCTTTTTGGTCCCCTGATATTGTTGCATCGTCAGGACATCTTTGGCCAGACTCAAGCGCCGATAGGATCTCGACCACCCATCTTTCAGTTGTCTGCTTCAGGTTGTTTCCAATCAAAGTCGACCCTTGAACGGCTCGCACCAGTTCCATCGCCTCCTCTCGTCTTCTCGCACCCAGCATGGCCGCATCACGATCATATCTCACCCGAATCTCACTAGGAGCTGCCTTGCAATATCTACTCAGTGCACCAACCACAGTCCGAAACCCTTGGTCAGTATTGCTCTGGAACCGACACATTCCTCTATGATCTGCCGCGATACCACAACGTTCGGTATCAGGGAGAATTGGTGCGGCGCTCCACTCCTCTACAACATAGTCCCTTCCGTGAATGAGATCCGTCCGCCGTTGTTCCCAGAGGAAAAATATGCGGAAATTCCGCATCAACGGCACAAATTGATCCGTGATGTTCTGCAACGTCTCGGAATCTTCTTCCAGTGCCTTGACCAAATTTGATTCTGTTTGCAGGACGGCTTTCGGGAAAGCTAATGCTGCCATTTTCTGGATGTTGCCCAGTAAGCGGGCCTTACTGGAACCGTGATGCGGTGTCCCGAAGAAGATGATTGCGTAGGTGCAAGTAAAAATGGAGTGGAGGTGCGATATTTTGTGTTCAGTACGACTTTCGGAGTAGGCAAGAGCCTAGAAAGGAGACATTTATATGTTAGCCCTCTGCCGGGGTTGAGCCAATTTGGACTCGTAGATGAGTATGGCAAACAGGCCAACGCACTCTTTTGACAATAATGCCGCCTAATGAGTGGCATAAGAAAATGATGGGCCTGTCAATTGCACCTTCAAGCTGCGACACAATGGTAAGTAATTGGTATGTGCACAGCGAGTAAACTGTAAAATAATGACATGCTTACCTCTCGATCTTCGTACAGTTGCTGCACTAGTGATTGGGCATGCTGGAGGATGCGATCTGAACCTGTCTTGCCTTTCAAGGATAAGATGTTCGCATTGTATCCCCATGTCAAGACTCTTGCGCGCTTGACATATCTTTGAAGAAGATCCGGGTGATTAAGCCAGCAGACTCTCTCGCTTCCTTTTGTGGAAGGCTCGCAGGTCCACGTCTTGATTGCGTCGCCGTTGAGGCCGTGCACGGCGACGATGCTATTAAGGTAATAAATGTCAGCGGGGAAGGGTCACATGTGGAATTGCAAATGGCCTATTTGGGAGCTGACGTACTCTATCTCTGGTGTTTCATTTTGCGGTCGATAAAGTTCATGGATCCCGAAGATTTGATGCGTAGGTAAGACTCTTGCCATTGTCAACCCAATACACCGGCCGAAAACGATGGGATTTAGAAATGGTAGAAGAATGCACAGAATTTGTGAGAGAAATTGGTCGGCCGAGTCCTACATCCAGCAGGCTGCCTTGCCGCAGTCGGGTAGGCATCGTGCTAAACCCGGCCATACTGCGCCACGAGTCTGGGATGCGCGTCCCCAACCCGGAATGTGTGGGCAACCCACAGCTTTTGACCACCTGTTAGACGCTGGCCAAAGTGTTGACCGACTGCAGCTATGTGTACGGAGGTAGGTAGGCGGCGGAAATTGTCCACGTCTCGGGAATTTTAAGGAAGACACAGCGTCGCGTCAGCCTTATCCTATGATCAGACTAACCAATCAAAGGCCAATTTCTACCTGTGGCCAGCGAGATGCAGGACGCCGAATTTGTAGCAGCTGTTTTGCTGTAATATGGTCCGTGGTATGTTGATTACCAAATGTTGCCCGCCAGTTGTGTAATTCTTTATTCTAGTATTCATTTTACACTGCGTCAATATTCATACACAATGTTCGACCGTCCTTTTTTGATTCAACTGCCGTCGCACCAACTGGACCCTGCAGCCGTCGGCACTCGACAGCACCAGAGTAAGTGTCTGTCTCTCAGTCCCCGGAGGTTCGTTGACCTCGTTGTCAGGTAGGGCAATTTCCGAACATGCCTGAAGAAGCCTCACGACTGTGTAAGAAACTTCCATGAGGGCAAAATCTTCACCAAGGCACTGCCGCGGCCCACCATTGAATGGGAAATAAGCCCATCCAATTTTCGCAAGCTCCTTCCCTTCCCATCTCTCTGGCCGAAACCTGTCTGCATCTTGGCCATAGATGCTATTCACCCGTGAATTGACATATTGGGAAAACACAACCAGCTCTCCCTTTCTGACCAAGATTGGATGTTGGCCATCTGATCCGCCTCCCGTGGGTAGAAGGGTGGTTTTAGTGGCCTCTCGATTATTTAGAGGGACTGGTGGGTAAATTCGTAAGCCTGGAGACTCCCGTGTAAGCAAAATTCTGATGTCAATTGGTTTCAGAGCACCGACTTTCTTTTATGACGCAGCCAAGGTAAGGCATCCTTCGGATCTGCTCTCGTGTCGGATGGATTGATTCTCCCAGAATCGAAGTGACTTCGCGCCGAAGTCGGTCCATAACTGCAGGATGCCGGACAAGGAGACGGCTAGAAGAGGAGACGGAGTTAATTACAGTGTGCGGAGCAAAATAATTTAGGTAAACTTACAATGTCCACGAAAGACAGCAAGCTGTAGTGTCTCTCCCAGCTAAGAGAACGTTAAGTAGTTGATCCCGAAGCGCGTTCATATTTTCAGACTCCTTTGATACTTGATCAATAAAGCCGTAAGAATCATCTTCCAAGGTCGCCTTGTCATTCAATAGCTTTCTTTCTTCGATATATCGTTCTACATAACGATGGACATTCCTGCAGGCACGTCGAAAGCGAGGGGGATTGTATAGAAAGTGCCAGGGCGCAATCCGAAATCTCTTTGCCAACCCTTCTTGGGCAATGTTGAAGCTCTCTGAGAACTCTTTGTTTTCTGCGTCCTGGTCAATGCTTGCTCTTAAGCTGTAAACTGATCGTCCTAGCAATAACGCAGTTGTGGTATCCAGAGTTAGACTGAAGAAAAGAGGTTGTAGGTCCACGACTCCAGACTCAGGCACATGGGTCAAAAGATTGTCGACATGCTCGCAAAACTGATTGAGGTTTTGATACTGCGCACGGACAAATTGTTTTCGCAAAAGCTCTCTAGAATGCTTCCAGGCTGCGCCTTCCTGGGTGAAGATACCCTGGCCCAGGAGCGGAGCAAAGATTGCTGGACGAACACCGAACCCATAATCTTTGCAAGTGTTAGTTAAGGGCTAGTAGGGGTGTACTCATCGAAAATTTATGGGGACAGTTTACCAGAGAAGTTAGTTGAAAGAACGACTTCGAGATTTTTGGGATTCAGAATATGGAAGGCCCGTGGTCCAAAGAGCAGATACTGCGAAAGCATATTATGAGGTTCATAATTCCTTGCAATTGAGCACAGAAATGCCAGGAGGCGGCCTTCGGCATTAGAATCCCAAAGTTCCTTGATCCGATCAATTCCGAGAGGCCATCTCGTTGGCAATTCAGGGGGCGCTGACAGTTGTAACGCTGCCCAAAAGCGATGTCTGCCTGCTTGTTCATCAGCGCATGTGTTATACTCGGCATTCATCAAGATTTTTGGTCTCACTCGATATTCCACAATTTTGCTGAGATTGGAGTAAACAATGTGAGTGACCACGCACAATACGAGAAGTGAGCTGACTATTCGTGGGACGGTCCATCCAGTTACTTTCTCGAAAGCGGCAGAAAGAGCATTGAAGCTGTCGTCCATCTCGTTTTCAGAGCTGGAACGTCTGAGCATCACCACTGCTAGGGATAGACATTGAAATCTAATCCGCTACAACTCACAGAGGGTTGCATTATCTTTGCCTTGGCGGCAGTTCCAAAATACTACCGGCAGATTGACGCAAGAACACTAACTAGCCAGCCCACTCCTTTCACGGATCAAAAGCCTAAAGTTAATTGGCCAGGGCTGTGATGTGCATGCATTGAGGTGTTTTGAGCTGGATTTTGCCGCTCGGTTCCAGGGCGAGGTGGACAAGTAACAGCCTATCACATTGGCATCAGGCAGTGGTCGGTTGTGTTCATGCAACGGCCCCTACGGAGTAGTTCACTAAGGCGCCTAAGCTCGTGCAATTTCAACGCAAGGTTTGCACCAACTTGGCTTGGATTCCCAGGTGCTCCCGAACCCAATGTCCACGCCAATGTCCAAGCACTTTTCAAATACAACTGCACTCGGTACAGGACGAATATTCTCCTGATCCTTGTGGGTTAGCAGTGTCATGAGGTTTGCTGCCCAAGTGCAGCGAGCTCGGTTCTCACAGGGGGCTTTTCTGTACCCTAGTCAACGATGAACTCCTCCTGGTGGCAGCGAGTATGCCATCCAGTTTGATTCAACTCTACAAGAAGGGATCCGTAGGGACCCGCGAATTGTATGGCAATGGGCTGCAGGATTCGTCTTTGGTCGAGTGAGTTTTAGGCATTTCTCGTCACGTTCTGGAGCCTAACAAATAGTGTGCAAGCATCGTCGCCGTCCATGGCCTTAACGAAAACCTGCTTGAAGCCTGGACCGACCCAGGCACAAAGAACCTTTGGCTTCAAGACTTTCTACCACAGGATATTCAGGTAGGGCGCATATTGACATTTGGCTACGACGCCTCTGCATCCTCATTCTTTGGCAGTGTCTGCGCCGATAAACTTCAAAGCCATGCTCATACACTTGTCGCCAATCTTCAAGCTGACCGAAGCTTAGAAGGGTGCGATCAACGACCCATTATTTTCCTTTGCCATGGATTAGGTGGCATCTTGGTCAAGAAGGCCCTGACGTACTCTTGGACAAGAACTTCCTCACACGTCGAACATTTACATAGCATCTACGTCTCTACATATGCCATTTTGTTCTTCGGGACACCCCATCGTGACATCGACGAAGATATCTGGCTTGAACTCGAAGAAGTCAACAGAACAAACCACAATCACGATATGAGGCCATCCGAAGGTGCTCATACCGTAAAGCGAAACGACTCAACCACTCTATCCGAAATCAACGATCAGTTTATCAATATCGAGAAGGACTTTCGGATGTACTTCTTCTGGGAAGATATGAGGACACAATTTAGAGGCCGATCAGGTCTAGTCGTTGAGCAGGCCAACGCTGCGCCTATCTTGAACTCCGAACGCTCCGGTATCAATGCCACGCATGCTAGCATGGTAAGGTTTTCAACAACGAACTCCTCAGACTACCGTATGGTTAAGGCTGCATTGACTCGTTACTGCCGAGATGCCCCAGAAAAGATTTCCTTTCGTTGGAAACGTGCGCACGAGAATCTCCTTCGTGCACGAGCAGATGAGGCTTATGAGTTGACTCTGGTTTATGATATCAAGAATGCGAGCCAAGGATACCAGAGGCCTCTGCCATCCCAACGAAGACTGAACAAATTCTTCTACCCGCCTAAAGCAATTGCTGCCGACTTTGTTGGTCGGGAGGAGGCCACTAAAGCTCTTAGCAAAGCATTCTTTGCCCCAGAAGATGATTCTAAATTGCGACGTCAAAAAATATTTATTATACATGGCATAGGAGGCTCGGGCAAAACCGAATTCTGTGCAAAATTTGCCAGAGATCATCAAGAACGGTAAGTCCGATTCAGGCTGGTACATGGTTTCTCGGCTGAGGATGATCATGCAGGTTCACGGGAGTCTTTACCGTTGACGCTTCCTCGACACAGACTATCAAGGAATCCTTTGAAAGAATCGGGAAGTATGGTGGTCTAGAAGCTACTTCAAGTTCAGGAAAGTATTGGCTATCAACACTCGAGGAGCCCTGGTTGATCATCATCGACAATGCTGATAACTCAGAATCCAATCTTCTCAGTTGTTTGTCAGTCGGCGACCGTGGCAATGTTGTGGTCACGACCCGAAATCCTGATTTCCGGCGTTTTGCAACAGCCGGCTCTATTGAATTTAAAGGGCTAAGAGAAAGCGAGGCCCTACATTTGCTGTTAAGGAGTGCCGATCTACCGCGTCCATGGGATGCCTCAACAGAAAATCTGGGAAAAGAAATAGCGAAAGCTTTAGGTTACCTCGCGCTCGCTTTGGTTCAAGCAGGAACGTATATCTTCCGAAAGGTGTGCGGATTGAAAGATTACCTTCAATTTCATACCCAACAACGGACACGCCATCGGCGAGTTTCTCGCGGCGCGAAAGCCTTGGATCCCCTTGAAGACAAGGATCGAGACAAAGTTTACGCTGCATTTGATGTGTCCTTGAATCACCTAGTGACCAAGGACTCGATTGCAAGCCAGGACGCCGTCGAACTTTTGAAAATTGTTGCTTTCTATCATTTCGAACATATTCGAGTCGATATTTTCACCAGAGGTACTGAGAACCGTTTGAAAATGTTGGACAATCCGATAGACCAGTCGGCTACCACAAAGATCTTTCAGCCCATTCTTAACAGGCTATGCCCTCCCCGGCCATTACCTAGATTCCTCAAAGACCATCCAGCGATGTTGAGTCCGTATCGGGTCCGACAAGCACTCTTCGAGCTTTGGTCTCTTTCACTCATCAGCTACGATGGGAAAGACGCCACTTTCTCATTGAATCCCTCGGCACATCGTTGGGCTCGAGAACGACTTGATCTAGGAGAGGAAGCAATCTGGGCACAGGTTGCTCTCAACACACTTCTAGAGCCTGTTGCCCTGCCTCCGGACGGTCAGAGTGAAGATCATAACCAATTTCGAAAAGATATACTTCCCCACCTGGACGCCTGTTTGGAAGCCTGCACTATCCATTTTAATGACTACAATTCTAGAATGGGGAGGCTTCAACTATCACTAACAATGGTTCTAAAGCCAACATTATTATCAATTCTTCGCGACAAAGCGCTCAGTGCTGGGAAATGTGGCTATGTGTATGCTGACCGCGGAAGGTTCAAAGAGGCAGCTAATTACCTCTCGATGGTCAAAGACGTGTTGTTACACATTGTAGGACATAAAGATGAAAAAACTATGGATGCGATGCTTGGTCTTGCAGCAACCTACTGGGGCTTGGGCCGTCTAGACGAAGCCATCGACTTACAAATAAAGGTTGTTGAAGCTCGAAAACAAGTTTTTGGACATGGTCACGTCAAGACTCTCTTGGCCATGGATCAACTCGGAAGATCGCACTGGCTGAATGGGCAGTATCGAGAGGCTCTCCACCTGGGCCAACTCACCACCGACTTTATGAATCTCACTCTGGGTCCGACAGACGATCGCACATTGGCGGCGATGGACAATCTTGGCGTCGTGCTAGGATCATGGCACAAATTTGAGGAAAGCGCTACTATTCACCGGAAAGTAGTTACAGTTCGACGAAAGCAGCTTGGACCATCGAATTTAGAAACCCTCACCTCGATTAACAATCTTGCTATGGCGTTGTCAGACCTTGGACAGCTGGAGGAAGCTCAAGAATTAATGATGAAAGTCTACGAGGAACGGAGGTTTCAACTCGGCAAGGAGCACCCCTGGACCCTATGGGCTCTCTGCTATTTGGCCAAAATCAAAGTCAAGCTGGGTGATCTGAATGAAGCAGAAGAAATGTTAGACGGTGGAATTGATGCTGGCAAACGAAGTCTTCATGAAGATCATCTGGGAGTTCTAATGGGACGTGGAGAGCTCGCGCGTGTTTACTCCAGACAGGGACGATTAGATGAAGCGGTCGATCTCTTGTCGGACACAGTGCGGCGGATCGAGAGTTCCAGAGGGATCGAGCATCCAGACAGCTTTTATGCGCTGTGGAAATTATCCCAGCTATACCGACGACAAGGCAGAGTCCAAGAGGCACTCGGTGCCTGTGAAACTGCGTTGAGACGAGCAGAGAAGAGACTGTCGAATGAGCATCCAATGGTCGAGAAAATCGCAACTGAGTTACAAGGATTGAAATCCGCTCGATATGAGTCAACTACAAAGAAGGAGGACCATGGCAAGGAAACGCCGGAAGGACGCGAGACATCCAACATGAAGCGCAGAATCAAGCCGAGGACTCAAATGACTTTATAAACCAGAATCCAGAGCGATTTGCAGCACGCGGCGACGGGATTGTCCCCTACCGATCGTCGATCCATGAATGAATGCCTTGATCCATTTTTCACAGTGCCTGAAAGGGACTTTTCAAAATACAGCTCTAGCAACAGTACTGAGAAGGTGCCTCTTCTCCATGATGGCCAAGGCTCTTAACTTCATCATACAGAGACGTTTCCCAAACTTTTCTCCAATTATACTTGAGTATTGCTATTTGAATTGAGTTTTCATCCATCTTCGTAAGCCCGTGGTAGTTTCGAAGCCACGCTCCGAGGACCATAGAGGCCCGGTCTTATCAGTGGTGTTCTCCCCTGACGGGCGGCAGCTGGCCTTAGGCTCGGACGACGAGACTATACGGCTCTGGGACGCCAGCACCGAGAAGTTCATATAGACGCTTTAAGGGCCACGAAAACTGGGTCTCGTCAGTACAGTAGTGTTCTCGCCCGACGAGCGGCAGCTAGCCTCGAACTCTATCGACGAGACCATACGGCTCTAGGACACTAATACCGAGAAGTATTCATAGATGGTTAAGCGCCATAGGAGTAACGGGCGACCAGGGCCGGATATGCTGTTGCAGCGGCCCTATAAAATCCGGGCCATTTATATGCGCCGCTCTTTGTTAGTCTCCTCCACCGTTATCCAGAGACTTTTAATATCAACAAATCTCATGAATAGAGACAGCGGATCGCGCTCTTTATAACAAGCTCGGAATGGTGCCTGTACGACCAATATTGGTGGGGTAAACGCGCGTAATGATTAGTGTAGTGCATGGTTGACCGTGGCTGGTACCGGGGGCCGCAAAGGCCTTGGTTTCAAGCACTTCAACCAGCTTTGTTTTTTTCACTCTTTTGGCCTAGAAATCAACACTACCGCGTCAAGGCGCCAAGCTAATTACAACATTTCCAGCTGTGAGGGGGATAGAATGGCTTGGGAGAGGATCCGTTGCCCACGGAGTAATCTATCAATATATCCCCTCCGCATGCAGGTTTAGCCGATTGTAGGAGGCCTGATTGGGCACACCGGTATATTGCGCGAGTGTTCTCAGGGAGTGCTCAGGGAGCGCTCAGTGATGCTCAGCCAAAGGCTCAGTTAAAGCTCAGGTTAAGGCGGCTTTCGCTCACCCTCTAGGATCAAACCGTAATTGGCAATTAGGTTTTTCCTTCTCGAGTAATCGAGGTAGTCTAGTCACGTCGAGTCTGATTGGTGTCGGTGCTGTACCGATAGAGTATATGTCCACAAGATAGACACATGCCAAAAAAAAGATATAGACATGGACATGGACACAGCCGGCAACGGGAATTCTGTCTATGCCATCGGATTTCGAACCCCTTTCCCTTCCCACCCCCACCAGACCCGCAATAGGTGCCTCCTGGCTCGGAATATTTAATCATCACATCGAATTGCCATATGGTACCCTTTCCACCTTTCCATGTGGTTGTGGGAGATGACATGTTATGTCCAGGGCACGCCCGTTCCCCGCTAATCCACGTCCACGTTGCGCGATCATATGTACATACTATGGAGAAGGAGACCCAAGACCGTCTCCATAAGACAAAGGTGAAAAAAAAGAAACAAAGTACACGCTCCGCTGCATTCAAGTCATACTCTTCTCTTCTCTTCTCTTCTCTTTCCTTCCCAGTCATCTGTCCGCGGTTGGCTGGCAGTTCTACATCATGCCGGCATAGGGATCGTCGCGGCGCTGCCACGGCTGCAGGTCGCGCGGATCGCGGTGGCGGATTTGCGTTGGCGACGGCGACACGTGGAACCCGCTGAGCCATTTGGGTAGGATGCTGCGAGGGCGTGGACGTTGGCGGTGTGATGCTGGTGTGGGCTCACTTTGGTTTGGGGCGACATCGTGCTGGGTATGAGCGGGATTCTGTGTGCGGGGTTGGTGCACGTTTGTGTAGTCTGGCGGATGTGATGCTTGTGAGGTTTGGTTGTGGTGGTAGTGGTGATGGTGGTGGTGTGACAGCAAGGCTTTGACTTCGGCATTGCGCCGCAAATGTCCCGTGTAGTCGAGTTCGAGGACTTGGGGCTCGTTCTCGGGCGTATGGTCTGACGTTGTCTCTGGGTTGGAGTGGATATCTGCCGTGACGTCGGCGACTGATGATGGTAGTGGTAGTGATGGTTCATATAAGGAGTATTCTTTGGCGGCTTCGCAAGCGTAGTCGATGAAATTCTCAACGTCGAACCCAGGTTCGAGCAGGCAGTCGTGCATGGAAGCCAGCGCACTACGGAGCCAGTCCTCTTCAGACCCGTAGGTCGGTGTATCGCGGAGACGGATGGTGAGTTTGGGGATGAGTTTTGATGGAGGTTGGGGGAGTGTGCTCGTGGCGATTTTGAGTGTGAGTCGGGATGGGTGGGAGGCAGAGGCGTTCAGAGTCGTCGTTGTCGGGACTGGAGAGGATTCTGGTCCTGTTGTGGAGGTTGTTGATGGTGGGTCGGTCGTTTGATTGTGTGTTGTGATGATGGTGGTGGTGGACGATCGTTGTGATGCCGTCAATCTCGTGTTTGTTCGCGATGGTGCTTGCCGGGTAGACTCGGATTCCTCTTTGATAGGAATTGGCCATGATTGTTGACGGAGTTGATGCTTGTGCATGTCGAACAGCACCGAGTCTGATTTAGGCTCTTCCAGACAAATTCGCGACTGGAATCGTCGAGATCTGGATTTGCCAGATCTGGAGTTGGTGGTGTCGGGAGAGATCAGGATGGTCCAGTGGGTCGAGGAGGAATATGAAGATGAGGATGAAGAAGTGGGCGTGAAGCCCAAGACGGAGATCTGAGACATGATTGAGTTGTGAAGGTGATGTTATGGCGATGTTGAGAGTGCTGCCTGACGAGAATAGCAAGGGATGTTGTTGTTCTTTTTGTTGTTTCAGGAGGAGGTGATGGATATATGCTTGTGTTGCAAGACGTCGTATGATGGATTTAGGTCAATGAGCCCCTTGTCAGCTGATGATACTCGTGGATCTCAACTATGAAAAGGGTCGGTCTGCCTCCAGCTGGATGTGGTCGGAAGAGTAGGATGTGCGTCACTCTTGAGTAGGCGGGGAGCCAATGTCGAAGTCAGGCAATGCGTAATCAAACAAATATCCCAGTCGAATCAGGCAGACCTGGATGATATATTGCTACAAAGATCCGGGGTTCCGAACCTGTATAGATGTTGCTGACAGAAGGATTCCCGGGGTTCGGTCAATGGATTTGGTAGATGTAGAAAAGGGGGGATGATTAGTAGTCGAGGTTAAATTTTCAAATCTCAAAGTGAGATACACTCATCATGGTAGAGAAGATATACCTTTGGTTCCTGGTCCCCTGGCTCTGATATTGAGTATCCGAGGGGATCCACCATGGTCAGAATGTTCTCAAACCAATACCTAAGAATGCGTAATGCTCATCCTGACGTGGCAAGCATGATCATTTTCGGACAAGGCTTACCTTTTGAGCGAATGAGGCCGTGTTGATATTACCTATTCATCGGAGATGAGGCAAAAGGTTTGCTGGAAAATCCACATCTCATATCGGCCTCTGCAATTGCAAGGAGAGGGTTGTCGGATAATAGTCCGGAAGGGGGTGGATGATCATTCTGGCTGGGAATGGAAGAAGATGGTGTCGTCCGTCTATTATGAGGGATCAGGATATTCATTCCGCACCTTCGCCCAATCAACGACGACTTGACTATGACATCCTGCTGAGTCATTTTATGGGTGATGTTATTGCCGAGTCAAGTCCGAGCCGTTTCGAGGTCATGTCTGGATCCTGAATATAAGCCTCATTCATCTATGATGTTGGGGTCTTGCGTTTCGTGAATGATGGACTTCTATCCACGTGGCTCGGAATCAATGAAGATGGCTGACGATGAGAATAGCGAGACACGGTCATACTACCCCCATCAGAAATTGTTCATGTTTGATTCTGTCCAGAGATTTGTAGATAGTGGAGGGTATCATTGAGATGCATTCATACTATCATGTTGGAGTTTTGCATGTTATACAATAGAAGCTGCTAACATTGAAACCACAAGATGGCCTCATCCGTCACACCAGAGGATTCGCTACCTATGTTGTGTTGGGATATAATTACAACCTTTCCAAGCGAGATCACAGCTTCAATCAAGCCCGGGTGGTTTTCCAATCTGCGGTGCAGCAGACTTCCTCATACTGGGATAGTATAGAGTAAAGACGGATCAAGACACAATCACATCTGTGCTTGGCAGCGCCATCTTCCCATTTATACCGTTGATGGGTAGTTACCGCCCTTTTTCCTGTTGAAAGCTCGTTGATCTTTCAGCCATCTCCTATAATCGGCTACACTGCCAACCTTTTCGCCATAAAAGTCCGGGACTGGATTATTGGTGCTGGCTCCGCTGGGATTCACACGGTGTCGCTTTATTCTTTCAAAGAAGGCCTTCTCCTTGATAGTAAACTCTGGCAGGCGACTTCGGTGTAGCAACCTCCAAAGGCCGTTTCCAAAGGCTGGTCCGATCAACCAGCCCAGAAATGTAGCCCCGAAGGTAGCTAATCCCATGCTGATAAAGGGATCAGTGGGAACGAGTGCCTGGACCGTGCTGACAGCATCAGGAATCTCTGTGAGAGCAACAAACGCAGCTCCCGTTGTTGCCACTGCGGAGATGATTGAAGAGGACAAGGCATATCGGCGACGAGAGGTTCGAAGGCGGAAAAAAGTGTTCCAATCGAGAACTTGATTCGGGGGAATTGAACTTGATGTGGCAGATGCAGTTGATGTTGATGCTTTACGTGTCTTGCATAGTGAGGGCGTAAAAAACGATGAGGGTGTCGAGGTGTTGTGAGGATTGGCAGCTAAAGGTGCAAGCTTGGGAGATTGTAGTAGGCGAGGCCGGCTCGTTGAATGAAGGACAAATGTTGAAGCATGGCGATTGGAGGCTAGAGGAATGTTTTTGGAGGAGATCTTGGTGTGGGAGAGCTGTAGACCCAGTCTGGTCGCGGTCGCATTGACAGGCATGGCTAATGGTGTAGGTCGAGGAAAAGGTAGAGACGTAGCGAACCAAGTCGTCCCAGGTCAGACAGGAAGCACCGAGTTTCGAGATTCGGTTGAGGTGACACGTTTGCTTTGGCGATGATTGCAGGGCCAAGTGGAACTGAAATGAGCTGCACAGGAATAGCAGCTTATGGATTAAGACTGCACAAGGCTGATCAGAGGATCATGTCGCGAGATACTGCGATGGTGTGGAGGGTCACCTCGAGCCATGGAGAGATTTCCCAAGGTTGGAGTGATGCCAAGCCAGATCACGTTGTTGGACCATCGTTGCACGTGAAATCGACCTCAGCCACACCCGGCGGACCACAGTCCTCAAGTCCTCAAGTACTCGGTACCTCAAGTTCTGCTCTTTCAGCTAGTAATCCAAGGTACCAGATACCAAATACCCATACACGCCTCTTCACTCAAGGAAATCCAAGATGGATCAACACATTGATCTCGACATGATCCCTATATTCTGAAGCTCTTGTCTCATGTTGTCCCACAAGCCTTCACATGCCGTTGGGTCGCTGACCACCCAAGTATGCATCTTTATGTGGGAACCTCGTACTGCTGTTTACCCAGTATTCTACCAGATTATTCTACCAGATTGTCTCACTCTCAGTCCTTGGTTGATGGCGATGATTGACTCGCTACCAACTGACAATCATCCCAGTGGTCTGCGCACGACGCCTCCCGGCGATCAACTTGGTCGTAAGTTGCAGATATGCTCGTACAAAGTTGCCATCTCGGCGGCCGGGATTGCCGTCGGTAGCTGATAGTCTACTGCCTACGGAGCACACGCATCAATTGCATATTTGCAATGCACTGTTCAGCTCCAAGGGCCCAGCGACGCCGCCGCATACGGAACGGCCACTAGCCCGTCGGCGTGGTGGAGTGCCTGGAATGAGCGCTCCGTAAATAGCGTCAGATCAATAAAAGTTTGAGTTTCTGGCTAACCAAGTTACTGTACGGAGCACTCGGTAGTTGAGTACCTAGTAATTACCTAGTAGGTTGGCCGTTACTCTGGTCAGAAATGGTATCCGTACATGCATGATGTTCGATTGTACAGTACATATCCGACAGAGGCATCTCGGGAGTTAATTTAATTAGGTAGCTGGGTACCTACAGTAGGTGCGAGTAGGTATACTCCGTACCTAGGTAGATAGAGAGTTAATTCCCTAGAGTTAGTTGGCAGTTAAAGTACCCCTGGCCCGCCGCCCTAGGCTTACCCAGGCTCACCAGGCTTACCAGGCCTTGTGCCTTGCTAACCACAACACTTTAGTCTTTCTCCCTCTCGGGAACCAATAGTTGCTGCTCAAAGCCACCTGCCGAGTACACCTACACCCTCTACCGTTCAGCGTGGCAACTCGTACTCCAGGGGTGCCAATCAGGACGCAAGATTCTAGAGACTTGGACGAGAGTTCCCTCGGGGACGCCATTGACAGGCCATACATTGCTAAGAACTCCCCCTGGAACCCTCAGCCGGGTTTGGGGCCCATGGAATCGCCGAAAGCCTGTGCGAATAACGGCTAACTTCTAAAGACTGGGGCCTGTTTATGTACTAGGCACCTACTAGGGACTCCCTATACGGGCTATACGGGCAAGACTTGCAGCCCGAGGCCCTGCAGAGTCGTCTGTGCCTATCGCTATCGCCATCACCATCACCGATCCAGAACTGCCGCTCCCCTTCCCACCAAAACATCACTATCCACCCACCTACTAAGTAAACCAAGTTGAATAAGTTCAGGTCCTTAGCCTTCCCCGTAGAGTCCTAGTTAGACCGAGTACTTCCCTATCTCGGGGCCTTGGGTATTTTCCTCCTTCCTCCCAGCCGTCCTTGCGGTAACTCATGCCCCGCCCAATGCCCATCAACAAACCACTAGGTAGTTCACTAGTCAGTTAGTTGGCTCACTACTCAACTATAGGCGACTAGTCAGGTAGTTAGGTGGTTAGGTAGTTAGCAAGTTGCTGCCGCTTTCCGTCTTCCACTTTCTTCTCGACTCTCAAGTCTTGAGTCTCGATTAGTCGATATCTCCCTGCACAATCTAGAGTCTAGACAAGGCGGGCACCCAAGCACCCATGATTCCAACTTAGTGAACGTGGTTAACAAGCACTACAAGGTACTCATTATTCAAGACCAACCCAACACCAAGTCGTAAGGTCCTAATTAGTTAGCTAGGTAGTTACTTAGTACTTGTAGTAGCCGTAGTCCTCGTTCCTTCGTCCTCCGTCCTTAGTCGTTGGTCTTTTGGTCTTCGATCCTTCACCTCGCGTTTCTTCCATCTGGTCCTGTTCTCGTCTATCACATTGCACATTCGGCAACTCCAGACTCTCACCAGTCTGATCCTTATCTGTCCATGATTATCCCTCCGCGTCTCCCAAAATGCTGCTGATTCTTCACCGACGTTCAACTACTCTTCCTGCGCTTGGTCCATCTTGAGCAGATCAACACCACTCCTCATGTTGTCACAACTTATTCCTAGCCTCCGCTAGCATCGCTCTCCTCTCCCACCCTCACACTCATCAATCATGCCCGGCCCAAGAAATCCGATCAGGATGGCAAAGAAGTGAAGAAACGTTCCAGAAATGGTTGCTGGTGGGTCTTTGCATCACTTTCCCCGTTGCATTGCTTGTCAATGATCGAGACATGAGACTGACACACCCCCAGGCCCTGCAAATCTCGCAAAGTCAAATGGTACGACAACCTGACTACTCCTCCTCCTCCACACATCCTTTCCGAATCCCTGGAGACTGACATCTCGTGTCTTGTAGCGGAGAAGAGAAGCCCGCCTGTTCCAACTGTCAGAGGCAAGGCGAGGCCTGCGATTATAGTATCCGATTGAACTGGGATGGTCGCAGTAAGAAGAAAGATGATTCAAAGTCGGGTTTACAAGTCCTGTCCTTCGGGCATCGCCAGTACAATTCCACTCTCAACCACAACCTCGCCCGTCCACTTCTCCTCCTGCGCCGATACTGGGCAACGGCTTCGCCAACATAAATGGCGCCCATGACCAGGCCATCACTGTACATCATCCTTCACAGAGCCCGCTCCCCAATCTAGAATACAAAGTCGACCCCTCCACGCCAGACCCAGCCTTACCTCCAATCCACGACTTCAAGACCAACGGACATGGTCATGTTCATGACTTTGCCCCAATGATACTTCCGCCGCCTCCGCCCATCTTGAGAACCCTCAATGGGGTGAAAGCGCCTCAACAGGCAGTATCCAAGAATCTCCTCCAATTCCGAGTCTCCGACAGTCTTTGTCTCTACCAGCATACCCTTCTCCTTCCGAATCGGGCTTCGGAAGCCCCAATCTGGTCAATGGAATGTTCAATTTCAATGGCTCAATGCATATGCCACCTCCCATGCCCACCTCCAATCCCGCCCACTACCAGGAATCTACCACTTCGCCGTACAATAGTGCCAAAAGAATGAGATTGAGTCCAAGAACAGACAACTTCGGAAGACCATCTTTCCAACGGTCCGGTTCGTACGGACCCAACGAAACAGACGAGCCACCAAGGGTTCAATTCAACACAAGCAATCCGACCTTCTTCCCACCCTACCTCACGAATCCGCTGACCCCGGCCACCTCGGCCACTTCGCAAGTGTCCCAGGACAATGAGGACCGTCGCATATCTGTGAGTTCACTTTTATCCGAAGATCCTGAGCCAGACGAAATTCAACCACCTAGTCAAAATGATTATAATGGAGGTATTGAGGATCCCATTCCTCGACGTGGCTCTCTCCACCAGAGAATGATCTCGTATTCTGAGACCGAGACCTACGGGCAGGACCGTGGAAATGTTGATCTCGACATTCCGAGGAACAACGATACAATGGCCATCTCGGGAATGTCGCCATCCGAACATAGTGATTTGGACAACTGGACGATTGACGCCGAGCTTGGGGTGCCTGAATTTGGTTTTGGTCTGGACACACGTGAGACGGCATTCCAGGGAGGAGGCTACTATGCATCGCCTGTTCTCATCAAGATCCCTCGGAAATTGGAACCTCTGCCACGGACCCTATCGGAGAATCCATGAATTTACTTTATTTTCACCATTTCTTGAACAACACCGCCAGGATACTTGTACCGCATGACTGTCCAGAAAACCCCTTCAAGACAATCCTGCCCAAAAGTATGTTTTCACTGCAAGAACTGCAGAGGTCTTTACTGACATGTCACAGTGGCCATGGAGAATCCCAATCTACTCAACCTTCTCTTAGCATATTCAGCTTGTCATAGGGCAAGATTACTGGGACATCCTGAACCGATCAACCGGATTGCCATATGGGTCCGAGATGTTTTCCCATCCCTGAGACAAACCCTGGACGATGTCTCGAACACGGCCGTGTCGAACGCAAACTTGGCCACCGCCATCATGCTCGCATCTATCGAGATTATATCCCCTTCAAGTTTTGGGGTTTCTATCCCTTGGCAAGATCATTTGAGTATGGCAAGAAGTATCATTCGAGCTCGAGGCGGACCTCATTCGGTATCTCGCAAAGATCCTGTCATGTATTTTTTGACAAGATGGTTGGCATATCTTGATGTACTGGGCTCGCTGTCTGGTCGACGTAACGAGGAGCCATTGTATGCAGGAAATTATTGGTCGAGTTCTCATGACGAAAGTACATCAGCGAAAGAACTGTCCCTGACAGATGAAGATGAAGCCGATGATGACGATTTTACGATTGACTGTTTGCTTGGATTCACTACTCGATGTGTGTCGATTTTGGCCCAAGTGGCGTTATTGGCAAAGGAATGTGAAACAGCCCGGATTGATTTTGCAACGGGACAAATCAACGAAAACTGGCGTCCTTCTGCTGAGGTTGCGAGAAAAGCTGCCAAATTGCGCAAAGATCTGGAACATGCACGGAATCATGAACAGATTTCCTGCCTGCACCATAGTCCTCAACTTTCCAAAGCCACCATGGCCAACTCACGTCGTGGTTCGGCATATGCTGAAATGTCACAAAAAGACGCCGAAGAATCTTTGGCGACCAATTCAGCCTTCCACTGGGCCGGAATGATTCACCTTTTACGCAGAGTTGACAATCTTCCCAGAAGTGATAGCCGAGTTCAAACAGCAGTGCACGAGATTGTCAAGATATTACAGACCATTCGTGAGGGTGGAAGTGCACAGGCTTGCTTACTTTTTCCAATGTTTACGGCCGGGGTTGAAGCCGAAGACCCCAGGGACAGGACAGAGGTTCTAAATAGGATCAGAGGCGCAGAGGGACTTGGTATGTGTCAAGTCAGCCGTGCAAGGAAAATCATGGAACAAGTATGGAGAACTGGTATGAGTTGGGAGAGTTTAGTCAATGGAGAATTCCTAGGTTAAAGGAATCCATCGGTGTTTTGGATGCAAATATTGCTTCAAGTTACAAGTTACGAAGAGTATGATGCTCATTTGTCTTTCTGCAAGCGGTTCAGGATGAGTACGATTCGAAATGAAAGGAAATGTATCGAAAAGTTAGTCGGTATGTTTTGCAATGTTGATGTCTTTGGCCATGAAGGGAGGGTTATGGACATCAGAGTAAGTAGTGGCTTGACAATGGGAACTTGTCTCTTCCTGATTATCATCGAATCTTGCTATGATTGGTTATATAGGTAATCAGAATAGTGGAATCCAGCCCTCGACCCTTTGAGAGCATCAGCCATGCACAACATCTCAAATCTCTCCACGTTAATTCGGTTTGAGGACTTGGTACGCTAGAAACCTATGAAATGCTCACGCCGCCGCCTACCCGAACCATCTCCTCCAATCAGATTCTCGGTCTTTTCCACCCATCCTTGGCTACCCACTTGAGACATGTTAATAACGACGTTTAGTCCACGTCGGCACCAACTACGTCAGCAAAGTAGGGTCAGATTGTTTCCTGTTGGGTTTTGCATTGATACAGCTCGTCGACCACCTGTCTCTGATCACAGTCGTATATTTTCGTGGGAAGATTCATTGACGTTGAGGGTGTTTCGCCAATCTGAGTGAGTGAGTGAATGAGTGAGTGAGTGGCCCAGGATCAAGCATCATCCGCGCACCGCAAACCAAGACAGAGACATCCAAGCCATCTGTCGATATCATCTTGTCGGCCATTCAGTGCCTATTCAGTGCCTGTAGCCACAAGGCTCCGAGTTGAAAACCCACACATACCGTCCCAACCAACGAGGCCAGCCAATATCACCTTCCATCACGAGGCATCACTACCAGTTATCGACTTCTTCCCAACACACCCATCTGGCCTTCAACATGTCTCGACCCAACTCCCCTCCAACACTCACACCCCCAACCAGCAGCGACCAACGCAACCTCACCAGTCGACAAATTAATCCAACAGCACCCGCTACAACGGCTCGCATCACCATCACGCAGCATCTCCTCGCTCATCCACATCCTCGGCCTAGCCTCCTTCGCCTCAAGCTTCAACTACCTGGTCACACACCCGAACCACATCAACCAAGCGTTCGGATGGCACTTCCAATTCCTAACCATCATCGGCCTGTCGCTGGCGACACTGACCTTCACGCTGGGCCTGCTGGCCGACACCACGCTGTCGCCCACTCTGTTCACAACCAAGAACCTGCTCTCCATGTGCTCGGCGCCGATGGAAGTGCTGATCTCGGTGCTGTACTGGGGCCTGCGGGCCGTCGACCCGGCGCTGGTGGTTCCACCCGACCTCGAGCTCCCGCTGCCCGCGGACCTGGGCTTTCACCTCGCCCCCGCGGTCTTCTTGGTCCTGGATCTCCTCTTGCTCTCGCCGCCCTGGTCGATCTCCGCCGTCCCCGCTGTGGGGCTCAGTTCGGCCATTGCCTTGGCCTATTGGCTCTGGATCGAGGCCTGTTTTCAGAGGAATGGCTTCTATCCCTATCCCTTGTTTGAGCTGTTGGCGTATCATCAGAGAATCGCGCTTTTTGCGGCCAGTGCGTTCATCATGGCGATTTTGACGTTGGTCTTGAAGGCGGGTTATGGAGTGGTTAATGGCCGTTTGCCCTGGGTGGTGGTGGCGGTGGCGGTGAGGGTGGTGAGACGCAGAGGGAGAGGCTGGGGAGGGTTAAGGGGTAAGAATGTGTGGGTGTGAGTGTGATTGTGGTTGTGGTTGTTGTACTGGTGGTTGTGGAGAGGCTGTAGAAGGGGAGGTGTGGTTGGGTTGGATTGGGTTGGTGCTTGAGTGGTATGCGGCCAAAGGCGATCAAAGGCGAGATGATTTGGAGATGTCAGAGGACGCTCAACGTTCGCATTGAGGGAGTCGAGGTGGTCGGAGATAGGGGCTTTTCGACTTGGGGAGACATGCCATTCCGCCTGTGTAGGTGTGCAGGTGTGCATGCATGACAATGACAATCTCACTGTGTTGCTCTAGGCAGGGTATTTTAATAGATTTCGAGAGGGGACTGTCCGATGAAGATGGGTGTTTGGGCTAAATACTTGAGGGTTAGACTCGTTTGACTACAGCATAGAATAGAGTTGGTCACGGCTTTGTCAATAGATATAAACAACGGTCGAATGATGTCGTAATAGACCTATGATCTTTGGTCTATCTAGTTTCATTCATTGAATCTCCGAATAAGCATTTAGTGCTAGTTGGCCACCCAGATGTGCGTAGAGCACTGTACTCCCAGACTTGATTTCACCCTTCTTCACAAGATCTATCAGACCAGCCAGACTCTTACCCTCATACACTGGGTCTGTAATGAATCCTTCTGTCCTTGCACCAAAGCGGATGGCTTCCAAAGTGGCTTCATCTGCAATACCATAAATCCCTCCATGATATCTAGTGTCCAAAATGATATCCTTTTCATCAATATCAGAATCTTGCAGGCCAATCTTTGTGCCTGTCTGTTTAGCGATACGCAACACTTGTGCGAATGTTTCTTCCGGCTTGGCTGAAGCATCGATTCCAATGACTCTCCTTGGTGGCGACTGATCGGTCTTCTCCAAAAGTTTAAACCCGGCGACCATACCAGCGAAGGTCGAGCCCGTAACAGCGCAGACGATGATGGTGTCAAAGAAAAGTCCTTGGGACAATTCTTGGGCTCGAACTTCGAATGCCCATCTTGCAAAGCCTAGACCACCGAGTGGATGATCTGATGCACCAGCGGGTATATAGTATGGCTTTCCACCAGCGTCAATGACTTCTTGAGTCAAACGTGCTAAAGTTTCTTTGTGCTCAATTCCAAAGCCTGACGAATCCAGACGAACATCGGCATTCATCAACCTGGACAGTTGAATGTTTCCGACTTTATCGTAGCCGACATCTTCGTGTGGAACCCATTTCTCCTGGACGAGCTTGGCTTTCAGTCCGAGTTTGGCAGCAATTCCAGCAACTTGCCTGGTGTGGTTGGACTGAAAGCCTCCGATAGACACTAGAGTGTCGCATTTGTTGGCCAAGGCATCGGGGACAAGATACTCTAGTTTTCGGGTCTTGTTGCCTCCAAAAGCAATGCCTGAATTGACGTCTTCCCGCTTCGCATAGATGGCAACCTTGCCTCCGAGTGCTTCGGAAATACGAGGTAAGGAATGAATAGGCGATGGACCTAATGTCAAGTCGTGGCGAGGAATGCTTGCGAATGGCTCAGGAATGCCGAGATCCAAGGCGATGGAAGCCATGTCTCTTTATGGATTTTATGCTGGAGGTAATGATTGACGAAAATGACTTGGGAAAAGATAGAAGTCATACTTTTGTAGTCGAGCAGGAATGGATCGAAGTTGGGAAAAGGCCAATCAGAAACGTGGTTGACCGTCGGGGCTTGGCTTGGCAATCCTTTGGAAGACCGATGACAACCGACACGCCCTTGGATTCATTATTGTGTATTACCATGAGCGATCTCGAAAGTTGTCTGAATCAGCTGATCCTTCTTGGGACCTCGAACTTCGTGGGTGGTTGTGAAGGATGATAGTAGTGGTGGATTTCCATCTCGGCGATCGAGGTGAAAGGTGTAGGAACTGCTATAAAAGTCCTCGACACAAAGATGGCCACCAGCACCTTCAATGACGATGACATCGGATGGATTGGAAAGGAGATTGTTGTCGATGGGTATATCGATCTTATGAAAGAGATAATCAATAGTGTTGGTGCCGGGCTTGGTAAACCAAACACTAATAGTGTGATTGTCATGGGTTTTCTGCAGACGCCAGATGTACTTTCGAGAAAAGGTAAACTTGGGAATTGCGGCCTGAACAGAGGACTGCTTGGCCATTTCAAACTCGCCTTGCTCATGGTAAAGAAGTTCTGCATCCGCTAGATTGAGCTTTCCATCTGAGCCGAGAACAGGAGAGGGTTGAGTGACGGTAAACGTGGCCGTGCCTGTGCAACTCCCTGATGGTTCTGTTGCATTTGCGGAGTTTAACGTGCGAGTCAAAGTCCAGGTCCCTGCAAGTTTGTGGAATAATTCTGTTAACAGAGTGACACGAGAAGGCTGTACCTGCATATTGGATGGCTGTCAAATATAATATATAGGGGAATGTTTGCAAAACAGCCTGCTCAGGTACAATAGGGGAATGACGTGGTCAGAGAGAATACCAGTCCAGCTCGTGTGGTGAATGGAGGTATCCACGGTATGTTCTATTGTTCGACTTGCCTATAAGGGCTGTATTTTTATTCCAGCGCCCACGGTGGGAAAGGCGGTGGGATTTTAGACCTGGTGGGCACGGGATCAGCAACTCTAAGGAGCTCATTAGGGAGTGGATGGGTCTTTTTCGGGCTTGTATCACACCAAGCACTGCCTAAATCCTCCCTGAAACTTGGCAGCACGGGACTTCCAGAGGGTATCTACCATCTTCAGTCATATGATTCTCCCAGAAGAGAGAAGTCAAGTTGATTGGCAATGATTGATAGTTGGACTTCGCAAGAGATCATGACACAGATTGTCAAGGACATGAGGACAATTATTCTGGAAATCAATTCATCTCAATGAGATTGTGCCGTTGACCAATCATCCACATGTCCATCATCTTGCATGGTAAAAGTGCCATGCTCTTTGAGGTACTTTTTAGGTGCTTCTTAGGTGCTTTTGAGGTGTCCATCAGGTGCTCCTCTTTCCCGCAGCAAGACCCAGCCACTTGTCCATCGTGCCTTCCTATTCGATCATTTGCTCCTTCCTCCCTCTTTCTTTTCGGTTAAACTTGAGGCCCTCAGGAGAAACTGTGGAAGGTACGGAGTAGAACTTTGGAAGGAACCCTTCGATCCATCGGTTCCTGCCGCATCGTGTTCAAGATTCCCCCGCCTCTCAAACTCCATCTTGCTTCCTGCTTCTTGCTTCTTGCCGTTTGCCTCTTGCCGCTTTCCTCCTGCGGGACTTCGCGTGACCCCAGGGGGAGCTCCTTCCTCTTGAACACTCTTCTTAAATCTTCACTTTGGTCTTGGATGCTGTTTGCGCTGCAGCACCACCACCACCACTCGTTCATCTTGGTCGACAATGCGACACACAATGACCAACTCCAGTGTTGAGTAGCATTGTCCGCGCATTGATTGCTCCTATTCACTCGCTCCCGCCAATTCTGATATTTATACAATCGCTAAGTCGCTAAATCGATAGATCAATACACATACACCTCTAACCCTGCACTCCTCCACCAGGCCCAAGACATCACCATACCATCAGCTCCACCACTATGCGCTCTACTTTTGCCAGTCTGGCAATCGCCTTGGTCTTCCATCTCGACTTCATCTCTGCACAAAACTTCGTTCCTACCACGTCCTCTTCCGATTTCCCCGGCTGTGGTGTTGGTTGCAATGTTCTCTTACAAGCCCAAACCCTGTGTCTCCCTCCAAATGTCGCAACCACAAACAATATCAATTATGAGATGTGCTTCTGCCAGAGCAGTTTACTGGCTGCCATATATTCAACTCCAGACGCCGTTTGCGCCGCCGAATGTCAAATAGAGGCCGATCGGGTACTGTTGCAGACGTGGTACAGAACCTTTTGCAGCTCTGTCTCACAAGGTATCGATCCACTTCTTTCCACGACGACAGCACCTACCGCAACACAAAGCGTTGTCGTCGTCACAGTCACCAGTACTTCAACGCCTACCTCTTCTGCCACCGCCGGTGCCAATGCTGGAAGCGCTTCTTCCTCTACCTCAACATCTGGCCAATCATGGTATGCCACTTTCTCCCGCGACGAAACCTCTATCGCTAACTTGATTTAGGATTGAAGGACATTGGCGCTGGGTACTTATGGTGGGCATCTTAGCCTTGGGACTTGCGTTACTTGCCTGGTTTTGCGTTTGGCTCAAACGGAGACATCGCAGAAAGGTTGACGAGAGACGTGCAGCCGCTTCTGGATTTCCCACTGCTGCAGAGAAGCGTGGTGGAGCTCAGTCGGCCACACCCGACCTATGGGGTCCACATCAGGTATGCTACCATAATCTTGTGTAAAGTCATCTTAACTAACAGATGATCAAGCACATGAATCATACTCATGGTATCGATAATTCAGACAATGAACGCGCTGTAGGAAGCGGCGCTCTTCCAGCTACCGCAAAGCGCGAGAGACGTAGATCCAGAAGTAAAAAACATCATGAACAAAGGCACCCGTCCGACAACACCAGCTCAAGACCCGACACCTCCAGGCGGGAATCCTCGAGGGGCAAATCCCGAGCAACCGAAACCATCACAACCGCTTCATCCAGGATGAGTCTCGCGGATAGAGACAGGAGTCGAAGTCATCCACGCAGAAACCCCGACAGCGACATCGAGCAAGGATCTAGCCAGGAACACCAGCGACGTCTTCGCGAAGTCCGAGGTAGTCGGAGAACTCATGACCCAAGTTGATTACGATAACAACCTCGTATGTGCTGCATACGACCGTTTTCCAACCACTCGACAAGATTCAACAATATCTGGATCGAAAATTCCCACATTTGCAAGACTTTGGAGCAGGCAGACTGGAGCATTATGGCATTCGAATTCCATTCATGTCGCATGAGAAGTCAGAGATGCCATTGACTCACATCCTCTGATTCGTATGCGCATGTTCTCTGCAAACTTCGTGCTATCCACGGTTGCACAATCCCTACATCAGATCATACGAGTCCAGGCAAATGCCATCAGCTGGACAAGATGGCGAATTTGTAGCATGCCTCAAATTTCCAGCTAGATCGCCAGCGTCATTAACTTACGCCTTATGGAAATGGACAGGACGGAGGTGAACTCTCCCGGGACTGTTTGGACCGACCAGTCCGCTCATTCCTCGCCAGCAAAGCAACGATCACTCGAGTCGATACAACACCTTAGCACTCATGTGCAGGGAAGTGGCCAATTCGCGGTTCTTCAATCGAAATATTCCTCGTGCGTCATGTCTCAACTTTCGACCATACAACTGCTAGTTCATTGAGACGCCGCTGCAGGCTCATGTCTCGAACACTGCGCCCACCAGAGTGGGAGAAACGTCGATATACTTTGGTTTTATGTTATCTACAACGACTTCAAGACTTGGGGGTTGTGAAGGGCATATATTGGATACAGATAGAGGGGTAAAGGTTGCTTTCGGGGCCTTTGTTATGTGACATGATCGTCGGGGTTTAGTGCTTGCAATCCGACTATGAACGAGACTTTATGCCCAACGTTGTGTTTTGCCTGACTTTATTGCTCACCAGAAATATGCCCAACATTGTCATACCTTTAGTGTATCTTGGGAACACGATTTTATCTAGTGAAGCATGTGATTACCAGTTTTATGGTAACGAATAGAATCCGAGGTTTGCTTTTTGTAACTCGGAAATGAATGATTGAGCCATGTGAAACTGACTAAAGACTCCCTCATGACATGAGTTCTACCACCAGGCATAATATCACAAGGATCTATCCCAGCGTGTCGGCCGGAGATGCAATTTATTAACACCGAATGCTTACCAATGTTTCGAGATGTGGAAACGCAAAGATATCAAATCCATGGCAATCGGCATGAGACGCACAGAAACATCGAGCAGCCTGACACCAAGATCCACCCAATGAAATACTCGGAGAATATCACGAACATTACAACCATGACTCATATGTCCCCTTGCACAGTGCCCTTTTTTCGAGCGATCAATTCATCACGAAAAGCGAGTAGTGGGCCATTCTATCCCACGTCAGGCCCGACGTCGAGGGTAGGTGCGTGAGGCTGTATTCGAACTGAACGTATTATTCGAGGCAACGACGAGTAGTGCTGAAGTCAAAAACTCTACCCAGACAACAACTGGGGCCCTTGCAGCCCGCAAGCAAGTGAGTAACCAATCCGACTGGGGAATTTTCCCTGGCCAGAGACACACAGACTTGAAGTCTCAGAATTTCGGCCGAAAATTTCAGTTTCCAAAGTTTAAAAAACATTAAAGGTCTGCTCTGCCATCAAATGTATGCATTGGGGGGGGGATTTGACATTTGGAATGGAGATTTTTTAAGTTCGAGTTATCCGAACCCGAACGGAGGGCGGTGGGAGGGTCCCCTCCCCGAGGAAGCCCTTCTAGTTGACTTGACATCATCAATGAATGGGCCTTGACATCATGATTTGCGTGGTCCCCGTTCGTGGAGATAGCTGGATTTTTCCATTTCTTTATCTCCTTGATGGCGGTGGTGGTGTGTGGCACAGCTGGCCCTGGGTTGGTGGACACACGTTTCGACTGTTTTCCATACGGGGTGCTTGGCAGATCTGGCGGCCTCTTCTCGGAGAGCTTAAAGTTCTTTAAATTCTCCTGATATCATAGATAGATAGACAGATAGATAGACAGAGTGATCGATAGATTGGAACGTGAGTAAATTACCTACCTAGAGAGAGAATAGTCTTTTTTTGCTTTCTCGAAATCTTCCAACAAAGTTGCTCACCATTGCGTTCTCGTTCGACATTTGAATCATCCTCTTGCAGAGTACAACTCAACATGGCTACCGACTACAAGTTCCAAGGCTGGCTGGGCTTCGATAAGGACTCGGTCAAGGGCAATATGAAATGGCAGGAGTTTGAGCCCAAGCCGTTCGAGGAGACGGATATTGATATCAAGATCACGCATTGCGGGTATGGCAAAAAGAAACCACACCACTCAACTTTGCTGGGGGTCATTTTTCATTGCTAACCCGCGTCTGCAGTGTTTGTGCATCGGATTTGCACACTCTTCGATCCGGCTGGGGTGCATCAGACTATCCCGTCTGCGTCGGCCACGAGATCGTCGGCCAGGCCGTGAGAGTCGGCAAGGATGTTCCTACGGGTATCAAGGTCGGCGATCGCGTTGGCGTCGGCGCTCAGTCGGGTGCTTGTCATAACAAGAATGGCGATTGTGAGGCTTGTGCTGATGGGTGAGTTTTTGATGCTGAATGTGTACTTTTGATATGTCGGTGGCTAATGCTTGGTTTGTTTTCTCTTTCGCTAGCATGGAGCACACTTGCAAATACAGCACGGACACATATAACTCCAAATGGCCAGATGGTAGCAAGTCATACGGCGGCTATGCTGATTACTGGCGCGGGAAGTACTCTTTCGTTGTAAAGATCCCAGATGAAATCCCTCGGATCAGGCTGCTCCTATGCTGTGTGGTGGCATTACAGGTGAGTAACTCGTTTCACGTGCTTTCAAATCTTGAGGTGCTAACAAACCTCTCAGCCTTCCACCCGCTGGTTCAGCACAATGCGGGTCCAGATACTCGAGTCGGTATAGTTGGTCTCGGTGGTCTGGGTCACTTCGGTGTGCTAGGTGCAGTGAAAGCTCTCAAGTGCAAGAAAGTCGTGGTGATCTCGCGAACGTCGACGAAGAAAGAAGATGCCTTCAAGATGGGCGCGACCGACTTCATCGCCACCGACGAAGACAAGGACTGGGCGGAAAAGCACGCCAGCTCGCTCGACGTCATCGTCAGCACCGTCTCGAGCCACAAGATGCCGTTGGAAGGATATCTGAACCTCCTCGCGCGAAAGGGCGTTTATGTCCACGTCGGCGCGCCTGAGGATCGCCTCCCACCTTTCAACATGTTCAGCTTGATCCCCAAGCGTGCTTCGATCCAGGGCAGCATGACCGGTTCACCCAAGGACATCACCGATATGCTTGAGTTGTTTGCTAAGACGGGTGTGAGGACTTGGAACAATAATGTGCCTATGAAGGATGCAAATCAGACCATTGTCGATCAGGAAAATGGAAAGGCCAGGTATAGATATGTCCTGTGCAATGAGAAGCACATCAAGGAGGTCAAGTACGATTAAGCTGAGAGCGAATGAAAATGGAATAGGTTGATGGGAAATGATTCGGGGCGTTCTAGGTTTGACTGCTCTTGACGAAGCCAATAGTATACCTTTATGAATGGATATAGATATACTCTCACGTACTTCATCAGTGAGCCACACAGATGTTAAAACAAAAAACTTGGCATCCCTAGGCGCTTTTGATATATTCACTGAAAAGTGCTATGATCAAACATTGCAACGCAACCGATTTGTGTACTCATGACTTTGAAAAAGCAAGAGCAGAAGGACTTAGTAAGCAGATCAGACAGGTGTAGTAGCACATCTTGCCACATCACATAATCTGATCCTCGAACATGTCATTCGGCCAGGTCTCGTCAGGGTTCGTGCGAGCTGGGAGGGAGAAGAAAACGTCACGCGCCGCGGTCCTGTTTTAGGGTGCGGCGTAAACGATACGGCCGCATGCTGATTGATCCTTTGAATCCTTCAGGAAGAATTGACGAAGGATTTGCGGCATTCTTGGAAGTCTAGAAGTTGAGCGTGGCGGAAATGCATTCGAAGTAGCCTGTAGGTAAGCGAGCCTTGCCGCTCCATTTGCGTTCGGCAATGTTGCCTCGTCGGTCGACTAACAGTTGTTGACAATTGGTTAATGCAGCCTAGCTTGCATGGTCACTTAGTGTACAATGAGTTTACTTAGTTGATGACCACCGTCCGTCTACCCCCGATACATGTCAGATTTTTGAGGCAACGGGAAATTTCTATCATGTTCGTGAGGTTGAGGTGATAAACGAGGGACAAATCTCCATGACTCCTCCACCAAATTTCTGAGGAGGATATGGCGTTGCCTAAGCGCAATTTCAGCTTCACCATCCCAAGCGTTCACGATGACATCGAACTGGATTGCCGCTTGTATTACCCACGAAGAAGTGAACAGAACTTTGGGCTATTTGGCAAGGCTTTTGCAGTCTTTGCACATCCCTATGCACCGCTTGGTGGGTCGTATGATGACCCGATCGTGGCACTGGCAGCTGGCACTCTGCTACGGCATGGATGTATTCTGATCACGTTCAATTTCAGGTGAGATAGACGTTTGCTGGCCAAAGCATTTTATGGGTCGTGAGTTTTCTGATCATGAGTAATGGGTTTAGGGGAGCATCAGGTTCAGCCGGGAAAACATCTTGGTCCGGCAAGCCTGAACTGGCTGATTATGTTTCGGTCTATGGATTTGCCCTGTGCTACATTGATGCAGTCTTTCGTCCCCAGGAGAGTGGAACTGCGATTACTCGACCTACGACAGCGAATTTGCCATTACTCATCCTGGGCGGATACTCGTATGGGTCAATGATCGCGAGTCATTTACCAAATCTGGAGTTGGTAATGGCAATGTTCAAAACGCCGCTTGCAGATTCGGCTGAAAGCGAGATCAAATCTCGAGCAGAGGACCTGGCTCGTGATGCGAGGGCTTTCCTCGATATGTATGGTGGCGGCATGAAATTGTCAATATCACGTGGTCGGCGGAGGAATATAGAGGAGTCTAAGAAACAGCTGCCTCAGTCTCAGCCAGTCACTATTGGCGGATACGAGTCAGCCGCGGCTAGTCGTCGTGTGAGCCGCGAGTCATCTCGACGAAGCATTGATGGTGAGAGAGTCAGGCAAAGCATTGACAGAGTGCGGCATAAGATCAGTGTTCGGCATGCTAGTTCTCTGCCAGGATCGCCAAAGAAGACGGACGAGTCGGCGGCACATCCAAAAGATTCGGCAATTGTCCCGATTGTGCCCAGAGTGGCATACCTATTGATATCTCCACTACTTTCACCGGTCGCAGGATTTACCACCGTGTTCTCCAAGCTCAAGTTCATACCGAAGCATCTAGATATGTCCGATCCCGCCAAGAAGCATCATGGTGGAGAGTTTGATGAACTTAGCCGGCATTCCTGTTTGTGTATTTATGGGAGTAAAGACGTCTTTACGTCGGACAGTAGATTGCAGAAATGGACGGAAGATTTAAGGGTGAGGTCCAAATCCGAGTTTGTGTCAATCAGGACAAACTCTGGTCATTTCTGGAACGATGCCGAAGGCATTATTTGCCTACAACAAGGCATTCTAGATTGGCTTGGAAAGCTGATGCCACCGACTGACCTGAGGCCATCCACAGACGGTGGTCGGACCGATGTAAATGAGCACAATGGGATACATCAGGTAGACCAGCTTCAGAACTCTGCATCAGCATGAATACTATGGGATATACTTTCGGACTGTGACTTTTGTCATGTTTGGTTGACCAAGGAGAAAACAACAGCGTGACTTGGCGAAGAAGACTGTCCCATGTGTGTAGCTAGGCCGGAGACGAGAAGGTCAAAGAAGGAACGAGAAGAGAAGAGTCAGCCTTGTCAAGTCGGTCCTGAGGCATGTCGGACCGAAGTAGACGCGGAGTCCCCAGGGCTTCCCGTTCAATCATATAGAGTCAGATGGAGCCAGATGGGCAAGATGCTGAAATGCGAGGCTCGTGAGTGGTGAACCACAATCGTCAACTTGCATGTGATCGTGCGTTTTTTCAAGGTTGCGCAAAGCACATGCAACTGCAGATGATTGCCGTTCCCAGTTGAAGGCCCCATTAAGGATTAGATACATCACGAGGTCAAGAATTGAGCATCAGCAGGTCAAAGATGACAGTTGACATGTTCTTCTACGTGGACACCCTCAAACTTCAACACCAAAGGTCTCGTGCACCAATCATTCTCTGTGCCATTCCAGCGGCTGAAGTCTTTGATGCCCGAAAGAAGGGAGACGTGGCTATGCCGTGTCTGTTTTGGGTCTTTGCACAAAGAGATGAGTGAAGGCCTTGTGATGAATCGATCGCTGATATGACAGAAAGGTCGTCATCTCTATCTACCGAAATCCTAATCAAGTGACACTCGACTCTCCACCACTGGTGAGAACTCTTGTCCTCGTGTGTCTGCTGGTTTCTTGTCTCGGTCGGTAGGGCAATCGGCGGAATTCGATCCCCACGCCAAACCCTTAGCGAACATGGGGATTTCGAGTCGCTCGATTCGACAGCGACGGCGGGCCCGTCTTTGTTTCTTCTCCACGAAGACACTTGCGGAGTGCTCTCACACACCAATTCCTTTGATGCCACACACTTTCCACCATTTTCCAAGACTTGCTCACCGTTAACTAGTTTAGTGATTAAAGTATTCAGACTAAGCAATGGTCCACTTCAAACACTGACTCCCTCGAGACCCGGGGCGCCTGGAGGCCTCGGGCTGATTTGAACTTTCGAGATCTCCGGCCCTATTCCGGAAATAACAATGACGCATTTCCTTTATCATCTGCCACTCTCTGGTCCGGTACCCGAGATCTCTTGTAGGTCACAATCTCCTTACTGCGTTTCTTGAGTTGGTATAAACATTTCCATTCTTTCCGATTCTGCCTATTGTCAATATTGCCTCTGTTCGTGTGACCACTTGACCATGATGCCACAAACAACCCTGTGACGGTACCAGCTCGACAAGAATCTGTTGCATGGTCCCCTCCTCTCCTCTCTATTACTACAGGAACCAGCCTACAGAGTTTACCATTCTACATTCATGGCCACTTTGGCAATCTCGATATGTCTACCATCCTCACCCTCCCTGTTCCGAGTCGTCAGCTCCTCTGGAGTTGCACGGGAACCTCGGCCGACCTCATCAAGAGATTCTCCCCCAACAAGACATTGGCAAATGTCGCAGAGGAGATAGCCAGATATTGCAAGGGCAGTGATGTTCCTGAAACCCAAGAACAACTATACCTGCGGCGCATGAGAGATGCCACCAATCTGGCCGAGTATGAGGAATGCACCGTGGCCCTGGACGAATTGCAAGGCCACAATGCATGGAAGAGAGAAAAGACATCTATAGAGACTGACTACAAACCCTCACTAATCGAAGCACATGGCGAAGCCTTGCGCAAGGCTATTGCCTCGTCGGATCTGGGTGCGTTGCACCACCACTTGCGGACTGGCATCAGTCGAGACCTGGGTGGGATGAATTCTTTACGCTTATACAAGCATTCATGGTTTGGTACCAAAGTCCTGATAGACGACTACATCAACACCGTTCTTGAGGCCATCGATGCTTTTGTAGATCAGATCATTCGGTGCGACCTATCCACTAAAGACACGCGTGATTACCTGCAATCATTAGAGGACGCCATGAAATTCTACGGTCGGTCTGCATTGACTCTTTCTGGAGGAGCAATTCTTGGTATGAAGCATGTCGGCGTGGTCAAGACGCTGTGGGAAGCCGACCTCTTACCAAACGTCATTTCGGGGGCATCTGCAGGGGCGATCGTAGCAGCCATCGTGGGAACGGCCACAGATGAAGCCATGTACGATATCTTGGAGCGGTTTCCGCACTCGGATTTGGCAGTATTCGACCCAGACTCACCCGGCCGCTTTGACTGGGCCATCCAGCGAGTGCGAACATTTGCGAACACCGGGCGTTTCTTCAGCATGAGTAATTTGGAGAGAGTCATGAAGATGTGGTTGGGCAACATCACTTTCCGAGAAGCACATTACAAAACCGGTCGGACACTGAATATCTGTGTATCGAGTTCCGATAGCGACGAGCCTCGATTGCTGAATTTTGTCACTGCCCCAGATGTCTATGTGTGGTCAGCTGTGTGTGCGTCTTGTGCAGTGCCGCATGTGTTTGCCCCGGTTGACATCTACGAAAAAGACCCCGTGTCAAAGAAGTCCAAACTCTGGATGAAGAATGCCAAACAGACTTTCGTCGATGGGTCGTTGGATCATGACATCCCAATGAGGAGATTGTCGCAAATGTTCAACGTCAACTTTTTCATCGTCTCACAGGTGAATCCCCACGTACGCATGTTTCTCGAACGAGAAGAAGAATTTCTTGGTAAGCAACCGCGCACGGTCAAACACCAGAGGCACCCTGGTCACACATTCAAGGATACCGTCAGATTAGAGCTGATACATCGAGCACAACAAATTAAAGATTTGGGCGTCCCCCGCCTGCTATCCCGGTGGGGCTCGGTATTACAACAACGATATACGGGTGATATCAACATATTTCCAGAGATTGAGAATGGCGAGTACCTCAAACTCATGACTAACCCAACGGCGGATTATATGATCAAGGCCACAGTAGCGGGAGAACGGGCAACATGGCCCAAAATGTGTCGTATCAAGAATTGTGTCGCGATCGAGATCGCCCTGCTGCGAGCAATGCACACTCTACGAGAAAGAATCAATTTTGGGCCGGAAGCCCGGGCGGCGCGTGAAGCAGGACGGTCACGAAGCCGAGGCCGGACTTCACGAGGACGGTCTGCCAAACCATCATTTCTAAGAAGGAGGAGTCTAAGCATCGAATCCCCTACTGTCATTGAGGGGCTGTCAGCACCATCGCAACCGTTGAGGGTTCGGCGCAATGCGAGCATGAACAACATTATATTGAGGCCAATGACGCTATCTGCCACTCCCCCTGCAACCACACCTTTGATCTCGCCTCAGGTTAGCGGAGAGCATGATTTAATTGGAGAGGCGATGGCAATGACCACGATGGCGGCTTCAGAGAACCATATCATAGTGAATGGGGAGAACCAATAGAGATTAGGATAAATCATCATTTTCTTTTCTGAATCGTGGTCGGCGGTTTCGTAACGATATCAGAAATGTAGCAGCAAATAAATGGAGCAATTGAGCATTGAGCACTGCCATGGAAGAGACCGTGACAGTAAGACTTTACGTTATTGAGATCAGGCATTGGTGGGAGGGAGTACCTGAGCACGAAGGTATAAAATGATTCAGGTATAGAGTGTTTCAGATACTCGCGTGCATACGGCAGATGCAGTACGGAAGACTGGTGGCTGCTATTTAGGGAAGGAGCCTGGGATGAGGGAGGGGCCAAGGATAGGTAAGAAGGCAGGAACGAAGGAGGGCGGACGGAAAGCGCAACCCTGGGTAAAAGGGGATAGACACGAGGGGAGGGAGCACTTTAAGGAGGAAGGGACGACCAGCATGTGCGCAGTGCGTGCAGTCGTCAGAGTCCAAGTTGTAACCTAGCAGTCGCATAGTCCCATAGTCATAGTCCCATAGTCCGTAGTTGGAGTGGGAGAGGGAAGGAACCAACTGGCCCGAAAGAGCAAAAATGTCAATCTGTCTATTTGCAGAAACACTCTCATTCGCATTCATCACTCATCATCCATCATCACTTGCCGACAATTGATTCATCCTCCAACCCAGTCCGTGTCAGCCAGTCCTCGTCGCTACCTGTACGACTTGCTTGAAGCTCGCGCGCCTGTCCCTGAATCAATCCGGCCAAAACCCCCATCTCTGTGTCTCTTTGCGTCTGTGCGATGCGACAGTCCTCAATCAATTTACAACTCCCTACCAGCCTGATCAACTGCAATCATGGTCCATCATCCGCCTCCTACACTTAACTCTTCTCAGATACTCGTGTAACCCATTGCAACCCAAATGCTGCTTTTTGTCATCAACTTCCATTTTGCCATACCCTGGGTCTAGGTAGCCATGGACCTCAAATCCATGCTCAATGACTCTTCGGCCCAGCGACAACAACAACAACCGCCACGACTACACACTCCTCAAGCCTCTTTCGATCGTTCCATATCCATCGAATATAATCCTCCCTACGATTCACTGTCGCACGCGATTTCGCACTCATCCCACGAAGCCAAGAAGTCCGCCTCATATCCTCCTCCTCCTCAGCCTTCCTCCGACTACCGTACCTCCGCCAATGGCTCCTACTTTAACCTTCAGTCACCACCTCCCCAGAATTCAAACATCGTCTCAACTCCAGGTATAGCACCACCAGGAGGAGGTCCACCTATTTACGCCCAAAGTCCTGGTCCTCATGGACCTGTCAACACACCGCGAGACAACATCCCCCACAGCACCAATATCCTCAATCCTTTGTTCCCTCGCCCTCCCCATCCGGTCCATATCCAACCACGCCAGGCTCTCATCATCACCAGACGCCTTCTTCTGCTTCTACATATCATCATCCGGGTGCTTATGCTGGTTACGGGCAACCTTCTCCACGCGACGAGATTTCTACTACAAATGGTCACGCTCATTCACATTCACAAACCATCTCTCCGCAAGCACAATTCCATCCACCGCCAGTCACTCCCTTAGGCCCTCCAATCTCATATCCACGCCCACCCTCTCACGCTGTTCGACCTCCATCGCAGGGCCACGAAGGTTTCAGAAGATCATCGATTGGCTCCGTGGGCTCAACACATAGCAGGGACTACAACAATAACCCCAACGTCGCCCAGATCACCCACTCTCGAAGCGGAAGTGCACAAAGAAGCTATTCTGGGACGTGCGTGATCAACGAGAAAGAAGCATAGAAAGTGTTAGCCCCAAGACAATTCCCAAGCCTCCGCCTCAGCGTCAGGCAAGCGTCGGACGAATTCAGGAGATCCATTCTGATCCATACCAATCTACACCTCCTCAACCTGTTGTGCCTCCTACACCCCTTCATCGAAGTATTCCTGGTTCGCTTGGCACACCGGACCGCATCCTGGACTTGCATGGCAACGAAAGCACTCCTAAATCATCTTCAACTTCAGTCGAACCCAAGACTGCCGTCAGTACACATCAATCATCGCGTGCGAGCCCTGCGACCGCCCCAGCTAACAATATGACCCCTCAGTCGATTCACTCACCACTGCCGCGTCTAACAAATTCACCGGCGGTTGCACATACTGGGCTTAAGCGAAGTGCAAGTCACCTCTCAAGTGTTCCATCCACCCCACAGCCACCGAGAAAACGACCAAGACAAGACGAAATACCTCTATGGGCACAGAGTGCTCGAACACGCGCGTTGAAATTCATCAAAGCACAAACAGTAGCGCCGGTATTCAAGCGTGAAAGTCCGGCAAAATATGACTCGCACAGTCAACCAGTCCTTCAATCAACGAATGGCCAAGGCCAATCACTTGCACTGTCACATTCTGAAGGTGAAGCACCAACTTCGACCGTCCCTCCTGTACAAGACGGTATGATTACGGATGCGCCACACTGGGAGCCCTCGATCACCAACGTTTCACCACAGGAGGATCTCACCAAACGAGTTTGTGACTGGATAGCTCATTTCCTGGTCAACGCCGAGACACCAACCAATGGAGCCATGTTCGAGATTGAAGCCAAAGTGGGTGCAATCTGGGACGAGGCGAGTGGGACACGCATGAACTTGCCTGTGGACACCGAGGCGGTCTTTAGCCGAGAGAGATTCCGAGGGAAAACGAGCTTCCGCAGTTCGATGAACATGGTACGTACGAAATACTCCCTCATCCCTCCAAAAAAAACTAATCGGGTGTACAGATGCAACATAAACAGGTCAATGCATTTCTCAACAGCATTGTGGAAGAGTCGCACAAGGAAGCAGCCCATGGAAACAGAGCCCCAATCTTCTATAGTCACCCTCACGAATACGACGAATTCTATGAGCTTAGCGAGGATGGTAGGCGGAATCTGCCTCCATCAATCTTGCAGTGGATGAATCCTCGACACAAACCCAAAGTACGAAGAACAATCAATGAAGACAACCACGAAGTGAAAGCACAGATCATCAAATCACGGATTGCCGATCTTGATGTCTATAACCCTCAAGCCGATTTTGACTATCGGATCTCCATCAGCATTGAAAGTCCGTGGGAAGGTAATCCCCAATGGCTGACGGAGATGACGGAAACTAGCCGAGATCGAAAGAAGGATCGAATGAGCTATCGTCATATGGCATACCAGATTGATTTGACCCAGGTTAGTTTTCCTAACAGTGGGGAAAAAGAACATGAATTGGAGGTGGAGATCAGCACTGAAATGGTGAGACGAGAGCTGGACAATCTGAAGGCTCAAAGACCTAGTATGTATGAGCAACTTGTTCGAGGTTTGATCGACAACGTACGAATTTTGTGCCGAAGAAGCACGGTAATCAACAGAGGACGATGATGAGATGAATTTGGAATAGAAAGACAAGATTGGTGATTCTTGATATGGTACTTTGCCATCAGTAATCAGAAGGGAACAACTAGGTGGGCGGCGGATATCATTCTTGACTTTTCGATACCCTTGTAATAATAAAATACTCTATGATCAAAGTCATGACACTCTCTTCGCTCCTATACCAATATTCAACCCCACCAACGAAGGCTTTAGTGGTCTCTCTATAGAAGCTTCTGAGTCAAGCCATTCCAGTGAAAATGTGCAGATCAGGTAGACAAACAGGCACACGGCATCCTTCCAGACAAACAGGACCTGAGGCGTCACTACGCCCAGACAATGTTCATTGGGCGTCGCACTGGTACTTACAGGCTCTTGAGAGGTGAAGTGGTATGATCTCCGAGAGTAGTGAAATACATACATAGAGGAAGCGTGCGATAGTGGTATACAATGCTTCCAAATTGTCTACCAGGCACCTACCAGGCAGAGAGATATCACTAGAAACATGTCACGTGGTGGAGACAAGAAATGTGAGGACGTCGTGGGACAGTCTGCTCAGGCGACCGCATGTTGACGTGCACCTCACGCACTCGGATTATTATTGTTGCGGGACATTTGCAAGTGAGGCAGGTGGCATTTCCTCATCCATCCGACTTCCTGCCGACACGTCAATCTGCGCCTGAACTGGTACCTGCGCGACCACATTGTCCCATTCTTTCATCCCCCTACCATCCTTTCTTCATCATCACCCTCATCGTCTTCGAGTCAACACCTTCTCTCCTTGACTCCTCCTTCATCTTTGTACACTAGTTCGTTCTTCTGTCACCACTTTATTCCTTGGTCACCACTACTTAATCATTGATTGTTGGGTTCCTGCGCCTCCCTCCTCCGCAACCCTCAATCAACAAATCCTAAACAGCCTCGTCATCACAACTCCCTCGCCTTTGCACCATCCACCTTAGACTTCAACCATCATGGTTGGTCTGGTTTCTGCAGCTGGCTTGGTCGGCTTCTTATCCGAACCTGATCCGGAGCTCAGAAGCTTTGCACTCAAGCAATTAGACTCACAGGTGGATTTGTTATGGACTGAAATTGCCAATTCAGTTGGTGACATGTACGCCTCCCCAGCTCCTTGCTCACCTGATTTATTGACGATTGCCTACAGCGAAGCTTTGTACGAAGACGATTCCTTCCCTGACCGCGACCTCGCCGCCATCGTTGCCTCCAAAGTCTACTATCACTTAGAAGAATACAATGAAAGCATGGCGTTTGCCCTAGGGGCCGGCAAATACTTCAAGCTGGATAATGCAGGCGAATTCGAGGAAACCATCATCTCCAAGTGCGTTGATACCTACATCGCATTGTCCGCAAATCGAGATCCAACCCTTGCCGCTACAACCGCCACCAGCGCTCAACTGGACACTGCTTTCGGACAAGGCGGAGATGGTGCTGCAAGCATGTCTGCCAGCCTGACTTCGCCAGTCACACCTTTCTCTCAATCAGTTTTGCCCTCCAAGTCGCTGCTGTCAAGACAAAATACCGCTGTCTTTGATCCCACTCAAGCTGGGGCCGAACCGAATCTGGACGATTCTTCCCTTATTATCCAGCAGCGGGGCCTGCAGAAGTCATTGAATCGAGTCATTGAATCCCTGTTTGAAGAATGCTTCCAGCAAAAGAGATACCGTCAAGTGGTCGGCATTGCTCTGGAGGCCCGGAATCTCGATATTTTGCGAAGGGTCATCAAACGCGCAGCGGAAGACGAGCGCAAGGAGAACGGGAACGCCACAAAGAAAGGTGAAGAGCTTATGGATTATGTGCTTGACATCTGCATGAGTGTTGTGCAAGAACGTGGTCTGCGGAATGAGATCTTGAAACTTATCCTCGAACTCCTCAACGACATCCCTCACCCGATTACTTCGCCATTGCTAAATGTGTGGTTTACCTCGATCAACATTCGATGGCGTCTAACATCTTGCAACAATTGGTCGAAAAGGGTGACGCCCGATCCCTGGCTGTTGCTTACCAAATTTCCTTCGATCTCTATGACAACAGCACTCAGGAATTTCTGCGAAAAGTTCGTGAGGAACTTGTCGAATTGCTTCCCACTAACCAGGATGCCGGCAGCACATCGGATAGAGATCCCGATCGGATGGAGGAGGACAATGCGGAAAAGGCTGAAGATCAACTCCAACAAGAACTCCAGGATTCAGCGGGAGCACCTGCACCAAAATCTACAAAAACTTTGTCAAAGCCCGAACAACAGGAAGCCGTGAAATCGATACTCGATATTTTGGATGGTCTCAAGTCGATACACTTGAACATTGAATTCCTGCATAAATCCAACAAGGTTGATCTGTCCATCCTGAACAAGATCAAGGACAGTTTGGAGGCAAGATACTCCATCTACCACACAGCGGTCAGTCTCGCTACAGGGTTTATGCATGCCAAAACAGCCAATGACAGTTTCTTCCGTGACAATCTTGAATGGCTGGGCAAGGCCGTCAACTGGTCCAAGTTTACCGCTACCGCTGCCCTGGGAGTCATCCACCAAGGCAACGTTAACCAGGCGCAAAGACTCCTGAATCCATATCTTCCTCGTCCTACTTCTGGAGTAGGAGGCTCGACTGGCTCTGTTTACAGCCAAGGTGGCTCGCTTTATGCTTATGGCTTGATCTGTGCAAATCACAAGGGCAAAGCAGTTGATTTTATCCGCACCAAATTTAAAGAAGCCACCGAAGAAGTTGTACAGCATGGTGGCGCTCTGGGCCTTGGTGTCGCCGGCATGGCTTCTGGAGATGAAGGTGTCTTTGAGGATCTGAGAACGGTTCTTTGGGCTGATTCTGCTATCAATGGTGAAGCCGTCGGTCTTGCCATGGGCCTTATTATGCTCGGCTCAGGAAACACCAAAGTTCTTTCTGATATGATTCAGCATGCTCATGATACTCAGCGCGAAAAGATTGTTCGTGGTCTGGCTATGGGAATGGCCCTGATCATGTACGGTCGTCAAGAAGGCGCTGATGAGCTCATCCAAGGCCTGCTGAACGAAACTGATCCTACACTGAGATACGGTGGTATCCTCACAATCGCTCTTGCTTACGTTGGTACTGGCAGCAACAAGGCCGTACGAAAACTGCTCCATGTTGCTGTTAGTGATGTGAGCGACGATGTTCGCCGCATTGCGGTCTTATCTTTGGGTTTCATCTTGTTCAGAAAACACACCAGCGTCCCCAGAATGGTTGAACTCCTCGCCGAATCCTACAACCCACATGTAAGATACGGCGCTGCTATGGCTCTCGGTATCTCTTGCGCTGGAACTGGTCTCGCAGAAGCAATCGACCTACTAGAACCAATGTTGAAAGATCCTACCGATTTTGTACGCCAAGGAGCATTGATCGCACTCGCAATGGTTCTGGTACAACAAAATGATGCACTGAATCCTAAGGTCGGTGCCATCCGCAAACAGATGCTCAAGATCGTTGGCGATCGACATGAAGATGCTATGTGCAAATTCGGTTGTGCACTTGCCATGGGTATTATTGATGCTGGCGGTCGAAACTGCACGATTAGCTTACAAACTCAAACCGGAAATCTGAACATGCCTGGTATTGTGGGTCTCGCAGTCTTCACGCAATACTGGTATTGGTTCCCTCTATCGCACTTCTTCTCACTGTCCTTGACACCTACCTCCATTATTGGTGTAGACCAGAAGCTAGAGGCTCCTGTCTTTAATTTCCACAGCAACACCCGACCCAGCCTGTTCGATTATCCTCCTGAGCAATTGACCAAGGCTGACGAGGCGCCGGAGAAAATCAAGACCGCGATTCTCAGTACTACTGCTCAAGCAAAGAGGAGAGCTGCTCGGAAAGAGAAGCAGCAAAGACGAGATAGTATGGACGTAGACACTGTTACACCTGTAACACCCAAAGTCGAAAAAGGAGACAAGATGGATACCGACGATGCTACCATCAAAGATGATGAGGACAAAGAAGGCGAGAAGAAGGAAGGCGAAATTCCTGAACCCAAAAAGAGGGCTGAAAAGGAAAAGGTCGGCTATGAAATCAGCAACATGTCCAGGGTGCTACCAGCACAACTTAAGTATCTGTCATTCCCAGACCAGCGATACCAACCAGTGAAGAGACCAGTCACCGGAGGCATCATCGTTGTTCTTGATACCGAACCAGAGGAGGAGCGGGAAACCATTCCACTGACAGTGAGCAAAGTTGAAGCGCCTCGACCCGCTCCAGCTCCGGAGCAAGTGCAGTCAAGTATCATCGGAGGCAACTTGCAACGCCCTGGTCAACAAGAAATACCTCGAACACCTTTAGGACAGACCATTGGGGAGCAACTGGTTTGGCTGCTACTGGTACGGGTGCAGCAACGGCTGCCGGCGTCTTGACTGCAGTTGATGAGGATGAGGAGGGTGAAGAGGAAGCACCTGTACCTTCAGAATTTGAGTATGAGACCGATGGAGAGGGCGGAGAGGATTAAGATCTTTTAGACATTGAGAGGCAAGCTTGGTGGCCGTGGACAAGTCTACTAAGTGGTGGGTGAGAATACATCAAACGGGAACTTTGATGATTCTTGGTCATTCTGGCATGGCTTGAATCTGATAGAATTTGCGAATGGTGATGGGGACTTGGCATTTGATCGCAGAAGATATCCGTGCCAGCCTGGTCTTCTGGCATATTTGCTTGGGTTACCAGTGGTTTATTGTTTCGCTGAAGGAAGGATCAACCCGAGGATGGGAAGCTTTCGCCTGCAGCTACATAGCACCTACATGACATAGGCGCTCCAACTTGATAGTCTGTCAAGTCTGTATTTTACAAAGTGATCCTTCGATTTTATTTCTTTGCGATGTGCTATAGATTCTCCATCCTTCAGTATTGTATTAGACCCGTCGTCGTCGGACAGTACTTAGGTAGAGAGTTAGTTGTGCTCAACGACTGGCGACGCTGGAGACTCATAACAAAGTCGTGTACATCTACAACAGTCCATTTCTATAGTCACAGAATTGCAGTCTAGCCACCACGCTTCCATCTCTTAAAGAAAATAGGTATGCTGCAATGGACTCTGCAGGGGCAGTAGCGTCAGCGGCAGCAGCAGAGAAGGCGGACAGGCAACCGGGGCATCGATCAAGTACTGTACATGAAGTAGCGTATATTCTAAACAGTCTTTTCCAAAAGCTCACTGTATAGAATTACGCCTACCACTACCCCTACCATTCACTACCTGTGATCCCGATAGTCACCTACTGGACCTAGTGTATATACTACATAGAATGGTAAACGAGGCACGGTAGACGTCCCAGGGTCAGTAATAAGTAGCAGTAGTAGTAATTCCTACTATTTCAGGAGCTGTGAGTGTGTATGTCTCTGTCGTACTTTGTACTTTACACTATCATCGCCAGCTCTCAGTGGCACAGGTTCTGGCATCTGGTGTCTGGTATCCGGTGTCTGGCACTTGGTACTTGGTACTGAGTATTGGTATGCAGTATCCAGATGACTTGTCTCCTGGACTGAACAGGGCAGGGCTGGACAGGGCTACCCGGCGTAAATGGAGTGCTTAGGTTGTTCACATCATACTACACACACTCGTATCTGTATAGTGTAGACTGTGTCCACTGATATGGAGAGAGGACCAAGGTCGGTAGCCTGAGGTTGATAGGTTGATAGGTTGATCGGTCGGTCAAGGTGTTGGGTTGTTTTGGTTTTGCGTGGAGTGGGAAGCTAAGTCTGGGTTACTGGGTATTTGTATCTATAGGTTATAATGATTATATTCTGGGTTCTGTATACTATGCGATCTGGTGGTCAGTGGATGAGTGTAGATGTAGATGTAGATGTAGATGTAGATGTAGATGTAGATGTAGATGTGTCTATATGGTAGATATCAATGCGGTGCAATGCGATGCTCGGCTTTGCGCTGCGTTGACATGATATGTCCTTCTCTGCTATCGAATGTCCTTGTTAGTATGCATGTATGGAGATTTGGACATGAGGGATGTGGGTGTGGGTGTGAGTGTGGCAAGATAATATCACGGCAGAGAGGTTGTGGTATGGTATAGTATGTTGAGCTATATTCAGGATCTGTTCTATTGATACATGTACAAATACACCTGTTGAGCTACCAGAATATGCCAGGGTTAGAATCGCTGTTGAGTTTTGATAGCGGAAGATGGATGTTTGGGTGGACAATTGTGGTGGACGCTGCGGCTTGATGGTAGAGAGAGTCGTTGTCATGATCCTGAGACGTCTCACGGAACGGGTTTCGGGCTATTGGGGTCGCACCCTTGGTGGTTGTACGTTGGAGCTGTATTGAAAGGCCAAATGGTGTTTGAAGGCTTGGATGTGTTGGTGTCTTATGCTCGCGGCGTCGTTATATGTGGCTCTTGTTGACGAGAAAATTGACTTGCTCTGCGATCAAGGAGCGCTTCTTTGCTAACATCGCCGGAATTATCTCAGCACAACTTGCAGACCAGTCGTGTTCATGCTTTTGCATCGGGGTGATAGAAGGATCGTTTCGTGATCATGCGATGTTTTCCCCACTTGTCGAGAGAGGAAATATCAGTGTAAATGCTCCATCACCGAACTCGACATAATAATTGACCACCAATCTTCCTCTCCACACATTCTCTGCTCTCTAAAATCCCTCGGTCAGTGTTGACAAAAAGACATTCACCAGGTCGCGTCAATCCCTTGACATAACCGCTCCTCCGGCCCAAAACCAACTGCTTGATACCCTCCACATCCATAGTGATTCGTCTCGTCGGCTTGCTGACCAAATCGACCTCCTCCAACACTCTCTCACTGTTGTAATATTTCAGACCGACCCACAATCTTCTCGACGAGATGTTGTGTCGCGTGACAGGCTCGATGGGGTGCGATGGATCGGTTGAGCTTGGATGTGAAAGCAGACTGTGTGCAGGTGGCGGCGTGGGACCGCCTCGTACCACGGTTGAGATGAACCCAGAGTTTTGTAAAGCCAGCATCAATTTGAGGTGGAATTTCGTGTCCGGAATCGACGTTAGGCCAAGTCGTGCCTTGCTTGCGTTCTGAAGATGCGAAGCCACATTGGCAAGGTGTACTAATGACATATTGCGGGATATGAGGAGGCCCGTGGGCCGAAGAAGTGACGGTGTTTGGATGTGGTATATCGATTGAAATATGCTATGGCCTCAATGACTTCGCCCACCTAGGTTGTCCTGAGTGGAGGTTGTGAAGAGAGAAGAAGGATTGACTGTGATCAAAAGTCGTGCAGAAGTTGAGAGTTGGCGCACTCTCAAGATATTCAAGAACTGCTTATCATCGGACAACAAGTTCAGCAGCGATGAGCTCCTTGAACCAAAGTGAACCTCTTACGAGAGTTGGTTGGATGTTCTTGTCGATAATTTAGCTAGATCGTCCGTTATGGAAGCACGTCTCCGAAAAACAGTCGCAGACGAGATTCAATGCCAAGACTTGTGTCGGAACATCGTTGATCCGAAGACCAAATGCAACGAGGCCGACGAGGCTGACGGAGGGCAAAAAGGAGTTCCTGGCTGGGAGCATGATCGTTAGTGCCAAGTACCATATTGTTTTGACGGATCAGCACTGCGTAGGACTGGACGACTAGTGAGGAGACAACGAATTTCGAAACGAGCTTACTCTAGTTCTAGAGTCTTCTACAATCAAGGACACTCATTATGATAAGGAAGAGATGGTAGTCATTATGGCTGGTCTTTTCGATCACAATCATATGTAACTGGTATGCAAATGCAATAGCCTGCATCACCAAATGCTGCAACGGCAGGTAGTAGCTCTTCATGAGATCATAGCGATCTTCCCCGTTGCAAGTATGTATCGCCAGCGTGCAGAAAGTCGAGCTCTATCAAAACAACGAGATTGATGGAACGCCCTCCCTGCGCAAGAGATATTCTGCAGTTGGTCTCATTGTCTCTGGCTCCCGTTGTTCTCGCAGAGAGTGAGGTGCTGAGTGTAAGCTATGCAAAGCAATGAAAAAGAGTTCTTCAGCTCGGCGCTATACTCAACGCCCAATGGAAACACATACCATGAGACATATCGAGCCTGGACCGTTGTGCAAGCAGGGAGGGATCAGCAGCCTACGAAGTGGCTTGCGAGGCCCAAAAAAGCCAACACTGGGTTTTTCTCCAAGCAGTATCTGCATCCACGCCTGACAACGTAAGGATGTCTTCATCGGCCAATCGGGGAAGCACAATGCTCAGCGGTTTTGCTCCCAAGGTTTATAAGACTCGACAATGACGAGCCGGCAATGAACTATAATGTCAAGCAATATATGCCCGATGGTCATGCGACAGCATCCAACGTGGCCCGTGACCCTCTTTGATGTCAAGAGTACCGTCAGCTTGTAAGTCAATAGCGGGTAGAAAAGTAAAAGTCATGTCGGGGTCTGGTACATGAGCCAACAGGAATTTGAGGATTGTTTTCTCTGCACTGTTTCCAAAGTATCCACTGGTTCGTGACTGCACGTCATGGGAACTGTGTTTCAGCTTCGATACGAGCGCTTCGACTCATGCGAGTGTTCCATTTCGCATGCCGGGAATGATCCGCGATTGGTCGATTGGGGTGGCGCCGATCTTCCGAAGCTAAGGTAACGAACTCGTGGTCTCGGTTTGCAACGCAAGGGACATGGAGCATTCAATCAAGGTCTGTTGTTTGCCACAAACCCTGTGGACAATAATTATCACGGCTTGAAGCTTGGGCTGGTGGTCAGCAAACGGAAATCAAGTTTTCTGGCAGATCTTGTTTGGAACTCTATCACAGACTGCAGCGGCTTCAGTGGGGATATTCGACTGTGAAGTGGTGGAAGGTAAGATGATTGGGCATGAAACGTAGTCCTCTCACACCAAAGTTGGAATTGATTCACGAGAGGAAAAGGAAAATCAAGCCATTGGTATTGAGGTATGTGGCGCGCGCTCGTCTCAATTGCGGTCATTCATCTGAGATTATTCAGTGAGTATTGTGATTTTGATCGACGGTCCAGTCGATTGTCGTGTATGTCAAAGCGCCCATACTGGTGAGCGGGAGGCTGGAGGATATTGCAAGTTTCCGTACCGCGCGCTCGGGCAGGTAGATGAATACGTTGTAGGAATCCAGTCAGGCTGCTTCTTTCCTCAAGGGCTGCCACGAATCATGATGGACTGGGGTGTAGGAAACGCCGAGTATCGAGCCATCAAAAAACAATGACGAGAACAACAACTATCCCTGTGGATGACCAGGTGGCCAGCGTCTTACCGACGCCATAGATAAAGTCGATGGCTGCTATGAACAACAGGCAGTGTGATTTAGCACCTTTGTTTCTGCTCCAGAATCTTCAGCAAACTCTTGATCGCACACTGCAAATCAACCAACAACCAGTCTACTGATACTCTTGGTCCTTGTTGCTGCTCTTGTCTGCCTTAGCTGTGCCCTTACACTGTCCTTTAGCGTTCTGGAAACCTAAAGACTGAGGCAGCCTATTTTTAGGCAACGACGTCAAAGGGCGACACTGTACGATCAAGTCTCCAATACTGTCCCGTCAAAACCGTCACAGGCTTTGCCCAATTGGAAGTCAAGCGGCATTTCAGAGCCTATTCGCCTATCGCGTTGATCAGCTATCCGGGTTGGCCGCGGCGTCGACCATCATTAGGTTGACGACGGTTGACGACGGTTGACCAAAAAAGCAAGCAGAAAGCCAGCTGTGGCAGGATCCAAGTTGGACAAATGTGGACAAGGTGCCACAGGTGCATTGGGTTGACTTCAGGCAAAATCAGCCTGTGACCAAGCTGCAGTTTGTCTCTGGCAGTCACAATTGCTCGAGGGTGATTGTCGAATCAGCATACAGAGGTTGACAACAGCTGAAGGACCAAAGACATTGAGGGTCGGAGAGATCGAAGCGAATCAACAGCTTGCCAAGAGTTCAAAGGCATCGTGGGCCTCCAAAGGCGCTCCTTCCCTGTGGACCCATCAGCTCCACTTTTTGCCGCGGGCGGCAACATCCTAGGAAGGAGAGGAACGAGAGCAAAGAAAGGAAGGCACGACCCAGGATCCACCAGATTGGGGATAGTCCCGCTGTTTTGACGCTCACCCCCATCCAACCATTGCGCAGCGTCTCATCCCAACTGCCATCCGCCATCTCGACGCCATCTCCTCCATCTCCTCCATCCATTCATCTTTTTCCTTCGCTGTCTCTTCGCCATTCAACTCACCTCCCGTCCTGCTACCAGCTTATTCGTCCTCTTCTTTCCTCCCATTGCGTCTTGCCTTCGATCACTCCGGTCCATTAACTGAGCTTTTGCAACCCACCTTCGACTCGGGCGCCTCAATCGTCCACTCAGATTCTTGATTTCCCACCACTGGCTGGTCCCTCCATCGTCCATTCTCCCTCCCACCTACAACGAATCCACCAGCTCATCGTTCTTCTAATTGTTACGCGCCACGACCTTGCAGCAGAAGCTTCACTGCCACGGTCTTTCCACCCTACTACTGCATCTTTACATTCATCGGTGACTGAGCTGGACTCATCCTGGTCAAGATTGCCGTCCTACCTTTTGTCAGAGCAGCTACTACTCTTGCGCGCGCCTCTGCATCTCTCTCCCTCCCAGAAATAGATCTGGCCTGCTTATCCCGCTTACCCTACTCTCTTCTACTTTACTCTTCACGGCACGATTCTCCCTTCATCACGCTGGTGTCCGTCGGAGCTCCCCTCTTACTTGCTTCCACACACGCACACTCACCTTCGTTACGGGTTGGCACACGTTGAGACATCCAGGCTTTTTGACCTTTGACTCTCTCGTTGTCGACGTCCATCATGCCTGCGGTGACCAGACCAGTTCTCCCACCTCTCCAAACGCCAAAGTCGGCATGCTTCCCTTCTGAGGTCGTCAACACTCCCATGTCTTGCGTCGCCACGGTCATCAAACGGGAAATCTGCACTCCCATCACTCCGCCATCTGCATACACCGACTTCCTGAATGCGCTGACTCCGGTTTTGGCCAGTCCGCCAGCCACCGGTGGACTTCAGAGGACATCTTCGGACGACTCGACCAGTACAAGAAACTCTTTCGTGTCGACCACTTCGTCTTCGAGCCTATCTTCGGGCCAGAGTGAAACCTCCAAATCCGACTTCAATTCCGTTCCGCCTACACCTTACACCCGAAGAACACCAACAGCACTGAGAAGACTCCGTATACCTCATTCACCAGCTTTCTCTCCGACAACCTGTGGCCCTTCCCCTCGAACTGCCATGAGTGCCATGAGCACGGGCAGCCTGATATACTCGCCATTTTCTCCGGCCGACTGGAACGTCGATAGTGCCACTCGCAGATATTTCGAAGCCCCCAAGAGCGCGTGCATCAAACCTGTCAGTGTACGCTCTGTGGTTACAAGAACGGTGACTTATAAGAGATCACCACCCCTGGACCCGGCCCGAAAGGCAAGAAGCGTAAGCTTTCACCTAATCCCGATATGCCTCCTCCCCCAACCACCAAGGATTTCAACGCGCTTCATATCAAAGTGGACAATCTTCCTTCAACCTTGATCGAGTCCAAACCTGATTCTTCCATCATTTCTGCTTCTGCTTCTTCACCTTCGCCAATAAGTCCACCAGCACAAACGGTCTTGACGGGCACACCTCCCGCGGTGGCGGTATAACCATTTGGCTACGAGCCAAGAGGGCTCAACTAATGGATATTGAACACACAACACAGCCTAGTGCTGGTTCTTACGACACTTTTTTGATTTTTGTATATGATACCATAACTGCGTTATCATGGCAAGGCGCTTGGCGTACTGGTACGACGGGCAGACATGATGGAAAAGGCAGAGGCTACATGGAGTGCATGGATGATATTTGCACAAAAAGCTGTCCGTCACGAAGGGAGGTTGACGTGATCTTATTACTACATGGGTGGCACTTTGGGATTCCAAGGATTGAATCCGTGCCGAAAGGCTACATTGAGAGGAGTAGAACTCGGGTTTGGAAGACCTGATCACAGAACCTAGTTCCAGACAGATTATCTGCAAGTAGGCCGGCTTAATAAAAGCAAGGCACAAATGAGTGGCAGACATTGCCCATTTTTCAAACAATCCCACAAACATTCCTTCCAAGATGAGCGACATTCCAGCTCCAAAGATTTGCATACATGGAAATCTTGGTCCTTGCGAGACAGCTTGAACGAGGTCACGGGGGCAAGCGCGAGGAACGAGCCGGCACCAAAGGTGACTTCGAGTGGGCATGTTCAGAATGGCATGGTGTTAGTCAGTAGTAGCACTACATACTTTGTTCACCTCCTGATTGTCAACCTGTCAAGGCCAGCCGTCTCCGACCTCAGTTAGGCTTGAATCCATCCATGACAAAGTAGGCCTGCAGGGCACTACTACATACTAACGCGCCCGCCTCGTGGAACTGCCACTGCCAGCGCATCAAGTCCCAGGACCAAGACATTCGTGCAGACACCTAAACAACGCCAGCAAAATTCCACTCTCAGAAACTCGGCCCAACGTAGGAGTAGGTCTTCACTAGTTAGACCTGAGCCAATCCGTGACAGTTGGAAAACCAATCCTCAACCTCCTCCCACTCTCATCAGGCGTGAGTAACTTGGGACATTCTCGTCTTCAAGGCAAGTCAGTTCCTGAAACCTCGGGTCATCACCGAGGCTCCATGAGTTTCCGGTAGCACTGTGGTAGCAGTAAGTTGTAATAGGACACTAGGCACTCGTCATTCCAAGCCCGGGAACCAGAAAAAGGGTGTGCTCGAGAGTGTCCACCCATGTCACTGATTGATTGGAGGTACCGCATTCCTGGAACTGCGCTATCTTTTTCCTTTGCTCCTGATCCTGGTCTTTTCTCTCGTCCAGACTAGCGTCCTCTCCCCCTTCCCCTCCTCTTTTTCGACACAAGAGTGGGAACATGGAAAGGAGGGTGGGACGGGCTTGAGCGTTCTGATTGCATTGATTGGGAGTTCTTGTGACCAGCCATTGGAGACAAAATGAGCTCCTGGTGGGGTCGACATGGGCATGGAGACAGGGATCAGCGGTGGAGTCCGGCGCTTCCTCGAACACACGCAGCCAGTTGTTTGAGATCAGAAACCGGGAACTCCAGTAGGAGGGAGGATGGCACAAGGAGGGCGGAGGGGCGCTCGTCAGAGGGGTGAGGACTAGGTTTTGGAAATTGGTGCAGTTTCGTCGTGATTGGGTCCTGGGAAGGCCACGAAAGACAACAAAGACAAGAAAGACGTAGCTGAGGAAGTGCGGAGGATATTTTGGGACATGGTCTGCCCCACCTTGTCCAATGAAATTTCAGCCTTCGAGGGGCCGGCGCTTACAGATTCTTCTTCGCCTTCTGGCACAACCTCTGAGGCTCCGACGTTGCCATTCAAGCAAAACAGGGTTGGAACAACGTTGGAACCGGTGAACCTTTCATGGTCAGTGGACTCGACAGAGTTTGTCTGATTACGTAGGTGTCTTGCCTGAACGTTGGTCAGAGGACCTTTGCAGGACCTTTTGGCAAAGACAATTTCAGCACGACAACAATTTGCTCCAACGTATACGCTTGGAACTTGGAACCTCAAGTTGACCCTCCTGATCAGATTCTGTACGGAACTGGCGAGTCTTTCCTTGACTCCAGGGTCATACTGCCGAGCATTCTACCTCTTGGTCTATGTACCTACATACTCCGAGTCACATGTGGAACAGGATACATGTGATTCATGTACCCCTATGTATCTGTGACAATCCGGCGAGTTTTCTCGTGCAGGGGCGCCGCAGCTTGCAGGTGATGACCTTACCTAATTCTCCTGGCGACGTCCTTACAAGCACTTATCTTGATCGATTCGAGTATAGTATCGACCCCTCCAAGGTACTTGCCCCACAAAGCTACAACTTATCTACAAGCCTCCCGACGCGGAAATCAAATTTCGCGGCTATGCGACCTTAGTGATGGCCTTCTCAGAGGACAGATCGTGGGAATCATGGAGTACCTGTATCTCCCGTGGATTCTTTGTCATTTCGATTATCCGGTAAGATGCCTGGTAGCTCGTTTGCATCTTGCTTTCGGAGATATATCCCAACCTCGGCCGCTTCAGGCAGCGACGAGACCTTGTCCGGAGGTCGGATTGACATGTGGAATCCATCCGGTCGCTCCTTGCTCACATCCTACTGGTCCGAAAGCGACAGCGAAATGCTCAAACCCAGATTGATAGCAAGGATTTCAAAGCCTTTGTCGGCATCAGCTGTACCTCGGGACCGAGGACATCTGGCTAGATCGTTTCTACACTTTGACCTGGGCCCATGCAGTCACAGCCAAAACAAGTGAAAGCTGTACTTCGATGCTTCGAGGCTGTGATATTGCATCTTAGACCTCCACTCATGCATTTCCTCCACAGGTCGAGGCATTTGTGGCGTCGGTTATTGAGGAGCGAGAGTTCTTGCATATGAATGTGAAACAGTCTGGTGGACCAAGGGCTTGTCGAGGGCGGCCAGGTCCACTAGCCATTAGCGACCTTTCATCACCTCGAGGATATATTGGCAGACAACGATTTAATTGCAGGCAAAGGCAAGTGCTACAAGGCTTGAGGACGGATGCGATCAATGATCCTGCATAGGTAAGAAGTCCAGCCCAATTGACTAGCCGGAATTCATGAGACACAACTTTTTGAAACACAAGGTACCTTGACGAAAGGATTATCTCACTCGGAGCTTGGCCGATGTTCTCCATTACGGATGATGCGGCAGATGTTCTCGGCGAGTGTTATTATATTGAACCCTCGAGCTGGCACAAACCCACCCAACATGGGCTCTAGCAATGATTTTCGAAAGATCAACTCTTCGAGAACAGTCGCTGCATATGTAGGTAAGTCTCTTTGTGGACGGGTCTGGGACTTCGTCTAAGCCAACTGCCGATGGGGAGTTATTCCGGCAAACTTCCGCCGCGATTCTCATCTCAATGAACATTGCCGCGACTGTACGAGCTGCTGTTTGGGCCTCTTGAAACGTGGCAATCGTTGCACGTATCTTTTCACCTCTGTAGACGCTCTTTGAGACATTTTGAATACATTTCTACTGGCACGGTTGGAACTGCTGGTCGTGAAGACCCCTGACTTACTGGTCCAACACGAAGCAAAGACCAAGCCGGCTTCTATTCTGTTGCTTAAAAGCTTGAGCTGTCAGTCATAAGTGGCAATCGAATGTCCGAAAACAAGAGCTTGCTGGAACTGTGAACTTGTGACGTCTGGATGATGTTCGATATGCCAGCAGATGACATTGGTTTATCATAGCTTCGACGACGACCTACGCCACTACCAAGCTCAGCGTGAGTTTCAAAACGCGAAAGGCTTTGAGGGTGCCCGGACTTGAGCTTGGGGCCCAGCATCCCACACTCTCTTTTGTAAGATACCGACCTTGCTGAGCTGTTGTTCCACTCAGTACTGATTGCCCATTCCGGACAATCTTTCAATTGCGGTCCTCTTGGGAACCTTGACAGGCAGCGTTGCATCCCGCAAGATCGGGCATTACAAATGGCAGCTGGTCATTGCGACCGTCGTCGTGGAAGTATTCGGTGGTGCAATTGCTTCTGTTATTTTCGACACAGAAGGAATGGCAATTACTTTCAGCACCATCTCTGCCTTCGCTCTCAGTTACCTCGAGCCTATCTGTCTGGCCGGTGGACCTGTGATGCACGATTCGAAGCATCTAGGACTGTCAACAGGTGCCCAATTCACCATAAGAGGAACGCTCTCAGCGTTGGCTCGTAAGTACTCACTCGGCTCCCCCAATGTTCTCGAACTACCTAACGTATGACAGTCTCCATCTTCATCACAATTGTGAGACATTCCCCTCAGTTTCCACCCTTGTTTCCAACTGTGAACAATAATCCCAATACCCATCTAGCTCACCAATCAAATATCAACCAGCGTTCTCCGAACTATGTGGTTCCTGCTACACTAGAAGCGGGTTTGGCGGCAGAGTCTCTCTGCGCTTTCATCGCCGCTCTCACGACGGTGAATTCCCACAGCACTACAGACGACCGAAGGTATTACCCCTGAGGTAATTGTGTCTGCCACAGCGGGTCTTAGGTTTGCCTTCCAGCGTGCGTTTCGGGTCTGCTACCTCGTCAGCATCGCATTTGGCGGCCTAGCATTCATCACTGCATTCTCAGTCGATACGCAGAAAGTCGATGAGGCCATGACGGGAGAGGTCGCTCGCAAATTGATCGCCAAGCCAGTTGGTCATAGAGCAGGGAAAGGCGATGAGGAAACCGCCGTTTGAGTGAGCGAACATATCTACCTGACGAGGCGAGCAGGATGGCCATTTGACTATGTGGATCAGTAAATTGGCTTCTCTATCACATATTCCGTGTGTTTTGCTCTAGAATATCTAGTTCATACAGAAGTTTTCAGATTTTCTCTAGGTTAATCTCATTATCATAAGGAGTCCAGCCATCCGCAATGACGCCTCCCACAAGCGTGCCCGGCTTCCTTGTGCCCTGATGGATATTCGTGCTTGTTTCGAAAGTGCAAAACCCCCTCCATTCGTTACAGGTAAAGCTACACGGACGATCAACGCACGAAATGCCCCGGTAGTGACAGACAAAGGCCTTGTGCTGTGAATATCCCGCGACAAGGACATCCAAGGTCTCACCTGTGGTGAGGGTATAGCTCAACTTGCCACCACGATTCGAGCATCCATCGGCTTCCATCAGGGCCAGGAAATCGACGCTTTTCGCCCGAGTCACCACTCCATCGCGAGTCACCCACCCAAATCTGGCAATCTGGTCGCTCGACGCCACGTGGTATGCCACGGCGTAGAAGCTGAATTCAGGCCCGCACGTGCCTACTACCCATCGGTGGGACAGGATGCTGTTGTTCCAGTCTCGGGGTCCCCAGCCGTGATCTCGCACGCTCAGGCCATTGATGTCGTAGTGTTTTCCATTGATATCTAGCCAGCCACTAATCGACCCTGCAACGTCGAAGTGAAAGGCAGAGAACTCTTTGGCTAGTGCACTGTGCTTAGGGAATTCGTCATAGTTTGGCGAATGGTCTTTGTGTCGCAGTACCGCCGATACTCTCTTGTCGCGGATCGTCCACACGTGCTCGCCGTCCTTGTAGATCACTTCACACGTGTTGTCGCCACTACCAAAGCCTCCTCCAGATAGTGCATCCGACGAACGGAGCGGCATATCTCGGACCTTCTTCCACATGCCATCGGGTGTGGTGAAATTGGTCCACAGTGCCACGATTCCCGCGTTGGGCTCGTGGCCCAGGCGGTGGAACCCCCGACCGAGTTCTTCTCGTCGAACCAGCTGATCACCACGCTTTCCTGCCAGTTTGGCTGTGGGCCAGGCGGTTGGCGATAGTGTGACCACTCCCGTGCACGGTGTACGTGGCTCCGTCAGGAAGTGTCAGTTCCCGATCGCCATTCTCGTTCTCGCGAGTGATACGTGGTTGTTTGTCCTCGTGGACCTGCGTTGCTGTGCCATCAGTAACAGCATCGTCCTTCTCGTTCACAAAGTCGAGCCCCATCTGCATGAATATGGCTTGGTAGCTCAACTCTAGCAGGACAAACCGAAGCGCTCGTGTGCGGTTCTCTTGGATATTCAAGGACGCCTTATTGAAAGAGAACATGGCTGGCAGCGCGGAGTAGGCACGATAAAAGGCAAGCCCTTCGTCGTTAACGCGAGGTCCACCATGGGCGTAATAATGTTCGATGAATCGATCCCAGGGCATGCTCCCGATAACAGTGGGCTTGAAGTACTCCAAGTCGATTTCTGGAGCACCAAAATGATACGACTCCCAATCTATGACACCTGTAAGCTTGTCATCATCGAACAAAATGTTATGGACGTTAAAATCGCCATGTGTCAGCACGGGACTCCGCGTGTCTGACGGGATGTTACGGTCCAACCAGTTCAGTAACCAGAGGAGATATGGAGAATCGGCATGTTCATGATCGATAAGGTACTGTCGCCATTCCTGCAGGTGTTTGCGGTACCTCTGTTCGTTTGTCTCGTTCTGCGGAACCGCTCCTTCTACGACTTGGAAATAATCACAGTAGGCTTCGATTGGAATAGAATGCATCTTGGCCAGAACTTCGGCACACTGCAGCAACGTTTTCTCTGAATAAGTCTGCTTGCCGTGACTCAAGAAATGGCTGACAGCTTGTCCAGGTATCTTGTTCATGATGTAGAATGAACCATCGATATTTTCACTTTTCCGCTCTAGCTCGAAGGGCTTCGGACATGGGAAGTCATGTTTGCTCAACGACTTAAGCATCTCGTATTCACTTTCGATCAGGTGGCGCTCGAGCAGGAGAAACGGAACAGCGTCAGTCTTTCTGACGATCAGCTCTTCCGTTTGTCCATTGGAACGTCCAACTGTCACTGCGAACGTCTGCTTAGCATTTCCGCCGGAAAGCTGCTCATAGCTATCCACTCGTACTTCTCCTCGTCTAGAACGTAAAAACTCTTCGAGATACGTCCTTGACATGGGCGGTGCGCGGCCACCGACATCGTCTTCTATCGTCATTGAAGTGCTTTGTTGAAGGTCACGATAGAACGATGACTCCCATTCAGCCGCCTGTCGCAACAGTAAGAAGTGCGAGGCTCCAGCATCGGGCATTTTCGCAAGGCTGTCGCAAAGGACAGTGAGTCGATGTGTCAAGTCTTTGTGGACAGCGGACAAGGATTCAAAGCATAGTAACGTGTCAGCTCCTTGCACAGGGCCATTTCTCTCGGGCGCTCCGCACAATCCTGCGGCTCTCCTCAATTCTCGCTCTAGCGCCTCGCCTTGTGAAATATGAGCTCTCAATAAGTCCCGATGAGAACCCTGTCTCTGCTGCAGAGCGCTGAGAACAGTCTCGATCGTCTTGGCAGTGCTCAGAGCGTCCGAGTTCGCAAGAGCAGGGATGATGACCGATTGGAACGACTCGAGCACAAGTGAGATTGCTTGAGAGTTTGAAATGAGCTTCATGATGTTGTCGAAATCACCATGTAGGTGAGTAAGTGGCCAAACATATGATGCTGAATCCTGGATCAGCTGGTTCTTTCCTTCGTTGCATCCAAGGCTCCAGGTCTGAGACCGGTAGTAGTCACACAGGGTGATCTGAACGAGCTCAACTAGATCAGAAGTCGCGATCACTCCGGGGATGTGGTTGAACCCACCGGACTTCACGTTTACATTTTTGATCATTCGGAAGTCACCTCGATTGTCTCTGGGAAAGAGAGCATAGTAGCTCCATTTCCCGGAAGACAAACAAACATTCACTCCGATCCGATATGGAAATAATGGAGCCTGGGGAAAGCTGGGGTACATACACATGCAACTACATCAAAGACTGGGGCAAAAAGGCTGATGTCCTTACCCCAGCTTGCTTTTGCAAGTTGTATTTGAAACTCAAACGACCGGAGTTGCAACACCGAGTTTGTCTATGTCCTTTGCCCAATCCTGATCCATAGTAATATGGTCTGTCTTTGCGATTTTGTATGTGACTTAGCTTGTCATAGCATTTGTTTCCAGCCTATTCGGCCTCGAATGCTAGCATCTACTCAGATATCCATTCTTCATGCATGTGGCTTTCCGAGACATGGATCGAAAAACCAGAGTCTCTGAAAGTAAATATTCCATTATTTCCTCGTGTCTCGCTCGCGTATCGTGTTATGTTGATTCCGTTGGGCCGCCTGGGCTGTGAAAGTTTCAACGCGTCCGGTTTTCGGTACCGTCTCCCAGTTCGTCTGGCGCTCGTATGTGTCGAGATCACCACCTCATTTGTGTCAGGCTTGCTTGTTCATATCTCTCCCCTTTGTGAGTCCAAAAAGTAGAACAACATTAGGTTTAATGAGGGCATCTTGGCCGTACGTAAGTTTGGAGGCGAAGACGAATCTTGCCGCCCTCTGCCTTGGCTCGACCAAAGGTTGTGCTACCAGCTTATTTCTTCGCAAACTCTTTCTCATACCAGGCTTGATTGTAGTTTCCATCCTCGTCTAGCCACTTTTTAGCTTCTGCCCATGTATCCGTAATGAACTGGCGACGCTGGTCATCGCGAGGTAAACATCTCGATTTGAAAGGCACGGGCGCAGCGACCAAGCCAGATGTCATCGCGTTATGGAAGAGTCTCTATCAAACTCTATTGGCGTTTCATTCTCGTCGGAGAAAGGGCTCGTAGATTGCAATCGGAATGTGCGGGTCTGTCGCAAGACTCGGTTCGACGTGGTAACTGCTGGACCATAGAGATATACACCAGTAGGGGGTAACTGTGACACGGTGAGCCGAGACTTTATCTTGTGTCGGAGTCTGCGGGTCATTATCTTCGAACCAAAGGCGTCCTTCCTGGGTTATGGCGCTCAAGGCACACCTCACACCGCCCTTCTGAAGATCTGTGTTAGCATCACTATGACGCAGCTGCAGATTGAGTCTTCACAAGACCGTAATGAGTGTTGCTTCGCCTGAGCGAGCTCGCAGGTCACCCATGGCTGGCAGTAGATGCTCGCCTTCAGCTGGAGATAAAAGGCCATTGGCCCATTATCCATCTGTCTGAAATCTCCATGCAAAGGAGCTCTTCAATCTCGCAACCTGTGCGTTAATCTTTGACAATTGTTCTGTACAGTTGCATTTTCGCGGAGGGGCAGATATGGCCGCTATCATCGTGATGGGAATTCATTGAGATGTCATTGAGTTGATGCGGTGCTCTAGGCTGGCGAGGCCTGAGGAGACAACCATGCTGTAGGTCAAGCAGCCACTGACAATGGCGGAATCCAATCCGGGCAATGTGCTATTGCGGACCTAGATGTAGGTCGTCCAACATCTCCAGCAGTGGATCCTTGGTCGCAGGCCTCTCATTCTCGTAGATTCTCATCAATGGGTTTTCGGCTTATCTGGAACAGTGCTTGTCGTCCGGAGGGAGACGAGAGGAGGGTTGGGTTCGCGTGAGCTTATGCCGATCTGTCGCTACACCTCGGTTACAACACCAACAGCCACGAGCAAAAGAGATCGCTACAACTATCCGCCTCGCAGGCTATCGCTCCCCATGCAGTGAAAACTTATATAGTCTCGACTCAACCAAATATGGCAGGCCTGCTGAGCCACATCTCTTTTTCGATCCTATTGTCATCGGTCCCTTCGGCGATAACTTAATTTGTTGATAGTCTGCTTGGAGCGAATAACACCCCCATCAATTTGTTGGGGAACCAGTCCCTGGACGTTTTGGCGGTGGTCGACTAGGTACAGAGCAAGCTGAAACACATATCTACATACCTATGAAATGTCGGAGTGACTGATCTCAAGAACACCTTTCACAGCTTTTCTGAAGCCGATAGTCCTTAGTCATACCCTCCAGCGTCCTGATTCTCTCCACTGTCTCCAGCGTCTTGCAGCACCCAGACAAACATGTGATCCTTGTCGCGGTGGTTCTGGTTGAGTTTCTCCAGATAGTCCTTGTCTTGGAGATCAGCGAGACTAACAGTGACAAGCCCGCCGCGCTGTCGGAGAGTCTGACCCAGAATTTCTTTGATGTCCGGGTCTGCCTTCCTGGAGATGAATGCCTTGAACTCGTCATGAGATAACGTCGCACCAGCTTCTAGCAGCTGCTTAATGATGGCGAAGTTTTTACAGAGCCAGCTCTTCGTGATTTCTTTTTCAAGGAAATTTTTGGGGGTCCGTCGCAATGTTATTGCTAGGTCTAGGCACGAGATCCGGCCTGCTTTGGGAAGTCGAGTGGCCAGGCCTTCTTCGTCCACGACAGAAACCCACCGGGATCCGCCGTGCTCATCTTCGACCCAGGTCTTCACTGAATCCTGCGGTCTGCTGAATGGATTGTCCTCGTCCACCATTGCCGGAGTGTTTGGGTCAGCACCGGCTTCCAACAGTCTCTGAACCGCAACGTCGTCGCCCGAGGCAGTCGCTCCATGAAGAGGATTGAACCCAGCAAGGGTAGCATTCAGGACTTCCGGGGTGACGAAGTGGCTCTTGTGCGACCATAGTAGGTGGGTAATCATATTCGTCCTCATATCCATGGTGTTCCGCTGGTAGAAGTGTGGGAGATTGAGGACAGAGGGTGTCTCTCCGTGTATAGTCGGTAGCCAGATACTGACATTTGGTTCTTTCATGAGTTCGTCGACGGCATCGGTGTGGCCCTCTATAACGGCAAGCGCCAGCGGTGTCAGCCGCAAACCGTCGCCATCCCACCCCGAAAGGGCATTTACGTCAGCGTGAAAGTCAAGCAGACCCCGAACGCATTCAGGGCTATCCGACTCCGCCGCAGAATGCAATGGCGTGGGTAATCTTCGATCGCGCATGAATTTTCTGGTGGTCTCTGCGGGGCTCCAGTGCGAGTCGTCCATCAGCCTGGCGTCTGGGTCGATACCCGCCTTGAGCAGCTCCCTTAGAAGCACCGGAAGATTCTGTGATGAGCATTTGTGAAGGCGATATGCATCGGTGGCTCTATCCCCGACCCGGAAGGGGTGATGATGCAGGATAAGTTCCAGCTTTGGTCTTGCTGTCTGCTCCGACCCCCAACTTGCACCAGCTCCCTCCAGTATGCAATCGATGGCGTCAAGGCCCTCTTTGTTACGGGCGTCTAATCGTGCTCCATGTCTAATAAGGGATTTCAGAACGGAAATGTTGTAGTCGGGATTCATGCACCCGCGGAGAAGGGCGGTGTTTCCCCTGCGGTCTCTTTCGTCGATGTCGACTCCGCGCTTGAGATACGCGTCTATCGTCCGTTCAACTGCCGTTGGAAGCGCCCCTCCATGCATCAGCTGTTTGGCCATAATGGGGCTGCCCAGGTCCATTCCTGCAGAAATAAAATGAAAGCATGGCACCCCAGACGTAGGGCCGCTGCTGCTGGTGTGTCCACAATTTAGAGCACCCCTTTCAAGGAGCACTTCGACTATGTCGTGAGCAAATAGATCGGTAGCAATTTCGAGTGGTGTATTCCCAGCACTGCGATCATTGATATCTGCCCCATGATTAAGTAGAGCCGTGACGGCGCCGACACAACGCATTTGTACCGCCCAGTGGAGAGGAGAGCCCTTGAAAAAAGCGAAAGCCGACGGCCAATATTGCGCCGAGGAAGCATGCAAGTTCGCGCCACGGCGGAGGAAAAGCTCCGCTAGTATGGGGATCTGCTCATCTTCAAACATCGACAAAAAGTGCAATGGAGTGGTACCTCCGGGCATCGCGAGGTTGGGGTCAGCGCCGAGACAAAGCAGGCCAACCGCGGCGAAATCCAGCCCATATCTGGACGCGACTAGTAGAGGAGTTTCGATATCCATATTCCTCCCATCGTAGCTGAAATGAGAGCTCTTCCGGCCTTGTATGAAATTCGTGAACGCATCCAAGTCTCCTTGGTGGATGAAATAATGGAGCCATCTGTTGCAAACGTCGCCGATCTCCAAGCTATGAACACCATGGAAGTAGTAGTCTCCGGGTAATAGAGGTCTCTCTTTAGCTGTTTCGAGAGCTTTGGGGGCCTTTCGTACTCGCTCAGCGGTGGAGTCCGCTCGCAACTTTGTGATGTAGAAGTGCGTCTCGTCGACGGTCAGCTCCGGGTCCGGTAGTAGGAATTGGATTTGTTCCGTGAGCCCGGGTTTATAATCGCGAACTCGTTCTTTGGCCCATTTTCTTTGAAGTCGATGGCGCCACCCATCCGAACGAACAGGCCTGCGGCTGGTCGACTTCCTTCCAAAGCAGCCCTCTTCAGAACGTCCATCATTTTCCCTGGATTGACGGGCCCCCCAACGCCTTCTGCGTAGCACAGAGCCAAATCAAGTAACATATGGCAATCCCGGTCTCCTTTTGTCGAAGCCACATTCTCTAATTCAGTCCTAAGTATCCGCTGTGCCTCAAACTGAAGCCTCAGATGTAGTCGGGCTCCCCAAATCTGGTATTCGCAAATGTTAGTAGGTTTACCACGGTTAACCCACGTCCCTATTGCAGAGTTCTTACCAGCGACAGGTTCGAGGCTGCTCTGTCATAGGCTATCATTTCGTAACCTTGCTCTCCAAATTCTGCACGACGTACGGACGGCCTGAAATGGAAATCAGTGACCATGACATGTAGAAGACGCAGCAAAGCAATTGAGAGCAAATGACGTACGTATCTGACGTGGCGAGAAGCGCCATAACTTCCGATGCCGACTTGCGCTGCTCTGGATCATCCTGCAGCGTGGCGTTGAGCGCATCGACGAAACAGCTCAAGACGTCGGACGGTGGGCCCTCCATCGCGGTGGCAGCGATGGATCGGACGTACTGAACAGCATTATGTAGTAGCTCGTTTTGGCCCAGGCCTTTTATAAATCGAATAGCGTTTTCATGGTAATTGCGTGTGTTTCGAAAAGATGGTCTTTGTACGGAGTGCTCAAGCAAAGATATCGGAAATAAGTGCTGAAGCTGTTGGCTCAAATCGTCATCATCCGCTCGCGGAATCCATGTCTCATCCACAAAATCCTCTGCTTTCCGTACGACCGTCCATATGACTAGGCCAAGTGAAAATATGTCGCATCGTGACAGACTCTGAGTTGGAATTTTATGGTGAGTCTCTCTCGCTTCAGGGGGAATCCATAGACTCGTCCCGCGGTACCATGCTTCATCCATGTCAAGATCACCAATCGAAAGACCAAAATCGGACAGCTTCGCCTGTGCAGACTCCTTGCCTTCTTTCTCGACTTTGAACATGAGGATATTTCTCGGTTTAAGATCCTATGGTTGGTTGAACCAGGAGAGCATTAGACGTGTTCCTCGTAGCCTTCCCAATCAAGATAATAACTCACCCCATGGACAACGTGAGCAGCATGAAGCATCTCCAGACCAGCCGCAATATCTAGACAGATCTGCCGTTTGAGGCTCCAGGAAACTTCTGCGGTATCTGCTAGGTAGCCCTCAAGGTTTCCTAGATCAGCATACTCCAGGACTAAGACTGGCGCTGCAAAGTCTTGTTCCCAGCCGTATGCTAGAAGTTTGATGATATTTTCGTGTTTCCGAAAGGGCTTATGACAGAGAAATTGAAATTCCGTCATGATATCCCTCAACTTCCTTCGTACATCGTCTCCTTGTGTTCCGTCCTCTATTTTGTCTCTGGCGTCGCGATGTATCCGTTTGATAGCGACGATGTTCATCCCCCTACTCGTCCCAGGGATATCAAGTTGCGAAGTGAACGTGTCGAACTGAGCCCCTCCGCCAATTCGTGGGCCGACTTTGTTGTACAACTCATCGCGACTGAGGCAACGAAGTCCTGCTCGTATTGCCGGAGTTATGGTATCCACAAAAGTGTTGTAAAAAGATGTCCCTGGCAGAGAGTAGAAGTGTGAAATGGATCGTATTCCTCTGGATTGTCGATCAGAGAAGTCTTTCCCACGCACCGGCTGCTGCCAAGACCCGATCTGTGCCATCGTAAACGAGGAGGCATACGATTTGCCAACGGTTTGAACGCATCAAACGAATCAGGTATTACACAAGATGTCCATCATGATTGACTTCCCATATTAATAGGAGCGAGGCCTCGAGTCTAATGGTCTTGAGGTAAGAACGTCAGGCAATGTCATCAAAGTGTGGCACAACCTATGTACATGAATAGTACGATCATACCATGATAGGACAAGACCGTGGCGACGTAGCATAGAGCTTCTGGCAACAGGCATTCCAAAGCACACATGGCCTGACGATATACACCAGCTTGACTAGACCTAGTTGCTACGTAGGTACCAGGGATTAAATCTACGTGTAGTGTACACTACAAGTACTCCTCAATGTATTATTAGTGTAGATACAATCACCTGACAATCATCTGAGCATTGGCTTTTTGAGCCATGTTGGCGGGAATTTTAGTTGATCCCATCATCTTCCCTAGACGGCATTATCAATCAAGTCTCCTGGAATCCTCAACGAGCACCGCAACCATGGCGGAACCATTTTCTCTTGCGGTCGGGGCGCTCGCTGCTTTTGAAACTATCCTCAAGGTCGTGATTTCGGTCAAGCACGGAATACACGCGGCGCGACACTTCGGTGAAGATGCTGTGCGGCTGTTGAATCGGCTCAACGCGCAACGAGTAATTGCGGAGGGGCTCAAAGCCTTCTTGTTTGGGGACAAAAGTTCGGCAATCCTCAGAAACCAGGCAAATGAATGCGCAGAATACCGCTTCAGATATCTCCCTGAACAGTATCAAATTGCTATCAACGATTGGATTCGACAGAGCGAGCGAGTCATTGATGTCAAATACCAAGGGCTGGAGAAGTACGGCTTCGTTGTGTTGCATGCCGATCCGGTGGCGGCCAAGCCCACAGTTGACGGAGACGAGAAGACGAAACAACAGTCCGCGAATATCTATTCTCTTTCAATGTGGGCCATAAAAGATAAGAGACAGGCGCATCGCATGGTCGAAGAGTTTGCAGAGTGTATTGATCTCATTCTGAAGCTGGTGAAGACCTACTTGCTCGTCGGATGCGATGCTGCCCAGCTCCGACGGATGGAGACAGATGAGGAGGCTGACCCGCTGGGAATTGCAAAAGGGGCAAAGATTCGGAGAATCATTGCAGCCGAGGGAGTACCCCAAGATATTACGGTTGTTCAGATCGAGGACCGGGGACATTTGAGCGGGACGAAGAATGTTGGAACGAGCGCCTTGCGAGCAGAAGTATTGGATGGTGAGAAACTCTTGGTGGAATCCCTTGATTACATCCTGGACCCAAGAGGCAAAGCAGGAGTCCCGTTGGTGGTACAAAAACGCATCGATAAGCTCGCCGCTCTGATGCAGACGGACAAACCAGTCGAGTTCTTGTGTCTGAAATCGGCGGGCATGATCCACCAACCAGCCAAGCAACGATTCATCTTCGCGTACGCATACCCACCAGAGCAGGGTGCTACGCTCTTTTTCAGCCTCTCTCAGGTGCTAGAGATGAGAAAGGCGTTCCAACCGAGCCTTGATGCGAGGTTAGCGTTCGCATGTCTGCTAGCCAAAGCCATCCAGAGTCTTCACTTGGTTGGATGGGTGCACAAGGGACTCCGTAGCAGCAATATCGTTTTCTTCGATGCCAATCCTCTCAAAGACATCAGGGAAACATCTTTGCGATGCCCAAAACTATGTGGATTCGAGTACGCACGGCCGCTTCAAGATAAAAGCGAGTCCACAATGGAGACAGACCTTAATGTTAGTCGCAATGTTTACCGGCATCCGGATAGATGGGGAAAGCCGCACGAGCACTTCGAGATGAAGCACGACCTCTATTCTCTGGGCGTTATTCTGCTGGAAATTGGACTCTGGGAATCTGTATTTTCATTTCAGTCCTCCGCCTTCCAAGATTGGAGTGAAGAACCTGCAAGGGTGAAGGATAGATTATTGCTCCATGCGGACAGGCTGAGTTTCCAAGTTGGCAGGCGGTACCGCGACATCGTCCTGCGCTGCTTGGGTAGCCCTACGCTATCTTCTCTCGACACGATCGGGGTTGGTGACGAAACCGAGTGGGAGAACATGATGGTGGATGCGCTGAGCGACATTTGCAAGGCGGCACAGAGCGACGTCTAGGCGGAGGGCGATCGTTGGATTAGGCCGCTTATAGGTAGTTGTCAGCTTTGTGAGCGTCGACGAAATGACTGTCAACACGCACAAATGGATTGAATTGATGTCTGTCTGGTCTATAGAATGATGAGGATTCCTCTTCTCTATATAAATGAGTGTGAACAAGAGAAAATCTCTCCTGATGCGCAAGAAAATCAATAATCGAGTGCACTAGGTGAGTGCTTGTCAATATATCGAATATGCGCACTGGCCAGTCGATAGTTCGGTCAATAATTGGTTGATTAGTAAGCACAAGCCAACACACCCCCCCAGGGAAGCCTGTGATAACAGGGTTGCCTGTGAAGCTTTTCTCGTTGGTGTAAAGTCAGTTTGTATAGACTTTTCATGGTGTTTTGGTTCCAAAAGAGCGTGATTTGCTGTTGAAGCATTTTCCTTGCCTCTAGCATCCTTTTCTGTCGATCTCATCACAGCGTCATCGTTGTGATTTGTTGGAGGTTTAACTGCTTCATGAACCTGTTGTGAGGTTGCTCTCCTAGTGGTTTGGTGAGTCCGTCAGCGCTCATTGATGTTGTAGCCACCCATTCTAGAGTGATGACTCCATTGTCAACTAATTCTCTCATCCAGTGCCCATGGATATCAACATGTTTGAGTCGAGTTGTAAGCTTGTAGCTTGGTGCTGTGAACAAGCGAATTGTCTGTTGATTATCACAGAAGATGTGGATGTGGTTGTGGATCTTAAGGCTCATCGGGAGGCTCTTCCCTATAGATCCTAGGAACCTCTTCCATTGCATCGCTTCCTTTGAGACTTCTGTCAGAGCGAGAAGCTCAGCCTCTGTCGACGACGTTGTAATTGTGCGCTGTCGGTTTGCTTTCCAACTGAATGGGCCTTCAAAGAGGTAGAAGATGAATCCTTGCGAGCTTTTTCTGTCGAAGCTGTCGCCGAAAGCCGCATCGGAGTAAATCCTGAGTTGTTCCACCTTGTTATCGCCTCGTCGGTAGACGATTCCTTGGTCCTTAGTGCCGCTCAGATACCTGATAACTCTGTCAGCAAGTGAGGCATGCTTTAGCGATGGATTTCTCAAGAATTGTGCTAGTTGTGAGGCCGCAAATGAGATGTCAGGCCTTGTTTGGATTGCAACCCAGTTGATGGATCCAATCTTTTGTTGATAGAGATGAATCTCCTCCGGAGTTGCCTGTTCCGGATTGGGCTCTAGCTTTTCTAGAGACAGTGGTGTATTAGCCGGTTTGTGATCCTCCAGGTTGAACCTTGAGGTCATCTTGTCGATGTAGGAGTCCTGGATCAATGAGAGAGTGCCTCTCTGTCGGTCTCTAACGATTCGGATGCCCAGGAACCAATCGGCTTTTGGTAAGTGCCTCAGCTTGTAGATCTTGCTGAGTTCTCGGATGAGGCCTTCAGCCTTTTCCTCATCATTCCTGTGATAGATAAACAGGATGTCATCAACGTAGAAGAAGACGATGATGAAGTCATTTTGCAGTACACAGTTGACTCCTTTGACCTCCTTGAGGCCTAATCCAATGAGTCCTTCTGTGAGTTCGCGATGCCACAGGAGTGGTGATCTCTTTAATCCGTACAGGGCTCTCAAGAGCCTGAGGACCTTACCGTCGCCAAGCCCTTCTGGGGCTTTGATATAGACCTCCTCATCAAGTTCACTGTTGAGGAAGGCATTCACAGCGTCGGACTGCTTCAATTCCAAGTCATATCCTGCCACAAGGCTCATGAGGATCCTAAAGGTCTCTCCGGTCAAGGTTGCGGCGTAATTGTCGCTCTCTGTGTACTGTAAATCACCTCTAACACACAGCCTTGCCTTGAACTTCTCTAGATATCCTTCATTGTCGAACTTATACTTAAACACCCACATTAGTGGTAGAGGTTTCGAGGTTGCATGTTGGGATTTAACCTCTTCCCAAGTTCCTCTTGCTTGGAGTTCTTTAATCTCAACAGCAACTGCCTCAAGCCATTCCTTTGCGAAAGGATGAACCTTCATTTCATGCCAGTAGCGAGGTTCTTGTGGTATAGAGTCTCGGTGTCGTTTATGGGGATTTCCTCCCTTGTCAAGCACAGCAGCGAATGCTGTGTGATAGGCCGCAAGTCCTCCATTCTCAGCATCATCTAGTGCTGTTGCGAATGCTTGACGACGAGGTTTTGGTCGTCTTCGAGTGCCAGGAGGAAGAATGTTAGCTTCATCGAAGTCCGCACTCACATGATGCGGAGGTCTATCCTCCTCAACACTTGTCGGTATAGACTCTCGGCTTTCTATATCGGTTTCAGGTGTCGTTGTCGACCTCTCCGTTGCCGTATCGGGCTCCGGAGTGGGATATGCACCGGCCGCATGGCTCCCAGGGCCGAACCCATGTTGGGGATTCCAATCAGGGTCAACCGACACAGCTGTGTCAGCTGCCGTGAGATTGGTGCCGTGAGAAGGAGTTGGTGGTGGAGTGGCTGTATTTATAGACTGAATATCCTGAGGTTCAGCCTCGTCGGTGCCAAGACTTGGATGAGGCTGTGAAATTCTGATATCATGTGACTCAGCCTCGTCACTAGCGCGAGGCTGGGTTTGTGGTAGATGCCATTGTCGGATGACCTCTATGGTATCACCTATCTCATCGTCGGTGGTTTCGCTGTCATTAAGGCTTCGTCTTCCTTCCTCTGCGATTGCCTCGACATTGTCGACGATGGGGATGGTCCTAAGCAACTCTGGAAGTGGTAATTGCTTTGGATCGTAGAAGGAATTGTCATCAAAGGTGACATCTCTCACCCTGAGAACACGATGTTTTCTGGGTTCCCATATGCGATAGATATTCCTTGAATCATATCCAATAAGGTAACCGATCTGTGCGCGCGGCTCTAATTTGTCGCGGCGTGCGATATCCTTGTTGAGGAAGTAAGCCTTGCATCCTATTGGGTGTAAGTGAGCATGAGTGGGCTTTTTACCCAATATCATCTCAATGGGGGTCTTCCATTGCGCCTGTCGGTGCGGGATCCTGTTGAGGAGATATCCCGCCGTCATGATGATCTCAGGCCATAAGTCGGCTGGAAGATTTGCCTGTACTCTCATACATCTTGCCAGAGTCACGATTGCGCGCCCGGCTCTCTCGGCATGCCCATTTTGCGCAGGAGTTCTTGGGGATGACCTTTCCACAGTTAATCCTCGATCCTGTGCAAGGACATCGAAGTCTTTTCCTAATGAGGTCTCTCCGTCGAGCCTCATGAACACAACTTGGCGATTATACCTCGTTTTGACGATGTTGAGGTAAGAGGTAAGCGCCTGTAGACTGTCGCTCTTCCTTGGGAGCGTATACACGTGATTCATTCCTGTAACGAAGCATTTGAAGTGAGCAACCCAATTGTGCCCATTGTACCCATTTGATAGGTCTATTAAGTCGAAGGAGACTCTCTCAAAGGGACCTGTAGCAGGTTCCTCCTGTCCTGAAAGCCTAGAGATCTGTTGAGTTGCCTTTGACAGTCGACAGGGTTCACAGGGAGTCATTTTAGTGGAGTTCTCGTCGAGTACTGCGTCGGCGGATGCCTCCTGTAGGTGTGAGATCGATTCCTCACTTGGGTGGCCTAGTGTGCGATGCCATTCGCTCATTGACTTGCGGACTGCCTCGGAGGGTTTGTGCACAGCGAAATTTTGGTGTGTTTGGTCCGTCGATAGAAGCCAATGACCATTACTTGGAGTGAGGTCGCACAAGGCTCCCTCATGATAAAACAGCTTATCCTTGCGAGTGTCCCAGTAGATGCCTTTGCGGCCAAGTCTCGCTAATGACACCAAGTTGGATAGGAAGCCTGGGATGTAAGCGACGTCGAGGAGTTGCATGATCTTCGTTTGTGAGTCGGTTTTGACCGACATGGTCACTGTTCCATAGGCTTTAATGGGATATGAGGTTGTTCCGGCCCAAACCACTTGCCCATTGCCTGGTGAGGTCTTGTTGAAGCCTCTCAAGTTGTTGGTGACATGGATATTAGATCCTGAATCAAGGATCCATCCTAATGAGATATCTCCTTGTCGGAGGAGATTCCTTCCTGTTGTTACTGCTGCAGCGATAGCAACTTGTGAGTCCTTCTTCTCATAGGAGGAGACAAAATCCTTGAACCTCTTCTTGAGTTTTGGACTGTTAACGACCTTGTCATAGACCTTCTTCTCAGTGTCAGGTCTGACCGTCCACCATGAGGGTCTGAGATCGGGATTTAGATAGTAATCCTTCTCTATCGGGTGGTTTCCTCCGCATACGCACTTTCTAGGTTGCGAAGGTGGTTGATCCTTGTTTGAGGATCGTTGTTCGACGTTGAATGCGGAGTGTGATATCCCACTCCCTGTCGTCGTCGGTGTGTACCTGCGCAAGTTGCGATACTTGTTAAGGACCTGAAGGAGTGTATCCTTCGTCTCCATGTCGTCCATCTGTGCAAGGTAACTAGTTGCGAAGCCTCCGTCAATGCCTCTCACAGCATTAAGGAAGTCTATGATAGGTTGAGTGCCTGAGGCTTCCAGGATTCCTTCATCCTGAGCCCGAGTAGCTACATCTTCCCATCGGTCTATCCAATGTAGGATATCCTCAGTCTTTGGACACTCCTTGAGAGCTTGATATTCGGCCAGAATAGCACTCTTCAAGGCTCCTGACGAGGGAGCGACTCGAATCTTTAGTTGAGTGAGTTGCTCCGCCACTGAGGTGGCCTTCTTCAAGTATAACTTGAAGTTCGGTGAAATCGACGATGTGATCGTTTCGCCGATCTTTTTGATTGATTTGTTAACGGTATTGTACTCCTTGATTTGTCTATCATAGAGCTTTTCATCCACAAGGAATGATTCCTTCTGGGCTGCTGTCAGTTGGTCGAACGATGTCGCTTTCTCCTGATATTTCGTGAACGTTGGAATAGTAGGTTTTGTCAAGGGAAGCCTTTCCTTGCGGGAAGGATCTAGATATCCCCAGACATCTTCGCGAACTGCGTCTAACTGGACTTGTAGAATCCATTGAGGCCAATCATCGGAACTTCTCAGAACCTTCAGAACCTTTGAATTGGGAGACATTTCCTCGTTGGACATGTTGTTGTTGCTGCAACAATTGTATAGTCGGCACACTATCCTGATTCGGCAACCGAGATTCGTTTTAGCACGAATGACGTTGTGAGTCAACCAATCAGGATGTCGGAATGACAATGCCAAGTGATTTAGCGTGGCAACTTAGTGTCGGATATTTTCCGGGCTCATAACTGTCAGCTTTGTGAGCGTCGACGAAATGACTGTCAACACGCACAAATGGATTGAATTGATGTCTGTCTGGTCTATAGAATGATGAGGATTCCTCTTCTCTATATAAATGAGTGTGAACAAGAGAAAATCTCTCCTGATGCGCAAGAAAATCAATAATCGAGTGCACTAGGTGAGTGCTTGTCAATATATCGAATATGCGCACTGGCCAGTCGATAGTTCGGTCAATAATTGGTTGATTAGTAAGCACAAGCCAACAGTAGTCAAGGAGGTGTAACTGATTAGTCTCACATCTACCATTGATATATATGTGGTTCCTGACCTGGAGGGTAATCTTTCGATCTCATACCGTAGTTCCGCCATTTAAAGATTGAAGCTGCGATAACTGCGATTATTCCCAGGATCAAGAACATGACGAATCGTACAAAGGGGATTGTACTGATGATTTCCTTGATAGTCCAAGCCCGGTGGATGCACCAACAGAGGTTTACTACTTTGTTTGCGGAGTACCTGAGGTGAGCTTCAGCTTTATTGTACGCCGAATGTGAAGCCAGCCAAGTGGATGGCGACCACCTCCGGAACGGCGCAAACTAACTTCCATTATTGGAAGGATAAAATTACATCCTACGACTATATTCTTACAAATTTACTGAGGGAGATAGAGATAGCATAGCAACGTAAAGAATCTCTCTAATGTATCAGGGCCCTCTTGATGTGTCCATGGACATTGGAGGTTCCCCCCTGAATAAATTATGAGAACGAACAGACCTCGACCCTCTGCAACTCACATCACGTAACAAATAATTTGAGGAGTAAGATTGTCATGATCACATGCCACATACGGAGTAAATACCCGTCAAGAGTAGAGACCTAGTATATAAAATGTAACGGCGTACTATTTACCTAAATCGGGCGAACGCCTAGCCGGCCCAACTCTCCGAGAGGGACTCCTGACGTTAAAGGGGTAGCTAGGAAAAGGAGTAGGAAATGGGATGGCTAGTATATAGGCGAAATTGGCCCAAGGACTCGCCGGATGAATTCTGGCTCCTTAAGCGTTGGATCGTTGTATAGAGGACAGTTATAATTGAAGGTCTCATATTTCTAACGTGCCACCTGAGTATACTGTGATCGCTGGACTATCCTTACAAAGATCTCCGACTTGAGGATCCCTAAAAGACATACTGTGACAGTTTTCGCCGCCATTTGGTGCGAGAGGTTCTTTTCGAGCTTGAAGGACTGCTCAATTCACGATGTGCACTTGGAGTTCGCAACGGCACTTCAAGAAGTGTTAACCTGACTTCTCGCAGGAGCTTATGTCCTAACTGACGGCCATCGAATGCTATGGATCCAATTGTTCGCCCATACTTGGCTCCTTCAACCTGACCCATGTAGTAATCCGGATATGCAACTGCGCCAAATCGCACCTTCGAATGCTTTTCCAGCCAACCCACCATTTCTCGACTACTTGAAATGTAGGCATTTATCCGATCAAGTTCGTAAAGCCTTTCTCCCAGTATGTGCTTGAGATAGGTCCTCGCATCTTCCCCGCTATCCACTTCCACTCCTAGCGCTTCCTGGTGCTTGTTGCAGGGTAGCCAGAGCGATCCTCCGGAATATGCTGAGGTTCCGCCATAGTATTGTGTCTTTTCGGCTACTAATACGTTCAGACCAGCCCCCTTTGCGGCGGTGTAAGCCGCAGTTAGTCCCCCAGCACCTGACCCAACAACGACCACATCATATGAAGTATCAAATGTACCCTTGAAGCTCTGAAGGAAGCCGTTAGCTGATATTTTGGGTTAATCGTCTGGTGGTGGTCGGTACCGTGGTCACAGTCGTAGCTCGTCGTGCAAGATTCAAAGGTCGTTGTTCAAAGATACTGGCACTGCGAGACAAAAAGACGTGACCCGATCGCGGTAGTTTTATCATGAATACTGCCAACTCTTGATATGTATTTTTTCATGGCAGGGGTCAAGAAGCTGTCCAAGCTCGCAGACAACGTGGATGTGCCTGCTAGTGGATGGATTGCGTATAGAATGAGCGCTTTCACAGCATTTGCTGCGCAGAATTCTTACGTGTCTGACCATTCATACGAGCACTCGGTACAGAAGAGATATAGAAATAATTCGGGGCCGGGGTAATCGGATTCCGCCGGCCCGCCAGTCAGACCCGGAAGGACTTGCTCTGATGAGAGAGACACAGGCTCAAGCTGAGTATACGAGGCAAAACCCAACAGCATTTGAGTAGGCGCGAACCAGTTAGACATCCTTGGATCAGACATTGTTTGCTTTCGCCGAAGTATTGCACGTTGATCCGTCAACCAGTGGCTGAGCAGTTCACGGAGCAGCGGCATCAAGTTAGCAAGGATTTCTGTGCGCAGAGCCACTTGCAAGCAGCAACGATGGCGGTCTCCTCGAAGTACATCTTTCAACTTTCTGAGCGAACTGAACCACACGGGTTTGATGGGTGCGTGGTGAGAGCGTTGCGCAATTGGCTCCAAAAGGTTACGTGGCCTGGAACAAGTTCTGTAATGGAGGGCGATTCTATTTGGCGTTGATGATTCAGCTCCCCTGCTAGACGACCATAACTCTGTTGCATTTCTCTCCCTGTAACGCTTTCATGCTTTGGAAAGTCTTGTTGAATGATATCCGCCAGGTTAGAAAATTCAAATGTGCGTCTGCTTGTGCGAGCAAGGTCGAGGACGAGGACGAAGAGAGACTAAGATAGTGTCGAACTCTACCATACTGAGTTGTGCGGATACAGCGGTCCGCTGGGCTGCAAGGTTCTCGCTCCTGGGAGCCTCGCTGATGACGTGGACGATGCTGGCGTGGCTGCCACAACTTGACCTCAGCATCCGTGTCAGTTGCTCCAGGGCATTCTCCGTCATGATATCTAGCACGATTTATATATTACTTCTTTCACCGCGCCGAGCTTCATTTAATTTTCCTACCTCCATTTGCTTCTCCAAGATGATCACCCCTCCTTCGTTCTGCTCTGTGTTACCTATAGCATGGGTCAATTGTTTTCATTAGGCCTGCCAGGGGTCGGTCCTCATGGCGTGGTCGCAAGATCCTCAATTTTTAGTCAATTGCGCCCTTTGCACATGTCCACCAGCCTGCGATGTCGCTCTTGGTCTCCAAGGGGTCCCGCTCAGGGACGCAACCGACCTACCTAGGTAATGATTTATACACCGGGACCTCTAGAGGTAGGGAGCCTGACGTTCTCCGCGACACATAATTCGGTCTGGAGCAGATAGTGGTAAGCAGTCCACGGTATGACCAATCACTTCAGAGTCGGCTGTTGTTGCTGAGCTGAGCCAGTCTCTCACAGACTGATTTCCAGTCAGCCTGGCCCTCTCGTAGCCCTCCTGGGCACCCTTGGGCCACTGGGTATTCCTCGGCGCCAAGATACAAGCGCACCGTACGGATTGCACCGGAGGCTCGTTAATGGTGGTCAGTAGTCACAAGGCTTTCATTTTTATGAAGACGGCCCAGCAATACGCGTACGAAAAACCACTCTCGCTCCACCTTTGCTGGCCTTTCTTGGTAATGGCCCCATTCTGAAGCACATGGAACTCGGGTACGTTATCATCCCGACCTTCCAATCTGGAGTAAGCACAGTTATTTGTGAATCACTTCGGCTGCAGCCAGGTCACTTGATGGTGGAACAAGAGATTGGGCCTCCACTGGTGTCCCATCACCAATGCGGTTATTGTGAATATGTGGCCAACATAGCCAACGCATCAGCTGTGAGCCTAGCCACTACGGACTTTCCTTGTCAGATCAGAAGCTTGCATCTGATAAGCCTTGTCCGCTTATGGAGGCATGGCTGGGTTGCCATCATCGTTGACTGGTTTTTTGCGGACAGAACCTGCCGCTATCACCGAGCCTCGTCTCAGCATAACACCAAGAATCACAAGAGGCAATTACAAGTAACGAGCAAGGCTCAAATGTAGATTCTGGATCCGACTCTTCCGGCTAAGGCAGATATCATGTCTTCATCCCTAATGATGTCGTTCTCGATTTGGTCCTCGATTTGGTCCTCAATTTGTCTTCGATCCTCATTCCTACCTCTTTGCCGCCCTCGTCATCATGAGGTATTCTCTGCTTTTTGAAGCTCTGCTTGCGTCCAGCACGGCTGCGTTCTCCTTCAACTCCTATGATCTGGGCTTCCAGGGAATCTATCCTCGCCAGCGTTTTCACTCGGTCGACTTCGAGGCCCCGATCCCAAAGATAACGAAATGGGATTCACGGTGTAACTCTGGAAACCTTCTTTTCACCCCTAGAGGCCCATTGGTGAACGGCGCGGCACGTGGCCCTGTCATCCTAGATCCCAAAGGCAATCTGATATGGATGAACCATAATGAGTTTGAGCAAGCCATGAACTTTAATGTGCAGAAATACAAAGGCCAAGACTACTTAACCTTCTGGACAAAGACAAAGAAGAAGCCTAACGCGAAGCACCCTAAGAAATTAAAGCATTCCAAGAAATCATATGTGATGGTAAGAGATCTCCTAACTATTCGGCGCTTTTGACATGCTAAAGTTTGTCACTAGCTCAACTCTTCTTATGAAGTTGCCTATAGGATTCATCCACATGGCAAGGGCCTCAAGGGAGACTCTCATGAATTCCGCATCACTCCACAGGGCACTGCACTCATCACAATATATCACAAACGCAAAGCGGACTGCACAGATCTAGGTTTGGGAAAGAGTTGCTGGATCCAGGATGGATTGTTCCAAGAAATCGACATCGAGACGGGAAAATTGATCTTCGAATGGCGAGCTACAGATCATATCCGCATGACTGATGTATTCAGTAGTCCTTCGCGAAAGGACGGACATGGGAAATCCAAAAAAGACGCCTTTGATTTCTTCCATATCAACAGTGTCGACAAGACAGACTCCGGCGATTTCATCATTTCCGCCCGTTATATGCACGCCATAGTGTGCATTAGCGCCAAAACAGGAGAAATCCTATGGCAACTTGGCGGCAAGAACAACAATTTCCAAGACCTGAACGGTGCCACCGACTTCGCGTGGCAACACCATGTAACATGGCAGGGTAACGACACGATATCTCTCTTCGACAACCACGCCAACAACGTCTTCCACAGCCCGTCCAGTCACAGCAAGGGCATGATCATCCGACTGGACATGGACAAGATGACTGCCAGCCTCGTGGGAAAATATGTTCACCCAGACAAGATCCTCAACGTATCCCAAGGCTCGGTGCAAATCATCCCGGAAAACGGCAACGTACTGGTCGGCTTCGGCAATTCGCCAACGTACATCGAGTACTCAGCACAAGGCGACGTACTCTGCAGCGCACACTTCGGACCCCACCTGATCTTCGAGCTCATTGACTTCGGCTTCGTCAAGTCCTACCGTATCTTCAAGAGTCCGTGGGTCGGAAGACCAAAGACAGTGCCAGACATCAAGGTCAAAGACGGGAAAGCATACGTGAGTTGGAACGGCGCGACCGAGGTGACGGACTGGAGATTGGAGACGACAAAGGTGCATGAAGCCATTGATGACGACTTTGTGACGATTCAAGAGTTGGAGCGTGACGGATTCGAAACCAGCTTCGAACTGGACAGAACACATCGGTACGTGCGCATCGCCGCGTTGGACAAGGATAGGAACGTCATGGCATATTCGAACATTGTCAAGGCGTCCAAGCCTAGATTTGTAAGTCATCTCTCCTACACTACCCTGATCGATTCCCCTTGTCTGCTACCTAGTACTAACTCGTCGACCCAGGTCTTCCTCCGGACCATTTTTCTATTTACATTCCGCTGCGCGATCGTCGCGCTACTTCTCGCCAGTTTAGTCGTCTTATACCGCATGTCGTTCCGGCTGTCACACGTCCACAAGCTATCCGACCTCAAAGCCCGGTTCTACGCGGCGGTCGTGACGAAGCGCAAGCCGGAGCATGACTATGAATCGGTGCCTCTGCTGCCGACTGATAGAGAGGATTGAGCCCTTGATCCATTGATCCATTGATCCATCGGTCGAGAATTGCTGTACATTAGATTTTTTTCTCTCTTCACGATTCCCTCGCGAGCGAAAGGTTCTGTCATGGTCTTGGTCATGGTCATGATTGCATGAGATACACGGTGTAAATTTTCTGATAGAGATTGAACTCATAGGGATATTGATTATCTATGGACGACTGACTGTAAGGCATAGCGCAATGGTTTGGATTGTTGGTAAGGGGCATGGCAGTCCACGTACCAAAAGAGGAATACTCCGAAGCTACATGTAGACACTATAAGACAAAAACTGCATAAGAAGGTGAAATACTTGTATTCGACAGGCAAACATGCCGCAACATGAGACCAGCTCAGATAGGCCATGGTGCCCGTGGCGCCATTGGTTCAGAAGCATCTGCCCTGCTCTGCTCTGCTCTACTCTGCTCGCCGCGAGTTACATTCTTTCCGTCGACCGTGTCCTCCCGTCCGCCCATGAACAATCGACATCTGCAATATTTCACGCCGAGTTTCTTTTTCGAGACACTAACTAGCCAAGCCGGGCTCAAAAAGGAGCACTGGCTGGCTACTCGTGGGCTATTTGTGATCTGATACCGACAAAGCCTGGTAGGTGCCTGGATATGCGAGTTGCCCTTGTGGGGTCCTTGTCCCCACCCACCCCTTCGCGACATACAGGCTACGGCGGCAGATTATCTATCCGGAGGACCGCGGATTTATTTATGATTTATTTTTATTTTTTCATATTTGTAAGGACCTCATTTCCGAGTTCGCCAAGGCGGCTAGCAGCTGGCACTGGCAGCGAGCTAGGAGGTTCCTTGGGAATCTAATTGTGCTTTTGTCCGTGATTTATATTGCATCCTTGTCGGGTAGGGGTTTTGCTAGGGTCGGGGAGGCGAGGTTCAGACATGCGGATCTTTCTGGTCTTTCCATGGTACAGGTATGTACACGTAGGTGGATGTCGGTGATATTTAGACTTGGCGTCTGCGATTGAAGATGATACCTGGTATGTCGCCCGAGAACAATGGTTGGCGGGTAATATTCCAAGAGCTCGCAATTACGTCTTATACGCATCTATCTATCCTCGTCCACGTCCCAGACAATCTCTTTGCGCGCTGAGTCTGTTGCCCTTCACGTCTGGGTCCACAACGTGAACCACGGGCGGAAATATGACTAGGAACATGATGGCGGATAGGTGTCATGGTTGAGCTGGCATGTGAGTGTCTGGGTCGGACGATTACCTCCTCCGGTCCTCGCCTCCATCTTGCTCCGTGCATTGGAATCTCTACGAATGGTGCTTTTGGAATTTCAGAGGGTGGGCTGGCAAAAGCCAACTGGAATTTCCGAGCCGAACGAATCACATGTGAATCAGAAAACGATGTGTTTGAATTTATGTGGCTTGAAATATTTCGCATAGACTCAGACACATAGTATGCCATGATGCATACACTCGTAGACCCTCAACTTGTTTATGTGCATTTTCCCAATACCTATCGAGCGACTCTTTGCTGCCTTATCGGGGCGGCGTCGACTAGACCAATACACATTCAACACTCAACAGAGCCCAGTGCAAACGAGAAGAGCGCATGGATGAAAAGCAACGCAACTTGCGAATGGATCAAGACCCAGTTATGCAATGACCCCACCCACGCCGTCTTCTGCTCGAGACAGCTTGGTCGACTTGCAAATCTCGGTAACATACCCCAAGACATTGCTCACCTCGTCTTCTTGCCCTCTGAACCACTAGTCTGTTTCTTGCTAGTGGAAGGAGTTGCAGCGGTAGCAGTAGCGTCAGCTTTGGCCTTATCAGCCTCTTCCTTGGCTCGGAAGTCCTTCAAAGCCTTCTCATCAGTGCGATCAGCATACCACTGGCCAACCTGGAGGACCAAGACTCCAACGAAAACCAAGGCCAGAATGGTGTTGCTAGCGGCCAAAACCTTGAGATTATCCTCGCGACCTAGAACACTGTCGCCGGTATCGACATCATAGCCCGATCCATCGACGTTGTCCAATTGGTCCTGGTCCAACTTGTCGAGGCCTAAACCGTAATGGCCATCAGCGACAATGCGCAGGCCTTTGATGATGTTGGCAATATAGACGATGACGGCAACCATATACAGGACCAAGCTACCGCCATCGAACAGCAGGTTGCTCTCGCTGGGCTTGTACAGCTTCGCGATCAGTCCGATCAAGCCCATGGCCAACATGATGTGAAGGATGCGTGTGATCAAGTTGGGGGCGTTGTGTAACAGGATCAGGTGGGCTTCGATCGCATCAAAGTGCGAGGGCGGGGTCGGGGCGGTGCTCCATAGCAGAGGGTAGTCGTAAGGGAACAGGGAGAAGAGGATGCCTAGGAAGAAGGCGACGGCTGAAGAAGAGAGAAAATGTGTTAGTGGGGGAGGTCATGCATGTGATGAGGGGGTTGGACTTTGACTTACGGGTGACGATGAGAAAGGTAGCGAAGCTTAGGGAAGGCATGTTGACGGTGGAGGGTACTTTTGATGAGGGTTCGAGAAGATCAAGGAGAGCGCGCGCGCAGGATGATGTGAGAGGTGGTGGACGAGTGTAGATGGTTTGAGGAAGAGAAGCAGAAGGCAGCCTCGTGTTTTTGTGACCGAGTGGAGACGTTGATCGCGAAGGGGATTCGAGTCGTACGTCACCTCAACAGCAGGTGTTTGATTTGTCCACAACTACAGTTGACATGAAAAGCACAGAATGATTGCGAAATCCAAAATCCAAAGTGACTAGAAAAGGACAAAGTGTCGTGTAGGTAGGAAAAATAGGATAGGATAATCAAAGAGATGACGGAGGCAGGCGGGTAGGGTGTCCACGGTATCTCAGTGTATTCGTCTGCTACCTTGTGGCCTATTTAGTTAGTCGAAAGCCTGAAAGGAGCTTAGATGGATGTGGGATCGTGGATAGAAGATGAAGCGAAGTAGTATTTTGGTTGAAGATTGTGGCTCTGCGTTGATAACCGATAAGAGACGAGATGAACCCTTGATGTATCCACCGACCGTGAGGACCTACGACTCGAGCTACCTAATGAGGAGATGGAACTCTGGACCTGCGTGGACCTGTCTATTATGACTTTCTGTGGAACCTCGTTGATTGTTGATTCCACCGGCAAAGCCTGACAAGGGCATGAGATCCATCGATCTCAACGTGTTACAGCCTGAAGGGCCAGGACTTGACGGATAAATCCGAAAAGACATGTGCACGTGATTGAGAATCTCTTCTCACGAGGCTCTCCGAATCCCACGGCGCGAGATAAAGCCCATGTGGAGGAGTTGAGGTCGACATCGGGTAACATGGTATGATCTCTCAAACTTCCCCAGGATCTCAAGTGACATCAGATTAGTGAGATGGGTCAAAGGGGAGAAATATCACCAGACATTCTTCTAGAAATCGAAGCATCCAAGACGAAATCCAGGAGAAAATCGGAGCGTGTGCCAAGACCGGGGAAAGGCCCGGATCTGATTGGTCCATCATTTGTTTTTGCGGGAGAATTGGAAGGTGCGACTCCGTATTCCAGCCCGTAGATTGTACGGAGTAGGCAGCCACGCACCTGCCAGAAAAAGTTCACCCATCCCTCCGTCGCCGTGTGTGCAAAGGCAAGTGCGATCGCAACCGCAACCGTGATTTTGGTCGTTCCTTCCTTGCTTTAAGCGATACAACAATCCGGATCTCACACAACCACCTGCACCACCTGCACCACCACCACCACGACCAAATCTCCTGTTCTTGTATACCTACTCTCCAACATCCCTCTTCGACACAATACTCTCTTCCTCTGTTCTCTCCAATGCCTCCAATGGCAAATTCGAAACCCGTGGCGGAGCTGCCGCGCTTTCTCTTACCACGACTAACATGGACCACAACCTCCTTAACTCAATCATCTTTGCAAACAGCTCCTACACGCCTATCTCTACGCATTGAAAATCTCCCAACCTTCAAATCAATATCTCAGTCGCGGCCCATCCACACTTCCTTCGCCATCTCCGTCACCAGACCCCAGACAAAGACAAGATCTCTACCCTCGCGTTCGTCCAAACGACCAAAATCCTACACACAACCTGTCTCTACTGACGCTCTACCCATCCGACATAATGGCGTCTATGTCGCTGCCTTCAAACCCGCCCGCGCTGCCTTCTCTACCACGGCCGTGCAAAGAAAAGACCACCATTTCGACACTTTGAAATTTGTGCAGCGGTTAAAGGGCGAAGGATTCAGTGAAGCCCAAGCTGTGGCTATGATGCGCGTCTTGAACGATGTCATAGAAGAGTCAATCCAGAACTTGACGCGAACCATGGTCTTGAAGGAGGATGCCGAGAGAAGCACCTACACCCAGAAGGTCGATTTCGCCAAATTGAGAAGCGAGCTGGCAAATGCCGACAGCACAGAATCACAATTGACAAGGACTAGCCATGACAGACTGTCCAGCGACCTCGCCAAATTGAATGCCAGACTGAGAGATGAGATTGGAAGGACACAAGCCAGTGTCCGCTTAGACCTGAACCTGGAAAAGGGTAGGATTCGTGAAGAGGCCAACGGACAGGAAATGCGCATCAAGGAGACCGAGGCTCGCATTGAGCAAGAAGTTGCCAGTCTGAGAGAAAGAGTCGAGGCTGTCAAATTCTCTACCTTGCAGTGGCTCATGTGAGTTCCTCCCCAGTTCTCGCCTACTTACATGCTCGAACCCGTTGCTAACTTGACTAATAGGGGTGTCTGTACCGGTACCGCTGCTCTGATATTGGGTGCCTGGCGTTTACTCATGTAAATGCCCTTCTTGTGACGACTATGCACCCATCCTGCCACTGTTATGTTGGCCATAGTGTTGGAACGTGGGTTAGATGGACCGATGTTACAATCATCCTTATCCGAGCTCTTTATGACTCTCTCTCCACAGGATGAGGCGACTAGATGTATAAACAAACCCCAGGCAGATATCAAAGCCTTGCCAGCTAAGAGTCTATGTCAATGCAAATACGTTTACGATTCTCCGTAACTTTCAACATGAGTGCAGTCGTCGTTGCTGGACCAATTTGTCTAATTTAGCTTGGAAATCTATAACCTCGGGTGTCCGACTCAGTTCTGACGAGCAATACAAAGTTCAACGTTGGCGGAGTCTGCTTCTCCACCCACCGTTCTCTGCTTTTGACTCGACCTGCCCTTTGACCGACCACCACAAAAGCAAATGACCTCATCTCCGTCTATTTCAATTGTAGAATGCTTCATATTGCATCATTAATGTACTCCTTGTCCGTCTCCTCTAGTGTCATTTCCCACAAAGTCCAAGAACAGCTATACATCGGATCGTCATTGTCCTCGGATAGTCCCGCTGCCTCGTATACAGTACAGGGGCCTTGACGGTTGAGAGCCTTGCATACACGAGACGTTCCCCTTATAAAAGATATATTTTCCTTCTACACCATACCCAGCATGGCCGCCACCGACAACAGTCCTACGACCAAGGTGAAATCATGGATCTATACCAAAGCAGGCTACCCAGAAACCCTCGAGTTCTCCGAGACACCCATACCGGATTCCCCGGCTCCAACAGGTCTCCTGGTACAAATCCATGCCACGGCACTCAACCCAGTCGACATCCAACTCATGAACCTACCAACAAATTCGCTGCCCACAATGAACGGACCCAAGATCCCCGCGCGCGACTTCGCAGGCACAGTGTTGGCAGCAGGCGCCGACGTCACCGAGTTTGCCACGGGAGATGAGATCTACGGCATCAGTCTGGCCATGAACGGAACCGGCTTCCTCACTGAGATTGCTCACATCGACACAAAGGACGCAGCGACATGTATCGCCAAGAAACCGGCCAACCTGTCATGGGTCCAGGCTGCGAGTCTGCCGCTCGTCTACCTCACGGCACGCACGAGTAGGAGAAACCAACGGCATCTACGTGAGCGATGGCTCATCTTTCAACTACCACGGTCTGTCGGCCAAGGAGATGCATGGTGCACACAGAGGAGAAGCCATCTACACCGCCGATGTCGATACTCACTTCCCACTTTTGACTGTTGGCGAGACTTTGACTTTTGCCTCACGCGCTCGCTGTCAGAGAGCTCTACCAGACGGCATCCAAAGAGACAAGTATGTCAAAACCATTCCCATCTACGCCTCCTTGCGATAGCCCACTCACTGCTAGCAATACAGGTTCTGCGATCACGTCCGAGACGTAGTCATGGCCATGTATGGCATCAGTCATACTCTTCAGACTAAGGTTGGGGATCAATTCACTCCAGGGGTTTCAGGTGGAGAACGAAGACGTGTTACGATTGCTGAGGCCACGCTCGCTGGTGCACCGCTGCAATGCTGGGACAAGTAAGTCATGAGCTTTGCAAATCTATTTCGAACCTACAGGATGCACAAATCTCTAATACTCGCTAGCTCGACGCGTGGTTTGGATTCGTCCAACGCGGTTGAATTCTGCAAGACCTTGAAACTTCAGTCTGATTTATTCGGTCGAACGTCTCTAGTATCCATGTATCAAGCACCTCAAGCGGCCTATGAGCAGTTTGACAAGGTCCTAGTCCTTTATGAAGGGAGGCAAATCTACTTCGGTTCCACTACTGATGCGAAACAATACTTTATCGACCTTGGATTCGAATGCCCTGCACGTCAGACCACACCGGATTTCCTAACTTCCATCACTTTTCCCGCAGAGCGTATTGCAACACCTGGCTTCGAACCACCACGAACGGCTGATGAGTTCGCAACCATCTGGAAGAACAGCGCCACTTACAAAAAGCTGAAAGCTGAGATTGAACAATACAATTCTAGCCATCCGATCGGTGGGCCAGATGCGGAGACTTTCAGAAAATTGAAGCAGCTTCACCAAGAGAAGGGTCAACGCCTGAATTCTCCATATACCTTGACGTATTCTCAGCAGGTCCAACTCTGTGTTTGGCGTGGTTTCAGACGATTATTTGCAGACCCTGGCCTAGCTGTTGGTATGCTTATTGGCAATTTAATCATGTCTCTCGTTATGTCCTCTTTATACTACAATCTGGGCATGAACACGAATACCTTGCTTGGTCGCGCCATTGTCCTCTTTATCGCCATCCTGTTCAACGCTTTTGGCTCAATGCTCGAGATCTTGGCTCTGTATGCTCAACGACCTATTGTGGAAAAGCAAAACCGATATGCTTTCTATCATGCGTCCGCCGAATCTTGTGCTTCAGTTATTGTCGACATCCCATCGAAAGTGCTCAACGCGATCATTTTCAACTTGGTCTTCTATTTCATGACAAACCTTCACCGTACACCTGGCGCCTTCTTTTTCTATCTGTTCGTGACGTTTCTCATCGTCATGGCCATGTCTGGGGTGTTTAGATCCATGTAAGTGCTATTCAGCCCTTCAATCTCATCAGGGTAACTCTGACACTTTTCCAGTGCGGCCCTTTCACGGACGGAGCAACAGGCAATGGTCCCCGCTGCAATCTTACTACTTGCATTCCTCATCTTCACCGGCTTCGTCGTCCCTGCTGACTACATGTTGGGCTGGTGCCGCTGGATCAATTATGTCAATCCCGTTGGCTATGGATACGAAGCAGTCATGATCAACGAATTCCATGGTCGCGAATTCGCGTGTTCCGCATACATTCCAGACTATCCCGATATTGGAATGAGCAATGTAGCTTGCAATGCTGTCGGCTCCATTCCCGGTCAGTCTTCGGTTCTGGGAGACCGTTTTGTCAACTCGGCCTACGGCTATTATAATAGCCACAAATGGCGCGACGTTGGCATCATCATAGCAATGGCAATATTCAACCATATGGTGTATTTCATTGCTAGCGAATACATCACTGCTAAAAGATCAAAAGGCGAAGTCCTGGTTTTTCGTCGAGGCTTTGTTCCACAGTCCCATTTCAAGAACACCGAGGATCTTGAGGCTTCAACTTCCGGTCGGCCACCAATTGTTTCAAGGGCAAATGATGACGCTGCTGTGAACCAGGAAACCTTCTCAGGCTCCACAGGTGTTTTCCATTGGAGGAATGTCTGCTATGATATCAAAGTCAAGAAGGAATCACGGCGCCTGCTTGATAACGTGGACGGTTGGGTCAAACCAGGGACTCTGACGGCCTTGATGGGTGTTTCAGGCGCGGGCAAGACAACGTTACTCGACTGTCTAGCTGATCGTCGCAAGGGTATAGGTATCATCACAGGTGAAATGCTGGTTGACGGAAAGTCGCGTGATGACAGCTTTCAACGCCTTACTGGTTATGCACAGCAGCAAGATTTGCATCTCGAAACCACCACCGTCCGTGAGGTAAGACTCTACTCTCTCCTCGGGTGACAGACGAGATTGTGACCTATGCTTTAGATGATATCCTTCGCTGACGTTCTGGTTGTAGGCTCTCGAGTTCTCGGCTCTACTCAGGCAACCAGCTCGATTTTCAAAGGCAGAAAAAGTAGCCTATGTCGACGAGGTCATTCAGCTTCTAGACATGCAGGAATACGCCGACGCCGTCGTCGGGATTCTTGGGGAAGGCTTGAACATCGAGCAACGCAAACGATTGACTATCGGAGTTGAATTGGTTGCGAGACCACCACTCTTACTCTTTGTTGATGAGCCTACGTCGGGTCTAGATTCGCAAACCAGTTGGGCTATCCTTGATCTTCTGGAAAAGTTGTCTAAAGCAGGTCAATCGATCCTCTGCACAATTCACCAACCTTCAGCGATTCGATCGTCTCTTGCTGCTTGCAAAAGGTGGTAAAACGGTTTACTTCGGTTGGTGCTTCCTTTGTCTCTTTAATTGACTTCTGCTATCCGTTCTACCTCCAGGAAATCAAGAGCATTACGCGGGCAATGCTGACCAGAGACTAGGCGACATTGGTGATAACCATACAACCCTTACAGAATACTTCGAACGCAACGGTGCTCCGGCTTGCCCCGCTGGGGCTAACCCAGCGGAATGGATGCTCGATGCCATTGGCGCAGGCCCCAACCAAACCACTGATACTGACTGGCATCAAATATGGCGGAGCAGTCCAGAGTACCGATCAGTTCAAAACGAGCTGGACCGTCTAAACGCCCTCCATTCTGACAGCCAAGTAACAGACGAAAAACGGGATCCCGAAGCATATCACGAGTTTGCCACACCCCTTTGGCAACAGTTCCTGATCGTCACACAGCGTGTGTTCGAATACAACTGGCGAACCCCCTCATACATCTACTCGAAACTCGCTCTGTGCATCACGTCCAGCCTTTTCGTAGGCCTGGTGTTCCTCAACGCACCACTGTCGATACAAGGCCTCCAGAACCAATTGTTTGCCATCTTCGAGCTCTGCAGCATCTTCGGGCAGCTCGTAGACCAACAACTGCCGCAGTTCGTGACGCAGCGCAAGCTCTACGAAGTCCGGGAACGGCCATCCAACACATATTCATGGAAGATCTTCATGCTCAGCCAGATCGTTGCAGAACTGCCCTGGACCCTTATATCTTCGGTGTTCATGTGGGTTCTCATCTACTACCCAGTCGGATTCCACCACAACGCCACCGTTGCATCTGCGATGGGCGGCCAATTCGCAGGCGCAAGCAACGAGCGCGCATTCCTCACCTGGCTACTCTTCTGGCAATTCCTGGTCTTCACCAGCACGTTCGCACACATGATTATCTCCTTCACCGAAAGCGCCGACGAAGCCGGCAACGTGGCCAATCTGCTGTTCATGCTGATCTTTTTCTTCTGCGGCGTGCTCGCCACACCCGAACAGATGCCCGGCTTCTGGATCTTCCTCTACCGCGTCTCGCCACTGACGTACTGGATCCAAGCAGTCCTGTCAACAGGCTTAGCCGGCGTCAACGTCGAATGCGCAGCTAACGAGTTCGTCTCGGTCATCCTGCCGCTCAACAGCACCTGTGCCGAGTACATGGATGACTACGTCGGGCGCAACGGCGGATATCTGTTAGATCCCACGGCCACGGTCGAGTGCCAGTATTGCAGACTGCGGGAATCAGACTCGTACCTTGCAGGCATCCACGCCGTGTATGCGGACCGCTGGCGCAACTTCGGCCTCGGCTGGGTGTATATCGTGGTCAATATCGCTGGCGCGTTTGCTCTGTATTGGCTTGCCAGAATGCCCAAGACCAGCAAGAAGAAATCATCGTGAATCAGAGAAAAGAAACGCGGGAAAAGTATACCAACGGCTGTGAAGTTTCATGGTGACGATGTTGCTCCAGGCATTGGTTACTGTGTAATGCCTCAGCAGATAGAGTCTTTTTTCGTCCTGTTCTTTTATGGCAAATCTGGCCACCGCGCTCTGAAGATTCAAACAGAGACATCGAAATATGGCATGCATGGTTATTCACCCACCTGTGGCTCGAGGTGAACTGCTAGGTGGCGACCTTTCCGGTCCACGCTTTCTCACAACTAGCAGCAGCCATTGGCCTCTTTGACTATCAGACATTTTCTTCTTTGGGGGGAGAAGGCGCAGAGCCTGCTATGGGAGTGACCATACACAGTCTGCCTGTATTCATTTCCCTTCGACGGTACCTTGGAGTCGTGGATTTCGGTTCTTCAAGACGGTGTTTTGAGGCTTCCTTTCCTTTCTTTTGTTTTGTCGGTTGAACCGATCCTCTTCTCTGCTCTCTTAATTAGAATATGAACCATAGATATCCAGCCTGTTTTTTTTCACAAAGGGGAATATATCCACTACTGATACAGTGCTTGTCGTGTCCAATTGAGATACATGGACATCTCTTGACGTAGCTTGCTGGTGCGGCGGATTAGATTCACCACTTTGCCTGCGGCCGAATCGTCAAGAGGCAGGAAGTTAAGGTAAAAGACTCAAGGTTGAGCGGATGCGTTCGATCGGTATTCGACGCTAGTCTCTAGATGATGGAGTTGCGAAGCATGTATATCCGTTAGTGACCATTGTGGTCTACGGGATGGATCTGAAGGATCGCTAAGGACCAGGGTGGAGTAGCTATGGTACATTGTTATCTATTTTATTCTCCCTCAGTCTGTCAGTGTAAGATTACATTCGTTCCCAAGGAAGAGGAAAATTTCTACGTTTGTCAATCTAGGCGAGGGATTGATCAGCTAAACACGACTCTTTGTCTTTGTCTTCTGCGAGGTTCGACATGGTGTAGCCAAATTTGTCGGCAGGGTATTGCATCAGAGTCCGAATGATGGGATCAGTGCAATTGTCGTCCAGATACATGCAAATGGCAAAGCCTTCATTGAGGGCCCGGCCGGTCGTCCACCACAGATTCAAATCGTGCAAAAAGGTGAGCCAGTATGCGAAGATCAAGAGGGCGCGCTCGTCTCGAGCTTGCAACAACTCCCGATATTCGGGTTGCAGCTGTGCCATGAAATTTATGACCAGCGTGTATGTCGAGTTATGCGATTCCTGGTTGTTGAGGATGACGGCCAGATATCGCAGTGCCATGTGATAGTGATTGTTGCGCGCTGAAGAAGTCGAGTCGATGTCGCAGATGTCTGCTAGTGGTTTCCAGATGCCGTCCTGGCCTTCTCTGACGAATTCCTCCAGGCTCTTCGGATGGAAAGCTTCGGGCCCGTGATCCACGAATACCAAAGCCCATTTGCTGTCTTTCAGATGGTCCGAGAAAATCGTGAATAGTTTCCCCGCGGTTCTTTGAGTATCTACCCAAAGTAGCTTCTGGGTTCGACTTTGTTCGTCTTTGGCAAAGACAAAAGAGTCTTGCGGGTGAAATTTGTCATATGTGACGAGGTTCAGATTCAGTGTGAGACAGTTGGATATGATGAGGTCCATGTTGTGTGGGCCAAGCGGTCCCGCGAGAAGTTGATGTAGCATTGTCGCTGCTTGCTGTGTATGGAAAGCTTCTGCGACACGGTGCGTTGCTATTTCTGGTTGTAAATACATCATGTGTCGAGATGAAAGAGCCAGCAGGGCATGTAGTAAGGACGAGCTTTGCATTGCGAGAGGTAGGTAGACTCTTCTCACGAGGACATTTTGTGGGATGGGTCCAGCCATGGCCGGGAAGGTGGTCTCGAAATAGTGGTGAAATAGTTGTACATCTGAAGTCATTACTGGTTGTAGGTTGTGCTGCACCTCAGGGAGGTTATCAGGATAATTCAGCATGACCCTTACTTGAGTCTCATGCAAGCTCGTGGTCAGACTTCTCCCGGAAAGTTGTGAGTCAATCGAGGTAGCTCTTGATGAACGCGCGAGAGGTGTATTGAAAGATGAGTGTTGGTCTTTTGGCAAAGAGGAGTAAAGACAGGCATCTCCGGTTTCTGTGCATCTGCCACAGACAGGCTGCTTTTCGTCACATTTGAGTCTTCGGGCTTTGCAGGACTGACAGCCATTGCGAGATTTCTTGTGAGATTTGCGTGTGTGTTTGATTTGATCGTGTTCAATTGCTGCAAAAGGCTTCAGACGAAATTTGCCTCGTCCTGCAAAATCCGCATGTTTCCGTGAAGTGGATTTGGGCCGTAGAACGACAACAGGCTGAGCCTTCATCCTCTGCTGGCACTCCAACACATTCCAGGGGAGAAGTGAGCAGCGTCTATAAAAGCCAAGCGAGCAGATATTGTGGAAAGCTTTGGTCAGCAACACAGAAGCGACCAGCGACTGAAAAAGGGATAGGCGGAACAGACAAGGTTCTTTCAGATTTGATGCCGCAAGAAGACTGAATGTCTGCAAGATGGATGTGTATCCAGCCTAATCAGTCCATAGACATATCGGACGATGTTCGCATGTTTCGAAGTCTCGATTCCCCAGCTTGTCCCTGGCTGTAGTATGCAGACTTTATCGTCGATGACCAACTTGGCCACTACGTATATATTCCTGTGGGGTTCAACCAGATAGGCAGCAATGTGAGAAAAGTCAGGTCTCCTGGTTGGGTGTTGCGCGGGCTGCCTTTCAGTATGAGGTACCATAGTCACTAAAGCGCTAGTCCATATTGGGTAATTTTCGAGGCTTCGTATTCCCTGAACCCTTAGAAATTGGGGCACCTTGAAGAGTGGTACAGTATTTCCGACCGGGAGTTTGCCCAGCAAGCCCAGACACGGCAAAGCAAAACTCGTACATACCAGAGCATCAATTGCCACAAACTCTTCGCTGTGGATTTAGTTGGCCCAAACGCCGAAGACTCTGCTCAAGGATGACAGTGGTTGAGGAGAATTATTGTCACGTTATCCACGGAGTACATAGTCGTTAATCGAGTTATCCTACGCTAGACCCACTTAAAAAGCAGCGTCATGTGGAAAAGGTGAGCCCTCAAACGCTAAGAGGCTGTGCCTAAAAGCGGCCGAAAGTAATTCATATCTGGACGTCCATCACATGCACGCGATCAAGAATATCAGGTTCCAGTCAGGTTCCATCCCAAAGGTGTCGAGATTGTTGATGTGGTGATGCTGATCTCCCTCACTTCACATCGACATCAATTCTTATCCATGCGTCAAAATGATCCCAACTTTGGTCTCTGGCAGTTCTGTTTTGGTCCTCCCACTCACGCCCCGTTTGTCTTGATCAGAGTCCATCGCATTCAACATCCCTCTAATTCCCACATATATCAAACGACAGACCTACCCCGTCCATGCCCCATTACTTACTCCTCCAGCTGGCAAGAGCCACTCGACTAATACCTCTCGATCGAGCCTTACCCCCAAGTCTTCGCGCCACCCGTCCACCTCGAACCGGCCCGGAAATGCCACTCTAGGAGAGTGTACAGAGACGCAAGATCTGGCTCTTACTTTGCCTGTTCGCAGTCCTGATATTCTACCACCGAGGTTCTCTAGATCAGTTTCTTGGAGAGTTGTGGGTACATTTTCGAGAGAAGCTACTGCAAGTCTTACTCGAACTGCCTTACTGGGATACCCTTCCTCCTGGTCAACGTCTGGCAGGGCAGGCTGTGTTGCTTGCACTTCTTGGTCCACCAGGCGCATACATTGAACTCATTGATCAAGTCCTACACCGCGAAATAGGTGATATTGGTCGTCTTGCCGATCAGCAGGACGCAGCTCAAGAGTAAGAAGCAGCTGGACCTTGTGACCAAGCCCCTACTGGGCAGCGTTTGCATTCACAATGAATAAGTCCATTTTTGAGCGCATCTTTCCACACTCGCCGACTAGCAGATTGCCACAATATCACAATGAATACGACTCTCCTTCTGCTCCCAGATCACCAACCTCTCCACCTCGAATAGCACTACATGACTCCCCGTCCTCCTCACACTCCCAGAAAGCCCGCTCTATTTCTCCACAAGACATTGCAAAACCTCTTTCAACATCTCTTGTCCACTATGACGACCCCTTTCTTCCTATAACACGCGCATCCAAGTCGCTAGAACGTACCTTTCAGAATCTTCTCGATGCCCAGTCCGAAGGACTACTCTCCGGTATTGGAGCAGAGGATGACGCTTCATCTTTAGGAAGTCCTACACCGACTCCATCCACTGCAACCCCTGGTAGTAGGCGGGACTCAAGTATCGGTCCAAAGGTTGTTCCCATTCGCCAACCAAAGACTCGAAAGTTGACCCTACGGGCGGCTCGGAAGGGTTTGATCAAGACGATGCGAGCCTTCTCAGATCTCAAGATGCAAGAGACATCTTTAGTGGACAAGGAGATTGAAGCTCGGAATCGTGCCATTCAACAGGCTTCGGTCATTACCAAACAAAGGGCAACACTGGAGAATGAAATCTCCAAGATCCAGACTGAGGATTCATCGCCACTTCTGAAAGAAGATATAGCTCAAGTCGAACTCGAAATAACGGCCGTGGAAAATCGACTTTCAGATCTTCGAGTAAGACATCGATTCTTGATTTCCAAGTTGGAAGAGCAGAGCAGTACTAAAGAGTCCAAGTTAAGTTCCTACAAAGAGTCTTTCAAGTTGAATGATGCTCAGCAAAGGAGATTTCTACGACACCCGCCTGTGACACAGAGCCTAATCGGAAGCAACAGAGCTAGTAATGAAGGCTTCTACGCATTAAAGCCTGAACGTAGGACATTAGCTATGGCCACAGAGCAATGGATCTCTGAGGTTGAGAGTCTACAACAGAGGAGAGCAGATGCAGAGAATGAGAAACTTGCCTCAGAAGAAGGCTCCCAACTCTGGCAAACTGCTGTCAAGCAGATCACAGAATTCGAGAAAGATCTGAAAGTGCAAACTCGGGAATTGAGTGCTAGTCAACTTCAAACTTATTCCGGTGACGCTCATCTCGCCACAATCGGTCTTAAGACTTCAATGGAAGTGGTATTGACTAAACTAAACACTTTGATTCAATCCTTGCAACGAGACCTTAGTATCGCAGAACGCAAGGGGTGGAGTCTACTCGTCGTGGCTATTGGCGCAGAGCTGGCTGCTTTCGAGGAGGCGAGAAACATCCTGAAACAGACAGATGGTGTCTCCAACGGAACAGATCTATGGCGCGAGGAGCAGGATCTGATAAATGGAAGAGGGTTTGGTACAGATGACGATCACCGAGATGCCCCAAGTCTGGATTTTCTCACAACGGTTGAAGCTACAGACCAGGTCGGCACGGGCAACTCGAGCAAGAACACAAGTCAAAGTCGAAGTCGGAGTGGTAGCATGACAAGTAATCAGAGTCTCGAAGACACCCTACGTGAATTTGCATCTTCGAACGCTCCAGTTGCGTCACCTAGATCTGATCTACCCGCCGAGCGGCCACAGACCAATACCCTCGTCGACGACAATACAGCGAAGACACGACATCAAAAAGGAGCCACGAGTCTCGAGACGAGTGTCGTTCGTCCTCCCCAGTCACCTCTCGAGCCGTCCAGACTCGTTTCAATTGGTACCTTGGAGGACACAGCTCTGGGCGGAAAGCCAAATGGGCGAAACCCTTCTAGAACTGTACAACGGTTGGAGAGTGAAGATGAAGACGACGATCCAAGCCCCGATTTTCTCGTGTCCACACATGATGGGTAGGGAGGAAAGGAAGAGGCGTGAGACATTGTCCAGTACCCAGATCAAGGTGCAATGAACTCATCAGTTGTCATTCCCTTCAACAATATTGGTTTCCTATTGCGTTAGGGACCGTGTTATCAACAGAAATGTACGTGTTAAGGTCGTGCAACACTATGCTGTGGTGGGTCCGCGGGTGGTTGTAGTCATGCGACATACAGTATTCAGGGATGTTAGAGCAGTTGATCCATGCATACGCGTAGGAGTGTCTACATTGGCTCCGTAGACGGCGTCTAATTCCCATGTCATCTTGTTTTGGGCTCATTTCAAAGCACAAGTCCAATATCAATCAGAGATCGATTGCTCGTCACGATTTCAACGACGAGGTACTTGCGACCTCTGTCGACCGTGTCTATTCATAGGGTGGCGTGGTCGGTAAATCACGAGGAGCTCGTCTACGAGGGATCATGCACAATAAATCGACTTGAGAGGCGTTGAAGACGTTATACTGCGTATATTCCGAAGCTACTTTTCCTGCTGCTTCATCTCGATTAACCTCCGCCGAATCTCGGTACTGGAGATTTTGGCATCGAACCCCTTTGTCTGGTTTTGACCTTCTTGTGCATTCTCTTCTTCACTAGCAATACCGGCGTCAAGTACATCAACTTCAAATACCTCAAGAGGATGCCAACCTTTATCCTGGCGTTTATCGTTGACGGCTTTCCCACCGGCTCTGGTTTCGGCTGATATGACGATTGCGGAGATGGCTTCGTCAGTAATGGTAGGACCATAAGGGTCTGAAAGCTGGGTGTAGTTGATGGTGATGGAGTCGGTCGATGAGGTTGAGTACGTGACACGCACCACTTTTCCGTTCGGACCTGGATTGTCCAGATATTCAATTTTGCGTATAGAAGGAGTATCTGGATGGAAAGCAAGGATGGACTCGACGAAATCTGCAGTTCGAAGTTGCCGATCGGACCAGGACTCGACAACGGAACCGTGTTTCTTGTTGACCAAAAGTTCGTCACCAGTGATGCCACAGGTGATTAGACGAGGGGAACTTTTTGGATCCGCGGCAAGAATCGTACATGTAAGGAGAAGCTTGTGGCCGATATGTAGATGGTCGAATGTTCCACCGACGGCGACTGAAGCATGAGATTTGACAGGCCCGTCTGGGGTAAAAGACTTGGACTGTGACAATGTCGACTCCTGAGATAGAGATGGTCCAGCCGGGAGGCGGTGGATTTTTGGCATAGGTTGGCCTTTGGAATTGTAGGCGGTAGTTAGCTGTTTCAATACTGCTTCACCTGCTTCGCCATCAACTGAATACAAGGCGTTGTAACGTCTAGAGGCGGCGACAAAGGTGGAAAGATCCACAACTGGTCCAGATGTGTAATCCTTGACATTTGAGCTTTGGGCTCCCGAAGTGTCTGTCCGGACTTCTAGGATAAAGATTCGAACGTCCAAACCACCAGGTAGATCGAGGTCCACCCCATGCTTTGCTGCTGCCCAGACAACGAGGCTGTACAGCGACGAGAGGAGATGTTGGAGTGATGCAAAGGTGGCGGAACGAGAATGAGTCTTCGAAAAGGGATAGGAAGCATGTAAACTGACAGCAATATCTAGTCTTGATATGCTGGTGGTTCCGGGAGATACAAGTCTGGGAAGTAGAGTCTCTAAAGACGTCTTGTACGCAGAGCGTAATGATGAGTTGGGAGAGAAGAGTGATAGAGCGGGGAGGAGCAGTAGCGAAACTTGATCGGGCACAGAAGTGGGAGCCATATTGACGTAGTCTGCTAGTGCTTGTTTCGTTGTGACGAAGAAAGTGAAGGGCAAGGTGTGATATCAAACATGAAATGCAGATATAAAAGTGTTATTCAATGCTTTCGGATGTAGTAGATCATGAGTGACAATGGCCCAAAATTAGTTCCAACAAAAAGCACGCTCGGACCCCGGTTGAGTAGCCAGAATTTGGGTCGATGTTATCCTGGCAGTGTGTCGATAATGTTAGATCTATACGACGATGCGGCTTGGTTTGTGGAAATGGCACTGGCGAGTATGAGGCGAGGGACTGTGTGATATATGATATAGACAATGTTTGGAGCATCGAGGACGAAGTTTATCCTCGGCACCTGCCTCGGAAGTTGTCAGAATCTCCATACCAGGTTGCGTTCTCGAGGCAGGCACGACCACGACACTTTGTTCCATGTCTGGGCAAGAGCGACTCTCGGAGTCTCGGTGACTTCCCAGGCTCTCAGGCTCTCAGGCTCTCAACCCACTTCCGCCTCCCACTCTGCCACCTGTGACCTATCTCAACGCCTCTCCTACTACCCACACCACCTACACCACCTACACCACATTGCCCGGCGCTTGTCGTTTGGTACCTGACAACCTCAAGTCCTTGACCTGATTTGTCCCTCGATCGAACCTGTGGATCTGGTCTGTCTGCCAACACCACCACCCAATATTGACTCTGAGTCTGTACTGTATGTCCGTCTGATGTGTACGGTGGTCAGAGAGCCTGGCCGATCCATCCACGAATATTCATCAACCTCGAACCCTCCATCATCAAAACTATGCCCTTTCACCTATCTCGACATCAGCACACTCTCTCTGACCCCGAGTCCCTCAATGATAACTACTACAATAACCCGACTAATGCAGTCTACACAGCCGCTCACACTCTGACCTCTGTCCCTCAACCTGCGCTTCAGTGGAACGGCCAACAACAAAACTCACAACAGTCACAACCTTTTCCATTTCCTAACCAACAAAACCAACACCAACACCAACAACAGTCACAAAACCACCAATCCTCTATACCCACCACGGCCTCCGATCAGAGCCAATCCCGCCCCTACCAAACTCTGCAACCCCCATCCTCAAATTCTCACACAAACGGCAATGGCATCGCCAGTCCAAGCAGTACCGTGATCCCCTATCGCCCTGCCCCAAACCAATATCAAGACTCTACTCAGTCACAATACTCGGCACCCTCTTCGAATCTTCGCCGTTCCATGACTATTGGCCGTCAACCAGAGGAGTTGCATCTATCCACACCATCTCACTCTTCGGCAATGAGCGACGTTCACCACTATGGCGCACCACCTGCTTACGCCGGTGAACAAGGCTTGTCTATAAAGATCGACCCTTCAACTCCACAGCATCCCTCCAGTCTCGCCAGTAATCCTGTCCCGGGAACTTTACAACCAGGCCTTGCGAATAGACCACCTGCCTTAGGTGCCAGTAACACTGCTCCCACCCTTCCTACTCTTCCTCAGATCTCGACTCAACTACAGCAGCCACCACTGTCTGCCCGCCCATCTGCTCTCAGCCATTCCCACAGCTATTCTAGATCGAGTCCAGGTGTCATGGATCAACCCAAATACAAACCTTTTTCAAATACTCCCGAGCAGGGGAAATACTCCTCTTCCAACAGTGGCTACGTCTCCAATACTCCCCTAGGTCCCTCCTCGTACTCTCCCCTCGGTTTGGCAGATATCCGCGCTCGTGGCGATCAAGTTTTCTCAGATACACCATACAATCCTGGCCTTCAGCAGGACACTGAATCCGTACAATATCCACAGAACAGTAACTACTCTGCTCCGTGGCCCATATACGCAATAGACTGGTGCAAATGGCCACCACGATCCAACAATAACAGCGCGGGCAAAATCGCTATAGGGAGTTATTTGGAGGATAACCATAATTACGTACGAGTTTACCGTCTTACCATATGGTGAAGCTAAACTAACTCTCAGCACAGATTCAAATACTAGAAGCACAAAGATCTCAAGTTGACCCCGACAACCCACATGGAGAGCGCGGCCTGGAGTTTGTCAAGACTGCAGAAGCTACACATGCCTATCCTGTAACGAGGATATTATGGGAACCTCCATCCTCCAATAAATTAACTACGGACTTGCTGGCTACTTCTGGAGACCACCTCAGGTTGTGGTCCTTGCCACCGGATTCACACTCTTACCAATCAAACAACATCAACAGGTCCAACAGTACAAAATCTCCTCCATTGCAAAAGCTCTCTCCTCTAGCACTCCTGTCCAATTCAAAGTCTCCGGAACACACTGCTCCAATTACATCGTTAGATTGGAACGTCGTTCAGCCATCCTTGATCATAACTTCATCAATAGACACAACATGTACCATTTGGGACATTCCGACTTTGACTGCCAAAACTCAATTGATCGCTCACGATAAGGAGGTCTACGATGTTCGATTCTGCGCCAATAGTGTTGACGTTTTCGTCTCGTGTGGTGCCGATGGAAGTGTGAGAATGTTCGACCTCAGGAGTCTTGAGCATAGCACCATCATCTATGAACCTTCTGAGAAACAACAAGCCAAAGACTGTAAGTGTTAAAGTCCACATATCGGGTAGACATCCTATTGACAAATGAAATTGCAGCATCTGATCCTCTATCTTCCTCCCCAACACGAGGCTCATCTGCACTTCCTTTCCCACCACCTCTTCTCCGTATTGCCGCCTCTCCTCATGATGCCCATCTTCTCGCGACTTTCAGTCAAGATTCCTCAGTTATTCGAGTTCTTGATGTTCGTCAACCCGGCCAAGCCCTTCTAGAACTGAAAGGTCATGGGGCACCCGTGAATTGCATTGACTGGAGCAACTCTCAACGTGGTGTACTCTCTTCTGGGGCAGATGATTGTTGTGTTCTGTTGTGGGACCTCATCGGAAGTTCGGCCAGTGGAATTGGTAATACAGGTTCAGCCACCATTCCACAGTCGGGTGCCGGTCAAGCTCCTGGGGGAACAGGACAAGAAAGGGGTCCGAGTGCCGTATGGGAATGCCCATTCGAAGTGGCTAATCTCAGTTGGGCACCTACTGTGGGAACCTTGGGAGTATGCGGTGGAAAGGGACTCTGGGGTGTGCAATTATGATTGGTCATCAAGCTGTTCGGGCTGTACCCAGTATCTGGACTTCCTCGACGCACTTGGACCTGTGGGTGCTGATATGATAACGAACACCATATGAAGTGTATGTGGGATATGAGATTTGCCACGATTCCTCGATCGCAAAGGATCTACCTCCAAGTACTCGCAGAGCAGGCTATCGTATTAGACAGAGGTGGATCGCAGAGGTGTTCAATTCACACTCAATATTGATGTCAGCGATTGTTCCTATCTAGATGGATATCACAATGCATTTACGACTCCCATGGGGGTGGCAGCTAAGCACGGAGAAGAGACTGGATTTCTGGAAAGCCCATCAATGAGACATTTGAGATAATCTCCGGTTAAAGAGCCGTGTTACAAGCACGATCGATGCTGAACAAACTCTGGTACATGGTTATATCATATCTGGTCTATCATATCTATCTATGCTGTAACATCTGTGTCCAAGCTTTCCGTCGTCAGCGAAAAGCATGCCAGGCACCAGTGCAAGTCCATGGGCATCCGAGGAACAACGCCGTGATATCCTGACTCCGCGGCCAAACGCGCGATATATCAAGAATCCCCAAATACTCGTCCCCTCTCATCTCGTCTCGTCTCATCTCATTGCAAACCAGTGCCTTGCATGGCCCATGCATGATCATGGTATCGCTCGTCACATTTCATCACGGAGCCATTCTTTTTCCTCCTTCTCATTGTGTCTTCTTACCCCTGCCCTTGCCACTTGCACCGCCGCCAACATGGCCATTGCCCACACTCTTCTCCGCCACAGCCGGAGACTGGACACTGGAGTCGTTGCGACTGATGAAGAACAGACGCTCGAAGAACTTGAGGACTTCATCGAGCAGAATGACGGGGGCGGAAATCGCGACGACGGCGATCCACTCACGCTGGTTCAGCGGCTCGATGCTGAACAAGGTCTGCAGGAACGGCGTGTACAGGATGGCAAAGTGCAGGGCCATGGAGAGCAGGATGGCGTAGATGAGCTTCATGTTCTTCCACAGCGGCATGGTCAGCAGCGATTCCGACGACGACAGCGCGTTCATCGCGTTGAACATCTCGATCACCACCAGGATCGACAGACTCATCGTCGACGCTGTGCGGGTTGGCACTGATGCCGCGGAGAAGATGCTGCAGTCTGTCAGCGCGTACAGCGGGTTCGTCAGGCTACAGTGGTGGAAGTTGCGCAGCTGCGCGAACGAGAGCTGTGGGCCTGACTCGTAGTACATGAACCACCACACGTAGCCGAACACCGTCGCCGCGCCCACGTATGTGCCCACGACCATGTAGCGGAAGAATAACCAGCCGGAGACGAGCGGTTCGTCGCGCTTGCGTGGTTGGCGCCGCATCACGTCGCCGTCGGCCGGGTTGAAGGAGAGCGCTGTCGCGGGGAGGCCGTCGGTTACGAGATTGACCCAGAGGAGTTGCACGGGGATTAGGGCTTCTGGGAGGCCTAGGGCGGCGGTTAGGAAAATAGACACGACCTCGCCGATGTTGGATGAGATCAGGTAGCGGATGAATTGTTGCGTGTTGGAGTAGATGGTGCGGCCCTCCTCGATGGCCACTTCGATGGTGGCGAAGTTGTCGTCGGCCAGGACCATGTCGGCCGCGAGTTTCGCAACGTCGGTTCCCGTGCCCATGGCGACGCCGATGTCGGATTTCTTCAGCGCGGGCGCGTCGTTGACGCCGTCGCCGGTCATGGCTACCACTTCGCCGGCTGTTTGAAGGAGGTCGACCAGTTTGGACTTGTGGCTGGGCTCGACGCGAGAGAACAGGCTGGCGTTTTTGGCTGCCTCAAGTTGCTCTGATTCGCTTAGATTGTCGAACTGACGTCCAGTGTAGCTTTTACCGGTGAGGTCTTCGTTGGGACCGAACACGCCGATCTGTTTGCAGATGGTCTCGGCAGTGTTTTGGTTGTCGCCGGTGATGACGATGACGCGAATACCAGCCGATCTGCATTTGGCGATTGATGCGGCGACTTCAGGGCGAGGCGGATCCAGCATGCCAACGAGGCCGATCAGGGTCATCTTTTGCTCGAGTTGCGTGTATGCTGCGGTAGTTTTGGCTTCGGTCAGAAGTTTATTGCCGCTGATGTTTTCCACACTGGCAAGCGCCAGAACACGAAGGCCGTTTCGTCCGTAGTCAATGAGTTCTTCCGAGAGTAGACTGAGATGTTTCTTCGTGATTGGGACTTTCTTGCCATTGGCGCCGACGACAACTTGTGTGCAGCGTTCCAGAATTGATTCTGGTGCGCCCTTGACGAGAAGTTTCTGCGACGCACCGGTTCCTACCAGAACAGACATACTTTTGCGATCTCTAGAGAACTCGTACGAGGCTTGCAAGGGCAGTTTCTCTTCATAATATCCACTGGAATAATGAAGTCGCTCTCCCGAGACAAGACCTTGTCTTTTCTGGTTGCTGGCGATGTCGTCTGTTCCAATCTTTTCAGCGAGAACGCGTAACGCTCCTTCGGTTGGTTCGCCAATATTGGTAAAAGTGTTGTTTTTGAAATCGTAAGATAATTTCGCTTCGTTACAGAGAGCCGCGACTTCGGCAATTTGTTTCAATGTGTCGGACGACACAGCTGCGTTGTCAAGCCTCTTCCCATTGTGTAAGAGATCGCCGTTTGGTGAGAAGGTGGTACCCTCGACTTGAATTTCTTCAAAGTCGTTACCGGCTTCATGGAGGTATACGATTTTCTCGACACTCATTTGGTTGGTGGTGAGAGTTCCCGTCTTGTCTGAGCAGATGACGCTACAGCTTCCTAGGGTTTCGACAGATGGGAGACTTCGTACAATAGCGTTCTTTGCCGCCATCTTTCGGGTTCCCAGTGCAAGACATGTGGTAATGACGACGGCCAATCCTTCAGGAATTGCCGCAACACCGAGAGACACGGCAATCTTGAGATAATAGATGGCACCCTTGGCCCAGCTTCCACCGTGAGAAGGGTCGTTGAAATGTTGGATGTTGATCAGCCAAACAAGGATACAAATGACGGTGATGACTTTGGCCAACGTATCTCCGAAGTCGTTTAATTTCTCCTTGAGAGGGGTGGGCTCTGAGATTTGAGACGTAATACTTTCGTGAATGTCACCGATCGCAGTAGAACCACCAGTCAAAACCACCACAGCTGTAGCATGGCCGGTTACCACGGTGGTTCCGGAGAAGAGGATGTTAACCTGATCCTGTTTGACGGCTTTTTCATCCTTGATAGCTCTGATATCCTTGTTCACGCTCTCACTCTCTCCGGTTAAGATGGCTTGGTCAACTGCAAAGTTGTTGCTTTGTATGGACAAGATGCGACAGTCTGCGGGTATGCGATCACCAATGGCGACTGTGACAATATCTCCTGGTACCAGCTCTTCAGCCTTGATCTTTCGGGCTTGTCCATCTCGTGTAACTTTGGCCTCGTTGGCCGAGTACTCTTGCAAGGCGGCGATGGCCTTTTCTGCACTGCTCTCTTGGGTGACACCGACGATAGCATTCAGGATGAGGATGGTCAGAATCTGGAGGGCGTATTAGGATGTGGGTTGAACGAGAAGACTTGTAACTCTACGTACCACAACTGGGTCGACAAAGGCGGTCCAGTCGTCTGATTCTTCAAACAGAGCGAGGACAAAGGAAATAGCAGCAGAGCCGAGTAAGATCAAAACTAATTGATCCTTGAACTGCTCAAGTACGAGTTGCCATAGAGGCGTTGGGGGATCCTCTGGCAAAGCTGGGAAGTTGGTAAGTGTCTGGTGGCATAGCAGAGAGGAGCAGAGGAGCAATGACTTACAATTACTTCCATATCTTGCTCTGGCTTCGAGGACCTGCGGGGAAGACAAGCCTTTGGTCTCAGAGACATCAAAGTGCTTCAAAACATCTGAGGCAGAGCGCAAATAGGATTGCTCCATATTTACTGGAAGAGACAGGACTTTGACAAGGAATCTATAATTCTATAGGTTTGTACAAGAGGATTCTGGAAGCCATGCAAACTCCAAGGGAAAAGAGATGGACTAAATTTGTAAGGGAACCGTGGAATCTATTGTTAAAGAGCGACTTATGAGGGCCATACCAACGAGGTGTGGAGATGTGAACACGGTGGAACTTTTTTTGCCGTCACTTTATCCACGAAGCGACAAATTCTGAGAATGACGCGCGGAGCAGCCGAAGCCAAGAAGTTGACGAAGGCGGCGAGAGTTTCGAATATTTATCCGATTTGGGAGAGAGAAAAAGTACTTGGTTGGCCAATAGCACCAGGGACTTGACGTCGATGAGTACTTATTATCTCGAAGGCGATCAGCGGAGTACATGCCACAGCACGTGACTGCAAGTAAGCCACGAGGACACACGAGGACAGTGATAAGATCGGTAGGAATCGTGACACGGCGAGAGTACCTTAGGTACTACGGAGTAGGCACCTACTAGGTAGGTACAGTGCTATGCAAAAAGTATTTGCACACTTGCCGCTTTAATTTGCCCAATAGGCCAATCACAAGCTTCAAAACAAGATTTGAGCCAATCAAAGTAGCAGGCTATTTTAAGGGTGTGCAAATACTTTTTGCATAGCACTGTACTTCCAGCTTGCGGGGAGTCTACTCCGTATTGCCACGGCTAAGGCCATGGCCACGTGACCGTGGCCTCTCATGCTGCTAAGTAGTAGGCACCTGCTAGGTACCTACTGAACTACTGGCTATCAGTCGTGCAAAGTCCCAGTTTGTGTTGGGGGCTGTTTCCAAAGGGTTGAATGGTAAGAAACAGGCTGGAACGGAAAAAGCCACCTTGAAGTGACTCTGAAACACCAGAATCTGGTAGAAGGAGTGAGTGCGCGGGTGGGATGGCGCTTGTCTCCAAGTAGCAATGGATTGTGTCAGCCTGAGTACTCGGCGTGGGAGCTGGAAACATCTCCGTAGACCGTAGACTGCTGTGACCGCTCTAGGCAGCTAACTGGCTTAGATGCCATGAGATGCTGGCCTACCATGCCTGGAAGACGCGCCAATAGGTAAACAGGTGTTGATTAGGTGATGGCCTTAATTAGTGACTTGCCCTAGGTAACCGGTCTTGGTAGCCAGTAACCAAGTAACTTAGTGGTACCAGTGGGTGACAGTGGTTGCCTATTGTTCCGTACGGAGAGTCAGAGACACTAAACAAGGCAGATCAGTCCTACCAGTCACCCACCAGTCCCCTACCAGTCACCTAACCAGTTCCCTCTACTACCAAACTCTTCCTTAGCTACTCCCAGGTAAGGCAATCAAGCCCTTTGGCACTCTGCCACTCCCGCAAACCTGGCACCCGCACCACTGCCACACTTAAAAATACTGGGATTCACACCTGCAACGCCCAACGCCCGCAGATTGGCCCTTGCCGTGCCTTGCACTCCTTCTTCACAAGTTCCTCACACACTCGCACGCACTCACTCGCACTCGCACACCTCCACCAAGTACTATCTCATCACCAGACACCCAACTTCTCCTTCAATTTCCATCCATCCCATCCCATCCCATCCACATTCACGTTCACGTTCACCTCCAATCTCATCCCACAAACTTGTCAATTAATTCTCTTCCTTCTTTTCATCTTTCTCTATCTCTTCTCTTGTTCTTCGATCAATCCATCCATCTACTCTTCATCATGGCTACTGATGTAAGTCCTGTTCCGCCCCTTCCCCACGTTCGACCCTCACCATCAATTCACCTTGTTGTCAATCCAACCCACAATTGCCTGGCCCTGCCAACTTCATTGATAACACCCGTTGCTGACTCTTCTCTTCACTCTAGCGTGAAAGGTACTTCGCACACCCCTCGCGGCACCTTTAGGCTTTACCTTTCTGATGTCAATCCAGTAAAACCTTCCTGGCGAGGCTCTGCGAGCAGGCCGAGCGTTATGATGAGATGGTCAATTACATGAAAGAGGTCGCAAATGTGGGTGTCACATCATCTCTACCCATCCATCTCATGACCCATCTAACTTTCTCTAGCTGGGTGGAGAGTTGACTGTTGATGAGCGAAATCTCCTATCCGTCGCCTACAAAAACGTTGTTGGCACACGACGTGCCTCGTGGCGCATCATCTCCTCCATTGAACAAAAGGAAGAATCAAAGGGTTCTGACAAGCATGTGTCCACCATTCGGGACTATCGTCAAAAGATCGAAACCGAACTGGAGAAAGTCTGTCAGGATGTCCTTGATGTCCTAGACCAAGCCCTCATCCCCAAGGCCGAGTCCGGAGAGTCCAAAGTCTTCTATCACAAGATGTATGTTTTTTGGACGTGCCGTCGGCTAAATCAATTCTAATATTACTCACAGGAAGGGTGACTATCATCGTTACCTCGCCGAATTCGCTTCCGGAGAGAAGCGCAAGGTTGCCGCTACCGCCGCCCATGAGGCATACAAGGTACATTCACTCGTCTTGCGGCAAGTTCTCAACTCAACTAATCTTCCATGTAGAATGCCACCGATGTTGCACAAACGGAGCTCACCCCAACACACCCCATTCGTCTTGGCCTCGCCCTGAACTTCAGCGTTTTCTACTACGAAATCCTCAATTCTCCTGACCGCGCCTGTCATCTTGCCAAGCAGGCATTCGATGATGCCATTGCTGAGCTCGACTCGCTATCCGAGGAGTCTTACCGTGATAGCACACTGATCATGCAACTGCTCCGCGATAACTTGACGCTGTGGACCTCGTCCGACGGTGGCGATGCTGATGCTGGCCCAGCTGGCGATGCTCCCAAAGAAGAGAAGGCTGCAGAAACTACACCGGCTGAACCCGAGGCCAAGACAGAAGCAGCTCCTCCTTCTTAGGCGTGCTTACCACATATCCTGCAAAATGCCATTGAATGATGCACTTCCTGGTCAATTCATGCTCCCACCACATCATATTTGCTCATGCTAGCCAAGTGCTCGAGTAACGACATTCACGGCACGAGTGAATATGGCAACAAAGCCTCGCACTGCAAGGCATGTGTTGAGTGGATATCATGTTAAAGGGCCTATGGTTGCAGGCAGGACTCTCGGCCTGAAAAGAAGTTTCGGGCATATTACATCCCAAACACTCGCCATCTGTGTCAAGATGGGAATCCCAGCAAACAATGATTTTTCCCTTTTCCTTAAAGCCTACGATACCACCCAGCTTTAGCTTTGGTAGGGTGAATTAGTGGAGTTAGCAAGCGTGCGAAAGGTCCAACACAATCACAATCACCATCTGGATCACATTCCTTCTCGTTGTCGTTTCTTTTGCTTTTTCTTAGTTTTGAACCATGCTGACCATGTGATGCGGGCGCCCACCAGGGCCAAAATCCTGAATTGTTTCAGCCCCTCTTCGGCTGACAAGCTCTAAATGCACGTGATGTGACCAATCGCACATCTAGCGCACGTGATGTGACCAATCGCACATCTAGCGCACGTGATGTGACCAATCGCACATCTAGCGCACGTGATGAGGACTTCAATTGAGTGGAACGGAAGTCATGATCTCATCTTCCGCTACCACTGTTCCACCTCCGACCATTGTCACCAATACTATGTCAACTTGACTTGTTCGCTCAACGGAAGAAGCCTTTGCATCAAATTTGGCTGGAATTTGTCTCCAGAATCTCCGGATGATTGAATTCTGTCAACTGCGTCATAGTTGGTATATGCTTTCTCCATGCTCGACATGATCTTCGGAAGTTCAAATAGGTAGGTCAGGAACCGCTTCCACTGGAGGATGGTGCTTTACAGAAATCCCAGAATCAGCATTAACACGTTAAACCATTGAATTATACACTACATTTTGTTCGCTTCGACACTACCGTCTCGTTGTTTTCTACTCGTGCTCTCCTGAGCCTTGTCCTACTTCTACAGGGGTCATCCCATAACAATTGAGGCTGAGGTGCAAACCGGACCAAATATCTAGAAAAGAGTCAACTAGGTTCTCTACCTGATCACTTGGGCAAAAGACCTTTCTATATCCATTCCCTACCCGGTTCGAGAGTCCTTCCAATCATGTCAGCAGGACCCGCACCTCCAAACCCAGGAACACCTAGGAAACCTCCTGGGGGCAGCAGCAGTAGCAACTTCGGCCGCAGATTTGCGTTGGGAGGAATAGCCGTCGCTGTTGTTTATGCTCTGTTACCCACAAGAGCTCCTCGACCAGGAGGCGCTCCAAGTGACGCTTTCAAAACCCCGGGAGTGCAAAACGTCGAAAAGGCATATGCGAACGGTGGAGCGACGACCACACATGCAAAGGGTTACGGAGGTACAGTTCAGGGCAAAAAGGGGGAAGGTGATCTAAGGGAAAATGCAGGGACAAACAAACCCAAGGGATTCGAGCACGATGGGATTGGAGAAGAACAAAGACCCGTCCAGCCAACCAAGGTTGGAGAGGCCTGGAATGAGTTCAAATATGGTAGTCCCAAGGGAAAGTGAACTGGCATATAGTGAGGATGATGTTGAGTCGTCAAGTGAGGTCAGACTGAACAATTGTATATATTCTGCTTGCAGATAATTTAAATTGGGAATGAGCGGCAAGAAAGGGTTTCATATCAAGGCGTGAGCATAAAAGCCTGATTTCCACACGTATTTGGCTTCTTCGACATTAAATCGTCTGTCGAAGCTTTCTTTCTTTGCATGCTCGTGTATCATTATTGAATGCTGACCCGCCTCAAGCTTAATATGCATGTAGCTGACGGCCTGCACCGGTGATTTCCTGAAGCTGTGCTCAACCCACGGCAGTGGGAGCGATGTTTTCAAAATACCCTTTAATTCCCTAGCGATTTTCCAGACAGAATGCCATCATCTAGGCGGCCAAGTGACCCTATAACTGGCTGATCTGTAGAGGCGTCTCGAGGGTCACGTGGTCGGAATGTTGCTGTTGCCGAGTCTGGCCAGATTCAGAATGCATGCACCTCTCCTCCTCCGACCGCGGAAGTCTATCTTCTTAACAGCATTCCAAAGGACGTCTCACGTCTTCACCTCAGGTGGGTGTACTCTACCCAGTTGGCTGCTCCTTGAGATGTCATCTACGTAGACGCATAGGTCTCCCGTTCTTGAGATCCATCATCTTGGTCAACCCAGTCTTTACCCCGGATTTACGTCAGCACTTAGCTCATCCATGGCGCTGGGGATCCTTGAACCGCCCGACGAACATGTTCCCGGTACTGTCTATGTATACGCTGTAGAACAAAGACAGTCAGAACTACTTCGCAATGCTCAAAATCTGAAGAAAGACAAAACTGGCCGCATCATCCTCATACCCCAACCATCCGAAGATCCAAATGATCCTCTTGTGGGTGTCACTGTCTGTCCACGATTGACTGCGATATGGTTACTGACTCCAGCGAAGAATTGGCCCTTGTGGCAGCGAGATGTCATCCTTGCGATCCTATGCTTCGTCTCCTGCGTTGCGACCACTGCCTCACCTCTACTTGCCGCTGATTCGGTAACACTCGCGATCCTCTTCAAGCGAACGTTTCAAGATGCCGCACTTCTGACAGCCTACCATTTGGTTGGTGTTGGTGTCGCAGGATGGCTATTTGTAGCATCTGCACGCGTGTGGGGCAAAAGACATCTCTTCCTGTTCGGAGCGCTCCTCATGGTGGCGAGCTCTGCTTGGGGAGGCTCGACACATAAAGGCTACAACTATGCAAGTCTCCTGTGGAGTCGCGTTATGCAAGGTGTGGCGTTGGCTCCCTTTGAAGCACTTGTCAATGCATGTGTAGGGGATCTATATTTTGTTCACGAGAGAGGAATCAGAATGGCAATCACAAACACTTGTCTTTTTGGAGGCGCGTTTCTGACGCCAGTGTTTGTGGGAATGATTGCATCAGATATTGGTTGGCAGTGGAGTGTGAGTCTTATCTCCTCCTCCATGATGGTTGCATTGTGCGACGTTTCCGCAACAAAATTCCCAGCTGACGTGGCTCCAAACAGTTTTATATCCTCGCCGTCATAATGGCCGGTGGCTTTCTCCTTCTCTTCTTCTTTGTCCCCGAAACGGCATATCGTCGAGAGCACTCGCTCGATCTGGATTTGCTTGCGAGTGATCCTCAGCAAGTCATAAAATCTTCGCAAACTTCTGAGAATGGAGGCACAGGAGAAAAGACAGTCAGAACAACAACATTACCCGAAACTACTCGACTACAGCGGGCAACGTTTGTTCAAAGACTGCTTCCCTTCAATGGTCGTAAGACAGATGAGTCGTTTTTCAAACTTTTGTTCCGACCATTCCCCTTATTTCTTCATCCTGCAGTAGCGTGGGCTTGTTTGATACAAGGTGTCATTATCGGATGGACTGTCATGGTGGGAGTGATTTTGTCCCTCATTTTCTTGGGCCCACCACTTTTCTTCAACGAGAGAAAAGCTGGACTAATGTATACGGCTGCTTTTATTGGAAGCATCCTCGGCCTCGTCCTCTCCGGTCTTTTCAGCGAGTTTGTGACCAGGTTTATGGTTCGACGCAACAAAGGAAAATACGAACCAGAATTCAGGATTCTACTGGTCATTCCAACCTTGATAACATCCACGATTGGTCTATATGGATTCGGTATCACAGCTGGAGATGTCACTCGATATGGATGGATCGTGCCAGAAGTTTTCTTGGCATTCATCATCATCTCGATGGTCATGGGAGCGATAGCGTCCGCTCAGTATCTTCTCGACGCTCACCGAGAAATCGCGGTCGAGGCATTTACTAACCTCATCATCTTCAAGAACATCTTCTCTTTTATCCTGGCTTACAATGCATATGATTGGGTGTTTGCGATCCGAATCCGACATTTATTCATCATCTTTGGGAGTCTTGAGATTGCAATCTGTGCATTGAGCATTCCCATGTATATCTTTGGCAAGAAGAATCGTGCCTTCTTCCACCGGCACGATCTTCTGGAAATGACCAAGTTGAGATGACAGTTGATAGAAATGGGTGTCCCATATCAGCACGGAGTATGGAGTTTGAAGCAAGCATGAGATCCAAGAATTATAATTTATATATAATATTTGACCTTCCAGTACTTATGATTCTTCAAATTCTCTCCGCACTTTTCGTTCCCGGTGGCGTTCCGGCAGCAATGTCAAACATGGTCCACTGTTCCAGGCGGGTATGTTGTTAGCCAAGGCACGCCGCACGGCAAGAGTCCCGCCGACGTCGATCTCCATCCGCGTTTAACATTAGGGTGAAATCTGACACATGCCCTGGAACATGGTGTTGATGAACAACACAGTACTGTACAGGTAAAGTTCAAGGACAGAGTAAACACGCATCAATCCATTCAAAAAGGGAACAAACCACTCTTGAGGCAATGTAATTCATGCAGGCGCGTATGAAATGATCAAATAATAATAATAATTAGTTGGAGGATTCATGGGCGATTTCTCTTGAAACCGCCTGGCGCGTTGGGGCGAGGTCTAGTGGCGCTTCGTCTCGAACTGAAAGCGGAAATTGGACCTTTCGAAGCCAACGGGGCAAAGCCAGGAACTCAGAGACTCAGAGACTCAGGGGGGACAAACGATGAGCCCAAGCAGCGTGGCAGCCTACCATCTCTCTCGATGAGGTAGAGCAGCCACTGAAAAACTCCACACGCCGACGATGATCTCAATTAAACCTGGTGGAAACCCCCCATAAAGCCCTGGTGGTCGTCGTTCACATGTCCCAGTCTTTTTCTTTGGCGGTCTTGGAATACGAATTGCCTTCTTTTGCTGCGTGTTTGAGTGGCTGTCAGAATAATAAGAACGACGGGGTCTGGTTCGACTTTGTCGGAGTAGTTAGTTAGTTAGTCGTTTTGTTAAGAGAACAAGAAGTTAGGACACAGACCAGACCAGACCAGACCAGACCTGTTCGGTTCGGTTCGTCGGGGAGTTTTTTTCCTTCTTTCTTGGGATCCTTCCAGATCTTCTGTTTTTGTTGTTCTTGTTGTTCCAGTGTTGCGTATGTGTGTGTTGACTTTTTGGGGGGAACTGTGCCACTTTTGCCGACGACGACAACAACAACGACCCATCGTTTCGCACCTGTCACTCCTTCACATTCGGTGTTTTATCGACGTTTCGCTCGTCCACGTGCTTGCAGAAGCGCGATCTATTATTATCTTCCCGGAGAATAACAACAAACAGGAGGAATAGCAGCAGCAGCATCGTCGTCATCATTATTGTTACCATCATTGCTAACAACATCATCATCAATCACAACAAACGTCATTACGAATGACCAGCAACGCCAATCTCACAATCTAGACCGCCGACGACAAAGATAACGACAACGGCGACAAATCTACCCACTCCAGGCCAAACGTCTCGTCAGGGCGGCCCCACCTCTCACCCACAGCCAACATGACCGAATTGACAGAAAGCACGCTGTGCCAAACATGCAAATCGTTATTCCAAGGCGCCAACCACCACCACAACAAGACAACGCCGAAAAGCGAAACAGGCGAAATCCCCCACCACGGCCTTGAAGCGCTCGCGGCTCGTGCGAGCAAATGCCACCTGTGCCTGACCATCTTCATGTCCATCGACCCAGACGCATATCGGAATTTCCGCCGTGGCTCGGTCGCTGATTCAGTGGGCTTTGTATGGATTTCGCCGATTGCCCGCGACCAGGCTAGGTTGAAGTTTCGCTATGTCAAAGCCGCGGCGCTGGCGTTGAATGGCGAGTCCAGTGGCAGTACCGGGAGTAGTGGCAGTGGTGGGAGTGCAAGGAGTCGAGCGACGCCGGATGAGAATAGGTCCAAGACGAGTTTGTCGTTTTCTGCCGATGCCGACAGCACGTTGGTGGTGGAGTTGATTTTGATGAATCCTAAATGTGAGTTTCCTTTTGCGTGTTTGCTAGAATACGAGGAATGTGAGCGTGTTGTGTTTTTTAATCAAAGATGATTTGCTGACGGAGGATCCTTCTTCTACTTGGATAGATGCCGTGGAGCCTGGTGTTAGAGTCATCGATCCTCGGTCCGTGAATACGGCTTCGCACGAGAGTTTCGATCTGGCGAGGCAGTGGATCCAGGACTGTACGTTCAACCACATGAAATGTTCGGTCGCCGAGACGAATGCGTCGTGGAAACCCACGCATCTTCTCGACGTGACGATTCGAGGTCCAGGAGGCGCTCCTGGTGTGAAGCTGGTGGATGGCATGTTTGTCGACCCGTTGTCGGAATACTGCACGCTCTCGCACTGTTGGGGCCAATCCAAGACGATCCGTCTTCATAAAGGGACTCTTGCCGCTATGAGGCAAGGTGTCAGTATTACGAGTCTGCCGAAAACCTTCTCTGAGGCATGTACAGCGGTCGAGCGGTTGGGATTTCGATATTTATGGATTGACGCCCTGTGTATCATGCACGACCAGGAAGCAGCGGTTCTCACAGACATCGCACAGATGGGCAAAGTATATTCTGAAGCCACGCTCAACCTTGCAGCGACATCGTCACGGGACGATGCTTCGGGGCTGATATACTCGCGAAACGTCACGGCGTTGCAGCCGTGCATTGTGGAAGTGCACGGTCTGGGTATCGACGATGGAATGTACAAGATCCTGCGGTCGACCATCTGGCACGACCTGGTGGACTCGTCACCCTTGAGCAAACGAGGCTGGGTGTTCCAAGAACGCTGCCTAGCCAAGCGCACCCTGCACTTCACACGCAACGAACTGCTCTGGGAATGTCAACAAATGTGCTGTTCCGAGGTGTTCCCCAAGGGCCTGCCAGCAACCATGGGCCCCCCGACGAGCCAAGAAGCGGTGGAATTCTTCAACAAACGCATCCACCACCAACGGCACGGCAACTGGCACCAACTGGTCAAGATGTACAGCACCAAACGCCTAACCTACCCATCGGACAAACTGCTCGCAATCGCCGGCCTGGCAAAACAATACATGGCCCGCAACCGGCTACGCGAATCCGACTACCTGGTAGGCATGTGGAAGTCACAACTGCCACAAGCGCTGCTGTGGCGGGTGAGTCAGGGCCGACGGCCGGCGAAATACCGCGCGCCGACGTGGTCGTGGGCCAGCATCGACGGCGAAGTGCGGTATCCGGAACCCACGCAGACGCAGCGCGAGACGTGCATCGAGGTGATCGACATCGACATCAAATACCGCGCCGACAGCTTCGGCATGGTCGACGGCGGCAAGCTCAAAGTGCGCGGGTTCCTGGCCCGGGGCCTCCTCCGCCGCACGCACGACTACTGGGGCCAGACGCCGTGCGTGATCCAATGCTCCAAGACCCAAGTCGAGCTGGAGAACGCGTCGTTCGACGATCGCCTGCCTAAGCTGTCTGAGGCCAGTGGCATGCTGACCGAACAGCTGGAGGTGTACTTGCTCCCGGTGATTGATGTGGTGGATCGTGTCGAGGGTCTGCTGTTGTGCGCGACCATGAAGCGCGGCGAGTATCGACGTATCGGCGCCTTTGACGTCTCGAGGTACGATCAGATCAATTGGGATCGCTTCAGGGGTGTGATGAAGGGTGATCCCGACATGCAGAACTACGAGGATCGGCTGGATCATACGAACGGGTATTGGTTCGCGAGTGACTATACCTATACGATCAATCTACTTTGAAGCAAGAGCAAGAGCGAGAGCGAGAGCAAGAGGAAGAGCAAGCAAGACTAAGGCTAGGCAATGTCTGTACAACACCGTTGAATCTTGAGGGATAGCATCAAGAGGGATTTCCGGTAGTGGTAAAGAAGGTGTTTTTGGGAATGCAAAATGAAAACGAGGGTCAAGGAATGGCGTTGATGTAATGTTTAACGACTAGGAAAGCAGTCAATGATGAGGACTCGGCAGAGATGACACAGATGATGGCGAGCGTAACGTAATGGAAAGTGTAAACTTGGTTTCGTTGTGAGAAGTGAGAACACTATCATATCTACCTACCTAGTAGGTACATCGGTATCGAGTAGGTACTGTAGAGACTCTCGAGAGGGTGTGTTTGTGTTTGTGTCACGTGTTGATGGGTTCAAGATATGTACCTAATGAATCTGAACCCCCGCCTTTATTAAGCGAGCCTTGTTTAAGCCTAATCTAGTCAAGTCTTAGGGACCCTCTCGGGGCATGACTCCTCTATTTAACCTAGTTAGCAGGGTTTTCGAGGGGACCTGTCGATCTCTCTGGGGAGGGAGACCCGGGGCTGCCTGGGCTTGGGAAGTGCCCACCATGGGTCCGGCTTCCATCAATGACCGTCTTAACTAGTTAGATATCTGGGGACAAGGTCGATGCTTGTATATTTATAAGTAGATGAATATTACAATCATCTCCTCTGGGTACCTACCCACCTAGTCAGTAGTACCTACCTAGGCACGCCCCTTGCCTGCCTGTGGCTACCTCGTATTAGAAGGTACCTAGATAGGTGCCTAGGTTATGGACTCAGAGGCGTCAGGCAGGTACCCCCAAGCCCAAATATCAGGTCAGGTCCAGGTGGCCACGGGAGCAGCGATGGAACCGACGTCTTAGCTAAACACTCGCGGCTCTTAGGCCCTTGAATTGGACTACTCTAGCCTACAATCACCCGATTTGGCCTCGGTTTTTGCCCAATTCGGCATAACTCGATCCTCGTCCTCTACCAGACCTTGTGAAGCTATCAAAGATTGAGACGCCGTCGAACAAGTTACTGTTACCGTCTAGGTGCCGTCCAAAGTTAAGATAGACACCCACATTCAGGATTCAGGAATCAGGAATCAGGAATCAGCTCCATATCCACCTTCACATCCACATCCACATCCGCACCCACATATCTAAGCTCCTTGACTTGTCCTGCCATTAACTTCTTTTATCATGGCCCGTCCCTTGGAGCTTTCTTGACCATCTTTTGATTCCACCCTCCCTCCGTCCTCCATCCTCCATCCTTCTCTCCTTTTCTCTCTTTCGTTTAGATCTCCTCGTCGTTGCGTCCCTATCACAGTCGCCCCCATCTCAATCCCTGGTCACCACTCCCATATCGCTCCACCAACGAGATATCTCTCTTCCACTCATCATCCACTTCCCCGCTTTCCATACTCCATCCGGCGCGGAGAAACATCGCACCCTTGAGAATCTCGACATTCAACATGCAATTGTCACTCTTCCTCTCCACCACCCTCCTCGCCGCCCTGGTCTCATCGCAGGTCCTTCCACAGATACCTACATGTACGTCCGCATCACCCTGTCGTCGTCGAGAATCCCATTGTCGAAACTAACAAACACTCATACAGGTGCCGGACCATGTGTCACCAGCTCCATTCCCGCAGACTGCGGTGCTGATCCAAACTGTACGCATTCCCATATCCCACACTCCCATGTCTATATCTAGAGTCAACCCTACACCGAAAAACACCACGAGACCTATACTAAACAACCAAATAAACCTCTAGGCATATGCGGTCGAGCCTCCTTCATCGAGGGCATCTCATGCTGTATTTTCAACGCATGCAACACCACCGACCAAGAAGCTGCTCTAGCCTACGCACACGGAGTCTGTGATCCTACAGGACACGGAGATCTTCTGGTATGTTCAAACCTCTCCCGCCTCTACTCTCAATGAACCCAAGGCTAACCCTCGTCCCCTTCTTTCACCTCCCAACAGCCCGCACAAGCAGGATGTAGTGCAAATTCCACCACCAACGGCACCTCTACCACTTCCTCCAGCTCCAGCAGCACCAGCAGTTCAGGATCCGCCTCAGCCACCGCCGCTTCCAGCTCTTCTGCAAGCTCAGCAGCCACTGCAGCTGCCAGTCCCACTAATGCCGCAGCTGTCGTTGTCGTTCAGATGGGTATGGGTGCTGTCGCTGCTGCAGCTGTTGGTCTAGCTGCCATCTTCTAATCCAACCAGAGACACTTGAACTTGGTCAGCAAAGTCGAAAAGCCAATGTGACGTCGTATGGGTATATGCATGTAATATGATATATGAAAAGATCCCGTAGGGGAATTAAATAAAGGACCAAGACGTGTCTCTTGTTTGTGCATTGAGCATCGATTGTGGGAGATTCAATCTATTTTGTTCTTTCTGTATGAGCATGTCGGCAGGTTTCCTCTGGTCTGTTGTCGCAATTGCATCAGACCGTCGAAATAGATCTCCTTCACCTTGGATCTCATGGTTGGCTAGATTTCTCCAGATCATCGATCCTGGCCCAAATCATGGACAGATCACAAACACCTCAGATCCGCTGACTCGAGCCATTTTTGACCATTTTTGACTGATATACATACATGTAATCAAACACACCCATTCCTCTTTCTCTCCTGTCCTCTTCCCTTCAATCCTTCTCATCCCTCTCCTCTTCCTCCTCTCTCCTCCTCGCCACTCCCACCGCAACCTGTCTCCCCTCGTCCTTCAAAACCGTCCACAAATATCCCCAGAACAACATATCCGACAAGGCCAATGTAAACGTGACACGATTCGCCAACAACGCAATCCCCTGCCGAGCCACCTCACCACCTGAAAATCCCAACGACGATTTCCCGTGTGAATGGAACATGTAGATCCAGAACACCAGCCCCGACGACCCCAGCACCCGCACGCCCGCCAGCGTCAGCCATCGTGATTGCGCGGTGTACAGCGTATGTAGTTCTTCCCCGTAGCGGCTCGAAGATGAAGAGGAAGAGGAAGACTGGTTCTTTGACGATGAGGATTTGGAGGATGGATTCGATTTGTTGCTCGTGCTGGATCCCGAGCTAGGACTCGCAAGCAACGTCAGATCACCCGCGAAGATGAACTGCGTCACCGCATACACGACGACCAGCAACGCCAGCAAAGCATACAGTTCACGCGTGCCTTGATCTTGCTGTATCCCCGTCCCCGCTGCAGTCAAACCCCCTGCTGCACTGTTCCCTGACCCTGCAAGCGCAGCTCCGCCAAAGCTCGGCGGTCGAAACCCGCCTACACCTGCGCCTGCACCTGCGCCTGCGCCTCCGGGTAACGGCGCGTTTCGCTGTCTCGCGCCAGGCATGATTGGAGGAGGTGGTGGTTGGGACGACAACGATGAGGATGAAGAGGTACTACTGTCTTCAGGGGCGAACGACGCCGGCCGGATGTTCATCGCTTCGCCTAGGAGCCATACCGGTGTCGAGTTGAGGAGTTGGGCTGGCCAGAAGACGAGGTAGAATGAGATCGTCAACAGGCTGAGACTGTGCGTGCGCAGGAGGAGCGAGGAGGAGAGGATTGCCATTCTTCTTTTTTTTACCCTGTCGTTGTCTTCTCTAATCTTCTTCTGATCGCCGGCGGCCACGAGGTTTAGGTGACGTTGGGTTGTAAGTACGGGGGGTAGCCTGCGGATCTCTTCTTGACTTCTTGACGGGGCAAAATATGCAAGAATAGAAGAATCACGCTGGGTAGCTTCAAGGTTCCACAGCGGTCAGTTAGTTGTTGACACAGTGTGCGTGCGTCATGGGGGCCGAGTGAGTGAGTGAGTGGGATGGGTTGCGAAATTTCTGGAGCCACAGAAATATATCCACAGGACCACAGGACCACACCGTGTCATCTCATCAGCCTGGTACTAGTTCGTCAGGAACTCCGTACATTGCTCTGGGTTCATATCAGCGCACTGTTCAATCAATGATATTTGCGTTTGAACTTCGATGAACAGGTCATTATGTCAATTGTGTAATTGGCTTTTGGGATTTCCTACGAGTTGTGAATTCAAGTCGTTCATAGGTGAGAACATTAAACATACAGCTGCGTGAGCTGTTCAAGGATGACCTGGAGCTGGACTTTTGATTGACACAGTAACCAACTTATACGGTCTATCGCACAATTATCTTCCTTCCACCGCACCAGCCACGAACTCGCGACTCAATAGCTGTCGACATGCCGATCCCTGCACAGCCCTACCCTGCGTTCGTTGGATAGAGCTCGTTAGAACGCGGTGTCAGGAGGAAACAACCCACGCAATGCCACAATGATCATGATCATGATCGTGATCGTGATCCCTCCTTTGTCATGATTGGACTGACTATCCGTATTCTTCGTACTTCGTACTCGACGAAAGAACGAAGCCCCTCCCTCATATCCTAGAATCACACACCACTTGTAACGGTTCGCCTGAAATCCTTTGTAAATGAGCCCACGGCACTAACCGTGGAATTCGTTCTGTAAGGCCAACCTCATCAACCAGCCCGCCCTCATTCGGGCAATGCAAGGCAAGGTATCTAGGTCTGTTTCTGTCTACGGATACGGAGTAGGTTTTTGAAGAAAAAATCCACAATCCCAACCCAACCCACATTTGCCTGGCTTTCCCCGCTTTCGATCTCGCAATGTTTACTGGAGAATCACCAAACCATCCCTCCACGACTCACGAGCCTACGACGGCTAGCCCGCACGCCTGACGGACAAAACGGATGTTGTCAAACCGAGGTTACTCGCCGTCTCCGGTTAGCTGTTCGTATCATGCTACCAAATGATTCCGAATGCTGGGCCACCTGTGAGTTGTTCCCATGTGTCTATCGAATGTTGGCATTGGTCGCCGACTCATGATTTCTCCAGTCAGTCGAGGGGGACCAGCTGGATCTTGTGCATGTGTGTGTAGGTACATATATGTCGCCATACAATTAAATTTGACTACCCCGACACAACAGCATCTCCTTTGGTTTCTACTCTTTGTAGCTGCCTTCCATCAAGCCTCGATATTGGATTCTCTGAAGATACACCTTCCTCCGTCAACATGTCTGCCGAGTATGTCCCGTCCGGCCCAATCACCGCTGATGTCGAATTCGATACCAGCAACGTCAAGGGCAAGACTGCCTATGTGACTGGAGGTAACATACTCTTTTTCAGAGTATTCATATGTTGAAACCAGCCACTGATCACAATCGCCAGGCGCAAATGGCATAGGAGAAGCCTACACTCGTGCTTTGGTCAAGAACGGGTCAGCCTTATCCGAAAGAGGCTATTGCTTGACTGAACAGCTAATCCTGATGTAGAGCGTTTGTGCTTGTGGCCGATCTCGATGAAGAATTCGGCGCAAACTTGGAGAAGGAACTTGCAGGGTGAGTTCAATCACTACAAAACATTCTTGGATCGGTCTTCAACTCATACATCTATCCTCCAGCTCCGTCAAGTTTGTCAAGACCGATGTCACCAAGTGGGCTGATCAGCTCGCTGCTTTCAAAGCAGCACTATCGAATTCGCCATCAGGCAGAGTTGACATCGTTGTTGCCAATGCCGGCATTAGCGGAGCGGATAGTGTCTTTTTCACCGATGGTGCGTCACCATATCATAGTATTGCTGCATATATGGTCGAGCTAATCTGCCATTGAATACATCAGATAAGCAAGATGAACCAGAAGAACCACGACTCAACATCCTCAAGGTCAACTTGGATGGCGTACTTTACACTATCAAGCTTGCGCTTTTCTATTTCCGAAAACAAAATGCTCAAAACAAAGGAGAGCCTTTGGACCAGAATCTGGTCTTGCAAGGTAGCTTGGCTGGGTACCTGGATTTGCCAGGTGCGGTACAATATGCTGCATCGAAATATGGCCTTCGTGGTATCTTGAAGACTTTGCGAAGAACCGAATTGCAGCATAACATCCGAGTCAACTTCATTGGACCTTGGTATTTCCTTCCAATACGTTTGGATCTATAGACAGCAGGCTAACTTATTGCGCAGGTTTATCGAAACAAAGATCCTCAGCAAGGACGTTGCGGCACTCCTGACCTCTCGAGGCGTCGAGTTCGCCACTGTCGAAGATGCAGCTCTGGCCTTGTTGAGGATTCTTTCCGATCCCAAGGTCAACGGTAGGGCTGTCGCCATCGTGCCTCGCTCAATTTCACCTAGTGGATATCAAGATATCGACCATGATGATTATGAAGAGGGTACATTCCTAGGCAAGTTACAAGCTGGCGTTGGATTGATCAATCATCGTTCGAGTGTAAGTTCTTTCGTCCATCCCAAGTCACGGGTTGCTCATCTCATATCTAGTTAAGCCCCGAGAAGCAAAAGACTCGTACGCAGTGGTAGCGAGTCAAGCAATAAGCACGCGACACCTGGATCAGAGTGAGGCGTTGAGGAAGTGAATCCAGACTCCAATCCGAGCTGGCTCACGTCCTCTTGGCAGTATAGGTCATAGTTATCCCTGTCAGCCGTTCTTGAACAACAAGAATTTGAAAGGCTCACAACAGAGTTCAAGTCAACGTCCCTTGCATAGTCAATGCACAAAATCCATGCCGCACATCTCGTACTGGTAGCTGAACGAATGAGAGGAGGTCTTCCTCATGTCTGTTGGAAATCCGTGCTAGCCTTGCAAAGCTCGGAAGTGTGAGGCGTCGCATTATTGGCTCTTGAGAATGTAGGCATACACCATCCGAAGCGCCCAGCTCATCCGATCCAAAAACCCTCATACCCATACCCTGCTCATAACACAGTAATAGATCTTGTGGGCTACATGGCGTGCAGTAGGGAGTAGCTAGCAGTAGTTGGTCTCGTTTCCCACTTACCTAAGGTAACCCGCTGCCCGGCGCTTACGACCACGGACCGCTCAAAGTCATTCGTCAATGACCATTTTAAGCAATCGACCCCTGACAACCCCTGCAGATAGACATCGTTTCATCCAATCCATGCCATCCAATCGTCCCTGGCCTCGAGACGCCGGTTCTAACAATATCGATTTTGGCCTGGTACATAACAGCACATCAACGAACAGGCCGTTGTGATTGTATCTCGCAAGCAGTAAGGCCACCGCAGCTGATGCTCGCGTCGTCGGGCGGGTTCTTCTTCCAGTCTACTTGCCATGTCTTGCGATCTAGACTACTGCCAATGAGGAAAAGATTGCATGCCGGTGTGATGGGAGAACTCACAACGTTGCCGCCGGTTCTTGTGAGCATTTCCGTCCTACTATTCTTATATACAAAGGTTTGGCGAATATTGTTTCTATTGTTCATATTCTAACCTATATACCTGTGTACCTTCTGTTTTATCTGTCATTGTCCTAGATTGCAACCTGACATAGCCGCCCGTCCCTGCCGACACCCTTCAGGACTCCCCCAGCAAAGGCTGCCCTACCCTCCATACATGCGTAGGGGCCATTCATACCCAGTGCATTGATATCTACTCCCAGCTTTTGATGCAAGCGGTTCCTCTGACGGTTGTCCTGTGGTTGACCATATCTACCTCCAACACCTCAGCGGTTTCTCTTCTGCAGCCTGTGCAATCCTCCTAAGCTGGTCAAATGGCGTCGGTCTTTGAGAGTCTTCTGTCCTCTCGCCGAATCAGATCAAAGTCACGGTCGGAAGTGGGAAAGCAATTGCACGCTCGCTTTGGGGACAGCTCCATCACTGCTCCTCAGAACGGTGGCTGGAGCCAGCAATACTTGGAGGATGACCTCCACAATGTTCAATACCAGGCTCATGGAAGTCCCGACAGCCAGAAAACTTTGATAAACGACTCTCCCGAGCTAGGCTACGATCCATACCGAGAGAAGATTGAGAATATTCTGCAGGCTATCAAGGCCCAGAAGTTCTCCAACACACCCATCATCAAAGAGGTCAATGGGCAGATCACCATCACCATTTCTACGGCGTCATGGCCGGGAGCAGTTCAACAACAAAGTCTTCCTGAAGATCTTCGTCGCCCTTCGCCTGCTCAATCGACATTCTCAAATCATCATTCCAAGCCAGCTGACAATGTCATCACTGCTGAGTCGAGACCATCTTTCCCACCGATCTCCACATTCATCGACGATGTCATTACAGTCGAGTCTCGCGATACATATAATCCCAATCGTATAGCTTCACCGATCCTCCAAGCTCAGTCTCCTGTCTATGACGATGTCTCTACGTTTTATACCCGAGCCGCCCGGCAAGAGCGAAATTTCGGTCCTTCTCGGCTTCCTCAGATTCAAACTTCAGTCCCGATGAACAGGTCTCAGCCTGCTTCCGCCTTGTCCATCCTCAGTCCTGTGCAAGAGACTTATAATGGTAGGACTGAATCAAACAATGCAACTCCTCTTGATGCCACGCCGATTGCACAGCACATTGCTGCGTCACTACCCAGTCGGAACTCGTTGGCTGCAGACTTGTCTGACGTTGAGAGTCTGACACAGAGATTGGAGAAATTCCGAAATCCATGCTCACCTCCAATATCAGCAATCGCCAGCCCAATCGAGCCCTATGAGTCTGACGCGGAAAAGCAATGGACAGCAATGACTGTTCCGGCTCGACCTGGCTCAAGAGGTCCTGGCATTGGCGAAGTGGCTTTCATGCGAGCTTCATCACGAGGTCCAGATGATCGACGGAATGATGTTAGAGGCGAACATGGACGACGATCAGCATCTCGTGATCCATACCGACGAGACCGCACCGTTGAGCCAGCAGGTCGAAGTCGTTCAATCGATCGTGATGGCCTGAGAGCTCGAGCAGAAAGCCGTGAACCAGCAACCCGTAGAGGACAGTCTAGAGGTCGAAGCATCGACCCTGTAGGCTCATCTCGAACACGGTCTCAGGACCCCAAAGCCGTCGATCCGACTCAGTCGAAAGACCAACACGTCGTGTCGAGTTCGTGGAACCTGGTGACGAAGAACATCGTCGTGCCAGAGATGCAACACCACTTGCAATCCCCCGTGTGATGAGCCCAGAAATGGGTAATCGTCGTGCCTTCTCCAGAGATCGATTCGAGCGACGCCGCCAGTCTTCACCAGAATCGAGCTCACGCCGAGCCGCCTCTCGAGAACCCACACGATCCAAACGTGTATCCATGGACTTCAGTCGACGAGCAGCATCCGTCGGTCCACTCGCACGCAGAGGCTCACCCAACTCTGAAGGCGGTCTACCACGTGGCCCCACGCCACCATCCACTCGCCGAGGTCGACAATCATCAGCCGACCACTCGGGTTCTGAATCTAGCGGTGCTGACGACGACGACTTCGACCGCCACGATCGTCAGACCTCACCCTCTCTCGCCGACGATGCAGGCTACAACACCGAAGCAACCGACATCGAGACTGAGACCGACGAAGCATACTATGACTCGCGCAAAGAGTGGAATGGCCGCGCCAACAACGGCGCTCAAGGCAAAGGCTTCTACGGCGACGTCGAGACCGACTACAAGCTGATCGCCAAGGATGTCGAGGCCGCGCAGAACTCTGGTGCCGAGCGAGAGGTCGCCGGTATCAACATCGCCGGTCTTAAGGTCAATATCACAAAGGTCAAGGCTGAGAGGGTGGAGAAGACCAAAGATCGCGATAACAAGGACAAGAAGGATATAATCAAGAAATACGCCACTACTGACATGGTACCAGCCAACGAAGATCTGTGGGGTTGATCCGTTCATCGAGCTCTCTCACCTTCACCCTCACCTTGTCTCATCTGTGAGATGTCTCCACTTCCTCTCGTCTTACTCCTTATCCTCTCCTTTTCTCTCTCCACAACGCATACCGGCCTGAAGTCGACAAGGTCGTGTGAACATGCGATACCTCTTTATGAATATATACTTGACGAACTCCCATCTCCGTCCCACCATCTATGACCTATGGGACAAGAGTCAGACCTTATCAATGCTGCTTGTAGAAATTGTACAGCAAAGAGAATGAATCTATCTAGAGCGAAGGGAGTTGTCAGGCACGAAAATGAAACTAGAAACCAAATACTCTTTTTCATTCTTGCGAGAAGCCTGGGTCAAGGTGTCGCAACAACCTGGTTAGCTATCCTACCCTGGCTCTGAAATTGAAACAGGAACCCCTGGGCACTCTTCGAGGAGTCGATTTGTGAATGAGAGACAACATTAAATTTTATAACTACTACCACTACTCTAGCACGTGAAATGAGATATATGTTAGCTACTTTTCCATCTGACGTTCTGCAGAGTCCGCAAATGATTTTGTCTGTGTATATCTTGTTCTCCTGAGCCATGCCGCGAAGAGAAGTCGTCATATCTCGCTAGTTAGCGACCTGCTCGAAAACCGAAATTGATAATTCTCCCTCTCTCCCTCTCTCTCACCCACCCATCGGCCGAAGTAGAGGATACCCAAGTGTTAACCTTCTAGCTCCTCTCCTCACTATGATATCCATAGCTGATACGTATACATAGTGAGTTAGTGACACACATATATCGCGCTCGCTCGATCTACAATTCATCAACACCACGCTTCAGCAACTAGTTAGAACATAGCTCAATTCGTTTTTTATATAACCCTATCTAACCCCCTCCCCTACCAACTCTCCTTTCTCCGTTCAAGCGACTGAAAGTTGGAGAGGAGTTTGGGATATTGCTTTCTCTTTTTCTTGGTATGGCTCTTGGTCTTGTTCCTCCTTTGTTCGTCGGAGGTACTATAGAATAGATAGTAGATGATTATGGCTCAGATCAAGGGAATCAATATAGCCCTGCCAACGCTTCAATGTGCATGCTGAACTCACGAAATAGTCTGGAGGTAATGAGAATGAAGTTGCGAGCGTGAAATCGCACTTGGGTTTGCAGATCGTTGATGTAAAGACCTGTAGTATCCGAGTGAGTCGTAACAGGGTCACCAAGGCTGCCCGAATCACACCAAGGAAACTATCGATGACTAACTAGTACTTTATGAACCCTAGCTGGCCAGTGTTTGGGCAGTGTTGAAATCGCTGAAACCCTCCTACTCTAACATTAATGCTTTCTGAGTTGCAACGCAGCTTCAATGGCAGTATTCCCTGGCTCTGCAGGCCCTCCTGGACGTACACAAATTAGACTGAGAGGGAATCCCTTGGGACCTTGGAACGCGATGCGATGCGATGCGATGACCCGTCACCCGAAGCCATCTTTTCGTCTATTCGATCTGGCGCCGGTGCCTGAACGCCGCAGACAATGTCTGGCCCATCGTCCAAAGCAGCTCGACCGACCGCATTCAGTTTGTCGATCTTGTTTTGAGATGTACCGTTTGGATCGCGGCTGCATTTTTGCTAATGGACACGATCTTCGCTTGCCCGAGCCACGAAGACGCCTCTTAGATCCCAAAGACTGAAGTTTTGTGATCTTAGCTTCAAACAACACCTGATGTTCTGAGGCGTATCTCCTGTTCTGGAGCGCAAACTGGGCATCATTGAGCAGCGGGTTCGTCGCCTGCAAAAGCCAGTATCTGAATCTGCTGGCATATGGTCGAATAATGACATTGATGTTGATGGGGGAATTCCAAGGCCAGGCACGACCGAGCGTATCCTAGCGCTGAATTGACGGCTGCGACTGGAGGTTCTACACCGCCAGCGTTGTGTGCAACTCCTTGGTTGACTACTACCTTGGAAATATAAGTGGAGACTATATGAGCAGCGAATCCTTCCTTACTAATATATTCGGAGTACTAGTACCGGAATAGTACACGACTTTATGAGGCTCTGATAAACAATCGTTGACTTGACGGAGTCGTTTCAGATACAAGTTGTAACCTTACATTCCATTTTTCCTGGGAGGCGAGGGTGTTAGATGTTACATAACTCTTAGAAAGGCCCACCGCTGAAACAGATCAGCAGTATCAATTGGATCTGGAGCCTTGAGAGTCTGGCTCCGAGCGGTCAAGCAGTAGGATTATACCAGTAGTCCTAACCCCAGAGGCCCGAAATCGCTCCGTCACTAAGGCTGGCTAGGATCAAGTAGTAATTCTGAATCGATACTGACGACTTCGCAAAGCGGTGTGAGCTTTGGAATGTTCTGTGTTTCAAAACTCCCTAGTTTCCCCAGTCAGGTTTAATGGTATGGAGATCGTCTGAAAACACCATCGAATCTAGGAATGATTTTCTTTATCACCTGATATTTCGTCTAACAGGTGGACTAGGAAGACCGTCTTTGGCCATTCCACGCGCTGAACCCGACTTTTAATATCTTCTGGAACACTCATTCAACGTTATCATAACCCAACTACGCATCTCGAAAGGTTCAGATAGCAAAATCAAAATGATCTCTTTTGCAGGCAAAGTCGTCGCCGTGACAGGGGCTGCCTCCGGCATGGGCTTGGCCACAGCCAAAGGTCTGTTTGCCCGTGGCGCCAGCCTTTCACTCGCCGACATACGCGAAGACGCTCTCGACAAGGCTGTCTCTGAGATCAAGGCCGCTTCGAGCTCGTCCAAGGAGAACAACAGCATCATCACCACCGTGGTCGACATCCGTAAAAGCGATCAGGTCGACGCTTGGGTCGACAAGACGATCGCACATTTCGGCAAGCTGGATGGTGCCGCCAACATTGCCGGCGTGTTGGGCAAGAGCTTTGGTCTGGGAAATCTAAGCGAGATATCGGATGAAGAGTTCGATTATATTACGGGAGTCAATTTCAAGGGCTTGTTTAATTGTATACGAGCTGAGCTGAGGGTAATGAAGAAAGGTGCTGGCATAGTCAATGCTGCGAGCACTACTGGGTTGGAAGGTCATCCTAAGAACTCGGTGTACTCAGCCACGAAACATGCGGTGATTGGATTGACGAAGAGTGCAGCAGGTGAGGTCGGTGCACGGGGAATACGGGTCAACTGTGTTGCACCGTAAGTGAAAATTTTCTGACCTTGAGCACAGTGCTAACATGTTGGACAGTGGGATCATCCAAACCCCAATGGTGGCCTCGATCGGAGCACTGGACGAGGGCAAGCTGGATAATGTCTTCGATCGAGTTCCGTTGGGCCGTATGGGCAGTCCAGATGAGGCTGCGAATTTGTTCATATTCCTCCTGAGTGACGAATCGACTTACATCACGGGCGGCACGTATTTGGTTGATGGAGGCATGTTGTCTTGAAGCAGTACAAACAAGGACAGCCAGCCTAGTTAGTCCTGGCCTGTGCCATAACGAGAAGATCGCAAGACGTTCAAAGGGTTCTCTTCTGCTTATACCCATCGGGCTTCCACCAATATGCCAAAGAAGCCTTCTTTATGGATCCAAGCTCATCCTCGTTCTTATTCGCATTGGAAATCGAGATGAAGGCCTCATTGTGCGAATGGATGCGTTGTGGCATGGCGCCTTAGCCAGTGGAGGTTGTGGCGTTCTAGACAAGTTCGCACTGTTTCAATTGGAGCGACTCCTGCTTTATACTGTTGTAGATGTCCCTTCCAGGGACGAAAACACTGACGCTCGAGGAGATGATCGCTTTTTTTGGTGAGAGGGTGGTTGTTCATTTGATGCAGAACGGGAAAGGTCTTGTCGAGATTGACGCCATTGCAGAGCTTGAGGAGAAGACTGAGGCAGTCGAGGTTGAGAGTGTTGTCAGCTCTCATCAGGCAAGATCTGCTTAGTACACGTATCAAAAGGGGTTAGGTCTGAGCTATTCTACCGTCGTCGCTGCTAAAATTTAGTGGAGCAAGTGTATCGGACCTACTGTAGTTGTCCCAGTACCTGCTGGGCTGTGTACATATCTATGATTTTCAAAAATCGAAGATTGTCTCTTGTCTACATTCTCTTAGGTCAAATAGGTAACCCCCGCAGAATGCTAACCACAGCTCTTATAAAACCAGTGTATTGTCCCTTTCGTGCCGGGTTTGCCCCTCCCGTGGCTGGAAATAGCGACATCCTCTGTAGGCTTCTGTCGATATATACTGACAAATAGCGTTTCACAAACCGATCGAAGCTTGTGGGTTGGCACTAAACCGGCAGGGATTTGCGTAATGAGTTCCGTTCCTAACAAATTGTATACTTTTTCAACGCACTTTCGACTTCTGAGGAGTCTGGAGGGAGATCTTGTGCTTTCATAAAGTGACATGTCCAACCAGCAAGTCATCGTTTTTTGGTATGTGCAGATAAGAAGGAGTTTGGAGCCTGTAGCACTCAAGACAATCCGGAACCTTTGGCAAGTCTATGGCAAAATCATTGTGACAGCCGTTGACACTCCTGTAGTTGAGGTATGGGATACTCGGTGTACTCGGATCTTGACTTATTGCCATTCAAACACTCACATACGCTTCTTAACTTTGTACAGAGCCGCAAGTAGGAGGTATACAGGAACCATCATGCACTAGAGATTTGGTCACTGATTCACTGCCGTCGCATCAATGGATCCACTCATCCAAATTTGGTGCATTATGATTGGCTCAACCACCAAAATCCAGGGGTAGCGGGAATTGGGGTGTCCGGACCAACCTTGTTTTGAAACTAGCCCAGGGACGCTTCATAACAGTGTCTGCTTGGCACCTGCTAGGATTTTGGCCAGGGTTGAGATCAGTTTCAGTTCCTCGCATGATCGTCCCAGGCGACAGGCGGAATGCCTGTAAGCACTGGACGCAGACGCGGCGCAAATTGGGGCCGGTGACGACCTCAACAATAATGGAGACATTGGAGGCAACAATCATCACTTCTTTGTTTCCAACCAAACAAGTGCTTCGCTTCACATCTCTATCATATCCACATTGGCAATATAGGACTCCTCCGTTGTAAACGGCGACATATGTCCCACCAACCATCGTACGTGTGGTTTGCTCGTCAAGAAAGCACGCGTCGAGTGGTGGGCTATGGTAGAAAGCTCTGAAAGGTGGAAGTTACCACTCCTTGGTGACTAGTGATCATATCGGAGAATCAATCAATCAAGATGAAATTTGCTCCGAGCTTCACCACATCAGACCTCTTCGGCAGATCAAAGACTAGATACGATGTCGTTGGGGATCGGGAACCGTGTCAGAGACAGAATTGATTTCAAGGGATTCTAAGTTTCCCACCACGAGGGAAGCCGAAACTTTTGACTCACCAATTACCTATAAATCGAGCTGGCCGCTGTCGCCGAAAAAGAAAGAAGATGAGATCCTGACCAAATTCCAACCAGACGGGTGGAAATTCGGTGCTTCTCTCGCAGCTTCCACTGCCGCTATCACCGCTCTCATCAATTTAGCCGTCGGCGCACGAATCAGCTATCTTGCTGGACGAGACGACCCATTCTCGAGCCAGATTTTGATTGAAATGTTTCATGGCGATTGTAGCCGGGCATCGACTATCAATACCTGGTCCCATTTAGCCATCAACGTTATCAGCACAGGTTTGCTTGCGGGAGCAATTTCTGCATGCAGTGTCTCGTTGCTCCAAGCAGAGCAGATGTTGATCGAGCGCACGCCAAATCACTATGGCTGGATATTGGTCTCCCTAGTATTCGGAATCTGAGGCACATCAGTTCTTTGCGGTGCTGTCTATGGTTCCTGCTTGCTTTGTCCTCGTTACCTCTTCATCTACTGTAAGCCACGCGTCCAACCGTTCCTCATATCCACTGACCTTGCTTTTCCCAGGTTCAATTCTGCATTCTTCTCATCCATTGCCACAAATGACTATATCATTGCTTTCGCAAATCCCGGATATCTGGAAGGCGACTTCTTCAACTACACGTTACCGCAGTCTTACCTCTATGTGGAGCCTTTAGCGGATTCGGCTATTGCCTTGCAACAGCAATACCTGGTGAATGCATCCCAGTTTGAGCGTCTTGAAAATGCCGAGTGCGTCAATGCCTACGCCAAAGATCTCATCACTAGTAGAAGATCCGTCATAGTCGTGTCGAACGACCGTCCAGCATTACCCTCAAACGGATCAATTATTCTACTCATGTACGGATCCACTGGTTCCAGAACATCATTGCTCTACCCTTGGATCTGTCCGGTACCTGTAGATTCGAACCCACTTATAGGTCAACCTCAGACTTATAATTACATGAATCAGGAACTCTGCAATGTTCAAGTCGAAGAGAAAACGCTCGACATCATCAATTGGCATCCTAGCGACATCTCGGCCGAGTATTGCATGAGCGAGAAAGTCCAAGAGCAATGTGGATTTTACGCAAATATCGCCATCATCTGGACTGTGTTTGCTTGTAACGTCGTCAAGCTAGTCATCATGGCTTACATTGTCTTTTCACCAGTCATTGACCACCCTTTGATGACGATAGGAGATTCGGTGGCTTCATTCATTGTCAACCCAGACGTGACTACGAGTGACATCGGGGTCGTCTCCAAGGCTACAATGAAGAAATTGAAGAAAAAGGATTGGCGGGTGCTACCAACACAACAGTGGGGATTGACCCGCCGAAAAAGTCGATGGTTCAATGCTGCTTCCAAGAGAAGATGGTTTGTCACTATATTCTAGTAAGAAAGACATTCTCCCATTCTCCAATCCTCCCATTCACCACTTCAAATTGATTCGTACTGACTGAAAAACAGTTTTATAACCTGTCTCACTGCCCTGGGGGTGCTCTTACCACTGGGACTGACGCGCTTGGATGGCAACAAATCCGTGTCGGCGCTATATAACCGTGGGCTGGGCGCAGTGCTGGTAGAAACCATCATCGATGGATGGGATATTTCGGAAATGGGCGTCGACAACGCGGTGGTGTCATCAGTCTTGGTGGCCAATTCACCTCAACTGATCTTATCGATCCTATACTTCGCCGTCAACTCCCTGCTGACATCCATGGTGTCGGCGCAAGAATGGTCACGGTTCTCCGTCCGGCGGTCTGAGCGTCATAAGCCACGAGCACTGCGTACATCGAACCCCATTGGCGACCAACGCCGGACATACTTCTTACAACTCCCTTTCCGTTTCGCCGTGCCTTTGATCATTCTTTCGGCTCTCCTGCACTGGTTGATTTCACAGTCCATCTTCCTCGCCGTCATATCACGTTACGATTCCGACGGCAGTCTCGGGAATGTCTTCCAAATCGCCACGTGTGGATTCAGTCCGATTGGCATCATCTTCCTGCTCATTGTTGGGGGTGTATCCTACTCTGCCTTATCGGCCTGAGCTTCATAAGTCTAGATAGTAGCATGCCGCTGGTCGGGAGCTGCTCGGCTGCAATCTCAGCAGCATGCCACGTCAATTGGCCTTCTGGATCTGAACGATCCTCGGCAGGGCAGCAGCAGTTCAGGGGTCTCGACAAGCACCAGAGACTAGGCGAAGAGGCTAGAATAGAAATGATAAAGAGACCACTGGTATGGGGACGGGTGTTAGGAGACAAGAAAGAATTCCGTGGTCTGGGCCAGGACGTGTCGTCTCGTGACGAGGGTCAACAACATTACGGCTTTGTGTCTGCTACAGGTGTCAATTGGAGGGATCGAGTTAAAGTGCCAGCAGTCTGGACATGATTTCTGCAGATCGAGGTATTGAGATCCATATCAAGAACTAGAGGCACCGTTTCTTTATTCTGGAAAGCATGCTACCACTCCTGTCCATTATTTCAACGCGTTCCTGGAACATGAAATCGTCGACGTTTATGCGAGAGAAACTTCACAAATAAGTGTTTGTGACGACTTGAACGCGGCTCGAGCCTGTCTACGGTTTTTCGTGTCTGCTCTACAGATGATCTCAGAGATCTCCTCTCCTCGCGTATACTACGCTACAGCTGCCGAAACGATGGCCGCCGCATCAACTACAACAAAGAGTCTAATCTATTCTGGTGCGCATTGTATTTGTGTTTTGTGGCTCAGGCTGGCGCTGCAAGGTATGTATATGGGTTGTTGGCTTGTGAAAAAGACCGAATCCATGGTAGATTCCAGTACTCGGGCTGGGTGCGCTGTGAGGCACGAACTGTGAGGAAAGGAGGACTCCACAACCTCTTTCACCCGGTTGACCGCTCCTTCTCTTAACCTCCCCGGCATATGAGTTGAGTTGACCATCTATCATGCCCCCGAAGACGCATGGACGTCCACCTTCACAACGAATTGCCCGTCCGGTCTGCATAGGGCAATTATCAATCTTCTTCATCGTCAGAATAGAAATCCTCCAGCTTCAAGATCGGAAGACGAGGCCTCGACGCGAATCCTTGTCTGGGACGATCCTCGAGATACAGCATGAACTCCGGACGTGGATTATTTGCCCACCACTCTTCAAAGGCAAATTTGAGTGTGAGGTCTGAGTAGATGGGATAGTTGCGGCGATGATCGACATAGACGAAACCTAAGCGGCCGGACTCGAAGTCGAGAGCATCAAGGTCCGGGTGTCCCTTGAGACTGTCCAGGAGTGGTGCAAAAGAAAGATCTTTCCTGTGTGGATGAGAGTTACCGAACAGATCATCCATGTTGAGGCCGATCAGGAAACCCTGGTCAGTGGCTCTGTGGATCCAGATTTTCCATGGGGCGTCAATGTCACTATGCGCCATCGATTCGGGTGCGACTTCGACGGGTGTAGAGGTTCTGGTTACGTTGGTACTGGTTATTTCGGCGGGTGAGGGTGATCTGTTGATCAATTGTGATGCAGGCGTATCTTTCTGCTGTTTCCGGTTGCGACTCGGAGCGGGAGGGGCAGACTTTTGAACTGCAACTGCTGCTAGTCTGATGAAACCCTTTGGACCATTGTCGTGGTAGAACTTATCCTGGTGAGCACCAGCAATGGGGACTTGAAAGATCGATGCCAATTCGGGATCATTGATCAATTGCTCAATCAATTTCGCCTTGATTTCTTGCTGCGCCTTGGATCTGTGGTGGTTTTCTGACGGGGGGAGTCCACTCTGAACCAACTCGACTGCTTTGACCCAGATCTTGTCGAAATCATCGTCGCCAAAGGCTGCTTTCCAATCCGTAATTCTCATTGACCGAGCTGGCTTTTCTTGGAGTTGTTTGTACGCCTCTTCCGAGAGATGCGCCCGGAGTCGTTGGTTTGAGGCATTCATGTCTCCGGTGGTATGTGTGACTTTAGTATTCCACAACAGGATCTTGTGTCAAAGTATTGAGTATGTGGAGAGTGGAATTTGGTTACAGGAAGGTCCCAAATTCAAAACTAAACATGAGATCAGAAGCAGTTGACATGCTCGTGAATCGAGGCAAAAAAAAGTGATGGGCGGTCTTTCTTTTTGCTCAGGCGTGAAGCTACTATACGTGAATGCACCTCCACGTGAATATCTGTGATGTCCCGACCAGGGCTTTATTATTCTCCTTTGTGAAAAGCATGTTGACTTTCACGTCAAACCCCAAGACGTGAAGGGCTGATGAAGCGTCTGGCTCGTAAAGCAGGAATGATATGGTGGCTGGATAGTGGTTCAGTCGACAAATTCGTTGTTCTTAGATCATGCCCTGAGGGAGCTATACAGGTTTGGTTTTGCTCTCTCGTGTTCCATGGTGATGTCTCAATAATCCTCCTTCTTTGTTTTGTTTGTCAAGCACTGCACAGCCGAATTCTTTTGAAATCATGGTCTCAATCATCGGTATATGTCCATGAAGGGTCTGGTGTCTGAACATGTGGCCTGGCAGACGGAGATTGAAGAAATGAGGCTGTTGAACTCGATCTCGATCTCGTGCCAAAGAGTGCCAACCCAGCCCCCTGTCACAGTCAAAGGTTTGTCGAAGGACCTCTAAGAGCGTAGCCGGCATTTTCCCCCTTCCGCGTCACCATCACCGCGAGTCATCTTGCCAGAGTCCTCTCCGGTAAGAGTCCAACAGCCTTCCAGAACGCCCTCGAATCCATCTTGCGGCCCAACAGCTCCGGCGCCCTAGGGAGACCTCTGATGCGATTCTCGTCCATCAACTCGCGCACCCATCGCCTATATTTCAACTTCTCCTCGACTTTCCCGACATCATCCTCCGCACCGCCCTCCTCTTGACTCTCGCCGGACCACTCCCACGCCTGAGCCCACCAGTCATACGACAAACCATCAGCAATGATCCACCTCTTTCCAAAGATCGCTGCCTTACGGCCACCAGCACCAGCAAGCTCGTTCTTGATCACCGCAATCACGGCCCTAGCGACATCCTTACCATGAATAAGATGCAACGCACCCTTCTCAGCCAGCTGCTCTTTCGTCTTAGCCACCCTGGACAACCAATTCCTCGGCGTCCTCGCACCACCATACAGACCAGCCAGATTCAGAACCACTCCACCAAGCTCGATCAACTCGGCCTCTGCCACGGCCCGCTCGTTGGTCTCGTTGATCGGCGACGATTCATCATTCCACTCTGGCGCCGTGTAGATGCCCGTCGAGCCCAGCTGGATCCACTTGGGACCTCTCTCCTTGGACATCTCGGGTGGCGTGGCGCTGTTGTGGTCGTGCGTCTTCTGGTACATGGAGAGGAGTTTGGCGGACGGTCCGCGCCCTTTGAGTGGGAATGTGATCAGCACGAACTCGGCTTCCGGCAGCGTTGAATATTGTGTCAGATCATCGGAGTCCGGGTCGAAGCGGAACGCGATGCTGTCGTCGTGTCCCGTGGTTGTGGTTGCGGCATGGCTGATCTTTTCGCTCGTGAGCAGTGGGTGGAGGAATTGGTATGTCCAGCCAGCTCCGAGAACAAGGAGTGTAACCTTTGAAGATGATGATGGAGTGGCCATTCCTTGCGGTGTACAGTGATTCGAATCCTGGATTGCGGCTTCTTTGGAGGTCTCTGTAGAGTCAAGCTGCCTGAGAATGTTGATGTGGTCGGAGTTGTGAAATTGTTTAAGTGATCAATCTTTCGTGGCGTCATGTATTGAGAGACGTTGACGTAGCCAATCACGTTTCGTGGATTTAATTCCTGCAATCCCCAAATTCCAGAAGTATTACGTTGCAAGAGGCGGGCATATTATTGTTGAATTTCAACAACCTCAAGCATGACCATGAAAGATTCCGAGACATGAAATTGACGCCCAGGTAGCTTGTGAAACGATGAGAAGAAAACAATCTAAGCCATACGTTGTGTGTTCAATTCCTAAACTCTGGGCATGAGGCTCTCTATGTGGAAATTTTATCAGTTTACTCCCAGCACATCCAAGGTCTTGGTTTTTCGTCGCAGATACTATCTCATACAGTCTCGGATGTCCTCCCATCTCTAAGCCCTTTTGTTTAAGATTCTGTGTAAACAAACAATAGTCTACCTACTCTGCACAACTTCATCATCGACAAGGATGATGTAGTCCCACAAGACAGCTCGTGCGGTCTCGGGCTGTTCAACTCTCTCTTCCACCTGAAATTCCTTCATGATCTCCACCAACAATTGAGCACGAGAATCATCTACCTAATCCTCAATTCCACACTTGAACCTTCCGTCGAACAGCGCGTGTCTGCTGCGGTTTTGCTTTGGCGGGCTTGCGATCAGAGCCAGTAGAGTTTGATCTTGGGTCGAGAGCGGGACTCGCCGAAGGATTGGCTACACTGGTTTCAACGGATGAATTGCTTTCCACCGCCGTTGTCGCTGCCACGTTCAACTTCAACTTGAAAGCCGGACGTGATGTTCTGATGTCCATGTCTTCGCCCTTCTCTTCTGTTCTCTTCCTCTTGCGGTTCGTCAGAAACACTTGAATGTTGACCCCGTTTACCAATCCATTCTCCTCGATTGATCCCACAACTGAATCAAAGCTGAATAATGCGCATGGATCGTCCAACCAGCTGTCTAGAATGTTGGGAAGTCTTGGGAATATTCCAATGAATTGAAACTGTAGATCACTTATATCTTCGCACAAGAAGTCTGCAGCTCTGATCAGCACATCACCCAGTGGCTCATCGATTGGATGACGCATTTTCATGGGCTCTGCCCCTGCTCTGAAGGTGAAGATAGTCTCGACCAATCGACTGAGGTGAATTGTGCAGCTGCCGTGCATGCCAAACTTGGCCAAGCAGGTATCGTCCTGAATTTCTTTTCCCTGAAAGCGAAGTGTCTGCAATGACGTTGGAGTCCCTTTCTTCTGCATGATCTTGCGTTTCAGTGCAATGCCTGTATCACTAAGCTGTGCATGATATGTCTCGGTGGAAACTGCACCATCTTCGTAACCTTCGATAACAGAAACGAGGACACTATTATTTGGCTGAGCCCGAATGTTCAACATGCCTGCTTCTAGGTTGCCCAGGTTGATTGCAGGATCGAATTGTTTGCCGTTCAAGGCAATGCCTGCTCCTTCCACGAGACACGTCGCGTCGCCGGAAAGAAAAGTTGGGTCATGCCGATTTAGTGCCGCGACCAATTCTCCGGCTGTTTGGCATTCATCGATAGCAAGTCTTGTAGGCTTGAAGAGCGTCACAATCGTCTTCTTCTTCATGGTTAGGGGATACAGTGAGGACATTGGTATGGGAAGATGGAAGATGTTTGCGAGAGGTTCTGGCGCTCGAACTATAGGTCGGGTGAGAAGAGGTGAGAAAGGCTAAAGCACCGAAAATGACGGTGGTGAGAGGTTTTCGTTGAGTCAGCAGGTTCTGAAGAGGCCAAAGAGTTATCAAGGATGATAGGTGAGATGAGATGATTTCAGGTGAGTGCAAAGATGTGACCACACGTTTGCCCTGCACTGTTTCCTGTTTTATGTGTGGTAGAGCCGGGAAAAATTGGCTGTAGTGGTGAAGTGACCTTTCCAGTAAATGTCGTGATGCGGACGAGAAAAGATAGAAAGGGACTGGCAGGATCGGGACTTTATTGTACAAGCTGAACAGCAGCACGATCATAACAAAAGGGTTGACGAAAATGAAGGGTTGAAAGTGAAAGCTTCACTTCTCGTCTCACTTCACTGTACTATTGCCTCAGTTGTGACAAAATATTTGTGCAGGTCTGTGAAGTCCGGCCTTTATATCCATGGACCGCTGGCTTTGACAGAGTAAGATAGGGCGTTCGCAATATATTGAAGGCGTGCCACAGATTGTCAAGCCTTGCTTTAATTCTCCAGGGCCTTCAGACGAATTTCGGCTATCAAGGCTGAGCAACGACGACAATCTGCTTTTGCGAGTAAATTTTACCCTGAGATCGGCTGCTATCAAGAGAAGTCCTGTTGCTAGATCGGTCAAAAGTTTTGGTGCTGTTGTCCTAGATGACCTGTCCAAGGTGACAAGTCGGCTGTATGGATTCCTCTCAAATGCACGCGTGAGCTGAACCACCAAACCTGCCAAAGGTCCGACCGGTTTGTAAAGCTTTGCCTTTCACTTAATATTCAGCCCATCCGTAGAAATTATTGACTGGCCAGAGAGAAATCTCTAGAGGGATAATTCCAAAGTGAAGTCATCACCTGGACAGTTTGGACGATCGCCTGTGACTCTCGGCAGACTGGTTGATGGCAGGTGGACGGAGCGTTGGGCAATGAGCAATATGCTAGAGTGGTGATCAAAGGTTCCTAATTTCGAAAGTTGTTTGATCGACCTGCGAAGCGGTGTGGTACACTGGACACCGACGCTCAGCGTATAGATCAGTTGTGACCATTGTTCAACCCTTCATGGGGATTGTGATCATGTTTCCAATTACGAAACAATCATTTTTTCAAGCTTCCAAAGTCAAGCTTCTTCGCAACTCCCTTGAACTTATTCTCGTCCACCACCGCTCCAGGGACTGCGGCTTCCGCAGCGGCCATTTTCGAGGCACCACCTCCTTGCGTTGGTAAATCTTGCGCTTCTGTTGGTCTTGGATCTACATGCCACCACTCATGTTCCAAGGCCCTCTCGCAGTGACACGTTTTCGAGGATCCAGCTTTAACATTGCCATTAATAAATCGACACCGACAGGCCCGGCAGTTGGAAACATCTGCATGTAGAAAGTCTTATCTCTGACTGGTATATTTTTCTCCAGTTGGAACCAGTCCTTGAGGTTTGAAACGCCTGGCCAATTCTCCTCCGTCGGCGTTCCAACTGCTTCGCAGATTTTTTCTAGTTGAGCAACTGTCCCTCCACCACTGGCTAGAACTTGCTGATCGGCAACATCTGCCGCTGCGTATGGCCGGCGGATCAGTAATTCGGCAAACACCATCCCGATGCTCCAGATATCGACAGCTCCGCTATACTGTCTAGCACCGAACAGCAATTCCGGTGGACGATACCACAACGTTATGACGGCTGAAGTCATTTGGTATCGAGGATCTCCAAAAGATCTTGCAAGACCAAAATCTGCTAATTTCACTTCACCATTCGCGGCGATGAGTAGATTGTTAGGTTTGATGTCTCGGTGTAGAATAAAATGCGAATGACAGTAGTAGATTGCTCGACAAAGCATTCCCATCCATGCTTTGACATCACCGGCACCATAGCTAACAGATTTATCTCTGATGAGTTCTTCAAGGTTACCGTTAGAGAAGTACTCAATGACCATGTTTATGTTCTGGTCCTTGGAAGAGAAGACATCCAACAAGGCGACAATGCTTGGATGTGAGATCTCTTGTAGATATTTAATTTCTCGAATAGTGTCGACATTAAGACCTTCCCTTTGTTGTGAAGGGTCGACCTTGAACTTCTTGATTGCGACAAGAACGTTTGGATCTGATCGTAGATGTCCCTTGTAGACAATAGCGTAAGTACCTTCACCCAATTTCTTGCCTACAACCATTAGTCATCCACTTCGTAGGTTGCCACTTCAGATGGAGATGAGACGGACCTTTGACATACTTGTTGCTGATCTCCTCGTTCATTTGCTCAGCCATGTCGAAATCAGTAGAACCACCCTTTGGTGAGGGTGCTGCATTATGAGGTTGTTTTGATATCGCCTCCCGCATAGCAAGAGCTTTCGCACGGGAGGGTGACATTGCAATGTTCAAATTCGATGGCGACCGCGGCATCAGCGGCGAGACGCCTGATATTGGCCGTGACATGCTTGCGATATATGACAACTGACGTTGCAGTAGTTGTGCAGTCTCCCACGGTCTTTGGAATTGTGGACAAAGCACACCTTGTCAAATCTATCGAGTCGAGCCAGGATGCTTCATGTCAAGCTCAGCGCGTAGATCATCTACGACGGTCCAGCCAATTGACCAGCTTGGTACTCGCAAGAGTTTGTTCCTGTAACCGAAAATTCAGGTGGGATAGAACCAGGCAGGCAACAAAAGCGATTATTATATCATAACATGATGGTTTCAATCCCAACGGCCGACGAGGCTCGATGTCTTGGCAAGACAGCCTTGGCATTGAGTTTCTCCAGTTTTCAACTTCGGAGAGAAAGTTGCAGCTTGATTCGAGATATCAACAGTCCAACCAAATTTCATACATTGAATGAAAGTCACCACAAGAGGATGCATAATCAGGATTAAAACTTCACTACACAAGTCGATGCTACTTCGTCTACCGTACAAACATCCCAAACACCCATAACTCCCAGCCAACATGATCAAACGGCGCTCTCCGATCACCAGCTCCTTCTTCACCTCCCTCCTCCTCCGGCCATCAACCTCAACAATAGCACCGCAATCACACATCTGCCTACCATGCCAACGCAACCTGCACCGAGGTGTTCCGGAAAACGGGCGCGTCCCAGCACCGACGCCCTTCGTGCCGGACGTGCCGACATTCTTCTCGCTGATCGGGCGCGAGATGAGCAAGCACGCGAGCAAGCTGCAATCATGGGATGAGCTATTCACATTGACATCAACACAGTTCAAGGAGCGCGGGTTCGAGCCGCCGCGCTTACGCCGGTACCTGCTGCACTGGCGCGAGAAGTTCCGGCGCGGCGAGTACGGCATCGGCGGCGATCTTAAGTATGTGACGGACGGCGTGGCCGAGCTGCGTGTCGTCGAGGTGCCTGCGTTCGAGAAGGATATCAAGCCGGATGATCTGGCCACGCCCAACAAGACGCCTGGATTGCAGAAATTGATCGTCAATGTCCCCGCCGGTGCTACCACGTATGTCCTGGAGCCTGGCCAGACTACCGCCGATCTCAAGAAGGCACATGGCTTTAAGTTGAAGAATGGACATATCATTACTGGGCCGTCGGCTCATCCGCTGAAGGGCACGAATGGGAGTGGCGCTACGTTGGTGGTGAGGGAAGGGCTGTGGGAACATAAGCGCGGGCACAAGGTTCATGGTGGTGAGAGACGGAGAGCAGAGACGTTGCATAAGTTGAGAGTCGAGGAGAATAAGAAGAATGCACGATGAGCAAGACGCTGATGCATAATAAGATATGGGGAGTGGGATATTCTTGACAGATGAGACTTCCCTAGCTGGCCTCATTGTACTATAAAGAGTTGATTCTACTGTATATGATTAACAGAGGATATTATCTAAACAGGTTCTTGACTTTTCGATGCGAGCGCAGAAGTTAAAAATGAAGATACATAATACCGTGCTCAACTTTGACGCACCCGACAAGTCTCAATCCAGCGAGTGAAGCAAGTCTCTCTCTGGGTCAGGGCGGGTTCTCGTATCACTGGAGGCCGTGCTAATGACATATGATATTTCCCATCTATGCTCTAATTCCCCAATACATAGCCGTTAATAAGTTCAAAACAGATTGTCAAACGCCAGCAGAATTTCACAAGCAGGCACAACCCGACAGGAATACTCCTGTAGCCCAAACCGGGTATCCTTGCAACTTGAAGGGAAGAAAGAAACAAGAGAAAAAATTGCGCTCATCGAAAAACGCAAATCCTTGTGCTCGATAGCCCCCAAAGACCCATGGTCCAGAATCGAAACCCTCATTGCATCAACGCTTTTGGCAGCGTTTGAGAGCTGCATGCCCCAGAGACTCAGTTCCGACCTCGCCAGAGGACAGCGAGGCGAAGTAATATGGCGAGGTCAGCCGGGACGAGGAGGCGAAGCGAGGATGTGTCTGTGTTTGTCTACCATGAATCCACGATGTAGGGTTTCTTGGTTTCAATTTTCAATTACCTCGCGCGCCAGTAGTGCTTCGTGGAACAGCGGAATCCCTCGTTCGTATGGTTGGGTATATGGATTCCGGGTAGTTACAGTACCTTGGGATCTCAGTGTAAAACGGAGTTGAAACACCGGCTACGCCTGTCAACTGGACGAGGCGGAGACGAGAACGCGGCCAGAGCATATGGAGTTCTTTGTTTCCACGAGCCAAGAAAACTATACATACTGTACTGTACCTGCTAAGCGATTGTACCCTGGGTTCGGCTGTGCTTTTCGGTTTCTTGAAGATTCCGCGGATGCACTGGATGTGTCATGATTCATGTGCGGACAGTCGTGTAGGCGATGATAAAAAGCGAACATTGACCTGGTATGCTCATGTTCGGTGTTGGGATATTGCCGGATCCAGAGGGAAATGCACCTTTGGTTACAGATTTTGTGGTGGAGTCGTAGCGACTCAACGCCCAGAAGACAAGCCCGTACCTCGAGCCCCTCGACGCAAGCAAGTGATACGTGGGGTCTAGCGACCGCGTCGACAAATACAGTATCGATGCATTCTTCCCGCTTGCGAGAAGACCTGAATTGTGAAAAGATCAGAAACATTATTGGTTTTTGGCTTGGTTGATTGTTAGTTTCTGGAATCGGCGTCAGGACGACTCGTTCGTCCATGGCTATACACAGACCCGTTCAACTACCGAATGTCTCGACTGGGAGCGACGTGATACAAACCAGGGAATTACTCTTGAAATCTAACAGTCAATATCAGTGCGATTCAACCGACTGGGCTCTTCGTGACGCCGAAGACTAAAGATGGATGCAAGGATGGAAGAGCTATTGAGACTTTCGTCTGTTGCTAGAATCAACACCTTGACAAACCCAGAGAGAAGGTATGTGAATGTGACAACATGATCAATTAAGATGCGTGTTTCGCTTCGGTTTCAGGCCGATAGCGAGAGATCTAAGGGCTCAAAATTTCGACCAAGCAGAGCCAAGCTAGGCATGGCTCAATAGTCAAATCAACAATGCGGAGAGGCGGAGGGATGTTGCATAGCAGATTCCATAACACGTCCTTCTGGTGTTAGGGACCGGGCTGATTGTTGCTGGCACGTCGGACATATGTCTGAGTTAGGGCTGCTTGACCATTATCTTCTACGTACACCCGTCGACAGACTGAGGACGAAGAAATGAGATCCTTGCACGCTCATTTTTGAGACCTCGATTCGTGTTCAACAAGGAATAGTAACTTGGTTGCAATGGGTCGCGACGTTGGAATTTTGGTAGTATTTTGTGCCCAGGAGCTGCCTGGTGGGCGGTGGACGGCAGAAACAGCCATGCAACAACGCTAGTGGTTGTCACAAGGAGAAAAATCTCCGAGATACTCCTGGATCAGGTGCCGTGCTTGGATCAGCACGGCATGGTAGAAGTCCGAGTTTGGTAGTCTGGGAGTTGGCAGGTAGACTATTTGAGGGTAGAGTGTCGATCAATGGACCCGTTTCGAAAAGATTTGCGCAAGGTCAAGGAAGACCCAGGAAAACCGTGCTTTATGACACACGTGTCCATCATGTACGGGTATCCAGTCCACTATTCAGTGTTCAGCGACCGACCTAATGGTAAAATACAAGGGCAAGGTTGATGTTGCACGAGAGAATTCAAGGTTCAAGTCCAAGGAAAAATGTATGACATGCTGCGGAGTCAAAACATCCTACCTGAAATGTGGCTAGGTGAGAGTAAAGACTAGCAATGCAACCCAGGGGAAAGATGTATCCGTTGTAGTAGTAGTAGGTCTTTACTGTCTCTCTTTTGGCCCAGTGTCTCCCTGCCGGACGGGAGGCATGGCAGTGAGCACCAAGATGCTGGCTGGATACACAGTGGTAGGTGATATTTTGCTGTTTGTGCATGAGTACACCAGGAGGGCACAAGTCACGTAGTCATATCAATTCTCGGAACAATCATAATAATGATGTCAATGATGATGATAATGAGGATTGATTTGTGCACGGTGCGCTTTCGGATAGGACTGCTCACCAGTTTTGGTATATGTTTGCGTGCCAAGGTACATACCTCCCACGTCGCTCTGCCTGCTTAGGTAAATACTGTACCTGTGGCTTGCATCCTCGAGCCTAGCTGCAGGTGACGGTTGTGAGTCGATGCTTGAGCGTGGGATGAATCACGAATAAGAATAATTGATACATGGTGACGGTCGAGCTGCGTGGTCATATTATTTGCCATTCAAGTGCAAGTCGAAACGGTCGAGAGTTGTGACTGCCAATTCAAACTGTGTGTACATAGGTACCTGCCCTGTCGAGCACCTGCCGCCTGCAGGAAGGGCCTATCCTCGACTGTGCCTGCCTCGCACTAGCAGGACGTTCTCAGTTTGGGAAGCAGCGTTCAAGCAGCACGGAGTAGCCAGCGTACCTGCCTAACTAGGGTAAGCTGTGAACAGGTACGAGAATCACCAAGAATGCCGTAGTTGCTGGCTAGTAGGCTACCGAGATGAGGTTGTTTTCGCTTCATATGTCAATGTGCAGGTCTTGGTCTTGACGTGCTACCAATGGATTGATGGAGTATTTTGCTTCGCAGCACAGGACTATGCAGTAATACGAGGGCCCACGGCCCCTGGAAAGAACCCTCCGTCCTCCCAGCCCAGGGCTACCAAGCTACAGTATGGAGTAGTCAGGTTAACTTGACCAAGTGGCCCGGCAAAGAGGTTAGAGTTAACAAGCGTGACAGGCAAATGCAGTCAGACGCGATAGAGTTCAGGTCCGTCGCCGCGATAGGGTTTTGGTTTATGCAAGCTGCAGGAAACTCTCCGGCTCTCGCTCCCATCAATCCACCATTCCACCATTCCGCCATTCCACAATTCCACCACGGGTACTTTGTTTATAGTAGTGAGAACGCACGTATGCAGTACTGCTTGTGTCAAGCTTTTCGCTCGTCGCTAAATGAATCATGCCCACAAACTCAAAAATCGATAATATCAGGTCGCGATCTAATAGAGACTGAACATGACTATTCCAAACAACGACGTTTACCATGGTCGGCCTCGAGACCAGGGAAGGCAGACGAAAGCAAGACAAAGATCCCAGTAGCAACATGGTTGAGGGCTTGATAATCAACCGTTGAACATAAGCGAGCTCGGGAAGCCATAGCATGTGTTGAGACTCCAGAAATCGTAGAATGTCCGTCGGATGGGCTTGGTTCATGGGGTCCCTGTTAGCTTGTTAGCCTCTACAGTATGTACCTCATCTCTCTACAGTACAGTAGGCAGGTGCATTCACTGTGCATGCATGGTGGGCTGTTCGTGGCTTCCTTTAGTAGGGGGAACAATGGAGTTTGAATTAGTCCCGTATTCCGTACTTGCCAACCTTAAGGTAGATTTGCCTCTACTCCGTAGACTCTAGTGGCACTGTAGGGGGCAGGTACCTCCATCGTACTTGCCACCGAGGTGCTTGCTGTGTACGGAGTATGTACAGCGTACGCTGTACGGAGTACAAGTACACTTTCCCGAGGCAGGTGGCACCAAGTGGCTGATCTCTCGCCCTTGGGACCTTCCACTTGGATCCAGATTTCACCGAGTATCTCCTCTAGTATCTCCATCGTCTCGTGTACTGTAGCTGACTGAGTCAAAACTCACAGCTCCATCGAGTCTTGCATTTGAAAAAGGATAAATATCCAAGGTGGCAATTACTCTACATTCTCGGTAGTTGGACGTGGACAGTAAGGGAATATACGAATCCCACCACATGAAAGGGCAGGCCTACGCAGGCCACGCAGCAATAGACCAAATACGGTTAACTCACTTGTGCTTGTGATGATCACCGTCCCAGGACTTTGTTAAATGGTGATAAGACATGGGCTTGGGCCAATAGCTTCCTCGATCTGGAGTCAAGGTGATTTCCTGGCAGAGACGTGGAAAGTGGTTGCAGAACCTTGGGCCTTCGTGGACCCTCGTGTACCTTTCTCACTCAAATCATGCCAAATGGGCCCAGCAACGGAGACTCTAAAGGCTAGAAGCAAGAGGGAAAAGAAGACACGGTGGATTCGAATATTCTTCGGGCTTAGTTCGAGGCACAATCTGCCCCAAGTCCCAAGCCGCGCACCTCCTGTGAGCCTCCGTGTCCACAGGTTCCATGGCCTTGAAGGCTGTCAAGCCGGGGACTTGACGTGGGTTTGACAGTCTCCGCGATGCACTTTCCCGGGTGCCATTAAGCGTCATGGTGCCTGGGCCACTGGACCACTGGAACATGATGGTTGGACCCGGCTACTCTCATCCCTGCTTATCCCTGCCGGGAGGAGGTATAAGGTGCGTCTGAGGCGTCAAAGCCCCAAAGCTACCCACCATTTCCAGCCTACGGTGACGCGGGTTCCAGAGGCTAAAATCGAAGATTTCTGCCAGGGGTATGGGAGAATTACTTGTTCTCAGGCACCAAGTCCTAATCAGTAGGGACTACCAGGGAACTAACAGGGGACAATACAGGGACTACTGTAGGCCGAGGCGGCCGACGCGGGTGGAAAGACGGCCACGATCACTGACTGGACGACTCCTTTAGGTCACAAGTGCCTCCCACCTCCCATAACCCATCGATTGATCGATTGATCGATTAATTAATTAATTAATTACGGATCGGTCCTCGGGAAGAAAAGCACCTGAAGGGTTTGATGTGGGAGCACCAACGCACCACTCAGAGGGCAGATACTAACGGTCCAACAGTGGCTAATCAGTGGCTAGCTCGTAGCTAATAGGCAGCTAACCAACACTTAAAGACCAGATAACCAGTCACCACGGAGGTGCGGACATAGAGGGTAATCTACTAAGTACTTAAGTAAACTACCTACCTAGAAGGTGTCTAGTAATTAACTACTAACCAGTGGCTAGTGGCCATCGATCACTCTCCAGGCCCAATACACTAGCAGGGGTTGAACAGTCCTGACTTCCAAAGACAAGTGGATGGACACCAATTGTCATTTACCACTGGCCTGGGAAAGAGCCACCATCGCCATGGCCCATGCCGTGACTTCCCTTGGGACTTGGAGAAAGCCCTTGAAATCTACCAGGTGCCTTCCACTTTCCTGACTGGCTCAGTAGTGCCTCACTGGCTCCTGCCGTTTGTGAACCCACGCGCATCTTTTTTTCTCCCAATCACCTCAACTTCACAATTCACAGTCATAACCTATAGTAACACTACCTGACCACTGCCCACAGCACCTGCGCCTGTCCCTCTTTCCCAGTCCATCTGTCATTCCCCCGTCACTCCTCAATCGACAGTCGTCAGTCGTCAAATCGTCAACCCGTGTCGACGAAGCATCACCATCGTGTCTCGGTCGACATCCATTCTTTTGACCCAATTGCATTCTCATTCTCCTCCAAGACAACAACTGACACACTCCCTGGCCACATGTTCAACCTCACATGCCTCGGAAAATACCACATCCCTACCATAACATCTTCTTGACTCTAAAGGCCCACTTGATCATCCTGCCGTCTCTTCCACCCGCTATGACTCTGGCCAACGACAGTTCATAAGGCCTTGGTTGAGGACTTTATCGACCCAAACACTACTGCTACCGACCTAGGTACCTTGTCACCGTCGGCGTATCGCAACTGCATACGCTGCATTCTGGATTCTGAAGCAAAAGCAGCAGGTCCAAGTCAATTCCTTGCATGCGACTTGCTAAACAAGCCTGCGCGACGTTCGATGAGGTTCGCATGACGCATGAGTTGCGATCTCTTACTATAGACATTGCACCACATTCCTTGGATGCACCCGCACAAGAAACATGTCTCTACCCGTTCTCACACGGCCTCTTGCCGATCCGCCAACCGCTGCACTACCTCCCATACCATCCACGAAACCTCCACGAAAGAGCCTACCCCAAACCCCTTCACGACTGAAAGCTCCTTCCCGTCCCTCCATCTTGCCCAATTCTCAACCTCTCCAATCCACGCAAGAGTCGGCTGCTCCAGTAGAAAAGGCGTCCGCAATTCCTTCAAGAGCAGTGCGAAAAACCGTGAGCATTGGCTCATTCCCACAGCCACCAACTCCCACGCGACCTTCCACCTCGGCTTCGACCAATTCTTCCACCTCTGTAAGGAAAAGGATATCCAATGGCGACTCTGCCTCGATAGCTCCAAAGACAAGAAAGTCTCCAAGGGCCAGTGCTGTCAATTCAGCCAGCTTCCGCGGCTCACAGACCCCGAGTCTACTAAACTCATCTGGAGAAGGAATGTCCATTTCTTTCAAATCCGGCAATCGTTTTTCTGATGCTCAGTCGAGCGTGCATTCCCCACCACATAGCAGAAGCTCGTCAGCGAATGGCTCATATTCGACGAGTGCTACGACATTCGAAGAGGGTGACGAAGAAACTCGCGGTCGAAGTAGCAATTTGGAGGACCTCAATGGCGACTCCAAGCGTAACTCGAAAGGCAAAGAAGTCAAAGGAAACGTCATCGTCAGTGTACGGGTCCGACCAGACGCCAACATTCAGAATAACTCACAGTCCGAAGGTGAGTGGATGGTCGATGGTAGAAGAGCTCTTGTCGCCTACCGGGGCAAGGAAGGCGGGGATTACCATTATGACAACGTCTTCTCGCAACATGACGATAATGCCAAAGTGTACGATTCCGCTGCCAAACGACTTGTCCGTCGCGTCATGGAAGGATACCATGGTACTGTCTTTGCGTACGGAATGACTGGTACGGGAAAGACGTTCTCCATGCAAGGCACAATGACCAGCCCTGGTGTCATCCCTCTTGCCATTACAGACATTTTCTCCTATATCAGAGAAACTCCCCATCGAGAATTTCTTCTTCGAGTCAGCTACCTCGAAATATACAACGAGAAGATCCATGACCTATTGGCCGCGTCCGTCGGAACTGGCGTAGGTGTTGGTCAACAAGAGGAAATCAAGCTCCGGGAAGACAGTAAACGTGGAGTCTATGCGAGTCCGTTGAAGGAAGAAATCGTACAGAGTCCCACCCAATTGCTTCGGGTCATCCATCGTGGGGATATGGCACGTCGGACCGGCAGCACGCAATTTAACTCGAGGAGTTCGCGAAGTCATGCCGTTGTCCAAATTGTGGTCGAAAGCCGTGAACGGGTACCCGGCGCTGGGGCGACTATGGGCGACAGCAAGCGCGTTGCTATGCTACCAGGAGGTGTTCGTGTATCGACCTTGAGCTTGATCGATCTTGCAGGTTCAGAAAGAGCTGCAGAAGATAAGGAACGACGGACTGAAGGAGCACACATTAACAAATCTCTTCTGACACTGGGAACGGTCATTGCCAAGCTCTCAGGTGTCAGGGATAAGAATGGCAACCCGACCGACAAGGACGGCAAGCATCTACCTTATCGAGACAGTAAACTGACGCGACTGCTGCAACCGGCATTGTCGGGCAACTCATTGGTTTCGATCTTGTGTACCATTCAGATTGGTGCTGGCCTCACCTTGGCTGGAAGCAATCACACGGGGGAAACCCTAAACACACTCAAGTTTGCAGCACGAGCAAAGAACAATATTGTCAGCCATGCCAAAAAGGCGGCAGAAGAAGTGGGCAGCGGTGTCAGCGCTGGACTTCTGGAAAGATATAGGCATGAAATCTCGAGTCTTCGTGCTCAATTAGAAGGACAGCAGAAGTCGGCTGTCGAAAAAGAAGAGCGCCAGATCGAGAGAGAGGCTGAGCAACGGCACGAAGAACAAATGCTGGAAATGCAGTTGGCAAGAACGGCGCTCAAGGAGCGCATTGAACATCTTAATCGTTTGATTCTTTGCTCCAAGTCGACGGGAGTCAACAGTGGGTCGGTGTCGGCTCTGGGTATGCACTCTCGCTTGTCGGGAGGCACCGACTTTGCAGGCTCTCGATCGGTACGATCCTCTGCCAGTCAATCGACACTGGGAGCAAGCTCTGGGATCAAAAGGCACCCGTCCATTGTGTCTCTGGGAGCTCTACCCTCGCATTCAGGTCACGTCTCATTTTCTGGAGTACCTGACGAAGACGAGGAGGCCGGTGGAGAATACGGAGATGGCAGAGCTCCTCTTCAGGCTCAGGTGCGAGCACTACAAGCGGACCTTCAGGATAAGACGCGGTATATTTCAACGTTGGAGAAGCGCCTCCTTCAAGCACGTCGCTCGAGTCATTCTCGTGTGTCAATGGCATTCAACAAGGGAAGTGGAGAAGACAATGAATTGGTTCGACAGCTTGAAGAAAAGGATGCCATGATTTCCGACCTTCAAAAGACGGTGGCAGCACTTCGATCGGCAGTGAGAAAGCGTGAAATTGCCGAATTGACACCGGAAATGTCCTCTTCGGAATTCAAAAACAACCGAAATGCCCTGGGACGACAAAGCAGCAGTAGCAGTAGTAGTGGACAGGTGATTAGCGTTCCCACTCAGATGCTCTCCGGTGGACCTCGATCACCGCTGGGTGCAAGTCCTATGACGTTGCTGTCGCCGCAGAAAGCGGTGCCCAAGAAGAAGAAGACGGTGGACGAAATGTCGCGAATGCTAGATGAAATGATTCAGGATAAGGTGGAAAGCGGACATCTTGTCAAGCCTCGAGCTTCATCTGTTCGTATTCCATCCCGTGGATCGTCAACGACTCGAAGACATTCCCGACGTACATCGAGCGCTGGGAACGGGTCAGCAGGTGGACCACCTCCAAGCATGGGTTCAATGGTGGCCTCACTACGAGAGAGAGACTCGGTATTGAGCGCATAGCGAGGGAGGCGAGAGGACGAAGTGGGTGAGCATTTGTTATTATAATTTTCTACAAACGACGTTACGACAAGATTGAGTTTTGATTGCAGCCCGGTAGCTGTGGCTTACCAAAGAATTGTGACCTGATTATCGGCCAGGCAGAGAGCAGTTGTCATTCACATTGAGATGATTGTCATTGTTTACATTTGGAGTTTATTTCTTTTCATCAGGTTGCGGGTGACCAATCTGCTCATGGGAGTATGGGTGAAGAATTTGTTGACACTCAGATACCCTATTAGACATATTGCTGTGTTCGGCTGGGTACTGGACAAGTATAGAGGACCAAGGTTTCTGGCAACAGATCTAGAAAAAGTCCGATTTATCGTGGATGGGTTGATTTATGAAGAATGATTGGAGCGTGTTTACCTACCATGGGGACCTTTGATACTCACGGCGCCAAGTCGTAGATTACTTGTGCCCAATTGAAGTATTATCTTCGACTCTTGTCGCCTGATGTCTCGATGGGTCTAAGGTGAACTGTGTGTATGTGTCACTGTCGTATTGATTTGTCCCACGAGTGTGCCTACAGTCATCTTTCGACAGTCAAGCGAGTTGATCAAGTCCTCCTTGAAGAGATCTGCAATGTCCTTGGATACAAGTACTACGTCAATCGACAGCCTTGGAAATTAGATTCCACAAGATGGGCACCTAATGGGTATGATAGTAGGTTCATCTAAGCACAGACTTACTATGTCACTCGTGGACTGGCGTGACTGGGTACATCCTCTTGGAGCTTCGGGTGACTTTGTACGTCGTCAGTCGTCAGCCGTGACTCGTCAGTCGTCTAGTACACCGCCACGATGGCATGACAGTACTCCGTACAATCTGTCAAGTTCATGGACCCGAGGGACCACAGAATGACGGTCATGGCGCACGCACGCACGCACGCAGGGTCAAGAGTCCAAGCTGAACCCCCGAAGCGAAAGGGCCGCCTCCCGCCAGCCTTGGGGATTGAATTGTGGGAATAGAAAAAGGGACGAATCCGGGGCTTCTGATTGGCTGGGCGGATGCTGCTGTCGGTGTTTCAGATTCTGACACCAACTGGATGACTTTCCAACGGATTCTCCTCCTCCCGGTCATCCTCGATGAACCCCTTGTTGGGCCATTCTCAATTCTGTCGTCCCATTCATCACCAAGAAAAAAAGACGAGAATCGACTTGAATGAGTTCCCCGAGTCCAGTCAAAGTGAATTGCTACTCTTCGATATGTGTCAACTTGCTACTTTCGGCGTCTCCTAGATTCCTTTTTTTTCCTGCTTTCATACACCGACCGTACTGGACTTAGTATTTACATGGCCCTGGCGTTTCTTTTCTCTTTGTCTTTGTCTTCTTCTCCTTCTTCCACGTCAGTCATGGCCCGGTGGAGTCTTTCTGCACATCATTGACTCCATCCATGTCTCAAGACCGCCTTGTTGGTGTCCTCTATATCCACTATCTCTGGGCACATCAAGTCTTCCATTGGCCTTCAGTGGCTTCCTAGACTTTTGACAGTTTTTCTTCCCTATTATATGGGCCTTTTTGCAGCATTGTTGTTGCATATATCCCGAGTTCGACAACCATTTCATCCACCTGTTTGTTTCATTCTAGCAACGCAGCTTTCTTGACATTCTTTGTTTCTTTTCTTTCTCGCTACATTTGTCAAGCATCCCCCAAGTTTTTAGACAAGCGTTTCATCATAGATCTACTATCTGAAAAGGAAAGGAAAAAAGGTCTATCCCGCATCCCCACATTCCATTCACCACTTTCGCCTGCTGGCTCGGGAGAAGCTCGAAAGAATTGTTTCATCGAGGGGGTGAACATCTAACACGACCAACGTTTGAGTTGATTTTGGACTTGTCGGTCGAATCAAGTGGTTCTTCAAAGAAACACAAATCGACACCAGCTTCCTGTCGCAGACATTCTCGTCTGAGTTCGTTATATGAAGCCCTGTTCAGGTCTTCTGGATGAGACTATCACAACCACAACCACATCATGAAGACACGCCACGCAAGAAAATGCTCCTCTCAAGTCGCTCCAGTCCACCAAAGCCCTTGAAAATTACCGGCTCCGAACGCTCATCCTATCTCTCAGTCAAACATCTCATCCCACGAACACCAATCCCTTCGCCGTCTCTACCCTCGATTCTCCCTCGGCATGGCAAGAAACCACCGAAACTCAATTCACGCAAGATCATCAGATCATTACTATGGCTCTCCTTCTTCATTACCGCTTGGTACATTGTTGCCTTTGGACGGAAACAGTCACAGAAACTCACCGAGTTGACCTTTTTGACCTCGCTGGGCAAAACCTACGAAATCGTCGAGGCTTTCGAACTCCCAGATCATGCCACTCCGATCTCACTGACCGATGACAATGGCAAGAGTTATTGGACCATTTCCATTCCGCAGAGATTAGGATTCCCTCTTCCGCATACTGATTATGCAGATGTCTGCTCGCAAGTCGAGGATGTTGCACGACATGTCGCCGGATCCGACTGGCATGGGGATGATCATGAAGACTATTACCACGTCGAGCCGGACTTTATCGACGTGGACGAAGCACAAGCTCAACATTTCCTACCCAACCACACTACCTCGTCACGAAAACTCAATGATTTACCATTCTGTGAGAAAACACTCACATACGTGCTGGACGCCGCCGACGCAGGCCTCGGCTCGACCTTGATGGGGCTTTTTCTCTCATACGGTCTCGCTAAACATGAAGGACGAACCTTCTTCATCGACGACACTCATTTCCCATATGGGCAATATTCGACTTTTTTCACTTCCAAGCCCTCACCGAATTGTCAACCTCCGCTATCCACCCAGCGCGTCCCATGTCCGCACCAGGCCAAACACCTCGTCGTCTCAGGCGCGACCACGAGCTGGATGTTCGGCGAGTCGTTCCACACTCATTTCTCGCAGCGCGAGATCTTCGACATGGCCCGAAGTGGCTACGAAGCTCTTTTCCACATCACGCAACCTGATGCCTCGTATATTCAAGACCGGATCTCGAAACTCCGTTCGCCACAGCAAGAGCAACAACAGCAACAGCAAAATCAAAACCACCAACACCAACAGAAGCAGAACCATCTCCAACAAACCCCAACGCAAACCCAAGTCCTCGACCCAACCGAACCCACACCGGAAATCGGGCTTGTAGGAATCCACATCCGCCGCGGCGACCGCCACCCCTTGGCCTACACATACTCACACGGCTACACGCCGCCAGAGCACTACTTCGCCGCGGCAAGCAAGCTAATCGGCCAATCGAGCCAGTGGCGGATGGTCCTCGCATCCGACGATCCAGACATGTACGACCACGACCATACGCACTTGCACTCGCACTCGCACCCGGCCGCGTCAGCACCTGAGTCCGAACACGCAGTCACCGGCGGGGGTAGCAGCAGCACCACCACCACCACCAATAAGAAAGACGACATGATCATCCGCGCCCAAACCAAGATCTCACTAGCCAGCAAGAAGAAACTCGACGCCGGACTGGGCTGGGAAGGCGGGTTCTTCAAAGACTTGTTCTGGTCGCTGGGCCTGCCGGACCACGCCGCGGGACGCACCATGGCCGAGCGCCTAGGCAGTCCGAAACCAGTCAAGACGCGGCCGGCGGAACGAGAGAAACAAGAGAGACAGAAACAGAAGCAGAAGGAGAAGGAAAAGGAGAAGGAGCGACAGAAAAAGACACAGCCGATAAATCCCAAACCAAAATCCCAATCCAAGAATAACAAGAATACCCTCAACTCCAACACTCAACCCACCAGCACCGCTGACCGTGACGACGACAATGACGCCGACGAAACCAACACGGCGCGCGACTACCGCACACACCCGACAAAACCGGCCTTGGAGCTACGCGAGTTCCTCGCCCGCGCATACCTGCTCGACGTGAGCGTGCTGGCGCACAGTGACAAGATCGTCTGCGGCGTCGCGAGCTATACGTGTCGTTTGCTCGCTGTCATGGTCGGGTGGGAGCGGGCGTTTGAGAAGGGGGTCGCAGCTGGGGCCGGAGCTGGGGCGGGGGTTGGAGCAGGACCAGGAACAGGAACAGGGCAGGGCGATTGGATTAATGTCGATGGCGCGTTTGGCTGGAGAGCGGTGGATTATTGATGGATATTGAAGTTGACATTTGAAGTTCAAGAGAGGAGTGAGGAGGTGGTGGAGGTGGTGGAGGAGGAGGTTCTAGGGGTGGTGTTGATTGGGACTCTGGCGGATGGGATAATGCCTGTTTTGGGCTGAACTGCGTCTGGCTGGTGGCTTGGAATTCTCCCTCGGGTTAGAGACAGTCAGGGCTGGCTATATTGCCTGGGAGAGAAGGGTCGGATGGCTTCATTCTCTCCCTTGTTAGATTACGAATATCATAGGCGTCGAGAGATCGAGGACAGCTCCTCGTCTTAGCCAAAATATATCTCTAGTATGAATGAATGAAACCTTTTTTTTATAAATCACGGATTAATGCATCTCTCATTGATCTACTCGACCATGTCTATCCTATGCACTGTGAGGTCTTCTGTGAAGCCTAGTTTCCAAGTCCAAGCGGATTCTCATGGCGTCAGTGAGAAAACTTAGCGGTCATGAAATAGGTTTGAACTGTGACCAATGCAAGACCTTTCGTCCTGATGTGAAAGCTCTTCGGTTATACTGGTGTTGATGAGTCCAGTAAACGCACAGCCTTTCCTGCTGATGTTCGCTTTGCAAGCTTCATGCAGTAATGGTTTCACTATTCCAATCGATCGAGGATGTGGAGACTCGTCGTCGTCATCACCATCCTAGTCGTCGTCATTAGGTATCATTGTTTTTCTGCACGCAAACATAATTGTCTATTTAGTGAACGTCAGCTCAACGAACAAAAACGGCACATTCTCAAAGTTGACTAACCATGCTTGCTGCTATTCAACTCGGCTTTCATGGCGCAACGGTGTTGGCAGCTTTCTTAAGGTGGAATCGCCTGACGAGTGCACGCCACTCGTTGAGTCGAGCAGCTTGTAGGATTGAATTTCCCTTGAACTTATTCTTCATCGCCTTATCGGTGGTCTTTCGTACACCATTGCAATCACGCGCCGAACAAATCCATGCTTGTATGAATTGCTGTTTGGCCCGAGGACTCTTGATTCGGACGACTCGGTGGCATTGGGAGGTGTTCTTGAAGCGTTGGCAGACTACTTTCCTACACATTCGCCATGAGTAATGAGCACCACAGTCCGGACACAGTACGTAGTTGCCGATATGTGCGCACATAGCTATAGCTTGTTGCGGAGACGGTGGTAGAAGGAGAGATGTGAATGAAGGGACAAAGGTTGGGGGTGAGGAAATGAATGTCAAGTCGGTGTTGCTGGTGGTGATGACGATATGTACGACTGGAGGGTTTGCTAGGATTCAGGGAGACGGTAGTAGGTGGACTGAAAGGTATCAGACGAAGAGAAGAAGACAACCGCAACGCCAACAGGACAGTAGTTAGAGAGGTTCCTCGATTGCTCGATTCATCAACCAGGCGGAGAGAGTCAAGTAACTTCAAAGTCTGCACCTGCCGTCTGGTTTGGGTTGGTCGTTGCTCTTGTCTTCCGGTTCGTGCCTTCCCCATTCAGCGAAACTTACTCAAGCCAAATCTGTCCTTTTGTGGGATGGATTCACTTCTTCCAGAGGCCTCATCTCACCCACTTCACTCCCGGTATAGGCATCACTCAGCAATATGAAACCAGCGGGGTTCTCTCTGCACTTGAGTCATCATAAATCCTTGCGGTTCAGGAAAGGTGAGCTGGTGGGCTGCCTCAGTTCTCGAATATCGTCAATCTGAAGACCAACATCAAGAGCTCTACACCGTGAGTACAAAAAAAGTAACGCTGAAACATGAGCAGCTCCTTGCTTAGAAGCTCAACATTGAACTGCAAGGTTTGACTTATCTGGACATTGTCGATCTGAATGGTGGACAACTAATATCCTACCTGAGCCTGTACGAAGGCATTCATTCTCATCCACTTCCATGCAAGTGACGCCAACCAACTCAGGTGAATGGAGATTGATTGCGATCGAGTCTGGATCCGATTGCAAACAGAACCATTTGTTGACAGAAAGAATCTTTCGTATGCTTCCAGTCATCACCTAGACCAGATACCAGGCACCGAAATAGGTCAAGGACATTGGAATATCAAAGCTCTCAATCTCTCAGACTGTCCGACTCCCAAGCTCCCACGCCCGTATTTCCGGGCTTTATGCCCCAATCAGATGCGGGAGAATATGCGAAGACGAACGCGATCCACCTCGTAAATCTCGTCTAAGCGAGGCGGTCATGGTGCTCGGCAAGACGCACACGCTGCAACTCTGTGAGCCTGTGCCGCTGGAGAAAGAAGAGCACGCAGTCTGACATACCAAGCCACAGTGCCTAACTGGTGCCTACAGGCTACAGACTCCAGATCCTCAATGCCCCTAGCCCTTTTCGAAGCCACCCTTCCTCGGCTCTCGTATTGTTAAGGTTCTTATTGACTCTGCCCTGTTGACAGCTCGACCTTGTTGCATCATCTTCCAACCATTCCGTCTCCCGTGGCCTCGGCACTGAAGTCCACTGTTCCTACTGTGGTCACTGCCCCGGATGACGAGTTGCAAGCTTCAGCCAAAGCCACTGTGTCTTGTGGTTGCTGGCCCATGCGATTTACATGGCCTTGGAATTCAGACTCTCGACTTAACTTTGTACCTTGGGTGACAACATGAGGTGAGTTATTGTAACCTGCATGAACACACAGAGCCCCTCTCTCTTCGTTCACCTCAAGTGACGGCACTGCCAACAACATTTACGTTCGTCTTCCACATTCCTTCTTCTCATCCGTGACTTCTACCGGGTTTTGGGACGATTACATTCATTTTCGACTGGAGACCCTCTTTAATAGTCGTTATTAAAGCTAGGTTATCCACGCAATGGCTGGTGAGTTTTCAAAACATGTACAACGACAGCGACAAACTCGGCACTATTCTTCATGCTAGACATATTCCCCGCAAACAGCCCCGACCATATAGACTAACCATCTTTTCTATTCAGCTGCCATCTCAACCACCACAGCAATCGCGGCTCCTGCAGCTCTAGCAGGTCTTGCCTACCTCAATGCACGATGGCGTCTTCCCGTCGATTACAACCTACTATCCAGCTTCGCCAGGTCCCGCATAGCTTTTGCACGACGCGAAAAGGCCGATCGAACAAATTCCTTCTATTTGATTGAAGCGCATGCCAACAATTCAAAAATCAGAGATAAACCTTTCATCATATACCAGGGTCGATCATGGACCTTCAAACAGACATATGACATGGTCTTGCGCTATGCTGGCTATCTGCGATCTCACCATGATGTCAAACCTGGCGAGATTATCGCCTTGAACTTCATGAACAGTCCCCAATTCCTCTTCATGGTAATGGCCGTATGGTCATTGGGTGCATTACCGGCTTTCATCAATTACAATCTTGTCGGAGCAGCATTCATACACAGTGTCAGGGTATCAACAGCTAGACTTCTCATTCTCGACCCTGAGGTTGCTTCCAAAGTTCTCAACGACGAGACCAGTGAAACCTTCAAGGCACCCAATTTCCGCAACAACGCATTTCCTCTAGAAACGGCTGTCCTCACTACAGGCCTTCAGTCTTCACTTGAATATCACCCACCATATAGAGCTCCTGACACCGCCCGTTCTGGTGCGATCGCTCGCTCTCCTTGTGTTTTGATCTTCACTTCAGGAACCACTGGCCTCCCCAAAGCGGCCATTGTTCCATGGGATCGTACGGTTGTTGGTTCGGGTCTTATTGCAAGATGGATGGGTCTTCGACCTGTTACCCATCGCAAACCTGATCGTTACTATACCGCCATGCCACTCTATCACTCGTCAGCCTTTCAATTAGGATTTCACAGTTGCCTCTCGATAGGTGCAACACTCGTCCTCAGCCGTAAATTCTCAGTCAGCAATTTCTGGACTGAAATCGCAGATGCCGATGCTACAGTCATCCAATACGTAGGCGAAACTCTACGATATTTACTAGCAGTACCACCTCAACCAAATGACCGCACAAAACATCACGTTCGGATGGCATTCGGAAATGGCTTACGTCCAGATGTCTGGGACCGATTTCGAGATCGTTTCAATGTTCCTATCATTGCAGAGTTCTATGGAGCCACAGAAGCTGTGTCAGCAAGCTGGAACTTGTCCAAAAATACCTTTTCATCTGGCGCCATTGGCTCAATCGGTCTGGTCGGTGAACTTGCTGCGTCCAAAACTCAAGCTATCGTCGAAGTCGACTGGGAAACCGAGGCGCCAAAACGCGATCCCAAAACAAACTACTGCATTAAAGTTCCTCGAGGTCAACCAGGCGAACTTATCTACGCCGTAGACCCCACAGATATTGGAGCCAAATATCAAGGATACTTCGGTAACGAAAAAGCCAGCACATCGAAAATCCTCCGAGATGTTTTCAAACAAGGTGATGCATGGTTCCGGACAGGAGACGTCGTTCGACACGATAGCAATGGTTTGACTTGGTTTTCCGATCGTATTGGCGATACATTCCGATGGCGTAGCGAGAACGTCTCTACAGCTGAAGTCGCACAGGCACTCGGAACTCACCCTGCTATACTTGAAGCCAACGTCTACGGTGTACAGATCCCCAATCACGATGGACGCGCAGGCTGTGCGGCAGTCCTACTCCGTGACATCTCAACTCCAGAGACTCCCGTTCCGGAGTCATTGCTCGAAAGTATCGCCACATACGCACGCAACTCGCTACCAAAATACGCCGTCCCCATCTTCATCCGCGTCGTAACAGAGGTCATGGCCACGGGTAACAATAAACAACAAAAACACGTTTTGAGAACCGAAGGTGTTGATCCCGCCAAAATCGGCACCGGAGACCGTGTCTTCTGGCTCCGGCCTGACGCGCAGAGCTATGAAAAGTTTGGCGTCAAAGAATGGAACGATGTAAGTGCTGGTAAAGTCAAGTTATAAGCAAGTCATCCACAAGTCATACACAAGTCATAAGGGTGGAATCGCCTCTGTGACAAATGCCAGGACCCAGACCCTATACAAATAATGATGAAGAGAGGTTCTATTCTAGTCAGTCTTCCGGTCGTGGTGGTCCGTACTTATGAATACCCATGAACATCCGACTCATCAGGACATCCCTTCGCTGTGCAAACCAATATATTCATCTCTGTACACATGTAGATAAAACCCGCTGAGTCCCATGGCACGAGCTGGCAATAGCCTCGCGCTCCAATGCATCACAATATATCATATACCCGCCACAAGACGACTGCTTCCCAACTATAATGTTCGATTCTTGCCCTACCAGTTCCATACCTGTCTCTTTGGACTTCCACCTCCCTTTCCCTCCTTCCTCTCTTGAGCATCCTTGGTTAGTGTTCTCTGGGAAACGTTGACAATCCTGGATCTGGATCCCAAATGTTTATTCGATCAATTGGCCGAGTCATTACATGACACGACACAACAAGACAAGACAAGACGACTGCGTCCACACTGCATAAGTTTCTACAATTCTACAGGAATCAGAGTGATCCGTGGTACAGTACAAACAAGACGAGACAATCCCGTTTCATACGAGGCATTTGGCGATTGGCTCAATGTTAGTCGCTGTTCTCGTGGAGCTGGTTTGACTGATAAGCATGGGATAGATGGCAAGATTCATAGTTCAAGGTATGTTGCGGTTCCGGAAATCAATCATATCATATCGATAACTAGATAAATAAGACTCGTACAGACTGGTATAGACCGATGCAACTTACAGACCGACAACGAGATAGACAGTTAGATGGCAGACTATAAGCTCGCTATAAGGAGAAATCCTATTTTCTCTTTGTCTCTCTCGGTCTCTCTTCTCGACTGTGATGATTCTCCACCCAGAGATAGGACGATAGGATGATTGACATAATCAAAAATTCATAAAGCAAATATACTTCTTGGGCGTACGTGTTCCAAGCTGGGGTTCTCATCTGCGACTCCGATCGCATCCTTTGAACTCCATTCCTTGCTTTTCTCAAAATAGACAGCACTTTTGCTGTCTGGAAATTCCAACTCTTAAAACTGATAGAAACTGGGCAGATCGATGGTTTCAGCAATCGACGTGTAGCCGTAGATAACTCTCCGATCCTATAGCTCTTCGGTGAATCGACTTCCGCCTCCATTTGCCGAATTTTTACTTCCCACGGGACTGGTAGACCTGTTCTTTGCCAGAGTTGATCCTCCGGTCGGACTGGCTACATCGACAAGTTCAGGTTTTAATGATTGGGCTTTGTTGGAAACATCAACTAGTTTCGTGGGTGGTCGGACAAGAGACTCTTCGTCAAATGTGTCTCTGGCCTCTTCAAAATCATCATCATCATTGTTGGTAGCTGTATGCGTCAACGCTGGAGTCGTTGCGCCAGTAGCTGTCGTTGTATTCCCCGCTTCTGTCGATGTTGTGGATGGCTCTTGTATTTTCTCGCGAATGGGTTCGGTCGCATCGAGGATACCAGGTTCAGGATTTGCATGATGACCAACTTCGGAATTTGTCACATCTGTGAGACCCTGAGGTGGATCAACCACCTTGGCGGTGGTTGTAGATGGATCATTGATCGAAGAGACCGCCGCAGTTGTCGTAGCTGCCTCAGTCGATTGGGTAGATTTTTGTTTGTCCTTGTCTCTACCTGGTATGACTTTCTTTAAGAATCGCTCACGGAAACCTTTTCTCCCTCGAGGCTCATCATCAGAATCAGACACAGGACTCAGTTGATCAGCACCTGATGTTCTTTTGGATGTTGGGTGCTCTGCAGAGTATTTTGATGAGGCAACATCTGCAGCAATCACATATGGGTCTTCGCTAAGAGAAGATGAGACAGGACTGATGGATCGGCTTCGTTGACCAGTAGTGTCTTTTGGCTTATCTCCCGCGCCGTATAAATCGTCGGTCTCGTTATCGCTTCGGCCAGCAAGCGCAACATCACGTTCGGATGCTGAAGAAGGCTTCACATCCTCATCTTCTGTCTTGACAGGTAAGGGAACTTGCGCAGGCTCGGGCTCAGGTGATAAAATGGGTCGCTCGCCAAGATCGTTCTCAGCCTTACTGCCTGATTTGAACTTTTTGAACCAGGATTTCACCCTTGAATCTCTCTTTGAAGGAGAAGTGGGTGAGGTTGGTGATGCAGGTGATGTCGGGTCTTGCGTTTGGACAACACCAACTGCAGCTGCAGAAGTCGAGGCTTCTGTAGGTCCAACATTATCTTCTGATAATTTCCGTGGTTGGTCACTCTTCTTCTGTTCAATTTCGTCATCGCTGCTATCATCTGCAGCCACAGCATGAGCTGCTTGAGCTGGATCCATGGTAACTTGATCGTGGACTGTGTCACCGACTAGTTCGCTGACTGAATCACTAGTGAGTTTGGTCTCTGTTGGTGCTGTTGCACCAGCCGTCTCTCCCGTACCGCCCAAAGTATGCCCACCAACAGCAACTGCAGTACCTCCAGCAGCGCCAGCAGTGGCGCCTCTTCCGAGAAACGACGAGAAGAGTCTAGGCTTTGAAGGAGTGGTCTCTTTGTTCTCTTCTTTCTCTGCCCTCTTCCGTTCGCGTTCAGCGGCAGCAGCTTCGTCACGTGCTTTCTTCTCCGAGGCTTTCTGCTCATTACGAATCCTTCGCTCTTCGTGCTCCTGCTCTTGCTTGATTCGCTTCTCTTCGGCTTTCTGAGCTTTGAGTTCAGCCTTCTCTTTGTCTGCGCTGTGGTTAGCAAGATTGAAATCTTTTTGAGGAATGATTAGCATACCAGCAAGGGTTTTTTGTTCGGCTTTTTCGACTGCGAGGCGTGTTTTCTCGGCTTGAGCCTCCGCTTTCAGCCTTTCTTGTTCTATCCTAATCTCTTCATCACGAGCTCTTTGGGCTTCGGCCTTTTCTGTGATCTCGTCCAGAGTCGGTTGTAATCGGGCTTTGGCGATCTCATCAATCTCTGACTGGTCGAGATACTTGCCTCCACCAATGTGTACCTTGCCGACGTTGATCAGTCTGTTGTCGCTGTCGCGCTGAGCTCGTTCCCGAGCTTGGCGCTCCCATAGTTCACGTTGTTGCGGGCTGGTCTTGCCTGTCTCAGAAAAGACCTTCTCGTCCATAGCATTCAAGCGGGCTGTAACATTCTTATGTGCAGCGGCGAGAAGTGCGTCCCGATCAGCCTGTCTTTTGCTGCTGTCCACTTCGGCAAGTTTACTCTGGAATACTGACATTTGTTGCAAGATTTTGCGTGATTGCTCTTCATCCGAGTCGCTGTCATTGTCCCGAGTTGGCTTACGACCGATTCGTCGCATCGACCCGAGTCGCGAAGGTTTAGGAGGTGAACTGGTACCGTAATACTGGCGATATTCTGCATGCTCGTCGTGGATCTTGGCTAGTCTTTCATGCGCCAATTTCCGAGCAGCGTCTTCAAGATTTTCGTACTTGGGTACGGGCTGTTCGACCGGAGATTTTTTGGCTGCATCGGACTGCGCTCGCCGTCTGGCTGAGTGGGCCGCGAAGTGACTTTCTGATCGATGAATGCCCCTAGCTTCATCTATCTGCTCTTGCTGAATGGCATACATCTTACGAGCCATGGCGACGGATGATGCACGAAGTGTATCTTGTCTTCTCCGCTCTTCGACCTCGATGGACACTGGAGGATTTGAAGTGTACATTTGTCGGTTTACATTGCTCTTAGCCATGTTTTGTATGCGAGCAGGATCGAGACCGGAGCTGTTTGAGGATGGCGAACTTGGAGGTCTGGGCCTTTGCGAAGATTCGGCAGCTTTAAGGGCCCACCCTGCATGTGAGGGGGAGGATTGAGGAGAAGGTCGTAGAGGGGCAGATTCTGCTCGTTTTCGTCCCCCAGACATTGATTTGGTGGCTGCCAGCAAAGCTTTGTGTCGTCCGTCGGAAGAAACATTTCGTTCGGTGATTGCAGGGGGGATTTTTGGTTCTGGAGGGCGGAAGATGCGGCGGTATGACCATGTGCAGAGTCCGAAGCTTTCCAGACTTCGACAGGAGGAGGGTCTTTGTGTGCGGCGGCCGCAGCTTGAGAACCGGCGCGACTCTGACCGGGTTGCCATAGAGGTTCCATTTCGTAGTCTTTGGCGATGTTTGCGGCTTGGTTTGCGGCGGGAATAGAGCCAGGCTTCCAGTGCTCAAAGGACTTTTTGTTGGAATCTGCTAGGCTCGCTGCGGCACCAGCGGAAGCTAGCTTGACACCACCCGCAGAAGGAAATGAAGGAAGATCTTGAGCTCGCGCGTATTTTAAAGATAGAGCAGCACCTGGGTAGAATGTCAGTATTGGAGAGAAGTAGGAAAATGGTGGTTATGGAGCTGGGAATTGTAGTGGCATTGGTAGTGGTGATGTGTAGGACAAGCGGGGTTCGCATACTGGCGGAAGATAACCGACCGTCTTCGTCAAGAACGGAAGAGGTACTTGGTCGCGACGAGTCCCTAGAATGGTGAAGAGCTGTCGAGGCAGCTAGTATATGTGAGAATGAAGTTACACAGTCAAGGAATGGATTATGGAGTGAAATAGACTGACCTTGTTCTTCAAGCTTGTCTGAGTGTTGATTTCGGGTGGGTTGAGGATTGGAGTTGCCAGCGGCGGTCGTGGCCGACATGGTCTGGGAGAATGTGGTTGGCCCGAGGATATGGTCTCGCGTGTTGGTGTGAGGATTCCTCCACGCTTGAGGCACCTATGAGGGCACGCACGAGGGTAAGGTCCTTGACAGCGACAAAGAAAAAAGACAACGTTTCGATCAAAGCTGCGCAAAATGAGTGATGCTCCGCATGGAAATGGACAGGAAGTCTAGCTCACGAGATAGCAGGAGACACAGCTCGGAGACTCTGACAAAGAAAAAGGGAAGGAAGTGCAGTGGAGGAAGCTCTGGATCAGAGCATCACTCAGCAAGGAGGACTAAAGCCAATGAAGCTCGAGCAGTCGAGCAAGCAGTCGAGTAGCAGTCGGCTGGCAGTGGTGTGTGTGCGAGCTGTGTGAGCTATGTGCTCTGGGAGGCGGTGGATGAAGAGGCATGCGGGAGGTCCAGTAGCAATTGAGTGTGGGAGCAGGAAGCATGCAACATGTCTATGTCATCCAATCCACATACGTCATGCAGGTCTTGATGGAGATTATGCCAGCTGGACCAGCTGGACCAGTTGGAAGGGTGGGACCTAGTCGCCGCTCGGTTGATAAAGTGTCACTGGGGATAAGAATGGCGTAAGATGGGACTCGGTGGAATTTGTGGGCATTTTGGAATTTGTGGGTTGTAAGGTTGTGGGTGGTCAAGGCGACAAAGTCACAAAGGTACGTACCTTCCAACTTTTGCAGATGGTGGCTTGGGATTGAACAGTTGCTGGGGGAAGGCACGACTGGCCCTGAGAATCCTCAGGCAGGAGCCACGGTGGTCACTGGTGGTGACGGTGGTGACGGCATCAAAGGCAAGAGCTCTTCGGCTTCCTTTTAGGTCTGTGCTAAGTGCCTGCGGGGTGGTTAATTACTCCTACAGCGCCCAGAGTGCCCTAAGACAGCCTCAATGGATCAGATCTCTGTGGTATGTACCTCTGTCATTGCTATTGTGGACCTAGCCAATGCTGAGCTATCCAAGAATTTCTAGGCATGCTCATCTTTGTTGAACTTACGGAGTACTTACCTGTGGGCCATGGCTTGCTAGTACTGAGTACCGTCTCTCTTTAACTTGGGTAGCCACCGAGGAAGGAGCAACGAGGTGCTGCACCTTCCACCATCAAGCCCTCTTCAAGAGGGAAGGAACTACATACAAATATAGCCACTGCTATAAAGGGAAGTCACGGATCACAGGTTAATGCTTGGCCCACAAACCAATCGCATGTGAAAACATCCACGTTTGCTTGTTCAAAATCGACCCCCTCCGCCTGCTTATGGAGCGGACCTCGCTCTTCAGGTTATCCCGTTGTTGTTTGGAGCAAGTGCATCATAGCTTCACGGGAAGGATGGCTTTCGGCTACAGCACATTCTAACTTCTCTAGGGGCCTTGAGCTGCACAAGTGGGCCGAGAAATTACATTTCGATCGAGCATGGGGATTGAGATTTGCGAGTAAACCTGGAGAGAGAACATGCCGCTCACTTTCCGGCCAGATAGGCCTCGAGGACCTGCGACTTAGGGGGCTACTTCGAGCCTTTGAGGTGCCACGCTCCCCGGAGAAAGGACGCCACAAGCATCGACGCACCAGTAGCATCGCCTGTGAATCTCTTCAAGACCCACAAGCAAGTCTCAACCTCGCAAACTCATGGTCGAGCTTCTGTCCATTGTCCAAGACATGTGACCTAAACTTCAGCCTTCTACCCACGTGGATCAACATCGACACTGACCATGACTGAATCCTACAAGTTTGAAAACATCTTGAATTTTCGAGATGTCGGTTCCCATATCAATTCCATTGTCGGATCGCAAGTACTCAAATCGGGTCTATTCTTCAGAAGTGCCCGTCCAGATGAGGCCACATCGTCCGATCGTCATCAACTAGTCGACAAGTACAAAGTCAAAACCATCATCGACCTTCGATCCAGAACAGAGCATATCAATGCTGCTAAGAAACGTGCCAATGTCCCACTTGCAGACCAATCTGCAGCACTTCCATCCTCTGATACTTCATCTTTCCAGCCAACTCAGATTTCAGGCATTCAATATGCCAACATCAATCTCAATGGAAAGGGCTTCGAACGACATCTGATCTGGCAGCTGAGGTATCTCAGTCTTGCGAAATTGATCTTGTTGATGGCTTTGGGCTATAGGGTACAGGGGATTGCTATACTTGGAAGAGAACTCATGTTGCCTCGTGGCCTTGTTGGTTTGGGGAAAGATACCATTGACCACAGTGGTCCCGAGATCAAACAGGTTTTCGATGTTCTCGCAAATGAACAATCATGGCCAATTTTGATCAATTGTACTCAAGGCAAGGATAGGACGGGTATCACTGTGTTGCTTGTTCTGTTACTGTGCGGCATTGACTTGGACTCCATCACCAAGGATTACGTTCGATCAGAACCAGAACTGGAGCCGGAAAAGGCCGCTCGAATGGAAGAAATTGCCAGCATTGGTCTGGACGAGTCCTTTGCTGGCTGTCCTGACGACTTTTGCAGTAACATTTGTCAACATCTTGAGTCGAGATATGGTGGTATAGAGAAGTATCTCGAAACAATTGGAGTGGCCGAGAGTCAATATCGTGCGGTGAAAGACATTCTTCTGGTCAAGCAATAAAGTCGATCATGTTTAGTCATCTTTAGCTACCCAAGGCCACATATTCTGTACAGTGAGCAACCATTGGCAAGCAGTCACCTGCAGTGATAAGATATATTGGCAGAAACTCACGCGTTATGCGAGTCAACGACTACACCTCGGCAACGCATGTTGCAACAATCATAATGGCCTTTAGCTGGAGCAGAAGGGCTATCTATCAATGAGTCCTGTAACTTCCCAAATAGGTGAACTACTGTGTACGCGACACATGGTGCAAATGTCACTACCAAGACGAGCAGTAGTTGTAGACGCGAGTGGTACTTGGGATTCGTACACGGAAGGAAGCGCCAGAGGAAAGATGACAATGACAAACGGCAACAACCGAATCGAGTTAGTCTTGTACAAAGAAGACAACCTTTACGTCATCATCGGACAGGGTTTGCCAATGACGTAGTCAGGCAAACATTAATTCAATGGCCAGTCTTCCAAAGAGGCTGAGAGCCCGAGCGTCTAAGGCTCTTCAAGGCTCTTCAAGGCATCCCATCGCCAATTTCAAGATTTCAGCCAATCCTCCGCAATACTCATTCCTGACGCCTGATCAGTACTCGTAACCCCCAAATAGTGAATGCGCTTTGGTCCAGTGCGAAGTAAAAACTTCAACTTGCGCATTATTCGTATTCGTGCCTACTGACAACAGTCTTGTGTGAATTAGATAACCAATGTAACATGACACCAACTAGTCAGAAGTGACATAAGTACACAGGTAGCTAGCCGTGCTAGCTCAAGTAGTACTACATGTGTTAGGGAGAGTTTGATGCATATCCTACTTTTGCATATTTCGGCCTCTGTCCGACCCGAAGAACAAAGCCACTCTTGGGACTTCTTGGAATGACTTTCCGCGAGACTTTCTCATACCATCTCCTGAGTCTTTCGTAACCACACCTCCATCGGATCATGGCTCCACCATCCCGATTCATACTTTCCATGCTTAATGCCTCACACTTGCCAACCGCTGAATACCCCAGGTCGTGCTTCCATAATCCATTCTTCCAACGAACTATCATCTCAGGTACTCTTCCCAAGACTTTCATGTCGCTGCATTGCCCGGATTAGCCCAACTTCGTCCTGACCAAAAAGCGGCATCGTGCGCTTGTCGTCGTTGATCCATGCTCGTCCGCGGCCTCGCGGGTATCCTAGCCCACCATATGCCTTATATCCGGCCACAGACGATCACGTCGTACCCCTTGTGCAGTGCAAATTCCTAACTCACCAAACTCAAATCGTCTTTGTGGGTCTGTTCCATCGCATTGATATCATCCATATCATAGATCCTGATGTCTTCGATTTCTTTCTTCACTTCATCTGTATCATTCTCCTGCTTTGCTTTCACAGCGTCGTATCCTTTCACTTCATTCCTGAAGACCTATTCCAGAGTCACTTCATCTGGTCAATCCATCCTGGTCCTTCTCAGAACCTTTCTCCATTGTTAGCGACCACGGACCCTCATAGTACGCGCACATCAATCCTCCAAACCTCTTCGTAATCCTGGGCGGAAAGAACATCCCTTAAGAACTGCAAAATGTGGTATCTCGGAAGTTGGATCTTCCCTGTCTTGTCAGCATGCATGTGAGTTCTAAAATCCCACATCCGGCTCTCATCTCATCAAACTAATCCAATGACGAACAGGTGGCTCGGAATGCTTCTCGCTATGTTCATCCGCTGGGAAGTGATCGGGGCACCACGGTATCCCAGTATGGAAGAAGGACAAACCATTGCATACATCTCGGACGTGGGGGCATTTGGACTCAAACCGCTTTTCATAACCGGCAGCGTCATTACCACCGTCTCACTCGACTTAGGCTTCATTGCCGAACGTTGGTTGCGACATACCGGCCGACTCGTGCCCAATACCAGCACGGCGCAAAAAGTCCTTTCGGGAATATCCATCTTCTTTGCCATCGCTGGATCAGCAGGTCTCATCCTACTGTCCATCTTCGACACGTACCATCATGATCGGCTGCACAATGGCTTCCTCCTAATCTTCATCGCCGGCTACATCTTGTCCGCCGTGTTCCTGTGTGCCGAATACCAGCGTCTGGGCATCCACTACCGACAGCACCGTATCCTACGTATCTCATTCTGGGTCAAACTCACCTTCATTCTAGTTGAACTAGCACTGGCAGCAGTCTTCATCGGCACTTCGTTCACTGGGAACCGCAACGTTGCCGCCGTCTTCGAATGGATTGTCGCCTTAGTCTTCACCTTCTACATCCTCAGCTTCCTGCTCGATTTGCTGCCCAGCGTGCGCTCGAAGAAACACGTGCCGCAGGGCTGGAGAGACCAGTCTCCCGTCGGCGATGCAGAGAAGGGCTCGTCGAATAGTGGAGCTCCCCTTGCCAACGGCCACCCATTGACCACAGACAGCCAGGGTCCCAACGCCGATGGCCAGGATCTGATTGGCAATGGTGCCTATCGAGGTACAACTATGACAAATGGTCAGTATTCGAACAATAACAACCCATCCACCTATCCCGCAGACCATCAAGACCTGGGACGCCAGAAGAAGCGCCACTTCGGTCGTTTCATGTAATTACCACGATGAACGGAAGTCACTGAATGCGACGATCCTCCATTGCCGAATGAGAAAATTCGACCTCTTCTTACACCCTCGCATATAAAAAGGTCCTTTGGCGTTTATCATTCTCCGGGGGAGTTAACTTGGATCTTTTGGACTGGTCATGACTGTCCCGGACGCTGTGACAGCTTTTCACTAATTCTTCATCTTCTGGGAGCGAACCACAAATCACAATATTGGGACTGGAGCAGAAATTGTTTTGATCGTGCGAAACTTGCACTACGCATAGCATGGCGTTATCTAGGAGAATCGGTTTTTGTTTGTTGATGACACGGGATTCCACCACGGCATCTAGCAAACTCGTGGTAGGGAAACCGGATGATGCTCATGATCTTCAGCACGGCCCTTGTATCAGCTCGAGGAGGATGTATAAATAGTAGACAGAGATATAATCATTAGACAGAAGAAGCAGCAGCGGGGGCGGCAGCAACAGCGGCAAATGAGTGCGACGAGAACATAAAATATTCAACCAAAGAATGTTAAGCCAAATCAGCATGAAGGAAAAGTGAGAATACATTCAGCGAGATCATCATCCAATATTTACCTCAAACGCAAGAAAAATCTAAAGATGCCCCTTGGTTAGGATAAGCGGAATATAATGTAAGCAAATCACCACCTCGTCGTGAATCTTCTCGCCCTGCCTTGCCTTGCCTTGTTTCGTTTCGTTTCATTTTCATTTCACTCCATTCCCTCGCTGTGCTGTGCATATGGTACTTAGTATGTCCGAATCTGGATAGAGGTGTAATCAAGAAAATCGACGACGGCCCCCGAAAAAAAACACCACACCAGACGCCAGCCAGCCAGACCCTGCTTACATGAGATTTGTACGTGTCCCGGACCCCGCCAGAGACACTATCACTATCACTATCACTATCGCAGCCACGGCTATGACCACTGCTACGACCATGACCACGACCACGACCGTGGTTTGTCGTCTTGAATGCCTGATGTTCTTGATTAGTGTGGGAGGCGGATAGTTCTGAACTGGCTGACAGGGGGATGGGGGGGGGGGGGGGTGTTTCAAATAAGGCTGAGAGTTTGTCGTCGCGACCTCTTTGCAAAAGCCGTGCGTTGGGGGGTTGAGAATGTTTACTGCCATGGGAGGCTCGTTCGCAGTATTGACTCTAGTGGGTAGTACTGACTGCTATAGTACGGCCTCAGGACAACACTGCTACAGAAAATCGACTCAAGGTCGCATGTGTTTATTCATAGATATGTACATGATATCTGTAGTATTTATTTACCATTGAACATGTTGCCAGTTAAGAAGAAGCGAACCCAATAAGCCATAGCACATCAATTTCCTTTGCCTATACAATAACGACTTGTTCAACTTGCATGTTTCCAATCCTATCTACCAGTTCCTGCGTCTTTGCCTTTGTGATTTTTGTGGGATATGCGAATAACAGTCCAACTCTGTTGTATAGCTTGTACCTTGCTGTGTTGACGCTCTTCGGACGATTTGTGACGTTGGCAGCTTTTCTCAGGGCGATTGCCGTCACTCGGTTCAAGTCGTCGTTGACACAACTCCAGAGGAAGACGATCGTGAGTACATCGCCGTTCTGTACGTCGCTTGTTTTCGAATGGGTGGCCGGGGATGTCGAAGAGGTTGATGGCGAATTCCAGGCTGGACGCACGTCGAATGCGAATTGCGATTGGCAGTCAAGTCCGGCAATGTTCTTCAGAGGATCTGTCGTCCTGGTTGCGTCGTATACAAGGACCAAAGTCGGAGCGGAAAGAGTGATCTGACCGTCTAGGACAGCACCGAAGCCTTCTGGGTCGATAGAAGGGGATTTAGGTGTCGTTGAGGCTGAGATACATGTCGCGTGATATGTGCAAGTTTCCCAGTCTATGACACTATCGTACCACACTTCACAACCGGACAAGCAGCACCATGACCAAGAAGGCGCGACATACGTGGCAGTACGTTTGCTGGCGGAAGTGGTGTTGACCTCCCATGACAAGCCATGCAATAGATCCGCCTCCCATATGCCAGCGAGGTATTGGCCAAGCGACGGGCTTTGTGAATGAAAGTATTTGGCAAGACCTGCATTTGCGATCAGACGATCGGAATCGTGCTTCAATTTTCGTCCGCTGGCTTCGAGAATGATGCTACGCCACAAGGCTGCGGCTATATGGACCTTGGTGTGGCCTTCGTCGAAAGGTGATCTCTCTGCTGCATGAAAGCTGTTCTTCAGCGACTCTTTTTGCTCTACGCCTCGACATTCGCATTGTATATGCGTCTTGCATTCCCAAACGATTTCTTGAGGTGCGAAGTGGACAACGCGGGTTGCCAATAGACGTTCTTGCAATGTCCACGCCCGGTTGAAAGCTGGCCACGTAATTCGACTGCGTGGATCTTGAAACGAAAGCGGCCCATGATCGATTTGACGATAGCCTAGCAGATTTCTCGGCTCACTCATTCGCCCCCGATCGCCGTATTTGACCGTTTCGGCTTTGCGAGGAGGTCTTAGTAATTGCTCATTCGGATTTGTGGCATGGGCGGCCGAAATTGTTAACACAGCGTTCGCGTATACCTCACCCATGAGATTTGCCTCGAGTTCCCAATCCTTGAGATCATCTTGTATTATACAAGCGGCGTCTATCCATATGTGCCTGATATCGAGACTGTGCGTGAGCCGTATTGCATCTCGATGGATCAAGGGCAATCTTTTCCAGGCGATTCGTCGTAGACTGGACGCATAGATCTCCTCATTGACGATTTTCATCTCCTTCGGACCCCAACAATAACTCAAAGCTGTGTACGTGGTTGGTCTGCCTTTTGTTTCGACGAGTCGAAGTCTGCGATAATTGTCCCCAATCTCGATAAGTCGAGTCGGTGTCCATATCGGAAGCCGGTTCGGAGCCAGAACACCACAGGATTTGGGATGATTGGCAATGCATTCCGCTAACCACACTCGTATTTGGGAGATGACCCTTCGTTGTACGTCTTGTTTGACTTGAACTACAGGGAAAAGAGACCATGGCCACGCTGTATCTTGACGGTTGTAAGTAATGCAAATCTTCGCAGAGGCGGGCTCATGTTTTACACTCTGTGTTCAATTTCCACTCCCATGTCTTCGATTTCCACCGATAGTAGATCTTCTCGTCTGCCTTGAAGCCAGCTTTTGGCAAATAAGACACAGATACTGCGCCTGCACGAGCAACTTTCGGAACTCTGAGGACAATTTGAAGCTGATAGAATTCTTCTCCGATTTCTTGAGATCCAGGGACAAATTTGAGTTCTTTCATGAACATTTGCAAGCCTGTCCACACCAACCAGCATAGTGGGCAGGTCTCTGAACTCTCATCGTGTTGCCATTGAGCTGTTGTTCTGCAGATCTCCCAATGCGTAGAAGATGGATCGATGTTTCCATCCTCGATATATCCATTCTTTAAGCCTGAACAAGGACAGCGGTTCTTGTAATTAGGAAAGGCTGTGGAAGAACCCACCAGCTGATCGTCGTGTGGCATTGAACATCAACGTATCATGCTGGAAAATAACGAAAATCTAGCAGGTGGCGAATTCTATCGAAAAGCAAAGATCGTGTAGCTTGTCAGTTGTGCCTATTTGGCCCGATGTGCTGGGCTTCATCATGCTCACGCTGTGTGGGATCAGCGGGCCCACAGTGTTTGATTAAGCGCCCAGATCCTACGCGATCCAATGAGACAACAGATGTTGGATTTTGTGGAACAACGAAGGTATCGATCATGTCTGGATTGAGAATCGCTCCAAATCGTTTGATTTCTTCATGAAAATCGCGAGTAAAGGACATATAATTCGGCGTTTTTGTTTCTGTCGCATCGTGGTGAAGAAGACCCTGCGAGGCAGTCTCGATTCGACAAGAACACAGGTACCAACTCCCGAGCGGACTTTTTTTTGTGGAATATTTCCTCGTTGTGGTATCTTTCAAAAACAGTCAATAAGTGTGCGATAGTAAGCTATCATATATGCAGCCAGGACCAGAACACCTTTCGCTCCTACAGTAAAAACATTCCCAAGTTGTGCACCACTAGCCTCTAGCTAATGGCACCACTCAGTACTTTAGCCGCAAGCTCACTCAAGACGCGAGCTCTCTGAGATTGAGGAAGTGATTGAAAGACAGCGTAGACAGATTTGCCCTTTGCGTCTCTGATGGCGCCTGCCTTACTGCCAATGAAGTAGCCAGGGATGGCGCCCACCATGTCACCAACGATGAATCCCATTGCAGCACCGGAGATTCCACCAACTATGCTCCAGAATTGCTTGTTGGGCACGGCGGTATCTCCCTGTCGATCGGCCATGTCTGCATCCTCGGACATCATCTCTTCAAAGACATTTTTGAATTGATCATTGGCAAACTTGTCCTCTTGCGGCTGATCTCCACTGTTACCAAAACCAAACATATTGAACCAGGAGCCAGTTCCTGATTGCTGGGACGTGGCACCTCTTCGTCAGCTTCATCATCTTCAAAACTGCTTGCACCAGTACTTGAAGAATAGCTACGAGCCTCGTCATAGTCTCTCCTCCGAGAAGCATCTGAGAGGGTATAATAGGCATCATTGATTCTCTGAAACATTCTCGTTCGCTTCGGTCTCTCCGGGGAATCGGAAGGAACCCGGTCAGGATGCCATTTCAGGGCAGCTCGTTTATATGCTTTCTTAATGTCATTGTCCGAGGCCGTAGGGCTGACCTCAAGGACCGCATCTGTGGGCTATCAGTATTTCATAGATCAAATCACAAGTAATATGGACTTACAGTAATCTGGATGATCAGACATCTTGGTATGGAGTTCGGTATTATTGGCGGTGCTTGTGAATGAAGGAAGTGTCCACAAGGGAGACACAGATTCGTACCACTTGGTGAGGATTCAGCCTGTGGACTGCTTGCCGACGTTGCTTATCAGAACAGGTGTGTATCAGATGGCACTCGTGAAGCCAGGGCCTTAAATTCAAGTACTTGACGAAATAAAGTGCTAGTTGGCAAGTAGGTGGCATGAAATGTGAACAGAGACAGATTTCTGATTGCCTGCTCCATTGCGAGCTCAACCGCCACTGGAGGCAATGACGTCGAGAGGGACAGGCAGCGCGCACGGCTCTCAGAATTGAAGCCACAGTGGCTGCCGCAAACTTACCTGAAGAGGTTTAGCAACAGCATGACCCCGACCGGGTTTGGATAGCCAACCACCAACATTTCAGCAGGACAGGGGGATCCACGACCTGAAAGACCCACGGCGGTTGTTGCACAAGGGTCAGGATCCCTCGTTTTCGTTCTCCAGCCACTCGAATTGCCTTTGGAGGATTCTAAGAAAGAGAATACACACCGATCAGGTTGATGTTCCTGCTTACCTTTGAGCAATGTGAAAGGACGTTATAGGCTCATCGATACTTTCCGATCTTCAACAGCCGGCACAACTGCGTCGAGGACCAAAGAACCCTTGTGAGGAGGCTCTGGCCGACATTAAACTCTCTCTGGGAATCGATCTGATCTCTCCGCACGGCGATCATTGCAACGGGCAGAAAACTCACCCAGTACTGTTCCAAATCCCCCAGTCTTGACGAGAACGCACGCGCACTCACTCGATCGACGAGCTCTGAACACCCTCTGATCAATGACCTCGAGTTGACTCCTCACCTGCCCCGACTCACATTTGGAAAAGCCAAACGACGAGCATCACCTCACCCACCTCTCCTCTCCTGACGAGTTGTCGCAATGGGATTCTGGAACGACGGAATCCGCTCCCGCAGCCGGTCGCGGTCACCCTCTCGCCGAACACACTACTCGTCTCGCCCTAGCTACTCACGCAGTGCATCGTCATTCTTCTCTCTCGGCGGCGGCAGTGGAAATGGGTCATACTATGCCTCGTCAAAGGGCCACTCACGGCCCCGACCAAGAGGTGGATTCGTCAACCGTGTACGCCGCTTCTTGCGCCAGATCTATGAATACATGCGGCGGAATCCCGTCAAGGTGTTTTTCTTGGTCATTATGCCTCTGATCACGGGAGGGGCGCTGACGAAACTCCTGGCCACGGTCGGTGTGAGGTTACCGCGCAGCCTGGAGAATTTGGCTGGTGGTATGAGGGCCGGTGGTGGTGAGAGATTCTATGCGAGGGGAGGAGCGCGGGATTTTGGTGGTGGGAGTGCCTTGCCTGGTATGGGCGGTGGGGTTGGCGAGAGTATTGGAGGATTGATGAATTTGGCAAAGATGTTTATGTGATCGATCGCTTAGGAGAAAGGACAAAAGTGTCATGTTTTTGTTGGGGACGACTGCACTGGCATTGGAATGTCCATGTCTTTTTTTCAAATCGAGGTCAAGAAAGTTCCATATTGATTGGATGCATCGTGTTGGGCATAGAATCCACACATTTTAACGAAGTGTCTTTATGAACGGTCGAATCAAGATTTTGGATCTACCCTTGGAGTCTATGAGGAACATAATCATACATTTTGGCTGCGTAGACCGCCTTTTGAGGACATTGCTTGAAGACATCACTTTCGCCCTTGTCCTTTTTGCCCCTCTTTTTCACACCGGAATTACCAGTGCCCAAATCAGCGTCCTTGTCGATTCCACTTGAATCAACAATCTCAAAGCCCGAGTCGGAGATCTGACTGGAGCTTAGATCGGTCGTGCCCAAAGTAGTGGGTTTGTCTGGTGTCACAGATCCAGAGGACTTCTCTTCGACTCGAGTCACCTCATCGCCCGGAATGGGGTCCGTGTTTTTGAGGAAGGGATCAAAGGCTTTTCGGTAGAGGTAGATAGGCAGACGAACAACTGCGGTGTCTCGGAATGAGGGTTTGTGGATCTCGTCCAGATCGAGGAGATATTCTTGTAATTCTCCCTCCTCGTCCTCTTCTTCGAGGAAAACGTTGCCAGCCGAATCCACCACAAGAGTCTTTCCATTCTCTGCGGTGACTCGGCGCTTTTCTCGTGAGCCCGACGGGGACTGCACAGGCACCACCTTTGTGGGCTTGTTTTTGCTAGCTTTCCCTTCCTTCTTGTTCTGTCTCTCCATCTCTCGCTTTTGCCTTCTGTTGAGATTCGCAGTTGGATCAGGCTCTTCTTCCACTTGAGGAACTTCAAGCGGTTGGCCAAGTCCTGCAAGGCCACGTATACCCGATTCATCGCCCCACGCAGTTTTCCTCGCATGTCTGATGTATCTTTCCATAAAATCTCGTTGTCTCTTGTAGCTCGTAATCAGAACAAAGTAATGGGCTGCACCCCTCCGGCAAGGAATAACCCAAAGACGACGGTACCGAGGCCAGGACGATATCTGGAGTAGTAGTAGCCCGTACCTCGCCATTTGGGAAATCCATGGCTCAGAAAGAAGTCGTATCGTTCTCTTTCGGGCCTTTGAGGATGTCTCGGACCACACCTAGTCTTGTATATCTTTCATTGGCCTGTTTGACAAATTTTTGGATTTCCTTCTCCGAAGGGCCAGAAGAAACATGTACCCCGGCTTCTTCTTCTCCCAGCCTTCTTGGGCTTGGCCGTCGAACGGGATGCGATGAAGGAGTGTTTGACTTTGTCGGGGTGGAGGGCTCTAGACTTTTTCCTGAAAGCCTTTAGGATGTCGTCGACGGTGGCGGAGGATTGCACCCCAAGAAAATCGTAGAAAGTGACATCTGGCCCTCGGCAGCCTCTAGTTCGTCCCTGACTTTAAAAATCTCATAATCTTCTTTGGACCAAGCGGCGGCCAGCAGAGCAAGGGAGCATAATAAAAGGAAAGACAGGATTCGAGGCACCATCTTCAACCACACGAGACCTGCGCAAGGCGAGAAAGACGATCAGGAACGATCCGACGCAGGACAAGTGGTCGGTTACGCGGTATGGAAATGTAAGAATGAGGCGAGTCAGGATTTGGATTGATGAATGGACTGTTGGACTGTGGATTTGTGGGTGAGAACAACGTGGCCCAATGAGTGTTGGAGGAGCGCAGGAACGGGTAGACGGGCGGGCGGGAAGAACAGCAAAGGCTAAGAGGCGCAGACTTGGGTGCAGTAGCTGGGATATTGGTGCCTAAGAAGGGAGCCCTGGGCCTGCAGTGTGCTCGATTCACGGGCCGAAGACAGGCACCTAACACAGGTATAAAGTGCTTGGGAAGCCAGTAAAGAGGGATCCTTAGGACGCTGTACGCCTAGGCAGTGACGCCCGAAGCACCCGAAGCACCCGAGGCAGCCACCCAGGGAGTTTGTGTGGGTGTGGGGTTAAAAGGAAGCAAAAAAGTGTATTTATCAGAATTAGACACGTCTTTTCCAGCCCGCCATTGCCTGTCCACTGTCGGATGGACTCTGTCATGCCTTGACTTAATACATTCCGACTCCCTCCTCTCCCGCTTTCCTTTCCCTTTTCTTTCACTGACAGAGAAAAGTCGGTCGAAGAATTGACAATGTCAGTTCTGGCACCTTGAGCCTGCAGAGGGCAGGTCAGGGAGAAGTCAGGTGTACAGAGCACTACTGACCGGTCCAGTGTGGAGAGAAGATTCCTTTTGAAGCATTGAATTGACTCCACCAATCTCAAAAGTCCAACCCAACTCTGGTAAGTTTCCCAAGTTCAGAATTCAGAGATCAGAGGTCAATGGCAATGGTCAGGACTCGGGAGCTGGGAGCTCAGTGCACGTGAAGTTGCGTTATCCAAAGGCTGAGTGTGGCTAATGTATGGTTATTTGGTTTAGGCCCACGATAAGGTCCCCAAATAAGATCCTTAGAGGGCTCAGGACCCCGAAAAGAGCTGCTTAGGCGACAGTGGCAGTGCAGATTGCCCCAATTAGCCACCGCGCACCCTCCATCCGTCCCTAACAGTCCAAAAAAAGGTGCCTAATCTGCGTCGCGTCCTCGAACCACTTTACGCCATCCTTCCAGCTCGCCACGATTGTCATCTCTTTGTCCTCCTTCCTCAAAAGGGGCAATTCATTTCAACCATCTCCTCAAGACAGAAAAAAAAGACAGCTGCCTACCCTACCCTTCAACCCTTCAACCTTCTTGAACCCCTTGACTCAAATTCCCATCACTTTCCTTCTATATTCATTCACACTCTCATTCATCTCGTCGCCGTCACAATCTACACGCTCACTCAACACCAATTCTTTACGTCTTCAAGACACGTAAGTTACTCTTTGTCATAGTCACACCCTGCCGTTCCGGGCGGGCTCGTCCTAAACTCTTGTCGACGCGCATGAGCTGAGCGACTCCCATTCCAACACCTTGAATATCACTAATGACAGAGGTAGAAGCAGATTTATCACCTTGAACCTTTGCCACGACATCAAACCCTTCTCTCGTCCCTTTACCTCCCTCTCTACCACCATGGCTAGAATCAGCATCCCCTCGACGCCTTGACGTCGCGTCTCAACCTCGCCGACCGCTTCAGTGGAGTTCGATCTCAATCACTGGCAACAAGATTCTCAAACATCAAGCCCATCTCCGAGTTCCTCGATTTGAAGAGACTGTCCAAGCCGAACAACTTTGCCGAAGTCCAAACCAGGGTCAATTACAATCTCACCTACTTCTCTTCCAACTATGCCGTTGTCTTTGTCATGCTATCCGTCTACTCTCTCATCACCAACCTCTGGCTTCTTTTCGACATCATTCTAGTTGTTGGTGGTATGTGGGCTATCGGGAAACTCGGCGGACAAGATCTCGAGATCGGAACTATACGTGCCACGCCTTCCCAACTTTATACCGGCCTGGCTTGTATCGCCGTACCTGTCGCTTTCATTTCTTCTCCCATTGCAACCTTTTTGTGGCTTATTGGAGCTACTGGTGTGACCATTCTTGGCCACGCTTCTCTCATGGACAGACCCATCGAGAATGCTTTTTCCGAGGAGGCGGTTTAGGTGGTCGGCCGCGAACTCCATACGATGTGCCCCCTTGGGGAAGACCACCAGGGGACGACCAGGAAGGAGAAACGACAGACAATGGGACTCTTCGCGATATTATGACTATTATGATCGTGTCGAGGAGCTTGATACTGACGATGACACTTTACATGGCGTCGGTTTGGATCAGAATTACAACGACAACAGATTTGTTTCAGATGAACTTCATTTCGATGGTATAGACTTGGGCGGTCCACGTGTCCGTCGCCGGCGTTCAGGTGCTGATTTTGTTGATGATGATTTTACCCCTCCCTCAGATGACGATGAGAATTACGACCCCACACTGGGCTGACTCGGAGACAACCGTTGCAGGTCGTCTACAAAGAAAAAGAGGATTTGTTGGTGGAAAGAGCTCTGGAGAGGATAGCACGTGCCCGGGCTTTGGGTAAGCCCAATGTCAAATTGACTCGAGCTGAAATTGATGCCTTGGAACGATTAGAGCGGAATCAAACCCCTCCCCGTCCTTCTGCAGTTCCCCAAGCAGCTGCTCCCAAGAGCAAGAAAGAGGTCCCCATCAAGCGAAAGCCCGTAGCGGCAGAAGTGCGCAAGAAACCCAGCAGGACCGACAACAAATCTGCAAGCAATTCTCCCAAACGGAAGAGTATTCTCGATGGACGGGATCGCGGTCGCAGTACTGCCTCCAACCATTCTCGTTCAGACCGGGAAGACTCGTTGCCGGCTGTCCGTGCCCAGCAATCGTCCGATCTGGATCACGTTCATGTAGGACGTCGTTTGCCATATCCTCAAGGTTATTACGTGACAGGCCCTCGACCTTTGGATTCCTCAAGACAAGGATCACGCACTAATTCGAATCAATCCCTGCGCCAACAACCTCTCCAGATGCCCAGCATGCCCCTTATCAACATCCTTATTATAATCCCCGCTATGCTTCGAATCCAGATGTCATCCAGTCTCAACGAGCTGCTTCTAATTCCTCCCGAGCCTCCCGACCAGATCCAATTGACCCTGACTGGGAGCCTCGATCACGTTCATCCTCCAGTCTCGTCAATGTTCCACTCGATCATCTACCATACCAAACCAATACTGCACGAGCGCCACGATTTGACCCATCAGATCCTCGCTTTGGGTCTCCTCAACGTCGTGTGGCATCTGGACCAGCTGCGACTCATCAGCACTCACCTAGCGCATATCGCCGACATCAGGATGATCTCTTCCTTCCAGAAGACCAGCAACCAGAGGTCATGCGCTATCGAGCCCTTTCTGACTCGGAGCCTGATGATGATGACGACAGTGATTACGACGAGGGGGTTCAAGTTAATGTCTCGGAACGCCCTGGAGGTGAATACGCCATTCAAACTAGGAGTGCTACTGCGTCGAATTCCAATAACAAGACCAAAGCTGGTACCAGGAAGACCGTGGCTGGGAAGCGGCGAAGCGTTCGGTAAAAGTGAAAAATCCCGTTCCCCGGCAAGCTGTATTATTGTTTCGTAATGGGTGCATGGCTGGTCAACATTAGATGACCCTTATGGTCTTTCTGCCTGCTTATGTATGTACGGCTACATGCCACTTGGATCCATAAAACTTGTTAATGTTTATACTGTTCGATGATATTGCACTGCACAAGATCATTTCTGTCATCGTCCACAGTTGCACACCGGACTCGCCGGGATATGCTCAGCCTTGCACCACCACGTGACATCATCAGGTGATCTGATCATATGACCTGATCCACAAGAGACATTAAGAAGAACAATAGCCTTAGAATGAATTACGAGCACTCGGGATCTAGTTTGATATCGGTTCCGGACTATCGAAGCTCGAAGCGTGCTGCCCGACTGCGGCACACTGCGAAATTCACATACTGCTCACCCTTCATCAAGAACTGAGGTGAGGAGGTGAAGCCAGGAAGTAGGAGCTTAGAACAAAATCTTCCACCAGTCTTTGATCTGTCCTGATGCTTAGTAAATCAAGGGACAGTCTTCATTCAAAGCTAAACTCGGGTCTTAGGCATCGGTCCCAAAGATACCGAACGTCAACAGTTATCGGGACGGGGTCATCATAATCCATGACAACCGTGCCGTTTGAGCCTCTTGATTACCACTCAAGGGCTCTCAGAAAACTTTTAGAAATGTAACACAGTAGGTGACAGGGTTATGGTGTCGATCTCGATCTGCGCAATATGAAAGAACGACGAACCTTCTCGATATGTGAGAAGATGATGTTGAAGGCCTCGGGTGGCGAAAAACCATTGCCACAGATCCTTGACAAGTTCTGATTGGCCAAGTCATTCGGCATTGAGAAATTCAAAAGTCGGATGCAGGATCCGATTTAGGCTTAGGTCTGCCAAGCCCTGGCAGATATCGGAGCCGGAGCGGAGCGAAGAAGAGCGCGAGTCTTCCCTCGAATACGGTCGAATCATCTCTTCAACCGGTTGACGAGGCTCCCACGCTACATCACGACCATGGACTAATTCGTGACTGGTCAGCTGGACTCCGGGAATCTCGGCGCGTGCACCCACCTCGTCGCTCCCAAATTCCTTCGTACGATCGTGCCCATCATATCCGATCATATCAAAGACCGAGGCATGGGTTCTGAATATGTCACGCACCAGATATGCCACGTGCCGTTCGCTGGTGTTATTCGTATCTATCTAATGGTCTTTGAAACTCTGTTCAATGAGATCTACATCTGAAGGTAAAATTCGAGGAGTTGGGCCTGCAACATGATTATTGTATTTGTGCGTTGGTCTAGAATATGCCTCACACCATATCCACGCTATCACGGTACCACGGCACTCAGCCCTAATCCATAGCCTTGTCTCCAGAGGTTCGTGGTATGTTCTACTGGAGTCTTTACACTTTCGCGGACGTTCTAGAAGCGGTATATCTACATGCTATGTACCCAGGGACTGGGCATCCTGACCTGTCATTATCCCATGTATCAGCACTATCATTCTTTGGAGTTACGCTTTTCGGTTCTGTTCTTCCCCATGTCACGATTGGCAAACTCCCGCCAGGCAGCTGGGCTTCCTTAAACGGTAAGAAAAATCTCTTCTTGTGAAGGGCTACGCATGAGACATCTCGTGATTGTCACTCTTTACATTGCTTGATCAGCCTTGATCTATTTGAGTAATGGTACTTGTCTCTGGCCGGAGATTTTTACCATTGCGACGACCTTGAACATCCAAACAACACTGAATACACCATCTATACATGTCATCTGGTGGCGAACCTCATCAGGAGAGTGACGCCGAATCGCGAAGAGAGAGACGAGACTCGACGGGCGTACGACGAGGTACAACCATTGAATTCGTCGATAGCCAAGACCCGAATGTCAGAAGTGCCATTCAGAGGCACACAGCGTATCACTCTGCAGCACAACGGCGAGATGCTCGAACGAGGTATCTTCAAAGACCTGGCCAAAGCAGATTTCTTCCATGGGGAAGACGGACGGCGAGGGAAAACAATGATCAACCTGTTTCCTCTGCCAGCAGTAACAGCTCGGTATCCATCTCGCCAGTCCCATCTATTGAGAGAGCGACGAACAGAAGTCGCGGATCTAGCCATGCCCTTGATCAAGATTCCCAGGGCTCAAATAGCAGGTCAGCATCACTTGCCGAGACTGAGACGACACAATCGGCCACCATATTGAGCACCAGTCGGGATGATGCAATCCTAGAGTTCTGTAAGTCTTATACAGGCATCAGACATTCCCAACATTGTACGAAATGACCTCTAAAAAGATTTTGGGAAATATGTTTTGCTCGCACCGCTCTTGCTAACACGTCTCATTCTTAGGGGTATCAACGCACTGCCAGTACAATCGACAGGCGCCCTTTTTAGAGGCTGCAATGACATTCATGCGCGAACACGAATCTTCGCGACATATGCTACTTGCATATGCATACGCAATGCGCTGGAAGCTTCAAAGCAGCCCAGACACGGTCGAAGATCAAGTCGATGCTCAGACGAATCTGGGACGTGGGACAAACATTCTTTGGAATCAATTACGGTTGTCCGGCCATGCTAGCTCAGACTCTATAATCCAGACTGTACTGCTACTCGTCGTTTACACGGCTGATTTCGGACAAGCGAACGAAGTCCAATTGCATATCGATGCTCTACGGACAATGGTGGCGCAACGGGGTGGGATCAACGCTTTTGGGCATAATCCGGCACTTCAACAACAATTGTGGGTTCTTGGAAATTCGCGATCTTTTCACCTGGCCTTTGATTGTGAGGACCGATGTACGAGCACTTTAAGGTTTCCTACAGGGTTGGTTTTGTGATTGGGGTTTATGAGGGGGTAAGGAAAATATCAGGCTGGTGCTTATATGAGGCATCTTATCTTCACATACAGTGTGTCTGCAGCCGGCCTATCGTGTGCCAGGCGCGTAATAATTTAAAAGAAATGGGGATCTGGAATTCAACTACTATACCATCGATTGTATTGGGTTGGTATTGTCGCAAGATTGCGCCGTGTAGGGATCGGCAGAGCATTCCATGTGATATTGGGTTGGGGTCTTCACAACTAGAGAGGATGGTTCTCTCTCTAGCCACAAAGGGTACATATGGGATAAGGAATCATGTTTTCATCACGCGGTGATAATAATCAATATCATCGACTCATGATGGATTGTCATGAAGTACAAGCGAATATCAGATCACTTTACTTCAGTCTTCACATCCCTGACATGTGACGTAGATTGATCGTGCCTGCCCGCAAAGGAAACCCACCTTTTTTCGCCATTGCACCTTCCCGTGTTCTTACTAGTCGGTGGCTTCCGAATCAGTGCTTCTTCCACACTGGCTGGCCAACATTTTGGCCTGCTGTTCTCATTGCACTTGCCCTTGCCCCTCCCACTAACTCCAGTCCACGATAGAAGCACCACCACAGTCTGAATTCCAATCCCCGTCTCCCTCAGATTGCGGCATCTTCTGGTGCCTGACCCAGCTACTCTTTCTCAAGCTACTAGCCACCTCTCCTGCTACCAATACCGTTCAAGTCTCTTAAGAACACATCTTCACAACTGCTCCGGGCTTTTCAGTAGGATTATTTCACCCAGGTTCTCGGATTGAGTTTGGTGGCTTCCTCTTTTCCATCCCCCAGCAATATTGTTCTTCCGACCTCCGTGCGCCGCACATCATAACCGACCAGCCTTCCTCCATCATCATCATCATCACCACCAGAATCCGCTAACCTTCCCTCTACAACGACCTTCGTCCCTTGTGCTTGTGCCTGCTCACCTTCTGTGAGGAATCCCTTTGTTCATACCCCATAATACCTCAACAAGAGATTGGATATACACAACAATCACACTTCAAGATGTCGGGCGAGGCGTGGTTATACCTACTCGCTGTTCTCATCAATGCCGTCAATCTCTTTCTCCAGGTCTTCTTCACTATCATGTACAGCGACTTAGAATGGTTAGCAAAGCACTCGCATTACTTATCTCTACTACGTTTATAACTAATGCGCCCCGATAGTGACTACATCAACCCTATCGACCTCTGCAATCGTCTCAACACCTATATAATCCCTGAAGCCGGTGTCCACGCATTCTTGACTTTCCTCTTCCTTATCAACGGATACTGGCTGGCTATCTTGTTGAACTTGCCACTGTTAGCATTCAACGCAAAGAAGTAAGAAAACCGTGGCCCGAGACCTTGCTCAAGGGAATAATGGCACTAATATGACTACTTTGCAGGATAATTGACAACCAACATCTCCTTGATGCTACTGAGATCTTCCGGAAACTGAACGTGCACAAGAAGGTTAGTCGATTGTTTGGAGATATCTTGCGTTTTGGCATGGCTCAACTAACGCATGGCATTACAGGAATCTTTCATAAAGTTGGGTTTCCACCTGATCATGTTCTTCTTCTATCTATATAGCATGATTGTCGCCCTCATCCGAGACGAGTCGAACTGACTGACTGGAACGACCTTGAATGCTATAAAGCATGGGAGTTACGCTTGAGGTATATTGTCAAATTTGGATGCCTTGGAAGTCTTGATCAGTAGTCCTTGCTACGAAGATCCGGTGATACAGCGGGGAGTACGGCGTCCGGAGCTGGCTTTGAATACCATTGATGATGGCAAATGATGATCAAACGAAATGATCTGACGAGAAAGGAAATTTGCGTGTGCGAATTCCGTCAATAAATAGGCAATCTACCCACTGGAGAAACTTGCAAGGACAGATGTTCCCATTTGCAAAGCTCGTGGGTCTTGGGGGTTCGCAAAAGCTTTGCTCGGTCTTCTACCAAGCACGACCCGGGATCAGCTATAGGGAGAGGATGACAACTTGGAGCGCTTGAAGAGAATACCATGGATGAGGCTAAGTGATGTACTGCTTTGGATTATGGTGTACAAAGTGGTGCTAATTGTAGTGGCTCATCAGATAATTATAGAGAATCAACTTTGATAGCACAACAGCACTGTGATGTAAGCCACAACTCAAGAGACGAACGTTCCGATAGATACAATGATCAACTGGTCAATGATTAAACGATAATGCCATGAGGGAAGATAACCTACGTATAACGTTGACTACGTGGAAGGCGAATGTAGTATCATAAGTCCTTGATCGGTTGCGATGGCATATATGGCGTTTACTCGCTTGTGCGGTAGCTTTTCTGAACTGGATGTTACGGTCGAGGCTGAAGATCATGTAGACATATACGGACTTATTAGGATTGTCTGACATTGAATACTCCTTCCTGTTCTGGTATGCCCTGGTCGTAGGAGTGCATGTGACAACTTGGCCCGCCGAAATCATCGAAATAATCCAGTGTCAGACCAGATCATATACTGAGCTTGGCATTTTCGCTCAGGCTGAGGTGCAAGTTTCCTGTTATGGAATTTCGAAGAATAAGTCCTCGCCTCGTCATACCCGCAATCCCGACTCTTGACCACCTTCCATCTCTACGTGGTCAGGTCAAGACAGTCTCCTGATCATGTCTGGACTACTCGGACAAGGTTATGAGTCTAGCGACGACGACAGCGCCCCAGCACAATCTCTTCCTGTGTCGGAAAGATCATTAAACGCAGCGCCCGAGGTGTCAGTAGAGGTTTGGTCTTTACTCTCTTGTCGTGCAGTCGGTCGCTCTAACATCTTGCAGGACTCTTCACAACTACAAATAGCACTTGCGAACCCTAATGGAAGTGCTCTCACTTATAATGTCACCTATGACAATCTCGCGCGACCGACGCAAGGCCCCGCGAATCCTTTCACTTCGTCGACCGGAAATGCCTTGAAAAGGAAGAATCTGTTGACGGGGAATGCAGAGGAGACTGCCATGTCGGAAGCCACATTCAAAACACAACATCGAACATTTCAGAGCCTGGGTTATGCTCAAGATCCCTCGGTCAATGGCGGGTTTGTAGGAAACCAGTCGGCTATTGCCAAGTACGGAGGCAAGGATATTGTACAATTACGGCAATCGAAAGAGGAGAGTGCATCAATCCGCGCAAAAAGACAGAAGAAGGGCGATAGTAGTATTGTTGATGGTGAAGGCTCATATCTCGGGCCATGGGCGAAATATACTAGCGACGATGTGGCTTACGAACAAGCTGAAGCAGCAGCGGATCAAGAGTTGGCGTCTGATGAAGAATGGGTAGAAGAGGGTATCGTGCCCACACCATTACCGGCACCTCCCAAAGAAGCCACGGCCTATGGTATCGATGCCAGCGTTACTGAAACCACCGAATTTCACGGAGCCTCGGAATATGATTACCAAGGACGGACGTATATGCATGTGCCGCAGGATCTTGATATCGACTTACGGAAAGAGCCCGGATCGATACAGAATTATGTTCCCAAGAAACTCATCCACGTCTACAAATATCACACCAAACCCATCACATCGTTACGATTCATCCCAAAATCATCACATCTATTACTCTCATCCGCCGCCGATGGCAAAATTGCCCTTTGGGACGCCCATCACGATCGAACCCTTCTACGAACATATTCTGGCCACAATAAATCCGTAACCGACACCGACTTCCACCCTACAGGCCGAACATTCCTTTCTGCCTCTTACGACCGTCAAATGAAATTGTGGGATACCGAAACGGGCAAATGCATATCTCGGTTTACTACTGGCAAAACACCACATACCATCCGTTTCCACCCTGAAGGAAATGAGTTCATCGCGGGCATGTCAGACAAGAAAATTGTACAATTCGACACCCGGTCAGGCGAATTGACACAAGAATACGACCACCATCTGGGCCCCATCAACACCTTGACTTTCGTCGACGAAGGCCGTCGTTTCATCTCCACATCAGACGACAAATCGCTACGGGCATGGGAATACGGGATCCCCGTCCCGATCAAATTCATTGCCGACCCATCCATGTACGCACTGGTCCGGTCCGCAACGCACCCATCCGGAAAATACGTCGCCTTCCAATCCGCCGACAACCAAATCGTCGTGTATGCAGCGGGCGACAAGTTCCGCCAGAACCGCAAAAAGGGCTTCCGCGGCATGAATACCAGCGGCTACGCCATCGATGTCGCCATCTCGCCCGACGGCGCCATCATCGCCAGCGGCGACACAGGTGGTTTTGTGTGTTTCTGGGACTGGAAGACCGGCAAAATGTGGCATAAAATTCAGGCTGGCGGCGAGGGTCTCGGTGCCGTCACCTCCGTTGCCTGGCATTTGCATGAGTCCAGTAAGGTTGCCACCGGCGGGTTGGATGGGAATATTCGATATTGGGATTGATCATCGGTGATCATAAGTCGAGACGAGGAAGGAGAGTAAGGGTAAGGGCAAGGCCCCTGCGTGCTTTGAGCTTTGGGGCTCGATACAGATCGAGGTGACATGGAGGTGAGATGAGATGAGATGGAGATTATCATATGATACCCTACGTATAGGCTAGAGGCTACCTTGCTTCCTCTTGGATTGACTCGGACAAAGGAACATGAGACAGTAATAAAATAAAACAAAGCTCTGGAAACTCATTCTCATAACCTGCTTTCCCCTCCTCCCCCTCTCGTCCTCCTCTTCTAAGTTCCTCTGAAGGTCGAGAAAGTTTCCCACAACGTCCTCCCTCGTTCTGATCCCCTGTTCTAACTATGGCACGAACGATGAAGGACGATCGAAGAATACGCGGCGGCAGCGTCACGAGCACGGTCGCGGTCGTCGCAGATATTCGGAGCTCATATGTGCTTGGCAAGGTCCGGATTCCATCTATATGGGTTTGGTCTTTGCCTAGATCTGGTGCCTCGGATTCTGATCACCATGGATGGATGGATGGATGGATGGGTGAATGGATGGATGGGCGTGATTTGTCCAGTTGAGGGAGACGCCATGAGGTTATATTAGAGGTGTTCTTGATTTGATTTGATTTGATTTGATTTGGTCGGTCATTTGATCGGTCAATGTACTGTACAGAATATCTTCGTCTTCTATATAAAACCCCACTCCTTTTTAGCCGAGTCGCATCGATGACGAGTCAAGGATGTATTATGAAGACAAGTGTATGGAAAGCTTTTGAAGGTCCTCAATCCTCGATCACGCTTAGGCAATGACCTGTTGTCGGCGATTGGCGGCTTCCAGGACACTTAGAATGTTGGCCTCTCTCGATCTCGAACCTTCGTTGACTTCAAACAAGCTGATCTTGTTCTCCACGACCTGCCAGTCAATGGCGTCCCACCATGATTGAAGATAAATTTCACGCCCGAACATCCCGTAGTCTGGTAACCACTGATGCTGCCAGAGGTTGACACACAGAATTGGTTCCGCTTCTTGCAGTGTCCCTTCGTAGAACATAGCTCGATTCTCGCTATGATTGCCGTATGAACCGGCATTGCGGTTGCCCTGTTTGATGTCACGTGCGATCTGGCGGAAGTCGTGGTTGGCCATGTCACGATTGTCGCGACGAGGGTAGGCTTTGCGCCAAGGTGATCCAGCATTGTATGTGGCGAGGATACTCAGACCGCCAACATCTCTAGGTTTCATCAGCCAGACAAAGCCATTTCCAAACACAGAGTTGGCAACTTCGAGGAATTCGGTGCGAAGTTGATCCAACGTCAGGTTGTCCTCTTTCAGATTGTTCTTCATCAGAATACCCGGCTCTCTCGGTTGTACGCTAGAGGGAATATGGGAAAGGGATTCGAAGAAGAATTGTGTGTGTAGAGTCATGGCGGCATGATTGTAGAGCGCGGCTTTGGAAGGCAAGTGAGCAGTTTGCTCGTGCAGATCGGCCGCTGATGTGTGTTCATCGGCAGTTCCTGTTGCGGCATTAGAATGGGATATTGTGCGGAGCTAGGTTTCGCGTACCAGCAGTCGCTTCATTTAGTTTATCAGCGAGGTGCTGAATGTATTGCGTGTAGGTCTGGTCATAGGTCTTCTTGGAGAGGAAGCCAGGGACGCCGTACTTGGCAAAGACTTCGGGTTTCTTGAGGTTCTGGAATTCGGGGATCTTTCTTTGATTCCAGTCTTGCGGGACCGAATGTAACAGACGTTGGCACTGCGGTCGGGAGGTGGAAGTCTAGCATTGTCACATTTGGTTAATTGGAGTTCCTTGCCGCGAAGGTTTGCTGGTGGACTGTAACATACAGTTTGATTGAAAACAGCTCGCAGAAGCGACTGCGGCCTCGTTGGAGGTCGGGTGATCATTGTCGGGGTTGTTGGATCGTGGTATCGTCACCGCATGACCGTGGTTAGAATACGCTGTGCTGGAGTAGAGCCCAAACTGCGATTTTCTGAAGCAATAATGGATGGACAGTTTCAAGTTGCAGATTCCCGAAAACAGACTAGCGTAGCCGTGGACGGATTCGACCAATCAAATAGTTTCATTCCTCAACTGAGCCTCGCGTCTGAAACGAACAATGCCACCTCCATCTCTTCCTACATCATTTCTTACCATTTCCTCACTGCATCGGGCCTCTTCGTTTGATCGTTCTCGTCACGACTTCTCGTCCACTCATTTCAGCCACTGCGGTTGTTTCGACACAATCCCGCGCCTGCGTCAGTTCACGATGTTCAACCCGGTGCCTATCGACCTGGAGTCATTGGCTCACCTTGTACCATTTTTATCTTTGCCATGTCGTATGACTTGACAACTCGATGTTCATGCATGCTCAGCCTGTCAATGGTCTGGACATCATAAGATCGCGAGATGGATTTCTTACCAATGCAAAAGTCTTTGCCTACAAGCTATTTTTGCGTGCGGTGCCCGACAAGCGCACATCCTGATCCGGTGGCCATTCTGTATACATTCTTTATCAGGTCTGTTCAAAGGTGACAATCCGCCAGCTTTCTTTTGTCGATCCATCATGCTACTCCTCACTCGCATATTCTTTGTTTGAGGTTTGTTTGTTCTCTACCATCCGAATTTGGTGTCATAGTCTTTCGTGACCGTTCTGGGGATCTTGCACTTTGACTCAATCTATTCCTATCGACCTTTTCCCTACTGTTCTTGTCCCCTCTTCCCAACCGTCCAAATCCACAGATTCTGAAAACAGTCGACGACCTGTTGAGGTCTCTCCTCGAACTCAACCGAGGTGGATCAATATATCTCCAGAAACATTCATATCAATCATGCGGCCACTCTCTTCAATATCCGGTTTAATCGCCTTAATATCTCTAACTCACGCATCTGGCGACTCGGACCTACTCTCATCCACATCAAGATCTCTTCTTACACGGCAATCCCAAGACTCTTGCAAAGCTGTCGACTCAAGACTCCCAGACTCTTTCAAATGCGACGCCGGATCCAATTGCATATCACTGGACAACGGCACTTCTGCCTTGTGCTGTCCAGATGGGAATACTTGCAACAACATTGCCACGATTCCTTGTGATATCAGCTTGCAGGATGCCTCGAAAAATCCAGATGCGAGCATTTTGACTACCAGAGTCCGCGACAAACTCCCGACGTGCGGATCGAAATGTTGTCCTTTCGGATACAATTGTATTTCATCAAGCAAGGATGAAAGTGCTGTTTGCGGTCTAATCTTGAGCGCAAGTAAGTCGGGGAAAGAGAGCACGTCTTCTGCTTCGTCCGGCTCCTCTGGTTCTAGCAGTACAGACACATCTGCAAAATCCTCAAGTACAGTCTCTAATTCTGTCACTTCTTCTACATCCTCCTCTACTGAAATTCCCACTTCCTCATCTACCTCCACATCCACATCCGCCGCCATCGCATCTGGTTCTACCGCTAATCCAACCAAAGACGGTAACAAATTTCCCGCCGCTATCTTCGCCGGGGGTATTGGGGTCGGTATCGTACTGGGCTTCCTCTTGACCCTTCTCTGGGTCATCTTCACTGGTCGTCACAAGAAACCCGACAATAGGAACTCTACCAGCTCTTCCACCATCTTCAAACCACAAATTTCAGATCCAATCCCCATGCAAACTTCAGGCAGAACTGAATTTCTACGTCGCACCGGCCAACGTGCCAGATCAATCTTCTCGAATCGTGATTCCAACTTGCCTGTGTCGGCAAGGGGAGACCACAATGGCGGCGACAACTGGAAAATGCCTACCCCTCCATCAAACAACAACAATTCGACACCAGCGGCAAATATAGTCAACTACCCCGTGACCCCGAACGACGTCTCCCACACGACTCGGTTGCAGAAACCATCAAAATATACTCTCCTCCGACCGTGCCTGCAATGCCACCCAACATTGCCCCACTACGCGGCATGAACGCTCAACGCTTCAACAACGACAGGAATAATAACGATCGAGACGGACAAGATAATTATCCCATGGGTAGTCCATTCCAAACCCCTCCGGGTGCCACCTCGGCCGCTAACGACGATCACAGCATCTACCCCGACGATGATCGGCTTGCGCGTCAGAGGGCATTGAGTTCCTACTCGGCCGTCTCATCTCTGCATGACCTTTCTGGTGGCGACAGAGGAACAGAAACCCTTGCAGCTGCAAGATATGACGGCGGCAGTAGCGGTGCAACTGGATATGGCGGTCTTTCGAAAGACCTCAAAAACCAAAACCAGCAACCCGGGCACAACGATGCTGTGGCCCCCGATCTCAAGTCGCGACCTACCACAACATTTACTGAAATGTTGCATGACGTTGGATTTCCAGATCCGTACATTGCTGATGAGCCTGTACCTAAGATTCCTGACCGATATGGCAGGAAATAGGATATAGTGGCCGTGATTTGCATCACCCTCGCAGTGAAGCACCACAGGAACCACGCCATGACTTTGAACACGATATCTTCGTTGTTCCTTGGGAGGATAGTGAATTGTCTATCCTATTTGAGTTTTACGAGATCATCTGTCGTGGATCGACATAGGATTTAAGAGGTTCGATATCTCTATAATAATTTATGACGCCCAAGAGGCTACCGCGGCTATGATGGATTTTGGCTGGCTTTTGTTTGAGTTGCATATATCTACGCATTATAACCACTAATAATGATTTTCAATTCTGGATTCGTTTGTGTTTCTGCCTGAGTGCGTGTCTTCAGAGTCGCCCTGGTCGTTTGCTCAAGGAATTTGGTAAACGAGTGGCATGCTCTAGATCATGTGCCGGATTTCCAAAATCAAAAGTTCCAACATGCACAGTACGATCTTGGTTCAGACCCTGAATAATGAATTTATTCTTTTAAATTTGCTAAGCTCAAGTTTATGCCCAATCTATTACTCCAGTCACCATGTCGGCATCCTAAGGCACGATCTCGACTGACCTTCCATTGAAAACCTATCCCAACAGCTGCTGCTCCCCGGGCACGATGTCGCCAGTCTGCTTGGCGGCACCATGAGCTCTAGCCACAACACCATACGCCGGGAAGTACTTGTCGAGATACGGTAGCACCTCTGCCGTGCCAGGTGTGTTCCTCCAGTCCTTCATCAGAAACATGGCGATGCCAAACATGCCGGTCTGGATAAGGCCTGCGTTAGCCGGTGACATGATACACACGTAGAGGAGAGCCATGGAAAAAGCAAGGTCTAGAAAGGACAGAAGGATGCCACTCACCAAATGCACACCAGCCCCTTCCATCCTCCGATTCGCATCCTCGGCCAACTTGGGCGTCGCCGTGCCACTGGCCTCAGTGTTCGCCCAAACACTATACCCCGCCTCACGCAGGCTCAGCGCCAGAAACATCGTGCACACCTCGGTGACGATGCCGCCTAGGATAACCTGCTTGCGGCCCGTGGCTTCAACTGCGGCTTTGAACTCCGGGTTGTCCCACGCGTTGACCTCGCCGTTGCGTCGGATGTATGGCGCGTCGGGATACATCTCGGTGATCTCCTTGGGAAATGGGCCGTTGGGACCGGTTTCAGCAGAAGTGGTGAGGATCGTCGGCAGGTTGAAGAGTTTGCCCAGTTCCGCGTGGGCGAGCACGTTGTTCCGGAACTCGGCGGTCGTGTAGTCTTTGACGAGCTGGAGCAGGCCCAGTTGGTGGTCGACGATCAAGAGGACTGGCCAGTTGGAGGGAGAAGGGTTAGTGCTACTGGTGTAGGAGGGGGTTTTGAGAGGCTTGTCACGAACTGGCTTTGTCTTTGTCGAGACGCTCGAATTTGTAAGGTGGTTGTTGGTAGGACATGTTGGGTGGTGGTGGTCTCACTGGATATGAGGTGAGAAGGGTACTAAGTGAGGGACGCTGGTGCTTTGTGCTTTGTGCTCTGGGTCGTGGGAGGTTGATGCTGCCACTTACCTTGGATGTCATGGACCGTGAAAGAATATATACAGGCATGCAGAACTTACCCGGCACTCACTTTGAATCTTTGGGATAATGGGTAGTAGGCTAAACTCTCGTAATCCAAATCCATACTGTCACATATTGCAGAGCAATCCTGTCCATTCAGCTGTGCTCTCGTTTCTAGAGACTACATTGGCCCTCGAACAGTACAAGTCCAACGATGTCATAGCGTAGATCAAGACGGAGCGATTCAGCCTGGATTGGGGAACTCTCTTATGACTAAGACGGTCCTCCCTCACCGAGCAGTCGAGGGACAAGATACAAGGGGAAATTCAATCGAGTTGGCCGTGTGCATCACCATGACTGTAGTCTTGCGTAAGTATCGAAGGAGGAGAAATTGGGTAAGAGTTCATAGCTGACTAAGACAACATTCTATATGTGGTTTGTGGGCCCCTGAGGGACGAGCCTGAGAGGTGAGGCGTTTCGCCAAGGTTACATAAACATCGGATAGGAAAGCTTGTGTCTAGTTTGGTTTTGACATTAACAGGCTGGACTTTTTCAGGACTAATGCTTGTACATTATGGTGTTGATTCAGTATGGTCATTGCCAGAGCTTGGAGTTGCAGACTGGAGGAAAAAGCCTGGTCTCGCGAAAAGAATCGACGTGGCTTGTCTCTGTTTCGCCCCTTCAGAGGCATCATTTCCCTATCAGATCAATCCCAAAAGCGTAGAAAGTATCACTCTGACCTAACACACTGACAAGGGTCAGAACGGTGACAACAGCGTCCACTTCTCTCTCATCGATCAGCAATAAGCCGTTCAATTCGAACTTCCCATCGACACTCGCATATTTAGCCACCTCGATCTTCTTCCTAGCTAACGCCTTGAAGAGACTCAAATCCCCAGCCTTGGAAGATTGTTCGGATTCAAGCCGTGATGGCTGCCACGCATAAGGTACACTGTCCTTGACAAACGACTGAGCACGACTCTTGATCGAGAGTGGCTTGACGGTAATGTCATGTGTGGTGTTCGACAAATCCGGCGGAAAATGCACGTGGCTCGTGCCGAAGCTGAGGAAATGGGAGTTGACATGAGCAATCTCCTTGTCGCCTGGTTGCTCGAAAACACTCAGATGGGATTTGCTGAACTTTGATTTCTTGGAAAAGGTCCAGGTTGGTGCCAGTGTAGGATTTGCCCGGAGAGTGATCTGTGCCAGCTCTAGCAGTTCAGGTGTGGGATCACCACGATAAGATGATTTGAGGTTGTTGGTAACATCTAGGATTTCACAGTGAGTGGTTGACTGCCCAGGTCGAAGATAGAGAATCCTCGTTGGACTAAAGGTGGCAGATTCGTCAATTGGAAAGTGCAGGATATTCTCAGCCATGTTTCTACCTTCAACGCGTGGATTGTCCGTGGATGGATGCGGATGTGTCGAGAGACACAATCAAGCATTTAGTAGTCACGAAGCGTCACCGGCAACATCACATCATGAGGATAGCGTGACCTGATCATATTTTGATCACATCCACAGCGACGACATACCCATGCGAGTGAACTCACGGATTGGCAAATCCTCAGACCACTTCATGTCCTTTTCAAGAATCTTGCATCACTGTCAAGGCAGACTCGCTGGTACGAAACAGCCTTGCGAAGCAGCCAGGTATTGGAAGCGAGAGGCTTGGAGTCTGTGAGGTGAGATCGCCAGACTGTTCGTATTCGGATGAGAACAAAGTCCCGCAATTGGTCAATTCCTTGAACATGTTTACCGACCAGAGGTCTGGTCTTGTAGCGCATAGAGGACTTTGTACGCCGCAAATGAAGGCGTAATCTGCACAGCGGAGAGCGGATGTTTGAGGGGTTTTGTTCTGGCGGGGTGCCAAGACAAGGCTGCACTGGAGCCTTGCGTAGACTCCAGTCACTTTAGACAAACTGATATGTTTGCAAGCAGACCACGACGAAAGCGCTACAACACCTGGCAAATACACTTGACGTCAGACCATCGGACATAAAACACGAACAAGGCTTCTCCAACGCACCGTGCGACTTTGAGTCCAAACAAACGCCCGCCTAGCCAATCGTCAAGATCAGAAGTCACAATGTCCGAGCCTCGCGATGTCTCTCCCACTCCCTCCGAACGCAAGCGAAAGGACGCAGAAGACAAGAAGCGGGAAGAGGAGGAACAATCAAAACTACCCTACAGATGGACACAGACATTAGAAGAAGCCGACGTGAACATTCCCATTCCAGGAAACCTCAAAGCCCGTGATTTGATCGTCGAACTCAAGAAGACTCACATCAAAGTTGCGATCAAAGGCCAGGATCCCATAATTGACGTATGTATTGTTTGCAATCCCCCATGAGATGTCGCATGCTCACAATGTGCTACAGGGTGACTTCCCCCATCCCATTCAAGTCGACGAATCAACCTGGATCATCGCATCCAACTCCTCATCTTCCAGCGCAGCAGCCAACGCCGCCTCGCCCGCAACCTCCAACACAAGCAACAAGGAAATCCAAATCAACCTCGCCAAGTCACGAGGGTCCAACTGGTGGGCTCATATTGTAACCTCAGCACCCAAGATCGACGTCACCAAAATCCAACCCGAAAATTCAAAACTGAGTGAACTAGATGGCGAGACAAGAGGTATGGTGGAGAAGATGATGTACGATCAAGAGATGAAACGACAAGGGAAGCCAACGAGTGATGAACAGAAGAAGGAAGATCTACTGAAGAAGTTCATGAAGGAGCATCCCGAGATGGATTTCAGTAATGCAAAGATCGGTTGAACTCAACACCTTGCTTGAACGCTGAAAGGGGGATTGTGAATTGGTACAGGACCGAAAAAGTATTTCTACATCCAAAGGCTGAGCCCGCCCGACGCTTCTCTGTCCCGGGGAATCACGGGCTTCAGAATGAACTCACAAACGTTCATTACCGCCTCAGAAGAGAAGGCGAGACTCTGGATCCAGATGTTTGCTTGGGTTATCTCATCTGGTGCGGCAGATGACGAGTGTGACGTATTGTGCCTGGAAGCGATATGTCAATCCAGAGACATCATGTCGGAAAGCAGTGAGGTTATGACCATCGAAATAAAATGTCTCTGGTCGAGTGCTGCGTCGGCACAAGGCACTCAGCCAGTTGTTCGTAGTATGTACCAATGGAACCTATCTTTATGACTCGCAACTTGCTTGTAGTGTCGTGCACAGCAGAGTCATGAGACCTGTTCCTTTGATTATGTGAGCCTGTCCAGGGCAGACGAGTAAACTTCAAAACGATCAAACATCAGGATGAAACATCTTCATACAACATTGCCGGGGACAAACGGCCGAGTTCTGGCTTGATAGCCGTTCCAGCTTCAAGCTCGCCCGAGATACATGCTAAATAGATTGTCGTCACTTGGATAGACGTCTATTTGGTCACATCGTACGCGGCTGTACAAAGTTTTACACCGGCAACGACGAGCGCGGAAAGATCGAGCAATTCCAAAGGAGATTGATTGTACACAACTAAAATAACCCATCACACCATCGCAGTATGCAAGGTCTATAAAGAGGTCCCCACCATCTAACCTATCCGAGGGCGTCAAAACCTGAGGAAGAAAAAGACAATTACTCCAGCCGTCTTTCAGCTCCATGCCGCCAAACTCCAGACTACCTCATACTATGCATCTTCAGTATGAAGCTTGAAAGTAATCCTTTCAGTCTCGGGAACAGTGAATGGCACGCCCAACTCAAACAACTTGACCACGGCATCAGAGAAATCCTTGAAAAACACCTTGTCGTCGGCGGCATAGCGCTGAACGTGTTTCTTGAAAATGGGATCCTGGATCAGTGCAATATCCGTTGGTAACATCATCAGCGACTTTGTGGTCTTGTCTTCGTATTGCTTGGGTCCCTTCCAGCTGCGCCAACCCCATTTCTCTTCCAGCAGGAGTCGGTAGTAATCGTTTGTCATAACGGTAGGTGAGAAGGTCCATGGACCGTCGAAGCCTGAGCGATCGGCGTGGCAGCGACCTGAACGAAGCCAGAATGGTTAGCAGAAATTCCAACAACTTCTTACGAAGAAAAGAAACGACAAAGCAACATACCCAGAGCATGAGCACCAGACAAAGCGACCATTTCTTGATCGTTGAATCCCATACGTCCGAAAATGTTACGGATATGATCTGCTCCTTTGGCAGCATCCGGAAGACGACCATCTGGCGTGCAATAAGAAACATCTTTATCCTGCCGGCCTGGACGCCAGGGAATGGTTGGACCTTGCATTTCCTGTATCGCTGTCACACCTGCAAGCGTCCAGAGATCACCGTGTGAAATCCAAGGGAATTGTTCTACACCCACAAGTCAGCATCAGCAATTTCTCGACTTTGCTTTTGGATTCTTATCATACCTTTGATGGGCTTCAAAAAGTCGCGAGCAACTTGCAACCCTGCATTGGCGCCGTGGCCACCTTCAGGTGAGTGACGCATCGTAGCACCATTGCTCCCCCAGTCCCAGTCGCCGCATCGTAGGTGCCCGAAGAATGCCACGCCAATCTGAAAATCACTGGACCATACGACCCATCTTCGTACTCATCATGCTCCCATAAAGACTTGGCAATCGCATCATATACTTTTTGATAGTCCGCAGCGGTCGGCTTGAAGACACCAGCAGATTGCCCTCCACTACCTTTCGTCAGATGGACTTCCGGAACCGCGCCGTCTTTGGAAGTCGACGAATAGTAGAAAGCACCTCCGGCAAGGAGGGCGGCGGCTGCAGTCGCTCCGACGATGACTCCAGTATTGGATTTTGTTGGGGCAGGACCCGAGGAATAATGGCGTCGAGAAGACCTTTGGAAGAATTGCCGGGCGGCATTGGCTTGAGATGGTCGTGAAGCCAATCGAACGGAGGATGTAGCTGCCGAAGAGGCAGTTCGAGGGAGTGCTCGTGCGAGGGTGCGCGTTGCTGTTGCTGTCGCTGTGGCCATGGCGATTTTGTATCGTGGGTGGAAACGTTATATGTCACAAGATATACAGTGATGGATATCAACGATGAAAACACAGGAGACGAAAAAGGAAGCAAAAACCGTCAAGAGCTTACACTGGTGTTATTATATGAATAATAACGAGAGCACGTCTCGCGCGCCACACAGGCAGGAGAAAAGCACAAGCTTTTGAACCATGACACACGACTCGGCTACGGCGTGTTCGGCGTAGCATGATCAAACAGCACGGTGTATGCTGAATAATGGCGAAATCTCTCGAATCCCAGTGGTTGGGAATGTCGCAACGCGAAGCAACTATCCCACTTACTTACATACTCTCTCAATGCATCCCCACTGGGTCGTCCGTGTGTACGGTAATCCCAAAGGAGGCAAAGCCCAGCGAGCCGGCAAGCCAGCAAGCGAGGCGAGGATGAACCCGGACAACAGAGCTTGGACAGAGGCTGAGGCTGAGTTTGAGGGAGACAAAGCGGCGATCAGAGATTAATGGCGGCTGTGATAGGGCGTAGGGAGGGGAGCAGTGAAACATGGGCTAGATAGATACAGAGATACACAACTTACAAGGTGGAGACGAAAAAACCTCTCTGACTTTTTGCAGACGGCGAATGCTCAACTAACTACGGAGCAGTTGGCCAAATTTAGTGCATGTTATCTCAATTCGGGATTTGACGTTATCAATAATGATAAAATACCATCAGGGCAGCACAGGACGACGACACGCCGTTTTTTTCTTTCTTGTTTGCCTTAGTTTGCAAAGTGGAACCTTCCTTTCCCGTTGCTATCGCCCTGAGTTTGGAATCTTCCGCCAATGACAGCGTGTCGCTTGCGGGCTCGGCGACTGCCACTACGAGCATGGTACCAGGGAGGTTCCACATGTCACCGTCGGGCACGAGAGCGCAGGGTTTCGGAATGACCCAGCCGGAGTCGAAGGACAGGGGAACTCTCGGATCTCAGCGTTTTCGTCAGTGAGTGGTTCATGGGTCTCGTATCATGTGCCACGAGGACTCCAGTCCGGCTTCGTACGAGAAAGATGAATACATTCAAGGATGTTTGTATTTATGTATAGGATGTACTTAATTGTACACTTTTATGAAAAATCAGTACGTCTGTTTACCATGGACCTATGGAAGTACGGTTGAATGAGCCAATCCGAGCACTTCCCCTGTTCCCTGACCACGACCTGTAAGAAGACGGGATACTTGAATCATGAGTATCTTCTCATCGACGTTGTTGGCCGGCAAAGTCCGAGGAAACAGTCAGTCAGGAACAACTGGAAAATCCCCTTCCTACTCCCGTCACCCCTTGCGGTCGACTCCTGTGTTGTTGTACGGAGTACAGCTCTAGCACAAGTTCCGTACTCAGGTAGCTCGTAGCCAAGAGCTTTGCAACTACCCTGTCAAGGATACGCCAGACTTCTCGCCGAGTACATAGTCATTCGAAGACGCACAAGCCCTCTATCAATTCCAAGGGATTCAAATCCCTGAAATTAATAATAAGTCAGAGACTGGGAGCCCAGCCTTGCATGCCGGCGAATGAACGACCACGTTCCGCAAAGGACTCGAGGACTCGTTCCAGACTTTTTGAGACTCTTCAAGCCTACTTAGTTAGCAGCTTCGACGCATTTGGGTCTTAGGACATGCTCAGTCAGGCTCTGTGTCATCCCGCTTTTCTCCGGCTTGCGCTTGACTTACTCTGGCGAGCGATTCCACAGACCCCTTTCAGTAGTAGGGAGGTACTGTAATTAATGAAACTACCATATCACGCCACCTTAAGAACTGTGCTCGCCAAACGTCTTACTTGCTTGATACCAATAAAGGCTAGCTAGGCTACTTCCTTGCAACGTCCAGCAAGCACAGATCCCAGAGTCGCGCGGAGATGGTCAAGACAAAGGTATAGAGTCGACGGGCCAAGTAACGAGAGAATTTCTGCTCTGGGTAGCGAGACTAACGATCTTGGGAAATTGTCTCCGGGCCTGAGGGGCAGGGTCGCTGTCTTTTTGCCTCTTTTGTCATCCACCTCGCAAGCTTGTAAAAGCGGCCACCACCAGAACTCCGGAGCAGGTAACGATTATCTCGTCCAATTTCCGAGTCAACGGCGAGGCTAGGACGGTCAAGGAGGAACTGCTCTCTCTTGGATATTTGTTGGACCACGTGATGCTAACGGGTATCATTGGTTTCATTATCAAACTTCGAAGTTTACTTTCGAGAACGCCTGGAAGTGCTCCTCTTCATCTGGAAATCCCACATTATGGCGCCATGCGTTTCTCCCACTAATCATAAAGTCACCTGTAACGCCTCTTCCATTTCGCGCCATGTGACAAGTACCAGCCCAAATATCACCTTGCCTTGTAATATGTTTTTCATCTCGGTTCGTTTCCTGAGTCATCTTCATCATGCCACATCCTGAGAACATTTGAATAGCAACATCAATTCCTGGTCGAATCTGCACGTAGGAGAGTGCTTTCCCCGTGGGGACCTGCACGGTCTCGAGCCTTAATAATCCCCAATTTCCCACACAGGATTCGCTTATTAGTCATGGTTTATCAGATTCATCTGGAATCCGTGAACAATTCATGGACCGCCTCTGCCGCCAAACGAGCATTGAGCACGACTTGTTCCTTCAGCTTTGGTCTTTTCTTGATAGCCAACGGCAATTTTGCATTCCGTTCTCGCATGGCTTCCTTTTCACCTTCCAGCTTCTTGTCAGATTCTTCAATCTGCTGTGTCACTTCTGCGTCCGTAGGAAGTTGCATCAACATCGACGTCCACGGGCGTCCGCTTTCACTGTGCTTATCATCCCAGTGCACCAAAAGCTTTTCAATGCTCAGCTTGGTTTTGGTGTGTCGCGCAGTCCGGTAAGTCTCATCTGCATCCAAGCAAGCGTTGCACCGAAACCGAAGGTCCAGGGCCGAATTTGCATCGCGCAACCCTTCCACAGACTCGACCAACACCGAAATTGGCGGCTCTGAAGTCTGCGTTTCTAAGTACAGGTCGAGTGCGTACTTTAGTATTATGGCCATTTGACAATGGGTATCGAGGCGGGTTCCCTTGAGTTTCTTGGCCGCATGAATCATGTTCAGGGTCATGTCGCCAGACTGAATCTCGGTCCTTCTCGGGACTAAATCGTCAAACATTGACTTGGTCGGTGGTCGAGACTGCTGAATAAAAGGTTCCACAACCGCAGGATGCCAGTCAGTCAGGGTCGAAATATCGTAGTGCCCGGGTACGAGAGGTAGACATCTTGGCCAGGGAACGGTATACCATGGAAATCGACAGTCTTCCCGTGCACCAACGCTTGACCATCGATCTGGATCTCCATAAGGAATTGCGAATTGCCAGAACTCCAAACCTTTTCCCACGAATACCGAATGAGCTTCGAGAATATGCTCGAATGCCTCAACGAATGAAAAGGTTCTGACAAAGTCAAGTCGACGACAACCTCGGCATCTTAGATTTTGCAGAACAGCTCCACCTCGTAGCGACGTCTTGGATATATATTTCTCCATTACTTCTTCCACGATCATTCGTGCGTCGTCAAGGCTAAGCTGGTAAGGCCCTGTGCTGCCGTCGTAGTTGAGGCCCCGAGGTGGATTCGACGTCTTTGCGTGCTCTTCAAAAACATTTCTCAGACAAAGCAACAAAAGATCACCATCTGCAACATTTGCATCTAGGCATTTCTTGAATTCTTGACGTGCCAGCCCAAGAACATATTTCTGTTCAGGTTGGTAACTTGGAATCTCGTCCTTGCGGTTTGAACGATGATCGTGAAGTTTGGCATGCAGCAATTTTGCCGGAATTCTGGAAAATCTCGAAAGGGATCTCATGTCCATCCGATATTGTTCGACAGTTTCTGCTTGTAGTCTGTATGGCAGTATTTTCTCCTTGAGTGTCCTCCAAGATCTCTCAGTAGGCGCAGCTTGTACCTTGAGGCACTTGTGATATGCTGCCATCCTCAACAGAATGTTGGCTTCCATTGGAGGGTCGAGTTCAGCTGCACGATCTTCAAAAAAGTCCATTCTCGATTTGACCAGCTTATTTTCATTCAAAGACACATGAGGCTTTTGCCAACTTTCGAGGTTGATCGCCGCAGTCATGTATTTGATTGTCTCATTGTGTTTGTTATCCATCCATACCTTGACCTCTGGCCATTCTGCTCCCCGCTCCAAAAGAGCAAGATACTCAGTCTCGAGTGTCATGTATGAAGATCTCAGAAAGACATATTGACGCAAGACATGCGTACTTGACCAGTCATTTGCCTCCAAATCGACAGATCTAGGTCGAAGATATCGTCTCCTGTGTTCGGTCAGCAGCCTTGTCACAGTACTTCATGACACGAAACTCACCCGTCAGTGCGTGCGAGGGGAAGAAGGTCCCATAATGGTTTGCCCGGCGTGTCGGGGTCTTGTGTTTCGGCGAGATAGTGTTTCCGATGGGGAGGAAGTTCATCAGCCTACGAGGATGAAAGTTAGAATAGAATGGTTTGAGTTCAAAGAGTAACTCACTCTCATGGTCTTCGATTTGAAACATTCAGCACACAGACGGACTTGGAACGTCCAGTAGACTCTGGAGGTATTGTCCTTTGGACAGTCACGGTTCTGACAACCTCGTCGAACCAATAGATCCACGTATTGTTGCTCCGACATACCCTGCGGACAATCAGGCATGTCTTGCCCAAAGTGGTTCTGTCGACTTTGCTTCCAGATTCCCATGCGATCATTCAGAAGTTGACAGAAATCCTTGCTGAGAGTTTTGGCTTCCACCAAAAGCTTCGGTTCACAATAACTAAAAATCGTCTGCCAGATATCACTATTGACCATCGGCGAGATCTTGATCGGTCGGCTTGGTCTGAAGATCCTCTTCTGGGACTCCATCTGTAACCTGCGCCTCTTGGCAGCCGGCCGCTCTCCCAGTTCCATGCCACCATTTCCGATCGTGTTAATGACGAATGAATCTTCGGTGAATGCTTTCTTGCTGGACTCCTCGGCGTTAGTAGGTGGTACGGTGAGATCATTTACAGGTGCAGGCGGTAGTATGAGCTGAGCGCTTCCGGCTGAATTTGTTTGGCGACTGCCATCCGCAGGAGTTCCAGCCTTGGAGGCTCGTGCTTTGCTGGTTGTGGAATTAACTGGTTGAAATACGAGAGGACGTTGGGCAAGGGTCGTCGGACGGATGACTTGGTAAGAAGAACCCTCTAGATTGATTGACTGCAAACCCACTTTCATCAACGGATTGTGGTTGTACTTGCGCTTCTTGCCGTCTCGCTTCGACTCTGGCAGAAGACCCGCCATGGCCTCCAGGAAATTTGTCGAACAAGGAATACGGAAGAGCACCAGCCTAGGCACAGAAGAGACCGACAAGAGAGTGTCTAACGGTCGTAGATATTAGAGAGTCTTCTGGTCAGGTCTTGATGAATTGCGCATATTGAAGGGGTGTCCGTCCACCTGATGGAAACCCTTGTCAAGCGTGATGTGAGGGGTTGAACTTGGTTAGGGAAGAGAACAGTGATACTCTTGAGGCCTTTGTCGGATCGTCTTATCTCGGGCCAAGGATACTGACGAGAATTTCAAGATGTATCAATGACCCTTTGATTTTTCACGCCGTAAGGTGAGGAGCGAAAGGAAGACAAGTTGGAAGGGCTGTTGAGGCAGAAAGAAGGCCAACGTGCCTACCGAATCATTAGCGCCCACGCTAACGACACTAAGCATAAGATCTCTGGGGTTTGCACGGCTTTGGCTGGTCATCCCCGCTCGGGCTACTTGCCTTGCTGGAATTTGAAGTGGCCAAGCTAACCAGTTACGTTAACCCCCCACGCCGCCCTTCGTTCATTGATGCTAAGCGGCCATCCACGCCACGTGAGCAACCTAACTTTCCGACAAGATGGACGATGTCTTCCTTCACATGTATTTATGAGCAGACCTGCGGTTTGATTTTCCAAGTCATGCCTTGCGTAGGTATCCTAAATCTATGTGTCCTGGAGACGCCGTGGATATTGAGTCGGCTGCGAACCAGATTAGGAGCAACCAAAATGCCCTCCTTCACTTCCCATTCTTCCGAGGAAATCTCGAAATAGGTACGCCACCCACCAACTTTTCTAAGCGATCGCCTTTTCTGAAGTGTGACGCGACTTATTCGATAGGAGTATTCCAGTTTACGAGCGCTTCACCGCAAAGCGGGTATATGAGAAACTCAGCGCGCGTCACATCCAGTCATGGCCGGAAGGATAAACCCTTTCGAAAGATAGACCTGATGTTGTGCTAGAGTTCACCGGGATATTCCAACATCGGGAGACCGTCGACAATATACCACACTCTAATCAGCACAAGTGGAATAGCAGGAAGTCAGCATGACTGAGTCTCCGATATGGAGCTCTGCTTCCAAGAATGCATGATTGAGATCGGGCGTCGATCATTTGGGATGAAAAGAGCAACTAGAGTCTCCTCAAGAAACCGGAGGAAGGATGATTTTCTGTTGGTGGGCATTGGGAACAACAGAAAATGCCTGCGGAAGCACTTACAATGGAATGAAACACTGGGGGCACAGATACAATCAACTTGGTACTCTGGACTAGAATCACGTGCTTGAGCATGTCTCTGAAGTCTGGGAGTAGCTTTTCTTCTGAACTCTACCGCATCAGACATAGCATGTGGCTAAGATGCCATGAGAGACACCATGGCACACATCTCCTTTTCCTATAATGACTGGGCAAGTCTTCTGAGTCTGATAATACGTTCGCTGAAACCACACAGATATCAATTGACGATCAATACATATACCTGTACGAAGGGCTCATATCGCCCAATTCGATCTTCTCGTATTCCGTCAAGCCTACGTCGTGGTTCTTCGCCCGAGATCTGTTCTGTGTCAACACTGCAAAATAGTAGGCGACACAGCTAGCGGCGCTGAGACAGATAAATCCAAGGCATATACTATAGCCACGATGGAAGAAGGTAGCTGCGTCGGTTGCCTTGAAGCTGTAGCTGGCAATGATTCTAAAGTCCTCTTTGTCAGTAGTTGTTTCTAATGAGTCTCGCACGTCTTTTGACATACCCTCCAATGTTTCCGAAACCAATGATCCACCCGGAACCTGCAAAGAAGACATGTTAATTCATAAAGCGTCAATTGACCAGCAAGCCATCCCAGCAGGGTTTCGTCCAGAATGACACTTACCAACGGCTCGACGGTGGTGTCCACCCAGGTTCATTGTGAACCAACAGACAATGATAGGCATAGCACTATATGTTCCAGACGTGATCAAGAAAAGTGCGGCATATTCTGCGTTACGATCATGATGGATCACCATCAACATGGCAAATCCCACAATGGACAGACAGATAGGCCCAATTGTGAAGAGGAACCGGTGGCGTGTAAAGTCTGAAAGTGTCGCAACAGCCATACTGAAACCAAAGGCAGCTGCCCATGGTGGCACAGAGTGCAATTGCGTCTGGATTGGGCTGTAGCCGAATGTTCGAATGATGGTGGGAGCGAAGTACGCATAGCCGTACGCTGATTGAGGAAAAAGGTAGATGTTAGGTGCTGGCAAACAGTTTTCGCGGAGCTGGAAGGGGCGTTTTTTGGCACTCACCTGGAACGATCAGACCGAAATACATAAGCCCGCCAAGGAAGATCTTGTAATCTTTGAAGCAGTTGAGCACATCCCTGAAGGAAATCGGTCGCTCAAGTGCGGATTTCCCTTGATCTTCTTGAAGGCGAGCTCGAACATAAGCACGCTCGGGTTCACTCAACCACTTCGCATCTTCAGGAAAATCTGGAATGGCGAACCAGATAATAAACGAGACGACACAGGTGAGAATGCCTTCGAGGATGAATACCCATCTCCAACCCAGGTAGCCACGGATTCCATTCATTTTTCCGATTGCAGATGCCAACAACCCACCAAAAGCCCCAGCTAGTGTAGTGCTTGCGAAGAAGAATGTATAGCGCTTTTGAGCTTCTTTTCGCTTGTACCACATTCCGATAAGATAGAAAGAACCGGGAAACATGCCGGCTTCAAACAATCCCAAGAAAAATCGTGTCGTGATAATACCACCATATCCTTGAACTAGTCCTTGGCACACAGTAACAAGACCAAAGCCAAACATGCAAAGTGAAAGCCATACATGAGGCTTCAGTTTTTTCAAGATTATATTCGATGGGATTTCAAACAAGATCTAGGCGTTCCGTTGTATCAGTCGTCTTGAACTTCAAAACGAGGCTGAAGTCACACTTACATATGGTACAAAAAAGATCGTCAAAGCTGTCGAATACTGGGTCGCTGACAGGCCCAAATCCTTCTGAAGTCCAAATATGGCGGCATTCGCAACATTGGTCCGGTCCAAAAATGCAAGCAGATAAAGCACGGACAAAGCCGGGATGACATGGAGATCAATTTTCGTGAGAAGTCTTCTTTCAGTTATACCAGGAGGCAAGGTGACAGGTTCGTGGTCATGGTATCCCGCCGCAGGGTGTGCGATATCTGGATCATAATCGAATCTCTGGCCATTCGCGCCATGCTTCTCGTCTAGACAAGTAACAATTGTCAGCTCATGATACGTGAATTTGGAGCATTTCGGCTGCTCAAGGATCTCACCTGATGAGTCGTCAAGTACCATGATTGATACAGTCAACGGTTCCAAACTGCCAAAGAACCACTTTCTGAGTTATGCTCAACAAAGTGCCTGCGCAGACCGAACCAAGAAGAATGATGCGACCAAGCGGGGAGGGAATTTTTCTACAACAAAAACATGCGAAGGTGGGATGGCGGGTCTTCTTTGTACTTCAACGACGATCAACCGTACAACCTACCCTCACCCTGTTAACCGTACCTCATGGCTATCTAATCAGCGCTCGGATCCGCAAGTGGACTTTTGATCAACAACTTGAGCGGGATGCGAGTGGTCGCTCGGGTCGCAAGGCCTGTGTTGCGGTGGCCAAAGATCCTTGCACATCACCCACATTCTCGAAAGATGGGGAAACCATTTTGAACTGTGGACGTCTCCATATGGAGAAAGAGATCTGTCTGTAACCATGTCATTGCTCTGAATGCAACAGCGGGATCACCCAAGATCACATCGTTGAAGTTGAGTGGTCAGATGAGCCGAACAGTATCGATTAAAAAGAGGTACTCCCTAGTGAACACACGGCGGCCCGGGCATTACAGCGTGATACTAGGTTTTTCCTGGTCCATGTCTCACCGGACAATGCTGCGATCAAGCTTTTAGCCCAAATTTGGCGTCGCCGGGTGGCACTTCCTTGGAGAATCTTGAGCGGCTTGGGCGTCCTTAGGTGCCTCGGCGATAGGTCAACATCAAAACCTCCCCGCACAAGCGACAGTGACTTTAACCTGAACCGACCAAAGAGCAGCGTGCGGCTCATCAAGCGAGGTTCGGTGGCGTACCAGGTTTTCTTCCTTGCTACGTTGGGACGCACCCGTGGCACCCTACAAACCTCGGCATGTAGAAGCTTTCTAAACGGTGCGAAATCCTAAAGCGTATAGCAAGGTCAAGGACTCTATATTTTGTCGATATTCGAGATTAGGAGAGGATGGCATAGAGAAAGCAGAAGGTGATCACCGTTGAAGAGACAAGAAAGCCGGGCGAAGCTATCGCCGGTTGCTTGTCAGAGGTGAAGAAAGTGCTAATAGTCTCAAAATACTGTAGACCATCTCTTGTGAGCGAAAGGAACGTTCACCAAGAGTGATCCTTCAAGTGACCCCGTTGAGTGTGCCCTTCATCTCTAAGATGTCTTCAGACCTGAGCTGGGTTTCTTTATTCCAGCATCTAAAACCAAGAGGCGGATATATTGGGCAGTCCTACGGTTCCAGAAACATCTCCGTCATGCCCATGTCGTGTTGTTTCTTCCCGTCAGCGCTGACAAGGCCGAGATTGTCACAGTCTGCGGCTCGCAGCACATTGGAATCTCACAGCATTTTGGACGCGATGCTTTAGGGGCACAAAAGGGCTTCAATGTTGTGCCTGCCCATGCTACAAGGAGTGGCAAAATATCTTATGCCGCATTGTCGGTGCCAAGCACTCCGTTCTTGAATTTATGTCAGTCAATATCGCACAACTCCACATCTTGCATTCCTAGTCATGCATTTCTCAAAGGAGGATTCAGCAGATGGCCCACATCTTCTGTCGTCAATGGATACAATAGGAGATTATCTTTCGCCCTCAGATCCTGGAGTGAGCTTTCAAGCATCTTGAATCCCTCGAGCTCGTCTGCAATCGAAGCTATGGATCTGGTGCGGTTGTTTGCCTCCACTGCACCGAGGTCCATTCTCTCTTCATGTCACGCTCAAGGCTCGAACGGATGCTCATGATTTTATCGAAACGGCTTCAGCGTCTCTTCACATGGACACCGAAGCGAGTTCTGAGAATGCCATCTGCGTTAGCCACCGACTTACTTGCCTATCATGGTCGATTTCCGTCTTCCCGTCACCTCCGGCTTTGACCTGATTATCTTCGTGAGTACAAAGAACATCGTGAGCACCGCATGGATGCTCTCGAACAGGACCTGGACGTGGCAATTATTGATTAGCTCCAGCCTCCAGATCCATCCTATCAGCAAGTCGCGGGCTCGGCTGGTAACGGTGCAAGAACATCACTCTCGACCAGGATGTGTCCGATAGGCGCTGAGAATTGATGTCTGACGATATCACCCCCAGAGCTGTGGGAAATTCCACGTCTTCAAAGTTCATTGGAAATGCTACCTTCGTTCAGTAGCTCCTCCAGATTCGTGCTTATATTCTTTGAATCCCCAGTCCGATGTGAATGTTTCGACTTAGATGACTTATCGTTTCTACTGAATGAATTCAGGTTGCTAACAAAGCCCTCTTTCTCTCATGTTTGCATGATCGGGAATGCAACGGACTCGCTCTCGGTGCTACCCCTGGCTTTTTCCAGATACGCGGCGCAACGTCTACCATGTTATGTGCATTGCTGTTCCCACTTTCGGGTTTATCCTGTGGAATGATCCATACTCTTTCTTCTGGCCACAGGCAAGCGCGAGTTGCATAGTCAAGCCGAAATCGCAGTTCATTTTCCCAACGCCGAAAGCTTCACGTGATATCAAACTCAGGGGTACCGTTGTCACGCTGCATTGAGGGCGCGAGGCGTCTGATCGCTGTCTCTACATCGTTTATGTTTCACCTACCTAGTCAGTTTCCATCATCGTCTCTGATCTCGACATATGAGCATGGAGCAAAAATGCATCAGGAACACACACTGTGCTAGAAGTGGTAGGGAACTTTCAAGCACAGGTGTTCCATTCACGCGGCCAACTTCGAGCCGGGTCTCTTTGCTAAACCATTTACTATAGAGCTAGCCTCGAGCGTGCTTCTCGGATTTCCAGAGCATTTCGCTCCGACGGGACCCCTTCATGTCGATATTCTCCGTGTTGCTATACACTAACCGATTTTCATCCATTCCTGTGGTAGGGAATACTTTGTGGTTTGTCACCAAGAAGCACATGATCAAATATCGCACCTACTATGTCTAGTGCTCTAGACTATCCGTCCCGATGATCTAGATAGCCAAACAACTCGCCTTACTCTACCCATTGGACCTCCGAAGCACATCAAGCACGTTATTTAGCGCAAAGCGCGCTTAGCCTCCACCAGATCTTGATACCGAGCGTGAAAGCACGACCTGCCCGACTCGGAAGGAAGTATCGGATGCGGCAGCATGGCAGATTTGATGAGACCTGTGAAGTCAGATATCATGGAATCAGGGACAAAGCAACCCTGCGGATTGCGTTTAAGAGGAGGCCAGCTCCGCTCGAGCGTGAGCAGGAACGCATGCAACTCTTCAAGTGACGGTGCCTTCTGTGTGGCGTGGCCATAACACAATTCCCGCACGCACGGAGGGGGCAGGCCATACTCACGGCCAATATCCAGCAACCATTCGCCTGGAAGACAGAAGATGACGAACCGCCAGAGTTGGAGGTCGGATATGGCGGCACCGTTGGCTGCGATTCGGGCTCGGAGCTGCTTCCACGCGTCGATGAATTGTGTCACCGTGCGGAAGTTTCCCAACACTGTTCGAGTCATGCGGTCTAGGATCGCCGTGTATTCAGCCTGGCCGGAGTCGTTGTATTTCGAGGCGAGGAAAGCCCAGGCTGCTTGTGGCGTGTCAAATTGGGCAATCTGGGGCTTGATCTCCTCGGAAACCCAGAAGAGAAGCAGGTCGAGCGCAAACTGTACGCCGAGGCGACTCTGATCGCCCTCCCAAGAAGACGCCGGTTCTGTCTCAGGTATCAACGCCGAGTTAGCTCTGCCCTCTCCGGTGTACAGCTTCCAAATTCCCTTGGCTGAAGCTACGGTTCGAAAGCTTTGGACGAAACGATCATAATTCTCCTCGTTGATCAATCTTTCAACGCCGAAGCCGTAGTGGTGGTTATCTTCATCCATGGCTTGCAGTGTGTTTCTTGTATGTTCATGTGTGGTGACAGTTTCTAGGGTGGGAAGACTGTGGTGCAAGTTCTAGGACCGCAGCATAGAAGTAGCGAAGAACCCAGAGGTGCGGCGTTTAGTATGGTCAATGGTTTTCACACTTGTCATACTAATGACTAAATGATCACGAACTGCTACATGATTGTAGAACAGAGACATTGAGACAGCCTCATGTCATTGACAGTCATGTTGAATCTCTACCAATAGTAAAGGTGTCAACTCGAATTGACTCATGCTGCGAGTTTGCCTCAGGTCACAGTGAACATATGTCATATATGTCATGACTTTATTCAAGACTATGATAGATCTAGAAACTCGATCCTGGAAAGAACGCGAGGCACGAAGAATGTACAGCACACCTCGTCCTCACACAGCATTCGATAGGATTTGACATGTTTACTTTGCGTCGTCTTTCCAGACGTGCCTCAATGATTGATCTCTGACAATACAAACCCTGCCCTGTTGGTGCTGAGTTTTGAAACATGCAATGAATACCGAGTCCAGATTGTTAGTACACTGGAGGCAAACGAAGAGTATGTTGGTCTATATTGCAAGGAGAGTGTGTTGCACTGATGCCTAGAGCAGCAGAATATGTGTACTGTCATCATGATGTTCACAAAGATGGCATTATGCCTTCGATTGACAAGAACATGCGGTGTCTAACAGCCTTACCTTGATATCCAGTGCAGTCTCATCATGAGCATGACGAGGAGCATAGTCCCTCCGAGATTTTCGTCCGTGAACGACTCCTCCGGTGACGAGCTAGACCTACCAGAAGGGGTTTTAGAATCAATCTCCTCTTAATCTTGGGTTTGGAACAGTGCTCAGACGATCAACGCGGGCACTTGTAGTCATGATAGTCACGTGCTCCTCGTCACCGCTTGTAGAGAATTGACATCTAGTTCAGAGCATCCCCAGAAGAACGAGTCCTTGAAACTTGGCCTTGGGGTGTGGGTTGAGATAAGATTTGGGACTCGTCTCGTGCGAGTGGGCAGCTCGCCAACGAAATCTTGATTAAAAACACTGATCTTAGCATAGGCGTATGCGTGGCAGCGTCGCAAAGTGGCCACTGAAAACCCGCTGGAGGAAAATGCTGGGTCAACTAGAGCCTTGGATATGTCAGGCAGTCAACGAGAGTCTCCATAGTCATAGTCAGGTGCTGCAGGTGTCACTCAACCGGGACTCCTTGACAATATAAGCACTACCCCACGAACGTAGTCGAGTAACGCTTGGCCAACTTTTGCTGGCGTTGGGCCCAAAGCCGGGGTCAGCGCATGCTGCGAATGCGGGACCATGGGCAGGACGCGACGCCTCTCATAGAGTCAGTCATTTCGAGTTTAGAAGAAGATAGTTCGCAGCAACAAGAACTGGATCAGGGCTCAGATGACTTTAAGCGAGTGTGGTCATGTGAGAAAGATTCCTTAACAGCAAGGCTCCGGAAAAATGTATTGTTGGATAGCGGAGGAGAAGATAGTCTGGAAGTCGAGGTGTCGTAACGATCCTGCTCACCATGCGAGAAGAAAGTGTTCGACTGAGCGAGACCTTGTCTTACGTAACGACCGGCATAAACCAAGTCACAAAAGGATGCGGGACGAACTGCGACCGTGCTATGGTGCAGAAGCTTGAGGTGTAAGTCTCCAGTGAAGACGACCTTGATATGCCACTAAGAGAGTGTGGAGCTTCTCTGCGGAAATATTGGACGACTGCTGGTGAAAAGGCCACGCAAGCTCGCCAACAGGACCTTCTGAATTGAGCGAAACCTTGAGTTTGACAATCGTCCACACAATCCCATTGAGATTGTACCATGCAGTGCGTGTAGAGCTCAATCAGCTTTCGTCGGCGAGGATTCGTGTCCACGGGTGATACCGTGTCCGCATTCGAGCCCACGAATAGGCAACATACCTTCAACGGCTAGAGACAGGCGTAGTAAAGTTTGTAGTCTCTTTGATATCTTGTTCGCAACCGATCTGACAAGTGCTAGTAACATGCCACGTTTCTCGTAATAAGGCACTATACGCTTGCCAGATGAAGCGGTCAGCATGATATTGGAAAGTATTCGTTTGGAGATGAACATAACTTGATCACGAAGACATCTGGGGAGGGTCAAGATAAGCTGACGTACCAGTCAACGGCTTTAGCTTTTTTTCTGGAACCAGTCGATAGAGGTTTGCATCTCCTTATTCCACACAGAAGGAGGTTTGGCGAAGAGATTAAATCGAAGGAGGAAACTCCACCGATGCGCCTGCCGACAGCTCTGGATGGGGTTGCAGGTTGGCAGGTGCTCCTCTTTTCATCTTGGAATCTGGAGATATGCACACACTCTAAGAGGTACCTGGCAGGTGCCTGGTAGAGAGTATTTAAGCAGATATTTAGTTACTTGGGTGGATATCTCCATCGCAGGCACGTAACTTGATATGCAGGGACCATTTCAGTAGTGAGGCTCTGCAAGCTCACATTGGTGAAGCCCTCAATAAAACACAGTCTGAAGGAGAACCATTTGACACGGAGGTTCTCAAGCTATGACAAATGCACTAGTTAACACTGGGATATGCATATGACTGTACAAGGTAGACATCTAGAACCAGTAGAGCAGAGAGGATAACGGTGGCCAAGTGTCGCCAGACCATTAAGGGACAAGCCAAACTGAGTCAGATGTTACGCGCGTCAGGCCTGGGTCACAGAGATCACAGGAATAAAAGAAGGTTGCATTATCTCCAGGCAAATGCTCTGCGCCGCCGTCAGTCACCTCTTGGCTGAGTATAACAAACAAGAATTGGTTCCTGAAAGTGCGCTGTTTCTTGCCTGTCAGATTTCTGGGTATTGTTGCACCTAGTCAGATACTTCGCGACATTGCTCTCAAGGACCTAGCACCTAGGCACTCATGTGCACTCTAGGTTTTCAGGTACTCTGCGTAGCAGCCCACCAGCCTTGGAAATCTATTCGTGTGGCAGAGGCTTGGTTACGTGCCAAGACCGTAGAAGCTGTTTCATGAACCATTTTTGGCACGCGAGGGGTGGTGGCCAATTTACTCGGTATCGAGTCGGACCTTGGTGATGTCCTCGGGCCAAGTTTCGAGCATACGTACTTTGAACCCTCATAGACGTTATTGGAATTTGCCAAAGGTGTCAAGGCCCTGAGCCAGGTATCAGGAAGGATCCAGGCAGGACTCAATCCTGGGGAGTAGGGCTGAATAAGTAATGATTCACATCTGGAAGCCTGGGAGAGGCTCTGTGGCTGAGGAACCAAAAACCCTGATCGGCAAGATCATGGCAGTGCATTTGGACCCCTGGTAGAATGCTCAAGGCTGAGAGGTGCAGAGTCGAGGAGATTTGTTGGTCGTCTAGCTTTTGTAGGGGAAGATCAGCAGGTCATCACCAACTTCTCAGTGTTTGGGAGAAAGAATTGCATTTTCCCAAGGTTGCGGAGTGGGGCCGGTACTTGATCCTGATTTGTGGGTCCTGACCATATAAATAGGTATGATTGGCTCAAGCGAGGATTAAGGTGCGTTGCGTACTCCAAGTTCCATCAGGGGGACGCGCGGCGCTTTCCAGTGGCACTCGGAATCACGACGACTCGATGGCTCGACGAGTCAAAGAAGGCCGCCCGAGAGTCTCGAGAGTCTGTTAAGTTGCGAGTGCAGAAGCTTGTATTCTCATCGACAAGAAAAGTGGTGGGCAATCACCCAGACGGAAGAAACTCGTAGGCTCGCTGTCGTCGTCAGCCCCGTAGGGCCCCCTTAACTTTGCCTTTTCTCCCTCCAGAGATCTATGTTTGCGCCGCAAGTGGTCGAGAAGGCTAGACGTTGCGAAATTCCAGTTTAACGCGTACAAGCAGAGTCACACAACTAGATGCCACGTACTATACTTTGAGGTCCAATATAGACTCGGTGTATGATAACCTCTCTCTTTCTCATCACAACGGGCTCTTTCATTTCTATAATTTCCAACACCTACGGGTAGACTGGCAGCCAGGACGAGACTGGTCTGGACAGCTGGATACGGTTGTGGCTGTGGGAATTTTTCTCCCATGCCACTAGCTACTGGTTGTTCTTACTGCTCGGTGCTATTCGGGACCGCTCCTTGAGCCCTTTCAGTATTGCTACCCTACCCGGCTCGCCGACTAAGCCGACCTGGAGTTTGAAAGCCTACCCTAGGCACTGGGCACGCAATCCCCCAAGCTTTTAGTGTCCGGTCCACGAGTCCACGAGTTGACGAGTCCACGTACTCCTTCTCCAGGGTTGCCTCCACCAAGCAAAGCAAAGCAAGCCAAAGCAAAGCAAAGGAAACGCACCTGCCTCCATTGCCTTTGCCCAAAGCCGCGAGGCAATTACACTCCTCCTCTTATTACGGCAGGCGCGACTGCCACTAAGTCAACTTACTCCCGCTCCTTCCCACCAGTACCACTTAATTCTACCGGAGGCACTTGCCAACTGCCACTGCAAGTGCGCACCTGCCTGCAAACTTGCACCTGCCGCTGTTGCAGCCACGGCCAGGGCCACTCTCTCTCCAAACTGCAAGTGCGACTGCGTCTGCAATTGGCAACTTCCACTTTCACTGCCACGACATCCTCGTAACCCTCCCATCGCTTCATCACTTCCTCACTGTTGCCTCGCTCTTCTTCCATCCACTTTGGCAATTCAACCACCGACATCTTTGTCTTGCTCTCCTTTGCGACCTCAACGACCGTTCGTCATTCATTCCTCCCAATACAGTCCTTGAATGAGGTCCAGCCAGTGAATGGGCTGCATCTTGACTATATCAACGCCAGACTGTGGCGAGGCAATTCGAGGTCGGCTGTGCATCATACCTTGAACAACTGCGCCAATTCTCTCCCCCATACTACACTCTTTGGAATTTGCGTCCAACCCGATACCGACATTTACATCTCGAGCACCATACACACCCAGCTCTCACAGTAATACATATCATATCACCACGGAAAGTGCCTACGACCACCTCGCCGTCGCGAACATGGCGAACCCGCCCTCTCGGCCCAGTACTTTGGACGAACAGTTTGATTTCAGCGCTGGTGATCTATCCAAACAGTTTGAGCAATTACTACGTACGAGGAGACTGAATGAACTCGAGGAACAAGCAAGAGCACCACGCTCCTCGTCCCCTCGCCTTCAGCCTGGGCAACAATCTCGATCCCAATCATCAACTTCTCCATTCCCCAAACACCAACCTCACAATCTTCTGCTCCTCAGAGTTCTCGCCCGTCGCAACACCAACCGCCAACATACACATCTTATCGAAGTCATCCCATCATCCCCTGTCAGCCTCAAGATGCCGCCTCTCTCAAGTTCCGTAACCTGCTCCTGACCTTGTCCATGACCCCCACCAAATACGAAAACCCTGGTCTTCTAGATGACGCATTAACACATGTCCCTATTGATCGCATTTATGCAGAAGCAGAGGAAGAGCATAACCTCATGAAAGGGTTGGCCGCTTCCAAAGGTGACTCCAAACCAGAATGGGGCTATCAGGATTGCGTCATGCGGTCATTGCTAAGGTAAGCATTCAATAGCCTCTCGTTTCCACGTCCGCCTCTAATTCGATATGCCTAGATGGTTCAAGCGATCATTCTTCACCTTTGTCAACAATCCTGCCTGCACCAAATGTCATGGTGCAACAATTGCCCAGGGTCAAACCCCTCCTCACCCCGATGAAGTTGCACGAGGCGGCACCAGAGTCGAGCTTTACAAGTGTACCAACTGTAACAGTTATGAGCGGTTTCCTAGATACTCTGACGTCTGGACATTATTGGAGACCAGAAGAGGTCGAGCCGGAGAATTCGCAAACTGTTTCAGCATGTTGTGCCGTGCCGCAGGAGCTCGAGTACGCTGGATCTGGAATAGCGAGGACCATGTATGGACCGAGATCTACAGCGAGCATCAACGGAGATGGATTCATGTTGACCCTTGTGAAGAGATGTGGGACAATCCAAGGGTCTACACTGAAGGTTTGCCTAGCCCATTCTCTCTGCCCTTGACTATAGACGTCTAACTTGTTCTTAGGATGGAATCGTAAGATTTCGTACTGCATCGCCTTCTCTAATGATGGAGCTACCGATGTCACCCGTCGCTACGTCCGCAATGCTCAATATTTTGGCCCTCGAACACGATGTCCCGAAGAAGTTTTACTGTGGATCATGCACGAGATCCGTAAGATGAGGAGAGGGAACATGGACAAGTCGGTGCAGGACACACTAATGAGGGAAGACGCAAGAGAAGAGAAAGAGTTACGAAGCTATGTTGCTCAATCCTTGACTCGAGACATGATCAACTCGATGCCTGGTGCCATTAATCCTACGAGAGGGGACGAGGTCAAGACTCCTGCCGAAAGACCCCAGGACGCTTCGGTACAGTGGTCTAACGAAAATACCATGGATCACCGTTCCCATCGGTGAAACGGCCCGAATCACTCATGTCAACCTAAACAGCCGAGCGTTGACATCTTCCCACGAACAAACTCGATTATCTTCTTTCAACCTCCGACCCTAATGTCCTTACGTTTACCTTGATGATACCAGTTTCCTTTGCGTAAGAAACCTTTGGAGGACTTCGATTGCATTGGCGCTTACAACCATGCCATAGCTATTCGGTTTGAATAATACGTCGAGCCTCAGAATTTAAACGGTCCCTATTCAAACCACGACAGAATTGGACAGTTGTATGGACTATTGGGAGGTTTCTTGGACCCTTGCATTGGAGTTTGGGTGCGACATAAGTAACACTTTGTTACTTTGTTTACATATTTTCTGTGCACAAGCCCGAGGTGTTCTGGTAATTGTTCTCGCATTTTTTTGGCGTTACGATTGCTTGATACGAGATAGCATGGCGATCATGGTCTAAAACAGATATTGATTTTCATGGGGATTTGTTGATGTGTCGATGACAGAATCCAAAGGGGTGTGGTGCTAGCTGAGATGAGATAAAGGCAAGATAAAATAGTAGACGCAGATGGATGAATGATGAGAAGAGAAGATTCTGCATGACAACTTCGTGTCCATGATATGACCCGAATGGTGATGTCTTCTACTTCGCTAGATTCTAGGACATTCTCGAGATCTACCAAGTCTGTGGCAGGAAACCCCAATCGTGAATAGCAAAGATCGCAAACGACCATATGTCTGCTGCTTTCGTGGTAGATCAATGAGCAGCTGGCCATGTATGTACAAATATGATGAGCCATCAGAAACGCTGGATTCTACGTAGATATCCACACAAGCATCTATATGCCAACCTACCTACATGCACACGTATACAATGACAGCTCATTACCTTTGAAATAGACCCACATACGATACCAGGACCAGATTGACAATGTTCCACGTCTGCAAACCGACCATCTTTGCCTACTTAGAACCACGACATCCCGTGAGCTGACCTTGACTGACTACACCCCCTACTACACGTGGTTTTTTCGACCATCTCGACAGCGTAGCGGGCATCTCAGGGGTCATTTGCCATCGCTTCGCCCTCGTCCGTGGCAGACAACGCCGAAGACGTCCATGGCCCGACCGACCCCATCTCCCGGGTCGCGAACATGTGAGCGATGGTTGTGGGTTTTATTGAGTGGTGACGACCGCTCGGCCGCCGACGAGGACGACGCTTGCTCACTGCTCAGCTCACCCGTCGACCAACCTTTGGCCCTTCTTCCATTTTGTTCCTTTTGAAAAACTTGTTCGCGATCTCATGGCTATACCGGCTTCTGGAACAAGGACGCCTAGCCTTTCGTCGTACCCACGCCGTGATAGGGGTTTGTGTACTTATCAGATCTACAAGATATCATTTTGAAGCGGTCCGATTGGACAACTCGGTTCAATATTGGTTCTCTCTAGATCAGTGGTCTCGTGGTAGAGCCTGGTTTTGCGCATTGCTTTGCTTAGCTATAGAGAGTCTAACTACCCCAGTCGCCGCCGTCGAAGCGCGGAACTTGTTCGACATCCCAGATTGAGCGTTCGACAATGACGATTTCGAGGTTCGTCGCTGCGGTTGTCGTTATGGAATCGACAGCTGTAGCGGCGGATGTGAGGTCTTGCTTCGACGTTTGTGTGGCTGGTGATGGTGATGGTGACGAGGGCCCTAGAACGCCGATTCCTAGAATCGAGTTGTATGCGTAGGTATAGTAGGAGTGAGGTCGAGAAGGCCGCGGAAAGGGATTTTGCACCTCGAGTAGTGCCCTCGATTCGCTTGTTGGCGCGGTATCTACGTCCATGGCGTCGCCGTCATTTTCTCCATCTCCGTTGTCAGTGTCTTTGCGCCTCAATCTGACCAGAGCATTCTCCTGAAATTGTTCGTCGCTGCCGTTGTTGAAACCTCCATTTTCATACCTATCTGCGCTTGCTTCCTCCTCCTCATCGTCCATGTCCACCGTCTCGAGGTTTTGACCTGTGTTCTTGAACTTGTGCACTAGATTGCCTATTCCCGTGGGACGTTCCCATGGCTTCATCTCGCCACCGGCACCTGTAGTGGGGTGCTTCCTTTTGCGTTTCTTGGCCGGACTTGTGATCTGGTGCTGAGGTCGCGATTGTAGTTGAAGAGCTTGAGATTCGGTTCCTTCCAGATTGGTTTGTTTCTTGGTGGTTCCTTGGACGGACTCATCCTCGGTCGGCTCGAGAACATCATATTGCCCTAGTTTGCCCTGATGATCACCTATGGTGTTTTGGAATGTTATCCCTTTGGGTGCCGAAGCCGAAGGACGCGGGAAGTCGCGACTTATGTCAAGCATGAACAGATAGTTGTGTCCATAAAGCCAGAGGCGCTCACCACGATTAGCAGGATCTGTCACATCCCAAAAGCAGCCTATTACACGATGGGTTTGGTTTTTGAACGTCTCTGGTAGATACTGGGATGGATTGCGTCGTGACCAATCGCTAAGACGACTGGTAAGCACGTCAAACTCCGTCAATTTGTGAGTGGCGGTCAAGGCGATGAGTTTGTGATCGACCTTGGGCAGTTCATGAGATATAGGATGCGGATTGTGCCGAGTGGCGTGAAGGCCGAGGTTGCCATCGACATGAGGAGAAGCTGTTGTTGAGGAAGTTGTGGAGCAGGGACGGAATGTTAGAACCTGTATTGCTGAATCTAGCTTTGGTAGACTTGATCCCGACGGATTTCGGATCCATTTTTGGCCGTGGACTATCGGGGCCTGGTCGAGGTCGTCTTCATCGGACGAATTTGATGAGGATTCTGAAGCCGAATCAGAATGATCAGAAGCTGTTTCGATAAAGTTGGTGTCTTCGTGTCCTTCGAGGACCCAAGTGTCGACCGACCCAGAGAGGTCTCCAACTGCGAGAACGCGACTGTCACTTGAAAATGCAACTTGAGTTATGGTCTCAGGATATGAAGACAATGCTGCTTGCTGCCGTGATCGTGGTGCACGATAGAGTTTAGTGATCTTTGGGTGAATAAGAGGCTGTTCTCGAGAGTCATCCGGAGCAGATATCTTCGCAAGCACTATTGTGTTCTCTTTACGAATAATGAATAGCCACTTCCCGTCTGGCGAGAATCCTGCACGCCTTCCACCAAGCTGAGTGATCGAGGCAGGGAGCTCAATCTGTCTCGTACGAAGTGTTGGTACACCGCCGGCGAATGTTTTCCGCAGTTGGAAGAGCTTGATCCGTTTGATGGTTGTTGCCACAATCATGTCGCCTTTGTCTGAAATCTGAGCGTCTTGTAAACTCTCATTTCCCTGCAAAGCAAGTCGTGTAAGGGTTTGGTAGGGAGTTTCGTCTGGAGAGTCAAAATCTGTGTTGGAATTTTCCAAGTGTCGATTTTTGGAGACGTGATAAACAGCAATCTCACGATCCCACCACGAGATGAAAACTCTGGAAGGCCTCGAAGCCGATATTTGTGGCCTTTGAGGAAGATGTGCTAAGGAACGATGATTTTCACTTTGAAAGCGTCTGATGGGTATGACGATTGGTATAGCATCAATTCCCCCAGACACCAAAACACTCAGGTCCTTGCTCTCAAACGTAGCCGAGCATTTTACGTCATGCTTATGATATCTCTTGTGGCTGACTTCGGCCCATCTTGATGTTTTAGCATTTGGTACACTCGTCACTGGCTTGTATGCGACAGTCCTTCTATCAACACCCATTGTGAAGATCATATCTCCTTTAGCATTGGTTGCAATATCCAAGATATCAGCCTCATGAGTCTTCAATCTTTGCAAAAGAGAATAATTTCGAGAGTTCCAGATTTTCAATTCGCCCGTTGAATCACCCGAGAGAATTGTGCCATCAGGGAGACATTTGACTGTCCAAGCAACTGTTTCGTTGCCATCAACGGGCTTTCCAAGCGACATGTTGCGAATAATACTTCTGCTGGGGACATCAAAGACCCGAAGTGTACTGTCATCATAGCCAGCAACAATGGTCTTGCGGTCACGCCAGGTCAGACTCAGGACTTTAGGTTTGCTGGACGCCGGCGTCGGAAGGGTACGAATATAGCGCACGTCATCGTCCGTAGTAGAAAAGAGAATGATAGAGCCATTGCCACAGCCTGCGGCCAGTAATTGCGATCCTTCACCATTCTCGAGTTCTTCATCGTCTTTCGGGTTCTTGATCTGCGGTTGAGCAGCAAAACACCAGATATCTCCAGTATTACCATCGACCTGACGTTTCGGAGCACCCGTGTTCAAGTCCCATTCGGTGATTGCTGTCGAACCGCCCGTACTGAATAATCGGAGGGGTCCTTGCGTGAAAGGACTCTCGGTACTGTGACTTGAAGATGTTATGTCTTGTGTCCATGCAAGTTGTTCGATTGTGGTATTTTTTGTTCCCTTCAGGACGACTTCCTGCGCCCACTTGCCTTGAAGGGGATTCCAAATCTCGAGATCACCATTGTTGCGTCCTAATGCGAGCCGTAGATCTGATGGCGTCGACTGCGTTATGTCTGAAGGATGTGAGAAGGCAAGACCATTAATTGGCTGCGGAGGGTATGGAACAAAGCGACACCGATGAATGTCCATGACTGGTTTGGTTTTTGTTTAGTCTTGACAATGCCAGACATTCGCTCTAGGACGTGCGGCGAATAAGGAATGCGAATGGTTGGGGTGAGCCATATCACAGGGCAAATGGCCGATGTTGCAAAGTCTTCAACAATCAATGGGCCGCAAAGATGGGTATGTCAACGACACCACATAGTGCCCGCAGGCGAGCGTCGCAAAAAAAAAGTTGAACGTCGGAGTTAACTGATGCCGATGACTTAGCCTAGAGTGGCATAGTTCGGATCTGGGACATCAAAGTGTGCTTTCGGAATCACGAGGCTCCGGATTTCTAGAACATCATTCCTGAGTGGTAACTTGTGCTTCCTCTGCACCTGTTGACCCTTCGGACTCGCTATCCCTCTTTCCATCTCTGACACGCCATTCCAATCTCAAGGGCCAATTGTCGAGAAGCAGCCAGCTTTCTTCTCCATGGTAGGTCTTAGCACCTGGCTGCGCCGTCATCCAGCATGCACTAGCTACTCGGATGAACACTCAAGTTTGTCATGTGTCCTTGGTGCATAATCAAGGCTGATATGTGGATGAGCTGTCCTTCTCAATCGAGTAACCATGGGAAAGCAACGCTAAATTTGTAGGGTCCGTGGAGATCAACTGATGCTGGTATTTTCGTCAAGGGTAGACGACACCCCTCTTATGCCTCCAGTCTTCCCTGTCATCAATATTCAAATCTCCCGCCTTCTGGGTCCATATTCTGACACTGGAACCACCAGTGTATCCTTCAGGTTCTTTGAATAGTTTGCAACGGACCTCTCAATCTGCCTGATGGTCCTGATCTTCAAAGCCTCTGTGTGAGGGTTAAGCGTGGAACCTTGTCGTGTCAGGATGTGACACTCAAACTTTTATCCAACTCACTGTGCCCAATGTTGCTCTATAGCTGGTTACGGCTATGAAGTCCTCGGCTATATCATCGTCAATGCCTTGATTTGGGGCTGCTGACTCTTGTGGCTGGATGTTGCTATAGTGTGGTGTATGCTTACTTTCAATTTAGGTAACCGCACATCCAGCCGTGCACTAACTCGACCCTTGGCTCGATCACTTTCTTGCAACAAATGTCTGGCAGGTGGCAGCAGGTGCGGAGAACCATCTAGCTACCTATCCTCGGTTCTCATATTCTTTCGAATGATTTCTCGACTAGAATCTGGCCTTTTCGGCTTCATAGTGAAATTCAAGTCTCTCAGATGAAGTCCAGATTCATCCTACCACTTTTTCCTTCTTTTTTAATCGCTTCTCAGAGACCCTAGGAAGCCAAACCCAACGAGATCATGCCAACCCTCATAAATTATACCCAGTCGACTTTCGAAACTTCTGCGGCGAACAATCGGCGTCTTCAAGAACTACAACATTCTGAAGCCCGTGCGCATGCCGCTCGAGTAGCATATTGGCGAAAGAAGAATCCCACTATACCAGTGCGTTTACTGAAAACCCAGCAGCTTGTGTGGCAACATTGTCACATAAAATCGGGTGATCATGAACTCAATGTGGCACCCTGTACAACACCTAGTCATGCCACGTGCTCCCGAATCTCACAGTTTATGTCAGTCTCTGAACAGATGCCCTGCTTGCCAGGATGCCCATGCCATATCACTTCGATCCCTCAAGCTCCAACCCCTTTACTGTTTGGCATCCTGAAGCCTGCTTCAACATCTCAAGAGACTGAAGTCGTCATGGCAGTTGATCATTATATTCACATTTGGGCGCCATCTCAGCGTCCAGGCTTGAAGTTGCAGAAGCGAAATAATCCTTTGATCAGGGATGTCTTCCCAGCGGCGTTACAGAACCCTGACCTCTTCGAATCCTTGGTGGCAATGTGCATAAGCCTCAGAGCGAGTGGATCTGATTTCCAGCCAAAGTTGTGCAGTGCCGCTCTATATCACAAAGGCGCTGCTTTAGCAGCTATTCGCAACAAGCTGATCTATGGGCAGCTTGATCAAGGGGTGGTTCTAGCCACGATCTTCCTTATGATTATCGATGTGAGTCTTTTCCGCTTTGATTTGGAGACATTTAAGCTCACTACGCAGAATGTCTTTCTAGATATCGCAGCGTACAAGGCACATCTTGATGGATTGAGAAGGATGATGGCCGCCAGCAATCACAGATTTCTCCCTGCTTTTGGTGGAGTGCTCGAGTCTTTCATTTATTGGTAAGCCGTCGAGGCTCCCCTCTTTTCGCCACCCTCACTTTGCTCAAGAAAATATACAGGGCGGAAGCCAATTCTCTTGTACTTTTTGACAACGTATCAGCAGAAAGATCTGAAATCGATCGTGGAGCACAAGCAGTTTCCCCTTTGATATCCCAGGAGATCCAAAACTTGCCACCAGGATTTCGAGTGATCGCTCATCAGGTTGGGCTACCTCATCAAATTTTGCCTCTCCTGCAGGATACTATCAAATGGACAGCATGTTTGAATCGAGCTTCGGGTGTACCTGTCAACGATGAAGACCAGGAATTCATGTTAACTTTTGATCCCCAAGCCAGAAGTGCGATGGCCATGATGTATTCTTGCATGCCATGGCAAAGGCACACACTACAAATTTCAATCTGCAAGGCTCTTTTCATTTATTACGCCAATATCATGAATTGCTGCTGTCGGTGTTCGGGCCATAAGAAAGTTGTAAATGAGCTAGTCGATACATTCTTGTCGCTACAACATCTGGAGCCTTGCGAGCATGGATTTTGGTCATGGGCCAGTCTGTTATTGGCCAATGCATGTCGAAGAGCGGGTTTGACATGGAAGGAAGAAGAGATTATGAAGAGATACTTCTATTGGAATGGACATGAGAAATCATGGGAACAGATCCATGAATCATTGGCAGACTTCTTACTACACCTTGATCTTGCAGGAGAATGGAGCATTTGCTGGCGAAATGCAGTTGAAGCAATGGTGGGTTGAAGGCCAGAACTGGTATTCGAAGTTCCACGCTCCAAGTCATTGGATACACACAGTGCGCGGTATTAGTGTTCTTTACACGAATGATCAACTCACAAAACGACTGACCTTGTTGAATTTTGCAAGCCTTCAAATTGAATCGAGAATTCTGTTCAAGCCTCAAGGCCATCCAGAAGTCCCGGCAAACCTTCCCGCGAAGGCAAGATCCAGCATGGTTGCTGCCGAATCAAACCTCCTTCCTTGTAGTCGGAATTCGAGACTCCGTAATAAATGTACCAAAACAGTTGAAAAAGGCGCATGGTCCAAAATCTAATGTCGGATTCTTGAATCTCCCCCAACATGCTGTGTATGATGCATATGTGCATCAACAGCGTTGACGGTAGTAACGGACAGAAGTGAGAATATGGATACCCCGGTGAATCCTCGGTCGGTTGAGCCGTCAGCACGCCGTGAGAGAAGATACTCATGGGTGTTGTAGCAACGAATCGACACAAATCAAACGCGCGTGCACTGAGTGCAGACAGCAGAAGGTAAAGAGGAAATAGCCTGTCAATCTTGGAAAGCCAGGCTGAAGACAGTCTCGAATAGGCTAAATGCGATTCATATGTCAACCCTGGCGAGCCATGCTCAAGATGCCGCAAACTGGGTCGACATTGCAATATATCTCAACCTTTTAAGAGAGAGCACAAGCGCAAGTCAGCATCACATGGACTTGTGCCATATTGCAGGTATGACGACTGACCAGCTGACAGGAGAATGTCGGAGCTGCAACAGCAAGCAGAACATCTCCAGCAACGTTTGAATGCTTCCAATCAACCCGATGTCGTTTCTGTGCAGACATGGGCCCCGGTCGGTGCTTTTGCAAGTTCTGAACTGGCATCTGTGTCGGCGCCTGTCGCCACCTTCACCAGTGATGCCGCTACAGGACCCATTTCGTATAGCCCTATTTCCCGAGTCCAAGAAAGCATGCAAGTGACGCAAAACCACCCGCCAGAGTTTCAAGCCGTGCCAACCCTTCCAAGGACTATTGGCGGCCACACTGTGAGTTCTCGTGAAGTTGACGAGGTCTTCCAAGTGTAAGTTGGTCGTTTGAATCGCGCGATCGGCCAGTGTTGGCTAAGGCGTGTAAACAGTTTTTTCGGCGAATATGCTCATATTCTACCTATACTTGACGCGTCGAGAACGCCTAACGCATACTATTCATCATCAGCGTTCCTATTCTGGGCCATCGTTGGTGTTGGATGCAGAACTTATGCCAGAAATCCGACGTTGCTTGCGGTCTTGCCATCCAAAATTCTCAATCTGGCTGTCTTGACCCTGAATTCTCATAACAGTGTCGAAGTCGTTCAAGGTCTTTTATTGATCCTGTATTGGCCTTTCCCAAGATCCAGTACCGATTATAAGCCGAACTACGTCTTGACCGGGGCAGTTGTTCATTTGGCAATGCAACTTGGGCTTCATCTCCCAGTTTCAGGTCAAGAGTACAGCGCTGCCAAATTGAGCCTGAACAGTGAGGAGTTGAAAAGGCGGTCACAGATATGGGGATACTGCCAACTTGAAGCCATGCGAAGCAACATCCAAAAAGGTAATGTAACGGCGTCGATTTTTGACATTCCTTACGACGTGGAACAGAGAAGAGTTGTATTTGACTACCTATCACCAAGCCAAAAGTTCCAGCTCAAAGTACAGGATACTGTGGCGCGTTGTTGTATTGCTACGTCGCAGAATGGTTTGCGGGTGATGAGCGCGGAGCAAGAGCGATCATTGGATATTTTGCTGGACATGTTTTCGGCTCAGCTTTCGACTATTGGGCTTGAGGACAAGTCTGGTGAGTAAGGCGACATTTGAGATTTCCGAACTGACGATTGGTAGAGGTGGACGAGTTCTATCTTCTGACGGCCAAACAATGTGTTCAGTGCTTGAATCTCTACAAAAGTCCGACTTTTCACAATCCGACGACATTGTTTGGTCTGGCGACGATTTCATGTGAGGTTATCGAGTCATTTGAGAGATTGGACAAGGGTCAACACATCCATGTGGCTGCTTCGACCATGTGGTTCTATGCCGGCATTATAGTGGCATGTCATGTGTTGTTGAGACTCCTCAAAACATCTCTTGCTCAATTTATCGACAGCGAAAGAGCCAAAGCAGCTTTCTTCGCCGGGTTGGGATTGCACAAACGGATGTCATTACAGAATGATGATATCCCAATCAGAAACGGGACTGTATTGTCTCAGTTATGGAACAGCACACGTGTATTCAGAACACCCAACGGGACTGAAGCGGTGAGTTTGAGGATTCGAAGTCGTTTGGTGAGTGGTATTATCCTCGATGGAATTGTTTGGTGGAGAGAAGAATTCGGAGGTGCGATGGGGATCTACGTCCCGCCTTTGACAGAACGAAATGGTTGTGCACAGTCCACATTGCACGTTACTGGTCATAAGGCTGACTATACTAGATGTTTCCAATGGGGATGAGGTTGGGGATGAGGTGCATGTGGGCGATGGTCTTGGTATTCCGAGAAATCGACAAGAATTTTTTGGCTTGATGAACGATCCGATACTCAATGAATTCGGCTGGCCAATGGGTTATGATAGCTTGGCTTCCATGTGGAATGATGAGTCGCTGGGAACATGATTATGGATCAGATCAGTTGCCGTCATCAACGAATTCGACAGGGCCTTCTCTCCACGTGCAGCTCAATACCCGGATTTCCAAGGACTTGGGCTGACACGGGAACCAGAAACAAGATCTAGTCGTTGATAGCGATTCCACAGTAAAGCGTGGGCAAAGGAGAGGCTGGGAGACATGCGTGGACATGGAGCGGAAATGGTCAGAATTGAGACTATTTCGGAATGGAGACGAAGCGATACTCGACACAACACGATGCACGTCATAAGGGCAGGACTCCAGACGACAGACTACAGACTACAAGCAATAAGGACAAGTGCAGAATGAGATTTGAGTTGGGACGGAGTAAAGGTAGGGCCAATGCGATCAAGGGATCGGCGGCTAACAACCATGTGGTTCTTACACATGTTTGGGGAACGACGCCCGATTTGCGCAAATATCTCGCGGCAAGAAATCTTGGATGTCACGGAAAGGGTTCTGGTCATTCGCCCATTCATAGTGTCGACCGATTCCTGGACCAAGAAATAAAAAAGACTCGTACATTGTGAGGAATCAGTTGATTCGATTCAAGAGTATCCGACCGAAAGACGATATTCGGTACGATATGGATGGCTTATCAAACGGTGTTATCGATGAAACAGGTGGATGCACTTGTGGATTAGAGTTCGGATGAAAGGATGGTAAGTGCCTAGGTAGATAGTTCAGGTAGTTAGTAGTTAGTAGGTGGTGTGTGGTGTGTGGTGTGTGGTGTGTTGTTGATCAAACAAGATGCAGATGCAGTAGTTACGGGATCAGGAGGCGGGGGTTTTTCGGCGATGAGGTGAGGTGAGGTCAGGTCAGGTCATGATTGTAGTGGAAATGCCTAACTACATAGGTAGTCAGTGACAGTGACACAGGAGCTCGTCGTCGTTGACTAGATTACATAGGCGACATCACCACGGAGTCGTTAGACGCATGTGTCGAAAAGGTCCAACGAACTAGTAGGTAGTTAGTTCGTTGAAGGACGGAGACAGGACGGAGCAAAGGGAGGGCAGACGGAGGCCAGACGGAGGGAGGAGAGGGTTCTGATGGGAATTCTGTGGTCGCTGTACAGTATATGTGTGAGAGAGAGATAGAGAGAGCGTGATCGAGGCGGACAGAACTCTGTGGGCCAAGCAAATGCCCAGACTTGAGCGCCGGTTACAGTACAGGCACCTGCATACCTGCATGCAAGAGAAGAACTTGTGGAAAACTGGCGTCAAGGGACTAATTAATTAACTACTGTACTTAATTGACTAACTAAGTAGGTAAGTAGCCTAACCGTGCCTAACGATCTAGCGTGCTAATTACTAGGTATCGATCACGAGGGCGGTACTGGCCTTACTTATACCTGTACTTACTAGAAGGGTAGATTAGGGTGGTTGAGGTAACCTAGGGACCTGGATAGGGAGATACAGGGGTACCTAAATCGGTAGTTGACGGTACACATAAGTAGAGAGGACCCCTCTGTGTACTAACTACCCAGTAACTACAGGTAAAAATGGTGCCCCTCTCGTACCAGTACCCATGCCCGGGCCACCAAACCAGTGCCACCCCTCTGATCCCATCCTACGCTTGAACCACCACCACCACCCATAATAAAGTCATCTGGGCATCTCGCATCGTCACTCACGGTCGTGATCAACACCAGGGATGATCTTGAGGCAGATTTGATTAAACAGCGCAAGGCCATCAAAGAGCGCACGTGCGGGGGATTGAGTGAGTGAGTGAGTGAGTGATTTGTGATCTGGATATGCAGGATAGGGATTGTTGATTGATTGATTGATTACTCTAGCAAGAGGGAGAAAGAGAAGGACAAGGACAATGAATGGAAAGGAACTGGATGACTGTAGCTCACCGAACTAGCTAGCAGGTGCCTACCTAGGTAGTTAGTTGGTAGTTGGGAGATGGGAGATGTTCTCCGGGGCGTATGTACATACATAGTAAAGTTAGTTATACGGCCCTTGGAGGGGTCGAGGCGTAGATGTCGATGGTGGGGGATAGAATGTGTGTGCGTACGTACTCCGTAGGTGGGTGGAAATTGTTGAAAATCCGATGGGGTTCGGCCGTGGTGACGACAGTACGGAGCGACTAAGTTAGTTGACTTGCTAGTTAGTGAGTTAGTTAGTCAGTTAGTCAGTTAGCCAGTTAGCCAGTTAGGTAGTCAGTTCCGGTAACTCACTAGTTAGAGGGGCAATAGATTCTACGCACGCAGAGTACTACGGAGTAGGTATGTACGGAGAGAGGAGTCTGTTTGCATTTTCTATTTTTGATGCATGTTGGATGCACATGTGATATGGGATGGGTTGATGACCTTTGGTAGGTAGTACTTTAGGTTATCACGATAAGACACAAGACAGTTTCGTATCATGGGATGACCTGCCTGTGTCTCGTCGTAACAAAGTGTCCAGCTAACAGGCACTAAGGTGGTCAAGTACCCAACCAAGGCAGACAAGTACAAAGTTACATTGGTACTGTACCTAAGAAGTACTCGGTGGGTGGGTAGGCGCAAGCGGTTAGTTTGCCCTCATTAGGGATATGCTGGACTGGAAAGCACAGAGTACAAATTCCATCAAGAGTCCCAGCCAAGTCTATGCCTAATAGACACCGTGCTTGTAAGTTTGCGGTTCCCGGTTCCTAGACAAGTTAGTTGTATCTAAGTTACTCCGTAATTAGTGACGGAGTAGTTAAGTACCTAGTGAATCTCAGGCTACTGACGACCCCAAAACTCTACTGAGATTTGGCCAGTCGCAAGGGAGCTTGGGGAGCTTAGGGCGGGTGAGGCCCAACGCTGCCGCCCATGCCGCCCACATAGCGCCTGAGGTCTTTGGCCGAGGGTAACCCAATGTGAGGTTTCCTAGGTTGGGTCTGTCCCTGACACCCAAATGCCTGAGTCTGCAGCTGTTTACTTCATAGGTACAGAGCACGGAGACGGAGTCGGTTTAATTACAAGACGCAACCAACCTCGGGCAAAGGGTTCATGTCATCACCACTCGATCGTCAAGTTGCCACAACTAGTCAAGTTGGTTGGGTGGTTGAGTGGTTGAGTGGTTGAGTGGTTAATCTCAACCACCAACTCTTTAGGTACCTACTAATACCTGATATCTAATACCAACCGTAATACTGATAATTACTTGTCTCGGTAATACCACAGACTCCAAACTCCACAGTACCTAGTACTCGTTCTTCCTCTTTCTCCGTATGTCGTACTCGGTATTCCGTCATCGTAATGACAGCATAACCACGGGCAGACATTCATTTGCCTCTAATTCCCTCTAATTCCCTCTAATTTCCTCTGCTTATACCTTGGCACCCACTATTATTACTCCGTATTTCCCACCCACTATTACCTACCTACCTAACTAGTACACTGTACTTCTCGACGTACCCAAGGCGCCACCAACCAACAAGTCAACTACTCCGTACCTCGAGTGACTCTCCTCTTGGATTCAAATCTACTCCAGTCAATTTCCCAGTGTCCATTTCTTCTAGAAGAATCAAGTCTCTTGACTTGCATCTCTTGGACTCTTGGAATTCCTGGAGTTTGTCCCACCCTACCCTGGTTTCTCTGACTCCCTCACTCTCTCTCACACACTCACACACTCACACACTCTCACACACTCTCTTTTTCTCCCTCTCTCCCTCTCATCTCCGCGCCAAACACGACCAAAAACCCCTCAACGGTTAAATAACAAGCCCAAGGAGATCGACCACTCGACCAACTCGACCAACTCGACCAACGAGAACCCGTCCTCCATTTCCAGCTGTGCCCACCGGATTCCAATTTCCATCTTTCATCCTCCTCCTCGCTCTCGCTCTCGCCATCACCCTCGACTGTCGACATTTCAAAACACCCACCCACCGACCCTGCCATCTACCACCGACCGCCGACCACCGACCACCTGCCACACGGTCCTGCTTACATAAATCGGAAAACTTTGAATTGACGTCGCAGCAGCCGGGTCTTCCGTCCTTCTCCCTCTCCCTCGTCTTCAGCTTTATCTAGCCTCATTTTACTTTCAACCTCGTCACTTTTCCAATCTCAACATTGTTGGTTTGCCTGGGTCCACCTAACTTCTCATCTCATCTCTCCTCTTCTCCTCTCTTGTCGTTTGTCTGTTGGTAGCTCCCCCCGGTTGGAAAGAAGATGGGAAAGGATCATTACCTCCCTTGACCACTTCTCCCTTCAAACCATCACCACCACTTCTCTCAATTCTCAACACCCCACTCTTCTCTCACCATGAGGCCGAGTCTGCTCAAGCGGGCTCAGAGCCACACCAACCGTCAATCCATCAGTAATTTACTCCATTCCAGAAACAGCTCTCCACACAACACCCCCGACACCATTTCCGGTCACAAACACATCGAGGAAGAAACTCTTCCCAAATACAACCCAGATCACTTTTATCCCGTTCGTATTGGCGACCTCTTAAATGATCGTTATAGAGTCGTCGCCAAATTAGGCTATGGCATGACCGCCACTGTATGGCTTGCAAAAGACACTTCAATGTATGTCTCTTCTCGTACTAAACGTTCAAGGAATCTTTCTCAAACCTCTTTATCCAGTGCCGATGATGCAGGCAATCGCAAATATGTCACCATCAAGATCAACGTCAACACCTTGTCCGATGACTATCTCAAAGGTCGAAAAGCCATCGCCGAGAAACTCTTTACCGCAAATCCAAATCATCCAGGTTACACTCACATTCGATTCATGCTCGACACCTTTAAACTCAAATCAAAGCATGGCGATCATCTTTGCATTGTTTACGATGTTTTACGAGAACCCATTGATGTCTGTATGGAGAAATTCCCCAATCGCCGTTTCAGTTGTGAGAAGATTCGCATTCTACTCCCGGCTCTTCTGCAGGGTTTGGACTATCTCCATACCGAGTGCCAAGTCGTACATACCGATTTAAAGGCCGACAACGTCATGATGGGTTTGGGTGATCCCACCGTTTTGGACAGATTTGTTCTACACGAGACTGAACATCCCTCTCCGCGCAAAGCTCCTGATCATCATGGTCGTATCATCTATCAGTCATGCACCGATTTTGGCGAAGCACCTACTCAATCTGTCATCGCTTCCGCCAAAATCACCGACATTGGCCTTGCACAATGGGGCTATGAAGATAATTACAAACCGATCCAATCCAATGCCTTTATGGCTCCAGAGGTCATCCTGAATTGTGGATGGTCGTACCCGGCCGATATTTGGAATCTGGGAGTCATGTTGTGGGACTTGTTCGAAACTTTTGGCTTGTTTGACGCTATTGATACGAGACCCGGTCATTATCGTCCCGAGAAACATCTCGGCCTCATGATTGCTCTCCTCGGCCCTCCACCGCTAGAACTCATCAAAAGAGCCAAAAAAGGATTCGTCTATTTTGATGCAGAAGGTAAATTCAAGTATCCAGATTACATTCTTCCGGACTTTACGTGGGAAGCCTCAATTTCACGCCTCAGAGGTGAAGAGAAGGATCTTTTCATCGACTTTGCCAGTAAAATGATTTGTTGGTTACCCGAAGAACGGTGGACCGCAAAACAATTACTGGAACACGATTTCTTGACCAAAGAACGCGACCCCAATTACTTGACCCCGACACCTAGCTTGAGTCGTGCGTCTACCGCCTCAATCAATTCCATCATTCCTTCACGCGCTCCAACTCCAGGTCCAGGTCCAACATCCTATCCAGCCAACCTACCAATTCCAGGGACATACACATCACAAGCACAAGAACAGTCAGAAGACAAAAGCCCAGATCCATCTCGTCCTCCTTCTCGCGCATCCACCCACGGTCCTATGTCTAGTACCTTGACTTCTAGACCAAAACCTGCAGATCGAAGTCAAAGTGACCTTACTCACTCTGCACCCTCAGTAAACATCAGCAATCAATGTTCACAAGACCTTATCAACTCTATCCTCAAGAAAGGAAAACGTCAGAGTACAGGCGAGAAGCTCAACGGATCCATTCATCATCAAACGATCAAGGAAGAACATTGATCCTGCTTACAGGGTTTATTTTGAAACCACTAATTGACTGATATGTGATGGATGCGAAGAAATTTTGTCAGAGTTCAGAAGAGCAGTTGTCGAAGGATTCAAGTCATGATTGTTATCTTCACTATGATTCGACGACTATCAAACAAGCTCATTGCGAGGTGCATCTCCTAACAGCGACATCACACGGGAATTGATTCTTGCACGCAGTGCTCTAGTTCAATTGAGAGCATCATTAACGACACTCACGACACCATTTCACAAAGCTCAAACCCACATCATCATTGAAGGACAACAATCGAGTATATGCTTGAAGACGGAATGAAACATGACCGAATTGCTATGAAATCGCTCATATTACGAATCATCCAACGGCAGAAACGCAGGCTCCCGCTTTCATCCTACATAATCCTCCTATCATCAAACGACACGCCAAGCCTGTATGCACCATGTCACAAGATTCATGCTGAAATGGGGGTTTATGCAACAACAACCATGCTTGTGTCACCGATTTATCAACCAAAGACCTCAAGCTGATGCTTTTCACCCCACAATTCTCATTTTACCCTGTTTGAGACTTTTTTTTCTTCTGCTCTAAGCAAACTCGGTCGCCATTTCTTTCACCGAATAGCTTGAAAGGATTTTTTCTGCTTGGGCATTACCGCCATATTGTCTTTTCCACATGCATGCATGAAACAAAGTTTGATCGAATTCTCTAGATAAAAATCAGCACTGCCTTGCAAATGGAATTGATGATCAAGCAAAAAAAGACAATTCAATGCGTCTGACCCGGCTTCTTCCACAGTGAATCCTTGTTTCTCTGCAAGACTAGGTGTAATTCGAGGCCTTTCGGTCCTTCGAATCTATCTATCTATTTATGCTTCTCAGCCCCGCCCCGTATTGGGATGCCCTACTAACTAGGTAGTTACTTACTCGGAGTAAGCAAGTCAGAATCCCAAATCCGGGCTCGATCAATATTTAGCTATGTGATCCTCCGTCAGCCAAGGCAAGCAATTCTCGCCAACCCGCTAATTCTTTTCTATCAAACTACTATATCGAGCAAGCCGGACCAAGCATCCGATCGAGTTTTAGTCCAACACCTCAACCCGCAATGCCATGGCCCCTCATCGTGCGTTCCTGATATACGGAGTACATATATACATCGGTCGCACTAAACAAGGAACAAACTACAGAAACGCCGCTAACTTCCGACAAAGAGGATCAGATCAGATCATTCGTGAATCTAAATCCATATGCTGCAACCCACCCACCCGTCCACTCATCCTCGCCTTTCGTCCTCGGTCAGTCAGTCAGTATCCCATCCTGAGCCCTGACTGACCGCCCCGTTCGTCTGCACACCGCAGAGTCCCCAGCTCACTGCAGAACCTCAGATACAATGGCACAATATGTATGCAGCTACGAGTCTAGACGATTCAATGCAGCTGATTTATTTTCTTCCTTCTCTGTCCCCCACCCCCTGATTTCGTTGCCCCATTACCCCTGCCCGATGCCCATTCGCTTCCCCAACGGTTCTCGTTCACCTGTGGCCCTGTCTTGTGTTTCTCCTGCCCGACTCGGATTCTCGTATCCTCATCCTGACCTATCCTAATCTATCCTAACCTAACCTGTTCTATTCTATCCTATCCTATCATATCCCCTGTCATATACCGATTTCCGGATTCGCACATCCTGCATCCTGCATCCCACACCCTGATTCCCGCCTTTTTCACGCCCGAACATCCCGCCCTTTCACGTCCACGTCGCTCGACATCCCACGCTCCCCACGCTCATGTCTGCCATGTCTGCCATGTCTGCCCTATTTGTATGTATGTTTGGAGGTATGTACTCCATAGCTGGGACCGATCCCGGTTCTGCACCCCTCCACGCAGCCCTCACGCAGTCTCTGGGGTCGACACACCGCCTTACCCCGACATTGGCCAGCGGAAAATTGGATCGGGTGGGTTGGTTTGGGAGAGCGGCTCTAACTAACTAGTTAGTTAACTTAGCTACCTACCTAGCTAGTTAACTAGGTGGCTGGTCAGATCCAGGTGACTGCCTAGACGTCTCTCTGTCGCTGTCTCTTTGGTCTCATCTAATGTCATGACATGTCTCTGTCTGAACCAAAGGACAGACACGGAATTGGATTCCGGGGACACCAGCATGACATGAACATCGAAGGCATAGACATCGATGTGATACTAACAACGAACTACATCGGGTAGGCATAGCGAAATCTGCAGCAGTCAAGCCTGCCTCGTTCTCAAGACGAGCGAGTATGTACCGACTCGTCCATCCCATCCCGTTCTGACCAATTGGTACCGGGTCTAAAGACATTAGGCTCGAAGATTGTAAATGCTCTTTTGACTGGTTGACCGCTCAATCCCCTTGGCCCAGGTGAGTGCCTAACTAACTTAAGGATTCACGTTTCCGGGGACATTGCTCGATGCCAGAATGCATATGCATTGGGGTACCGCCTCGACGTGTAACCAGACAGCGTCCCCGAACGAACATACATACATACACACATACGTACATCCATCCATCTGTCTGTCTGTCTGTCTGTCTATGATCTATGCAAACCCCAAAACGGTAAATGAGGCATTTTTCTTCTGTTCCTTTTTCCCTGTCAGGTTTCAAGGGAAAATTATGTCGTGTGCCAGTGCCCTAGTTAGCCGGCCCTTTAATGCTTAGTGATTACTTGTTTTGATGCATGTTGCCCCATACCTACCCTACCCACCCTCCCTGTCCTATCCTGTCATGAACTCCGTACCTGGGGTTGGTGTGGGGTTGCGTGGGCACCAACCAGCTAGTTAACCACCTAACTACTCCGGGCCTTTGGGCACGCTGGGCACCAAGGACAACCACATGGGTAGTCCCGACGGAGTCGTCGTTGGTTTTCGGTCGAATATGCACGCCTCGCCAATCGTGCTGGCCCGCGGCTGATGGGTTGGGCTCTTCCGGCTTGATGCGATAGGTCCTGTCATCTGACGGTCGGCCGGCCGGCCGGGAAGGGATGCGATGGGATGCGATGCGATGGGATGGCATGGGGATGGAGGGTTGCATGGAGGGGGAGCAGAGGTGTGGGATGAGGGATATGCATGCATGCCTTCACTTGTGGACAGGGCGGTGAGGATGGAGGGGATGTACTTTGCTACACTAACTTGCAAACGAACGAATTAACTAAGTAGCTAGCTAGTTAAGGGGTTGCGGCTGCTTCGCTGGCTTGGGTGTTAATGGAGATGGGGATGGGGACGGAGGTGTAGATGCAGATGCAGCTGTTTGAGGGGTATCGCTTCTTGTCTGGATGAGGCTCATCCTTTCGTGAGATACTGTCACATTGAAACAGATACAGATACCAGAACAAATACAGATACAGATACCGAAAAGACACGATGGAACTCGTTGTATTTCATACCTCGTACCTCACGTGACGGACATTGACAGCCTTGCGGACGGGGTTCTCAACGACATTCAGTCGATATCAGCCTTTGCTAGTATGTTCAAACTAGGATTAATAGATCTTGACCTCAGCCAGGCTCTTGAAAACGATCAATTGATCTCCATTCTCAACTGTACTCCCCACAAGACAGTCAATCAAGTCTATCATCGCCTCCCCTCGCTCGATATACACATTCGAAAACCTCATCACTGACCCAACGCCTCATAATTGGGTAAATCACCAAATGTCGCCGGAGGATCAAACAACCCAGATCCATTCGCCAATTTATCCAACCCAGTCCACGTGATAAAGCCGAGCACAAGATGTAGTATCTTGATACCCCAAGCAGTCTCTGGATTAGCAATTGACGGAGTCCCCGGCGGCAATTGCTGGGCCCTGTTCGCCAACGGCCTCACTTTGGCCTCATACTCTGCAAACGCCTTTGCATGGTCGCCGTGATTCTTGATGATTTCTCCAGCAAGCACATACGCACCGACAAGCGCAACCGTCGTGCCCATGCCCGAGATCGGGGTTGGACAAAACGCGCCGTCGCCCACCAGCACCACGCGCCCGCGCGACCATTTCTCCATCTTGATCTGCGCGATCTGCTGGACATAGAAGTCGTCGGCGGCGTGCATGCCCTTCAACAACCTGTCGGTCTCCCAGCCCGCATCGGCGAAGAGCTCTTGCACCAGGGCCTTCTCACTGGCAACCCCCTCCTTATGCGCCGCCCTGAACCGCTCCTCGCACCCAATGACCCACAGCGACGCTCGCGTCAGGTTCTTGTTGTCCGGCCGCACGAGCGCCATCCGCCGTCTCGGCGCATTATACCACCGCGCCCAGCCCTCGTCGGTGTGTGTCGACGGGAGCGCGAACCACACGCCCCACTGGCCCAACGGCCTGACACACGACTCACCGAGATCCGGAAACGCCAACCGCCGCGTCCTGCTCGCCCAGCCATCCGCCCCGATCAGCAGATCATACTTCTCCTTCGCCTTGCCATTTGCAAACTCGACCTCAATCCCATCCTCGACCTCGCTGTACGCCTGGACATGTTCGTCGAAGACATAGCGCACTCGATCCTTCGTCGCCTCGTACAGGGCAATCGCCAACTCGCCGCGCATGATCTCGATCTCGCCCGTGAAGCCGTGGCCGTCGGCGACGGGGAACTCGGCGACGTTGCGGTTCTGCGCGTCCACGAACCGCAGGCCCTTTTCCTTGCTTTTCAACGCGTTGACTTCGTCTTCGAGCCCAAGCCGTTGGATCACAGTGAGTCCGTGCCCGCGGATGTCGATGTTTTGGCCTGATGACCGCAAGTTTGCTGATCGTTCCACGATTGTCACCGAGTACCCGGCTTTCGCTAGCCAGTGTGCCGTCGTTGGACCGGCGATTCCGGCCCCGCTGATCAGGATGCTTCCTTTGGCCATGGTGAGGAGGAGGAGTTGTTCCTTGGCTCGGGCGTTGAGACGGTCGGTGAGTTCTCGGTTTGGATCGTCCTCGCCGTGAAACGACGTTCTTGTCGTGTGGAGAGTCCTTTTGGTTTTGGCCTCGCAGTGAGACGATGCTTCTGTCGTTCGAGAAGTCCCTATGGGTATAGCTTCGCTTGGTAGGCGAGGCAACGGTGATGGAGAATCGTTGCTAAAACCAAAGTCCGCTACACAACCATACAGGGTCAATGAAGCAATATTCAGCTGAGAGTTTCAGCTTGAGATCCAACAGACGGTCTGCACCCTATCAAGCTTTTCCACGTTAAGCTTTTCGGATCTCGTGTTCAAAGCAAGCCAGCAAGCAAACAAACAAGCAAACAAGCTACCCCAGGGCCAAGTACGTACGACCACAATACTTCAATGTCAGCTCAGAAAGACCGAAATGGAACACAAGCGTTTCTCGAAATGAGTGAATGTCCAATAACAACGACTCCGAACTAAGGTGGTCAGAGGCGAAGGAAAAGTAAATAGGAGTATCTAAACTAGTTAACATAGGTCATTCGAAAATCCAAAATGTATTCATGTCACCACCCATGATACAAAAAGCACAGAGCACGGAGGTCCGGGCCCCAACTTCACCGACGTTTCGGTGGGTTTTTTTAGCCCTGGCACGCCCACCACGGACACGGACAATAAATAAGCTAATTAACTCGTGTACGGAGTACTTACAGTAACTACTCCACTGGATCTACATGTATGTACCATGGGGTGGAATGCTAAACGGTGGAAAGTCTATTGTGATACTTACTTAAAAGGGCCCCAGGGGCTGACTGACTGACTGACTGACCTTTCAGGCTCGCAATGCTCTGAGGAATCCTTATTGTGGATCGAACGTTTGAAAGGCCAAACACCCCCGCGCCTCGCGTTTGCTGATGACCCTGTATCATGGCAGTTCCTGTAAGTGCAGCTCGAATGTTTTCGTCCGTCCAAGTACCTACGGAGTACATGGTTAATAGTGCATGACCACCCACCATGCATTAGACGAAAAGTCATGACGTAACAACCGTGGTCTAGTATATGTATAGGAAAGAATGCTTGGATTAGACTATGCCTAAACGCCTGTCCTATGGACGTCTTGGGCCTGCCAAGGGAAACAAAATGAATGCCAGGCACAGCTTTTTCCAGGCCAAGGTCCATACGTAGGTAGTTAGGGACCCAGTCCCTTGTGCTCAATATCTCTCTTTTGTTCCCCGATCGCGATAACACATGCGTGTGCAGTGCTAACCAACTAGTTATGCTCACAGGGCGAAAGCCTCACCGCGGTGGAAATCAGGAACTCTCCAATACCTACGGAGTACAGTTACGGAGTAGATAGATACTCGGTTAACGTAGCAAGGAGGCGGTGGCATGTCGGGGGGGGGGGCGTCAAATCAACGGATCGCGATCTCGACGTGTTTTCTTGTCGAGTCTTGATTGATCTTGGCATCAGGAACCACCCAGGGATTTCTGCTGGTTAGCGGTGTCTGTGTCGATGCGCTTAGCACTAGTGCTCACAGCCCAAAACGAGTGGCGTTTGCTTAGCTGTAGAGCCGGGTGGAAATTCGTTGAGATTGCATTGCCATGGACTCACGTGTGTGTGTGTGTGACTTTGTGACTTTGTGATATTGTGATACAATAATGTGATGAAGCTTGAAACGATGATTGTTTTGGTTTTTCTAATGTTGTGAATTTGCACATATTCAGACAAGTCTATTTTCTTTTCTTTTGTATACAATTTCACGCGCCACCAACGCCTCCGCCTCCGCAACCCGATCCGCAGGACTTGAACAGTTGACAACGTAAGAATCTATCTATTCTCCTTCGATCAAGCAGCTGTAGCCATGAAGGTCTCCGGCCCAACAGGCGGCTTGCTAGCTGCAAGGTTACACTGTCTGAACAAACGCACTTCAGTCTTGTCGAACGCGCCGACCACACTGTGCAGCACACCATGGTTGTTGAACAAGACCAAATCGCCTTCCTCCCAATCATGCGCGTAGACATATTGCGGCGCAATGCCAGGCCGTTGCAAGTCGTGCACGATGTCTCTGACTCGAGCGAGATCCTCGATGATCGAGCCATTAGCCAAGTGGATCTTGCGGACCACAGAGGGGTGGATCTGCAGTGCGAATCTCTTCGTCACGGGGTTCTGCCATACCATGGGCAAAATCTGGATGTCAGCGGCGGATTCGATGGTCGGGAGTGCATTGAGCTCGACTTCCTGGTTCTCGGACACCATGCCTAGACCGTCGGGCCGTGACTTGGCGCTCGAGATCCATACATACGGGTGTGGTGCGTATTCGATCTTCGAGGTGAGTACGAATTGTTTCTGTTCAGGTGATAGGATGTCGAACATGGTATAGCCAGAGACAAAAGCGGTGGTACCGAGTGGGACTTGAAGGGTGTCGTTAGAGCCGTCGTCGTACAGCAGAGTTTGAGTCCGACCTGCTGGCACGCGAACAGCGAGCAGGGAGGTCACTAGCGGTGGGTTGAGTTTGCCGTACAAAGCGGCGTCAATGTGCCAGCGGTAGAAGCGAGTGAAATCGAGATCCTGGTCGTCTGGAATCACCGTCTTGTGAAACGTCTTGTGGTGAGGGTGCTTGAGCGTGATGTTCTGAAGACCTTCGTACTCCGAGACAAAGCCGTTGCCGATGATTTGGACTTCGGGTTGATGAGGCACGGTCTTCAAATCAGGATGGAGGATCGACCTCTTCGCATCGATGGTCTTGCCATGTCCGTAAGACAAGGCTTCTGGGTCGAATCGTCTTGTCAGCTCGGCTTGAGCTTTTGGTGTGAGTTTTGATTGGCCTTTGATGCAGACCACGTTGTAGGTGTACAGCGCTGTGCGAAGAGCGTCGAAATCAGAATCAGTGAAGTTGTTCAGGTCGACGTTTTCAAGAACCGCTCCAAGATCTGGGTTGCTCGAGCTGACTGGTTTTGCTGAGATGTTGGACATTGTGTCAAGCTGGGCGGTGGATTGGTGTTTGGATAGGGGAAGTAGATGTGTTCACGACAATGTTTGAGCTTTATTGGTGATGTTCTATTCAGAAGCAAAAGTCTCTCGAAACTTGAAGCGTAGGACATTATATAGCATTTCGTTGCAATGCTAATGTTGAATCTTTCAGTCCTTACCATATGGCAGCCTCGTACAGGCATATGAGGCGAACGGGAGGTCCCTATAATGAAACCCACGGCAAGGCTGCGGAGTCTGTACGTTCAACGTCATATCGATGAACAACTGCCTGACGGAACCAATAAGATCCTGCTTATCTTTTGGTTTTTGAGGTACATTGGTACATGAGTCTCTAGGTGAGAGGCTCGGTGGCTACCGGCGAGATAAGAGACCAAAAGCTCAACATGTGCGGCGATAGGTCAATCGAGGCCAAGAGCTTGTTTGTACGAAGCCTCGTCGTACATCATCACAGAACGACCTTCCTCAGCCTTGCACGTGCCTGGCAACCTCCGAATCGGTTCTTTCTGATAGTATCATGGTGTACTACTAGTATTTTGCTTGCATTCAAATGATGATCAGTATTCACATACTTTGTATGCCTGGATTGAGAGAATTTGCGCTCAAACAGAAGAAGCATAACTTCATTTCATGTACACACCGGGGACTGCCACTGCCTCAGTAAAATGAACGATACAGCAACGATGACACCAAAGTTACAAGTCAAGTGAGGATCACACCTATGCTCCTCCCAAATTCATTGTTGACGTCTATTATCACGAGCTCCAGTAGTCTCGGTTTCGTGGATCTAGAATGTTGACACTTCGCTGTGGATGCATCGTTGCTACAACTTGTTATCGTACATGTCTTATCAAAGTGGAAAGCGTCCAACCGGTCAGGTGTTGGTCTTGCTGTGACGCTTTGAGCCTGCCCAACAGTCAGAGCTTTCAGAAGGACATTACGCAGCTGCAGCTCGTTCTCCTCAGCTATCTAAACATGAAACCTGGTACGGGGTGGAAGGCGGCAAAACGTCATGGTTGACTGAGCATCCTCAATGCAACGCCCACGACCTGGCCACATGACTCAGGCAGCTCGACTTAGCGTTGGCTGGATTCACGTCCGCAAAGAGATTGAGTTACTACTACTCGCTGCGAGGACGGATTGCAAGCCTGCTCATGGATTAATGACTCGCTACAAATCGCAAGCAGGCTACGGCCATGATGCAGAAGGTTCGGCCTCCACTCAGCCACATTGGACCTATGGCGCAGCAAGATGGGACGCGAAGCATTTGGTACTGCTGCCTAGACCATAGACCATGCATAGTTTACCTAGTGTTAGCCCTGGGTGTCACCATTCAGAATCTGTATCTGCCCTGCTGATTAAAATCTATATCCCAAATCTCGACGGGAATGGTTCTGTGTCCAGTCTAGTGCATGCTTTGCAATTCAGCAAGGAGCAAGCCATCGAAAATGCGACATCATCAAGCTCTCACCCAAGTCTATTCCGCTACCAACCCTACCATCGAGTAAGTCAGCCTCATCTCACGCTCTTCTCAAACGAGCCTCATTCCTGACATGATCAAGCATTATCGCCGTTCATGGACTCGGAGGCGATGCATTTAGCACATGGACGACGGCGAACACGAAGAAATTCTGGCTTGGAGCGGAAGACATGCTTCCTTCTCACTTGAAGCAGGCCAGAATCCTCACGTATAGCTACAATGCTGATGTCAAAGCTCTGTTTGGAAGGACGTCCTCAGATTGTATCCTTGAACATGCACACACGTTTCTGGCTCAAATCTACGCTGACCGGATGGTAAGATAATGACTGTGCAGAGATACTTAACTCCCACCAAAGCAGTGACTGATTTTTCTGTGTCTGGTAGCTGAATGATGCATGTCGAAGGCCGATCATCTTCATCTGTCATTCCCTGGGTGGTATCATCGTCAAAAGGGTATGTTCAAATCCCCTTTCGCCGCATTTAACATGCTCATTGGACTGATCTGCTGTGCTCCAGGCACTGATATTGTCGCACAGTCGTACGAGCAAAAGTCTAGAGCATTTGCACTCCATCTATATCTCAACCGTCGGAATTATCTTTTTCGGAACTCCGCATGACGGAAGCAGCGTCGCAAGAATGGCATCATTTGCCCAGCGCGTGGTCAAGCTCACTGTTCCATCCAGAATTTGTGACACCGATGGACAACTCGTCAAAGCGTTAAGACAAGGCTCAGAGGAACTGAAGAACATAACAGATCTCTTCATCCCAATGATGAAACGCTTTCGCATCTTCTTTTTCTGGGAGTCACTCAGAACCGCTATTGGTACCAGCTCTGAATATGTATGTGTTTGTTTTGAGTTGCATTGTCCTCAGCATCTTTCTCTTACTCATCTGAACTCTCGGTAGATTGTCACTGAAGACTCAGCTGCACCAATTATTGACGGCACAGAACGGTGTGGTATCAACTCCGACCATCGTAACATGTGCAGATTCGAGAACTCCTTGTCACCAGGATACAGCGTCGTCGTTGCGGCATTGATACGTTATTCGTACGGAGCTGGACCACTGATTGCGAGCAGGTGGAGGGCGATGGAGGTGATATTTCGAGCCTTGCGTACAAATGAAGCAGCAGAGCTGTGTCGACTTGATGGGGGGCCAGAGGCTGATGCGGAGGAAACTCTTGCGGTTCAAAGAAGGAGGTGGGATATCAATGCCCGCTCGATGAATGGCGTGGCGCTCGACTAAGATAGTTCGACTCTGCAGCCTTCAGCGATGAACATGACTAACGTCATCGTCTGCTTCTCTACCCCAGTCAACTCGATTGTTTCGTCGGACGGTATCCTAATAATCGGAAAACGCTGGAGAAGTCGGACGATAGTGTAGGCAGCTTCGGTTTCGGCGAAGTCCACTGTCGATGTCAGCACTTTTCCAAGCTATTTACACCTTGAGATCGTGAGCATACTTCCTAAACAAATCCTAGGACCGCCATTGAATGGCAGATATCCCCATTTCGAATTGGTGATATTTTCGTTCAACGGTAGTTCCTCGTCCCATCTCTCAGGGCGGAAAATCTCAGCATCCATTCCGTAAAGGTCGGGACGTCTGTGCATTGAGTAGACACTATATGCAACTGCAGATCCCTTGGGAATCAATACTGGAGACTGACGATCTGGGCCTCCTCCAGTAGGCAGGATCGTAGTCTTGATAGCGGTGCGCGAATTGACCGGGACTGAGGGGTAGAGTCGTAGAGCTTCCAGATATTAGTTGTCTTCGATGGTGATAATTGGGGATCTCGTATGACAAGCCTACTTACTCTCCTTGATGACATTCTGAAGGTATTTCATGTTGCGCAGGTCACTACGAGTTAGCTCGGATTTACCAGCACATGCTTGAGAGATCTCTGCACGCAACTTTTCAAGGACCTTCGGGTATCGGACCAAAGTGAAACTGTAACGAATGTCAACATCTACTCAATGGACTGCTTCAAGAGGAACCTTACAAGGTCCAAGATAGGAGGCATCCTATGGTATCCCGGCCTGCCACCAAGATATTAATGATCTGACTTCGTAAAGCGCCTCGATCTGACATCAACTCCGCGACAGTATGTAGGAACGTATTCGAACTGGACTTCTTTTCATTCTTGAGGTTTTGCTCAATGATCTGATCTGCAAACTTGTGCACATTAGCACAAGCCTCTCTGAACTTGGAACCTCCAATAAGCCAATAGAGATCAAGCAAGCGGAACCTTTTGGCAACGTATTCCTGTGCAGTGTTGAATGCGTCGGCGAAAGTTTGCTCTCCTGCACTATCTGGAGCCCGTAGACTGCGTACTGACTCTCCGAAGTGAAACGCCGTCGTTGTGTCGAGAGTTAAACGAAAGAATAAGGGCTGAAGATCCACGATTCCTTTTGATTGCTCAATGGCTTCCAGAAGATCATCCACGGCATCGCGAAACACTTCTAGATTGCTGTACTGTTTGTGTTGAAATTCAGGCCTCAGAAGTTCTCTCGAACCTTTCCAGGCGGCGCCTTCTTGAGTGAAGATTTCCGTCTCCGAACATGGGGAAGATGATCTCTGGCCGCGGGCCCATACTATAACCCGTACATCCAGTCATTCTAACAAAGCCTATGGTTTTGTCAATCTGCAATAGTGTTACCTTTGAAACTGTGCTCAGAATGGCTGCCAGGTTCGCTGGTTCGATGGTCCCGAATGATTTGTTGCCGAAAAGCACTTGCTCGAGTGTACTGCCAATCTGCCAAAAATGAAACAGAAGCAATTCCATCAGTCGAGATTCTGTGTTTGCCCTGAATGTTTGTTCCAGGCGATTGATGCCCAAAGGCTGTTGTTTTTGCAGCCTTGCCGCGGTAGACATCCATGAGAGTCTGCGAGGACTTGATCTTCCTGCATCGAAAATGTGTAGGACTCATCCACCGCCGTTGAGCAAAGACTGACCGGAGTTTGAAGGTGTGCTACGACTTTCTGGCATATAAATCTATACAATATCGTCAAGACGATGCCAATGACAAGGTGCAGGTACACGGTCGGTCAGGCGAGGCTGAGAAAATCATAAAGAATTGAAGAAAATCAATCTCGAGCGATCCACGGCGGAAAAGTAAGTTACAATGAACGGATACATCCGAGTCGAATGTGCGAATGTGCCACGATAGCGCCATGGGCCCGACATAGCCCTGCATGACTCAACTCAGGCACCGATACGGAGTACTGAGCATTAGGAACGATGTTGGCTTGATTTGGTTGCATGCAAGACATGCAATTGGGAGGGAGGTAAGCAAGCCCGACGAATCGTTAAATGGTGATAGGTTTCAGGTTAGTTTATAGCCGCGCACAAGATTCTTAGCCGCATAGGGGCGTCGGGACTGCCGGACGCATACCCTAGTGCCCCTGCAAAGTGATGCATTTCACGCGGAACATCCCTTTCCGAAGCAGGATTTCGACGGACGTTTTGGCAATTTGAGACCGGCGTGCATGTCCACGGTCATGAACAGCGATCCACAGGCTAGGGTCTCTTCGTTGATTGAAAAGATTCCACTAACAAGCAGAACAAAGATGCCGAACTCTTGTCGCGGCCAGGGATCAATTGCACGCTTTTTGTGTCTCGGGCAGAATGACCTTCTTGGAGCTTACGGGTTCTACAGAAAATGAGAGCGACTCTCAAAGTCGCTCTTACAATGCCGAGTAAGTGCATGCGCTTCCCCTCGCGAGCACACCCCAAATAACTGATTCAACCGCATAAAGCATCATCGCAGTTCACGGTTTGCACGAGCGAGGCTTGGAGACATGGACCGAACGCATCAGCGGAATAAACTGGCTTAGGGAGCTTCTCCCCCGGCATGTCAAAGGATCTAGATCTCTGGTTTACGATTATTCGATCGAAAATCTCCTGGAACCTAATGACGACTTTGGACGCAAGGTCATATTGTTTGCTACAACTCTTGTCCAGGAACTGACGGCTAGTCGCGCCGATCGTGGTGCTGACGAACGTCCCATAGTGTTTATCTGCCATGGGTTTGGTGGTCTTCTCGTCAAGCAAGCATTGATTCTCTCGGCGTCAAATCGCTCGGGACCAACAGAACACCTACGACAGATCTATGTATCGACTTTTGCTATCCTATTCCTAGGGACTCCACATCAAGGATTCAGCAAAGCCTTTCTATCTTTGCGTCATCCTTTCCCATTTCCGGTGAGTCATGACTGCTTACACGAACTGTCCGGAGGCTCAGCATTGCTCACTGAGCTCGACCAACACTTCACACCTTTGTTGCAAAGATTTGCGATTCATGATTTTTGGGAAGAGCAAAAGACCATTATAGGACGACATGAAACAATTGTGGTGGATAACCATTCTGCGAGACTGAGGGCCGACAACGCCGAGTCTTGCGGTATTCAAGCAACCCATTCCGGGATGGTGAAATTCAGAACGTCTCGCGACCACGGCTTCAATGTTGTCGTTGCTGCATTAAAGCGTTATGTAAGAAATTCAGTCGGCAGGATAGAGGCTAGATGGGGCGAGGAGTATGCACAGAGAGATCTCGACCGTCGGAGACAAGCTGGTGAGCTTCTTGACTCTTCGTCTCCCACTGTTGTCTACCGTCGACCATCATCTTCATCGGTATCTGCCCCAGAAATTTACCAAAATGAATATTTTTTTGGCCTCAGGAGACCCGACCCCCGCTTCATCGGACGAACTATACATGCAAATCTTGTCCAGAATCTGTTTGGTCCCATCGTAAGCCGACCTGTGGAATGCCAGCCAAAGGTAGTGGTGGTATGTGGACTAGGCGGAGCAGGGAAAACCCAATTCGCTCGGAAATTTGCATATGATTCAAGGTCAAAATACTGGGGGGTCTTCTGGATAGACGCAAGTAGTGATTCGGCCCTGGAAACGGGATTCCAGTTACTGGCACTCGAGGTCGGGAAAGGAGGAGGCGCGTTTAGCGGGATCCATTGGTTGGAAAGATGCACCAAACCGTGGCTCCTCATCATGGACAATGCCGATGACCCGAATCTACAGTTGTTGAAATACATCCCGTTTTCTGGAAATGGGCATATCATGATCACCACCCGAAATCCAAGCCTTGCCGAACAAGTTAATATTGGGGAGGAAGGAGTTATCAAACTCGGCATCATGGATCCCGAGGAAGGCGTCACCCTTCTCCTGAGATCAGCGTATCCAAGGGAAGATACCTATCAACAAAGTCCCGAAAATATCACATTGGCTCGGCAACTAGCCAGTCAACTTGGATATCTAGCGATTGCGTTGGCCTACGCAGGAGCATCAATCCGTACACGTTATCACACTCTGGAAAGCTACCTTCGCCGTTACGTCGACCACCGAAAAGCCATCACTCGACGACCTCGAGCATGTCGAACAGGCGAAATAAATATCATAGCCACTTGGGAAGTACCATTTCAAAAGATCCTCACAGACCCAAAACCCGATTCTGTAGACGCTGCAGATCTGGTCCATATACTCGCATTTTTCCACTTTGAAAATGTCCCAGAAAGACTCTTCAAACGTTCATGGTACGGATTTCCGATGTCTCACCTATCGAAGAACAAACCTCCCTCTTTCATAACTTCAAGCGAATCAATAACCGCTCTAGATGATTACAAGGACAGGATATCAGCAGCCTTCGACTTGCTGTACCACTACTCAATAGTGGACCGAGACCCCAGGAGGGAAATGTCCTCCCTTCATCCTGTTGTGCATAGCTGGGCTCAGGATAGGCTAACTGAACCAGAACAGAAGCGATGGTTGACATGTGCAGTTGCCATTCTAGCCCATTCGATCTCTCCATATCTTGAGGCATCAGGCATGGATGAGCGTCGTGAGTTGCTTCCCCATATCAATGCTTGTTTCAAACAACTCCCACAGCGATTTCCCACATTCCCAGAAACCACTGAGCAGGCTTCCCAAGTCGCAAGACTTGCGTCGGTGTATGCAGAGAATGGGATGTGGGAGTTGGCCAAAGTTTGGCAAAGGATTGTCGTCAAGACCAGGGAAAGAATACTACCACGAGGTCATCAAGATACCACTGATGCCATGAGGGCGTTGGGCCAAACCCTGTGGAATCTATTCAAGATTAAGGAAGCGATCGAGATCCAGACAAAAATTGCAGCTCTCAGAAGATGGAAACGGCCAGCTTTAAAATACTGGTTACGATGGCCACCCTGGAGTCCCAACCATGTACAATACTGCCTGGCCTTGGATGATCTTACACTTACCCTTTGGTTGGCTGGAGAAAGACATTGGTCAAAGTACGTTGGTGAACGGGCTGTCAATGGTCTGATAAAACGTCTTGGTCCTGATGATCCTTTGACATTGAATGCAATGTTCAACCTTGCAAGAACCTACCTCCACCTTGGGGAGCAACAACTAAGTCACAGGATGCTGCTCAAAGTACTTGTGAAACGGAAGCGCTTTTACGGGATGGATCACCCAGATACGCTTATGGTTCGGAACGAACTTGGCATGAATCTCTGTGCACAGAAGAAACACCTCGTTGTTGCACAGCGTCTTGTCTCGAACGTGCTCGCGGCAAGAAAGCGTGTACTTGGAGAGGAACATGCGTATACGCTCTGGTCCGTAAATGATCTGTCCAAGATACTGTGCGAGCGGAAGCTCGGTGGAGAAGCCGTTGAAATGCTCAATCAAATCATTCCTGTTGTCCGAAGAACACTGGGCGAAGAACATGTGGGTATGACCATGACCAGATCAAATTTGGCGAGAGCTTATGTGCTGTGCAAAAGATGGCCCGATGCAGAGCGAGAGCTGAACGATTTGCTTGACAATATTCCAGCCGACCATCCGGATCGCGTGAATTGCCTTTCAGGCCTTGTTCATGTGAAGATTGGAATGGGAAAGCTCAAAGATGCCGAAGATGATTGTGAGAAGCTTCTCGCATTCATTCAAACACAGAAACTCTTTCAACAGGACAAACTTCGCATACAAACAATCTATCAACAACTTCTGGAGATCTATCACTTACAAGGCCGTGAGAAAGATGTAGAAATTCTCAAGATGCGGATGCCATCGCTAGAGGTGCCAGAGACACAACAACGATATCAGATGTTGCCAATACGGAAAATTCAGAGGTCGGAATCGGAGTTGGATCGGCTCGATGCTGCACAGCAGGCTGAGGTCGAACACTGGAAGAAAGACACATAATGCTCAGAGAATCTGGTTGGGAATAGGTAGGGGCATGTATGGGCTAGAGAAGAAGGGTGCGAGATCTGGCAGAAGTACTTGCGTAGCTTGCCGGTGCACCGGGGCAGTATGGCTCGGTATCGCCAAGCACTGTGTGGCTCCCGAAGGTCTATTCCTTCAAAACATTCCAAATGTAGCATTAATTACTGAAGGGAACGTCATATGATGGACCCAAACAAATAACTACAGTGGATGGAACATGAACGTTTCATAGGCCGCGCTTGTATGTGGCCAAAGTCGATCTAAATAAGCATGGCTGCTTTAGAATGCGCTCGTATTGGAATCGGGTACTTCCGCATCAACGTTATGCCTCTAAAGGAACTCTAACGCTTCAACGATGAATGAAAGATGCGTAGTCTCAATGATTCCCGCATTAGAACCGATAAACTCCTGGAGCCCAGCCGCCATCTTTCTTGGTTTCTTCATCTACAACAGCCAAGATCCTCTGTTTGATGACATCCGGCGGTGGTGGCCCTGTTGCACCTGGGTTCTTGCCTTTATCGGCGACCACGAAAGGTACGGGTTTGGCAGCGTCCGCTGCGGCTTTGATGCTCTCGAATTCCGCCGGCCCGTAGCCACCTCCGACGATGATCAAAGAGATATCTGTGCGTGGACTGCCATTTGCATTGACGTTGGTGCCGTAGCCGGATTCCGGGGTGATGGTTTCGCCTCTCAGGAGAGCGGGGATCTCGACTTTGGCGACGTCGGTCGATGTGCAGGCGTGGACGACTATGTTTCACCGCCTTGTTAATCGATGTTCATCTCCCACGAAATCGATGTTATGGTTCAACGGGTTCCCACAATATGACTTACTCTCGACATTTGGAGACAGGGATTTTATCATGAATTCAACCAATTTCGGTTCTTTGCCACAGAGAATGGCCGCAAAGCTTGCCATATTGAATATTGTCGAGTTGATACTGGGCGAAAAACGGAGTGAGCAGTCGGCAATTTTCCCAGCCTCGAGACACTCTAGAATGATATATTTGCCTCTTCAACCTCGAACACTTCTGAAAATTTCAGACTAAGCGTTGGAGAAAATTGGTGGATTTGGACTTTCCAGGAACCTTGACCAGGCAGCAAATGGTTTATAATGAATAGATGAGGTGAGACGGAGAATTTGAACCCAGGAATTCCACAGATTCATCCTACATCGGCGAACCTCACCCTCATGGCCGACATGTTTTGGACCGCAAACGAGTCTCTTTTGGGGTTGGTCCACTAGGTGACAATGATGACGGTGAGAGGCACGCCGAGCCTTGGTGGAGGTCTTGCAGGCCAAGCAAAGTCTGCTCCAACAGGTATTGGCATGCCTGAGGAATGGAGCAGAAGGCCTGGAACGCCTAAGATCATTTCTGTCTTGCGAAATAATCGCATGGCTTGTCGGCGGTACACTGTTGATTGCACGGTTCAATTTCGGCGGTATCAGGGAAGGACAGCCGTTTCTCTCTTGTGCAGTGGCTGGTCATCTCAATGTACCTTTGAGCCTCAAAAATTGGGTGCGGCCACTTACATCCTGTTGTTGCCACGTCGTTGTGTACAGCCTGCTGAACGCAGAAATCATCTGGACTGCCAGCGAGATCAGACAAGTTTGGGGAACTGGGCTTCGCCGTACATATGATGGCATGAGGTGAATCAGTGGCAGTGCAGATTGGGTATCGAAGAAGGAATGAATCCCGAGACGCCACATCAGCTACAACAAGGTCATCATCATTCTGTGCCTGTTCCAGAAGCCATAACTGACGGCTAATCATTAATCACGCGATTGCGGCTGAAGATGTGTTGGCTAAAGCACGACAGAGAACGGAGAGAAAGTACAGCACAGGAAAAGTTTCCTCCGGGCATAATTGGTCCACAAATTAGTGCAGATGCTTCAACCATTTGACCATCTAGGCATCAATAATAGACTAAGGGTCGCTTGTAAGCTCCGAACGTGTCCAGAGGTTGACCACCAGGAAGATGCAGGAGAACGACAAATCGCAGTGTTTGGCGGAGTAAGCGACACTGTTGGCGATGTCATCAGGCGACACATGCGAAGTACTTGAAGCGGAAGTCAAAGAAGCAAAGAAGGCGACAAAGTGCGTTGCATGATGCAGGACATCATTCAGTACCTTACCTGCTTGCTCGCAGTGGAGACAGTGAGATGGCAAACGGTAGCTAAGGTTGGCGTCGGTTGGGCAGCGAGGTGGGCAGAGATCAGCTTGAGGTTACGAATGATATCTCTGTCATTTGAAAGACAGGGCAAAATGACGACAGCGGCATTACGGTTTCATCCTCCAACAGAGAACTACGTTTTGTAACAGAGAGGACAAGAAGCATGCTAATGTGCAGATCTACGCCTGAAGCTGGGCACTGTTGGGCCGCCATCATGTTGAAGGAATAGACCAACGACCCGATTGTGGGTGCATGTAATAAAACAAAAGTTCCAGGCGGGGGCGACTACGAAGCGGATAGCTGCAGAGGGCAGACGTTGGTGGATCGCCGGGTTGTGTGAATGAGTGTTTAGCAGCCTCGTGATGAAGTATCCAGGTTGAACGGATCATACGAATGTTGCCTGCCTGATCCTATCAAGATGTTCATCCCTCCGAGTCCGGACGAACCGATATTGTGCGGGAAAAGCGACGGATTCATGTGCAACAGTCGTTAGATTGCAGGAGCTGTGACGACGTTTCCAGACGCCAACCTGGCCTTCGCCCCAAATCTATGGACAAATTTCTCAAAAGCCATGGGTGTGATTCAGGCGGGTTCCGAGCCAAAAACTGGGACGCACAACGACGGAGCCACTACTGGATGCTCCCAGAGGTGCCGAAAGACCGGTTCTGGCGGGTACCCACGGCCTCCACACGTCCTCTGGACCAGACGGTCCCTTGCGCAGCTAGCTAGCTTTGATCCAGCTAAGCCGCCGCCTCACCCGTCATCTTGATTGGAGACGAGGGCAGTGCAGATCACACGCCCCGGCCCAATGACGCTGCCGTGGATTGGACGCTTTGTACGGCGATCTTGGTGCAGTGAGAGAGAGCACTATGCTCATCGGACGTTGGAAAGGCAGCCACTATCACCAGGTGTTGTGTGGATTTGAAGATCTCGAAGTTTAGGAGTAAGGAGGCAAGATGAAGAATCAAAGAAATTAGGCACGAGGGTGGTGACATGCGGCCCTGGCAAGTTGCCCATGCTGGCATCCGAGATTGTTTTATCGATAGGTAGCCGGCGCCAGACTAATCGATAACTACCCAGAGATTCTAAACACAGACAATGAACAATAATTGTTACAGTACAGAGTTTACATATGACTTGCGTCGTCAATCTGTCCATCTATCCCAGCCTCCTTCGATGGATTTTGGAGTGGCGGTGGTGGTAACAAAATGCTTGGCCTTCTGAGCCATAGATTCAATCCAAGATGCGGTATACACTTCGCAATCCTAAACAAAAGAGATCCTTCATACCATATGCCCCAGCTCTTCAAGAGTTGTAATGACCCGTATCCCGATGCCCATAATTCATGCCCAAATCCCTATTCCCTTGTGATCGTGTGCCATAATCGCAATAAAACTCCCTCGCTTGGTATCGTGATTTCCCAGTCCCCAGTTCGCAGTTCCCTTAAGTGTCGTTGATGAAATTCATGTTCAAATGTTACAGACGGAAGGAAGAATCAACGTTCTTCGATTGAAGAGACGGTTGCGTTTACTTCCATCTGTTGTGACTCATGTCTGTTCTTCGTATTGGTTCTTCTCGAGTTGTGGTGTTGTGGTGATGAATAACCACCACGCGCTTTGGCTTTGGTCGAGGTTCTTTGCAATCTCTGGCTTCCCTTCTGGGGTCGTAGTGGACTCGGTTGGCAGCACTGCTGGAACTTGATAGACTATGATACCCAGACATTTTGTTGTCAATTCTGGGAATTTGCAAGGCTGTGACGACTGGTGCTTTGGTTGTTATGAAGGAGCGACTGGAATGAGCTCAAGATGTTTGCAGGATAGATGTGATGGGAACTCTCTTTGAAAAGTTCGGATGCGCAGGCTTTATGTAGAATTTCGGTAATGTTCTAAAAGTGGTGTTGTGGTGATGGTGGTGGGGGCGGGTTTGGGCAAATATTGCTTAGGGGTTGAAGGATTTGGTCACTGTGGCTTGATGGATTGGAGGCGACGTAAGCTGGTGTTTGATTCTTCTCAGATTGATGGACGAGACTCAGAAAGGATGACGGGAGCTTGGAAGATTTATACATAAAGTAATCGTAGTCATAGAATAAATCAGGTCCAGCTGATGGATGGTGGGATCAGGCAGCATCAGGCAACTGAGACTTCGCCCTGTTGCCGTGACTCATTACAAAGGAAGGGATGGTACCGAGTGTGCACGCAGCACGACGTAATTACCTGGCAGGGAATTAAGAATACTGACTAGCAACGGCTTGGTCCACAAACAAGGCGTAGACACTAGACAGGTGGTGAATGGGTGTCGAAACAAGGAGATGAAAACAGAAGGCTGTGGAAACCGTGAAGAACAAATCCATACTTGACAGGCATCCAGAGGACCACAGCGTTTGCAGAGGACCGAGCAGAAAGGGAAGTTGAGACAAGGATGCTCAGAGAGAGACGGGGAAGATGCAGGGCTTGAGTCTAGTGGATTTCCTTGCAATGGTATGTGGATTGGTATTGGGCAGCGGTAATGCATCAAGGAGGCCATCCAAATTAAGACAGCGGCATCCTGTACGGAGTAGACGGAGCAGATGGAGCAGATGGAGCACACTGAGGATACAAATGCCAAAATTGACAGTAAACAGAGCCCCAGGTAATACTCAGGGTGGCACAAAATAGGGCGCGGGCCGCACAGCAACAGTATCTCCATAGGATGACGTGTAGCCTGTAGGTGCTCTGAAGGCATTTGGATGGACCGAAAAGACCTGGCACCTGGAATGCTTTCCAATCAATATTGTCCATTCCAGGGACGAGGAAAGCAGTATGTTGAATAAGGGTGATGATGCCGACAGCCAGCGGTAACAACTGCCCTCGAGAACCCCTAAACTTGATAAATGCCTTGCCAACTGCTCCGTAGTCATGGGCAAGGAGTCGCCGCGCGTCGGAAGGGAGTCGAGAAGAGGAACGCGCTCGGGGGCCAAGTTCAGCTTTCCATGACAATTCCTGGCCTGTCGTGTGGCCTGGCACCCTGCCTGTCTTCCTCATCCCATTGAGGCTAGTCCATGACATGCCAGACCCGGAGGCAATTCCTTGGATGCTCAGCAGGTTCCTGCATGAACACCTGAAAAGAGTCGAGCATTTGAATCTCCCCCGTCAGAGAATGACACCCTTTTTCACTTGGCGTGACAGGGTCTTTGTGCAGTCCACGTTCAGCATAATTCCAGATTCCGGACATTCTCGTGTTGATGCACGTTTGGTCAATCATCCTCTCCCAATGATCAACGCCTCAATGCAAGCAGATGGAACCTTCCACGCATAGGTAGCAATGCTTCTTCGAGGCCCATTCGGACAGTATCGTGGACCGTATCGGCCAACTGGGGAGAGTCGTCTCTTGCTTCATCCCCTTTGTCAGACCTCAGAAATTGCTGCGGCACTGTTCCCACCCTTGTGGCTGTGCCTCTTCTTGGATGCAATTAGGAACCGGTCAGCCACCTGTCCCCAGAGCTGGGTGAACACATGGTCCAACTCCACGGTTGGGCCTCATTCACTCTGCGCCACAACCGTCATTTTCTTTCATCCATTCCCCACGTCCAACGTGCGAGCTCAGGTAAGAAAGTATCAGAGCATCAGCTTGTTTAGTCTTGTCCAGAGTGGAGGTAGCGCGGGACTTTTGAGAAGGTAACAATGGAGCGAATGGTTTGTCAAGTCCGTCAACCCGTCATTACGCCCGATAGCCTCGGTACTCACATCGACGAGCGGGTCAAGTATCCCTCAAGCCAGCCTCAGTTCACTTACTAGTCTATACCGAACACGAGAGAAAGTACTGTAACCTCCTAGGAGGCGACTACAATGAACTTCTTGCCCTCATCTCCTCACTACACCAAGGTGAGGCGAGGACAAAACCAAGACTATCCCATTACGTCTTAGGCGGCATATCAAGCGCATTAATGGGAGGTTTGACCATCCACCTTCGACCAGTGAGTCCCCTGCGATCGAGGACAAGACTCTTTGCGATAGTCAGTAACCTGTGCGGCTCGAGGCGGCTCAACAGCTTGGATTGCAGCATTTGGATTGAAGCCCATACATAACTGATGAGACTAGCTATGTCATACTACGACTCGAAGTTCGGGCAAGAAGAAATTGTCAAACTAATCTGATGCCCAACTGGCTCTGCCGATCACCACACCAAGCTACAGGCCAAAGAGGCATATTTTGGCTTTGTGAATATCCCTTAAGTCTCTCGACACCACGACCTGAACGTGGAGCCGGACAGTTCGGGCATGTCGGGCACTTCGGCAGTATCGAAGTACACACAACGACTCGACACACAAACACAAGTCTAGACACACCCAGGAAGGTGCAATTTGCCTCGTTGGGTAATTTACAACCAAGTTGCTCGAAATCCTGCCCACCTTGGCATACGTCGAACTTGCTTTCGCTCTGGGTTCATCCTTGCATATGAACTCAGATCACACTGATTATTACGAGGTAACGATCATGTGCTACAAGCTTATCGTCGCTATGCCCAAGCTTCGGCACATTCTCAGGCTCGATTTTCGGTCACATTCTCAGGGATGCTCGGGCTGGAAACGCCCTAAGAATCGAAAAAAAAGTCTTTCAGGCTTTTCCCTAACATTCAGATCCGCCATGATCTCTCCTTAAACTGCCTCCGCCCGGATGGCTAGCACGATGGAACCTATCATTCCTTGCAAATGCGCTATCGCATGATTCTTCTAAGTATCACATTCCTTTCCATGACTGAGTGCTGGGTACGTGGCGGTGAGATACCCGGGGCGGTATCTTTTGTAACACGTATTGGATCAAGAACCGGTTCGATAAAGTGTTCATCCAATCGTGCATGATGGTTCCGTGCTTTATGAAAGATGATCGACATTTGGTTGGGTACACCGTGAATGATCAAGTGCTTGCCTGGCAACCACTGTGAATTTCTACCACGTACAACCTTGCTGAGCAATATAGTTCCCGTCTTTGCCACTCTCTTGACCTTCATGGCGAGGCGAGGCGGCATCAGATGGGCACAGATATGCTAGTGTCGTTTGACCCACAAGCGGTCAGTGCCCGGTTGCTCCCCAGGTACATTTCCGGCATGAAATGCTCATCAAGGATCCGGCCTTTGGGATGCGGAAGACCGAGTGACGGCGCTGCAACGAACGCTCGTATTCCCAGCCGTGGTACAGTCAGTCAGGCATACAAGACCCGACAAGGCAACTCTGGTGGCTGCCCATGGGGACGGAGTCTCTCAAGTTTACTGTGAATCTGGAGTTGCCCGGTCTGGTGAGGGAAATGGCACTCGATGACATCTGATGATACACCAATTCTTGGCATGAGACTACCAATATGATTTTTTCTGTCACGCTAATAAGCTTTGATAGTAATGGAGCAGGCATTCGTTTCAAGTTAAGAAATTTTTTGGTTGGGGATGATATTTCTGATGGAACTTTTCTCATTTTATGGTCTCCATGATATGTCTATGGCTAGTCTGGTGTTGTCGTCCAGCCAACTTTTGTTGCTGACAAGGAGACATTACTGTCTCGAAATTCTCGTTATGTGCAATGCAATCCATCACATTCGCCTGACGCCTCTTTGTATGCACAATTCTTGTCCAAGGGATGTAACAATTCTACATCCAGAACTCCTTATTGCCTCGTCGAATACTCCGCTTCAGGTATCAGTAGCCACGGACTCCATGTTCAATTGAATACTTGCCCAGAACAGCCGTGTCTCTACAAGAGAGCAACGACGCCCAAGAAGAATGTTCCGAGAATACCTGCGGCAGGCACTGCATGGATATCGACAGCAGCATTTCCAGTTTGACTTGCAACTGAAGCCGTGGCAGAGCGAGTGAGGGATGACAAAGAGCTACCAACAGCGGCGGTGGCTGATGTTAAAAATGAAGTCGCTTGTGATCTGAGGCTGCTCTCCGCAGCACTAGCTTCCGAATATACGCTGCTCAATTCACTTGAAAGACTGCTGCGGGCCGAGGAGCCGGCAGTGGAAGCAACAGACTCGATGCTGGACACTCTTGAGGCGACTGATGCGTCGATGGAGGACGCAGCGGCACCCAGTGAAGAAGTGATGGATGCATAGTCAGATGTGACCACGGTGGCGAGTGATGTTACGAATGATTCAATGTCGCTAGCAACTGATGCTCCGCCTGAGGTGATATCTCCTACAACAGAGGTGGCGTCTGAAACTACTGATCCAATCGCTGATGTAATGTCGTCGAGTTGCGCATTGGCGGCCACGGCCAAGGCGGCGACAAGCAAAGGCTTGGTAAAATGCATTTTCGACTGGATTCTTGGAGATTTTTGTGGTGTGGAACAATAGGGGAAGTGAAGTCGTTGGTCAGATATTGTGTGTTCTCCGCCTCAAGATTCGTGAATGGCAAGTGTCGACTTGAGATACACAGGAGAGAAAAAGCTTGTGGGAATGAAACGATCTAGTGACCCTGAGGAAGAAAAACAGGACTCACAGGGTAAGATGGTTAAGATATACCTGAGATCATCTACGAAACAGGAGGATGGCTCAGCTTTGAGAATTAAATTACGACTAAACCGTGCGAAGGTGAGTGTTCAGCCACGACCTCACCAGGCGTGCCAGGGATCGTCAACGCAGCCATCCGAGCCTTGCCGCACCATCACCTTGGAAGCAACTCAGGCACCTGGGAGACTCAGGCCTTCAACAGGCTCAAGCGGTTTCAGTGTTCTTGGCTTGGCACTGGTATTATCCGCTTTAGGAAATAGCGCGGTTTCGGGTTCTATAAATCGACCAGACTACTGAGTCTTGGCGCCAATCAACAACAGTATCACTACGGACCCACAGCAACGCGTCACATTAAAGGAGGCGCGCAGGGCTCAGACGTTTGCACTTGCCAGTTGCACACGACGATGGCTCAGCCACACACACGCCACTGCTATGAAGGTTTTGACGAGCCACCTTATACGTCATGTTATCCATCAACTACCACCACCACCTCCTACAATCGCAATCACCATTGCACTCCTGGCAACACAAGAAGTCCTAACAATAAGGCATGAATCATGGGAAGCACGTGAATTTGCCATTGCACGTGGCTTAAGGATCGGCTCCGATTGACTGTACCCTTACTCTGTTCCGTGACGAAGACGACGCCGCAAAATGTCTTCGCCCTCGTTCACCAATCTTCAGAATGGCTCCGGTAGGAAATGCAAAGCTCAGTGGCCTTTACTGTCATTGGCATCTTCCATTCACTTTGACCTCTGAAGCTGCATAGGACACAGGACTACTTGTGCTTACAGCGAGCCGGTCAGCTGGAAGATGCATGAGCTTCATGGTGCTCATTCACCCACGTTCATACAAAAGTCCGAAACAAGTCTCTAACATTCGCCCATCCGACAGAGGCACTGAAACCCACGAAACCATCATTCTGAGCGAAGCAAACACATTGATCCGCCCTGTGCAACTCGTGCTTCCCGGCTTCCACCCACTCCGTCTCATGCCCATCGCGCCATTTTCCACCCTCCCCAAAAATCTTCCCCAGTCATAAATGCCGTTCTAAACGCCTCACGACCTTGCGTGCTCTAATATTTGAATAATAGGACCTATCTTCTCCTTTGCCTGCACCCCTTTCTGCCCCAGTCAACCAATCCATAACCTTGCTCTCGACTCACATGGTCGGATGCGATTCCTAGTGAAACCATCTCATTTCACATCAGCGAGCTGCTTAACCACCTGGGGAGCAGCTTTCAAAAGTGTCATGATATGCAGATCAATGTCCATACGCTGAGCCAACTCTTCCCCAGGTACTACCTGCGCGGTTACCTGCAACTTGGTCGGAGTTATTATGGACATGTTGGGGATGCGGTCTGACTCGAGGTCTTCCATACATTTGGCTAGCCATTCTTGAGAAGGAAGTCTTTTGGCTCGATCCATTGTAAGACGAAGGCACCTAAAATCACCGTTGAGCAAAAGACGACATGACACTTGTTGTCCGAGACAACACGATATTGTGACCTACCGACCAGGATTTGTTGCTGCATCCATCTGCGACGTTTCCAGCAAGCTCGAGAAGACTGCTGAATAGAAATGAGGTGTACAAGCCGAGATCAGTCGACGACTTTTGGTCACGCTTGCTACAGCTGTCAGGAATGACTATATGCATCGTGTTCGAGATCACTCACATAAAATGCTTGCAGCACAACGTGTCAAAATGTTGGAGTTTTGTTTCCTATCCTCAACGAGGAGCTGTTCGCAGGGGCGGCGATGTTCTGGGCTGACTCGGTTAACCGCGATGAACGCCGTGTGGAGAAATCTCGACCGAGAGAGCAACCACGACCTCGCTCAGCTGGATACACAATTGCTTTCTTTCCGCAATGATCTCTCCGTTGCTTGAAAGATGGCAATGGATGTATCGTTCATCCATTGTGCGGCATCGTTCCCTGCTTTATACCTCTACGTTGGCTTTGCCGCGCTGGACAAGTTCACTGCTCTTCAATGGAATGGCGATGAAGTTACACGAGCATAAAAGACCTAGGAGCTTATCCTTTAAGGTCTAGCTTCGCCCGGACGCTACGGCCTCATCATCCGCAGCGCTCGGTAGGTCATTTCTTGCGAAGCCTTGGCTTAGCTTGCGTTAGAGAATCGTCAATAACTCCGTCGCGGCTTTATGGGAAACAGATGCGTAGACGCAAATCAGGACGGTGCGAATAACAGTAAACACGGGGCAAGCATTCCGACGATCATGCGACTTGAGGGTTTCCACCACAAGCAGGCTTCAGCACAGTTCCAGATTATTGTGGACCAAGGCGTTCGGTTCTCGAAGCCAATGACTGCAGCCCTGCAGATCTGCAGAGACACCAAGACCCATGTTAGACGAGCAGGACATCTGGTTCCTATTTACTGGGCAATATTCTATGTGCCGCTTGGTCCTGTTGCCAAACTTGAAAATATCACAACGAGCGGTCCGATATCTTCTCTAAGCATGTATATCATTCAAATGGTATATCCAAGCCATGAACCCGATACAGTCAGAGTATGAGCTCGTCTGCAGACCCCTGTCAACTACATGCATATCCGCCCGGAGTGAACCACAGCCCTTCTCATGTCGCGCGGGGAGCGCTCCCTCAACGTCCCGACCGCAAACCCTGATCGCAAAATGGGTAACAGGATCTAGATTCACAATTTCATACGTTCTTACATCTCCGACAAGCCATGCCGTTACAGACTGGTATTAGAAGATCCCACGTGAGATGAATTACTCGCTCCAAGGTCAATCGGCTGTCTGGGAGTTTCCACTTGAAGAGCCAGACGAGGTCGCATTGCTGGTCGTTTCAGATGCAACAATACGTCATCGACTCCCCAAACATCATGATGCATTCGCAAAACAGTTACTACCCAGCGAAAAGAGTCCAACCAGTCTCGACGTGGTAGAGGCTATGAAGTTCGCTCACGTGATGATCACTATTGTCAACCCGCGTGGTGGAACCCGCGTCGTGCAACCGGTGACGATGAACCTCGCTGACATGGCCTGTCATAACCGCCTGACAAACCCGAATCTACACGATTTCACAAACCCTGACCTTCATCCAGAGAAGGCCCAGTGGGGCGGGGAACTCGGATTGATGCATGATCTTGCCCTGCCAGAGGTGCTAAACTTTATGTTGCATATGTCAGATATCCTCCTGCCTCGAAGATTCGATGACATTGCCTCATGGGACAAGCCTAAATCTCAAGACCGCCTCAAGGCGGCCGGGGAACGGCGGAAGTTCAACAACCGAGATGCAAGGCGGGCACGTTCGACACAGCCTTGCAAGCACCCTCCCCGCTTCCGCATCAAAAGAAACGAGACCTTCGGTCTCGGTTTCGTGGTGTGTCTTTCGCGTTCCCCCACTCAACGGTGCCAAGAACACCAGGAAATCCTTATGGTTGAAAAGTTATGGGCCGCCGGCATTTATCATTCACCGTATACGATCACGATTTCTGACTTGGGGTGTCCCTCGAAGTATTCGCCGGAAGCGAAATCAAACACTTATGTGGGACCCAAATTCTCAATCGACGTGGCAGCTTTGTCAATGCGAAGGGAAGGCTTTTCGGCGGAAGCCCGCGAGCTCGTCTCGGGGACGCCATCCCGGTTACACAGCACAGCGCGGGATGACATCTACTCGATGGAAGACACGGGACGCATGCCCGCTAGGAGTCTAGGTTCACGACGTCTCTATCCTTGCCGTCAAACAATGTGCCACAGTCCCAAATAGTAATCACAAGCAATTAATTTCCACATTTTTTTAGGAGTGACCAGATATCCTTGTTTTGCTGAGCGAGGCGACAGTCTTTCTGTAATACCATGTCTTTGAAAGGGGAATGTTTTCTTGGGACGCAGGTCATAGATAGCGCACTTGATCGCTTTCGATCTGTCCAACTTTGGAGGAAGTCACGTTTCGCTCTCCGGCCCTAAAATGCTTCGTCGTCAATGTATTTTGCCTATTTCCCAAATCTCCCGTTGCCCCATGAGGTATGACCTGTCAAACCAAATGCCATCGCAGTTACACAGCCTCAACTCGTGTCATGTTTCTCTCAAAAGATGCAAGTCTGGCATAGATAGCAAAGAGTTCATACTATTACACAACCTGCGGCGAAATATCCCCCACAAAATCAAACAAGAAAGAGGTCATCCCACTTTTATCCTGTCGTGCCGGTCCATGGCGATCATGGGCCAGATCAGGAAAACGAATGCCGCAACCATCATCGCCCCGCCAAAGATTTGAGCGTGCACGAAGTCACCCGCGGCAACATCGGCGAGAGCGCCTGCAATAGGTGCACCGATGACAGAGCCGATGGCCGCAGCCGCCCATCCCATCCCCATTCTCGTACCGATGATGTCCATCGTCGGCGAAATGACTGGGTGCGCCATAATGGAAGTCGGCGCCGTGACCTGAATTCCGGCAATTATACCCCACAGGATACACCAGACGACGAATCCGGCTCGGTTGTGAATCGCTATCCACGCGAAGATCAATATCGTGCCAGCCACGGTCGAGAATACGAGTGTGTAGATCGGCTTTACTCGCTGGCCCAGCAGATAAGGCGCTGTGCGTCCAATGGCAGAACCTCCGTTGAGCACAGCCAGCATGTAGAAAGCGAAGTCCTCACTCGTGCCTAGCGACCAGCGCGCGTACGAGACAATGAAGAACAAGGGAACATAATATGCAATGTACATGAAAAACAAAGCAAGGGAAAATGACACAAAAGGTTTTTCGCGCAACGCTGTCCAATCCAGCAACGCACGCGCCTTGTTCGACTTGCCACCCTTATGCCGGCCGAGAATGGCGCAAATGACGACAGCCGTGAATAAAGTACAGAAGCCCAGGCACCTCACTGCCCAGCCAAAGCCGATTTCAGGCTCGAGCCTTCGGAACATGATGGGATATGCAACGCCGCCCACACTTGAGCCGAGGGCAGCAATACCAATGGCAATCGGTCTTCTGGTGGTGAAATATTTGGCGATCAGAGCCAACGTTGGCACATATGTGACCCCGGCGCCGAGGCCGATGCAGATGCCTTGTGCCAGAAACACCTGGTAGTAAGTCGTCGATACACTGGTCATCATTACCCCGAGCACGGTAAGGAAACTGCCCACTAGGATCATAGGCCGCATATACCCCATATCGAATAACGGGCCAGCGAATGTACCGATCGAAACGACCATGAACGCCTGTACACTGCCAATCCAGGATATGGCTGATGCTGATTCATTGGCGAGAAGATCTCGGATGTAGAATGCTTGGAATGCCCCGAAAGTGCTGATTATGCCCCTGTGTCGTCGACTCGTGTGTCAATCAGAGAGAACTAGGCAATGAGGCATCGAGAAAGAAAGGAGTGGAGAAGGTAATACGGTCGATGTATATGCTGATGAACGACAGGAAAATAACATGAGCGAGGGCTTACCAGACATTGACGAAAACAGCGAAACCTGCCGCTACCAATAGCCACGCCTCGAGACCGCCGTTTGGGGAATGAATTCTGGAGATGGAGAAAACGCCGGTAAGTCTGATGTCGTCGGATTGTTGGTGATGACGTTTTGATGTCCTTCATTTCCCATACCCTCTTCCTCAACTTGTCTCTCTTCGCATCCCGATGAATGCGGTAGCTCAGACAATCCAACCACCGATGGCCTTGCGTCTAGATCCGAGTCTCCTTCAATATCATCATGCTGCTGCTGCGGTGTCGGGAGCATAGCTCGACAATGCCGTCTTTGTCAATATATCGACAGTTTTCTTCACAAAAGAACAATTCGATGGTTCTATGCTCTCGTCGCACCGGCCTCCTATTCCGTAACCACTGCGATAGCCACCTAGAGCTTGTTAATGATGTTGTCAAAAGAGATTCGTTTGTGATCGTAGATCGACCGCGCCATGCTAGACCTGCTGATAGTCGTACAATCCACCTCAAGAAAAAATAGTCCCACTAATCAATGCAAGTCCTGCCTCTTATGCCATAAATTGAAATACAGACCACCGAGAGATCTCAAAAGCATGAAAGGTGTTGAAGCAAGAGACAACAAGGAAAGATAAAAGAAACAACAACCGAAGAATCCGAAATCCGGGGGTTTGGCCATCGTGAAGTAAATGGCGTATTTCATCAGGCCAGAGAAAAAAATTAAGATGCGGAGAAGTCGCCACTCAATGGCTGCGAACACACGACACACGGCACACAGCACCCGGCAGCTATCCACGGCTAGAGGCCGTAGGAGGGAGAATCTTGAGTGTCGTACATCCGCCGTACCAACTGTCCCTGGACATTGTCAAGCGACGACCAATCTGTTAGGTAACAAATATAAAATTCTAGGGAGTATTTGACCCCAGACCGGTAGGTAACGTGCTGCTAACTAACTGGCTAGGTGGTGCCAGACGCCTCCCCGTGATCCAAGCCAAGAATGACGTCTTCCCATCTACCTACGGAGTAGGTAAATAAAGGGCTCCTCGGGGCCACGGCAAGCATTGCGGGGAGGGTATTACGTTTTGATTCCTGGGGGATTTGGTGGGTTTGGCCGCTAGGTAACTAGAGGGACGGAGAAGAGCAATACCGCGCCCGCAGTCAGATGTTTGCGGAGAGCAGTCCTTCGCTGAATCAGAGGTTCTTCGGCGGCTTCTCTCGACTGAGTAATTGCCTTGCAAGGGTTGAGTGTCGATGGTTAACTCGTAGCTCGTGGATGAGCATCAATGAGGCCGAGGTAAGTAGACATGGCTATGGGTCTGAACAGACCTTAAGCATCATTCCCAACATGAGAAGGTGCTGATGGAGTATTACAGATGTGGTATTGAGCGTGCATCGTTCTGACTTCATATATGTAGATTTTACGTGGGAAATGGTATCAATTGACTAACTAACTAGGTGTGCAGAACTAACTAAGTGCTAGGAATACTGCTTTGATCCGGCCCCTGGAAATACCCCCAATTGCTAACATTTGCCAGGGACATGGCGCCTAGAATCCTCCTGACGGCTGGGCCGAGGGAACACCTTCAGTGCCTGGTTGGAGTAGCTTGGAGACTGCGTACTCACTGACTTTCCACGGGATTAGCCCTCTTGGGGAGGGGTAGCTACGAGTAATTAATCCGGGCAACTCGCTCACCAGAGCCTAAGCTCTTATGGCCCTAATAACCGCCCGCAACACACTCCTCCAACTTAAGTCGCGATGTCTTTTTTAAGCAGTGCTTAGTGCCGATGAAGGAAGAAGGTAAAGCGGAAATCGAATGGGAAGGAAGATCGTTTTAGTTTTGTAAATTTGTCTCTCTCAGAAGACTTGATTGCTTGACTTTACTAAAACTAAAAAAAAGAAAAAAAAATTCAGGATGCACGAGGACTCTTGTCCACGGCTCAATAGCCCGAAGAAAAAAGATCTCTTAAGGAGATGAATTATCCTTGGGACAACTGCTCCTAGCAGTTAGGTAGATAGGTATGGGGTATCAACAATGACCCAGGTAGTCTGGTATGACTCCTTCGTCCTCCAAAAATGGCGCTCACATGCAAGTAATGGGGTATTATGTAGAAGATTCTGTTCGTGTCTAGGGTAGGTACCCTTAGACTATGATCCCTTGCGGGAAAGAGTAAAGAAACTGTGCCGCGAGGCAACGTCTGGATAGGAGAGTCGTGGTGGTGGTATCATGGTATAGACAAATGTTGAGGATGGTTGTGATAATGTACGATGAATGAAGAGAAGATTGTTTGCTTTAGATGGTGATCTCCTCGTTCTTCTTCATGGCCTTGGCGAGCATGAGTTTTCTCATCCACTCGACACGGTCGCGAGAATTGTCGACGGCGAAGTGATGGGTCTTTGTGCGCGCGTCGAAGAAGGTCTTGTTCTTGCTCTCGGCATCGGGAGTAAGAGTGAAGGCAAAAGCACGTTCAATCGAGGTCTCGCCTTGGCCGAGAACGCTCTTCTTGAATGCTGCAGACAGCTTGGAGCTCGATGCGAGACACTGTGCGTGCACTGTGTAGTCATCGACGTTGATGTCATCAATGGGGTTGGCATTGGCAAGATCACTGTCATGCATGGTCAACTTGTTGCCGACGAGAGTGCAGTAGTTCTTCTGCCACTCATGTCGCAGCATGCGGGTGGTCTTGCGCTTGCGAACCCATCCTTGATGTTGCGCGAGATCAATCTCGGTGTTGCGAGATGCAGTACGGCCAACCTGGTGGACGGTCTCTCTCACAGGGGCAACAGAGGGGGTGAAGGATGGCTGGCGGTGATGGCGACGTTGAGGTTGAGTGGAGGTAGACCTTGGAATTTGCTCAGCGGCGGCCTGGGAAGGAGCACCAAAGCGCATGTCTGGGGGCACAGATTGAGAGGCATCACGTTGGCAAGGATCAGTCATGATGGCAGTGACGGGAAGATCAATTGCCGACATGGGAGTGTCAATGCGGTAGATGTCGGCAGGGGAAGCGACACCTCCATAGTGGTAAGGATCAGCCTTGAGTTGGGCCTTCAGTTGAGCCTGGATCTGTGTTGGCTGTTGAAGAGCAGAGATGGGAGTGCGGGATGAGATCTCATCGGAGCTAGCGTGGAGAGGGATGGTGAGCTTTGGGAGATCTCGAAGGTGGACGTCGATGTGTGCAGACTTGGCGACATAGGCGGCCGAAGCTGCTGGCGGTGGGGATGGAGAGTGTGAAGAGCGGTTGACATGTTGAAAGCTGAGGAATTGGCGAACGCTTTCTTGGGCATCACGGGGCTGAACGGTGCTTAGAGCCTCAGCACTAATCTTGAAAGCAGTAGGGCCCAGAGCATCCGAGGACCCGACAGTAGAGGGGGCAGCGGCGGTGACCTCAGACTCGGCAGTGGAGATGCGGCGCGAGGCTTCTTCCTCGAAGGCTTGTCGCATTCGAAGAATTCTTCGCTGTTGTCTCTGCCACTTGGAGCAGTCCTCACCCTTGGCACAAACGTGTTCCTTTGGAAGGACTTGTTCGATGCCGACGATGGAGATGGATTCAGCTGGGGTGATAACTTCGCTGTGTCTAGCTGGGCGGCGAGATCGAGATCGAGCGGGAATGACGACATGGCATTCCTCGCCACGAGCGGGCCGTTGAAGGGATCCGGGGCTTCGAGCATTTCTAGATGAGGTTCTGGAGATGGGAGTGTTCTCCAGAGAGATCATGCTGGAGTTTCGGAGTTGCTGGATGGAGCTCATGACTCGATGTCGCTTGCCGAAGGAGCTGATATCAAGCTCCTTGAGATCTTCGAATTGAAGATCGACCAAGATGGTGCCGGAGATGTCGTGGATCAAGAACTTGTCCACTACGCTGGATTCAAAGCCGGCCTCGGCCATCCAGTTAGCGACCTGTCTTGGTGTCCAGTCTCGGACTTGGGCTTTATCGAGTTCAGCGACGGCATTGGTGAGTGTATTGAATGCTCGGGTGGTTCGCTCGATTTTTGCTCTGCGAATTTCTCCTCAGGTGATACGCCTAGATACATATCATCTTCTGGATAAGTCACGATCTCTGGGGTGTTGTCGAAGTGGAAGTCGAAGCCACCAAGACCACCAGTGTGAGGTGGTGTTGGGAGCTCGCCTCGACTGGACAGGGTGGATTCACTGTCATCGTCATCTTCGAAATCAAGAGATTCATGTTCGCTATCTGTGTCAAAGATCTCGGTGGCCTCTGAGATTGGGCGGGGACGTGTGATCGTCGACTGAGGAATGAGAGGGTGTTGGGCTTTTGAGCCATCTGAAGGGTGTCCATTCTCAACTGTTGATACTGTTGCGACCACTCCATCGTGAAGATGATGTTTCTTACTCGGTGAGGTCAAAGGAAAAAATGTTTTGTTCATGATGAGTTTCCAAGGTCGAGATTAGGGTATGGAATGGTATGTATATCCAGTTTTTGGAAAGCATTGGGCGGTTAGCAACGCTGAACGGCCTACCACAGGAACAGATTTGAACATGACGACCAGGATAGCTGCATGTTCCTATGCAGGAGATATCGACAATCCTTTGCAGGAAGATGCGTGCGTAGACGTGAAACACCATCGATGCAGCCATTCAAAGGTCAACATCGGAGAGGTGGAGTCATGTTCGGTAGGGGACGGCGAGATAGACTGGGCGGTAAGAAAAAAGGGCCAAAAGAAGGCCAATGACAGACGGTTCATTCAGGCTACGCGCTGAAGCCTCTGGACTATTCCCAGCGGCCAGGAGGCCATCCCCACTCGAGAGACACAATCAGAAGCCAATCATGATGAATAGTCGAGTGACAAGAAGAATTCGACGGCTTCAAGCGTCTTGACCCCCGCAAAGTGTCTTTGTCTGCTCTATGGTGCTTACTATTGGCCCCTCCTGTGGCCTCTTGGGTCCCCTTTGCCCTTTCCATCCAAAAATACCCTGTCACCTCTTTCTTCTGTCCACTCACCGTCTCTTGCTTCTCGCCCTCGACATCCATGACTAGTCATGGTCGCCCTCTGAGTGGGCAACAAGCCACCATCATGTTCCTGATCAACTGATGAACCAGCCACTCAAGCGCTCAAAGTCCAATCTTCGAGCTCTAGGTTTCTGGCTCGAGCCGATTTCCTCCCGGCGGTTGCCCTCTGGCCTCCCATGCCCTCGAGCATATCAGTGGACTCTCCTGGACGATTACTACCACCCTCCAGGGCCCGTGAAGAGGCCCGTACCGCACCTTCTCGCCCCCTTATATCCTCCACGCACCTTCGCTTTCAGTATCTGTTACTCAGCGATAAGAACATCCTATTCTTGCTCACAATCATGTGAGGACCTATGACCCCGTCACTAACCCCCACCATCTTCTGCCTCTTCCAACAAACCCTGGCTCCCAACCACCCACAATTGTTGGAATACTGCATGATCACTGTTGACTTCTTTCTTCCCTGTCCCGTGCAATTTTTTCCATTGGTCAAATTCGCAAAAAGTACCTGTCACATCACTCTTATCATTTCTACAATTCAGTTTGCTCCGTAGTCTTGCTTGATTGAAATAAAATTGAACGTGGGAAAGTTCCACAAAATACTCTCAATTAGTTCTGCTGCGATCAAGAGTGCATGAATGTGCAAGATTGATCAACACAAGCACAGTTTTCGTGTGAAGAACTCTAAGCGAGGCGTTAAAATGCCATGTAACAGTCACGGCCCACAACTTTGACGACTTTGACAGCATAAAGCATCCGCATCCCTCCATGAGGGTTAATGTAGGTTCGAGAAATTACCATAGAATGATACTGTGGTACCACCTGAACATGCACACAGAGATTTCGAACACTTGGTCGTTCCTAACAGCGCGAGGGAGGACTATCCCTCACGAGCGGCGATCTAGACTCACCCGTGCGACTTCAGGGTCCATGCTCACTTCCTTGTCGATTTCGGTTGAGAAGCCAGAGTTCGGACGGCCCTTCCCGCGGGATGTGCGAATAAGTGTCGAAAATGCAGTGGATTTCTCGCAGATGGTTGAGCTTGCACACACTAGTGATGACTAGTTGAGTAGGCACCGGGATCTGCTGGGTTCACGCGCACAAACTTTAGCTTTGACGATACAGTACCTCCTCCCTCTCTCCTGGTTTACGATTCTCGTGTTCAGGGACACAAAGTCTACTTAGCACGGGAGCCGTTCTGCAGTCTCGACACACAGAAGGTCAAGGCGACTGTGGTGAAATGCAAAATTTAGATTTTCCCGTCACAGCCATCTATCAGGAATCACATTGATCATCCAGATTGTGTAATCGGATGTCGAACGTGTCGACGCATCCATGTGACGGTGACTCGATCGCTCGTGGCAACACTTCCATGTGCAGGCATGGCAGCCACTGCATTTTTGACAGCGGTGAGTCCACCGCAATTCGTCACCTTTGGTTCCTGCGCCGCACGTACTAAGTGCCTGTGTCTCTTTCGGAATGATTTTCTTGAAGACCATAGTTCACAGTGGAACACGACAGGAATCATTAGCCCTGGAGTTAAGCACCAAAGCAACCGGGGATTTGTGTTCCGACTTGATTATCCACTGCGTTCCGCGAACACCGCATTCTCCACAGAAACTCTGCTCCTCACTTCGCCTAAGTGTGGACTATTGCAACGAACTCAGCGAACACTTCCCAACGAGAACAGCCAGAACCTAGAAGTGACACGGCTGGAAAGCTAACCTCACAACCCTGACTAGATGTTTCTACAAGGGTTGTTGTGAAGCTAACTAACAACCTTACGCCGGAGGGGAATCAGGGCTTGTTGAGTCATCGCAAAATGGAGCTCCAGCAGCATTGAGCATATAATATAGGAGGTTGGGAAGTCGGGACTGAAGGCAGAAGGGAGAAGGATACAACGTAGACCGCCCTGGTCCTGGAGTAACCGGCGTACTCAAGTCCAAGAGTGCATGTATCCTAGTACCGTTATCACGTGGTACAACGATAAGGCTTGCTGAAATCACATGCATCGGACGCGTCGGAGTGGTCGTTAGATGCCACAGAGATTAGAGGTAGTCCTAGAGTCAGGGAAAAACTCTCAAGTCTTGTGTACGGAGTAGTCAGTAGCTGTAGTCATATGACTCGGTGCTGCCCTGATAAGACCTGTTATCTTGATCCCACTTTCACTTGAGCAATATCTATCGTCCATGGTTGGCCATGTGCTAAATAAAGGCCAAATCCCTCTCGTGACAAACAAGATATGAAAATGGCAACATCGCCCACAGGCCGTGGTAGAAGGGGGTAAGAGGGAGGGGCATCAGCAACAATGTCGATAGCGAGATACGCTAGATGCGACCATTGACCTGAAGATCAGTGTGGAGGGGGGTTACTGGGGGTCCCACTCGGGAGGTGTAGCAGCGGAAGCTAATGATAGGCTGAAGGGATAAGCGAATCCACTACGCTAAGGCAACCAAGCTCCGTGGAAGGAAGTGGCCGACAGCGTCTTGGCATGACCATTGGCTGCGGTTGCTCCCGCTGCCTGACATTAGCCTGATTTAACATCAAGAGATCAGGGAAGACAGCTCGACGTCTTCCACACCTTTCATGCATGGCTTTGCACTAATCTCAACGCCCTCGTCTTGTTGGCTGCCTTGTATCCAATGAGAGGCCTGGACCTAGACGACTTCGCACTTTCATTCGGCTCCTGGTCCCTTTCTTACTGACTCGCGAACATCTGTAGTGGCCAGAACGACCCTGCCCTGACAGCTGCTCATGCTACACTTCGCTCGTGGCAGCAAGTTGGGCAAGATGCTGTTCCGTAGATAGTCAGTGATTCAATCTACACCATGGCGAGTGGGCCAGAACGACTTCTCCTCCAGGCCTTGGACCTCGACGTGGATGTTGGAGTCCGGGTGGTGGGGACGAGAGATGGAAACCTTTCAACCACGATTACCAAGGATCAATTACCACAATGGCTTTCAACTTCTACACTAAGCGTATTTTGGAAGTTTGACAGTTGGGCTGGTGAAATCTAAGTGGTTGCAGGTGGGGAGAGAAATCCAACAACGAGATGTTGGTGGATGACGGAGTAATTCGTGGACAGCCGCATGACCTTGTCCGAGGATTGATATCCTCATGGCTCCGATAACTCCGCGTGCTTTCCAACACGCTGGATGTCTGTGCACCAGTCGGCAGTACTTGTTGGGTACAATGTAATATGTGCTCTCACAAATGGGCCATCATGTGCCTCGGAAGTCGCACGACATCGGCGTGCGCCATGACTCGTCGTTGCGACCCAGAGGGAGATGTTTCTTCCAGATCTAGGTCTTGACGTTGGTCGAGAATCACGCTTCTGGCCAAGGAGGATTTAGGGCTTGGTATGCTTGGACCAATCGTATGGACAATTCCCAGTTCCTCGACCCGGTCGACCAACACCCACAGTCACAAGATGATGAAAACCACTACGAGTGGCTTTCGAGCCAGGCTTGACAGGGGTCTGGCAAAATGACAGGGCTAGCTGCAGGTGTTGGAGAAGTCGGCGCTAACACATCTTGTGTTAACATTCGTCAAGAATTGTCAATTGCTAATCTTAGCTTGCAACCGCCAACCCCCGTCCTCGATGTCTTCTTCATCCAATCATGGCACAATGCTGCCACACTCGAGGTCGATCCCGTCAACCTCTACTGGACACTATCGGGAAACCGAATTGACCAACATGCTCGTTTTGCAGGCACACCAACCTATTCGAGGAAGCTACCTAATGCTCAATCATGCATCCCCCTCCTCTACTTCCAGCCATTCCACCAATACACGGTCGGCGTCTATACACATATCATGATATTCATAGATACAATGGGCCGCCACCGGTTCTCATTCGTCCTCCACATCGAACATTGTTTCCTCCCGCATCTGCCTTTGCTAACCGTCTTGCAGCTCATGCTGCCTGCAAACTGAGTGCAGTTCCTCGTCTGCCAAATATAGCTCTCCCCACTAGATGAAAACTCATCGCAAGATCTTGTTGAAGGTTATGATAAACAACATCTTCGGCCAATGTTGTCTTGATTTCTGTCAGGCAGAACGTTGCCATTGCTGTTGCTCCTCCATCTCGACCTTTCCATTGCATAGACACGAGCGCTGCTGGCCAGTGTTCTCAATCACTCTCTCGTAATAATACACAACAGCGTGGTCCAACACCCATTTCACCGGGGTCTGCTTCATTATACTCGACATCATCACTCGACATCGACCTATTTGGCATTTTCTTTGCAGCTACATCCAATCAACATCCGTACTCATGGCGTCCTCCGTTGAGAAGAAGACGGCCCCTGCCACCAAGGAATCCCCAAGCAGCAAGGCGGCAAAAATGCACCGAAGATCAAGATCAGGTAGGACCTCATCCACATCCAATTGAAAGTTGTGCTGACAATTGGCAAGGCTGCTTCACGTGTCGCTTACGTCGCAAGAAGTGTGACGAGGGTAAGCCGAAATGTAAAGCTTGTCGACACTTGGGTCTCGACTGTGAATATAAACGACCACACTGGTGGAGCAACAGTGACACGCGACGCAAACACAAAGAACACATCAAGACCCTGATTAAACGCACCAAGACAAATGAGAAGAGCATGACTTCTCAGTCTCAATGTATGGATGCACCATCCCTTCCATAAAGGCTTGAAGCAATGACTAACCGTTGCCTTCAGATCCTTCAGCACATTTTCCGACTCAGATGTCCGATGAGTCGCAAGACGAGTATGATCCAATGTTTGACCAAGCCTTTGTTACGACACCTGGTATCTACGAACCCTACCCCTCCAGTGTATATATGCCCCATGCCGAAGCATACAGCCAAGGGTTCCCATGGGAGATTGATGTCAAGACTGAACGACATACTTATATCAACGACGAACTCGCACGCCGCGACTCTTCCATCTCAACCTTCAATACTTTCGCTCCACCACCTCCTCATGCCATGCTACCTTCGTTTACTGGTGACGAAACCAATCAATTTCTTTACGCTGACAGCCGACAAAGCACATGGAATGGTGAGGATGATTTCGACCTGAACTATTTCGACGCCCCTCACATCCTACCTGGGATTCAGCCTCAATGCTCCATGATTCCGCTCGAAGACTGCGATCGACAACTTTTCGACCACCTACTTGAAAATGTCCTCCCACTTCTTTTCCCAGTCCTCGAATCGAACCAACCTGGATTCTTTAGAGCCGATGTCATTCTCCCCGCACTGGAGAACAACAAAGCGTACTTACATGCTTGTCTAGTCGTAGCTGCAACACATCTCAAGTACAATAGCTCTGTTACGAGCCCGACACTGGAAGACGATCTTCTGCGCCACAAGCACGCCTTTGTAAAGACAGTGGTGGACTCCCTCAACCACGACATCAACCACCAAGAGATGCTGGACGCCTTGCTCGGTATCGTCTCTCTCCAGGGTTGCATCGGATCCGCAAGTCATCATGAAAAGGAATTGATCCCGTGGCACCAGCACTTTCAGAGCGTTGGTGACATTGTCCAGCGATTGAATCTCACAGAGTCATTGGAAACCCTTTCTCAGACAGGCGGTCAGCCAGCCTTCAATATGACATTAACAGCCTGGGTTGACATTCTCGGTGCGACGATGCTTGGAAAGCCTCCAAGATTTGCAAACACGTACCGAAACATGCTCTTCAGCAGGGCATCTTCAGGGCTCGAAAGGCTGATGGGCTGTGACGATCTGGTCATGTATGTGCTTTCCGAGGTGGCCTGCTTGGATTCGCTAAAACAAAGGGGAACGCTCAACGATATCGAGATGTGTGGACATGTTACATCATTGGCGAAAACGTTGGACGCAATTGAACCTGAAGATAACCTTCAACCACCCCAGATTCCGTACTCGAAGTCGGGTGCACTTCGACCCAAGCAGTTGTCCAAAACCATCAGCGCCATTTTCCGCAAGGCCGTCCGCGTCTATCTGTGCTCGCTGGTCCCAGATTTCAATCGCTACACGGACGCAATAGTCAATCTCATTTCGCAAATGGCAGAACTCATTCACTTCATTCCTTCCGGACCTGCTGGCTTCGATCGTGCCCTTGTGTGGCCGATGCTCATCTGCGGTGCCAACTCCATCCCAGGATCTCCCTTCCGACGTGTCCTTGCCGAGCGATGCGAGGCCCTTGGAGAAGCGGCTGATCATGGAAGCTTCGGCCGTATGGTTCGGTTGCTGCACGAAGTATGGAGACGTAACGACGACATGGTCATCTCGGCTGGCGCTTGCGAAGCCACACCCGTAACTGCTGGAAGTCCTGCGGGCTGAATTCAACATCACCTGGCGCTTCCGCCAACATCCAAACAACACTCACGAGGAACCAGAACGTCCACTGGCGGACGTGATGCAACAAACCGAATGGGATTTTCTTTTGATCTGATCATGATCCTTTATGCAGATTGAAGTCCTTGCTTTCTCAGTGTGCAAGGTCCGTCTGGATGACCACCTTGTGGAGAACTTGGATTTCGTCTCGTATACAGAATCATTTCACATCAACAGTCACACAACACTCATTTCTTATTGTCCTTTATCAAGGAATCAATAATGTTATTCTTACACTCACTACTACCCATTTATTATTAATCTTTTCTGGTAAAAGGATTACATTTGCATCCTGGTCTGGCACAAGAACACTCCAATCAAAAGTCTTTTTCCTCCCTAGAGGCGGCGTTTTGGCGCACAGAGAGGGTCCAGGTCATCCTTCTCTGACCTCCGTCATAAACAATGGCGCAGGGCGCAGGTTTTGGGGCAGCATATGCTGCAACTTTTACGAGCCAATCCTGTATCGGTCTCAATCTCGACACAGGACACAACTCAGTATATCTGGTTACACTTGAGACGAAGCGGCGAATTATTCATCGTCGCTTTCGCAGGATCTCTACAGAACTCAAAATGGTAAAAGGTTCTCAATGGAGAAGGACATATTTTTTATTTTTTATGATACCCTGGAAAGAGAGCTCGGCGTATTGCCACAGCTCCAAGCGTTGGTGGCCGAGAAGCCTGGTCCAACGTGAACGAATTTCCTTCTCATTTTGGGTTGATCACCCTTGACAAAGTCTGTCGGGTGCAACTATTTTTTCGGTGCATAGCGGGCCTGAGGTCTGGGTGACGGAATCGTTGAAGGTACAGAACGGACAGGCGGGCCTTGCTTGATGAATGGGGACTTGACGTCTGGACGAACGAACAACAGTAGTTAGCGATAGGAGTCGGACGCATACGAATCACGTCAAGTCAAATCATGAAGGCGTGGTTCTGGTAGATAACAAACCTAGTGTAGCTAGGCATAAGTCAAAACCCATTTGACCAAGTTCTTTTCCATCGTCAAACATTTGGGCATGTTCGAATTACAGGCGTCCATGTTCTTGGACACGCCTCCCAATGCGCAGCTAAAGTAGCCCTTTATGTCCATACCCAGTAATTACGGGGACAGGAGCGCATCTTCCGCTTGCCCCAGCGATTTAACTGTTGGCAAGTGGGGATAGCCCCATGGTTGCCTTGTTCTGCTGGCTTCGATTGTGGCAATACTCAAGTGGCAAGAATTGTAAAAAGATTGAAACAATGTGTCCAAGGTCATATGCTTCCTTTCTAGTTAGTTAGACCTGCCGTGCCATGCATGAAAATCCCTGCTGGTGAGAGACTGCGTCGGTTCTCAGAATTTCGCACAAAGAAATCTGAGAAAAAGACCATCTACTAATTTTACTGTTGTAGCTTGACAAATTATCTAGTAACCCGTCGGTCCGCCTTCGACTTCATAGGCTGGACAGGGGTACTCACTCGCCAATAGTGCTCTTTGAGGCCGAACCAGACAGTTGCCTCGTGGCTGTGCAGGCTCTGCTTGCCCTTCAATTGAATGAGGCGTGTACAATCCGGTATGCGTCATGGCGAGTGAATTCGATGCCTTGGTCGCTAATTCATTGCCAGTTGCGGCATCAGCGAATGCATACCGAACCCCTAGCAGCCGGGTGGCTAGGAGGGCTGTGGCAGCAGGTGCACGAGAAAACCATAGGCCGACGCGAGCTGCGTGTTGGGCTGATTCGCCGTGTGCCATGGTTAAATCTCCACGTCGATCCTCGATGTTCGGCGTTGGTAAGGCGTAGACCGGTTAGGACTCTGTAGCAGCGACTGACCAGAACTTCCTGGGCTGAAACGTTCGTTGACGCCTGCAAATCAAGGTGTGGGATGTTCACTACACGCCTGCAAATCAAGGTGTGGGATGTTCACTACACGCAGGTTGGAAACCGATTGCAGCTCACTCCAGCGACCTCGCCGTTACGAGCGGGAGTCGAACCAATGATTTCCGTAACTCGGACTCGTAGCAAGGGTTCATAGGCAACAAATACACGTATTCGGGAGAGGTGCTATCCAGATCCGGAAGCCGACGGTAAACCACCGAGCCCAGGTATGATCCGGCTAATGTGCACGCGCAGAGCCTCAGAAGGGAGTGTGCAAACTGAGCTAGCTTGGCAAGCAGCGCCTGATAATTCTGCGACAGACCAACACTATCGTCACCAAGTCACAGACATTATGCCTGCTAAATATTGTGACTGACGGCGGATAATCAGGATAAGCGAAGAACTGGTGCGGTTCGCGAACCATTTTCTACTCGAGTTAGTTGTTGCCTTGTCGTGCCACACCACAATTACTTAAGGTGGTAGCTGGATACATCAGGTAATCTATCCAGGCACCGTTCGAGTTTAGTCTTTGGACATATTTTCATTTTCTTGTCGTGACCAAGTGGCGTTTTCAGTCATCTGTCGTGAGCAAAGAAGAAATGATGATATCGTCCGCCCTACTTTGGTCGTTCACCGCAGTTGTAATCCGAAGATACTCTTCAATACTTAACTGTCGGGTTTCCTCAGGATGACTGCTCCTCAAACCGGTGCATCATTTCATCCAAAATTGTACTGACGGTCCGAAGATCATTCGTGCAGGTCGTCCTTTCGACAGACAACCATTGCCATTGCCCTTTGCCTCTCTGTCTGCAGCGTTCCACATCTGCCTAAGTGTTTTATCCTGGTCATCTAACACATTAATCAGTTGTTGCTTCCGTGCATTTCGAATCTTCTGCTCTCGCCTGTCGTGCGATATCAACCAAGTTCCCTCATCCATCTGTGTGCGCTTGATCCAAACAATGGTCACCAAGGGACGATTCCAGTTTCAAATTTTCTTAGGATAAATTCATCAAGTCGATGGCTCAGTGATCCGAAGGCGCTTGAAATTGCCTTGTCCTCTGGCCATTCGGTAACTGGAGTGCGCCGAACTCATCAATATCAACCACCTAGACGACAATGTGCCAGCACACCTCGTTCGAACTTGGTAGAGGTCCTGACCTGCTAGCCTCAGGTCGTGATCGTTCTCGAAACCGGACTGCCTCCACCACAGGCTATGGTGGTTTCCTTCCACACCAACGCGAAGTGCATTCAATGCATGAAAACTCTGGTCCAACACCTCGAACAATGATGTCCCAGTATGCTGACTCTATCACAAGTGATGACCGTCTACTCCGCCATCGACGCGAAGTGCATCTCATCGATGAAAGTTCGGGTGGGATGTCTCGAAGGAATTCGGCACTGCGCTGCGACTCAATTCATCATGAGCGGTCAATCTCACCGTCACCACAGAGGCACCATGTTCCACAAGACTTCAGTGTCGGGCAACAGGAAACCATGCGCCTCTTATCCTTTCTGCATGAGGATAACAACCTCACGGATCGACTCCTGAGACCTCGCGAGCCCATCTCATCAAGCGCCCAGAACACCAGACATCGACTTCGTCAACTTGAAGAGTCTCACATGCAAGGATCACAAGCAGCATATCAACATCAACCGGAACGCGCCGCCAGCCTCGAAGAGGAACTCGAAGCTCGTCTGGACGCTCTCACGGACCCAATGATACACAGTGATGGTAAGAGGCATCAAGAAGGTGAGTCGTGATGCCAATATATTTCAAGCTCACCTTTCTGACAATTGCAGACTTCGCAAATGGCATAAGAGGCTATGCACCAAACAACATTCCTACCTTCCACGGTGTCCGTGATGTATAGTTGTCATCGCCTGAGGGCTGAGCCTCCGGTTTCTGTTGACATCTTCTCAGATTATGACCGCGCTGACATGTCATGTATGGCGTTGCATTGTAGATGTCGAAGGTGTTGTGGTGTTATCTTGTGTTGGGATAGAGGGTAGTGAATGTTTGGAGCTCAAAAGTGGCGTCATCCTCCTTTTTCTTGGGCTGGTCTTCTTGCATGAAGGGAAAATCGGTGTGGTGGAGTTCTCAGAGTGATGCAATGGGTTTCAAGAGGAGATCAGGCCTTTGGAGTATGAAAGCCAGTTGGACACCCTCCGAGCAACGATACAATGAAGGTTGAAGTTGTCAAGCTCTTCACAGAAGCTGCGATTTGAAATCAGGCTGAGCTGTCCGCCAAGACAACAAGATACATCTGCCGCATTTATCCGCTCGGTCGAATCACGTGTTCGATGTTTTCGCCATAAGCGCGCAAGCCCGAGGTTTTGGTTGCCTTCTTTTGTGTATTACCTTCCGCTAGCCTAATGCCCGTTCTTAAAGCTATCAGAGGGCGGCCTTGTAAACGATACTGGAATAGCCTAGTATGGTACTCAGCTCACGTATATCTTCGATTCTTTCTGCGCTAGTTCGAGGATACAGTAATGTCAAAAGACGCTTCTTTCGACAATCCCAAGACCGCATATGATACCCTGATGCTATGGCCCCTGAGCGGGCTATCGGGTCTCCTCCAGATACAGTGTATCCACCATAACCTTCATGCGGGATCTCCTCCATAGTACCGTCTGCATAAGTGGCAGTGACTACCAGTCCTTCAGTTGCTAACTGCTCACCAACAATATAGCGAGTTTTCCTCGGAGCCTTGACAGCAACCGAGGACAGCCTGGCTCCTCGAAGCACTGCATGCTCCGCAGTGGTCAAGGCGAAGATTGTTCCGTGGCGGATCACTCCTCGAGAGCCATCATAGTCTGGCTTTTGCGTCCAGCTTATGGGTTCCCAATTCCCTGAGGCTAGATCCTTTGACCAGTACGGATGTAATTGCTCTTCCATTGGAGATCCGGAAGGAGAGTTTGCCCAGATCTGGTCTGAGAAGAGATAATAACCTGGTCCATGGACGTCGCCTGGATTTGCTTGGATCGCCAACGGTGCTTCGGCATATGTGGTATTCATTGACTTGTGTGTGATCGAGTGAGATACAAGCTCCCAATCATCCTCTGGCGCCAGGATTGACTTTGCCCGTTCTTGGTAGATATCCTCGGTAGGACAAGTGGACACATAGTTGGTTACACCGACTCCTGTTGAAGTATGATCGCTGACGAACCGGTGATAATCGCCATTTTGGTCGTCTCTAATTATGACCGCATCCAAGGTACCGTGGTTCGGTCGTCCACTCATCACTTTAGCCGGGAGAAGTTCACAAAGTCTCGAGTTGTTGCATACCAAGTTTCATTTCGTGTCAATGAGTGTCGACCTTTCGGATCATTCTTGTCCACGGTGAAATAAGTGTCTCTTGGGTACATTGATGATGTCCAGTACACAACGTATTCGCCAATCTCTGGATCCCAAATCGATTCCGGTGCGAAAGCCATGCCCGCTTCTGGTGGAGCCACCAATACATGGCGTTGGTCGGACCAGGTTTTGAGATCTGAGGACTCCCAGACCTCAATGTATCGACTGGCGCCGCTCTGGGCCCAATTCCAGCCAAGCCATCCGTACTCGACACCGTCGACGTTCAGATCTGTCGCCACGAGATAGAACTTATCTCCTTCGGGTGACCGAACAATGGACGGGTCACGTACACCGTGCATACCTTTTGTCGAAGTCAGGATTGCCTGCCCATTGTTTGCAGCCTTCCAGCGTGTTGCATCATTCCCAATACTGTATGACATATATATTTGTTGGCCAGAAGTACAATTGGACCGTGCAAAGTTCGTCATGCCATAATGAGAGAATTGTGCAAGCTTCACCGCTGGACGGACAGTAAGGAGGAATTTTCGACTAATGGCAGCGGCACCTATCTCTATGTTTGCAGTGAGTGTCACAGCCGCCGGCAGCGTCCCTACAGGAGGCCGTGTGACCTGCCCTGCGGCAATTCTACCATCCGCTGCAGTAGACACAACATTTGGTGCAGAAGATTCCCAGTCAATGACCACCTTTGGGAAGCCACTGAGAGTCCTTGGTAAGAATATACTGCCTCGAATATCATCCGAATTCGGGATGCTGATGCTAGCCAGAATTTGCCTAGCTTCGGCCTCGTTTGGTGTATCTGACATGGTCCGCAGAAATACTCAACGCAAAATCGCTTTGGCAAGATCTCAATTCCAAGCGAGAGACATTCGACTCGACATGAAGATATTGGGATAAGAGCTTGTCATGGCACTGCACACTGGTCCTAATCGAGTCATAAGCCGGTGAACATGTCTTCGTATTATATTGAGCACTAGCGAGGCTATCTCGGGGAGGTTATTGACGATCTCCAACTTCAGCCTGAATTAAGCTTTCGCTTCTGAGTTCAATTGCCGAGCCGACATCGTGGACAATGCCTATTTTGGGAAAAGACATCTCAATCCTGCTTGGAAATAACAGCAAGATTGGGGGTACATACCTGTCTAATTCTGTACAGACTCGACACAGTTCAGCTGACGAAGTCTTGCAATTAGGCTCGACACGGACTTCTACAATGTTTCGCAAGCAAGGGAACTCTGGGTCCTCTGGAATATCCGAACAACGAGTATCTTGTCAAGAGTAATCTTTTGTAAAAATTCTGCACCATCTCCGATACACCTTCTGAATTCAGTCAATCACCCCTTCTGGCAGCATGGCGATATAATCTAACGGAGCCAAATGCTCTCCATCAGGAAAGCCTACGATCTTCAGACTGTCTCCTTTCTCGACCCTGATCGCTCCTAGCGTGATCCTTGTGGCTGAGTGGCCGTCCAGCAGCGACGAGAAATCATGGAGAAGATGGTCCTTGAGATCTGCTTTCCACCTGCCGATAGATTTATCATTAAGAAACACCTCGTATTGTGAAGATCCTCCCAAATGGTCGTAATACCCTATGGCAATATTGTAGTCTCCTGAAGGGTAGTCAATCTTCAAAGTTGCTGTCCCTCGATTTGTCTTCGACGTGGTTACAATGGCCTTGCCACCTGTGGCTGTTTCTGCGGGTGTGACATCGACAATTTCATACCCGTCAAGAAACATATCTTTGGCAGCGATTCGCCAGGGATGGCTATTCACTCGACCGCGGTCATCAGGAATGCCACACTTAGCCAGATAGAAGCGGTTTACTGCATCTCTCCACACGATAGAATGTCCAGCCTGATAATTGAGACGAAAGGCAACGTGCTCGTATCGGCCTTCATCTATCAGACCTCTCAACTTACTCCACAAGTTGGGAAACGTTTGTGCTGTCTCTGCGCCGGTATAGTGCGCGTCGTAGAAATGCTGGATCACTGTCTTGCCAGACTTTAGTCTGTGTGTATATGGTACATGGTGGAACCAAAGAAGTAGATCGTCGGGTGTTGTTTCAACATTTTCGAACTTGGCAGCGACTTCAGGCTGATACTGTGCTGCATTCCCTGAACCCGTGGCTGAAGTTCTATCCATGCCAATGCTCTTGGTAGTCGCGCGAGTCCACTGGCCCCAACCATTGCCATCCTGAGAGCCCGGACTCGGACCGTAGTGAGTGTATATGATATCACATAGGGTCTGTATACCAAGATTTCCACTATAATTCTCGTATGCTGGCCAGGATTCCATGGAGATCCTCGTGACTATGTCAACAACATCAGGAGAAAGGCCAAACGTTAAACGTGTCCAATCCTCCACTATCTCTTGGGCGTCCAAGGTGGGATCCCAGGCGAGTCTGCCATAAGCATAGAAGTTGGACATTGATAGGTGATGACCAAGCCATGTTTTGTCGCTGCCAGTGTTTATGACCGCTGCGTACCCACTGTTCTTCCATCCAAACGACTTTCCTGAGAGGATATCGCGAACGGTAGAAGATTTGTTGTCGATACGCATGTCGAAGTCAAGAATTGTCTTCCAAAGTGGTGCTTGGTACACGTAGTGCGATTGCTGGCCGAGATACTCCTGGCAGACCTGGAACTCAATCACAACATTTGTCTTTCGTAGACTAGCTAGGAGCGGCGACGGCGGCTCACGAACTTGAAAGTCGATAGGTCCAAACTTGATCTGAACGACCACATTGTCATCAAAATCTGCATCCAGATCTTTGAAATACTCGACCGCAGCATTTGCACGGTCATTCTTCCAATTCGACTCGTCCAGATGGTGATCGTACACAAATGCTCGATACATCACGAGTCCGTCACCGACCCGTTTTAGTGCTCTTGCAAACATGTTCGCTGCATCTGAGAGCGTACGCCCATATGTCAACGGACCTGGCTGACCTTCGGAATTTGCCTTAATGAGATAGCCAATGAGGTCAGGAACCTGTTGATGTACGGCCTCAGTTTTGTCATTCCACCATTTGACAACTTCGGGGTCAAGCGGGTCAGAAGTAGATAGCCCACCGAGTTGTTTAGGAGCGTCGAAATAAAGTGCTATCCCAATGCGAACCCCGTACGGTCGCATCACATCGGCAATTCGACCAAGACCTTTGAGATTTTCCTGGCTTAACAGGCTCGAATGAGCGTTGACATTGTTCACGATGATGCCGTTCAGTCTGATAGAACCCATGAGACGGGCTAGTTGGGCAACACGCGACAAGTCTTGTACGACTTTGCCATTTTCGAAGAAGATTGAAGGCCCTCCATATCCTCTCTCAATTGTCCCATCCAGATTATCCCAGTGGTTGGACCATCGGATTGGCGCACTCGGATTAGCAGTGTAAGGTAGGCTGCCAAGGTCGCCTTGCGCCAGTCTCATTAGGTATTCGAATGCTCCGTATAAGGCCCCCGTTCGTTCTGTCCAACAATGTGAGTCGTTTCATCAGCTTCGCCTCTAGAGTGACGAGCTAGCCAAAACCCGTCTTCTTGGAGTTTGGGAATAAGCTGATCACCATCTTCGAGGGTTCGAAAATTATCCAGAGTGCCAATTATGATGGATGCTCTTACGATGCTTGGTTTACCAAAATGTATCTGAACATTTTGGTTGAGGATGCGAGAGAGTCCAAGTTGAAGTTCCTTCCCTGCGACGAAAACAGGGCTCTTGTCATTTTCCTCATCTATCAATACGTTTATGATAGAGATTTGTGTAGCTTTAACTCTTGATTCATTTGCTAGGGGTGCGTACCGCAACCAGGCATCAAGCCCGTCCTGTGAAATGCTCATGATGCCCCAGAAACTGCTTGCAATGTAGAGAACATGGACTGAACTGCATTTCGGTAACCAAAATGGGATATAAAAACATGAGAGGCTGTAGTACCCTGTAAGGCTGTCGTCCAGCTAAACTTTCGTGACCACCGGATACTTCAGGGTAAATTGATCTGGGCAATTTTGCGGTTCAAAACGCAACGTGCCGACGACAAGGATATCAAGTGGAGACTCGGTTAGAGCGGGACAATATTCGTCTCCTGTAGGCCGATATCCGATGTCCACTTCAATCAGACGACCCCCACGATAGATTTGAATGACATGAGCAGAGTTTGGGCTTCTGGTCTATAGCCGAATCACCGTCGTTTTGCGGCTATCATGTGAAGCCCTCGGTAGAACTGCAGATACTTCACGGACGACCAACGTTGTCATCTGGTAACGAGCGGTGGCGCTTCCATATCCTCAAGACCAGGTTATTCGATTACACGGAAATCCAGACGCTATTGCTCGTGCTTGAATCACTCCGGTAGCGCGTCTAGAGCCCGTTTCTACGTTACCACCTTCGCTGCTCTCTTTCCCATGGGCTTCCCTTTCCTGCCTCTATCTGCGATTTTGTAACCCAAGTCTTGATAAATGAGAACAGTAGAGTCTTGTGACGCCGGATAATAGAAACTTTCTGACAATAGTCTGTTCAGTAATTTCTCAGTAACTATGGACTACCTCAAGAATCGGATTTTCCAAGAATTAAATGTGCTTCAACGGATCTCAAAACGATACGAGTGCCTGTAGCAGAACATTTATTCTTCGCCATGTCACAAAACCCACCATCGCTACTGACCTCCAATTGTCACAGAACAACTCACAAGGCCAAGCATTTCCAACGAAAGGCTGAGCCCCTATCTTTGCTTCCGCTTTGCATGTCGACAATTTGATCCTTCTCTGCTTCACAGTCGTTTGTTCTTAGCATGATGAGCCTAAGCCTGAGTATCAATACCTTTGCCATCCACATGAGTTTGCAGATCGACAACTTGAGCTCTGAAATTTCTTGCTTTGAGGTCTTTGTTGGCGAAAAGAATATCCATCTCCACAAAGGTTCGGCCTTTGGTCTCCGGCAACCGGAAGAACGACCAGACCCAGAGGATACAAATGATACCACCGGTGAGGAAGCCTGTCTTGCCTCTCCAGTTCCCCTCCGATGGGTTGAGTATGTAAGGACCGACAAAGTAGTTAATGAGCAGAGACAAGTTGTAGGCATTTCTAGCCAATCCTACCGTCTTTGCACGGAGACGAGTAGTTGAGATCTCACTGACAAGCATATATGCAGCTGGACCGACCGATACCTCATAGGTACAGTTCCATAACCAGAAAAGGACCGAGGACGCATAGCCAACCCCGGCGGACTCTGGCGCAAGTGCGACAAACCCGATCAGGAACATCATCAAAGCCATGAATGATAGACCGCAGAGATACAAGCGACGTCGTCCGACCCGAGCGACTATCGGGACTGAAATGATGTTGAAGGCGACGTGAATGCCTCCCTGTCCAACGCTCATTTTATATGCGTCAGACGGTGCAAGTCCAGCAAGCTCGTAGAAGTATGTTGCGTATGATGCAATCACAAATCCACACCAAAGTTGAGATGCCCAGGCAACACAGGCAATTTCTGTGCGCCAAATGTTAGTGCCCTTGAAACAGTCCAAATAGCCGACCCCTTCGTGTTCTCGTTGCTCGAGATTGTTCGTCTCAACCATCAAGGCCACTGCACGCCTGAGAGACTCATCGTCAACATTGGTGGATAGACGTTTCAATGCTTTTTCAGCTTCCTCAATCCTCCCTCTTCGAACTAGCCACCATGGCGACTCGGGCGCAAATAGGACCAGAGGCGCGATAATAGCCGGCCAAACCCACTGAACAGCGAACGGAATTCGCCATCCCCAGTTCGATGTCTTGTGATTCAACGTGAGAAGGACCGAGAAAGACAGCAGCTGTCCAATGCCCCAACATGTGACGATCCACACTTGCAGCATGCCTCGCAACACGACAGGGCAAACTTCTGCAGCATAAGTAGGGGCGAGAATCACAAAGACTCCCCATGCCATACCACAAAGAACTTCGCCGGCGAATATGACGGATATGTGGGTGGCGAAAAATGAGATAAAGATACATCCCGTCAACCACGTCAACCAGAAGAGCAGCGATCTCTTGAGACCCCATAGATCGGTAGTGAAGCCACCAAGATAGATTCCCACAATGTTACCGATGGGGCTCGAGCATCCTAATGCCAATTGCCAGTGTGCAGGAAGCTGATAGCCGCTCTTCGCGTTGTGGTAGACCCCGAAATGAGTTCTGAATGACGGGAAGGCAGAAAGCGAGCCCAAGAGGCCCCGTCGTACCCATCCATGATGATGGTCAAAGAGATGACCATAGACCATAGACATGCTTTGGGATACCTTTTGACTGCTTGTAGGAGAGTCAATCGATGCTCGTCTTCAATTGCTGCAGTAGCATCCCCAAGAGTATCGACCCATTCGCTGGCCACCATGTCTTTGGCAGCTACATCGGTTGATTCGATGTGTGCGCCTTTAGTCGTAGACGGCTTTTCGGGATCTTGAGAAGGCTTCTCCATTCTTGGATCAGGCTAAGTAGATATGATAGTGACTTCACACTGATGTGCTTGTTAAACTTTTGAATGCAGAAAGTTATCAAATCTTGTTGCAAAGGCTCCTAGCAGCACTACCTTTATATCGACCATTTCATGACCATTAGCCGCGAGTTATTGCTGAGGTTCAAAGCCGTAGCTCGTTTCTCAAAGACGCTTCGGCTCAAGATGATCGAACTATCTCCCAATCAAAGCACAACTTGTGCCCCCACAACACGGTTACTGGAAATTCCTGGGGACCGACTCTTGCGGGGTTGACTCGTGACCCCGGAGAGTCCTTGACCACCGGAGAGCATGCCCCAGGATAATGGTTCTCAGACGAGCTACCACGCGTAGGGGCATGAGGGATAGTGTTTCTCACGGATATTACTCGAGCCAGGGTTTGGCTGGAAGACTGGCCAACGACGAACGAGATTGTTGCGGAACTCTTTACCTTCAGTGTCACTCCCCAAGTTTCCATTGGTGTACGGGATTAGTGTTACCGGATAGCCTTGCGAGGTTGGTGCATGATTGTCGATCTTAGAGTAACAGCTCCAATCAGAACAAGCGAGGTCCGTGAGACAAGCAGTTGGCTAAATAAGCACTTTTACCGAATGCTTGCTAAGGCTTGCTCTAGTGCTTATTGCTTTGCCTGTTTTCAATCAGATTTATCCGTATGACCAGTGAGAGGATTCAATTGCCGTGGAGGCCTCTACACTTCTTCCTCGGTCCTTCGTGACGGTCTAAGAGATGCACACGTGCATTCAGATAGTACCAAAAAGGATGGGATTGAACCCCCACCATAGACCGACATGAGACTATTCGATCACCTAAGTGTGGTATAGTTTGTGCCTCTTCCGGCCTGTAGCAAACAGTATCACGATTCCCTTTTTCGGCCTGTACTGTGATAGGCCGAGAAGATGGAAGAATTGAGCATTTCAGCATAGCTCGGCGTTCCGTACGGGTGAGAAGCAGACCGAGGGCTGAATCCTTGCGGCCGAAAAGTCCTACGAGAGCCCGAGAGACTGCTTTATCCGTTTACTCGACTAGCTTACACGAAGCCTTTCATTTGATGATCCTGCACTTAGGCTGAATATACGACTTGATGTCTATCGCGCGACTGTCCGTATCTCCTAGAGCAAATTGAACGTCGCGTTTTGATGGTCGCAGTATTGCCTACTCCAGAATGCAACTTCTATGAGGTTACACTTCCACTTCGGATCTTCAGCCGAGGGAAAACCTGCTTCCTGTTTACTCATAGAGGCAGATCAAGAAGTGTGCATCCCTCGCTAATTCCATGACACGTCGGACAGAATGGCTGAATCGAAGTTGATCCCACTGATCGCTCAACTATAAGCCGATGAATGATGGGCAACTGAAATCAACAGGCTCGGCATTTGACATATCATTGTACAAAAGACTTTTTCAACGCTGGGTCACCAATTCCTGAGGCTAGATATTCAAAACTTTGAGATAAGCTGGTAAGTAAAACGGCAATTGGGTAAATGATGAGGTTTTATCAATATTGACATAACTCTGCCTTGAAACTCCCACCTTCTGCCTGAAAAATCTCCGAATTGATCATATGGCCGTGCTAATCAGAACACAGCTCGTCCATCACTTCCCATCCACGCCATTTACCCCTTGAGCATCACCAACTGCCGCCGACTTCGCCGGAGAAGACTGATCAACCTCTCGAATCGTGAAGCTGAACATCTCGTTTGACGGAACAGAGTTCTTATCCCGCATTTTGTTCGCAGTTTCGACTCCTGCTACGGGTAAGCGATACTCGAAGGCCTTATTCGTAGCAGGAATCCGCCCGTCTGGAAGTGGATAAGGGTATGGCAGATATTCTGGAAGCAGACCTAGTTGTCGCAAAGCTGTGCCTTGATCCCATGCGATATGTTCATGGTACAATCTATCACCTCGGACATTCACCACTGCAGTGAATGGTATTTGTGCGTATTTACCCGTCGGAGGGATACCGGGTAATCTGAAATGTTAGTCTTACAAGGACGACAAGTCGGGGATTCGAGTAGATGGAGGTTTGACTTACAGCCAATCAATCTCCCTTTCATGAGTGAACCTGAAAATGAACTCATCAATGACACGGTCGATACCAATAGTCCTACTGATCAGCTCCAGCTCTGAATCATCTGCATTGTTGAAGATGAAATTGTCTCTGTAGAATTTCGTGAGTTTGGTGCGGCCAATGCCACCTGTGATCTGCGATATAATCAGTTTGACTCCGCACGAACATAGACTCGGTAATCTTACCGTGGGGACGTGATTGACATATGGTTCCTGCACCATAGTGCTCATCGTGTGTTCTACTGACCGATCTGCAAACTCGTAATATGTATGTTCGTCCCAAATCGTTTCCAAATCAAAGTACGGACCGCCCATCAATGGTTTGAGGAAAGTAAGGTTTCGTGTATGAGATACAGATTCGGAAGAATAATGGAAATCGTCATCGAAAGGGGTCGCGAATTTTTGTGATTTGACTGCCGGGTAGTAGTATGTGGTTTGCTTTTCACTGCGTTTTGGTGCCCCTGAAGAACCGCCAGAAAGATGTCGTAGAGTCGGAACATGTGATGCAGCTAAGGTCTCCGGTTCCTCGAAACTAGAATACAGTACCGTGCCGACGATGGACGGCGAGTCTGATATCTGCAAAGCCACCTTATTCCAGACTTCCTTGCTGTATGCTACAACATATTCAGCGGAGAGGAAAACAGAGTGCAATCTGGTGAATTCTGACCTACTAACCCGATCTTCTCTTTTGGCGAACAGGAATCACATTCTTGTAGTACGTCGACGGCCAGTTTGAGGACGTTGTTTGATCCTTCAATCGCCGACTCGACAATCTCGACTACAGCATAGCCTTCTTCGGCCCATTTCAAGATTGGCGATGGGACTCCTGCCGATATTTTCAACTCAGAGTCTGCCAAGGAGTCTGGCACCAGCACGATCAACCCAGGTCCGTAGCCTCTTCGCGATAATGGTGGCAGAAGATATACTCCTGATCGCACTCCTTTGAGCTTTGGCTCTGGTAAACTTGCGGGAGGCTTTGAAATGTCTGCATACATTGTGCGTTTGTTGACTGCTTCCACAAAATAATGCTTGGTCCGCTTACTCGATCATGTTTGACATCGAGACTATATTAGTCGATGAAAGACATCTGGATGAAGATATGAAAAGCTCGGCATGTCGGACATCAGCAGTTGGCAACCGCCCATGACCCCACGTCACTATCCGGAGATAAGGTTGGTTGTGTGTGGTCTGATTGAGAGGCTTACGACTTGGCTTCTCCATCCAGCGACAGCCCAGGTGACAAGGGCTCGGCCCACACGCTGTTGTGCTTCAAACATTCTTTCTAGATTTCGGAGAATCTCAGGGACCATAGCCGACGATTTTCGGCTAAGCCCTTCAGCTGGCAAATGCTAATCAAGCTACTAGGTTGGAAGGAAAAGTTAAGCTTCAATCAGGTCCAGAGATCATGCACTATGTAGATCTCACGCATCAACAACAAATTCCAGGGCATCCATTTCAAGTCTCTTAATCCTGCTGCCCATAGACTACCTCTTCACGAAAGCGTACTGCTTGAGCAAGAAGAATTTGTGTTTTGCATCCGAGATTCAACGTAAAATGGCAGCAAATCTCGAGAATGTTCGCCCGATGTTCGAATTGCGGAAACGCAACTATGTGATTACGGGAGGGGCACAAGGGATCGGGTTCGCGGTGACTCACGCGATTTGCGAGATGGGAGGTAACGTCGCTGTCTTGGATATCCAACTAAGCCCAGTTCCCGAGTTTCAGAGCCTGAGTGAACGATTTGGAGCCAAAACGGTTTACATTCAGACTGATGTTACAAAAGAGGAGAGTCTGAATGCTGCATTTGCCAAAGCGATAGAAGAACTAGGCAGCATCGATGGGTGTGTGCCGGCCGCAGGCATTGCAATTGACAAACCATTTGTTGATCAAACGTGGGACGAGTTCACGCGAATACAGGAAATCAATGTATGAAAATCCATGTTCTAGTCAAGAAACTGAGAACTAACGGAAAGCACAGGTCCGTGGAACATTTTTTGCAACACAGCTTGCAGTCAAGCAGATGATCAAACAAGGTTCAGGTGGCAGTATCGTCCTGATAGCTTCACAGTCAGCGCACATCGCTCTTCCTGGGTACCGAATGGCTGCATACAACGCCTCCAAGGGGGAGTGATGATGCTGTCTAAGGTACTCGCGGTCGAGTTAGCACCGCATAAGATTCGAGTGAACACCATCTCCCCAGGCTTCGTGGATTCGGATATGACGAGGAACGTTCGAGCAACGAAAAGTAAACGAGAGGGGGATCAGATGTGGCTTGCACCGCCGAATCAGCGTTTGAGTACACAGAATGACTTGACTGGAGCTGTCATCTATCTTCTAAGCGATGCGTCACCTCACACAACTGCAGCTGACATTCCCATCACGGGAGGATTGCATGCGGGAACGATTGATGGAGTGATAAGTTATGAATAGTATTGCCAGGGGAAGGTTCTTCGATTCAATTTCTAGTAAAGATCATTAAATACTTTCGGAATGGCTACACCTAGACATATTAGTCGAGGTTGCAAGTCCAGTGATACAAAGCATTCATAGTCGATATTCGGGCAAGGATCCCTGCTTGGCCAAGAGTGAACAAGGCCATATCACGTGTCCAGAACCCCAGATTTACTACGTTTGTTACGTTATGAACTCAAGAAAAGGCATTCAATCACAATTGCGGGTCGTCCTTCAATCTATCAAAATTGACCTGAGTGTAGATAGGATTTCCAGTTAGTACAGTCACAGAGCTACTCGATACCTTGTAGACGAACTAGGTGTCTTGACAAATTACCAGAATGACTCGAGAACAAACTCAGACCACCTTAGCATACTCACGATACTCGTTTGAGATGCCGAGACCAGAAAGGCACTAACTAACAACAGTGATTTCGTATCATCGGCAGCAAGTCTGCACTCCTTATCAGTTCCGGACGCCAGAAACTTTATGGCCAGGAGCCGCCACACGAACTTTTCCCTTTGAAATTAGGGTCTAGAGCTCTGACGGGCGGTCCGCCGAAGCTCCCCCGCCTTCTCAGCTTTACCCCTAGCTTGACCAGTACAGCTTATGCGCGACGTGATGATGGATGGAAATTGACTTAAACAAGTCGATCGACTTCCCGACATCCACACAAGTCCGCTCCAGCGTGCGTTATCCGCTCCTGAACGAGCTATCCTCAAGCTGTACGGCATATTGATCAAGCCTGTCCAATATTCGAAACTCCAAAGCACGCGACAAGCGGTGTGAGGGGAGGCCAAAGTGTCTTGTATCTTTTCTTTGACTATACAACTTCTGCTCACCACCCGTCATCACTTCGACCCTCTTGTTTCTTCAAAGCCTCGAGAGCTCTGATCAACACAAGAAATGGCAGATTCCTATGATGTTGTTGTCGTCGGTGCTGGTAAGAACAAGAATATCATGCTTTACTCAAACATCTGGTTGCTAACATGCCCAATCTAAAGGCTGGTTCGGACTGGCGGCAGCCAAAGCGTATGCTGACCGTCATCCTGGCGGTAACATGGTCGTCTTTGAAGCAGCTGAGTCATGCGGAGGGACTTGGTCGCAAGGTCGACTCTATCCAGGACTGAAGTCGAATAACATGATCGGCACATATGAATATCCCGATTTCCCAATGACCGAAGAAAAATACGGCGTCAAACCATTCAAACATATCCCAGCAGCTGTCTTGCACCGCTATCTTACCGATTTCGCCAAGCACTTTGGTTTCTATGACAAGGTCAAATTCCATACCAAGGTCGATCTTGTCCAGCCCAGCAAGTCTGGTGGCTGGCAAGTCAATATCACAGATCAGAAAGGCTCGCGTACCGTCGAGACAGCCAAGTTAATCCTCGCAACTGGCCTTACCTCATCACCCAACCTTCCAGTGTACCCCAAGGCGGAGACTTTTGGAGCGCCATTGTTTCATGCCAAGGACTTCTGCAAAGAAGCACCCGGACTGAAGGGTGTAAAGAATGCAGTAGTCGTTGGAGGAGGTAAATCAGCATTTGACGTTGCATACGCAATGGTCGACGATGGCGCTACGGTCGATCTCGTTATCCGCCCAGATGGCAAGGGGCCCGTATGGATTGCACCTGCATTCGTTACCCCTCTCAAGAAACGGCTTGATCAGCTTCTTAACGTTCGATTCATGACATGGTTTGCACCTTGTCCATGGGGAGGTGAAGACGGATACCCATTCATTCGCAAATTTCTGCACGGTACTGCTATTGGCCGTATCATCGTCGACATATTCTGGAAAGTCCTAAGTGCGGATGTAGTCACAGCCAACGGCTATGACAGCGATCCCTTACTACGCCCTCTCAAGCCCTGGCATTCTGCGTTCTGGACAGGCAGTGGCCTCAGTATCCTCAATTACGACTCAGATCTGTTCGAATTGGTCAAGAATGGCAAAATCCGTGTCCACATCGAAAACATCGACCATTTAGAACCGAAGAAAGTAGTGCTCAAATCAGGAAAATCACTAGATGCCGACGTCTTGGTCTGTTCTACGGGGTGGAAAAAGGAATCGTCTCTCAAATTTGCAGGTCTGGGCGAGGAACAGCTTGGACTGCCATACTCGGATGCCACGAAGAAAGAACTCAACAAACAAGCCGACACAAAGGTATTGCAAATGTTCCCTCGTCTCAAATCTCCTCCCGACTTCGGCGTTGATACAAAGGAGGCGGATCCATTGCGATTTTACCGCTTCATCGTGCCGTCAACCATGGTAGAGAAAAGAAACCTTGCATTCGCCGGAATGGTCTCATGTGTCACTACGTCTATTGTCGCCACTGTGCAAGCCCAATGGATCGCAACATATTTCGATGGAAAACTGGATCGGTTAGCCACGTCACAGCAGGAAATCACCGACGAGGTCATGCTGCACACACAATGGGGTAAATGGCGATATCCATGTGGTTATGGGTCAAAGCTACCTGATATGGCTTTTGAGGGATTGCCATACATGAATCTTCTCATGAATGATATGAGCCTTAAAATTCGAAGAAAGCCCAGCCTCATTGCGGAATTGACGCATCCCTATATCCCACCAGATTTCGCTGGCCTGTCAGAGGAATGGAAGGCCAAGCATGCTTGAGTCTTGGTTGAACAACTTTGTCGAACGTCTTTTTCGGTAGCCTGAGGTTGCGATGTGACTTTTAGAGTAAGAGTATGAGGAGGTTGCCACTAAACCACCCACCAAAAGGAAGTGATATGTTTGGACAGTGCAGAATAGGTATGTTCGGAGTATGTACAGTGAGTCAGAGAATCGTTTCAGAACCACAATTAGCGCATCAGAACAATTCCCTCTGTCATAACGTTCCGAGCAATCTCGTTGGCCAAGTAGCATCTGTCCACCTTGTGCATCTCTAACATCGCTGCCACCTAGTAGAAGCCCAACACTGATCACGTGACATCGGTTCTCTGTTTCGCATTGTCCTTTGCCACCACGCATCATATCGGTCACTCCTACTTCTTCACAGCTCGATTCCGAAAGGCTAAGTCCCGGATGTACAACTCACATCAGTACGTATGTAGAGTCGGATATCGACAACTGCACAAAAGCTCCCATACTGAATCTACACCAATGTCATCGGTTGCATGTTCCCAGCTATCGGCCACCTCAACAGACCATCAATCGCAAGTCTATCAAACTTCAACCCGACCGACGCTGATATTGAATAATGCTGATCAGGTACGAAGGATCGATCCATGCACTCTCCGTTGTCACGATAGACTCTACTGGCGGTTGCTACAATGCCGATCTCTGAACGAGAGGATCGGGGTCCCCTGGTCCCCTGGCCCTCTCCTCAGCGTGGCGCCCATATCCGCATGGTTGATAGCGGATGATGCACCATCTCAATGCTCGCCCAGCAGGTGCCCAGTAAGTGCACTACCCGCTCCACACTGGGTTCCCACCCCTTCGGCCAGTGAGAGAATCGATATATCGCGGCAGACGGTACACGCCAATGAAACTCGTTCTGAATCTGACCGTACGAATGGGAGCGCATTGCGTGTCCGCATCCGTATCCGCTTCCGCCTTGTCAGTCAACCTGACTTCATGGTCAATCAGGTATTCGCAACGGCGCGCGCCACGGAATGAAACGGTTGTGCGCGGCGGCTAGGATGGATGCTGGTTGTCAGCATAAAGTGATGATCCGGTTGATGATGCTGGTCATGATATTCTCCTCGGTTTGTCGTTTCTCGTTATATCAATGTCGTTGTCGTCTTGAACTCGCGAACATTGTGAATGCTCCGAGCAACTTGTTGAACAATAACAATATCGTTAGTACTTTATATCACAACCCGTTCTGTAGTACTTGTCCAGATATACGTCCCTGATAAGTCAGTCTCGAACTGCCACGCAGCACAACAGCGCAGTACACAACGACAATGGGCTCCCTCGCACAATCATGGCGCCCACTATCCGTCGCGGTCATCGGGGCGGGATCGGCGGAATGAGCACAGCAATCGCCCTCCGCCGCGCCGGGCACACAGTGACGATCTACGAACGGGCAGATTTCGCCGGTGAAGTCGGAGCATCAGTCTCGTGCGCAGCAAATGGCACGCGCTGGCTACATGAGTGGAACGTCGATGTCGCCAAGGGTGATCCTGTCGTGCTGAAGAAACTCATCAACCGCGATTGGAAGACTGGCGAGCCTGTCAGTGTCTACGACTTGGATGACTACGAGGAGAAATGGGGCTTTGTGTATAACATGTTCCATCGCCAGTATATGCATGCCATGTTGAAGGAGTCGGCGGTCGAGGAGAGCGGAGAGGGTGTGCCGGCGAAACTCCTCGTCAACCATCAGGTATGATTCTTCTGACGACGATGATCACCATGATTTCATCGGATCCCCTATTCAAGAAAACCTTCTATACATCATCCCAAGCTAATCGCTCTCTCCCTCTGTGCACAGTGTCAAGACATCGACCTCGCAACCAACACCATCACATTCAAGAACGGCCAGTCCGCCACACACGACCTGATCATCGGCGCCGACGGGATCGGGTCCGCCGTACGCGGCATCCTAGGCATCAAACCGGCCAAACGCCCCGCGGACCAACAATGTCTGCACGCGAATGTGTTGACCGAAGACGCCGTCAAGGCCGGGCTGGTCGACTACTCGCTCAATAGCGCTCTGGAGTACTGGGGCGGCCAGGAGGGGAAGTGGGATAAGATCGTGCTGTCGCCGTGCAATGGCGGGAAACTGTTGTCGTATTACTGCTTCTTCCCCAGAGAGCAGGGTGATTATATCGGCCATACGTGGGGCGCCGAGGACCGCCCCGTCGAGGAGTTGCTCAACCCGTATCCGCAGCTGGACAAGCAGGTGCTGGCCCATCTGGCCATTGGCAAGGAGATCAAGCCTTGGAGGTTGTGGGTTCAGTGAGTCGACGCTGCGCACTTCTCCTGAGTTGGGAGGATGTCTGGAAATCTTTACTGACGGCTTTCTAGTGACCCCTATCCATACCTGCACAAGAACAATGTGTGCTTACTGGGCGATGCAGGCCATCCGGTACGTCTGAACAACCTGTGCATTTATCTGCCTTCATCTGTGCTCGACTGCTCTAGGAGGTGCAAAACACATCCACTGACGGAAATCACAGATGATGCCACATCAGAGCCAAGGCGCATGCATGGCCATCGAAGACGCCGCCGCGCTCGGCATTATCTTCAGCAAACCATACTTCACCGGCAATGTGTCGGAAGCTCTGTCCGTCTACGAGCAGGTCCGTCTACCGCGAGCCACGAGGGTACAGGCTGCCGCGGCGAAAGCAGCTTACAATATCAATGAGCGGATAGGTATGTGTTTCCATTCTCATCACAAGGCGGTATGGATCATCGATGGGCTGACGATGGAATCATGTTGTCTGGATCTACAGGATTCTCTACCAATACCAACATCTCAACGTACAAGGTTGAAGACGAGAAGAAGAAGCTGACGATCGAGGAGATGAATGCGTAAGTCATCTACCATGAAGGCGAAGGCCTGTCTGAGCACGTGGAGTTGACCCAGCTGACTTGCCTGTTTCCCAGATATGACATGTACAGAGACATCGAGCAAAAGCTCGCCTCGCAGAGGGGAGAAGAGTACCGTGGCAAATTCCGTAATGGCTTACCTCTTGGTATGAAATTGCCTAATGGGGTCACTGTTGGAGAAGACTGAGCTTTACGTTGTGATGTACAATCAATTTTGAAAAGGGGTCTGAGAGGGTCTTGATTCGCCTGGAATCATGCCCGACTGGGTTTTGTATATTTGCATCAGCGATATGGGGCGTTAAATGCAAGCATGAATTTCGGCGTGGTATGAGGCACTGTGTATGGAGAAATGTATCAGTATTCGTGGCTAGTTAGTCCATCGATACGAAGAAAAGGCGGTTCGTTCAGCAACAACAACAAAAATTGTAACCTGCGAATGTTCAACTTTCATGGATGTGCTGAACAATGTCGTCCTGTGATCAGTTGATCGACCTCTTGTAATGAAACAAGGCCATGATGGTCAAATCTTGGGAGTGACACGATTCTCCCCGGATGGTTGGTTTTGGAAGTTGTAATTGGACCTCGAGAAACCGGTAAGATGAGCAAACACAAAGGCCCATGCGGCCATATGGCCAACCTTGAGGGATGCCAGGAACCAAACCCAAACCGCCAGATGCAGTCAGTTGCATGAAGGACGCGCACATGTATGCTTGCAGTTCACAGTTCTTGAGTATCGTGCACTTCGGTAGTTCCAAGCGATCCGAAGAGGGATGGAGGAGAGCAGGTTAAACCGTTTCATAGAAACTAACATGCCTAAAAGGGCAGCTGTAACTAGTGTATTGAACCTGGAGTGGGGGCAATGCAAAGAAGTGGAGGAAGCATTCCCAGCCTCGTGAAAGTGCCCACTTCTGAGTCATTATTCGAATGATAGATCGACCTCCCAACATTGGATGCCGAAAATAGCTTGCGAGCATTGTCAGCAGTTCATCCTCGCTAGCTGGCTTAGGACCTCGCTAATCGAGAGGAATCCAAGGAATCCAAGCATGTGAAGGACAGCATCAGGCAACTGAAACAAGGCTCAATCGTCCTCGGGGGATGGGCAGTACTCCGCAGATCTAGTATACCTTGCGTGGTCGTACTTGGTTGTACCGCGTAAAGATGAACGAAAGCGTCGTGCTCATCTACGTAGAGGTCGCGTGAGGCATCGACCTCGAACGGATAAAAACAAAGCGACCAATCTCTAGCCCGATTCTATCGCGACGTGATACATTTCGTGTGCGTGTTTTTGAGTATGACGGCGTGCTTGGATTCGGAGCGGCGTTTGCACGTAACAAGGTATCGACGGAAACGTGATTCGGTAAGGGAAATTGGCGACAGTGATCCAGACCACAGCGTATATTGCAGATATTCGCCTAAAAACTGGCGAAGAATGGGGCATGTTGCTGGGGCTTGGGGAGGGCACTGAGGTTTGTGATTGGCGTGCTGGTGGCGGCGGATAGGCGGCGGGATCGTGACGAATCGTAAGCCACAGAAAGATGTATCACACGAGGATATCAATACGGGGTAAGGCAGGGACGAAGGGTAGAGAGGCCAGGGAATAGTAGGGACATGATTACCATTGCCTCTGGTATCTTCGATTGAATGTGAAAAACAAGATCCCTTGTAATTTAGGCTGGCTGATCATTCAACTGCCTGACCGATATTGTAGTTGAGGCGGCACATGAATGATATGGGGATGCCGTATCTTGGTTAGATCGAGGGACGGGATCCGCGATACTGAGGGACAGATTCGTGTTAGGATGATGGTCGCCAATCCCTGTGATCAGGCTCGCACTCTTGACATCTTCCCTGGCTCACTAGCTTGGCAAGTTGTGCCTCGTCAGTCGTTCTTTGCGGAGCCTCAAGGGCAGGATTTCGAGTCAGCTTTGAGAGGATCGCAGTCACATCTCCCCGAAGAAGCCTCGCAACCGGGATAATGCCTCACTCGTCTGAAGTTGAGGGTGTGCGCAGCTTCACCTTCAATCATGGCCCAAACTCTCAAAGCAATGAAACCTCAAGGTCAAAAGTGCGCCAATAGAAATGATGCCGCCTATCAGCGAATCAAGCATGATCATGTAGAAAATGCTGGTCCCTCAAACAAACCACTCATTAGCTCACGGATGACGCCTGGGACGGAACAAGATTCGTCTGGTTGGAGCTCGCAAGCACAAGCTCTAAAAAGCCTCGCCTAAACCAACGGAAGACTCCAAGTGGTCAAAGCCGGGGTAGAAGGCTTGCTCCAACGAGACTTGAAGGAAACCCATCGAATGGTGGCCCTCCTAAGCCTTTCAGGCACGGCCGAGCTCCTCTTCCAATCAACGAACAAGCCCTTTAGGGGCCTTCGCCCAATTATAGATCAGCCACGACAACCTAAACTTCAGCGGATTTGTGGGGTTTTCCTGGTGTGTCACTCACTCTCCAGTTCCTAGCTCCGGGGTGCATGCGAATGTCTTGGAATTGGCTGTATGTCGATTGAACGTGGGGGTTCGGGATGTTTTTTGTCAAACCTTTCCTAACATCGTGTTCCAGGTTACACAAACCTATCCAGGCAAGCAGCATGGGTGGGGTAAATGAACGGCTTCGGACGAGGATGCTATCCTTCGAAGGAGTTCGGATGATGATCTGCTGGCAAGGTTGGTGGATATTTGGAATAGTCGGAATATTGCTCTGTGGCCAGCTACGTACGACAGCATGAGGTGCTTAGATTCGTAGGCCACGATCAAAGGCATACACCGTAATGGCAGTGCAAGAATCAGCTCAGGACACATTGCCATAGTCGATCTTATCCGTTTTCGCTGTATGGCCAGGACTTCCATTTCATGAACCACTTTCACCACTGCTCTCTTTACACTTGTGACCCAGGATCGTAAATGGCGAGAATTTGTCCGAGTAGACAGAGCACATGGTGCATGGCCACGATTGTTCCCTGTTCTGACTTGGAGATTGGTCTTGTTAGTTGCCAATGGGACTTTCTCCCGAAGAGCTACTTTGGATTTTGCTTGTTTGGTCACTGGTCTTCTTGCTCATCAAATCATGGCAAGCGACCCTATGAGCCCTAGGCGAAAACGCGGAAGAATTCGGCTTGATATCAAGGTTTCCAAACGCCCGACTTTGGTGCTGGGCAAAGGGACATTGGACGAGGGACCAATAATGAACTTATTAGCACTTGCTGCGGGGGGCTGTGCGGAATTGAGACGCTGGGTCCCTGAACTCAAGGAAAGTCTCGCACGACCAAAGGGCATGTAGATGGAAGCTCGTGAAACCAAAAATAATGTATTCTGTACACTGGGAAACCTGACGAGGCTGGCACTTGCTAGGAAGTAGCTGCTAGTATGGTGGACGCTGGGAGAATTGGTCCAGGGTCTTTTCCAATATACATAGTGGACGTCAGACGATTGCAATTCGAACATGACTTTGCTGGGACAACAATCCAATCTCTGCACAGTTGCTGACGGCGTATGACGATCGTGATGGGAAAACAAGTTTCGTGATATTCTCCCTCAGACCCGCCTTTGAGATGAACCAATAAATCTTGTGATAACGAGCCTGGTGGTACTTTTTTCTCGATTTTCAAGTCGGCATGATATGAAGTAAACTTTGATGCCAGACGCAGGGTGCTGGGCCACGGGCAACAAGTACTTTGGACCATGCACCAGGATCGGTTGGCCCGCGGCCAAGGATCAGAGTCCGATGATTCGCTACGTGCGGTCGTCTCGTTTGGGCGTTGCCCACAGGGAAATCTTGTATTCGACTCGGATTGACCAGGTCGATGACTCACAAAAGAGGACTGGTTTTGAAATTCGCTGAATGGGTGTGGTAGCTTATAGCTGTAACGAAAGTACTCCAAGGAAGACCAATCTGGACGCGGATCGTGCGAATCAGCAATGCGGCACGCCTACCCGTATTTCAAGCTTGCATTGGGTGGTATTTGTTTGTTGATCCTGAACGGTAACATTGTATTCGGTATTACTGTTAGCGAGAAGGGTGACCGTGTCGTTCCAAGGTTTCTACCTGGTTGGTATTGCCCCACGCCAAAAAGGGTCTGCTTCATCATCACACCTGTCAATTTCCAGACCTCGTAGGAGAGAAGGGTTCGTATTGTTCTGCATCGTACTGCTCGTACCTTGAGAGTCGTTTTTCATATTCCACTCGGGCAGAAGCGGTTGTTGGATCTTGAATAACGTGCCGTTGGAAGGGGCTGAAGTAGTGTCGCATGCACCCTAAGTATCCTGGCCTATTCTCAAGCAAATGCCCATCAACTCCATGTATAAAACCCCAATAGACGTACGTCGCAGTAGAACTTGATAATTTCTTTTTCCATCAATTCATAGAATACGATTCCGGGTTGCGCCTGGCATGATATTTATCTCCCAGAATTGGGCTACGACATCAGCATCTGATAACGAAATTTACTACTGAGAACTCTAAAGCAGCCAACCATGAGCTATCAATCTAGGTATGTCTCAACTTTGGGCCTTTGCAAATGTGATGGTATCCAATATTCGTAGCCTCACTGACAGAAATTTCAAGGATCAACAACGTTCTCATCCAACGTTTTGGGCATCGATCGACAAGGAGAGAGCCAAGTGGCATGTTGGCCGAATACCTTTGTGAAAGTCACGGCGTCTATGGCCAAATCTACCACCAAGGCCCAGGCCGAGGCATCAGAAGACTCGCCTTGGAGGGCTGGAATCAGGCTAATTCCGAACATGATCACGCCCACTACCCCGAAACGACTGTCGAGGGGTCGCAGGCAGAACAGCTGATGATCCGGAAGTTGGAGAAATTCATGAACCATCTGACGAATGCAAGGTACATTGAGGAGGCAAGTTAGGAGGAGCGCAGATCTGACTTCTGAGCCAACCAGGCCATGTGAATATCATGGTACGACGAAGGGTGACGTTGGAATATGATGTTGGTTCTACGGAGAGGAAAGAGCGGGGCTTGGAAGGAAAGGACTTTGCATGAAGGGCGTGGAAGGCTCGACCCGAACGTGTCGCGTTGTGTTCTTTTGGGTTGGTACTTCCCCGATTTGTATTCTTAACCACAAGACGGAAGGAAGCAAAGGACCGGGAAAGGGGAGAGGAAGGCACGACCTTGGAATGGGATTATTCATTATTGGGCAGCAACGACCACAGCATAAAGGACGAGGGGGCGTACCTGCCCAAGGAGTTATTATTGGCCTGGTTTTCTTATTGGCCAAAAAGGGAAGGGGGGCCTTCTAGTTTGTCCCAGTCACATGGAGTTTCTTGAGAGGCACCCGACATTCATCCACATCAGTCGGGCTGATTGCATTATTACTACCAAAGTGTACACAGTCGCTACAATACTACATACAATGGCCAAGTGTGTCATCACAATCATATATCTAGTCTTCTTCATTGGTAGACTCCTGACTCCACCGAGGATATGTGTTGGACTTTCTGTCCGGGCCTTTCGGGCAGATCCCTATGTACAGTACTCTATGGTCTTTGATCTAGCTGGCGAATGGAACATGCATCAACGGGTCCTTTTCTGTATTGTGCCTGTTGCAAACACAAAACCCTAAGGAGTGGATTGCCAAGGCTCAGATCACTGGCCAAACCCTCCACGCCTGGACTCAGTGAGGACTCGGCCTGGATCAGTCATTGCGTTTCCAAAAATCCACAATCACCTTGACGATCTCCTCTCCCTTGGTCACAGGTACTTCATGCCCGGCATCGAAAGTGGCAAATTCCACATTGCCCGACAGTGTGTCCCTCGCATCTTCCTCAATCTCCTTCCTGATGATGATAGGGTCATGCTCACCCAAGACCACGAGGACCTTTTTACTCGTGCCCTTTGCCTTGTTTTGGCGTGTCAGATTCTCGCCCACAATCCTCCAACGCTCGTGTTCTGTCCGTGTGGGTCCGTAGCGAAGGCTGGAGATGAATGCGGGAACGAATCCGGGATGATGATCGACTTGATGTGCCACGGCTGCTACCACGGTGACATGGGATATTTCTTGGACAGAACGGCTTGTGAATTGTGCTCGATACTGACTTCTGCCTGGACAGCATTAGTGGCATCAACCTTCTTGTCTTTGGGCTCTGGCGGTGCTGCTAGTGGACTTCTCAATCTCCTCTTGATGATTCGTTGAAGTAACGGGTCCGGGATTAGTCCTTCTCGATAAATAATGCGATTCGAGGCGCTGATGTGCTGTGGTCTGATGAGTCCAGCAGGAGCAAACAGGATCAACGACTGAACCAGATCAGGAAAGTATGAAGTGAATGCCGCCGCAATTCCACCTCCAAGAGAGTATCCAATCAAGGAGAAACCCCCTGAAGCTGCACCAGTCCAGGACAGTGGAGACGAAGCCAATGCCAACAAGATCTGTGTCGTGAAGAGTCTATTGTCATGCTCTAGGTCGACAGGGTTATCAGAATAACCCCGACCGAACAGGTCAAACAACATGACTCGACTGCCATTGTCAACCAAATGCTGAGCCACCGAACCCAAAGCAATCGCCGGGGTACTGATGCCATGGACGAGAAGGACTTTGCGTCCGTCCTCGGGCCCGAATTCATAGACTCTGATGGAGCCATACGGAGTGTCCACATCTCTACCGCCAGGGAGAACGTCTGGAGGATAAGGCAATTCAGATAATTCAGCTGACGATAATCCTGGCAACAGTGTTGCCCGTGGCGACTTGAGCAAACGGGTCTTCTTCGGCCCCGGCAAAAATCCTCGAGCTAGAGCACCGGCAGCGAAGAGGCCCGCTCCAGCAAGGACGAATCGCCATTCAAGGCCAGCTGGTAGAAGTTGTGACCGTGATCCCATTGTTCCCTTACTCCTCCGCTGCAAAATCTATGGTGGTTGGGGACCCGATGGGAAAAATGAGAAAAGAATGTGTTGTTAAAAAACAGACGATGGTGGTCGTCTCCGAAAGAAACGGGTTGTCATCCAAGCCTGGCCGCCGATAAGATAGACGACTTTGCTGTCTCCAATGCCTCGGCTGGATGACGTGCTGGCCTTTCTAGCCGCAATCAGTGGTTGCTTATCAACCTGAAGGGCCTATATTGATCACCTAGGTAGGCCTCACTGCCAGATTTTGATTCAAAGACTTACCATGACATTTACGTACGACCTAGAACAAGTCGTTACCATCTTGCTATGGCTTGAATCAACAGACGCAGATCTCACCAAGGAAAGACCTTCGTCTTCTGAAGATTGCTGTTGTTGCCCATCAAGCCTGAGTCGATTGCACCTTGTGCCAATTAGTAATCACCATTCAGTCGACCAAGCCAAACGAGAGACTCGCCTCGCCGTCGCCCCAATCAAGCTTGCCTATGTATTCTTCTCTATCCACAATTTTTGGGTATCATTGTACACATCTTCACATTTCGAAGTAAAACACTTTTGCCCACCCCTTAGACTTTTCCTATAATGAGAAATCGAACACTTTTCCACCCGACTTATCCTTGCCTTTGTTCCTCTTGCGCTTCTTCCTTTTTGACGTGCGCTCTTCCTCGTCACTGCTGTCACCTGCTTCCGAACCATTCTCATCCTCATCGTCGGAAGATAGGTCGTGTTTGGCAGAGCCACTCCATCCCCCTCCCGGACGACCTTTGGCTTCTGTCCATACTTTGACGGTTTGCCCGCCGCCAGTGACCATGCGACCTTGGATATCAAACCCTATCGAAACCACCCCATCGATTTCATCGTGTTTGGCGTCCAGCTCGTTCATGACACCATTTCGACCGATCCTGAGGAAACGAACTCGTCCGTCCTCGAGGCCCGTTGCGACAAGCTTCTCGTTCATCTTCAGCTTGCCTGCACCTGCGCCGAACGGGACCTCGACCAGGCTGTCAATTCCCAATCCACCCTTGTCAACCACTATCCTTTCATCCAGATCACCCCATACACCTCTCTCCCATAGGCTAACGACACCGTCTCCTTGACCCACGAGTATCTTCTCCCCAACACTTGTCCCACCTTTTTTCAGACCTTGAATAAGGGCGACACTTGTCAATTCCACCTCTTGATCTTCACTAGTGGCAATGGTTCCTTTCCGTAGATCCGTAACTGCGAGCGTGGTACCTCCCACACTGACCCACTGTTTCGGAAACCCGCTCGTGCTCGTCTCGCTCGCTGGAAGAGGCACCAAGGCATTGACATGCTCAGCACCGTGGGGAGTCCAAACCTGACTGGCTTTGTAGGAGATCTCTTGACTGTTCTGTCGCAAATCGTGCAGAGATAACTTCCCCGAATCTGTACCTAGCAATAGTGTCTGCGGAGAAAGTGCGTGGAGGACTGTGGGACCATTGTCGTCTTCACCTTTCGAACTTGCCGAGATTGAAATCTTGCTCACGACTTTGCCGGTCTCGGTCATGAACGCCTTGACAAGGCCGTCTGTGCCTGCCGAGTAGCAGATCTGTCCGTCGTGGCTGAATGTCAAACATCGGCATGAGCCTTTGTGTCTTTTGGTCTTCCATATCGTTTCTATTGAACCAAGTCCACTCTCTGACGCACTTGCACTCGAAGATCTTCGAAGTGAGGAGGCAATGGGTATTGAGGATGTGCCATTGACACTAGAGGTGGATTTCACAGGAGAGGAGGGCTCATCTTCGACGTCAGAAGAGTCGGTGGGTAGCTTGTACGCCTGCACATGTCCTGAAGCAAGTCCTGTGACGAACAAGGGCTCGGAGGGGTGAATGACTTGGCAGAAGAGGTCTGAGGGAGAGGAAGGGTGCAGATGGTGTCAAACATGATGAAGACTGTCTGGAGGTTGGACAACAGATCATCAGACCATGGCGTCAAGCAATGAGCGATGAATGGAGGCAAGATAGCTTGGTAGTACTTGTGCCTCAAGCAATCAAACTTGGCCTGGAATTCTGGATCTACTCCGTAAGTCCTTGCCAATGTCCTCGAGCTTGAAAATTGGGCCCGTTGAGCATGTGTGAGTTGTGATTTTTTGTGGACAAAATCCGGGGTGCCAAGACTAATTTTGAGATCCATCCAGGCTCTGAGATGCCCACATTTCCTAGGGGAGCCCCGCTGGTGCAAGACAAGCGTACGTACCTAGGTAGGTCCTTATAGGTAAGGACTTAACTAAGGTAGCACGGGTAGTTACCTAAGAAGATCTAAGCTCATCAATGCTGCGCCGGATGAGCGGGGAGATTAGGCACAGAATGGGCTCTAGGGAAGCTTAAAGGGCCCGTCCCGTATTTGGTCCGTAGTGGCTAGAATGCGTGTTCAGGTGATGCCTGGCCAGGAGCCATTAGGCCCTTTTAGGCTCTTTCAGGCAGCTAAGTAGCCTCGACAGCCACCCTGACCCCCTATTCGGTGGCTGTCTAACTAGCCCATTTACTCTTGTCGGCCGAACAAAGGAGGAATTACAGACGCAGGGGACCCTCAGATTGCCCAATTGGCAAGCACCCAATCCCCAAAGCTCCGTTAAATTCAACGGCCCTCAGGCTAACGCGTCACGTCATCCTGCACCATTTTCACCATTGAGATTGTTGATTGACAAAATTATCACTTCTACCACATCCACGCAGCGCTAACCACGGGTATCGTTACTCTGCACAAAGGCATCAATGCCATGACTCATCATCTTCGACCTTGAGCACGATTCCCAGGGGATCGGACGATGGATCAAGACCTCACCTCACACATGCCACGACGACAGTAGAGGGACAGGCAGACCACACTTACGCCCCCGTCACCGCTGTTCCATCCTGGAGAGCATCACTTCTTAAAAACAGAGTCTGATCCTTCGAGCCAAGCCAATTCGATCCTATGAAAATACAAACCTGGATCTCAAACTAAGTCTTCATCACCGAGGCAGACGTGCCTGGTTCAGTTGATCATGACTTCGAAAGTACCGGCGTCAGATATTTCCACCGAAGCTGCTATCGACGAGACTACCGCTCTCCTTGCCGCTCGATCAGAAACGGTGACTGATGTCGCTCACAATGGACTGCTGCGAAACCAGTCCTTCGACGATGGGAGCACTCAGTACGAGGATGAACATGACGGAAACAACGACGACGATAACGACAAGCCTCTAGCAAAAGACCAGATCCTCGTTCTGTGCGTTGCCCGAATCGTCGAGCCAATTGCTTTCTTCTGCATCTTCCCCTTCATCAACCAAATGATATGGGACACTGGCGAGGTCCCTGAGACCGATGTGGGATTTTATAGCGGCCTGATTGTTTGTCTTGATCGATCCCTGTCTTCTACGTTCGATCTAACCACTTGTCGTCCTTAGGAATCCCTATTCTCGTGTACACAAATGTTACTCATGATACCTTGGGTTGGGCGGCAGATCATATTGGACGGAAGCCCGTCCTGGTATTCTCTCTTGCAGGAGTCAGTTTGACAACAGCAGCATTTGGTTTTTCAAATTCTATTTGGCAGATGATCCTTTGTCGTTGCTTTGCTGGTATTTTTGGTGGCACTGTCGTGTGAGTCTGCAGTTCCATGAATCCATCCAATTCTATTCCCTCCTATTATTCATTCTTTTTGCCCACCTCTTTGCACAGCTGGTACTGGACCATTCTAACGTCATATCTTCAACGAACCAGTACACTTCGGACAATGATATCGGAAAACAGTACCCCCAATAATCAAGCTCGAGCCTTCAGCGTGTTTGCTTTCGCAGGCAATCTTGGAATATTCCTAGGTCCACTAATTGGTGGCGTCCTTGCAAAACCCGCAAGTCAATATCCTGGTCTGTTCGGAAATATCACTTTCTTCACGCAATTTCCTTATGGACTGGCCACGCTGGTAACTGGTTCACTGGGTTTCATTGCCACCGCCATCTGTGCCATTTTCATAAAAGAGGTCTGAATCACCCTTCTCCCAAAATAAAAAGCACCCACCGGGTTACATCAGGAGCTAACGAACCATTCTTTACTCTCATAGACATTAGTCAGAACCGATAACATGTCCGATTCGAAGAAGCCCAAACAATCGATCGCCACCCTCCTCCGCGCTCCTCATATCATCACAACCCTCACCATTTGGAGCTACGTAATGGTTCTTGCCTTCGCCTACACCGCGATCCTCCCAGTCTTCTACTTCACACCAGTGTCCCTGGGAGGATACGGGCTCAGCCCCGTCCAAATATCTCTGTTCATGGGTGTCGGCGGCCTTTCACAATCCCTCTGGCTTCTGATAGTCTTCCCTTGGCTGCAGAAACGCATCGGTACCAGAGGCGTCATGACAAGCTGCGGAATCGCATATCCATTCTTCTTCGCAGTGCTCCCTCTCTCCAATATCCTCCTCCGCTACGGCCACACCACTCTCTTCTGGACATTCGCCCCAATCTTGATCGTCCTCGGATCCGGCGTTGCCATGTCCTTCACCGCGATCCAACTAGTCATCAACGACGTCTCACCATCACCTGACGTACTGGGGACATTGAACGCCATAGCATTGACGCTGAGCAGCGGGTTGAGGGCATTCTCTCCAGGCTTGTTCGCCAGTCTGTTCGCCACTAGTGTGCGGTCCGGCATTCTCGGTGGCCATCTGATCTGGATCCTCATGGTCGCTATCGCCGGTGGGTATACGGTTGTCAGTCAACGGACGCCGGTTGTTGAAGCTAGGGCGCCCAAGGCCAGTAAGAAGAAGAGGAGGAGGAACAGGGAAAGAAATGATGGCGATAGACGTGATCCAAGTGAAGAGGAAGGATTGATTGCCTCCACTTAGGCATGCACTTAGATATTGTGTGCTGTTGACATTCTGCTGTTTGATGGTCATTAGAGAAGATGATTCATGTATATACAGCATCGAGTAAGGGAGGTAAAAAACAAAAGGGAACCATAGAACATAACAAGAAATAGATATCCAAGCCGATCGATTCCATTATCTACATCACAACTTTTCAACTTCTCATATCATACCCCAGACTTCAAACGACCCACTATAAATCGGCCCTCGCGTCCTCGCCCGCCCAGGCTCTCCGAATCAACTCCCTCACGGGCCCTTCCTCGACCTTCCTGGGATTGGGATACTGATTACTGACGGCGATCTCAGCGGCCTTGGGGACATCGTCCTCCTTCAATCCATAATCACGCAGAGCTCGCTTGACGCCGAGTTTCTGCAACAACACGTTCAGGCCTTTGATGGCGTCGCCGTCGCTTCCGGGCAGGACCGCCGCGAGTTTGGCCATGGCGTCAGGAATCGCGGGCGCGTTGTAGCTCAGCGCGTGTGGGAGTACAATCGTGTGTGTTTCTGCGTGTGGGAGGTTGAAGCTTCCGCCTAGCGTGTGGCAGAGCTTGTGGTGCAGTGCCATAGAGGAACTTCCTAGGCAGACACCGCATAGCCATGCGCCGTACTGGGCACGTTCGCGTGCGGATTGAGAGGCGGGGTTCTGGATGATTTCTGGGAGCGACGAAGCGAGTGCTTCGATGCCTTCGATCGCTAGTAGCGAAATGATCGGGTTCTTGTTTGTTGCGTAGAGGGCTTCGACGGCGTGTGCGATCGCGTTTACGCCGGATGTTGCGCTGAGGGATGAGGGGAGTGTCATTGTCAGGTCTACGTCGTAGATGACAGTGCCTGGAAGAATCTTTGGGTCGGAGCGGGTGGTTTTGCGTCCGTCTTGCGTCTCGCCGAGAATGGGCGTCATTTCACTACCCGCGTATGTTGTCGGGATCGAGATGTGGTATAACCCTGTGCGGACTGAGATGGCTTTACCTAGTCCTGTGGTCGAACCGCCACCGATCGAGACCAGTACATCGGCAGATTTGGACTTTGTGAATGCTAGGGCTTCGTCTGTGATGTGTGAAGGAGTGTGCATGGTAGCATTCGAATAGATTCCTGCCGGCTCGATCCCGGCGGATTTCAAGATTTCAGCGAGATTTTCGACCTGGGACACTTGCTGCGGCGTAGAGAGAAGGAGCGGTGATTTTAAACCAAGCCGTGTGATTTCTGAGGGAAGTTTGTTAATACTCCCTGGTCCGAATACCACTCGTCCAGGGTTTGCATTGTACTCGAAAGGATCCATCTTTTGGTAGCAGCGCAGTTGGTTCGAAGTGAATGAGGCTCAAAGGACTGAAAGGGCTGGGACGACGTTTCTAGGACAGCAATAGGTGGTATTTGCAGAAAAGATGAGTAATGGAAGATGTACAAGTTTCTGGTTGGGAGACGTCTCTTGAGGATTTTACATTGGAGGTTGATCTTCGGATATGGTCCATGAATATTTGTAAGTGGAGGTCAATGGAGGCATTGACGCGCGGGGAAGTTTAGTTAGGAAGGCGCCGGATGCTGCACCGCACCTTCTCCCACTCGGAAGTTCCCCACAAAGAAATCCCAGAGCTTCTGTGAGCATTTGAGGGAAGGTGCTTCTCAAATCTTCGTGCCCGTTCCTGCCTTTCGGAGTCTTTGGAGTCTGAACAACGTGATCATTCTCACGTGATGCTCTTACAACCATTGTCACTGAAGGGCCTCACCTCATATACTGATTCAAGTGCTCATTCAAAAATGGCTTGCCAAAGATATATGGTTGACGACAAGCCCCAAGTAATGGCCAAGCTAGCTAGCAATTGTCGAAGTCGATTTGAAGCTGTAATGCCATCATTATAATCCGTGATGAAAGGTACTTTTGCCTTGCCGCGCCAGAAGTTGGTCAGGTGATTATATGCCAACAGCAATCCAATGGCATTGGCAGCACTTAAGAGAAAACTTGTGTGATTTGGAATGGATTCCTGTGTAGCCGCGAGATAGACTGCCGATCCGAAGGACGAAAGGGTCTTGGGTACATCAGACCGCGAATCAATAGTTTGGATCCTTTACAAACTTACTGCTACAACACCGCTCGTCTGTGTTGTTCGCGTCTTGTGGAGCTGCTCGGCCGCGGTGTTGGAGTATTGCGCCACTTGCTCAGTCTGTTCTTCGCGCTTCTGAAGATTGTAGATGGCCATAGCAGAGAAGAGTCCCGTGTATGTGCTGGCCACGGCCTGGCCAACGTGAAAGAATGTTAGATATAATGACATCGCTCGTACGAAGTCTGAAAAGCTGAGATGAAATGCTCCTGGTTTTGTGCACCTGATCAAATAACTGGATCTTCAGGCTCGTCCTGTAGCAAGTCAAGCAAAGCTCGGGGATGAACACCAACACACGCTGGAAGTGGCATGTCTCCCTTGTGGTAGGTCACTGACGTCATCCGGAAGCCTAGAATTCCCGTGCAGATAAGATAAGATCATGGATCGTCAACACATACGTGGCTCGTCCGCAACATTTCTACTTTCCGTTCATCATTCTCCTGTCACGATAGTAATGGTTATATCGACTACGATCAGTACTACCTGTTACGAATCAAAAGCGATCTAGGAAAGAGTTTCCTACAGACTCACAACGCCGTCGCTATCGACAAAACTCGTAATTGTACGTTCAACCGACACAATATGTACTCTTGCTCCTCAACCAAGCACCCCATCGCCACATGGCAATTGGGGCCACTATCCCCAATCCTAAACTGATAAAAGCAAGCATGCTGTTTCCCCATCCAACTCCCAGAGTGTCATACATCTTTGGCGCAAATAAAGGAAAACTAAAACCTGCCATTGTCCGAACAAAAGCTGCCGCTCCCGTCGCTGACGCCGCGTACGTCGTGTAAGTATCCACGACGTATGCCTGAGCACAATTGAAGCAGATTATCAATCCGAATGCGAAAATGCATGCTCCCATGTTTGGCACGAACCAATGTGCTTGTGCTCGCGCTGACCAACCATAGATCAGCAGACCTATGGGGACGAGAATCGAAAATGGCAAGGCTAAGGGTAGGCGATATTCAGGAAGTGCCTGCGTCGGATCGTCACGATTTATGTTACTGAGAGTGGGCCTTCTCTGCGTCGGAACTGGTTTCCTCGGGATGGTGAACTTCTCCGTGTTCACCACAGCAGCCAGCAGTGTACTTGTGTCGTTGTGCAAAGGCAGTCCTCGCCTGTGCGGTAAAATCCATGTGGATCTTGTCTTGATCGATGCAGATGGATCAACTTCGTATCGTTTGCAATAAGCGTATGTTCTGTCCTGGAGTGGTCCCGATACTTGGAGTCCGGCAACAAACCCTATACCCAAGGAAAGGTAATTCAGACTTGCTCGACTAATGCTTTGATTGTATGATCGCTGAAAGACCATGGGAAGGTCGCGAGCCTGAATATGAAAATCAGCTAGTATCTTCAACGAGAGCACTCACTTTTGCTCACACTAGGTACATCAACCCATACAAATACGCACGGAAAAGTGACATTAGTTGCAAAGCCGGTTGAGTGCACAACATGATGAATGGTCGCGCAAGACTCTTCATCAGGATTTTCTTCATTGAATGACCAGGCCCTTCACGATCGGTGTGCAACTCAAGGTTACCAGTCTCCTTCCGAAGTCTTTTTGCTTTCTTGAGCAATATTGCTGCCGGGTATGTCTCGGCTAAAAAGACAAAAGCGAGAACTTGAACCACTCCATCAAATATCGATGTTGACCAGAAGACCCATCGCCATGTTGTATACTGGGTGATATAACCTCCGGCTGATCCCTGGTCAGAACTCTTTGAAGTACGAAAGCCTGGCACAACTTACCAACTGGACCAAGCGCAGGTCCAATGAAAGGCATCAGACTGTAGACTGCAATGGCAGAACCTCTATCCTCTGCTCGGAAACAATCGCTCAACACACCGCCGCCAATCTGTCGACAGATACAATTAGTTCCGCTATTGTCGATTATCGAGGAAGCTAGACCCACCGCTTGAGGTGCACTTCCACCAATACCGCTTAAAAAACGAAACGCCATCATCTGCTCTTTTGTTTGAGCGAATCCGCAGACAGTGTTGAACAGCAAATAAATCAGATTTGCCACCTGCAAGACTCGCACTCGTCCGAAAACTTCTGACAAAGGTCCCAAAGAAATGGGCCGACTACCGGAGCGTCAGTTATTAGCTGCACAATGGTCAAGGTTATTGGATTATTCTCAGTACTTACCGGCATAAGCCAATAAGAAGATCGACATAACCAAGATCTTCTCGATGGATGAGCTGATGTTGTACTCAACAGCAATATCATCGAGCGCAGGCGCAACCATTGTCGAAGCTACTGGGGAGATGAATGTGAAACATGACACTAGTAAGGTCGCTGTCCACTTCTTGCTCTTCGGCCAGTTTTTGGGGTTTGTCGGGTCGTTTGGACCTTCCCAGCTCACCTATGGTACGTTAACATTGACTGAACCCATATCTGGTCAGAAGATTGGCAGGGCTTCCATACAAGTGTAGGGTCAACGACAAGAGTCCTCTTGCTGGCAGATCGACTGGGATTACTCTTTTGTCTGCGAATTGATTGATATCTTTTCGGCTCTGATCGAGTTGCCTGTTCATCTGTTTTTACGCTAGGACTAGGGGTATCATGGATATCTCCATACTGTGAGGCCTGATCAATGGTATCGGAATTCACTGAAGAGGAATCAGTGTCTGAAATATCGATCTCGACTTGATAGGTCTGGAGGAATTGATCCAAGTGTAGGCTACTACATGTGTCAATCTCCGGTAGGTAGTATCGCGAGGGTCTCGAGGATAGCCGCGACGGAAGGCTCGTTGAACGCTGGACAGAAACACTGGCATGCTGAGCATTATTTTGCTCGGAAGAGGGACGCATTATTGAAGAGCGCACCGGTGCACAAACGACTCACCAGTCATGGGCCAGCTCAATGTGCAATCTATGGGTATCTTTATAATTCTAGGATATCTGGTCATCATGGCATCCAATGGGCCTCCCCAAACTACAAAACTACAGAATCCATCCACTTGTCGCCTAATGCATGATACTGGTGTGAGTATAATCCAATGACATCAAATATCAGACTGAAGCAAGTGTTTCAACTGGTACCGTAACGAACAATCTCATGCAATGTTTCATTCAGCCACCTTATCAATGAGCTTCCATCAACAGCTGAACCCAAGACATAAATGCCACGATCAAGAAAACGACAAGCCCACCAGCCCCAAATCCAAGCAATCCTCAAAGCACAAGAAGTGGTTCGCAGACAGCCAATGAAAACCAGGGAGGAATGGTGCCCGATCAGAAGGAGTTGGAGAAAAAAAGTTGGAGGCACAAGCCCACGCAAGGCCACGCAAGGCTTTGGTGTTCTTGTCGTATCCACTCACCGGAGGTCACTTGGCCAAGGATCCAAGATGTCAAAGAACGCCAAAAACTCGGCTCAGCCACTATTTCCGCGACTACTTAACTATCATCGTTGCTTGTCCGACTCTCGAACATGGAGCCACAGGTGGAGCATAGGGACTGCTCGTGTGCTCAAATCCTGTATTTGGGGGAAGGATAAACTTTCTTCATTTTCGAGTCAAGCATACCAAGGAAGGCGTGGGTTGCCCTCGCACTCACCGACGCAGCAATCACAGCGTTGCGAATACTGGGACGACCATTATCCTAGTGACGGCATCACATTCGACGGCTTGGTCACCTTGAGCCCAATAATAGAATCGAATCAGAGCAGCAGAGGCTATCTGAATGTCGTGGCTTCCAGAAGCAGATTGGCGGAAGCTTCATTGCAAGTCCAATGTCTAGATACCGTGCTGTACTTTGGCCGATTACCGACTATCCAAAGGCGGAAACAGAAGGTGGTCTGACCTATACTCGAGGATGTCCAAGGTAAACGTGGCTTATTCTCGTCATGGTCTAATAGACATGCTGCGGTTCTGCCCAATGAAGCTGTGCTCGATGTCCAAATGGATGCTGTGCCCTCGATAATTGCGTGTTCCTGAGGCGTGTGTTTCAATGGTACCTTGGTACCTCAAAACCGGGATCTCCGAAGGTGATGTTCCAGAAATAGCCTTTGTCGTTGCCGGTGTTCGTCTTTCTGCGTAGACCGTGACGTGAGATCATCCCGTCATACTGGCATTGTGCATCGACGGCAGGATGCTGAAGACAAGCATGAAATTGATAAAGAGTAAAGACTTGCTCGGGGTTACTTCAACGTACCACCAGACTCTCTTACCATCGTTTGCACTCACCATCGCTTCTCTACTACCACCGATCGATCGCTTTTTAAACCCTTGCCCAGAGACAAATTTGCTTACCTCCAAAGATGAACATTAAATACCTACCACTTCAGAGCCGTCCATGCAGCCTAGACGTGATGAAGATCCTGATCTGTCCATCCGGGTTCAAAGAAAGTCTCGACCCTCAGACAGCGGCCGACTGCATAGAAACAGGAATACTGCGCGTCATCCCAGATGCCATCATCACCAAAGCGCCATTCGTCGACGGCGGTGAAGGATTCGTCAAGGCACTTGTGGCCGCGACAGGGGGAGAAATAATCGACTTGACAGTGACAGGGCCATTAGGTCTGCCTGTGGAGTCACACTTTGGCTTTATTGGAGGCGATGGACCTAGAACGGCTGTTATAGAAATGGCGGCTGCTGCGGGACTGAAGCTGGTGCCTCGTGATCATAGAAGACCAACTGAAACAACGACATATGGTGTTGGCGAGACAATACTGGCCGCGCTTAAGGCCGGCGCAGAGCATATTGTCCTGGGCTGTGGCGACTCAGGGACTTGTGACGCAGGTGTTGGAATGGCACAAGCGCTTGGTGCAAAGTTCTTCGACGGTTATGGTGGACTGATTCCACTAGCTTCTGGTGGGCAGAAGTTGGGGAACCTATGCTCCGTCGACCTGAGCGAACTGCATCCGCTGCTCTTACATGTTGACATCGACGTCGCCTGTAACTGGCAGAACCTGTTATGCGGGACAAGCGGTGTCGCTCGAGTTTTTGGCCCTCAGAAGGGAGCAAGCCAGTATGAGGTGGAGCAATTGTCTGAAGCAATGGACAACTGCGCCCGCGTGTTCAGCCAGTCCATCGGCTTCGATATCTCTCGAGCACCAGGGTCTGGCGCATCTGGTGGCCTCGGGGCAGGCCTGATGTTGATCGGAGCAAAGCTGCACCCAAGATACGACATCATCACCAGATTCCTGCAGTTAGACCACCATTTTGAATCTTGTGACCTCGTGTTCACTGCAGAAGGTGGACTGGACTATCAGACGCCGCAAGGCAAGATCCCAGCAGAGGTCGCAAGACGTGCGAAGAGGCGGGGACTGCCCGTCATTGCACTCGCTGGCACAATAGGGCGAGACGCAGATGTGAATTATGGAATTGGCATCGATGCTTTTGCAAGCATTATGAAGTGTCCAACGTCTCTCGAGGCTGCTATCAATGGTGCTGAGGAGCTATTGAAAGACAGCGCTGAATCGGCCATGAGGATGGTCATGGTCGGAAGAGCCTTGAGTACAGCCACATTAGTGAAGCCATTGGAGGAACAAAGCTTGCGTCTCGCCATGTCAGAGGTCGTGCGTGGTCCATAAGTTTATAATTCTCGAAGGACCATCCATGACTCATTCCATGATATACAAGTGTCTCAGCAAGTGAATTCTCGGTCATAATCCTGGACAATACTCCTTTCCAGGTAGCACGAGCGACGGGCTTTCAAGAAGTGTTGACCGGCTCACAGAGGTCATCAAAGGCGTCAACTCACCTACATGGCGAGGAGAAACTTTGATAATACAACGTTCTGACCTTATCATATCGTAAGCTCGACCTACTAAGGCCTGTTAGGGCAGAGGGCGAAGAGAGCGGTTGAGGTAACTGATGAGATAATACAAGGAGGAGCTTTGACCGGGTGGTTAAGACAGGGGGAAAAGCTGGGAGAGCACGTGACATTGAACATGCACGAACATGCTTTCTACGGAGGAGCATTGGAACGGCTTGCTCCGAAGACGTCTCGCCACGAAACGAAGATTTTTCGTAATTGGTAATTCTTATGTGCTACCTTTCATCGTCCTGTTCAATATAGGCAAACTCGCCAGAGTAGGCCGATCAATTGAAGATAATGGCAGAAGGCCTTACCGCGCCGCCAATCCTGTCGACACCGGAGCAACATATTTTGGCAGAAGAAATCTCTCAAGTCAGAGAACACCCGCCTGATGTATTGACGGATGAAGAAATCTACATTCGATATGAAGTCCAGAGAACGCTCGATGAGATTCGGCAGCACAAATGGCGGCGGGTTGCATTACAGTTCCCGGATCAGATGCAGCCTCACTCGGCGCGCGTGTTCCAACTTTTGTCCAAAGGTATGCGAACCAACCAACAGCCTGCATCGGAGATAACACGAGCGTCGCCGCCAGAGAAAGGTCTACACCGTCTTTCACTCGATGAGCGAGATTCCTTCAAACTCACTATCCTTGGCGACACCTCTTACGGCTCCTGTTGCGTGGATGAGATTGCAGCTGAGCATGTCGATGCTGATGCCGTTGTCCACTATGGAAGAGCGTGTTTGTCGCCTACAGCCAGATTGCCGGTTTTGCATATCTTCACTATGATGGATATTGATCAGGGGGCTGCCATTGCGAGCTTTCGCGATCATTTTCCTGACCTGCAGACGAAGGTGATCCTTACTGCGGATGCACCATACGCTGATCACGTGCAACGGATAACTCGACGCTTGGAAGACGCTGGCTATACCAACGTCTTCCCTGCAGCGATTGTACAAGATCCATCTTCTTCCATACCCAACCGTACTGTCCCAGAGTCTGTCTCAAACGATACTTCCACACTGGCGGAATGGCATCTGTTCCACATATCTGATCCACCCACTGCTTTACTTTTGACATTAATATCTCGTATTGCTAGCATCAAGATATTTCCCACTTCAAACCGAAACGATGATGGACAGTCGCTGCGACCCGCAGACATTGATAGATCTACCCAAGTCCTTCTCCGACGACGATATGGTCTGGTGACATCACTCACCACAGTCTCTACCTGGGGTATCTTGATCAATACGCTGTCGGTCAAGAATTATCTCAGCATGCTTAGCCATATTCAACGATTGATTACTTCTGCTGGCAAAAGATCGTACTTGTTCGTCGTGGGCAAGCTCAATGCGGCCAAGATTGCAAACTTCTCGGAGATTGGGGGATGGGTGGTGATCGGATGTTGGGAGAGTTCTCTGATCGACAGCAAGGAATTCTACAAACCGATCATCACACCATTCGAGCTTGAGTTAGCCCTACAGAGTGACCACGAACGGGTTTGGACAGGACAGTGGCGTGGTGATTTTCAAACTGTGTTGGAGGGTGTAAGTCAGAGCACCCGGCGAGACTCCGCGGATGAAGCCAATGAGGGTCACGGCTGGGAATCAAATGAGGATAAAGAGGAAGAATCTGACGAGTCTGAGTCAGAGCCACCGGAATTCGATCTGAGGACTGGTCGTTATATTTCCCGCACAAGACCCGTGCAAACCCGTCGTGTGAATGGTTCCAGTTCATCTACCGCATTAACGAAGCGCAACAAAGGCGACCTTATTGCGGTCAACGGCATTTCTTCGCCTGCAGCGGAGTATCTACATCAGCAGCGGACATGGAAAGGGTTGGGAAGTGACTTGGAAATTCGATATGAGGAATCCGAAACCAGCAGTGCGATTGAAGAAGGCCGAACCGGCGTCGCAAGAGGATACACTGTGGGAGAATCGTCCAAGACTTGATGCGCTTTCGTCGCCTCAACATCGTGACTGTCAGTGTTCACACTGTGACACAGACATATACCTTAGGCCTCTAATAGTCTCTAATTGGTTCGCAACAAATAACTGAGCACAGGAGTTGGGACAAGAGCCTTTTACTTTTTGAGGACCGAGAGTATCGATTGATACAAGAGGTGAACGCCCACCCCTTCTTGGTGTGAAACACGCTAGCCTTGCGTCGGTTGTCGAGGTGATGAATCTATCAAATGGAGATGTGTGCTTCGACCTAGCGTCTGCAATACCTCTCGAGTAGCCTGCTAGCCACCGCTATTCATTTCACGAGAACATCAAATTAGGGGACCTTCCGGAATGGACGACCCAGCCTTCCATGGCTCAAAGTGGCACAAGATGTCCCATTGCTCAAAATTGGGACCGCAAGCCTGTGCCTAGAATCTGCGAAGGATGGCTCGAAGAAGGACAGCTCGAAGGACAGCTCGAAGGACGTGGTTGAGTCCATAAATTAATGTGTGTGACCGCCAGTTTCGAGGAAATCAAGGGAACGAATCATCTGAGGAGGCAAGTGCTTCTTGCGATCGTAGCGAATCATTCCCCGAAAGTTAGGCACCCATTGTCAATTATAGAACCGTTGGACTAAACAGTGTCGACTGCATCTTTGTCGCAAGCTAAGCCATTGATGCAAATCTGCGGAAGACGAATATAATTTTGAAGCGACCATACAGAGCACAAAAAAGAGAGTGGAAGGATATGTGTCGGGCGCCTCAAGGCCGCGGAGATTTCTTTATCTCCATTCCATTTGTGCAGCGTTGTGAATACCCCAGGAGGTCATCATCAGGGGCTATGCGATCAGGCAAGCCTTGCGGATCTGCCCTCAGAGAAAATCGCTTGACGTGGCAGTCTTGGCTTTCTCAGCATCAGACAAGCTTGGTTGGCTATTAACTCCTTCAAGTTCAGACACAGGTTGTGTCCGGCACGTCGAATACTCAGACTCAGGTTGCAGGCCCACGAGCGCTCGATAGAACGAGAGGCAAGACATAAGTAGTAATTGAAAGCAAGGTTCTTCATCTTTCCATAGCGCAAGCAAGCGTGAGTTTAAGGTACGCAAAGCATTCCACTCGTGGAATACGAAAGCGAATGCGGGCAGTAGACTATAGCGTGCACCGTACTCGTACCCTCGTAAGTCCCTTCAACCTTCACAATGAATGTGGCTAGGCGAGAAAAGGGATGCGGATTGGATGCTCTCGAGTCTTGTCCTACGATCTAATGCATGCAAGTCATAACAGCAGCAACCCGAGCAATCCGAGGACTAATGCAGGTGCCACTGCCACGTAACTACATTGATTTTCGCGACCACAGCATCTTCTGATCTCAAACACAAACACACTCGCGGGTCCTCCGGATCTGTGTCAAAGCTCTCAGACTCGATCATACGGCCACCTAGGCAGCATGATGCGAGCTGGGGTGGATACAAGCTCTAGCACGGCCTTAGCCCCTCGGGCCACTGTAGGCAACGTTGCCTCAGCCTTGAGGGGCCTGATTGACATCATAAGGGACCAATTTACCGTGGTCTGGGCTTAGCTGGAACAATGCCCAGCATTTCAATAATCTGATTATTCGCGGGACGAATACGAGCGCAATTGGACAACTCCCCTTTACGTTTTTATGGAGCACCCGAGTCGATGAGTTGACGACTCGGAATGCTAGGACGTGCGATCAAACTTGCCCTTCTCAGTCCCACTCCATTTTGTTACTCGATACTTCTTTGTCTGTGTCGTGTGCATGGGTTATGTCTTCACACATCCTTTGTGCAACGCCGCATTTGACCACGAGCATGTGAACCGCAGCGTTCGTTACTCTCTTTTGTATTTCATGTCATACACTCCTTTGATTCTTCTAGTAATACTTTGACTTTCTTTTCAACTCTCTTTCAGTAGGAAACGTCCTGGTATAGAGGCCACGAGCGTTTCCATCGCAAACTTTTTGTCCAATTCTCTACGATGAAGGTCGCTATTGCTACTTCAGTTGCTGGCATTCTGCTGGCAGGTGCCAATGGTAAGCTTGTGGCTCCTCGTCATTGTGTTCAATTCTGACACTCGTCCTTCCTGTAGCTTATGCCATATCCTCCGAGGATGCATATCTTGAAGCATTGATAGCTGCAGGCCATGTACGACGTGCTCTCCCCAATTCCCCCGACGGCTATACACCTTCATACCAGGACTGTCCTGATACTACCCCCTCAGTACGGAGTGCAGCACAGCTGTCACCAGAGGAGATCTCATGGGTCGAAACGAGAAGGAACAATACCATACAGCCTATGCGAACTCTACTGGAACGCCTGAATATTGCAGGATTTGATGCTGGATCATACATTGATACCGTTTCTAGCAATGCTTCGGCTTTGCCTAACATCGGCATTGCTGTGTCCGGTGGTGGATGGAGAGCTTTGATGAACGGTGCCGGTGCCTTGAAAGCATTTGACTCCCGAACAGACAATACCACAGGTAACGGACAATTAGGAGGTCTTCTTCAGTCTACGACGTACCTCTCCGGACTAAGTGGTGGTGGATGGCTCGTTGGATCTCTATTCGTTAACAATTTCACCACAGTCGGGGCACTACAAGCAGATGATACTGGCTCTGTCTGGGAATTTGGTAACTCGGTTCTGAGTGGCCCAGCACGCAGAGGCATCCAAATCCTCAACACTGCAGAATATTACGCAGACCTGGCAAGTGATGTGAGCGGCAAGGACGATGCTGGATTTGATACCAGCTTGACAGACGTTTGGGGTAGAGCGTTGTCATATCAACTAATCAACGCTACACGTGGTGGCCCAGCCTACACTTGGTCTTCGATCGCTTTGACGGAGGCTTTTCGAAATGGAGATACGCCTTTTCCAATCGTCATTGCTGACGCTCGGGCGCCGGGTGAAACACTGATCCCGGGGAATACGACAGTCTACGAGTTTAATGCCTTTGAGATGGGTACTTGGGATCCAACATCATTCGGCTTCATTCCTACACAATATCTCGGAACCAACTTTACTGCTGGTGAGATTGTCGATAATGACCGTTGTGTTGTTGGTTTCGACAACGCCGGGTATATCATGGGCACATCTTCTTCTTTGTTCAACCAATTTCTTCTACAACTTAATGGGACCGATATTCCAGAGACTCTGAGGAATATTGTGAGTGGATTCCTTACCTCCATCAGTGAAGATAACAACGACATTGCCGATTACACACCAAACCCATTCTACCGCTACAATCCTGCTACCAATCCTTCTGCCAACTCGACCCGCCTCACATTGGTTGATGGTGGCGAAGATTTTCAAAACATTCCTTTACATCCTTTGATTCAACCAGTTCGGAATGTAGATGTCATTTTCGCTATTGACTCTTCCGCCGATACTAATTATAACTGGCCAAATGCCACGGCTCTGGTTGCCACGTATCAACGATCCCTAGCCGATGTCTCAAACGGAACTAGTTTTCCCAGTATTCCTGATCAGAACACGATTGTGAACTTGGGTCTGAATACTCATCCTACCTTCTTCGGTTGCAACACCAGCAATATCACAAATGGGGCCGATGTTCCACTCATTGTGTACATTCCAAACTCTCCATACGTGACCTTCAGCAATGAGTCGACATTTACTCTGGAGACCAACAACACTTACAGGGATGCTATTATTCAAAATGGTGTGAATGTCGCTACTATGGGCAATGGTACAGTTGATAGTACGTGGCCCGTTTGTGTCGGTTGCGCTATCCTTAGCCGCAGTCTCGAACGAACAGGAACTCCTGTCCCAGAAGCCTGCACTCAATGTTTCGATCGCTTCTGCTGGGATGGAACTCTTGACAGCAGACAACCGGCACCATACGAGCCTACGCCTATCTTGGCACAGATCGACATCCAGAATCACGCGGCTACGAAGTCTGTGAGCTGGGCATTGGCTGCAGGAGCTGCTATCGTCGCCCTCTCGTTCTCACTATAAAACAGCTCTCTTTATGTAATATTCCTCCGGTGACAAAATCTGGATGGCGTCGGCGAATTCATGTATGAATCATGTTTTACGATCATGAAATATTGGGACAGGCTTTGTGTGCAGTTGGAAGTGCCTTGCGATTACGAAATGGTGTTGATCGATGTTTGTGTGTCCAAGAACAGATTTCTTGGAAACTAAATATGTACAATTGATGAGCTACTAAGGTACTTTGGTACTGATAACCCCCTTTCATCACGAGTCAGAATTCTTGACTTTCACGGCGTTGGAAGAAAAAATATATCTACCTCAAGAGGAATGGTAACATTGCTATAGGTCGTCCTGGAACTGATGCCGCTTCATGTTGACAAATGATTCTCCATTTGCATGGTTCCTGCTTTTCTTAAGTCAAACTGTAGAGCGAGGCCTTCAAAAGAAATGCTGTGCCTCTACCAAACACCGTACAAATCCTAAGCAACTCCACTACTCAACCCCGAGCAAATCGTTTCCCTGCACACTGTCGGAGATCGACATCTTGACCGTGAGGACCATGCCAGAAGCTAAGTAGCTCCGTTTCGGCGAGGGTGCAATCTGATCCAAGTACTTTGCACACTGCAGATTCGGTTACTCGCGGATCAAGTGCTCACCACTCCTGAAAGGTAAGCCAGTACCTTTCCCAACAGTACACGGTTCCCAGCTAGGTACAAATAGTCGCACTCTGCAAGCAGCTAGGTAGCTGGCCCTTACTGCTACCGCTCGGCCAGTCACGGTTACATGTCTGCGGAGACGCGCGCCGGCTATGTTACTGGGCGGAATATGTTTCGTATCTCTAACATGGAGTTATCGGATATCAGATCTTCAGTGGATTGGTAGTATCTGCGCATGCTGGATACCGACTTCACGATGGCCCGTGGACGAAAAGACACAACTCAGTTTACGCGGTATTTGTCATCTGAGCACGATCAGAGGCGTAGCCGCAGCGTGGAGAATACAACACTGAGGACATAGACATCGTGAAAGGGCGTGACATGACATGTTGTATGAGGTCCAGGTCACGCAGCAGTTGCTCCTTCATTCATTTGTCTATTGATTTTTCGAAACTTGGGACGCGCGGGTGCCAATCAAACGTCTCGGCCCGTTGAGACTGGTTTCCGGGGGCACTTGTATGTTCGAGGACGTCGTACAACGATCAGTCATCAAACTCTTCAAGTTAGGATGGCTCCTCGTCGCTGCGCGTCACCTTGTAACAGTAGTGCCAGAAGTCCATCCACTTCCGGCAACTATACCAAAACCATGCCAGGCTTCACGGTTGAGTTGACTTTTTCAGGAACAACAACTGACCCCCAGTGTGGTCAGCATTTTGGAGATGTTGCTGGACTTGCATCGGCCATAGCTCGGACAGGCGGGGATCTCCAACTCGCCAACGCTGCGTCTCTAATTGATCCTTGTGCCCATCGTACCAAGCGAGACCAATGGCAACGGCTGGGTGCCGCTTGGGTGCCGCTTGAAGGCCGCCCCAAGGACCCTCATCCGTCATTATTCTTACTAGAATCTTAGGTATCACTTCCCGGACGGCTTGCTTGTTTGTTTTATTTCGCCGCCCAGATGCCGCTATCCGACGCTGTGGAGTTGTCGAAGTTGGAGAAGTCGATGGCGTGGGCGATGGATTAAGTCTGTGGGTGATGGGGTTTTCGGCATGGACTTGGGTTTTCCCTAGTCTTGAATACTGGGCGAACTTGAATTTGTGGGTGGGTTCATCTTCATGTATACCTTACGCTCTTGTCAATTGATCACGCCCTTTACCCTTTTGTGCTGTGCGATCCTGTCCGTATATTACGATCTCACTCCCCGTCTCCATGAAATGTGACGGCTTTTGGCAGGTTTATGACGACCGAAAGAATGGTCGAGCGAGTTCAAGGTGGACTGATGTCATCAGCATTTCACCGACACAAGCATGAAAAAGAAGACGCTGAGAGCATGGCCTCGATCGAGCGTCCAGTGCCTATGGCGGATCGCTCTTCTGAAAGCTACAACGTACCAATCCAGAACGAGACAGTACAGGACGGTATAAGATATGTATACCTCACCTTCGACACCGAGCTACCGCTTGAAGACTTCGCGTCATCGCACCCAGACGCCCTCCCACCGCCGAATCTCAGAAAATACGAATCACCTTTTACCTGGACGCCGAAACGCAAGCTCACCACCCTCATCTTGTCGTGTGCCTGTACGTTTTGCGCCGCGTACAGTGCCGGCGCATACTCGATTGCATCCATCCCACAGAGAGAGAAATGGAATCTATCCACGACCGCCTTCGCCACAGGTGTCACCCTCTGGGCGCTGGGATTTGCAGTGTCTCCCATGTTCATGGCTCCATTCTCTGAGATCAATGGTAGAAGACCAGTTTTCATTGCTTCTGCCATTATGTTCCTGATCGGGCAAATTGCATGTGCTGCCACCAATTCCTTCGCCGTTATGCTGGTCTTCCGCTTTTTCGTCGGAGCTGGTGCCAGTACCTTCGCCACCATCATAGGCGGTGTCATCTCAGACATGTATCATGCTGAGAACCGCAATGCGCCCATGGCCATTTACAGTGCTTCCGCTTTGGCGGGCACTGGATTTGGTCTTATGCTTCCAGGGTTCATTGTGGGAAGAGTTGATTATCGGTGGGTCTATTACCATCAGATCATCTACCTGGGCTTCCTACTTGTTGTGTTGTGGTTTTTCTTCAGTGAGACCAGAGGCTCAGTGCTTCTGAGCCGCAAGGCAAAAGTACTGAACCAGTATTTCGACAAGATTCAGGCGGCTGGCTGTACCTTTCCCGAAGCAAAATCTGGATCTAGTACGCTAGGTCATGTTCGATACAAGGTGGAAGCAGATGAAAACCGGTCGTCGATTGGAAGGATGCTATATTTGTCGCTGACATTGCCCTTCAAGCTCTTAGCAACAGAGCCAGTGGTCTTTTTCTTCTCCCTATGGGCATCCTTCGCCTGGGCTGTCTTATACATGACATTCTCGGTCCTCCCACTCGTCTTCACAACCCGACACAACTTCAACACGCAACAGAATGGCGCGGTCTTCTCTGCCGTCTCCATCGGCACCATTCTCGCCGCCATATTATCAATCTACCAGGAAAAGCTCGCCAAACGCCGGTGGCCCAAGATGGCCGAGTCGCCTGAAGGACGACTGTACTTTGCATGTCTGGAATCAGCACTGTTGCCGATCGGCCTTTTCTGGTTCGGCTGGACAACGTCGTCTTCGATTCATTGGATCTCCCCGGTTTTGGCGGTAGGATGTGCTCAGATTGGCATCTTCACCATCTATCTCGCTGTCTTCAACTACCTCGCCGATGTCTATCATCGATATGCCTCGTCGGCACTGGCGGCTCAGTCGTTTATGCGAAATGTTATGGCTGCCATATTTCCACTCTTCACGAATCAGATGTTCACTAATCTTGGCTATCCGCAGGCGAGTAGCTTGTTGGGAGGTATTAGTGCGCTGTTGACACTTGTGCCGTGGGTGCTGCTCTTCAATGGGGAGAAGATTCGTGCGCGGAGTAAAATCGCAAGGGAACTTCTCGTGCAGAGGAGTTAAGGGTTTTTGTCAGCTAGTTTTGCACGGTGAAGACAATCACTATGAAGCCATGTCTATAAGCCAGCGTATGAAACTTGGCCAGGAGCATGTAGCAAAGAAAATTTCGGGGACGACTCTGTATACTAGCACAAAACAAGGGATTTTGTTTATGATACATGGCGACATCTACCAAGCCTGTCATAGCCATTTGATATTTTTGACCTTCCCTAACTTTTGGGTTCATGGCGTCCATCAAGATTCTATATTTTACACATCTCCCTGGCATTGGATACAGCTGTCAACGAAGTCCTGCCAGCCGACGCTCCTGTACCTCAGTTAATGCTCTGCTGCCGGACACAAATGCAACGAGGCCAATTGCCGACAACACAGGGAGGGTCTTAAATAAGTTCCAACTCGTGTAGTAGAGGAAGAATACACCCTCGATGCCGACAATCGAACCCACAAACAGTGCGTGTGACACGGGGGCCTGTGATAGAGCATTTGAGACGTGGTTGATGTTCCCACCAAGATATAACCACTGTTTAGTATTAGCATAGTTTTTGGATATCTGCCTCGTGTCCGTTCTTACCGCTCCGAATAGTACTGGTAGGGTCGCCAGCACAGCCAGGAAGAATGTGAAGCTGATGATGATATTGGGGCTCTTCGGATCAGGCTTGAAGACGTGGTGAATCTCCGGCAGCTTGCCGTACCTCAAAGGCTTTTCGGACCCAGGTATCGAGGCACTCCCTTCCAGATCGACGACGAGAGAGAAAGCATTGCTGTTATACCCGGAGGATGTACCAAAAGAGCCGATGACAATGCTGGCAGAAATTGGGCTGGTGCTGCGCAGAAATTGGGCTGGAAGGTCTTTCTGAGTCTATGTGTTCGAAGTCAGTATTTTGATGTCTGTGACTCGCCTCAACCTGACATACCAGTTCTAGTTTTGCCTTGCCTGAGTCTTTCACGCTGAGCGGGTATGAGATGTCTAGATTGGTTGCGGGATCTTGCAGCAGAAGAAACGCTTGATGCGGCCGTTTGGCAGACTTGCCATCTTGTGTGGTGAGGATGACTTTCAGGGTATCGGTGGCTCCAAGTTTGATTGGGTTCGACAGAGGCTTCGAGGGGGTCAGTCTGAGTCTAATATCAGTCCTTGATCACAAGGGTTAGGTTTGGTCTTGTATACTTCTCTTTGGAGCCTCCCGCACCGCCGGCGGCTTTGCCTTGCACATTTACTGAGCCATCTGTGAATGTCCAACCGGCGAGAACACCCGTTTGTAGGGCACTGGCCAGGAGAACAGCTTGAGGAATAAGTGATAGTAAACGCATATCTGCTAGTGACAAGAGTGAGCGACTGTCGGCGTCCACTTGAGTTCGCTCTGTGCATTGGGATGCATCTCAAATCATACGTCGCCAGATCTCCAAATATGCCAAGACTTCTACGGAGTACATCGCCTACGGCGGTAGCGCTCACGGCCGCTTTTATATCACGTGAGATTTCCTAAGACATGTGACATGCCGCTTTACTTTTGGACGATATAGTACGAGTGACTACATTTTCTCACAAAAACCATCTGCTTGCTTTCCCACTGGCGTATTACCCTCTTCGACGGTCTCGTGACGGCCTCTGTTGGAGTTTCTCGGCAGCTGAGATGCTCCCGAAGCAGTGCATGTTCAACAGAGCGAATGAGGCTTCGCAACCATATCAACATGTTCGCGCGATACTAAGAATGGCTCGCCACATCGAGGTATACTTTTGGATTGCACACCAGTTCAGCAGAAACATCCCGTCAAAGGCTCTCGCATAGCGTCCCATCTCAATCCCTTTCTCATCTGACCTGAGGTTCGACAGCGACAACGCCAAAGACTGGGTCATCCATTGGGTTTGTACTAATCATGTCTCAGCGCTCTCGAAGATGCAAGAGTCCGCATCAGGTGGCTGGCGGTGTCCTGTATGACATCTGCAATGTCGCCTCTTTTGTCCGCTGCTGGCGTGCATCTGTAGCGTCTGATTTAGACAGAAATGCAAAGCGACGTGTTTGCCACCACTAAGCTTCGCTATGCTGGATGAATTCTCTTCGCAGCAATACTCTGTGACTGTTGTTGACTGTTGTTTCTAGAGATATGGCGAATATCTTGCTGTCACTTTGGCCGTCGGAAAGGATGCGCCTCGGTATTCAGCACCCATTCGTCGAGACTAATGACATCTGGCGACGAAAATATCAGGTAGAAGTACTTCAGAGTTTCTGATAGCCAAATACTCTCCATAGAATCTACTTGGTTTGGAGAAACTGAGTGGACATTGTCGATCGCAGCATTGCAGTGCTGAGTTGAGGTTGACTTCTGAATAGACTGGAACATTTCCCAGGCAGACTCTCGAAACTCCTCACGTCCAGTCATTCGATAGAGGAGGAAGACGCCTTCAATCGCTTCAGGCCGAAGGATATAAGATGGGACACGAGCATTCGTAAAGCGGCGAGGAAGACCATCGTATCCCTCCTGGTCGGCCTCGCGCTCGCGATGCCATCTCTCTTCATCTCACGCACAGCCGCTCAGCTTATCACAGATGGACATGGTGAAGTATTCTGGCATGATGCCTGTGGCGAAGGCTTTGTACGCCCATATACAGCCATTTGTGAGTCTCAACCCTAGATCAATATGCTCACGAATACCAAACAGTTTACCGCCCAAGCCGAACATACCGCCAACAAAGCAGGCTAGGTGTTGGCCCTCGGAATTTAAGCGAGCCTCGTTGTTCTCGACAAGACATTGTGCCTGAGAATAATATATCCTCTGCATTAGGGAGCATGGGACGGAAGAAAAGATTGTTTTTGATTGCATTGGCTGCGTCCTTGTACATTTTCTCATAGACTGGATCAAGTGCACCGAGAAGGGCGTGCATTTTGGGCAAGTATTCGTAAAGTGAATCCGCAAGGGCACCAAGAGTAAATGAGTTGTCATACACAAGATCTTGGGTGGTAAGGTCCCAAAAGGCTGGCCACATTCCAGGCAGCATGGTCTTATTCTGTGTCCTGTCCATTAATCTGGTGACCCTCGAGATGGCATAATTTCAAACCAAAGACATAACGATCATCTGCGGAAATCGGCCGATCTAGATTAGGCGTCTGATATGTGTTGTTCTCTGTCCCGAGGGAAAGACAAAACAAACGTGCTATTTAGTGCTGCGTACAGAGAGAATGGTTAGCTTGGAAGGGTATTCCGCTTGGTAAAACGCATCACCTAGCCGATGGAAATGCATCTCGGCACAGGCCCGTGCCTCAACTAACTAGTCGGTGAACTGCTGCGTAGTCAACTCCGGGGGTTTAACCATCACTACTTCCCGATTGTCGAGCGCCGTTTATTATTACTTTCTTTTAGCCAAACGACAACTTTCAGTAGTTTGTGAGAGTAACTGCCTCTGCGTACGGAGGTTGTCGTAATAGATTATATCGATAGCTATACACGACGTATACGTGATATGTATATCATCCCCTCCTTCAGGATGAGAATTATCTGGCGCACTCCCTTCACCCACTATTGCTAATTAGAAAGCGTTGACTTTCCTCAACGATCTCAGCGGGTCGACCGAGTGACCTCGAAGTCATTCCATGCCAGAAACCCGTGAACGTGCAGGATTTGGCTAGATGTACAACCCACTGCAGCAAGCGTTGCCCGATAAAGGCATTGTCATGCTGCGATACAGTGACTCGAATGTACTCAGGCCAAGTGTCACGTTACACTTTACCCACCATTCCATCTACGACGAGATTTGATGGTGCACTCCGTGGCGCGCTGAATGTACGAGACTAGGGGCTTTCTTCAGCTTATCCACATGATCTGAGCTGCGAAGACCCTTTGTTCATGTGCTAGGCCTAGCCTTGACATCGAGACAGCGGAGTCTGCAGGCATGTTGCTTTTGCAATCGTGACCTCTCTATTCGCGACTCTTGGAGAAATCCAAAGCATTTCTAACACTGTTAGACATCAGAGGATTATTCACACCTGTACACACTTTCAGAAATCAAATTGCTTTACGGCTGCATCGACCTCTGCAGCTTCTGCTATGCTTCGTCGACCATTCTATGCCCATCTAGATCATCAACGATATACTTAACACCGCCCAGTTTTCCTGCTACAGCTCTCCTTTCCAGTACCGGGTCTTCATGGATAGCGACACGTCAATTACAAAGGTGATCAGAGAGCATCTAGAAGATCTGGCATTTCGGCCATACGATGCTCATCAGGCGCGGCATCCAACTTTGGTGAAACTTGTTATGGAAAGGTTTAAGTCTCGCTTTACAATTGTTTCCTTTGAACAGTTGCTTTTTGGTTTTCAAGGAAACACAACAATCAACAAATGGACTGGCTATGGTGGGTACACTTCTATCGGTGGCCCATCAAACTGCATCAAAGTCGAGATCGAGAAGGGCAATATCCACATAGTTGTTCCCAGGTTTGAGGATTATTTCTTCCATCCACAATTTCATGGAACATATTGTGGACTGAAAGACCCATCACTGGAACCCAAGGACGTCATCCTCGAAAATGTCAGTTTCCTGGAAGCTACCAAGAGACCTAACGTAGATTGCATATATCTCCAGACGAGGTTGCATCAAGCACACGAAACTACCGAGATAAAGTACAAAGATGGAAAACGTCCTACCACCAGACCAGAAGGCTATAGGCTACTATATGAAGCCCCTGAGCCGGACAAATCAACTAAACTAGAAAATGGCGACAGCTTCCCATTCCCAATTGCAAGGGGTGCAGAGTCAGAACACCTTCTCGACTTCGTTGTTGCTTGGTCATACCTTGAGGTGTTTAGGGATCAAGTCACTCAGCTAGTACTAGATCCAACAAAGGTCGAAGTGCAAAATCAGTATGACGATAATTTATTGTCGATATGGGAACAACTCAAGACTGACGGCTTTGTGGCATTTCTTCCCAACAGAGATTTAGTGCATGTTGCTCAGGAGTGGCAAGCCAAACTCATCGATGTCTACAAACGACTTACAGACATCAGTCATGCGAGAGACATAGTGCCCAATGAGCATGGCTCTCAAGGTGTCCTGCTCAGTGTCACCGAAGGCTCGGAAAATCAAGCTGGGACAATCTTATTCCAACCAAGGGATTTCATACCGTTTGGCAGACGAACTCCTTCGAGCGTGCTCATTCACTTCAAGTGCGTTGATGTGCCGTACTTGGATTTGCCAGCCCAGAAAGTGGCAAAGAATTTGGAACCCTACATTCAGCATCAGGCTGACATATCAGGCTGTGAAAACTTATTTTTTGCATTTGGAGGACTGGATGGATTTGTGTAAAGTCCCCCTGATATGGCATGTGTGGGAAGCAATTTATACCTGTTTCTAGGAACAAACCTTAGACTTCAATCACTTTCCTAGGATACGCTTGCAAAAAACTGAAATTTCGCTAGGCTCTATGCTGGTGCGTCCGTGATGATGTCAGAAGGTCCATCCCAGCCCCAAACATTTCCAAGACTGATAGGGTAATTTCCAGCGCGTATACTATATTCCTGGGACCAGAATCCACGCCATGAGTACTCATCTGACGGTGCCTCCGCCGTGATAGCTTGGACTGCACTTGACCCTGGTGGATGATCTCCTCCTTCAGGCACTTGGAGCTCTCGCTCATGTCCCGCCCTGGTCACATAGTGGAACTTTATACCCGAGATGAGAAACTTGCCCAGGTGGTCATCAGAAAAGGATGATATTGTGACTTTCCTGATCCGCAAGCCGTTCAGATTGACGGGAGGCTGAGTCGTGCCTCCGCGCTGATTTCCTAGCAAGTGGAAGGTTGTCTTATCTTCGTAATCGATGTTTAGAACGAAGAAGTTAGGGGCACCGCCGTAAGTCAGCGTGAGAGGTCTTGCAGAGGCTGTCAAATCTCCTGGAAATCTGATCCTGACTGCATCTACCCCACTTGTTGTCGATATGTTGCCTGTTGTACCTCCGCACACTGCGTCTACTGCGAGTCCATTCTTCTTGCCGGCAAGAGCCGTAACGATTTCTGTGAAATCCGAGGGTGCTGTGGTTCCGGTGGAGTCGTCAAGGAACAGAGGTAATTTACTGTCATCAGGTGGATTGTATGGCTTTTTGGGAGGAGGTACGAACACTTTTGTACCCGTCTGGATGTTCGAATTTCTGTCAGTGTGTGACCAAAACCAGGGGAATGCGACTTGTCTACAATAAGCAAAGCCACGCAATTGGACTTACTGGCAGAAGCAATTTGAATATTGCTGGATGAACATACTGCCAGCATCGGGAAGAATCCAGTGCAACTGTTGGATCAAGGGCGATAGCATCGACTTCCTGTACAATCTTGATCATTTCGTTGCGACAATGTTGTCGCGCCTTCTCTAACCCAAAGACTGTAGGCTCGTAAGGCTCCATAGGGTTCGGCTGTACTGGGATACAGCATTGGGGCATTCGACCTGGGAATGTACTCGAGGACGATCCGGTAGCATTTACCGGCGGAGCACTTGTCGTTGTGGAAGCATTGGCGGCGGCGTCTGCTCCAGCCCTGCGCCGCTTCATTTCGGCATCATATGCGTCTTTTTGTAATTTGTAATTCGCCAGTAACTCGGCGGCATATTTTGTCATATCGTCCGACTTCGTAGCTTTTGTCAGCGTGATATCTCCTTTTCCAAGATCTTCAATATCAAGACGAGTTTGTTTCCAGATGTTCTTGTAGTCGATGTATGCTTCTAGTAGCTCGCTCGTATACACCCCAGCGTTTTCATAATCCAAGGGTGAACCCAATTTGGTCATTGATTCTTGCCACGATCGTAGGCTTTTGTACTTGGTCACAATAACATAAATTCTCTGTGGACATAGTGCAACCTTTGGTGGGAATGCTATTGCTGCCTTTTGCAGATTTTCAACATTCCATTCCTGGATCTCATCGCCTTTAATATCACCACCGCCAGACCACGAAACGGATATTGTGGTCTCGCCCTTCGCATTAGCCAGCGCCTTATCAATCTTGACATCGGCATTGCCGCTTGCTTCACCTAAGCCGCCGGGCAGGTTGCCGGACAGAGAAGCTCCCGCTTGAATGTCTGTTGCTCTAGTCCGATCCGCCAACTTTATTGAAACCAAACCATTAAGTTCCCCGCCTTCAACAAAGCCTGAGATATAGCTATCACCATAAACCTCGGTGAACTGAGAAGTGGGCAGACCATCGATCGGAGCAAAGACAGTGACATCTTCAGGGACCAAGCGATAGTTGGTCACTCTCACCTGAATCAGAAAATTCAAGTCACTGTCTTTGAACTTGTCTGTGTCAATGAAGCTGGCTTTGGCTGATCCGCTCGCATTGATGGCAGATAGCTTTATTTCCAGAGCTCCACTGATATTCAAGGAATCCGTGACGTCCGAAATCTTGCTGACGTATTTCGAGGTGTACGTCGCCACCTGGCTGATCCCCAATGCTGGGTCTTGGTTTTCGACAAGGTCCTTGTCAGAAAGTGCGGTTTTGTCTGCTTTCCTAACGGCGTCGTTGATGCAGAGTTGTTGTGTATATGAGTTGAACCCATAACCTAAGCGCATTGCACTGTTGTAGGGGACTAAGATTGCCGACATCTTTGACGTTCGAATAGTCCAGAGATGTAGAGTTGAATAGGATCGCGCCTCATAGCCTGAAGGTATGTCGAATTCGAGGGTAGGACAAAACTCATCAGTGCACCATTTCGGATGCTAAATCCTATCTTGATTAATCGTGAACTGAAGGGGTTTGATCCAGAGAGCAGCAGTTGGCATTCCAACATTGAAGCACATCACGTTCAATGGACCGAAATGGAGGCTGGTTTCAACGCAGGTATCCCGCGTTCGTGTCTCTAGATCAGGCGAGCTGAAGCTGACCGAACTAAGTAGTTAGTACTCCTATCTTGGGTTCGAAATTGTGCGCCTCAAGATTGCATTGCAAACGGACTACTGCAGGCGATCATTAGACCAAACTTGGGTCTATTTGGGCATTAACGAGTTTGGTATGGAAACCTGTGGTCAAAGAAATGGCGACCATGGCGATTTGCGTAGTGTTGTCATCGTGCCTAATGGCTGGGTGCATAACGAGCAAACCGGTGCCCATTTCAGGTAAAGTCGCCTCGATTAGGATCAAATGAGCGAACTCGAGCATCTGTAGAGAGGGATTCATGCTAAGGCGATCGGCGAGGTTTCTCAGCCAGTGCAAACATTCCAACAGGTAGTAAAACCGAAATGAAGCTTGAATCTAACCCAAATATGAGCAAAGCGCTGAGCAGACTGCTCTAGACCAGGACCGCAGGTGAGTCAATACCGTGCCAGATATGTTGACGTAGAATGTGTTAATTGGGTGCAAAAACTAGATGACTTGGTCGCAATTATCCTGTAATATGCAACCGAGGAGTTGTGGCTAAGCTGAGCAAAAACAGAGCATATACTATTATGGGCTTGGTCGGCGCACCTGGACGCTCGCGGGCGCCACAATGCATTGAGCAACATCCTTCAGCCGAGGCGAATCCGCCAACTTGCTGGTCGTATACGAGCTTGCTGATCGCTTCGACTACTGTCTTGAATCCGCCCTGTCACACAGCGTTGTTGTGAAAATCTTTGAAATGTCCTCCTGAAGGTCGTAATTTTAATGCCTTAAAGATTGCAACACCAGGATGCAGTGTTAAGAGGAACACCTTCGCTTGGCTTATTACTGACTTTGACATGTTGGAGCACAATGAAGTGTGCTCTGCCTCACCTCTTCAGCAATGAGCGAGCAACGGTTGTTGTCAAATTTCGACCAATACAGTCGTGCGAAGATAGTCACAGCTCCCAGAATCCTCACAATTCCTTGGGGCCGACGTAAACGTGTACATCTCGGACAGGGAATCAACCCCACACAGCTGGAATCTCCGGTCTCGCCATTTTCTCAAGAAACCGCACTTGAAGACTATATGACTGGCAAGCCATTCAAATATGAGGCCTTTGACCCAGAACCATCTACGACAGTCCAGGTGTCCGCAACATCTGCCAGCGATTGGTCGGACCATCTAACTGTCGACTTCACTGCGTCTCTTGGATATTCGTGGGCTGGCGCATCTGCAAGCGGAAACTATGCCAGCCTCGTCCAAGGTAATTACAACGTACGTTGTCACTCAATTTCCATAATAGCAGACTGATGTGATGGCAAATAGAGTCTGAAGATCTCAACGCGCTCAAGGATCCGGATAGGAACCATAACTTTCTTGTCAGAGCCCGCGTTGTCCATCAATGCACTTGAATACTTGCGTTTCGGTGGCGAAAGGTCGTTGTCAGAATTCTACGCAGCCTTCGGAACCCACTACGTTGCAGGTCTTGAGATTGGAGCCGACGCAGCAGCTCTTCTCTCCTCAACTGCAAGCAGTACTGTCGACATAAGCCGAATTTTAGCCTCTGTTGAGGGCCATTTTCTGGGGCTTGGAGTGGAGGATACTATTGATGAGATCCACAAAGCATCCTCAGCAGGAAGCAGCATCATATTGGAATCATTTGACAGTATTTCTGATACAGTGCGCCGAGAAACGAGTGCGATCGGATCCAGCCTTGGGAGTATCAAGCTTGAAGCTAAAAAGGCTGTGCAGGAGACTTTGTCACTGCCGAAAAGGCTAGGGATGGATTAAATCAAGTGGGACTCAATAGAGGGTGCACTCTCACCGTGCGAGACTATGAACGAGCTTGCACTGCTGGATTCGTGGTAGGTCTGGTCCTTGTCCCATTCACAAACTTGAGAGATTTCCATGTGGCCTTATGCAGAACTTAGTTCCGCTGTACCTTGTCTTGTGAAGTTGTGTCTGAAATTTCTTCCTTGACGACAAAAGGGCATTATAAAGCCCACCCAGTAGCGTAATTTGGCTTTCATAATACTTGAGCTCTTGCATAGCTCACACATACGAGGCCATGGTCTCCGTTCAAGACCAGCTGGAAGATTGCGGCCGCTGAACGGCTTTGGTAGCGATGGGATAGCTGACCAGTATTTATTTGTAATGCTTAGTTGTTTTTAACTCTCTCATCCCGGAGTTCCACACATGTGCCAGTTGCTGGCGTAGGTGAAGCTGTCGACCATCACTTCGATCAGCATGATTGACGACTGCTGACTTTCCCGTCATTTCTTTGACTCCTGCCCCGGTACACATCTTTACCACGGGTTACGGAGGCGACAACTCTCAACGGCCGAAGAGCGAACAACAAAAGTCCATTGCCGATGTCTGGTGTCCAGATAGTGAGCTTTACAGCTCCTGCTTTTCATATACCACTCTATACGAGCCTCGATAGTTCTAGAAAACGTTACTTCAGCAGACATCGGCAACTGATACACCCGCATCCATTGGGAAAGTCACCTCCGATCTGCATCTTGCAATCAAATTCGGCTGTGGTGGAGCTGGAGATCACATTCAAAGGCACTTTACTATCGGGTGAATATCAATGGCTGGGGAACCTCGTCAACAGGAGTCTTCTTGAACCTATCACATTTGCTGCTGATGGGACTGAAGCAAAGGGTCGGACTGTGACTGTGCGACTCGAGAGACCGACCAGTTCTGTGGGCTTTAGACCACTGCCATGGGTCTTTCGTGGGAATCTGGCTCTGCGACTCTATCGACTCAACAGCCCCAGTATAACATCAGGCGCGCTGGCGCAGGCAATTGCGGAAGAACGTGTTGAACTCGAATTGTATCTCATCACAGAACATCTTCCAAAGTTCTATAACGGAGGCATCCCGCTTGCGCTATTGAGATGGGATGAGGTGCTTCTTAGTTGGATGAGCTCAACATCATTGACATTTTACGCACACGTTGTGAGCACCTTGCACAATTCGTCGTGGCTCCAATATCAGACTGAAGGAGGGTCGATGAAATATACAGCTGCGACTGCACATTATAAAGGGTTTTGGATAGATCTGTTCTTGTCTGACTTGGTAAGTGCAATTTCTATGTGTCGTACACCTTTCTGTCCCCAAACGCCACCGGCACAGAGGTATCATGAAATTTGAGTTGCTGATGGTTCGACAGTATGGCTGTAAATTGCGTAATGACAAAAGTCGGTGTTTTGTCAACTGCTATGACCTTGCAGGCCTTGTACAAATTCTTCTTGGCTTAGGAATGGACACTTCCCCTACCGTTCTCAGAACCAAGTTCATGTCGCCGTATGGGTAAGAACTCTCCACACAGGTCATGTGTGACCTTATGCAGCTTATAAATGGCTTTGCAGATATTTGTTGGCCACAAGTCTGATCGGATGGCCAAATCAGCAATGTAACAACCCAGGGTTCACCATCTCTCCGCCGAACGATCCTCGTCCACTGTGTCCGCCCGGATCGCGCCTCAGGCGCTCAGGGTTTAACAACCATGTTTTTCTTGTAATGACGACCCCGGCTGGAGAAGTCGTGCTGGATGCGTTGAGTCACCACCAAACTCGCCTTAAACTGGATAGGGGATGCGCTGACATTTGGGCAACAGAACTTGTGGGCCTCAGATTGGCACAGTCCTCACGCAAAATTATCCTGATGCGGTCCTAGACACGACTTCATCTTTATATGGTACTCGTCCAAAAGGTCGCGGGACCGACGATCCTTTATTACCAAAACGCCCAATTCCGAAGTCGCTTTCGACCAATCCAACAGCTGGAGATTATGGAACTTATGCACTTGGTGACACAATGAACCTCAAGCCTACCAGAAGCGTCGAGCGACTACTCTATGGCGACAGATTTCCCACTGGCCCTGCAACAACGGGCCAGAACATCAAAGACTTCTTGAATGAGTTGAAAACGATTCTTGAGCGGAAACATGGGGTTCTCCGAGACCCGGTCGTATCACTTCCAGCATCATTTGGCTCTGTGACGTATGATAGACCAAGTACTGTGACAAGTTGGACATTCGATCCCAATCATCTTCGTTATAGCATTTATATCATTCTTGAGCAATTCGTTCCTGAAGGCGATCGAGGAGCTCAATACCCAGAGGAAAAGCGCATGACGCCCGAAATGCTGAGAAGGACATTCATGATGCGCACTAGCACTCTGAAGAATTTCGTCCACGATGGCCCGGATCAAGGACATGTCAAGAATGTCGACGGCCTTGTGCAGTACATGTGCTGCGTACCGGCCGCTGCTCGCATCCTGACCGTGATGTCGCAGCATCCATGCACATACACAGAACTGATCGGCTACTTCAACTCTGTGAGGGAAGCATTGCATACATTAGGACCACCCAGAGCTGATATCCAGATTGAAGTCGGGCAAAAATTCATCGCAGTTCTAGACGACACCGGAGGGACAGTTCACGAAGCGGAAATTGGAGCCCCCGGAATACCCGACAAAACTGGCAGAGTAGTCGACTGGAGTGATCTAGCGAAAGAGCTCCAGCTGTACCAGAGCTTCAAACTCACTTTCAAGGTAAGTGTGGATCGCAACACATGCACAATGTCGCCCGAACTGCTGGAAGCCGCACATCGGATATATGATGCCGTTGAACACAATTACTAATGTGAATGAAACCGTTCAGCCACGCAGTCTGCCCAAAGATTCGAGATGGCGAGGATATCAAGTGTGTTCAGAGAACGCGGTAAGCAAGCCTTCATCGAGTGCTCTTGGCCCCTGGTGTTGATGCATCAGTCGCTGACGTTTCTCAAGTCTATCGCTCTCATAAGTGGCTCCATGGACCCAAATACGCAGGTTGTAGAGTTGACCTTGATGGGCAGTGAGATTGGGGCGGATAGCATCCTGATCGAACTATTCAACGGAAGTCTGATGCCGCAGAGCATCATTCTACCTGTATTTGTCAGTTGAGTTAAGGAGATTGATATGGAAAAGATTCTATTGGAAGAAACTTTGTGTCGACGAAATGAGCAAATATTTCAGCGAGCATTCTGATGTGACAGAACTTGACCACACCTCAGCGATTACATCACGTATCCGAGAATAAAGATGAAGAGGAGAGCAGCGAGAAGAACATGGACGCCAAGCCAAGATCGGTCTTCGGCGATAGAGACCAACTAGCTGGCTCCATCACAAACCGTGCTCGGAGCTTAGAAGCGAGTTGACATATTTTTCCAGTCTCTCGTCGACGAGCCTCCGCGTGACTCGAATTTTATTGATTAGATCCGGCAGTCAAAGCAACTAGTTAACCGTGTAGCTTCCAAAGCTCGACACACGAACGTCTTGGTCCTCGCCGACTATCAAGGTCGGTCGTCACTTCGAGCGACAAGTGTCATGATGTCAGGTTCAAAAGAGTTTTGGAGCCACAGTTTCGGGCCTTAGGCGTGCTCGATCCGATGATGGCCATGCAGATGTGAGAATACCATTATTGAACCTAACTAAGAGCAGACGTTCTAGAACCTCACCTCATAAGGTGTCGAAAATGCCAGAAATAGCTCGACTATTTGACGCAGTGACCATCTCTACTCGAATCTAGAATGACTAAGCGACTAGCTGCCACAGCTAACGAGGTTTGAACGCTTGGTCCAAGCTCATGCGACATGTCCAGTAAGGTTGCACGTCCACTGTGGAATATCACTCATCGCGTCCTTTGTGCTATAGCTTGAACCTCCGCAATACAGTCCAGGAGGCCGAGTGTAAGGTAGCTACTACTGTACACGCAATGATATTGAGCATGCTTCTATTTTGGTATACTATCAATGTAGAGGAACAATGGTTGATTCACAGACCATGTTACTTCCATGCGAGATATTGTTGGAACTTTGGTTTTCACTATTGTAAGTCACATGGCTACGTCAAGCTACACAGTCTTTGACCCTGTCGACATAATGATGGCTTGAACATGAGATGAATCTAGCAGGACGAAATAGTATAAGAACCATATGGCATCTTCGATGAGAAAGCCTCGACATCATCCAACCACAAGCACAACAATTACAACAATCACCAGCAACACTTGAATAGCCAATAAGTCAATCAAAGCGAACCTGACACAAAATCAAACATCCTTCGGACGAATTTCATCAGTTCAGCTTCTGAAATCCACAACCACATATCAAAATGCAAATCAAGGCTGCCCTCATCGCTGCCCTCCCGGCGATTGCCCTTGCGGCCCCAACAGGAAGCTCCGGCCAGAATCCCGATGCACCAGCAACTTTCCCAACTGCGTACGGCCTGATTATCGGGTCCGACATTCAGCCCTTCCACTTTGAATCCATCAACGCCAACAGCGGCAAGTTCTGGCTCAACCTACCTCAAACTGTGACATCCTGCCCCAGCAGTATTGCAGCACAGGGCTACTGCCCTCCAGGCAACGAGACTGTCTTCCGCTCTGCAGGTGACCTGGCCACTAGTGTTCCAGGCGGTCAACAAGCCTATGTGCTTCCCTCTGGAGAACTACTCTTCACTGGTGCCCATGCCAATATCGTACCGGCCGGTGCAGTAAGCTCGCCATTCGTCTTCGAATATACACCTGGGGCTCAGTATGGAGAGGTCACCACTTATGCCTTCGGTGCCGATGGGTTCATCGCCTGCCCTACTCACGGAAGCATCGCCTATCAAGTCTTCGCCAACGTTCCCAATGCCTTGGTTCCGTTGGGCGACCAATCGGCCTGTGTGGCGGTTTCTGCCTTGGCTGTTCCTTACACTGCCGGCACTGTTGCTGCCTGGGAGTACGATTAGGCTCAATCCGAGGTCTGACAAGAGCACAGAAATCAGCATTGTTTGGATTTGATATAGTTTGATATAGTTTGATATAGTTTGATATTGTCTTGATATTGTCTTGATTGGTTTTGCATAGCACACAGGTGATATTGGAAAGCGCTGGATGAGTCTGAAAAGCGAAGCATAGCATAGTTGTTAATATAGTACCCGCATTATTCACTCGTTGACTTTGGCATTGCATGTTCAAGCGATCTGGTGAAAACCTCCTGCTTTCACGTGAGCCATCAATCTACTACAGCTTTGGTGCATCCTTGAAGACATAGAACGCCTGAGTAGATTAGCATGCAATTTCTAGGCCCTTTCCAAGGTCAGAAACTCACCTCCTGCACACAAGTCGCAATCAGTAAGCCTTCTTCGGTATAGATCTTAGAGTGAATCAATCCTCGCCCATCCTTCGCCCACGGCGAGTTAACCTCGATGTACAACAATTGGTCCGCTCGAAACCCATCATGTACATGAAAATGTATAGTATGGTTAAGGCTGGTCATGATCTTCATGTCAAAAGGGGTGCGCTTGCGCTCATAATCACCAACCTTTGGCTGTCCGTGGTTGACCTCATGGATCCCAAGTGGGCAGTCCATGACGTGGAAATCCGACAGATGGACAACGGCCAGGAGATGCGCAGCCGAGCCAGCGGGAGACTTCATTGGAGGGTCGATCTTTGCAACTACTGGAGCAATAGTCGTCGAGAAATGTCGAGGTGTAGCATGTTCATGTGCGAGTCGTTCAAACTTCATGAATGGCCCGAGATGATTTCGTTGACCTTCGAAGTCATCGAGAGTAATCTCTTGTATTCGTTTCTGGATCTTGATGGGAGCAGCATGTTTGAATGCACGGGCTGTACGAGCTGCATCGCTCATGAAACTGACTGTGGTTGCCACCACAATCTTCCCTCCTTGCTCAATAGTGACGATACGGACTGCGAAGCTCCGACCTTGACTGATTCTCTGGACCTTGTATGTCAGAGGTTGGTTTGCTTTCGGCCCTATGAGGAATTGAGTATGTAGAGAATCGAGAACGAACCCCTCAGGGACCGTCTTGTATGCGGCGGCGGCCGCTTCAGCCATCATGACCGGGCCGGGCACATTGAAAGTAATGAAGAATACCCATGGCTGATGAACATTCTCGAACGTGTCCTGAGATTGACATTAGAATAATCAGACCCATTTGCCTGCAATCCAGGCAACACAACTTGACTGTGGCGCACAGCGCATTGGAGAAACTCACAGGTCCAACCTGGTTTAATTCAAGGTGTTTTTCAAAATCGAGCTGATCGTTCTTTGGCATTTCGACCTCACTGGCGGATTGCTCCACCATGCAAGCAGTTGGTGTCGGCACTAGCCTCGCGCACTGGTAGTCTGTCGATCGCTTAGAACGAACTCTTTGGGCGAAGAATCTTCTGTTAGCTACTGTAAATTAGAGAGCACGGAAAGACGATGATTGTCAACACAACAACTAAAAGGCGAGCTAGAAGAATGAAAATCACGTATCGGCATCGAAGGTTGCTATGACGCCGTCGACAGAAGAGACAGGGGAATTCGTTATGCTATGTAATGATTCACAACCCCACGATGCTCGATCCGGTAGTACTCATCGGGGATGCTAAGAGATGGCTTTGGAGTCGTCATTCGGTAGCAGCTACTTAGTTCTAGGTAGACTCATCCATGAGACGTGCGGGGATGACCAGCTGAAAATCGAAGACGAACTAGCTAGCTTGTACTGGGTTCTACCAAGTAGACATGAACCGAGGCTCATGGTCTTTTTCATGGTCTTTCAGCTAAATTTGAGTGGAAGGGCCGGTTTGCACTTCTTTGTCTCCGCCACGTCAAAGCCATTGTCAGCCTATCAAGCTGGAGAATTCCTGTATGCGAATACGAATGCAATCGGCCTTCCACGCCAAAACCTCTCGATGGCATCCACAAGCATCAAGCCACTGAAGATCGCCATGAAATGTTTGCAGTAACCGGTCCTCAGATGCGCCCTGCTTCGACGATCTGCGTTTCGTAGAAGGCATCAGCCCGTTGGGCGTGGGAATGAATTGACGACGATGCAGCATTGCTACCGCTTGCTTTGTTGTGTCTTTCCTGATCTTGGGCTTCTTTGTTGCGATATCGATGCTGTGGAGCACCACTCCCAAACCGGTCAAGTACTGCATCTTCCAAATTGCTCACACCAGCACTGTTCATGGTCAGGGCACCATACCGGTAGCTTTCCGAATATCATGTGCCACGAGTATTCCATCACCCTCCCAGAGACATCATCCGGCAAATCGGTGTCAATGAGCCATTGTCGATACCGAAGATAGTCAGACAGCGGCCGAGTAAGAACCTGCCTGCTAGATACCGCAAATTGCGAGCAGCAAGCCGCTCCTACAGTATGAGGAACACTGGAGCGATCTCCCCCAAACATGTAAATATAGGCATCTGCAAATGCAACTTCCTGCTTGCGTTCTGGATCATTTCTGAAGGGCAGGATTTCGTCTGGACAGCCAGGCACGTGAATGCATCGCATATTCGCATAGCCGTGCTCTCTGACATAGTCTAGGCGGAGACTTCGGATAGAGTCGACGTTACTGTATTCAGCAGCATCAGTGTGCCATGCCTTTGGCCAGCCCATAAGGTGTGGGTGCAAAAAGACAATGATTTCTGGCAGGTTGTCGTAATGATCAATGATGAAAGTCAGGTACGCCATAGCCTCACGACCTTTGTTGAGAGGTGGATGCAAGATTGAGCTGGAGTTTTCCATGTGATAAATGGCATGCTGCCAACTAGAGCCGAGTCAGCCCGGTGGAACTTCTGGCAAAATCATCGCTGAAGCACCGTTGTAAAACGTTGGACATCACTCACTCGGTCAAATATTCAGAAACCCAGTCGGTGTCTTCATCAAGCATTTTGGCCAGAACGACCACCTTGTCTCCAGCGTCTGGCGGTGCGTACATATATCCAGTGTGAAGTCCATTTTTCGGACGATTATGGAAGACCGGTAAGAGCCAAATTGTAGATAAAATGAAGAGAATGCCCACGCCGAACGCTGAAAATAAAGCTCTTTTCCTCATATTCACGTTCTGTGCTCGAGCCTCTTCAAGCAAAGTGGTCCCAGAGGCAATCGAGGATTAGAGATGACATTTCTGCATCACCGCAAATATCACACAGCTTCCAATGTTTGATGCGATTTCACTGCATATATGTGAACCTGTTACAATTCCGAAACGAAGAATGACTCGACCAGTTTGGTCAAAAGGTCAAGTGAGGCCCAGCGCATGATGTCTGGATGTGAAGGGCCAGTTGGAATTTGGACCCGGTTGCATCGAGATTAGGCGACATCAGCCTGTTCCCCTAGCCAATGGTAAGCAAGCGTTCCAATTCTCACTAACAAGGTTGATTGACTCAAAAGTGAACAGCAGCGCTTGTTGAAACGCACACTGCAGATGAACGATTGGACGACTCTGCACATGATTCAGATATTCGAAGCTAAAGCCAGCCCTCAAAGAGGCTGTAACTGCTAAAATTACTGCCGGGGCGGACCGGGTGGATTTACATGGCTCCCAGGCCTAAGTTGGCGGCCGCCGGCATGATTGCGTGGCATCGTTCGGTCTCGAGATACCACCCAGGCAGATTGGCGACACCCATGATGCTTGTTGCTCCTGGGAGTCAAGCTCTTGAAAGACCCAAGAGTGACTCCCCATCATGAATCTGCGAGTTTTCTCCTGTGAGTACCCTGCTGTCCTCTATCACCAAAATCATATTCCTATGAAGTCTTTTTGCCAGAACCCGTTGTGAGCGCAAGTAAATGGCAGCGTTTGTCCCTTGGATTCTTGCCTGGTCAATAACATGCACCTTCATACCCATCTCGCAGGCCTTGGAGTGTGATCGAGCAGTACAGGGCCCGGTCAGCTTTCCAGTTCGTAACGTCACCCTTGCTGGCGAACATATTCGCAGAGGTCTTGAACTACAGATCGGCTCTCCCCCACAGTCTCTCGCTGTCGCGGTCTCCGGGTAATGCCAGCCATCCTTGTTCCTGTTGCCTTGCATCCATCGTTGACCGTTTCCAGGTACTATAACAATACTTACCTCTATGACGAAAGTCCGCAGTGCGGTTCGCTGTCCACAAACGAATGCATCGCCATCAGAGGAGGCGCTTTTGACGAATCCTCGTCGTCAACCCTGACTAACATAGCGGACGCATCCGATCTTGAGTCGTTGGACAGCCAGGCACAGCTTGACGCCAATCCAGTGCTATCTGGAACAGACACTTTAACAATCAATGGCACATTTCAGGTGGAGAAATACCCGTTTGCAATCCCCCGAAGCGATAGGCTGCAATTTATGGACTGGTCGCAACTGGGATTGGGAAAAGACTCAAGTCTCCTGACGATGCTGCGTAACCAAGGCTCGATTGCATCGAGAACTTTCTCACTTTATTGGGGCCAAACGGGGATATCTCCGGATCACCAGCTTGAAGGGAACTTGGTTTTGGGAGGACTTGATCTTGCCAAAGCCACTGGAAAAAACCACACTACCAGCATCAAACGTGGTTCTGCTTGCCCATCAGGGCTGCTGGTGTCTGTATCAGATATTACCTTGGAGTTCCCAAATGGCACCTCAGCGAGCATCATGGCTGGCGGTGTCGGCCAATCGCTGAATTATTGTCTCGCGCCGGAATACCCAATCATCACAATGCCCTGGGACTTGTGGGAAAAGTGGATGAATGCCTATCCGCAGATGGCCACGGATGCGAATGCACATGCCAGAGCAGCTGGGCAGCCCAATCTGTGGGGACTTGTGTTCCCGCCAGATTTGATGTAAGATTGTCCTCTCCCTCTGAACAGCATTGCAGTAACAGATTCTAGGTATGATGGAGACCTCAAGATCTCCCTTGACAGTGATCTTGACATCACTATACCTAATCATCAATTGGTTCAATCCTACTATACCTTTGACCAAGCCGGAGATCCAGCTGTCAACGACAGTGTCCTAGAATTGATGATTAACCCACTCGCCGATACCAATCAGAATGATCTTCCCAAATTCGGCATGACTTTCTTGCAGGCCGCTTACCTTCATGTGAATTACGACAACGAGGAGTTCACTATTTGGCAAGCAAATGCCACCGAGTCGCAGTCGTTGATCGGCGTTGGAAAATCAACGTTTGGGTGCCCCACGAATTCAACCAGCGGTAGCAATAACAGCTCCAGCTCTGCTAATGCAGTAGGGGCATCTAACACAGCTGACAATTCAAGTGATCAGGGATCCAAGTCGTCGTTATCATCGGGAGCAATAGCTGGCCTTGCCATAGGCATCATTGCAGCCATAGGCATAGGAGTCGGCATCTCGATTTGGTATATTCTGCGGAGGCGCCGCCAAACCAAGGCCGACCAACTTCTGGGCGGCGATAACTCCACCGGATATCCGCGAGAACACGGTCTCACTCATCGAGCCACGTTACATAGTAAACCGGAGCTGGATGGATCCAGCGTGGCGGTATTTCAAGAGCCCGGAGATCGCACATCCTTGACAAAAGGCAATCAGGATGCGATAGAGATGCCAACAGATCGGTATGACTGACGCGAAGCCGTTTCTGAGGCCCAGAATTCAAGGATAATGTGACTGGGTTTAATTTGAACGAAACTGTACAGGAGTCGAATCGCAGGAGTGAGTAATGATACCCGAATGTTTTTGATTTTCCAGTGGTATCAAAGGCGAAGGACAGTTGATTTCACAGACAATAATCATCATTGAATCGCCAACATATCGTCATTAGAAATAAAGAAAATATCTACTTCCACCTAACTTTGGCACGCTCGTGACGACAAAGGGCGAGTTCTAAGATCTTGCATCGTCAGGAGGGATCCGTGCCACGTCAGAATTGATCCGCGAGCAGATCGTGTACTTCACCGTAGTGAAATTTCAAAGTACGGTAGAGTATCGATTGGTTATGTGCACTTGCTGTCACCCAGAACAAAATTTTGTATCACGAGAACCACGTAGTAGGACACCAAGATCGGGACAGAGGTATCGCACAAAGAACGGACCCGGTCAAATGTATTATGGGTGTCTTTAGAGTAACATATGGCTTCGTTAAACGTTATTGCCCTGATATCAGGGGGCAAAGATTCGTTGTACTCTCTACTCCATTGTCTTCAGAATGGCCACAAGGTTATAGCGTTAGCCAATCTGTACCCGGACGTCGAGATCTCAGAGCCTGGTAAGTCTGATCCTGACGGTGAAGGCGATGATGTCAACAGTTTCATGTATCAAACGGTTGGTCACTCCGTCATCCCACTTTACGCGCAATGTCTGGAATTGCCATTATATCGGAGGCCGATCACAGGCGCAGCAGTGCAGACAGGGCGTTACTATGATGCCAGCGAGATCGAGTCGACGTCAGATGAGACAGAGGATTTGATCCCGCTTCTACAGGAAGTGAAAAGTCATCATCCCGAAGCAAATGCCCTCTGCTCAGGTGCGATACTTTCGACCTACCAACGCACCAGAGTTGAATCGATAGCAATTCGGCTGGGATTGACGCCATTGGCATACCTCTGGCAGTACCCTGCTTTGCCGCCTCCGGCTGCTCGACTTGATTCTCTGACTGGGCTACTGGAAGATATGGCAGCCGTCGGTTGTGACGCCAGGATTATCAAGATTGCCAGTGGCGGGATTCAGGAGAAATTGTTATGGGCCAACGTTGCTGATACGGGAACTCGAAGTCGTCTAGTCAGCGGATTAGCTCCCTTCTTTCCCGGTCACGAGTTTTGGCTTCGTGGTGCCGTTCTTGGTGAAGGCGGAGAATACGAGACGTTAGCAATCAATGGACCGGGCAAATTGTGGAAGAAACGGATTGTGATCGACGAGACAAAGAGCGCAGCTATCACCGAAGAAGGCGGAGTTCATTATTTCAAGATTGCTGCACCTCGAGTGGTTGAGAAGGAAGAAGACGATTCTTCTCAGGCTCGGAGTAACGTACACCTTCCTTCTCAACTAGACCCTCAATTTGCGACTGTGTCTTCACAACTTCAAGCTATTGACCCAAACGAACAGTATGATGGTGATAGCTCTTATCTTGGGCCGAATGATGCTTTCACAAAACAAGTTCTTCAGCCTGCAACGCTGTCCAGCTCCAGGCATCTCGCGATCACGAACCTTGCAATAAATCAGGCCGCCTTGAAGAACGCTGGACGTGTCACGGCAGTTGAACAAATGAAGCTGATAAGCCAAGAACTTCGAAGTGTCTTAGAGTCTTATAAGGACAAACTCAGGCGCACGGCAACAACATCAAACATTGTATCTACCACCCTTCTACTAAGAGATATCACAAATTTCGCAGCAATCAATGCGATCTACTCCTCCCTCTTTCGCCCTGGCGAACCAAACCCACCCGCCAGAGTTACTTTCGCATGTGAGCTTCCACCTGGTGTTGAGGTATGTCTCAATGTCGTGCTCGAGCTGGGGTCTCGGGATTCACGCCGGGGACTTCATGTCCAGAGCAGAAGTTACTGGGCACCAGCCAATATTGGACCATACAGTCAGGCTATCTGTGAACCCCTCGATGATACTCAAACATCAAATGCCGGGATTCATGGCGCATTTCTGACCGAAGTAGTTCATGTGGCTGGTCAGATTCCGTTAATTCCACAGACAATGGAGGTCCTGGACGGAGATTTCTTCGATCAAGCTGTACTTAGTCTTCAACACCTCTGGCGTGTTGGGCAGGAACGAGGAACTGATATTTGGCCTTGGGGTATTTCCTTCCTCAAGTCTCACCCAGAACAGCTCATGAGAGCTCAGCGGACATTGGACATTTGGCGATGGGCTCACCTTATTGGCACCAAGCCTGGCACCACCGCAGCCGGTGATGACGATGATGATGACGATGCTGGGCCTGATGCATGGGATCTTCATTTCAACCGCTCGGCACAGTTTCAGTCAAACATATCACAGATGACAGTTGGCGATCATCTTCATCTCTTACCTAACTCGGCAGCGATTGGGCCTTCATCATCGGCGACATTTGTACCCCCATTTATTGCCGCAACAGTGACTGCCTTACCGCGAGACGCACCAGTTGAATGGTGGAGCGTGGGAATAGCGAACTTGCCGAAAGGATCTGAAAACAACCGCCAAGCTACAGTCTTATCAAAATCTTTCCAATGGGGCTACATTACCGTTCTCAGCATTAGGGCTGCTTCACAGGCTGGACCACAATCGTCCCAGGAGATCGAGTATCAACAAACACACCTGTCAACGATTCTGATCCAAACTTCACTCGATGACAATTTAGCTCTGGCGAAGATAGAGCAAGAACTCAACAACATGGTCGCAGACCTTGAAAAATCGGACCGTGTGGCGACAATACAGCTCCAGCCTGTTCATGGAACCGCCTTCATCGCGCATGCGGGTCAACGCGTCTGGGATGGCATGACAAGACAGTCCATCTTCGCCAGCCTATGCATTGTGCCGTGCTCTGCGCTGTACGGCAGCCAAGCCACTGACGGGGGTGTTGAAAGCAGCGAGATTTCGGACGTCGACGTTGACAGAGCAATGCTTGCGTCACAAGACACAGACACGACTTGCCATCCTCTGATTGTGGCAATGACTCTCCGTCTTGTGAGCTCTGTGAAGATCCGCACCCAGGGCTGCTGAACTCAATCCGTGACAGCTGTCAAAATCCACCCGGATCATCCGTTGAGCCTCGACACTGGGTTCGCGAAGATTTTCGTGTGGAGGTTGTCTTCGATCCGAAAACACGTCACAGGGTGGCGCGATCATTTATCAACCCCAGTCCTTGCGATGTCTCCACAGATGTCTGTGTCAACGGTGTGGCGTCTCACCACAAGCGTGTTGTTTCACACGCGTCTCGAAGTTCTTTCAGAAAGCCCAATTGCGTCAGCAATTGGACAAGCAACAAAGCCTCTTCACTCCTCATCGACGCATATCCGAACTATCCGCCGGAGGTATCCTCAGCCCTAGATCAATCGTTATCGTAGGGCCTAGTCAGAGTGTAGATTGACAATTGCAAGGTCACCCAGGGATGCAGATTCTCCAACCAGAAGGACTCGTTGTGCTTCAAGCAGTTGCCATGGAATAGGCCTGTATTTGTCTCAAGATCTAGGATTCGACAAAACAACCCTCAAGGCGATTGCAGTCCTTACCTGTTCTATCTGTGGTTCCCGAATCAGAAACGTCGCGAGATGCTTCAAAGGAAAATAGCAGGATCGCTTAAACTCCACAAGGCATCGCGTTTTGAGCACAAACACGCACCGTTGAAAAACCACTCACCTATTTCACCAGTCTGTGTGTAACAAGCATCTGACGTCGGATCGGTGTTTACTTTCCACGATAAGACAACGACACGACGCGTTTGTCGAAACGCGTTATTTCTGCAAAGCACGGCCGCAGATTTTTGCCTGCGGAATGCTTAGAGCCGTGCATGATGTAATTCAGATAACGAATTGAGGATTGCCACTCCGCAGTGTCTGCACAACAATTGTGCATCCCGAATGTTGGGGTTGGTCCGCATGACCAGTACTGTGCAGAGCTAGCTGCCTGACGCAAATCTCTCAGCGCATAACTGTTCTATTCCTGGCACCGGCCAAGGTCGATGGGCATAGTGAACGGAGCAGTCACAAGCCAAAGTTCAACGTTCTGGTCACCGCAGCATAGAGGCCTCACCATATAGCATGCAGAGGCTGAAACAATAATCGCATAGTGACAAAAGGACGACGATCTTTCCCAAGCGCTTATCATTTTCATGTGACTTGATATTGCCGCCTACAGAAGTGTGTGTGTTTGTTTCCATGTAGTTAGAATTGGTAACCGCCAGAGTCCGAAGACGAGCGTTTGCTGCTGTGCGGCCACCGACTGTGTCTGTCCAATTGCAGCCTGCAGACAGACTTGGGCCAGTCACACACGGGGTTTGGCCCAGCGCGTGAGTCTCTCTTATTCCTAAGACGGTCCCCGGAACAATAACCTTCCATGGAGGTCAATTCATGGCGCGCGGCTTCCTCTGGCGCTTGTAGAGTGAGAAGAAGAATAATCTGTACTGTGCATAGGCAGTCAATGTCAGATACTCATCCAGAGCATTTGGCGCCAGTCCTGCTCGCTGCCGCCGTGATGCTTTGGCCACTGACAACCGCAGCGTATACCAAGAACTTAGTAAAACTTCTGCAAGTCACCGCCCCCATCGAACAGCAGTAATATGACTCGCTTCTTGCAATCACTTCATTCTCGCTATAATATCGAATCCAGATCCAAAATCTTGCCGTTTTGCTCAAACCACTGCACGTAGACGCCACGGTCATAGTCATGAATCTTCACATGCCACGGGCCATCGCAAGAGAGAGAAAAAAACTCATGGGTAGCCATTCAGCGTATCGATTGCTCGAGTCTTAACCTACACAGAAAGCAACCCCTGACCAAGTCCTAGCTTGATAGACTTTGGTGTCTTATCCCACAATCTAAAGTTATCAGTTTAGCATGGAAGCCAAAGAGGGCGTAGGCCACCCGCCGACGCCGCAGAAGAGCCCAAGGCCTTGTCCGGAGGAGAAGCCTGTACTTGGACTACAGTCTACAGATCCATCCCTGTCCCCACCGCAGCTAGTACCCTCGTAGTCTGGGAGCGAGTTGAAGAAGAGAGGAAGCCCATGAAGCCCTAAGCCTCGAAACCGAAACCTGCAGGAATCGCAAGGGCGGTGAGGCGCCCGTACGAGCACACCACTAACCAGCTTAACTATCTACTGGCCCCAATGAAAGAAATGGTCGAAATCCATAGGATGATGGTGGACGGGGGCTGGGCACCAAGATTGGCAGATCGTACATACCAGCTTCCCTGGAGGCTTTTGGTGTCTGGCTTCTACCCCCTGCACTAGTTTCGTTTCACCATCTGGTACCTGCATCGAACGCCAATGCGGCATCCGCATCTCACCATCCCCATCGCGGGTGCTCGCTGGGCGGGGCTGGCGCCATCTTTTCTGCACGTGTCTGCAATCGATAACAACCCGTTCGTCGGTAAGAGAGAAAACCAAAAAGAAGAAAACCGACAGAGTAACCGAGAAGCTGCTCTGTGCGTGTACCACTTTGCCACACGTGGCCGAGACCTGGACTGTAGGTTAGAGAGAGAGCAAGACCAAAAGTTTGCTTGCCCTTTTCTTCCACGTGAAGTCTATAATGGTCCTGATTTGTGCAAACGATGGAGAAGGATGAGAGTTTGGAGCAGACCCGGAGCTTTGGGCGAGAGGATTGGGGATTTCACTATTCGGTATTTCGCTCGGGCCTCACATTTCCTGGTTCGGAGACTGTAGGGAGAGGTCCTTGCCCGAGTTCTCCTAGGTGTGGTAGAAATAGCATATGACGGATAACGCTCTGCAAAAAGCAAAGACCAGTGAGGGAGAACACATTATGTTGCGGTATGTCGGTTGATTGCCTTGCCCATCGTAAGTCCGGAGTACCTAACCCATCTCATCGTTGGCCCGATGCATCGATCATAAGTTGAAGTTCTTCGTATTCACAACCTTCGATCTGACTGGCTACGCACGGTGCAAGTGCTCATGCAATGTCTGGCCTATGGAAACCTGTTTCTCGATCTCTGCAGGCCATAATGGTTTCCGAACAGAAGAAACATGAGCGAGGAAACGGTAGAGAAACATGAGGTCCTCGTATTCAGATGCACAATCAAATCTCCAACAACCCTAACATGTAGGGCTTATGCAAGACGCAAATCCCCTCGGTACCCCGTCCATCTCGTATCAACTGTAGATTGGTAGAACGCAGGTTTCGGTGAATCCCAAAAGTGTTTCCTTTCGAGCAAATATCCGAAGCTTACTGCATCCAAACTCTGGTGCAGGTCTCAGTCCACCAGAAACTCTGCACGCCCATGTCTGTGCTGTATGTACCTGCATCGTCGTCGACGCCACGTCGTGCGTGCAGTGGCATTTCCGGCTCCACGAGCACTCCATGCATCCAGAGTACCCATCTGGGGCGTAGGTTGGACGAGCAAATGTGCGCTTGATCAATGCTGCCATGACTCGACATGCACATCTTCTCAGTATTCACAAGCACTTGCCATGTCCACAAGCTGGCCCTCTGCACTTGACTTCCTGGGAAATTGCGATGATGTCGAGTGACGGCCCAACCCGCGATAGGTAGGGGTAGGCCCTGGGCCCCTCAGGTCTCAAGAGCCTGTCATCCCACAAAACGCGTGAGAAAAAAAACCACCCGGGCCCCAAATAACAACCAAGCCGGAAGAAAAGACTTGAAGACAGAGTTCGCACGGCTCCCCCTTTTTTCCCTCTCTTGCCTGTTGAGTCGAGTCTGTTCTTGGTGCATTTCTGGTCTGGGTTTTCGCGTTTTGCGTGGATCTCTTGCGAAGGTAACGACCCCGTCATAGCAGCGGAGGCAGACCCAGACAGTTGCAAATTCAAGTGGTCTGTCTCTGTTCTGGATCCCTTGGATCCAGACAGATGACGGCTGGGTCGTTTAGCTGTGGGCAAATTTGCATCATTCATCCACACCAAGACCATGTTGACGGATACGTATCATCTTTATCGTTGCCTCTTGCCTAGCTGCCGTGACCCTTCGACGGGCCGTTGGTATCGATATCGCTATCGCTATCGATACCGATTTTGGCGGGAACCAGGCTTTAGCTCGAGATTGTGTGTATCAGACTTTTTCGCTTACTCCGTACAGGGTGATTGCTTGCCATGCCACGTTTTCTCACTTGCGTCCTCTGCATCGCAAGGGTCAGGTTGCTCCAATAGAGCATCCAAGTAATGTAGTTTTGTGTCTTCTATTCGCTGACCGAAGAGTAAAGTCAAGTATCCCGTGCAAACAACACTGTACTTGTTGACCTAGGGTGCAGATTCGACAATACCAAAAATTCACATACAAGTGGCAGCTTGGCAGAAAGCTCGTGAGGATGTCAATGGAACAGTTATAGCGAAATATAATCAACTGGGACATTTTGATAAATAGCGCAATCTTCTAGTAGTACAGTACATGGCACATATTGTGTGCTTGGTTGATACAGACACAATTTGGGAACAGAAACATGAAAGCGGGATACGCTTTGATGAACTGTTGCTCCGTGTGTTATGCTTGTTCGCTCTCGCCCTTGGCCAGCTTCTTCACTTTCCCCGTGGCAATTCTCCCTCTTAAAAGTCGAAGATAAATGAACGGTAAGAAAATAAAAGTAGTCTGGAAATAATTGTAGAAGAAAAGTCATCTCAACGAGAACCCTCGTCGCAAAAGCCTCAGAACGGCATGTGCAATTGCGAAAGTCCGTCCAAGAGTGTACAACAAGCCTCGCCTCTTCCTCCACTCCCCCTTCAAAAGACAATAGAATACAGGCAGTTGTTGAAATTGACACTACTGCCAATCTGTAAAGAGTTAAACGATTCTAAAGCACTTTTGCACCCATCCCCAATCACGCGGTACACCGTCTTAACCTCCTGAAGTCTGTTCCATTCTGAATGCAGCCTATCCTCAAAACGGAGGCTATTGCAATGGTGAGAGCATAGCTGCTGGGAAATAGAAATTCTGTATAGTCTGATTCAATTGGTCTTTGTTCACATTCGTAAGGATCATTTCGTCGTTGTTGATATTGATAGCAAGGTTGGTTTCTGTAAATAGTTTTGTTGGTTCGTGATCTTGTGTCTCGTGAAAGTTGAGATTACTTTCGTACTGGTATTTACAGGGACTCATCCCGCTTTCTCTTCTTGAGAGCACGCTTGCTCTCTGACGAAGATGACTCTGAACCACTGCTGGATGACGAGGATGCTAGGGCAGCTCGCTGAGCAGCCTCGTAGAGAGCATGACCCATTTCTTCGTCGAACTGATGGGTCTGAAGCTCACCATTCTCTAGCACGCCCATGACGATGGCACCAGCACCATGAGTGCGGGCATGTTGAGCAAGGTTGTCAGAACGAGAAAATTTCTTGCCGCATTCGTTGCACTCGAAGGGCTTGTCCTGAGTGTGAAGAGATCGGTAGTGTCTCTTCAAGTGCTCTTGGCGACGGAATCGTCGAGAGCAGAGAGTGCAGACGAAGGTCTTGGAAGGGTCCTCGGTCAAGGATTGCTTGCGACCACGGCGTGTGGCAGGCGTATGGGCAGATGAGGAGTTGCCGTCCTGTTGACCCGACATGTTGTTATCATCATTAGAATCTTGCTGATCTTGATTACCATTGGGAGTGGAATGATGGCCATCGGCATGAGAGTGGATATGAGAATCCGCATCTGCAAGACCTTCAAACTCAAAGTCGCTGTTGAGGGAATCGGATCGCCTCATCTTTCGCTGAGACTTCTGGTTGGAGCAGCAAGAGGCAGAGTCCGAGAAGGAAGAGATGGGGGAGATGGCAGGCCACAGTGAGCAGCAAGATCTTCCTCGTCAAATGAACCGAAGCTGTGGACTGAGAGGAAATCCTCTTCTTCACTGCTGGCAGACAACTTCTGTCTCTTGTCGCCAGTGTAGCCGATCTCCGCGTTGGTGAAATTCACGAAGCCGAAGTCGTCCTCGGAATCGAATTCGCTGGAGAATGAAGTCTCGAAGGAAGGATTCTCGGAGAGCGTGAAGGGGTCATTGATGTCATGCTCAGGGGTGAATGGAGGCAGCGCGTACTTGGGCTCCTCGTCTTCGACACTCAGGGTTGGCAGAGGAGGGAAGCTTTGAGGAGTGGAAACAATGACGGGCTCAAAGGATGCAGAGGTGAGTTCTCGCAAGTTGACAAACTCAGCTACAGGATACACTGATGGGAGATGTGGGATTGCGGTGAAGGAGTAGCAGGACTCAGAGATGGAGAAGTGCAGTTACTCAAAGAGGTTGTGGTGGAGGTGGTAGTTGGGGCAGGTACGACGGCAACTGTGGCAGGAGCCGAGCTGGGAAGGATCTTGGCATCTCCTCGCTGGGGGAAAATGTGAATCTCTGCAACAATCAATTCTCATGTCAGTTTCATTTTCGAGTTTCAAGGCTGCAATCAAATATCGGATGATGACTCACGTCCGTTTTCCATTTGCCATTCGTCCAAGAGAGGCAATGCCTGCATTTCCTCCTTGGAATGCTCAATGGGTAGAGTGAAGTATCCATGAATGTGATGGATAGGGGTTTGACTGATGCTGCTGGCTGGTGGGCTGCTGGCAGTGCTGGGACAAGCTGAGAGACATGGGGTCGGAGGTGAAGAGTGCCTGCTCTCCAGGTAGTGTCCATGTTCCATTTGTCCGTTGCGGTCATATACAATCTTGGGCATTGGCATTGATAGTGTCAATGGTGGTGAGGCCTTTGGGGTCATCACCTGGTGCGGCAGAAAGTGTCCTCGTGCGAATTGGGGAGGTCCCTGCCAGTACTGGGGAGCCATGAAATGCTGAGGATAGTGTGCCATGGGGCTGAATACTGGTTGCTCGCTCGGCATCGGGGTGAACACTGCGTTATGTCGTGCGTCCGAATCTGGTCGATATTGATAGAACTGGATTTGTTGGGCAGCCATTGGATATGGGGTCTCCATCTTGATGGATACTGCAACAGCTCACCAGGAACTTGTTCTTTCTCGCGCTTTTCTTGGTCAAGAGTCTTCAAAGTTGAAGCTCTTCCGTTGTTGGTGTCAGTTTGGTGGTGTCAAGAATCGTAATACAGGTTTGATACAAAGTAAATTGGTAGTTTGTCAATGAATGGTGGTGTGATGGCTCAGGTATCCTTCTCCTTGGTGACTAGCTGTACATAGATATATGCAAGTATGCTGCTGGTAACCGTGAGAGAGTGTCGGCTCCGAGTGAATATAGATACGACTGATCAAGGTGTTATGATACAATGTTGGCACAGGCTTGGGAAGGAAGGACTGGATGTTTGTTCAATAGTACTGGTACAGATAGTGTAGTACAAGACAGATGAACAAGATCCGGGACTGGCCTGGTCAAACAAGAGATATAATAACAGAAAATGAAGGTGTAGATCGCGGGGATCAAAAAGAGCGTCTTGTCTCGATATGAGGAACGAAGAAAGAGGATAAGAGCTGGGTGCAGACGAGCCATAAGAGGAGATCGCTAGATGACCTGAGGGTCTGAGGCCGGGCTTGTCGCCCACTCACTTGGATCACCACTCGATGGGGTATAGGTGGATGCGTGCAGGAACGGGCGCTGCGATTCGGGTCCGTCGCGCGAAGACCCATGCAAGTCGTCGACCTTGTACAGTAGCTCGGTGGAGAACAAGGTCTCACTACCCCCCCAGCCCGTCTCAAAGACTGTCACCCACTTGAGTGTCCACTCGACAGATCCACCCTCGCCAGCCGCACTCTTAGAGCAGCAACTTCAATCGGTCAGAGCGTCAGGTCTGCTTGAGTCTGAAATCCGGCCTTCGGAGCTACTACTGCTGCTACGGCCACACCCACCACCCATCCACCGTCGAAGTCCTGCTGGGAGGGCACGGAGAGTTTTCTCAACCTCTCCCAGTCTGGCTGCCACTCTGCCAAATGGGCTGTGCTGCGTGACGTTGCCATTTCTGTCACGCATCACTCTATGCACGGGAAATTGCACACTACGCACTCACCACACCATCTCTTGTGTTTCTTTCCTTCTGACCATGACGCACCATTATTGTCATGGGCCATAATGCATTGCCGACCTCACTTATCTGACTGGGTGGACCAGGGTGTGATGGTGTAGGTTCGCCGTATAGAGGTGTTATGGTTGATCCTATGAGATAGAACAGACAAGATGTCTGGGAATTGCTGCCTACGATTGGCAAACATGAAACAAATGAATCACCAAAGAGCGCTTGACCTTGACGATACCATTCGTCCCAGCTACAAAGGACAGACTGTTAGCAGGTGTTTGTCAAGCTGTACACGCGCAGTGTCTCTGGCCGATGTATGGCCCAAAGCGTTTTCAAGCGGAGCTACGACTCAACCTGACAATTCTTCAAATGTCGTTGAAAACTTGACTACTGGGTGCGATCATAAGTCCATGATAGTTATCGCGACCTGGCCGAGAGGACATGCATCGAGGCGAATCAAGTGTCCGGATCATGCGCATTACTCCGTAGTTGTATGATACAGCAAAAGCATTCGTGCAAATCTTTGGGTTGTCCCCTCGAATCAATATTTCGAAATGCCATCTGCCATCAGTGAGTGGTCCAGGATCTGTTAGGTGCCGTAGGTGCCATTCACACTCCATCAACGCGCTCTTCTTTGACTGGGCGAGTCGCTGGGGTCGCGAGCGCCAATCACAGATGTGACGTGGGATGCCAGGTTGGTGATAAGCTGTACCCTCGCCCGAGCGGGCGAATTGATAGTTGAGCTATTCTTGGACTTGGCCACAAAACACATATCAGGTTGGAGCCCATGTTCATTCAATAATTCACTTCTCTACGAGACCTGTTTGATCACTTGGGGCGAACTTTTGTGTATTGCTGACCGGTTCCACGAAACTGTATAGACTCCATGATTGGGTGTCCTACTATTAATTTGCACTATTTAGTCACTTGTGATCCTGTAGACTTGGTTGTCTGTGTCTGGGCTCACAGACGAGAAACAAGTTGATGCAAGTCAGTAGAGCTGCCATCGATGGTGCCATCGATTGCCACCCGTCCATTAGCGAGGACCTTAGAGCTCTCCGGACTTTCTGGCTCGACTGGAAGATAAACTTGAGTGTATTCAAAAGCATCGATCAATTGGCCAAGACGGTACTGGTGGCAAGTCTGCCTTAGTTTTGGTATGAGCATTGGCTCGATCCATGGGCTACGGACACTAAGTGATAGAGGCGAGGAATAGATTCCAGGTTGGCTGCAGGCTCCCAATGGTGTTTGTCTCAGACTCTGGAGACCTTCGTAGGGCCACTGTGGTATTCCAGAGTATGCAGGTACCACTTCTCCCGGGAAAAGGCGTGACTTTAGCCCATGCGATGGCGCAGAAGACGGCTGGTGCGATTTGCACATCGCGTCTCGCTTGGCCCTTCGAGACTGTGAAGTTTTGACGCGACACCGTGTCAAAAGTGGCACATTTAGCCTTTGGACTTGCTTTTTTCATCCCGACTTGCATAGGGCTTGAGTCATGATCGACTGTAGAAGCCCACGATGAACTCTTGGGAAGAAATGTCAAGCGGCGTATGTCGTTTCAACAAGTAGCGACATACTGAAACACGAAACCGAAGGTTGCAACATGGGTTTATTACGATCATTTCTTACAAAATGCTGCTGGCTGCAAGCGAGCAATGCTAAAGAATTACAATAGAAGGTGACCTGGACTTCTTTCTCCCCTTGTGGTATCGCCAGCGGATACATGACCGTGCATTTCCCCGCTCTCCCTGCTTGCATCAGACATCAACCGAGTGTTTCACTGGGTTTTCTCAACGGGTCCTCAGAACGTGGTATCTCATGCGAATGGCTTCGGATCGAACATTTGACTCGCGAGGCGGGTCAACAGAATTGACCTTATGACTTCTTGATGCCATAGGATTGTTGGTTGCTTATACCTACCTCTAGTGGGAGATGACCAGCCTGCAAATGTTCCGTTGATGGTAGTATTCGTTGCATAGTTACCCCTGCCGTCGATCGAGGACAGGGAAGGATGTCCCAGAAATGTAGCTTGTCGGTTACGATGCCATACTGACAGAACTCCAGTGGAAAACCAGCAGGTCAGATAGTTGGCTCATGTTGGCTCTAAGAGGATGGAATGTCAGTGAACCTGTCAGAACAACAAACGCGTATCGATAAGCGTCTGACTGCTGGGTGGTTGGCTTCTGGCGTAGCTGGCAGATCACCCATGGCTCCTGTCGTGCCTGTGCAGCCATCAGGACGCCATCCAGCCACTTGACTCGTTGCCACGCGCGCCGAATGACAGGTTCGATGTGCTTGGTCTAAGCACTGCTGCAAGCCCTACCGATAGTGACTACTCCTGTCGACTGCCATGTCCCAAATGGCATACGTCCGCCGAGGTCTTCCAACTCTTGACCGACGATGGGGCAACAGTAATTGCCAGCACCATGTTTGGGTCTCTGATGTGTTCTCCGTACTCGGTACAGCACGGTCGATCACAAAGTTACCTCCATGGATGCTCCAGGTACTACACAGAACATGTGAGCCATGTCGACATCAGGATAAATTCTTCCTAATTGGAAGCGGTGCCCGACTACAGTTGCAGCAAAGATCTCCAGCCATCTGCCAGGCACCCGAGTAAAAAGCAGCATCAATCTCTCCAAAAATCGGATAAGTGGGATGAGCATTTCGACCAGGAATTAGCGAATAGAATGATTCCAAAAGTCTGGGCTGCCATGGGCTGGTCGACGGGTTTGGGTGCGACCAAGACGTTTAGCCTCTTTGTCCCTTGTCCCAAGGATTGCCACCGAAAGTCGACCAGTGGAAGTTTTCAGGTACCAGGCAATGCTCACTCGTGGGCTGGATTCGATCCGCCTCCCGGTGATCCACCAGATGGTCTATTAGCCCTGTACCCCTGCAGAAACCCGACGGCCCCAGGTGCAAGCTTGCAGGCGCCGTCCCATCGCGTGCGGTCTACCATGAATTCCCGTCTTCCTAGCCGGACACTTGTTCTGAATCAGATTAGATCGCTTCCAGAAGAATGCTACTGGTTCGGACTCTTGAACTTTTGGGCTTGGGCAACTTTTCCAAAAAGCGTGGCGATTCCACCTATTGCTACCTAGAGATTTTCTCAGGTAATCTCCAGGCACCATCATAGAGAGGACACCATAGTGCAGATCCACTGGTTAACTGGACCCTACTGCAGGAACATCTGGTCCCCTGCTGGATGGAGGGTCTCTTGCGAACCAGTCACACCAGTCTCTATACAGCTCGTGCTTTGGGCTGGCTCGTCGATGATGCTACCGGCTGAATCCGCCCATTTAGACTTCAAAACTGACGCAGGTACGAAGTCTGTCTGGTTGGATTTTGGCGTGCTCGCCCATTAGGACACGAGCGTCTTTGCCTCTGGTGTTCGCTCAAGACCTGCACCTCATGTTTCAGGTTCGAGGCGATGCGGAAACTGCTGCGACTATCACACCCAGCTTTCAGTCGAGGTGCGTGCATCCCACCTTGCCATCTTCTTTCGCTGTATTCCCAAGGCCAAGACGGACAAGTTGCATCTCACAGATTTTTTCTTTTTTTTGGGTGGCCTTGTCCGTTCCGTCACTTTTTCAGATAAGAGGTTTCCTCTTTGTTATCTTAGTGTAGGTGGCACTGGGTAATATCATTAGTGGCACCCAAGCAGTCCATTTTTGGAGTCAAACGGTCCTCTCATCCTTGCAATCTGGGCACAGATTGCGGGCTCTCGACAAAGCCTTCAAAAGGTTTGGCCCTCCCTTGCCCAACCTTCAGAGTGCCCGTGGCGAGACGTTCTCTTTGAGTGGTTTGGCGAGAAGCCACACAGCCTGCCTGCTTGCAAGTGGCCGAACCATTGTTGGAAAGAGGGCGGAGGTAGAGTAGTGCTTCCGGGGAAATTGAGTGCTCCACTCTCATATCTTCTTATCGCTTCTTGACGGTCGGGGAAGAAACCGTGCATGGCAGGTTGAGTCTTTCAGGCTCTCAGCTTCATTTTGACTAGTCCGATTATGCCACAGATTATCCCAAGGGCTCGCCACGAGCTTCTAGCACCTATTCTATCGCAACATTCCACGAGAATCGCTCTCGGAGTATTAATTGAACCGCAGGATGTGCTTTGGTGGCTGACCTGGCTCTTTTCCCCGGCGATAGTTTGATGTGCCTAAATCCATTAGACTTCCAGATCTCGTGCTGTCAATATCTAGCCGTTCGCATCCCAGTTGGGGAAGACTCGTCGTCTTTGTTGAGTCAGTAGAATATTCTCTCCATCGACAGCCTCTAAGGTGACCTATCACCTGCGTGCCTGCTTAAATCACTTGACTGAGGGTTCCTGCCTGTTCCCCGGACTGCACTAGTTGAAATAGTTCTATGGTCCACGACACGACAACATTGTGTAGACTGACTGGCTGACCACACTGACTCGCCCAACGCAGCACAGGCTCTATTTCTCCGTACCGAGCGAGCGAAAGCGTCATTACTCCGCTTCTCACATTCAGATTCGCCTACGAAGTATGAACAACAGTCGGGTATTACCCGAGACCTAAGTGCAGCAGTGGAAACCTTAACACGAACGAGTCCTGAACTCTAGGTATGCAGAGAGGACATGGTCTGCGAAAGACTCCAAATCAGCAGAGTTCAAGACAAAAGTAGACATGACGACGCACTCGAACGGGACGGAAAATGGTAGACAAACACGCAACGCCCAGCCAACCAGCACCTTTTGCTCGGTCTGGTACACACGAATGTGGACTTTGATCGACGCGACCATGGTCCTCAACCAGTCGAACGTGACCAAAAACGCCATTTCCAGCTCCCGTCCAGGCCCAAAAACGGAAAGGTCTCGCCACGATGGACATTCCCCTCAGCATCCTAACTGTAGTCACCCACCTGTGCACCGCTGCTTGCAGGAATGAAAAGCCCAAAACAGCGACGCGTTGTAGCATTTGCACATGGCCTCTCAAAGAGTCTTGAAAGAGTTGAGTTTCGAGCCCTCGATTGAGACCGCTCCTCGGGCGGACTTTCACCAAAGGCTACTGTCTTGGTCATTTCGTGGCGTTGAGAACTTTCCCGACACTTTGGCTCTGAGAGTGGGAAGCCAACCACGACGGTACACTAACTTCCACGTAGCATAAGCCCTATTATTCCTATTCCAGGCTGTGTGGGAAGCTTGAGGCGATATTGTCCTCCTTTCGCCGTTCAATTGAGATTCTTGCGGGCCACAGGCCCGCGGCCACAGGCCCGGATAGGTTAGTTAGGCCCTAATTTGCATTTGGATGGTAATCCTTTCTGCCATACGAGGTTCTTGTTGGGTCGGCCGAACACTTTTCCTTCAATCTCGAAGCAACGAGCTCCTATCTGCCTGCAACCTTTCTGGCACTCAGACCACCTTGCAGCTCGCGAATCTGGTTGTCCATGACTCAACAAAGCATGAAAGATCAAATCTACGATGTATTGTCTGGGCACGACAACTGACGATAGACGGATGACGGCAGTGAAGTGTTCTCGACCCTGTTGTCCGACGTATGTGTGAGATCTGGCGTGATTGTGCCACACCACCTCAGTGTCAGTGCACCATGACCTGCAGGTTTCTGGTCCTTCGCGTGCTGACAAGATCCTGCCACCCAACCTGCAATCATACTTGACGGGATCTCCATGGTCAATCGCGCTTTTGGACATAGCAAAGTAGAATTGTCATTGTGATCGTCCATCGTACGTAAATGGCCCCATCGACAAGTAAGTACTTGCCCCACTCACGACATAACGCGTCTGCTACAAACAGCACATGTCGATCGATTACTGTGTGGCCGTCAAGGATGACCGCTGCTCACTTGCTGGGTGCTTGCCAAAGTACGTACAAGTTGAATCCATATTTTCCTTCTGGCACAGCATTTCGGAACCATGATCTGCCAGTGCCGAGGCATGAGATAAGATTCACAAGCTGATACCTACCTACCCGGCCCATGGATTGAAGACCAACAACTGCCAGCATTTAACTGCCCTAGCGCTTGCACTGGCAGACCTTCTAAATCGAAACACCGTGGCAGGTCGTCTGGGAATTTGGTCCATGCGCAATCGGCACAAGTTGAAAATGGTACGTGCACATACGGCAACGCGCGTGTCGTGCCGGGACGCTTGGTTGGACTTGCAACGCACGGTCTTGTCGAAGAGTCCGTCCTCAAAAACTGGGTGGTGCTCAGGCCTCATCACGTCATGACCTACTGTTGTAGTGGTTGGCGCGAGTAGCTGAGTGCAGTGGCAAGTATCGTATGCACTCTGCACCATCCGACGGACAAATATCGACATGGTCACCATCCGATGGTTACCTCACACAAGTCAGAAGGACAGTCATGAGAGTGTACTAGGATATTCTGCGTCTGTCTGCGGAATAGGATTCGACGATCACGACATCATTCCCAGCTGAAGAGATTGTGGGGTTAAGCTGATACTTGAAGAATGGATCATAGTCTGAGTACGACGCAGAAACAGAGCTTCGGCAGCAGTCTTAGAGCTGGCGATGCCCGCCATTGTCAGCATTAGCTCCCAGTCACATAAACATGGTCCAGAACCTTCGGGAAGTCTCTTGAGCATCTTCCATGGTAGCCAGGTACTGACAGCCATGAGACTATGCTGACGATAGTCTCCCGCTTGAGAAGTGGTTGGCACGTTCTCATGATGCTTCTCATGACGATTCACACGACATAGATGACAGCAATGGTCATAGCTGGTGCAAAAAGCCCGAAAAGGGTTCAGCTAGTTAGTTTAGCCCTCTGGTTTCACAGGCTGGTGAAATCACAGGCGATGTCTGGATTGGGAGCAGAGCCAGAAATGTACGAATCTGCCAGTCTCATTCGCAAACTATCACAAGATCATCTGCAGGAATTCTGGACACAGATGGGGAACCAACAGGTATGTCAATCAGCCGATAAGATGAAGTGATCTTGTGACCTACCTAGGACTTGGCCGAGAGGAAAGTGTGTTGAGACCTGATGCAAGTCATACACGAGAAACAGCTTCACTGCTGGATTTCTAAAAACATTGTGCTAGAAGAGGACCCATTAAGTGCGAGGCGTGTTCTTCGGCGGTGGTTAATAGTTGACGTAGAATAAATCATGTTGATTAAGCCCATCTGATTCTTTCATGATAATTCTCTCTGGAGCCCTTCGACGTGAGCATTTAGGCGTTTTGTCGCTCGAAGGCCGCTCGCACATCCCGCTGGGAGACAGCATCGGCACTGAGCCGCGATAAAGGATCTTGATGAAATATCTGCTCGCACGATGGGCGATTTCCATATAGACATCGGTAATTTCTCCAAATACTCAGAACGAACTTCGTCTGTCCGGCCGCAATTCTCTTCGCACGCATTTGATGGTCGGCTCCGCAGAAGTCACACTTGAAGACCCCTGGATATCTCCGCGCCGACAATCATGTTTGTCACTGCTCGTTCGAAGTCTTGCCATGTCTCGTCTAGAACCCAACAGGTGGCTGCAAGATGATGGCATATGGTCCGTAAACAAAAGCTTGATATCTTTGCAGACTCATGTTCCCACACCACACTTGGTTCCATTCGGCCGGCCAGTATAAGTTGCCCATCTACCAGACGTGCCTCGTTCGATCCAAAAACGTCAAAGTATCCGACGATGCCCCTAATTTTCAAGAATGAACCGGGCAACCCATATTGCGGGCCATGCTCATAGGCTCGCAAGACCAAGTCAACCATTCCACGCCTTAAATGGATAGAATTCAATCCCGCGGATATGAATTGAGGATAAGCCAACAGTCTATCTGCGCGTGGGTGGTGGTTGTCACGAGGGCATTTGTACCACGAAAGTCGGAACTTCCGCCAGGGATAGAGAAAGCCGCACGAATGGCATGTGAGATAGTCCGGGTAGTCGCGTTCAAGGAGCCGTAAAAATCGGACCTTGACGGCCTTGTCATCCTCAAATGTCAGGTTGAGGTGGGAAGTGAGAAGAACTCGAAGCCGTCGACATGAGAGGCTAAGCAGGAGCTGGGTCTCTTTGTCCAGAAATTTCACAATAGTAAAAATCAGCTCAGTAGGAAGATTGAGCAGCGTTTGAGGCTCAAGGTGTTTCTAGCGCTCGGTAGGTCAGCTGTTGCTCTTTTTGGACCTTTCATGAGGTTTTCGATATTGCAAGCATGCCTTACCCTCTCCATGAGACGTACCATTCGAGCAAGGTGGTTCTGTATGGAAAGAAGGATTCGATGCAGGAAAGACCATTTGGTCGTGGTCTCGTTTTCATTTTGACAATCCATTTCGTAAGTGGTAGGGAAAATGTGACCGAATCCACGTCAAGAAGCACTCGATAGGATATGCGGAGTTCATAAGGATGCCGAAGCAGTGTGGTGTCTGGTATGAAGTATCATAGCGACAATATGAAAGCTCAAGATGCTTTTCAAAAGATCTGAAGCCTAGATGATTTCAAATGTAGGCATAACCACCAAAAAGCAGACTACTCTCCCGAGGAATGGATCTGAGGACCTACAACCCACCGCATGGGCATTGGCGTTCGGAAGGTGATATGATAGGACTCATCTCGTGCATTCAAGGTACACGAGGGACAATATTTGCAGGGACAGCGAATTCACAAAACTGGCCTTCCACGGACTCGTCTCCTTCATTCTGCCTTGGATGCTTGACAGTGAGTAACTTACCAAGGCCGTCTTCTCCGCCCGCTAAGGGGAAATGTGCGGACATCTGACCATTAATCTGACGAGATTGATACTGAATGCCTATAGGGATGGCCGCAATGTACACGGGAGTGTCCTAGACATTATTGGCTCCGATCATAGACAGGAATCAATATGCTTGTGATCAGGAACAAATGCTGCACAAGTGCAACGCTTGCCAAAACCATTCAACTTGGCACCTTCCTTAGCTGTGTAGTCCAGTAGTGATGGATCATCATGGCATGTGTTTCATGAAGACTGCGTACATAATCAGCCATGACGACCGCCGAACTCCTGACAAGAGATAGGGAAATCATGCTTATGACCGTCCATCATCGCGTATCGAAGCATCTGGTGCCTAAAAATATGCAAACCAATATCAACATCAACATCAATCTCATGTCCATGATAAGTTGTGGCTTCAGAAACAAGTCAAATATTTGAGATCACGCAAGGCTTGCCCATCTCAAGGTGACGGGAGACAAGCCAGGCTCATTCTCTTCCTATCTTTTGTTTTTCAAAATTGAAAAGTCATCACAAGCCCATGAAATGAAGACGAATTATAAACGTGATATTGATATTGATGCTGTCATTGATGCTGATATATACAACGATCAACAACAAGTCCGACGTATTAAAAACACGGTTGTAGTTCAGGTCGAGGAAAAAAGCGAAATACTGCCAAGACATTGTATGGCCACTAATCCCAAAACCGCCTAGCCTTCTATACCTTGCGCGAAGGATGCAAAACCACCAAATTTTTCCCATTCATTTCCCTTCTCTTTCTTTTTCCATTTCTTCGTGCGGCGCTGCCACTCTAAATAAGTACCCCAGTGTTGCTTGGCCGATGAATATCTCTCACATCGTGTTTCCAAGTGTCAGTGGCAGCACAGAAGAAATTTTAAATCAATTGCATCTGATCTCCTCGGCGAAAATCAACCGTTCTCGTGTCTTGAAGTCCAACAGTCCCTAAGGGTCTGTGTTCTTCATTGAGCGCGATCCAGGGCTATGGGCATTACGGATCGAGGACTCGTCGAGGTTTTGAATTCTGCGCCTGTTTGTGCGTGGGGTCGGACATTACCTTTTTCCTTTCTCCTTCTCTTTCCTTCACGTTGTTTTCTGTTTTGTGCTTGGGTTTGTCTTCTGCCTTGCTTACGGTGTTGTTTCAGCTGGCGAGTTTGTGCCTTTGGGGACTGTGAGCGCGCGGGATCGAGGTGAAGACCGATTTTGTTACGGTTCGCAATCCGAAGGAGAGACGGGAGAGACATTCGAATGTGTGGGAGTGCTCTATGTCTACCTGATGCGGGTCGCTGGACAGACCCATGTGTGGATTTCCGAGCAGCATGCAGGTTGATCCCTCAGGAAATGATGTCTATCTTGATGAGGAAGAAGGCTCTACCGTGGTAAGCCCGGAGGGAGGTCTGCCTCCCAAACCACTCGCAAACCTACTCTCGAATCCGGGACTTCATGAACCGCATCTGATGCGGTGTTCTTATTTCTGAGATCTATATATAGGAAAAGCGCTCCGAACGTGCATGGAAGACACAAGCTTGCCTAATTCCTGCTCGCAGTTTCGTCTTGTCCTGACTTCTTTTGTGGTTCTTTTCTAGTCCTTCATCATAGTCATGTACTCTTCAGGTCATTCCCACCGAGAGCCCTCTCTATTCATCCGAAGCAATCTTCTCAATCTTACCATTTCTCTTCTCTCCTGTCTCTCCAATGATCCTAATGCGGTCGATTCTGACCTTTTCGTTATCACCCTCGCTCGCAACGACGAAGATAACCAAGCTGGACACATTCTGGAACTTGACAATACGGAGGTCAAGTTTCGCCGTATTTGTCTTTGGATCCCAGTCTTTCTCACTCAATGTGATTTCCTGCACCGCCTGCGCATCTTCTGCCTCGTCGAAACCAAGAATGTGTGGTCGGTTCGTGTAGATCTTGACGTGTTTCGGTCTGCTGGGTTTCTCATCATCGTCAGGGTCGCGTGCTAGGGATGTAAGATGTATTGATTGGATCTTGAGGGTCGATTGGAATGGGATGTACAGCATCAATTGCTCGTCTGTGTCACTTTCAACCCAGTCTTTGGGGTCAGAATCGCCTGCGGTTGTCCTCTACGTTAGTTTTCTAGAAGTGGTAGATCGGTAGGAAACATTGTCACTCACCTTTTGGTCTGTCGCCACTGATCAAGCCTCTCGCGGTGCCATGATCCGAATTCCAATTCAAGAGTTCCAGACCCAAAAGATCCACTTGGTTTGTAACATCGCCATACCCGCGCGGCAGCTCAGCACCGAGCCAAGTACCATTGCTACTCGTGCTACCACCTGCCGTATCCTCAGCCTCCAACTTATTCGCCTCACTCGCCAAATCCTTGACAACTGCAGACAACTTTCTCGGGTCGGCACCCTCGATGAACTCGGCCTGCCGAGCATTCTTAAAGACTACGAATGTAGGCATGGCGCGGATGTTGTACGAGCGGGCAAGATCTTGTTGTCGGTCGACATCGATTTTGGCAAAGGTGATCTTATTGGGCTTGGACAATTGCGCAGACAGTTCCTCGTAGATGGGTGCAATCTGCTTGCATGGGCCGCACCAGTCGGCGTAGAAGTCGGCGACAACTATTGAGGAGGAAGAGAGGAGGTTCGAGAATTGTGTTGTCGACTGAATATGTACGGTTTTCGACATTGTTGCTGGAGGATGGAACGAGGGCGAGGTGGGGTACGATAGGCTTGTGGCGAGGATGGAAAATGGAGTGGTTGAGAAAGATTATATGGAATTCGACTTGTCGAGAATAGATAGGATGTACAAGTTGTGAAGTTCCTTGTGATATGAAACGAGTTTGAGCGTTGTTCCAGGGTGGTGATTTGTCTTGTATCCAGGAAGTTTACAAATGCACACACGGGCAGGTACAGCGGCAACCAAAATGGACTCCGTATGTGACAAGGCTGGTCGCAGCCTGATTTGTCTTAGTGCGGGGAATACTCACTTGTGATTGGTTTTCACGTCTATGACGAGGCTGTCGTTCATCGAGCACATCATTTCGTGCGGTCTGCCACTCCGACATAGTAAGTCCAAGACGAGGTATTCTATGAACTTTTATGCATCTTGAGCAAAGTCTATACGAGTACCGCATTTGGATAGTCTCCTTAGACATGGATGTAAAATATTTTGTCAAGTGCGGAATCAGAATTCCTTTATACTTGAACTCTGTATTCTTGGATTCTCGTTGAATACAAAATATAATCTGCGAATTCCATCCGCCTGCAGGGTGCCAGTCAAGAAAATGAAATTATCGCCTTTCTACCCTGAATTTCGGGGTGACGGTGAGACTTTTGGACAGAACATGCGCAGAGCGCTCATTCGGAAACTTATCCAAAAGACTTTATCAATGAGCACTGCTCGCTGTGATTTTGATTTATTGTCCCTCGTCCTCATGCTCATGCTAACCTGGGTGGACCTTTCCCAACAACGTCGCCCAAGATATAAATACAACTTGATTTGTCAATATTTGTCTGTAATATCAGAGGAGATGACTGTATGCTTCCGACCCAAGTACCACAAGAACCAACTTAACAACTCAAACCTCGGTCTCCACCCCACCGGCCTTGTTGTCATCATCGTGCTCAAAGACATCCTTCACACCATGTGTTCCCTCTTGACCTTACCCTTCATCCAATCCAAAGTCCGCGCGCCTTTCCACTGCATGACTCCGCGATGTTTACGATGTAGTTGTCTGTGGTGATCTTTGTAGTCTTTGATCTGTCCTCGAACACCGCGGGTTCCGTCCTCAGACGGATCATGTCCATCAGTGTCAACGAGCGAGAACACAGCGTCTTTGGCTTTGGTCACTGGTGTTTTGACAATATTTGCTGGGTTTGGTTTCGTGCCAGATGCCGTATCTGAGTCCGAGGATGAGTCCGATGATGAATCATTGGTATGGTGGCGGAGTTTCTTGTGGTGTGTCTTGGGATCAGTACGTGCGAACTTGGTGTCTTGATCTGCTGTCTCCTTGTCCTCATATATGTCAAAGTCAGAACTTGAGTCTGAGTCTGAATCTTCACTGTCGTCACCTTCCGACTCGACCATCCCCTCATCGTTGGCAGTATCCAAGACTTCCATGACATTTCTCACGTCGCCATTCTTCCCTTTGTTGGCATAACTTTTATGATATCCACTTAATCCTCTCCAGAATTTCAATGTCAATTCAATCTCGCCCAGTGGTTTTTCTCCTTGTTCCACTCCTTCATATCCATAGCTAGTCGTTGCTCGGTGGAAGTTCTTTTTCCCGCCTTTCCATACCTTCATCCGAACCGTCTTTTCTTCTTCGTCAGGAATGTCCTTCAACCAGAACACAGCGAATGCGGGAGTTGAATAAGGACCAATGGTAGACTTGCGGAATTCTACGATCAGGGGGGTAGCATAGCGTTTCCGCACAGCTAGGAATACGGATTTGCGATCCCGTTTTGGCTTCCACTCGCCAATGGTATCTTCAGAACCGTCCTTTCCAGGTTGCATTTTCGCACGCATGAGGGAAGTGCGGATCTTGATTCGGTGTTGTGTGAAGCTTTCCTCGTCATTGGTACTGTCGCCTGTTCTCTTGGCCTGTACAGGACACATGACTTCCAAAGTTCCGTAATTCCATCCGATCAATTCCTTAGGTAGTTGCAAATCAACACTTCGCCAGACCATACTGATCCTCGCTCTGCCATAGCCAATGCCTCCCACAAGAGGGTAGCTTTGCATGACCTGACTTCTTTTCTCAAAAACCCTGCGCAGTGGGAGGTAGACCATACCAAGCAGAGCGTCATCTTCGCGCTCCCGGTCGTCACGCACAGAGATCATGACTTCAGCGGATTTCCAATCGGCAATGAATCGTTCGGTTCCGGCATTGAAGAAGGGTTTGGCATTCTTGGGTTTCGTCCGAGTCCGATAAATTTTCTGGTGGTTCAAGATTATTGATGCGTAGCTGCTGGGTAGGTCATTAGACTGCTCGGCTTCATCTTCCCTGTCACCTTGTTTGTGATCTTTATCTCGCTTCTGCAGACTCTCAACCTCCAAGCCGGTAATATTGTGGATCTGGATACTGAAGATACCAGAGAGATAGTCATTCGGAGGAGGTGAAGAGATGAGCAGCGCATCTTCTTTCTCTTTATAGTCTTCTTGTTTCTGTTGTTTAATTTCTCTATCCTCGTTCTGGGCTGTCGCCTCGCGTAGTTTATGCTCTGCGGTCTCGCTTACTTGTTTCCTGAGATCTTCGATAGTCTTGATGCTAGAATCTGCTTTCTGTGTCCTGAGTTGTTTATCTGTGATCCTCGTCTTTTCAAAGTATCCCACGCTCCAGCGAAGAGATCCTGGCATTTTCTCTTCTGGATCTTCTCCAACAAATCGATCTTCTCGGTCGTACATTGTGTTCTTGGTCTTGGGACTGTGCATGAGCTCGTGTAGGTCGACCTCTACTCGGCCCAAATCGTCATCCGCCGTATACTTGTCCGAATCCCAGAGCTGCAGTCTTAATTTTTCATCTGCATTCAGCTCCTCTGGGGTAACGAGGATATGACTCCACTCATGCCAACAGGGCTCCTGGTCGTCGACAATCACTCTCGTGCTGGACACGGGCTTACCAAACTTGCCCCAACTTACTGTCACGTACGCATCACTAGCTCCTCTGAACGGACCTATACCCCCGTCTCCTTCCTTGAAGCCGCTGGCAGATTTGATGTGAATCATGACAACACCCCTGGAGACGGAGTCTTTCTTGAAATCATCACCGACCAACATATCCTTCAAGTCAAGCGTTAGGCTCTTCGGCGCCACATACTCGGCTAAGGCGGCATCAATACTGCTCTGCACGAACGAGCTAATCAACGGCAGGTCCATGAGATTGAGCGCATGTCGCGAGAGAGGCACACAACTGAGATCTGCTTGTGGCTGACCCATGAATGACAGGGTACACAGACTAAAGAACGGCGGGTCCGGCGTCAGCTGCAGTCGAACACGCATTGTCCCGATAATGCCACGGAGTTCAACCCAGACAGGGACTGCGATTCCGCCCGGCAGGTAAAATTTGAGATATAAATGAGCATTTTTGGCCTTGGCTTGCAAAGATTTACCGGAAGAACGAGCGCGGTATGCAAAGGCCAATTCCAGATTGACGAAATCTCCCTGCTCGGCTTCCATCCCTTCTCGAATGGCTTGTTGTTCTTGCTCGGTCTGTTGGTTGCTTTTTTGGTCACTTCCATGAGAGTCATTCCTTTCGGTCTGGTTTTTGTTGTTATCCGGAGCTTGATCTTCTTCCACCTGACCTTTTCCTTGTACCGCTCGATCGTTGGAAGACTGATCATTGACATCCTGCAATTGTCCATTCTCATTGACTGTGCGACTTGCTGCACCGGTTGGCAGCCAATTGATGCCGAGGATTCGGAATGACTCACTACCCTGACCGAGATCATCTACACTGACCATTCGGACAATCTTGGGCAGAGAAGCTTGCATAACATCTTCAAGCATGTCGGAAATGGAGGTAAAAAGATCAGGATTTATCAACGGCCACACTGAAGCAAGCAGATTGTTCAACCAGGCAACAGATTCAGGTACCAGGTTCTCGTCAGTACTGCTTTGCGTCTCCTCCACCCTTGCAGCATCCCACACCTCGTCCTTCCAAACTTCTTCGACCTTCTTACCGAGCCAGCCGCGGAGCAACCATACAATCGCAAGACTGATACCTGCCGAAGTTGACAGGATGATCAAGGGAGGAATTGTCGAGAAAATGATTGAATTGCTCTTCGCATCTTGCACATTGGCAGTCAGGCCGAATATTTGTATTGCTGCAAGAGCCAATGAAACTAATACAACCACTGTTCCTAGGCCAATGGTGAAAGCGAATTGGTAAGTTTTAGCCAGTTCCGCTTTGAGGTCCTCAAAGTCCGGGGGTGGGAACAGTTTGTGCATCCCGTCGTGGCTCCTCTGCAGTTCCGATCTCTCCTTTTCAAGCTCTTCGTCAGATTTCGTTGCCCCACTAAGTCCTGTGCTCGTTTTGGGTAAAGAGCCAGGACTTGGTTCATTCTCTGGAGCAGACTTGAGATCCTTAGCGGTTGAGTCGCGAATGACGATGGGAAGGTGAGTGATGGGATCGGTGACCTCGCGACCTCCAGCATCACCAGATCTGTGTTTCATGTCCTTGCGCTTCTGACGAGGGTCAGAATGGCCTGCAGCCTTTTCTGTGGCCGAACGATTATCCTTATCCTTACCCTTCTTGTCTTTGGTCTTGGTATTGGAGGAATCTCGGTCTGAAGAGGGCGTCTGAGGTAGCTCGCCACTGGCAGGTTGAACATTCCCGTCTTGACTTGACGCATCGTTGGTTGTCTCGTTAGTCTTTGGGCGAGCGATGTTCCTGTTCTCGTTCTTGTAGGGATCGTGGCCCGACTTGGGGGATCTTCGCCCTTGAGAATGCCTTTTGCAGCATGGTATGCCCGTTTGTAATTTGGGTCATCGCCTTCTTCCTTCTGCGACTCTTCGGCCTCTTTCTGACGATCGTGCAATTCGCTTCTTTCGGCCTTGTATTTTTGGACTGTCGGGATCGGGTGATGGGCTGTATAAGGAGAGTGGTAATTACGGCGGGCTCCATCCGGGTTGAATTCTTCTTCATGGGCCATAGTGGAGAGGAAGTGAGAGAAATGGAGCTCAAAGAGGGAAACGTCGCTAGGTTAAAGGACCAGCCTTCCTTACCTGACGAAGTCCAGAAGAACGGCTTTTTCTAGAAGAACACAGTGCATAGACTGGATGATAGCAACTAGGACAATAAGACAGAGGCACTGATACACAAACAGACGAAAGATGATATGTCAAAGACTTGGTAGTCTGAATGCTGGCAGAATGTGTGAAACATTCTGTAGCAATGCGACTTTGCAAGGCAGTACGGCTGCAGCTGGCGGGGCCAGGAAATGATGGTCGGTGATCATCGTCTCAAACCAAGGCAAGTCGCACACGAGCAAGCGGAGGGGTCTGAATACAAGAATTGGAGTCGACTGTTCGACTATGACGTTCGTTGGTCATTACGCGGCATCGAGCACCAACCAGGCGTGCAAGGAACATGCGAAGACAAATGGGGTAATGAGCGGGAGAGGAAGACAACAAGATGGAATCAAGATGGAGCCAAGATGGAGCCGAGATGGAGTCGAGCGCAGGCGGAATGATGCAAATGACGAGACGACAAAAAGGCGGTGATCTGGCGCTGCTTTATGGCAAGGCCGGCTAAGGTAGCTGCAAGCACAACCCTCCTTCAATAGTCTAGGATGTAATTTGTTCAAACCATTTTTCCAAAGCAGCGGTTGCTCATTTATCAGGAACTTAGGGTGGTAGAAACATTTCCTATTCGTCAGACTGTCTATCCGCCTTGACACTAACTGACTAAATCGCCAGCCTGGTGGAAATTCTGCTTGCGACTTGATTGGTCTCACTTCGCCATTGAGATCCATCTTCACGATGGCCTTGGGACCGTCAATTCCTCCAGGGCCAGGCGGAAAAAGTCAAGATTTTCTTTAGGAGACATTGGTTTGCAACATCTTGAACCTCAGAGCATCGAGAACACTGAGACTTTGCCGTTCGGCCATGGCTCCCACCTCCTGCCAATCCCGAGATTCCAGCAATACTGTCTGTTGCCCGGGAAAAAATGTCGCATGCCGCTGACCATGTCCTGCCAGCGAGAAATCGCAGCGGCGTACAAGTGAGGAGATCAGGATGTGAAGCTCAGCAATGGCGATGTGACGGCCTAAGCATGCATGTGATTGATGTAGATCTGCCAAGCGGTATCATATATGACATTTGAGTACCGGTAAAGCATACACGAGGTCAAATATTCTAGTTGGCGAGCACATGTTGTTAGCATGAAATGCATGGCCAGAGATCTGTCGTATTCTAAGTCTAAACATCATTCGAGCGCAGGCTTCTGCAAGCGCCGCCTCTTCATCATCTCCCACGATCATCACTTTCTCGCATTGACGATATCGACCAGTTCTGTCGTTGGTTGAATATAGGGTGTTATCGAGTTCCTGACCTGTGTCCTCTGCTCAAAAGCATAAGCAAGCCCGATCAGCAATTCCTCGCTGAAGTGAGACCCAAGAAAACTGATTCCAAAAGGGATGTTTGGCGCTGTGGCATTCAGGTTCCCAAACCCATTCGTTAAAACCGTGGTCTCGGACGGATATGAGCCTAGCGGTACGCTGATGATAGGACTCCCGATTAGTGCAGGAAAATGAGAAGAGAAGGCTGTTGGCAAGACAAGGGCATCCAGTGTATAGTTTGCCAACGCGCCTGTCACCCCTAGAGGACCAGCAAGATACTGATTCAGCGTGTAGTTGCCCAGAATTCTGGTGAAGTGTTGCTGATCCCCAAGTCAATTGCTTCTTCCCATATGAATGTATCACGATCAGGATAATCCTCGAGAGGGAAAGATTGGGTGAAGTTGAGAACGTCAGAAAGCGAGTAAATTTTGTTCGGATTGCTTGCGAGCTGTGAAAGGTACTCCTTTGGTAAATCACTGACAAAATCCGTTTCGAGCACAATCAAGCTAGCATCACTCTGCAAAGCCAGCTCATACCCAGTGAAATTAGTGTGCTCGACGATGATTGCACCTGCTGCGCGCATGACATTGAGTGCAGAATTGAAAACAGCAATGATTGGGGCAGATGGGTCATCTTCAGGTATATCAAAAACATTGCGTGGAACACCGATACGTTTCCCACGCAAAGCCGAGAAGTTGCAGGCCGCGACATAATCTGGTATAAGCTCGAAGGGGATTGCATCTGTATAGTTGTCATAGGGGGACCTGCCCGCGATAGCTGCTAAGAGATATGCTGCATCCATGACGGTCCGAGCCATGGGACCCACGGTATCTTGGTGCTCGGAAATTGGTACTACCAAGTCTCTTGATGTGAGGCCCACGGTCGGTTTGATTCCAACAACATTGTTTACGTCGGCAGGGGACACAATCGATCCATCGGTCTCTGTCCCAAGGGCTGCAAGTGCAAGTCCCAAGGAACTTGCGACGCCACTGCCCGAGGACGAACCAGAGGGTCTTGTCCGGGATAGTAAGCGCCGTAAGTCTGCCCTCCAATGGCGGACCAACCATTGCTTGTGTTGAAACTTCTGAAGTTGGCCCACTGCGACAAGTTTGTCTTGCCTAGAATGATGGCACCCGCCTGCCTGAGCTTTGCGGCCATGGTACTATCTCTGGTTGGTTTGGCACCAGCCAAGGAATAAGAGCCTGCCGTATTGTCCATCTGGTCTGCCGTTGCAATGTTGTTCTTGATTAGTATGAGTATCCCATGAAGCGGTCCGCGTGTCGTGCCTGCAGCACGTTCGGCATCTAGCTGTGCAGCTATCGAAAGTGCGTCGGGGTTGAGCTGTGTCACCATATGCAAGGTATCATTGACCTCATGAATTCGAGCAACATAAGCCTATGATGATAAGTCTTGCTCGGCAGAGATAGTTACGCAGTGTCTTACATTGACTAAGTCGACGCTGGTGAATAATGACTGTTCCAGTCCTCGAATTAAATCTTGTGTTGTTGCCTGGATCAGTGGAGGGAAAGCATGACCGGCAAGCAGCAGATCCTGATTACATGTCTCTGCCGTCGACTGAAAAACCAGACATAGCCAAGTGATGGGCACAACCAACATTTGCCGTAGCGAGAAATTCATGTTGAAGGCTGAGCAAAACTTGAAAGGGAAGCAAGAGGCTGCATCAGGCGTCTTGGTGCTTGAAGATTTAAATATGATTTCCAAGATACCGTCATTGAATATCTGAGCTGCATGTTCTATCAATAATTGATAGCACACATCATACCCGCATTGGGCAGGTGGAAAATGGTTGATGGTGATGTGGTGGAAACGGTCAGATAGCGAGTGTTGATCAGTGGAGAAGTTGCTGCAGGCCAGAGGTGGGGTTGTCACTGAGCTCCATTTGTCGCGGGCTTTGACCCCTTGAGTCTCTGGTGCTGTGAAAGTCATTCGTGGTCGTTTGTTACCATAATCTTGACCGTGCTGTCATGAGCCCTATATTGAAAGCGAAATTCGTCTGCTTAACTTGGGGTTTTTGATTTTCTTGAAACAAGCTTCTTCAGCTCTCTCAGGAGACCGACCAGAAGGGGACTCCGATGGGACCAAGCAGAGGCAAGTAAACAGCAACTTTGTGCTCGTCCGGAAAATACACTTGTCCAACCATTGATCTGTCAAAAAATGCTTTGTCGCTGTCAAGAAACGCCGACTTGGCAAATATCAAGGCAGAATCCCATTTGCTCTCGACAAAAGCATTGCTGCAAGCAGTGAGATTTGCTATTGTATTGTCAACCAGCTGTGCAACATTTTTGGGGATGGGGATTTGTCCCAAATGTTGAGCAAGTCGGGACAAGGATCCCAAGTTTGAGGCTGCTCGTAGGTAGAGATTCAAAGCTGACAGCCGCTTATAAGCGTCGAGTCGATGGCGTAGTGGCAGTGGTTGGGCGATGTCATCAGCATGTGAGATGCCCAGCAATGAGAGCAATTGAGTAGCAAAAGTTGCGAATGGCTGCTCGAGAACATCCTTGGTCAAATGCCCAGGCACAATTGGAATACCAGATTCGGGATGAGGAATCAAGGTGGGATTGAGAACCTGGATGCCACCCCATTGAGGAACCACCCAAGCCGTACCATCAACACCTTCGATAGTCAGAGGGATCTGGTCTCTGGCAGGTATGTATAATACAAAATTAATGGTGGGTCCGTTCCCTACTGAGGGTGCCAGTGGCCACTCTGCAGCATTAACGAAAGCTGTCAAATCATGCTGCTTCAAGAGGGTACCGTTGTAATTTTCATATGTGAAAGGATGTATCGCAGGCGAATAGGATGAATACAGTTGAATTTGTGTGGTAATCTCCACAGACACGATCCTTGAAAGTGCTTGAACAAATGGTTCGATATGATCACTTAAAGACGCCTGAACGTCCCAGCTCGACGGCGCCCCTCCGCTGTGAACAAGGAGAAAGTCAGACGGAACTCGGGAGAAGATATATAGGCGCGACTTTGTTGCTTCTCGATACTGGCCACGGTGTCGTATGGTTGTGACTTGAGAAAAGCCACTGCATTGTGGTTGTGATTTTTCAGAGGCACAGTCTGTAGAGCCGCAGCAATTTGCTCTTCTCTGTAAATGTCTTGCAGGGCTATTGCGAGTTCTTTTACTCCCCAGAAGGATTCTTGGTTGGGATCCGGGCTAGGGCGGTTGCTGGGAATGCTTCCAGATCGAAGGCGAAGGCTTCATTGGTAGGCTCAACTAGGACTTTGAGGGCTGGCTCTCCGTGGCCTAGTCGTCGAGGGTCCTCACCGCACTGACTTCGGCCAGACTCATTGTTGCCTCCGATCTCTTCCCCAAAGGACAAGCTGTCGATCAAATGGAGGCGGTGATGAAGGATGGGATATTCGTTGATATCATCGAGCACACGCTGGGTTTCTTCTACGATCCTGTGTGCATCGGCGCAGGCAAATTTGGGAGCAGTGAGGTAAATATGCAAAGGGTAGTTTGTGGTTGTGTGCTGCAGGATGCCATCAGTACGAGAGTTCCACAGTAAGATGAGAGAAACCACGCACAGTGCCTTCAGCCCAGCTGAGCATGTCTCCCAAGGGTAGTTCTGCCCGGTAGATCGAAGTAGTCTTCCACCATGTTGGCACACCGAGCAGTAGAATCACAGCCCAAAAGGAGAAGACAACCTTGGTCCGCAGTCTGATGGCTTCGGGTCTTTCTGGGGTGGCTCTTTGATTGTGATGACTGGGGCCACAGGAGCATCTGGAGACTTGTCCATTACTCCACATTCGAGTTGTCTAACGCTGAGGATGATTAGAATCTCATAGCGAGCAGGAGACGCAACAAGGTTGAGCCATCAACGGAGACAATGAGATGGACGGGGGGTGGACGGGGTACAATACACAAGGACACTGACACGAAATATCAGAACATTCGCGACATGAGTCAGTATTGGAGATGCAGTTTGGGTGACATGACTCGCTACTCGTTGACGTATCCAGGCACGCCAGGGGAGGAAGGCACGTACTTAAAATGTCACAAGTGATCACGAGTTTCTACCAGGGCAGGTGTTTCTTATATTCGGCGTAACTTTGATCGTTCTCCAGGCCTTGGACTTGACTTTCACCCTTGCATCGAAGATCTCTCTGTTTGATCGGCCATATCAATATTCTACTTGAAACGCGGGTCGGACCAGCTTTGCCTTGAGTTTCGGGACAAGATGATCGTGCGGCGGCCAACTGGAGCTCTGTCCAATCTCTCTCCAAACACCATCACCAAATTCAACCAGACATCCTACCAACAAACAAGGCCGTTCTTCGACTCATTACTCAGTTCCACATTAGGTCCTTGCCCTCTACGCTCTTTGACTCATACCAAAACATTGGCATATCCATCACAAACAATTTTCAAGGCTGTCTCCGACGTGTCAGGTTATCCAGCATTCCTACCTTTCACGATATCTTCTAATGTCACGTCGAGAGACCACGCCGGGTTTCCGACTCGAGCGAGGTTAAAGGTCGGATACGCAAAGTTTGGGCTGGAGGAGGATTGGGACAGTGTTGTGAACTGTGATCCGGATAAAGGACTAGTTGAAGCTCGGAGTAGCGACAACAACAGCAATGGTCTGTTTGAAGTGCTCAACACCCGATGGCATATCACTCCATCAGGGCCTGCTGGGAAAGACCAAACCTCGGTCAGACTCGATGTCAATGTGAGGTTCAAAAATCCTGTATATGACCAGATGTTCTCACAGGTGGAGGGTAAAGTGGCTAGTACCATGATATCTGCTTTTGAGAAACGAGTCCAGGAATTGCATGGTGGGAAGTCAGGCCGAGGGAGGAGTTGACGTCGGGCATCTTAGTAGGATTCCACTCTGGGTCATATTGTATAGAACTATTGGGATAGATTGTCTACCACGAATGGACAGACAAAGTAGGCGCGAAGCCAGGAAAAATTGCACCCATCTGATGCCACCAGCCAAGATAGAGACGAAGAGGTGGCATACTGGGTTTGCAACCGAGCACTTAGCCTGTTGCCTTGATGAAGACAAGCCCGGTGATAGTTGTGAAGAATAAACCACAAATTGGTTGTTGTCTGTGATGGCAATTGATTTGGCGCCTTGCAAGAAACGACACCTAAAGGGACGATGAGCGATCCGCTGGCTCGAGTCAAGCCTCTTGAACACTGTCACACTATGGAAGAATCATGGTACAATTTGCGTGGAAAGTGTTTTAAGCCTCCTTGTCCGAGATTCATTCGATCCATCATCCAGATAAAGTTGAGGTGGTGGTTCTGGTCACAACCCACCAGTGTGGTGATCACTGGCCCCTCATCAGTGATCAACTTCTTAGGCGGCCGATGGGGGCTTTAGACAATCGGGGGCGTCCCCAATAAGGGATCCACAAGAGTTCTGGGCACTCGCTAGGTATGATTTTGCCATCGTTATAGGCTAGTCTGCCCTTGTACTTACGGGGTTGGGTGCGAATCGTGTTCTAAGGCTGTCCTCAGCCCTCCGTTAGGCTTAGCGTGCACCCTGGGTAGCTCCTTCCCTGAGCCATTCACATGTTGAGGCAGGCGTCATCACACCCTCTACCCAATCACGTCCTCTTCCTCATTTCGAACCTCCAACGTGCTTTCGTGTGCTTACTGGCGCATGTGTAACCTGTAGCCGCCCGGGATCATGCAAGCCATCTCTATCGTGGAATAGCCTGCATCGAAACGATCAAGTCCGCAGTCACCCAGCAGTCCCCCAGCGCCAGTCTGCGAGCACGATGAACATGGAACATCCAGAAGTCGGCTGCGGTGGCTGTTGTCCCACCCTGCACTCATCTGACCGTCTTAAAATGCGGCCTTCGACTTGACCTCGTTGTTTCCTATGTTGTGTTGCGCGGTCCCATATGTCGCTGGCTTCACTCGATGCCCTATGGCTTTCCGGCAGCATGACCGTCCGGCGACAGCGGCTCTGTACGTCGCATTCTGCCTGCTGACCGCACTTCTTCGCTTTACAGCTGCCCTACAATCCGTCCCCGGATCACCCTGCGAACCTGTTTGCGCCAATGCTGGTCAGCTCCAAGACGATGTCGTATGCCTCGACGCCGACTACCGAAACCTCGAGAACGGACGGGCATTCCAGACCTGTGTTTCGTGTCAGTTGAATAGCACGGCGGTGGACACGGACACAAATGCAACGGATGTGGAATATGGACTGAGTAAGATCTGATACAGGCTGGACTCCGAGAAAGATTGGCTAAGATGGTTTCAGTGGCACTTCGATACACCCTCGCAGGATGCATGTTTGCCATTCCTAGGCCCTATATCTCCATCAGTAGCCCATGTCAAGTCAGCTGTCGATCACTAAACAATTCTATCGGTTATCAAATAACCCAAGATGATTCTCAACTTCAACCGGGCGACGACTTTTGTCGAGCAGGAAGTTTCCCCGACAATGTGATCAACACGTGCGCATTCTGTTACAGCTTCATTCCACAGCAGCTTTTCCTTGCGAATTGTACGGACTTCCCCAAGATAACTTCGCCTGATGAGTTTGGACTAACACAATCTAGTCTTACAGGCACTTCATATCGTGTGTGTGCAACCACTCGTTCCTGGCCGGCCGTTCTTTCCGGACGCGAATGCAATCTTCAACGAGACTTTGATAGCAGGCCCACCACCACCATCTGCACCAAAATCTTCGAGTGGTGGCTTGCGTGGAACGAGCCTCGCCCTGGCAATCGCACTTCCTATAGTAGGTGGAATCTTAATCATTGGCGGGACTTGCTGGTGCTGCTTCATCTTTACTCGAAAACGCCGACAGAAGATGGCACGAACTGGACGGATGAGCAGAGTCCATGACGCACAAGCAGACCAGACCAGTCCGCTTTCCCCGAATATCAAGAACTTCGAAGCCAGCTGGATCCAGACCCAACCACCAACAGAAATGCATGCCATCAGTCCAACTGTGTTGCACGGCAAGCAAAACAGTCCTGGTGTGGCACAAGGCCGTTGGAACCTCCATGCACCTGAATCCGAGCACGCCACACCGGTGAGAAACAGTTTCCAGCAGGATGACATTGGTCCTGGTAGGAATCAGGTCCAAGACCCAAACCTCCACGATCTGTATTTTGGAGTTGATGACGACTCAGATCCGGTGAGACGCTCAGGTCCGACGAATGGCCAGTATTATGATCAACAAGCTCGACTTCAGCACGCCATATAACCAAACAAGGGCTGCTCAAGGAGAGCATAGGTGAGACAGCGGGTCATTTGACCTACCGTCATCTCAAAAATGTGAATGGCTGGGAACATAGACTGGTTGCCGATGAAACTTGAATATGATGGCGGTTCCTCAGTGCATGGCAATTGTAAGGATAACGAAACAGGTTTCAGCCTTGAAGTGTGTAGAATTACTATTATGACTGTGAATGAGTTTGCGGGTATCTTGAAGAATGTTTGAATCATTGTCGGACATGGCTCAATCATGCTGGGACATCTTCATAATATTGGAACGTTAAGCAAGAAGCGTGCTGTCACTATAGAAGAGGACCGCCCAACGGATTGCATGGATCAGTTCCTCAACCCATGTTCACATCCTCATTCAACAGAGTTGTGGTTGAGGCGACCGCCGCAAGTCACCGATATCAACCGTGTCGTCGATATAAGGCCCACTGACTCAGTAGAGAATTAAGGTCTGATTTAAGTGTAAAGCAGGAGTAGTACAAAACTCATCATGGTTGGCGACAGAAACTGTAGAGATCGATTTGGATTCTTCTTGTGCCATCCCACAGGTAGCTCAGACACCTAACAATAATAGCGGCGGATCTACATCGGTCGGCATTGAGCATGGAGGCAGAATTCCCTTGCGATGAGGACGGAGTGGTCATAATATATGCAGCATGCTGAGAAAAGAATACATCCGAATATGAGCATGATTGAATGCCTGAGTATTCTGGACGTTAGGAAGGAAGGAGCACCTGCGCGGCTTCCTCGTGTCTTGGCAAGAAGTGGCATTTCATAACTTTCCTCTAAATCGTAAACATTCCACTCCATCATCCAACTATTAACTCTCCCTTGAGCGCACCTGCATTCTTTTCCTCTCTTCCTCACTCTTACACATGTCTTATCACGCTTGAGTCGATGCCAGTCACCTGGCCCTAATCGATCTTTCCGTCTTCCTACCGCCGATCTTTACTTTCCCGTCACAAAAGCTTTTGCCCTTCCACGATTCGCCATGGCATCAGGCGCATCCTGGCTAAACCAGGATTTCGGCGACGAAGATGGCGAGTCGGATACCGAATTTAATCCCGGGCTGGTGGCGGCTCCGATGACGAGGAACCTCAAGATTCCAAACCAGCGACTTCGAATAGGCGATCCGCATCCGCTCATCGTCGTTCGTCTGACTCTGAAACGAATGCCGGACGGAATCTGGATGATGACGAGGACGAAGATGAGGAGGAAAAAGACACCTCGAAAGGTCGAAATGGTCGTCAAGATGAAGAACAGGATGATGGTGAAGAGGACAGAGACCCTGAGGAGGACGAGGACGATGAAGATGATGAAGATGAAGAGGAGGAGGAAGATGAGGTAACAAGTCGACCTCGGAAGCGCAGGAGAAGAGGCCTTAATCAATTCTTCGAAGAAGAAGCTGAAGTCGACGAAGACGATGATGAGCTGGAAGCCGACGAAGAAGATCTTGGTCCAGAATTCATCCAAGATACCCATCCCGACGATGATCTACCTCCCGAGGCCGACCAAGATGACCGAAGGCACAGAGAATTGGATCGTCAACGACAGTTGGAAGCCTCTATGGATGCAGAAAAACAAGCTGCTGCTTACAGAGAAAGATACGGGCGGCGAACGACGACCGCTCTGAGCAACAGTTCTTTTGTGCCTCAAAACTTGCTGATGCCAGATGTCAATGATCCGAGTATCTGGGGTGTAAAATGCAAGCCGGGAAAAGAAAAGGAAATCATTGTCAAGCTCAACAAGAAGTTCACCGAGTCTTTCAAAAGCCGGAATCCCATGCGTATCTGCTCTGTCTTCGAGAGAGGGGATGGGCCCATGGCAGGATACATTTTCGTCGAAGCTAGGAGAAAGCTAGACGTCGATGATGCTCTGAACGGAGTTTCTGATGTTTATCCACGTTCCAAGATGAATCTGGTCCCTGTTAAAGAAATGCCCGACCTACTCAGAGTGAACAAAACAAAAGAACTCGAAGTGGGTGGCTATGTCCGCATAAAACGTGGTGTCTACACTGGTGATTTGGGTATGATCGAAGATGTCGAGTCCAATGGCTTGGAAGTTACAGTCAGGTTGGTCCCTCGTTTGACCTATGGTTTGGATGAGGATCAGGCTGGTCCCAATGCCGATTCGAAACGTAAACGACCAAATGCTTTCGGGCAGCCCGCAGTCAATATAGCCAACCGGCCACCCCAAAGACTTTTCAATGAGCATGAAGCGAAGAAACGCCATGACAGACTCCTACAGCAGAATAGAGGTCTCGTTGGTCGAAGCTGGACTTATAAGGGAGATCTCTACGAAGATGGCTTCTTGGTCAAAGACTTCAAGTTACAGCACCTGGTTACTGAAAATGTCAATCCAAGGCTGGACGAAATCACGAAGCTAACCAAAACCGCCGCAGACGGCTCCGAGCATCTTGATCTCGAGTCACTCGCTCACAGTCTTCGCAACTCAACCGCAGAGGGCAGCTACATTCCGGGTGACGAGGTCGAGGTATATGAAGGCGAGCAAAGAGGGATTGTTGGCAGGATTGAAGCTGTTGTCGGCAACATCATCTCGATTATGGTGTCTGAAGGAGAACTTACCGGCCAACTCGTCGAAGTCCCTGTTAAGGGACTTCGGAAGCGTTTCAGCGAAGGTGACAATGTCAAAATCATCGGTGGCAGCAAATATCGTGACGAAGTCGGCATGGTCCTTCGGATCAAGGACGACAAGGTAACTGTACTCACAAACACGAGCAATGAGGAGATCACAGTTTTCAGCAAGGATCTTCGAGAAGCCACGGATGCTGGTGGGGGAAGTACTGGTACGAGCAAATTCGATGTTCAGGAATTGATTCAGATCGAGTAAGTCAAGTTGTTCTTGGGTCTCTTTGTGCATACTAACATACGTTCTAGTCCTACAACGGTGGGAGTAGTCGTTAGAGCCGACCGCGAGTCTGTTCGAATCCTCGATCAAAATGGTTCTGTCAGCACAAGAATGCCATCACAAATCTCCAAGGTCGAAGTTCGCAAAAACGCCGTTGCGACTGACAAGAATGGGTCTGAAATCCGACTTGGTGATGTGGTCAAGGAGTCTGGAGGCGAGAGCAAAACTGGTACCATCCTGCATATCCATCGAGGTTATGTGTTTGCACACAATAAGCTCGGTATTGAGAATGCTGGCCTTTGGGTAAACCGGTGCAGCAATGTCATTACCACTGCCGCCAAAGGCGGCCGAATCACTGCTCCAACAACCGATCTGACCAAGTTGAATCCAGCCTTACAAATGAGGAACCGGCAAGATGCCATGGCTCCTCCACAACGTCCAGGTCGAGATCCTCTTCAAGGTCGGTTTGTCCACATCAATAAAGGCACTTATAAGGGCCACCGCGCGATTGTGAAGGACACAACAGCTGGAGAAGCTAGACTTGAGCTTCAGACGAAGAATAAGACGATTAATCTCAACAAATTCGATCTTTCAGTCGTCGAGTAAGTCGCGTTCTGATCCTAGCATTCGATTCAAGTACTGACAAAAAGCAGCAACAATACGCAGAATAAAACCAGATATGAAGACTGGATCAAACAACGTGGTGGACCGTCGGCAATGCGTGCCGGGCCAGGTACATCTGGCTCTCGCGTCCCTGATGGTGGCTTCGGTGGTCGGACACCCATGGGTGTCATGGACGGTGGTCGAACTCCAGCTTGGGGTTCCTCCTCAAGAACTCCTGCCTGGGGTGGTGCTGGTGCTGGAGGAATTGACTCTGGTCGCACTCCGGCTTGGAAAGCGCCATCTGGTTCCCAGACTTCCTATGGTGGAGGTGGCATGACCTCTTATGGCGGTGGTGGTATGACTTCTTACGGTGGAGCAGGAAATTTTTCAGCCAACACAGGAAGTCGCACGCCAGCTTGGAATTCTGGCTCAAAGACGCCATATGGTGCAGCTGCAGACGGTTTTGGTGGTGTTGAAGGTTTTGGAGCAGGCTCTCGCACTCCAGCATATAATCCTTCATCATCGCGGACGCCAGCCTGGAACGGACCTGGTAATGCAGCATCAGCACCAACCCCGGCGGCTCGTCCTTATGATGCACCAACGCCTGCCGTATCAGCTCCAACTCCAGGAGCCCGTTTCGACGACGACGCTTATACTCCGTATCTTGCAGCACCAACACCTGGTGCCACGCATGATGCTCCAACTCCAGCACCGAATTTCGCTAAAGGCGCAAATAAGGATCCACTGAAGTACAATCGTCTGGCTGCGTTTGATGCACCAACTCCTGCTGCTAGTGCTCCAACGCCGTACGCGAGTGGCGCTTTTGATGCGCCGACGCCAGCAGCAGGTGGACCGAGATATGCAGATGACGATGACGATGACGATTGAGGTATTGACTCGATAACTTCGACATAGGGAACATGTGAGATCGATTGAGCCAAAAGCTTCGATCGATTTGAAGCAGTCGTCACCGACTTAGATTCAGATCGTGGGCATGTAACATCACTAAAGCCATTCGTCCTTGGTTATGTTGCAACATCGACTTTGGTGAAAATCGGTGCGGACTGGGTAGTCCTTTACTCAAAACTGTGGGTGTAAAAATATATACTGTCAACTCCCGACCAGAGGGTTATGAAGCTTTCAAAATGAAAAGAGCTTTGATCTGCAATTCTGAACTCACAGTTCTATATTCTAGTAGTCTACTATCATCTTATTCTGCCCTTTCGCGATATTCGATGTCTTTACATGGATGTTCACCGAACACCTGTCTTCCACATTGACCCATGCATTCACCCCAGCGACGAGCGTCCATGGCTTTTCTCCAACTCCTTCGCCGCGAGGATCGTGCAGATGTGCCAACGTCGTCCCTCAACTCGACCAAAGACCCAGCACGCTACCACCAACCAAGGAAATATCTTCTAAGTTCCCCATCAGAAGCACGTTTGAACGATCATGTGGATTAGACAATTCACTCCTTGCAGATAGATCGTTTGAGGGGCGCAGATGGCTTTCCTCACCGCTCCGCTCGCTCTCCGCCAGGAGGGGGGGGGAATGGGGGGAGACGGTATAGATGTAATCAGCGATTGGAAATTAGGAGGATACACGCATCGTGGCTAATGCAGGGAGAGCAACAGGGGAGCATCTCGCGCTAAATGCGCTTTTGAGGAGAAAGACGATACTGGTGTCTACATTTATCAAGTCCTGCTTCCGAGCGCAGTCACGCTGGGAGACAGTGTGGGTACGGGAGCTTGTCGTATCTCGACGTGGAGAAGGCGTATCATACGAACTTGAGGACTATATGGTGACTCTGATAACAGTAATAGATTATTCAGGGCAAACCATTTCTTTATCGGGTAGCATCGAGGCAGGTTCGACAGTAGCATCTCTGCGAGTCGACCCGGACGACAAAAAGCCGCCGGGAGGGCCTGCAGCAGAAGCAAAGCTGGCGAACTTGCTGCCAGGTACAGGCTATAATCATGGACTTAGTGGTAATGCGGTTAACACTGGGCCATAACCCAGCGTGTTTCTATCGGTTGTTATGGACGTCCATGTTGGCCTGGCCGTCTTTACGGCTGATACCGGTCGATACGAGGTACTTGCGACTCTTTTCTTGTTATCAATAGGTTCTGTAGATATTCGGCTAGAACCTCATAGCTCGACATTGAGTGCGAAGGACCAGGGGTTTCGCAACTCGACACACCAGAGACCTCCTCCTGAAGGTCCGATCTTGTCATGGAGCGAACGATAGGCTGGACGGCGAGACTTAGTCGTGCAGAACACTGTGTACCCGCGCAGCTTGGGGGCATATTTGGCGAAGGTCAAATACCTAGTTGTAGGCTGTGGATTGGGTACCTTGGGAAAATGGGTCGTTGGCGAGTCATAGTTCGAGGCAGGGGAGTTGCAGAATCCGGCCTACCTCAACAAGTTGCGGACATGCTGGAGCCATCCAAGAGCATCGAGCTGGAGAACGGTTCCTGCATTGGATCATGGGGGCATTTTGAAAAAGGTCTCATGGAATCAACGCTAACGCTCGACTCATTGAGTACACCGCTTTACTGATCTCGCGTTGCCTAGCTTGGGAACGTTATCCACGACGACAGGCTCGCAGTTTCGGTCGGTCCTTCACATCCCCCTGCTAGCAAAAGCGAAAGTTTGTAACTCTGGCAGAAGCGCCAGTGCCTGTATGCTTTCAGGTAGTTGTCTGTCTGAGCTCGCTTCGCTGCGGGTCTATGTGGTGCAGGGGGTCGAGAAAAAGGCTCAACGTCATGGAAAACGGGCGCCTGCCTCGTCAACATCTTCGACCTAGAGCCTGAACAAGGTCCAAGACGGTATGTATGTTAGAGTCAAAGCATCTTCAAGTGAAGCGGGTTCACGACCGCGGGATCGAGGTAAGGAATTTGGAAGTGCGAGGACGGTTCAAAGAGACTCAAAATACACAACCCCAGAAACCGAACTCGGCAGGTGGACCAATGCAGTACAAACTTTGATGCCTGGACGATTTAGAGACAAGATTGAAGTTTGTCCAGGAAAGCAATCAACTAATCCATTTGAAATCCCAGGCTCGAGTCGCGAGACGGGAAACCTGCTCCAGAGTCGGAGACGGCAATAGTATTTGCGACATGGCTGAGGCTGGCCCTCGTAGCACAGTACGTACTCTCCTGTGGGAATCGTCGTGAGAAATTCGAGCTATCTCGCGAGCCAAGATTGCAGAGTAATTGCAGGGAGATAGTAATGTCAGATGTGGTACGGGCGGGATCGAGAGGGCGGCTGATGAAGTGTTTCTCCTTCTTCAAAACAGTAAACTCCATTTCCACCGTAACCCATCTGAATCCAAAGAGTCTCAGTAACGTCACTGGTTTGAAAAGGGTTTGGCAATCTTTAGTGCTGGTATGTCCAACATTCCAGAAGGATTATGGTGGATGCTGGGCGTTGGACGGGCTTGACGGGCTCGACGGGCTCGACGGGCTCGCTGTCGGAAGCATTGACGCGAAGATCCCGGTGAGAACAAACCCCTGTTGGCTGCGTTCCGTGGCACTACCACCCCGACGGTGACAAGGCCAAGGCCCACGAGATGATTCGGCTAGGAGTACGCCGACCGCTTGGCCGACCACTTCCCTGAAGTCTACAAGCCTCGTAAGGCCTAACCCCGTCTCTGTTCACCAAGGACAAGCTTGACAATGAGATTGCCTGGAGTAGTGAAATCACATGGAGTCAGAGCTGTTCCAGGCTCCTCAGCCACGTCTGATTATCTATGTACACGGGATGCATTGGATTGAGCACATGGACGCACATGCAATGAGCCTGAGGCCTTTTACGACATCCTCGGTGAAGAAATTATACGGATTGCAACCTGAGTCGGTTTATGCTGAGGAAGAAAACCCCAACCCCTCGTTCCATCCCCTTCCGACCCAGGGTCGAGTCAATGAGCATTGAAGAGGATCACGGAGGACGTAAGATGAGTACGTACCTAGCACCTACCTAGTACGTACCTACAATTAGCCCGAGGTTGCACAAGTCTTGAAGATGCTACCTAGCCCTAGTCAAACCATGGGCACCTCAAAAAGGTGCGGCCCAATCTGCTTCGGGGTGGTGACCTCCCCAATGTGGAGGCCAACGGGGATCAGGGGAGGTTCCCGAAGGGGGCCAACGATTCGCCCATGTTTCCTTTTGTGCCTCTTTAGGCCCAGAAGGGCCTTTTGAACAGATCATCACATGACCAGACTTGCTGCCTCAACAAACCCCTGTCTGTCGCTCGAGGGGCCGTTTGGCCCGAGACTTAAATAGATGTTCAGTAACTAAAAGACTAGCTAACGAATAATGAATGATGCTAATCTGGTGTGTTCTGCACATTCCCTGAATCGCGTACCTTGTTGAACTTTGTCCAAGGTCGAGTAGACACTGGACTTTCTTAAGGAGGTGGCTCATCACTTTTAGCTATGGAGTAGTTAGTCCAAGAACTTTTTAGGTACTTACTCGATTCCGCCTGTGAGTGGTGAATCGTTAAAATGAAACGCGGGTGTAGTCGGCAGTTAGCAAAATGCAAAGCATTCTATACGAGAGGTAAGGACCTCAACACTTCGAGAAGTGCTCATGCCACCCCCTAGCTCCTAGGAGACACTTGGTATGCTCGTGTTAATCCCGTAACTAAGTGCATCATACCGGTGGCCCGTTTGTTTCCGTGCATATTCCCACAATTACGCAGATGAAGTACTTGGTTGCTTATGAACGATTTGGTGGCTTGAAAATAGCATGGCGGAAGGAAATTGAGTCATGAAAAACAAGCTCGACCTGATCGTCTGACATGTTGACGACGGCCTCGAGACACGATGTCGCCGGCACGGATTCTCCTCCACCTCTGAATTCCATGCTCAATCAGGTGAATCCCCGAGGCTTTGGTCAGGTCTTTGATCAAGTAGCATCGGGTCTAATATCCCAATGGATGGCATTCCGGAATGAGATCAGACATTGCTTCTGTAAACTCGATGTTCAACGCCCCTATTCCACCGGTTGGCCCTTTGCATAAACTTGCACCCGATGCCTGATTCCTTGCAAGGAACTCCCTGTTGTTCTCTCCGCCCACAACCCGAGGCATTGAAGCTATGTACATATATCGACCAGTAGGACTTAGTCTCAATCTCGAGTTCCACCTTACACGATGACTCGGTCACATGCATCCTCGCCTTAAGCAAAGATGGAAATGCCAGAACCACTTCCTACTTCACTGTAGCCCTCCTATGCCATTTCGTTTTCGACTGGGGCAACGACAGAAACATTGCGCGACTGGTCCAATGGAGCCGAAGGTAATTGCCCTAGCAGACTTGAGTTTTCAATCATGGTGAGAGGAGATTGTTTTTGCAGTGCAAAAGCCAGCCAACCTTGGTATCTGTAACTAAACCTAGAACATAAAGTGGATGTATTCCGGGTCAAGGTTTCTGGTATTTGTATGTTAATTACAGTATTTTCATTCTCCTTGACGAAGAGAGTAGCTACTCCATACTAATAGCCCGTGCTCCGTAGTTGAGGAATGGGTTTCCTTGCTGGCTTTTCGTTGCTCTGTGGGTAATGCTTCGACAAGTTTCTCGCTTGTCAATTCTTGGGTTTCTACAAGGGACCAGCAAACCGATCACAGCCATGATCGACAAACTGACGATCATCGGATTGGGCATCATCGAAGGCGGTACCGCTTGGCCCACACGGGACCCTCACGGTCCCTTGAACGAATTGTCGGGACCTTGATCTACTCATCCGTCACTGATGAAACCTAGATGCGGATCCACCAAACCGCCTAACGGCGGCCAAAGTCACTTCCTACTCGATGCTCTGCCAATGTGACTTGTGGCTTTCCATCTTACTTGCCTAGTCGTCAAGTTGAAGGAGAAAATTTCCACTTGTTTAAGGCCTAGCAATCGGCCGGAAGCATGGACCCAGCTATGAAACCGTAGTGCTGCCCAGTTGCACAGTTTCCACGTCGATGCAAAATGTCAGCTGTTTTTTCAATACTCTTGTGCATGCTACATGCTATACATGTGTATATCAAGGATAGATCTGGTACATTCAGCCACACTTGGTTGCTAGTCTTGATGATAAGCCTCGAAAGTGTTAGCGCCGCCTCGCCCATTATGCATCCACTCCGCCTTGTGCCGCACATGGACTAGCCATCGAGGTCCGCATTTCGAAGCGGGCGATCGACTCACTCGAGTCGAGCAAAATATGCTCCATGGCTGCTCGAGCTCGGAGTCAGGTAGAGTCTAGTAAAACACAGTATGCCAGCTGCCTCGGCATCACTTATTGCTGGACTCCGGCCCGTAGACGGTTTTGCATCGATTTACGCATGGATAGCCACCTTAACCGGCCGGATCTTCTCATTCATTTATCGAGCTGGGATTGTGGCATCTGTGTTTGGTAGTTTTCTAACGGCCTTGCGTACATATTTCTGACACATGAGATGGCGCACGGGCAGTCAGATCTAAACGCCGAGCATCTCTTCGGCGCACGAGAGCAGAAGTCCTGTGACGCGTAATGTTTACATGAAATTAAACACCTTCCAGAACAACTTGCTGCCGCGCTAATATCTCTCTAACTCCTCTTCGCCTTATGAACCGTAAACTTGTGGCGCCCATGCTGGCACAAAGGAAGCTCCAGACACAGTAAACTCGTTTGACTTACACCTCCGTCATTGTCACGGAAGAATCCATTCTCACATCCACCAGAGGTCGGCAGTCACCCGAGTCCAAGCGTTGTTTCAAGCCCCTGTGCATGGTGGAGATGGGTCAGAGAGTAGCGCAGTAGACGGAAGACGGATCATCGTTCGCTTCTAACAAAAACCACAGCATTTCCACTGGCATAATAAGGGCCTAAGGTTGACTCCCTGTCGTCTCCACGTGCGTTCATGACGAATGTCATATCATTATTCTTTCTCCTTCGATTCTCGATCAGTACATGTTGGAGGAGCGAAACTCCTACCCAATACTATAATACTCGAGGCGTGCCTAATGCTGGAACCCTCGGCAGCCAACCACTATTCTCGAAGCAGGGACTAAGGCATTGAAGACACTAGATTCGATCAGTTTCGCTTCTCTGCCTCCATCCTTCCTCTTTGTCACTTCCACTGCACTGATCATGTTGGCTTTGACCTCTCCCATCAGTGGTCTCCATACTTCTTATCCCTCGGGATTTGGCCCGGGGTACAATTCGCCCTAGATCTGACCGAAAATACCATCAGTATGACGGACAACCATGATTACTCGCTGGCGAAACCACAGAAATTCGCCGCAACAAGGACAGCCCCTGGTGGTGTCTCTCCCTTTGCTTCCCAAGGGTAGGTGGCTATGAATGTCTATCTTAATTGTCGGGATGCTGATCTCATGTGTACAGTAGATTCACGCCTTGGTCGACGTCTCCCTACGATCCCTTTTCAGGCGATCCGGTGCGACTCTCGTCTCCTGATCGCTCAGAAAGGCTGCAAGGACGATTTCCTCCAGAGATTCACGCGTCTACTCGTGCGCCCATACCATCAGCTGTGGGTGAATCATTTCGTCCGCTCTCTTTAGGATCGGTATCATCTGCTTTCACCTCAGATACCGGCTCATTTCAGCACGGACCTCCTCCTAGGTCCGATCCAGACGAGAACCTGGCGCTGCGGCGACAAAGTCAAGACGGTTTCGCACTTCGTACGAGTTCTCCTGGAAGCCAAGGGTACAATGAATACGAACTCGAGACCCAGCATCGAATTGGCAATGACTTTAACCGAACGACGAGGTATCATACTCGCAGACGACCATTTAACCAGGACGAATTCGATGGGCCTTCTCAACTTCTTCCACTACCTCTACCTCAACAGGAACATGCCCGTTCTCAAACGCTTCCAACACTGCCCGTCAATCTAACTATCGAAGAACAAGATGAAATCATCCTCCGGGTAAACGACATATTATCCCGCTGTGCGTTCCACTTCATCGCCAAATTTCAATTTCCTATTCCTCTAGAGCGTGACAAGGCTCGAGTCCGTGTACCAACAGACCGAGAATGGACAGAATGGGCCTATTTACTAAAACGACTTGCTACAAAGCGCAGGATTCCGGCCCGTGTCTTGTTTGATAACCAGATCAAACAGTTCGTCACCACACTCGAGAATTCCATCGCGGTCAGGCCCCAGAACAAAGACCAGACAAGACCATTGAAGGATGATCGTTATATGTTACAACTAATAAGTGCAGGCACTCAGGTAACAAAGATTCTGATGGACTCTTTGTCGATGGAACAGCTTGACAGCCTATACAGGCAAAGTGAATCCATTATACTTGAGAGGAGGACTCGAAACAGGGGAATGGCATTTACCTAAGCGACAGCTTTGTCTTCGGGCAGGAATTTCGGGTTATCTTGTTTGCACCACTGGATCTGAAGAATTTTTTCGCTCTAGCAGCGTGTCGCCCTTGATTTGTCTACAGATGACAACGTACTGAGTCCTGATCTCTTTCGCATACGAATGCAAATGTCCACACTCTGTCTCACTCTCACAGTAGTGTACGAGGGAAAGTCTCAAGTACAAAATCTTCACATACTGAACCTTCGTCCATGAATGACTAGGGGAGAGATGGAGGGGGTCGCAGGCCTACTTTACAGGCCAATTGTAGGCTTCACAGCCACTTAGTCCACTTCTAGCCTCACCCATGCAGACCGCTCCTTCCACTGGAAGGCAACAGCGACCCCCGAAAGATCATTGCTTGCGGCTTTTCTGACTCTCTCAGGATACACCAATTTGCCAAACAGACTACCCTTTGGTTCACCAGGATTCGGGCCGTTGTGGTCCAATAACGACTCTACAGTAGTTCAGAACGGCCAAGGGTTCGATGTTTGTCAAATCTGCTGGAACCAGGCGTTACTGGAAATCATCTATCAAACAGGATCGACACCTACGGATGCGGTCAACATCTCCGCTCACGACTGCTCTCTATGGGCACTAAAAAGATATTGCCTCCCTCTCTCGCACTCGAACGCACTCAGTTGTAAAGATACGCGATCAACAGAGCATGTGCTATACAATCCTGCAAGCGCTAGGCTTTAAGACTGTTACTAGGAGATGCTGGCAAAAGGGTCATCCTTGACATCACTCATGTAAGAGAACCGCTTTTTTGCCTCAATCTGCTTCTGAGAGAATCCGAGAGGAATCAAAGGCGCGCGTGCTGATTGCCTGTTTTCTGTAACAGACACAAAACCATCTCATACGGCAAGACCTGTCTCAAACACGATGAATACAGCGGTATTACTCCTTGAAATCCGCTAGACAATCCGATAGACGAGGATATTTTCCTACTGTTTGCTGTATAATCACCGCCATCACGACCGATATTGGTATCCTTCCTTGCAAGCTCATTCTGACTGCATGGACAAGTACTTCACGCTCGGCAGTCATCAATCAGCAAGGCGCGGAACTCAGGGTGACAAGAAAGAGGAGGGACATCGGGGCAAAGGCGTTTGCTTCTCTCGACTTCATGAGACTTCGCCTCGGAACGACAAGGAAGTGCTAGGAGTTTCAAACACAGTTTGCACTCATTCGCCTCAGCTCAATCCTCGTGATAGTGATGGGGCAAAGATTTCTTTTTCAAAGCAATGCAATCAGGTGGCTATGGGCTATGTGGGAGGGCTTTCAATGTGAAAGGGGTAGGAAACGATCACGGCGATGGACAAGAGAATGCCTTTGGTGCAAAAGGCGGGTACCCTCACCCAGGCGGCAGAAGCTGCGCCATGAACAGTGCCCAGCCGACACTCCCCAGCAGTAGTTACCTGTAATCGATGTGTTGGGTCATCGGCACTGCTCCGCCTGAAGACGCGGCCTCACCTGGACCACTGCGACCAGCATGCATGTTCTCACACCTTGACTTGTGGGACCAGCAGGAAAGGAAGGCCAGGCATCAAAGAAGCCATCCAAAGAAAGTGATGCTTGCCATGCTTGCAGTACCGCCTTATTGTCAGGCGGTGACCTCCTTTTAGCCGCTCGGTAGTTACAAAGAGTCTCCACTTGCAGCCATGTATTGTACCGGGCGTGTAGAATCGGTATTGGATGGTTTCATCATGACCAGAAAATTGCCAAAACGATATTAGCACTAAAGTCGGTCAAATATGGAGAACGCCTGTGTGCGTAAAGTACTCGCGGACGGCGTTGCGAGTGGGCGTCCTTCTATGAATCCATGATTGCACAGGTCAAGACATTTGCTGTCTCAGCTACCAAGAATCTGAGGATTGCATTTCAAATGTTTTTCCCTGTGATTAATCACCTCTGTTCAAGATCCAAGCAGTGTGGATAGCAGGTGATATTGAAGTTTCGAAAGTCTGATCAAGGATGCCGTGATGCATATTCGAGATCTCAAGGCTCGTCCCGCGTTACAATATGCTCGGAAACCGCTTCAGACCGAGTCATGTGCCGCTAAGGAAGGCCTGGGCGCAAATTGCGATGCATCGTCTACATGAAACGTGAAAGAGTGTAAGATCTAGTGTCACAGCAAGAGATTAAGATCGTGGCCTCAGACTGTCGCATAATGCTCATCGTGTAGTTAGAGATCTGTGACTTCAAGTCGAGTGGGGTCCTTACCATTTCAAATCCGATTCGGCGATTGTGGGCTGAACTTTTCTTCGCACACACATATCTGAACGGGAATCTGAATCCTGCACCGCCGAATATCTGCAATGTCTCGAGACTTGGCCAGGGCAGGGCTTGGCTTGGTCATGCACATAAAGAACTAAGGAGAAACTGCGCAGAGAAGTTGTCAAAAACCTACAATCGGTGAGCCGTGAGCCTGTGGCACGGCTGTGGAGCAATCAAGTCCAATGAACGGCTGGACATGATTCCATTTTCTCAATATTTCTCGTTTTCTGTCGTGATGACCAGTATTGGGCAGCATTGCTCGCTGGAATAATCTGGTCCAGCTTGGTCCGTCTTGTTCGCCACCCTTGCTGCCCAATTTCGAGTTACTATTGCGTTTCTTTCCGCATCGTCGGATAAAACGAGCGAACAAAGCAAGCATGAATGTTGGCATCCGTTCTCTGCCGGCCTTGCATTAACCCCCGGCTCAAAATTTACCATACTTTGTAGCGCTCGGCAATTTACCTTTCTCCCATCGACCGGTTCCTTATACATTGAGCTTGTTTGCGACTACGGCATTTTTCCAGTGTGTAGGTATACTGGCGCAGCTTTAGAACTAATGCGGAGACCTTTTTTACCTCTCGCTCTATGTCATGCAAGGCAACAGTGCATTGCGCGTGGATCGACAGCCAGTGCGTCATGGTCTGGGCCCTGGTTTGTGGATTGGACTCAACGTCTTGATGATCATTGCGGAGAGCGCTTTAGCTTCGTACTTTTATCAAAAGAGAAGATACATGATGTTGGGTACGATATCAACCATCACGATCGCTTGAGACGTGATGTCTACAAGAGAATCCTTCCCTGCCCCGTCGCTCTTCACAAGACCACAATTGGAACTCCGAATCTTGCTCTATAACGCGGATTTGGTCAATATCAGGCATCAATGCTCACCCACTCAGCTCCGGTGGGTCTATCGTATTGTATGAACCTAGTCCGGCACTTCTCATCGGCAAAGGAAGCACTACTAGCCAACTCTGAAGGTTGGCTTGAATGCAAGGTCTTGGCTGTTGCTCGAGGAAACTCCTGAAGAGTTGCTTTTCCGAAGTATTTGAAGCCTTGCTCGGTGGTCCACGGCTAGAGTTTGCCGGCAGCGCCTCATTCTATACTCACGATCGCCAGACCAATGAAGACCATAGCTCGCTTGTGTAATGAGACAAAGTACGGAGGGTTCCAGAATTCTGCGCTTTCTTTGATGATCAGCTGACCAATAGGTTGCTTTTTGTTGTTTCAACAAAGCCTGCGAAAAGGGGGATCAAAAGAAGCAACGCAAGCGCCTGCGACGTGAGGCAAGCAAAGATCCCACGCCCACAATCTCGACCATTTTACCAGAGATACACAGCATTGTAAGTAATACCAGCTATTACCATGTCTGTCAGTCCAAATATTCATGATTTCGACAATCATGCCTGCTCTCTTAACCTTGATGGACCATGAACGTGAAAGCTCCACTCCATCCTACAAGCATTACCTTAGTCGCCTAGTTTCTGGCGAGATCTCCCTGATGAGAACCGAATGTCCAAACACCTCTCTCCTCCTCCTCATCACGCTTTCATATGTGGAATGCTGGACACGAATCTCGAGTCGTGAATCGAAGGCCCGCTATTCGTCCCATGCTTGAGGAGTCCATGAGATTGTATTCTACCCGAGTCTTTCCAGTTATCATGATTGGTAAGCGTGAAATATCAGATCGAGTACTGCTGAAACTACTGATCCAAAACTCTTGCAAAGAATTTGCACTTTTCATTGAGAACCTGATGAGCGGTACGGAGACATTGTTTGGGACTGGGCGACGACCGCATAGCTTCACCCTACGACCTTGGAGGCCGCAAGTAAGGGAAGGGCAACCCTACCCTGCACGGAGCAATGAGAAGCATATTGGGCTGCAAAAAGATTCGAAATGCCAATAGAAGTGAAAATTACTTGTCTCTGTGAAGCTCCATCAACTGCCGGAGAAGGTTATATGGGATAGTTGAAATGGCTCAATGACAGACAGAACTCAGTCGTCGACGTTCTTTGATACCATTGGGGTCCGTTCAGCGGCTTAAACCCCAAGAACGAAAAGTATCTGTCTGTATACTGCAGGTGAGAAATCAAACAGCACTGATTGCCTACATGACTTTGTACACGAATCTTCTGATCGCCTCTCGAGGGACATTGGATCTCTGACTCCCCTGGCGATCCAATCAACCATGGATCAATGAAAGTATGACACCATGCCAGGCCACTCATGCAACAGGGAGCTCTTCTAGTAACCATCAATCGAAACAGGTAGACAGATTCATGAGGCGCTATGCGATTCATTGGGACTCCGAGTTCAGACCCAATGTCGGAAAGCGCCTCAGGTTCTCCACGTCTGCATTGGTGTACAGTACAAGCCATAGGATTGCCATCGATGAAGCAGATGGCGCTCTGTTGACCTACATGACAAGTCACAAAGCTTGTCTAAGGCTATTAGACCGGAGCTGTTAATGGGATTTGATGCCGCTTGTAGTGCCGAAACGACGGTGGAGCCCTGGCCTCTTTTGTCAACATTAGACTTATTCCTGTTTGTTTGACATATAGAAAGCGCCAAGGAGTTCATCATTGGCGACAATCTAGACGTAGGACTAATATGCCACGTAATACGCTTCGCATGAGTAAAAGAGCACGTGGACCAGTAACACTCAAGCATGAGTGCAAGACATGAAGATAGTCTCGCGCCTTGGGACTTCAACTCTTCCTCGTTCGTCGCATGTCATCTTCAGCGGTTCGTTTGAGGAAGCTCAATCAGAAGATCCACCTTGCAGAATTTCAAGGGCCAGCATACTTTTTCGTGAGGCGAGTCTGTATACGTATTCCAGTACTACTTTTTTCGATTCCATCGCTCGCTTAAGCCCGATCAAAGGACGACTGTGACGAATTCTGGCTTCAAACTTGTGAAAGACTAACTCATGCACGGCCGGCTGAGTGGCCTTGGCACGTTTCTCCGTACGCAGAACACAGGCTTCTAAGAGTGACACGTAGCCGACTGGCGTCGGTATCGCCTGCGGCAACCCTTCTCCGGTCGTCTAAAATACTATCCGCGGATTCGCTTCCCAATACAGGTGCGAAACAACATACTAATCGTACAGGCGACCTCGTATTCTACACATCGGCTACAGAGGCACGAATTCTAGACCGACTTCTCAATGGATTGAACAATTTCACGGCCATGGATATCCCTGGTAGAGTACTGATATATCATCCAATAACGATGACTCACTTTATGTCGCCGCATAATCGCGACCTGTGTTGCTGCCACACCAGTGCTCTGCCATGGAGCAGCTTTTGTGACTGTATATGACGTGAGCACTGTGGAGACAATAACGACAGTGCGGATGACCAAAATATGCCCGCTATGAAGACTATTGCAGAGCAAGAGCAGCAAGAGCGGCAAGAGTATGAAGTCAGTCTGTCGAGACAGTTGAAAGGAGTGTTTTTTAGCGATGCTCGGCGAGGCTGGAAGGAGTAGGGATAAAGTCAAGCTAGTCTATATATGGCTTAGTGTATTATCTGATCTTGGCGTCTCTTCGGAGCTTCGAAAAAAAGTTCGCCGTGGACTGACAGGCGCGTTCATTTCATGAACATTGATCACCGGAGATTCGGGCCAACATAACAGCCAACAAGACAAGATGAGTGCATCGCGGGCCTTGCGAGGGTCTTCGAGACTCCTCGGTCATCTGAAACGCCATCCCACGGCCCCCTCCACAATTCCATGGATGTGCCGTCGATGTGCATCCACTGCCGCTCTGCCGACGGGATTCAGCATTTCTGCCCTGCGGAACACTCAACGGCAACTGGACCGCCGATGGCAGCAACGCAGAGGAGCTGCTGGAGCAGCGGCTGCCATGTGAGCCTATACCCATGCTTGGAAACCTCATAACTGATCTGATGTAGGCTCGAAGAAGCATCCGATCCAGATTCGCTCGCCCAACAGACGATCCTTGAGAACATGGACTCTCAAGAGCTGTATCGTTTGTCAAGAGTAAGGAACATCGGTATAGCGGTGAGTGATCAAATTGCAGCGCTCAACTATGAGACTTTCTGATTGGAGTAGGCACACATCGACTCCGGTAAGACAACCGCCACCGAACGAGTTCTATTTTACACTGGCCGCATCAACTCCATCCATGAAGTGCGTGGTAAGGACTCCGTAGGTGCCAAGATGGACTCGATGGATCTGGAACGAGAAAAAGGTATCACTATTCAATCAGCGGCCACGTTCTGCGATTGGGTGAGAAAAGAGAATGGAAAGGAGGAAAAATACCACATCAACCTGATCGATACTCCTGGTCATATAGACTTTACGATCGAAGTTGAACGAGCTCTTCGAGTCCTCGATGGAGCGGTCATGATCCTCTGCGCAGTGTCCGGGGTTCAGAGTCAAACAATCACTGTGGATCGACAAATGAGGCGATACAACGTACCAAGAATAACATTTATCAACAAGATGGACAGGATGGGCGCCAACCCATTCAAGGCCATCGATCAGATCAACCACAAACTCAAGATTGGTGCCGCTGCTGTTCAAGTCCCAATTGGCGCCGAGGACGAATTCCACGGCCTAGTCGACCTAGTGACAATGAAGACATATTATGCCGAGGGTGAGCGTGGGGAAATCATCGTTACGAAAGACGAAATTCCTGCAGAAGTCCAGGATATCGTCAAAGAAAGAAGAGCCAAGCTCATTGAAACAGTAGCAGATGTTGACGAAGAAATGGCGAATTTATTCCTCGACGAAATTGAACCGACAGTCGAGCAACTAAAAGCGGCTATTCGACGCGCTACACTTTCACTTAAATTCACTCCCGTCTTCTTGGGTTCTGCACTTGCGGATAAATTTGTCCAGCCTATGCTTGACGGAGTGTGTGACTACTTGCCGAACCCCGGTGAAGTCTCGAATCTTGCACTCGATGCTCGAAACAAGGAAGCCCCCGTTAAGCTCATTCCCTACAACTCTTTACCCTTCGTTGGTCTGGCGTTCAAGCTGGAGGAATCCAATTTTGGTCAGCTCACTTATATCCGCGTGTACCAAGGCACACTCAAGAAGGGCCTCAACGTCTTCAATGCTCGAACAGACAAGAAAATTAAAATTCCTCGCATCGTACGCATGCATTCCAACGAAATGGAGGAGGTTACTGAAGTCGGAGCGGGCGAGATTTGCGCCGTTTTCGGTGTTGACTGTGCGTCCGGTGATACTTTCACTGATGGTCAACTCGGCTACACCATGACAAGCATGTACGTGCCTGAACCCGTCATATCGCTTAGTATCAAGCCAAAAAACAACAAGGACTTGCAAAACTTTTCGAAGGCAATGGCCCGATTTCAACGTGAAGATCCGACGTTTCGGGTTCATTTTGACACCGAAACAGATCAGACCATTATCTCAGGAATGGGTGAACTCCATCTCGAGATTTATGTCGAGAGAATGCGACGCGAGTACAAGGTAGATTGCGAGACTGGACCACCTCAGGTCGCTTATCGTGAGACAATTACCAAGAAGGCTGAATTTGATCATACGCTCAAGAAGCAGACTGGTGGTGCAGGTGATTTTGCACGTGTCATGGGATGGATGGAGCCGAAAGGAAACCTGGAAGGCAACCACTTCGAAGAACAGGTCGTTGGTGGATCCATCTCCGAGAAGTTTTTGTTTGCCTGTGAAAAGGGTTTCCATCTTTCTTGCGAGAAAGGTCCCCTGGTCGGCCACAGGGTTCTTGGTGCTTCCATGATCATCAATGATGGCGCTACACATATGACGGATTCCAGCGAAATGTCTTTTAAGAATGCCACACAACAGGCCTTTCGAAAAGCTTTCATGGCAGCCGACCCAGTCGTGCTCGAACCTTTGATGAAGACCGTCGTAACTGCGCCGGCCGAATTCCAAGGTGCCGTTGTGGGAATGATGCAGAAACGCAATGCTGTGATCAACGACACTGAAATCGGCGTGGACGACTTCACGGTGTGGGCCGAGGTGAGCTTGAACGGCATGTTCGGCTTCAGTGGCAATTTGCGCGCGGCAACTCAGGGCAAAGGCGAGTTCAGCATGGAATTCAGCCACTACGAGCGTGCGCCCCAAGTCCTTCAGAAAGAGCTAATCGCCAAACACTTGAAGGCTCAAGCGGAGCGAAATAAAAAATAAATTCCTTTCCTGGATGGGAAATGATCGTTCAGGTTCGTGCTCCTGCAGGGCCCGCCTGGTCTCGATGAAGCATGACGAAACCAACGACCAGGTCGAAGCCAGGAATTTCTCGGGTTCCTATGATCTTTAGAAGCAAAGATACTTATGGTTATAAGGCCCGTCTGTGTCAATCTATGGATCACCCCTGGCTCGATACTGACCGACACATTCAGTGATGCCCATATTCACAATCCCTGACATGGTTACAGGATGCAATTAAGAGAGCGGAAGAAGAGAAAGCGCATCCCTTCTGTTACCTAGCAGAAAGGCATTCCTTCCCATCTCGCATCCTCGACGCACCTGTTCAATTCCACAAAGCACCTTTGACACGAGATCGCTAAATCCGTGTTGGAATGCTCCATAAGCGGATCAGCGTTAGAGGCGATGAAAGAGAATGCGAGCTTGAGTGCAGAGATATTGAACCACACTCTTGTGCTGTCCAAAACCCCAATGTCCGAAAACTCCGGGATCTCGGTCAGAATAGCAACCTCCACAGGAAAACTGTACAACACCTTCACTTTGACTTTCATTCAATGTCTTTCGATACAAGCAAATCTCTTCTCAAGAACCACAGCATACAACTGTGAGCAACACTACGACTGTCTCACGATCAGGTAATCAGGATACATGGTTGACCGTGGTTGTGAGAGTATTATGGGAGATAGATGATCGTAATAGATGCCAAATATACAGATGCATACGAGTGAATAGACTCGTTTTCTCGATTCGCTGCGACGTGTAGCAGTAGTAAGACTCTTGCGAATATACTTGTGACCATGTTTCTGAGAAGAATCCTGGGTTCGATACGTCCATCTCCATGACTCGCTGTGTACATGAATGACAATGTCGATGAAGTCCATCGTGCCAGAGGCATCCAGGGTTTTGACAACTATACGCCAAACATAGCGCTGACCACCAGACCTTGTGGTTTGTTATATGTACAGTACCTGAATAAAGACTAGATCAGGACCTATGGATTATTTGTTGTTGTGCCTCAAGGCGCGCAGCTCGTCCCTACGGATCAAAAATCTTGTTTGAACGCTCAATTCAGGTCAAGAACCAGGCACATGGTATGCTCATCGTGCGTTTCGTTAGTCATTCATCTCAGACACATAGCCATGGAAACGGCTGGCCTCGTGACGCATGCATGATGTTGTTGTCGTGTCGGGATTGACTACACTCTAAAGCGTCACAAGGAGAGCTTTTGGGATCATGTCCCTCTCTTCGTTTGGCAAGATCATTGCTCCGCACTTCCTGCTTGAGGTCAAGGCAGAGTGTATGCACCGTCAATAACCAGATTTGCACCGGTCATATATGACGACGCATCACTTGCAAGGAAGACATATGCCTAGATTGAGAGTTGCGAGTCAGTCTTGTTGTTTTCATATCTACCTGCGTCGCTCACAATCACCAGATCAATCCTAGGAGGACAAAGAAGACTCACCCCTTTCAATTCATATGGATCACACAGTCGCTGCGCGGGGATCATGCCGAACCATTTTGTCCGCCACTCTTCAGGGTGCACGGATAACATATCGGTCGCAATGAATCCTGGCGAAACACAGTTGACGCGGCAGAAGTCGACCCATTCGACCGAGAGACAGCGGGCCAACTGTACCAATCCAGCTTTGGAAGCGTTGTATGCGGCTTGCTTCTGTGGTACGTTGACCAAGATGGCACTGACCGAGGCAGTGAATATGAGATTGCCAAAGCCTTGCTGTTTGAAGATCCGACCGGCAGCCTGAGCGGTCCAGAATGCGCCATCGAGATTCACATCCATGATCTCCTTCCATTGCTGGACGCTGACGTCCTCGGCGGCGTAATGTGATGCGATTCCGGCGTTGGCGACGACAATGTCGAGTTTACCGAAGTCTTTGGCGATCTGGATGAGAGTTTCCTCGACGACCGTTTGATCTGTCACTTGTGCCTGATACGCAATACACTTGACACCGGTTGACTTCGCTATCTCGTCTGCGACAGCGATCGCATCTTTCGACGTGTTGTAGATAACAGCAACGTTGGCGCCTGCTTCAGCAAGCCCTCTTGACACTTCGAGTCCGATACCTCTTGCACCGCCAGTCACGGCGGCAACTTTTCCTTTCAGACTGAATGCTGAGAGAACATTTTGGTTGCCGGGCTTTGAGAGCACCATCTTGTCAACGAGACGGGGATTGGAATGAAGTGGCGTAAAATATTTCGAAAAGTAGCTTGAATACTAATTGACAGCACGTTGACATGTTTGTAGTCAAAGAAGCCCAAATGCCCTAAGTATACACCACGGTTGTACGAGCTTTGCAGCTCGAATCCCCAGCAAAATGAAATTCTTCAACAGCAGCGTATGCTTGTTCTCAACCGATCCACCCCGCGGTGGACACAGAACGCCCGGCGATCATGTTCCAGAAGCCTGGATGTATCCTCATGAGTTCGGGCGAGTATGCGGACGTCTGTCGTCCGAGTGTGGAGGAAAGCCACGTGGGGCCTCAACCCCGTATTGACGTTCACAACCCGACTAGCAGAACATAATCATACGCATCCGTCTGGGGATCAATATCAAGCCTTCTGGAACGTATGGTGACTTGATTGGTATGCTGACTTGCATGAGCTGGTGGCCGGAGAGCAGAGATCCGGGGCTGTCCTTCCTTGGCTATATTCGGTTCCAAATGTGTTCCGAGATCCACGTCACGGAGGACCGTTCTCCGAAGATCAACATCAGTTCGTAGAGGACAGGCCGTTCGGTAACGCTTGGAATGGCAGTGTTCCTGCAGGCTCTCATGACCCGTCTATAGGTGGAGTTTCAAGCGCATAGGCTTCTGTCACCAAATCTTGTCGGGGCACCCGAAGGAGGGGACCCAGGATGCCAGCTTCAGACTTCTGTTGTATTTCAATCCAAAAGAACGATAACGTATGAGATCCTCATATTCTCCTCACTTCGGTCTATAATCTTATCATACCATCACTTGCTACACCAACCATCACTCGACTACAGACAAGCTTTACAATGGGGGAATACATTTCACCAAGTGACAATCCATCTTTCGTGTTGCGGGCTGTCAAAGAAGTTGTGCTCGAAAGCATTGCTAGACCTACCATCACTGATCCATATGATGTGATCATCCACGTTGGACAGACGGGAATCTGCGGTTCAGACGTGCATTATTGGCAACGAGGTCGAATAGGTGATTTCATACTCGAAAGCCCGATTGTGCTCGGCCACGAAAGCGCCGGTACAGTGGTCGAGACCGGGCCGGCAGTGAAGAATCTCAACATCGGGGACAGAGTTGCCATTGAACCAGGAGTTCCTTGCAGACATTGTAATTATTGCCGAAGTGGATCATACAACTTGTGTCCAGATACAGTTTTCGCGGCAACTCCTCCTCACAACGGAACTCTTTCAAAATATTACAAGACGGCAGCGGATTACTGCTATCCTCTGCCTGACCACATGACACTGGAAGATGGTGCATTGTGCGAGCCAGTCGCAGTTGCAGTCCAGATCTGCAAAGTCGGCAACGTCAGAGCAGGTCAAACGATTGTGGTATTCGGTTGTGGGCCGATCGGTCTGCTGGTACAATCCGTTGCAAAATCATACGCCGCAAAGAAAGTCATAGGAATCGACATGAGCCAAAGCCGAATGAACCTTGCAAAGTCAATTCTCAAATGCGCAGACGAGGTGTACAAGCCAGATCCTGTCCCTGAGAGTGATAGAGGGGATTCAGAGAAAGAGAGCGATTGGAGTGCCAAAATCGCAGCCGACATTGTGAAGACATTCGATCTCGGTGAAGGACCCGATGTTGTCATAGATGCCACAGGGGCTCAGTCTTGTATCCAGACTGGAGTGAATTTGTGCAAAAAGGGTGGCATGTACGTACAAGCCGGCATGGGCAAGGAGAACATCGTGTTCCCTATCACAACAGCCTGCATTCGAGACTTGACAATCCGTGGATCGATCAGATATACTGCAGGAGTTTACCCAGCAGCTGTGGATCTGGTGGCAACAGGTAAGATCGATCCAAAGGTTTTGATCACACATCGTTACCCGTTTGAAAGAGCGGAAGAGGCATTTGAGACAGTGCGTAAGGGCGGGGAGAACGTTTTGAAAGTTATCATCGAAGGGGTAAAATTATAGCTGTAGCAGATTTGAACACGATCTTCTGAGTGTTAAGATGAGGGAGGTCCATTTCCATCGATATCGTCGCGGAGATTGGCCGTCTTCCCTGAATCGAGACTTCCTGTCTAATGATACGTTTTCTGTCACGATTTCCTTTTTCCTCAGAACCCAAAGGAGCTTCTTCCATATTTCGTCAGGCGTGGCCGAAACGACAAGCTTGGAGAATCATAAAGTTGCCCATGAAAGACTGCCTGACTTCGAATGTCTGCATTAACGGACCAGTAGTGGCTCATCCGCATAATCGAAATGGTATCAGAAGGCTCTGTCCGGATATTGAAGAACGGCAATAGATGAGGTACGGCGTAGATTTTTGACTTAATCACTAGCCTCGGATCCGCTCTATTCCACTCCATCTTGAACGGACTTGGTTTGGAGGGCAAGTTGGCATACCGGAGTGCCGTTGTCCGATCACATGAAGGACTTCAGATCGTCAAGGATCTTTCGAGGATCTTGGCACGGCAAGCGCCTCGGCCTGGTCAAAGTCCTGAAAAATCGGCTTGAGTAAGGCCTGGTCAAAGGGAAAGGGGAAGAACCGCGCAAATCCTTGGAATCTTCCAGACCTTAAAGTCAAAGCACGCCATATAATGCTGGTCCGAAATACTCCCCATTCTCACATTATTAGGCTCTTTCGTGGATAATGGAGAAGGTTTACTCTGAACTGGCGGCTGCCATCGAAGCATGCGCATCAGACAAAGCGTCCGGCAGGATATTGGTTGGAATCGCTGGTCCGCCGGGGAGCGGAAAATCCACGATAGCAGCGAATGTGGTGGATATTTTGAACGCTCCATCGCGATCGTGCCGAGCACAAGCTATCTCACTCGACGGCTTCCACTACACACGAAAATACCTGGATACGATGCCAGATCCTGAAGAAGCGCACCGACGCCGCGGCTCGCCTTGGACGTTCGATGTGGATGGGATCCTAGCTTTTGTCAAACAATTGCATGACTCCTCAGAATGCACTGCTAGGGAGCGGGCGAAGATACTCGCACCATCATTCGATCATGCTCTGAAAGATCCAAAGACGAACGACATTGTCATATCTCCGGACACGTCAATAGTCGTGCTCGACGGGAATTATCTGTTGCTCGATTGGCCGGGGTGGAAAGAGATCCACCGATTGCTTGATATGAAGATTTTCGTAAATGTTGAGCCTTCAACGGCACGCAAGAGAGTTGCCAAAAGACATTTATTATCGGGAATTGAACCAACGCTGGAGAGAGGAATCGAAAGATTTGACGCAAATGATCTCATCAATGGAAAACTCATTAGGGAGTGTCTCGTGCCTTACGATATAGGCGTGGAGAGTATTTCGAAGAATTGAGCAGATGGCGAGTCGCTTACTCCTCCTTTCATATTTACCTCTTCTTGTCAACAATCACACATACGACTGCCATGAGTACGGCTTCTTAGTGATCCATCCCAGCAGGTGACACATGGTACAAGGTTTCCATTTCAGAGTTCATGCTAATTCCGTGGTCACATCGCGAATTGATTGACAAAATCGAAAGGAACCGATTCCACAAAACCAAAATCGTAGGTATTCGGAAATTCAGTATCGGTCATAGGCCACATGAAAGAATTCAGAGCATTCAACTGAGTCAAAGGACTTTCTGTCGTGGGCGACTCCCATTGAGACATATCTTGACCTAGATATTTACCACACAATTTGATGATGACAGCATAGCATCTTGTTGCCGCAGAATTAAGTCGTGTCATATCAGAGATGGTCTCGAGGGCCACGGCAATCTGATTGCGCCACTCGCCCGCCGAGGATGAGTGTGGCTCATTTCGGAGGCAGACAACGGGGATAAGCGTTGATTGGAAGAGAAAGTACAGAGAATACCAGCAGGCGAGAACATTCTGTGTCGAGGTTGCCCAGTATTGAGTAATGAGTTGAATTGATTCTGAGGCAGCCTCGAGACATCTTTGGATTGCGCTATCCTCGGCTGGGGAGCTGGGCGATGTAGAAGAACGGCGTTTCGTCAGGAATTTCCGCATCAAGAAGGGACGATACATCAGAATACGAAAATTCCTCCATCGCCATTGCAAGATACAATGGCATAGATGATACCGAGAAGGAACAAGGGCAGACTCCTGAAAATACTTTGGCATTTTTCTGAGCCAGCTGACTAGATGATTATTGTCTTCTTGGAGCATTTTCTCGGCAGACGGAAATTCTCTGGAAAGCAAGGTGGAATATATTCCTGACGTCGCAAGGTGAAATTGTGATTGACATCGTATATGTGAATATAGCGTGACCTCTTGTGCCTCTGCAGGAAATCTTGAGGTGTTGGAAGTGATATCGCTGTCGGCAACGTTCAATGGCAACTGAATTTCAATACCCTCGTGTGGCCAGTCCAATGGCCGTGAAAAGGTAATCGACGCACCCACATCGAATATGTAAAGTGCCCAGTATACCCTTCGCCGCATTTCCAACCTCATTGGCATGGAGTGCCAGGCAGGAAACTCCTTATGCAGCCCAATGCCCATTGCCATTCGTTTAGCGAGGCCGAGGTAGTTATAGCCGGAATTGGGTTTGTTGCGTTTCTGAACATAATTCGACATCAGAGTGAGAGCTTGCACCAGAGTCAGGTTCCCTGTCTCCAGCATGTCAATCGACATTCGTGATTTGGCCGCGTCATATAGCGCCAAATCAAATTCGGAAGCAGTCGACGAGGAAGAGAAAGCACCTAGAGCTGCGACAATGTAAAGAAGAACTTGCCAAGCACTTCCTCTGGGCCTCGGGACAACTTCCATGAATTGTGCTCGAAAGGTTGCTTCATGAACAATAGGATAAGAGACGTGGTATGTTTGGAAATATGCTTCTATGAAAGGCTCGAGTTGGGAGAACGTGAAGATCACTCTGGGCAGTGGAGGCGTTTCTTGCAAGTTTTCAGCTGGGTCATGTTCCGCCTCAAGTGCCGTATCGACCGTATTGTCGGCTAACCGGAGAAGAGCCGCCCCAGATGCGATGCCCATGTAGCCTCTGCTCGACCGGTTGGTCAACGTAGCCATGCCATCAATGAAATGTTGGTTAGCCTTGTGGCCTCTTTCATCCCAATCGAACTCAGCATTGTTCGGGGACGTTTCCAGCGAAAATGCTGGACTCGGTGGTCTTTCACCACCAATAGTTGTCGACGTATGGTTCGGAGCTGGCATAGAAGCGCTCGAAGATTTTGCCGCCAACTGAGGGACGGAAGATGGCTGATGCGACGAAGCTCGCAAATCACTAAGAGGACCCGCCCGCGAGGCATCCCCTTCCGAGTTCACATTTGATGAGTTCCAATCTTGGACTTCATGATCATCGAATTGTTGCTCTGTGTCTCGATGAAGTTCGTTCTGTTCACCTGTATTTCCAGAACTTTCGATTTGTGCTGATCCGTTGTGGTCGGGCAATTTTGTTTTCTCATAGCGGCGTAGTAGAGCTTTGGTTCTGGCAAGCTCCTTTTCAACATTTGTCAGATGTTTCCGTGTGAGGGGAGTTCTAGAAATAGTCTCATAAGAACAGTCACGACCATATCGAGCACAATTGTTGCAAGGAGTCGAGCGATCACATCTAGCCTTTCTCCGTCGACATTCCGAACACGAAGATAATGTTTTCTCAGTAGAAGCGGCGTCCAGGACAAGATCAGAAGCTTCCATGGTATATCGGAGCTCAAAGGTCAATTTCTGCTGAGCGCGAGAGGCATTCGTTGAGCCTCTGTGGCATTTTTGATATGAGGACAAGGAAGAGAAGACGAGTGCGGTTTACATGTGGGGAAACAATGTGGGTTTCTATGGGCACGACCCTTTGTCAGATTTTCTCGACTCGTGACGAGAGCCATACCTGGATCAATGTCCTGGGATACTTTGCATCTCTGTTTGGGGTGGATGAACTAGGGTTCAAAAACTCTGAGCACATGAGTCATTCCATCCAGATTCCATTTTGGTGTGATTGATCGGCAGTCTTTACTTCTCGAAATAGACACTTGTTCATGTCAATAATCCTGATCAAGCTGCCCCAAGAAGAGTACTTGTTATCCTTTCGTCAGCTCTCGCACCATTGAAAAGCACGAAGTCTTTCGTATAGCTTAATGATCACGATACATCCAAATCAACATAGGGTCTTTTTCTTTTGAAGCTAATGCAGCGGCCGTCGTGCGAAAACATCTCTCGATTAAATGTAACATGAAGAACACAGAATGTGCAAGCATAACACCTGTTTCGTTTCGGGCTAGCCAGTTATCGTAACTTAGTTCAATGGTTCTTACAGTAGGTTTAACCCCTGGACACAATCTGCCTAGGGTGAACGCCGTCCTTACCCCGTTGTCGTCGCTCACATCCTCTAACCCCTCGACCGGGTCAAGTCTTGCCTGAAAACGACTTTTGGCAGGGGTTTTGTTGGGCTTGTTGGCTTGTTTCGGAATCAACACCCAAGGTTCCCGTTACGAGATGCCTTCTCTCTCGTCTCATTTTCACTGATTGACACGACCATCAAAGGCCCAAACTTTATTCAGACGAAGTACTCTATATTGAGAAAGCTCGTAACCTTTGTATTCTCTACCGACATGTGTAACCACCGTCAACTATGATATCGGATCCCGTGGTGTATGTGCTTGCATCTGAAGCCAAATACAGGTAAACACCCTTCAGCTCCCTGGGATCTGCGTCACGCCTCATTGGTGTCAAACTATACCATGCTTCCTTCATCTCAAATGGACAGTCAGCAGAGATGGCAGTGTCGATGTAGCCCGGAGATACACAATTCACTCTGGCAAATCCTGCCCATTCGACAGCCAACGATTTGGCGAGATGGATGACTCCTGCCTTGGCACTGTTGTAACACGCCTACCATGGACGCTTAGTTCATGTGCACATTCCATATGAATCTGAGTCCTTTGCTTACCTGTTGTTGCGGAACGTTGGCGGCATGCCCACTCATAGACGCAGTGAAAATCAGATTTCCCGAGCCTTGTTGTCGGAAGATCTCGCCAGCGACACGTGCACAGTAGTATGCTCCGTTATAATCAATGTTAACCACACGATGCCAATCCTCCAACTTATCGTCCAGACCACCGGCCTTGGACGGAATCCCTGCATTTGCGATCATCACATCCAAGCGGCCGAAGTCTCGCACGACATCGTCGGTCACCGATTTCACCTGCAACGTACTTAGCAATCCTTTGTGCATATCAAGTACAGTCTATACTCACTTGGTCGTATTCCGAAACATCGCATTGATATGCTTTACACTTTACTGAGAAGTCTTTCTCGATGGAAGCGGCGAGCTTCTGTGCATTTGGGGACTTGAAATACCAGATGGCGATATCCGATCCAGCCTCGGCGAGTCCTCTGGCCACCTCGTATCCGATACCTCCTGAGCCACCAGTAATGATGGTAACTTTGCCATGCATGTCGAACATTTTGAAGACGCTGTCCTGCAGCGGAGGATTTGGCCATCGCTGGCTAACAGGTGTACCGATCGAGCCCATCTTGAAGTTCAGTGTATTCGTGATATTAGAAAAGATGATTTAGGAATAGATTATGCTTGTACTTCGCGGAATATCCCAGATGTGTTTTCAAGTTAACAGCAAGGTTCCAGCAATAGTGATGACCTGAGTTGTTGTTGCATGATCGCTTTAAGCAACTTTCGAGCTCTCGGCTTCAAATCTACGACCTGTCATACCGACGAAGACTCCGGCATCTACCAAGAACCTGTTACTTCGCACCCCCTGCAGGTATCTCGGAGCACACGCAGCGGAAGGCTGCATCTGAGCGCATATCCGAGACTTCGCTCCGGAAGATCCACGCCGGTAACCAACGGAGTACACCTTCCGGCGCTAATTCGTATCAAATCAAAGTTTCAGCGGTTGTGTGACGTTTTACAACCGGACGACACCAGCCGGACAGTCTGATGGCTCACCAACACCTGGGGAATAACCCACAAACTCCATCATTCCACGAGATGGTCGTTGTGGAGGAACGGCAAATTAAGTTCAACCCCAGAAACATGGGATCTGACATCGGAACTCAGCATCACATATATCTAAGACAACAATCCTCACCTGGATGATGTATCTGTCGATCAGACACTGAGACAAGCGCTCAGTATCCCTCTGGTAAATCATTACGCACAATTCGCGGACAGAGGACAATATGGTCAAAGACCAAGACATCGTCGGCGAGGCCATCGCAAAAGTCCTGCCGAAGTATGACAAAGCATGGTTCAGAGTGCCTCATCTTTTGAAACTCAACATGATCTTGTTGGTTCCATTGCTCTCATCAGCAGTCGCAGGCTACGATGGTATGTGTTCAGAGGGTTAGGGTTTATCGGTGGAAAGTCTTGCTTACAACATGTCAGGTTCCATGATGAACGGTCTTCAAGCAACCAGCTCGTGGAAGAATTACTTCGGAAGTCCCTCTGGGTCCATTCTTGGAGTAGTCAACGCTGCTCAATCGATCGGTTCTGTTGCCATCCTACCGGTTGTTGGCATTCTCTCTGATCGGATCGGTCGCAAATGGACATTACTGTCAGGGATCATTACAATCATTATTGCTTCGATCATTCAGGCGGCCTCGGTCAACTACGCTATGTTCGTGATCTCACGCATTATCGTCGGCGCCGGAGGAATGCTCGTGACACAACCTTCACCAATGCTGATCTCGGAATTATGTTTTCCAACCCATCGAGGGAAATATACGTCTCTGTTCTGGACTTGCTATTACTTTGGAGCCATACTTGCAGCGTGGAGCACGTACGGCACGCAGAAGCATATCGGAGACAGTGATTGGGCATGGCGAGCTCCATCAATTCTGCAGGCAGCTTATCCTCTCGTCCAATTGTGCTTCATCTGGTACGTCCCAGAGTCGCCGCGATGGCTGATTGCCAATGGCAAGCCCGGTCAAGCGAGGGAGACTCTGGCTCGCTATCACACGGGAGGCGATACCAATCATGAGCTGATTGAATTGGAGATGGCTGAAATCTCTGGTGCCATTCAAGCCGAGAAGGATGCCTCAGCCACCAAGTGGTCTTCGCTCGTCTCGACCCCGGGGAATCGCAAGCGGACCTTTATTGTGGTCTGCGTTGGTGCTTTCGCCCAATGGAATGGTGTGGCCGTTGTGTCCTACTACTTGACTCTTGTCCTTGACACGGTCGGGATCACTGATCCAGACACCCAAACACTGATTAATGGGTGAGCACAAAACTCCTGTTTCTCTGCTGAAGTACTCCCGACTAACATCGCCGGATTCCAGACTCCTTCAGATCTTCAACTTCTGGGCCGCAGCGAGCGCCGCTTTCCTGGTTGACCGACTTGGTCGACGGACTCTTTTCATCTGGTCTGGTGTGGGAATGCTGATCTCGTTCACCATTTGGACCGCATGTTCAGCTGTCTTTGACATCAATGGTAACAATTCAGCCGGAATTGCTGTGGTTGCCTTTGTCTTCATCTACGTACGCCCCTCCCTCGGTGATCGATGATTCAAGAGCTAACCCGCTTCTCCCCTATAGTTCTTCCACTACGATATATGCTATACGCCTCTACTCTTCGGCTACACTACCGAAATCCTACCCTACTCACTGCGTGCGAAAGGTCTTACCGTGGAAATGCTGTCTATCTATGGTTCGCTCGTGGTACTGGCCTTCGTGAACCCTATCGCTCTCAACGACATCGGATGGCATTACTACATCTTGTTCTGTTGTCTTCTGGTTGTCATTGTCCTTGTAACGTGGTTCTTCTTCCCGGAGACCAAAGGCCACAGTTTGGAAGAAATTGCTGAGATCTTTGATGGAAAGGCGCCTGAGCCAATCTACAAAGAAACGAACATAGCCCCAAAGGGTGCAGGAGAGGAGGAAGGAAGCGTCGAGCATGTGACTAAGCTGTAAATGTATCTGATACGTACGAGCTGATCTGTGACTATACTGGTCAGCGTGATCATGGTATATATGCATTTTTGTACTTCCTCATATCCTACCGAGGTTGGCTTGAGTGTTGATCACAAGGTTCACACCTTCCTTCCTTGATACATGTACAACCCTTGACCCAGCTCAAATTGATTGGTGGTGACATGCAAAATGCCTTCCCCAGTGAGACGTTCTCCATGATTCCCGTCCAAGAGCAAACGCTTGACGATAGAGCTAACCCGGCTTGCACGCGGGCTTCGCCAGGCCAATGGCAGGTCACATCCATAATCACAACCAAGCAGAATATCTCTGACCGAAAGACCTTTCACTAGACGAACTAAAGGCATCTCTGGTTTTCCGAAAGCTGACGTCGATCACTGTGATGCTTGACGAGGTTACTACATAGTTACATTTTTGGTAGTGTTTCACTGGGCGAATCGTAGGAACTTCTGGTACTTTGCGAGCTCCTGTGCTGGTATAAACAACTTGTATAGGGCATAGGAAGTCGTGGTGAGATACATAGCTTATCGTTAAAGACTTGTGAGGCATCGTTCGCTAAGATATGTAGATCATGCCGCATGTTGGGCTGTTGATGCCGTGAACCATTTCCCTTTTGTACACAAATTGAGCCACGAAAATCCCCTTGAGGTGCATATTTGATCTAACATTTGCCCGGTGATGGATACATGCTTTCTCATCGCCATCAAATAGTGCGGTCTCATTCAGCCCACCAAAAGTCCCCGAATTTCAGCAATGTCGCTGGTCTCGATGCAGTGGATACTGACGTCACCAAAGCTTCATTGCTCCTCGCCGGATGAAGGACAGAAAGAGAGTTGCGCACTGTGACAAAGTATATGACTACCCGAGGCTCCATGAAAGCATATGAGGGAGAGCTATTCTCGAGCATCAAAGCATTATTAAGAGCAAAAAACCACTAATCCCTTCAGTTCCTAGCATCATCCTGCCAGGTGCTGTAAGAGTATTGCATATTCACACAGCGTTTTTATATTGTAACCATGTCAAAAAGCACAGCAGACAAGGTGCAAGCAAAAGCTGCGGACGATGGAGTGTAAGCACATCTTCCCTGAATTGGCATTTTCCTAAGCTGAAAGTTCTGCCATGGCTAACGCTCAGCTCATCAGCAAGAACCCTGCTGGTGCAGGCATCGCAGGGTTTGCCGCGTTATATCTTGTCGGTGTGCCCATCACATCATGGCTGACCCGACCAAGCGGCATCCTGGAAAGGGTCGTCCGAGGTGTCGCTACCTCTATCCCTGGAGGCACAGTCCCCTCAGATCGCGTCATCCCAGCTCGTTCAGCATTATATCTGTTCTGGACCTTTGGCGCATCAGGAGCCATTTCAGCCGCCGGACAGGCAATGTCACGCGAAGAGGGTCTGGACAACTTCACTCCTCGCCAGCATTTGCATCAAATGCGTGGCCTCCCTCTTCGACTTTTCTCGGCACATCAGCAATTGATGGACAAATTCCCGAGCTTTGCTCTCGCGGCAGCACTGGCCCAAGCCCTGGCACCACGAAATACGCAAATTGTGAATTTGTTGGGCTTCCACGTGCTGGCCAAGCTGTTTGTGCATTATCCGTCGTACTTGTTGAGTATTCCGATTACAAGAACGCTGGCACATGTCTTGTCAATCTCAGCAGTGATTAATGTCGCATGGAGATTGGCTCTGGGTGCCCAGTAGGCGATGTGAGATTTGGAGTTGGAAACTAAGTTGTGAAAACAAGGGCGATATCATCGAAACTCAACTTAGATTCCGTTTATGACTTTCATACAATTCAGGATGGCCTCTCCAACGAGACCTATCAATATTCAGAGGGCTAGCAATCCTTGTCTCGCACTTCTTTGTCAATAGATTCTGTCCTATGTTGCCATAGTCAAGTAAACCCTCTCAGCTCAAACGTACCTGGTTAGCAGGTTGTCTTGTGTACTCTTGTGAAGATTGATATTCATGTTCCTGGACGTGAATTTGTTGCCAACACGGGACTTTGGATCCTGCGAATAGTTGAAACCTGCCCGGAAATGGTAGCTGGACCATAGCTACTCCAGGGAGAGGCTATATCGGCGACCACTTGCTGACAGGATTTCAGGCACCGGACGTCCTACCTTCCATTTTTCATCTGAACCTCTGATACGTGCTCGATGGTATAAACAAAGCGTCGCCCACGAAACATCACACAGGCTATGGTGTCAAGTATCCCAACTGCCAGGATTGCTTCGCAAGTGCAACGCCTGAACAGCCGACCAATATGAAGCTGAATCCAATCCGAGAGATTTCTTGCGCCAATATAGCGAGTGGAAGCCAACAAGAACACGTCGTGCTGTTCTTGCTCAGTTTCAGTGTTGCACCTGTACCGGGGATGTCCCAGGTTAGGGATTCACTGAGATTATAGTCCAGACTCTGCACTGGATTTAGTGACTGTACGGATTAGCTTTCGTTAGACAAAGAAGTGGACGATAACATGGTTAGAAAGTGTCTAGACTGGTCCCTGGACAGTTTCGAAATGAAATTGGGACCCCGTGGATATGGAAACGAGATTGGTCCTCATCAAGCTCATCATTCCAGTTAGGATATCACCCGTGACAACCGTCGACACTCCTAAGTATATTATATGTAGGTTGCGGGTGGGATGAATCCAGCGAAGTTCGAAATGGCGTAATTTTGACAATCCAAGGAGATCTACACGTGTGGTACAAGATCATTCAAAGCAAGCTGAGTAGGAGTAGTAATCCAGATGTAGAGGACCCAAGTTAATACCTGGGTACATAAATGCAGGTCGTCTGTAAAGGTGCCAAATATGCCAAGACCAAATATCATAACCACATCCATCACCTCATGCAAAGACACCTACCAACGTGCGCAACCACCATCTCCCGCACCACTCTTTGCATCTCTCAAAACTATCTCTGAACATCACCAGCTACGTCCCCAGACTCATCCACGTCTCCCTCTCCACATAACCGATTATCCCACAATGGAGAACCACGCGTCCACCGACCCCAAAGACCCCGCGAGCTTTCTCTCCTCCATCATCGGCGTCCCAGTAACCGTGAAACTCAACTCGGGCGTGGTGTACAAGGGCGAACTACAGTCTGTGGATGGATACATGAACATTGCGCTTGAGAAGTGTCAGGAGTATGTCAATGGGCAGCTGCGGAGGAATTACGGGGATGCGTTCGTGAGGGGGAATAATGGTGAGTTGCAACGTCTTGTCACAATTTGTAGCATGTTGTGGTGTTGGTTGTGGTCGACATAGCATCTGGGACATTCCGAGTGCATAAGAGGGACGAGTGGTTTTCCTGCATTGAGCGCTATTTGCTGACGATTCTGAATCATAGTCCTATATATCTCTAGCGATTGATGTGTTTGAGGATTGAGTGAGAAGTGGACATGGCTTGCTCGAAGTGCTCCAGTGGACGATCGGGCGTGTGGGCCAAGATCGTGCCATTACGATTACGATCGAACCATGTTCGAATAGGCCGCGGCTTCGGTTCACGGCGTGAGTATGGTTATGGCTTCCGCCACGCGTCGAGGAAGAATTCGGGGGGCTACACATAACCCACGAGCAAGATATATGAGAGAAGACTGAGTTACATGGCTGTTCGAGGTCCGCTACAAACTCGTGTAAGCAACACGGAAGCCTTGCAACACGTTTCAGACTCCTCAACACCGACGGTACAAGTAAAGTACTTTTGAGACGTGCTGTAGCTGGACTCAGTTACCTACCAGATTTCAATGGCTCATCGGGAATGCGACTTGTCCAGAAGAACACGGTCCTGCCGTGGACCGCGATACGGCCCTGAGAATCCTTGTCATCCAACTCAACTGCATCATAGAACGTCTTCTTGACCTTGTTCAGCTCATCGTCTTCCAGGACCGCGATCTGGCTCAGAGTCGACAACCTAGCCCAGACGGCGTCAGGCGGTAACCGGTGCTCATATACCACGTGCCCTTCACCAATGGGCAACCCAAAAATGGGGTTCGCGGTGAATTGGAGGCTTAGAGGGTCTGTTCTGTTCTGTTCATCAAACACCTGGCGCCATTTGTCATCGCGAAACCGAGGCGTGTCGTCATGAAATGTAGTTATTACTTCTCGCAGCTTGCGGCCCCAGCCGGGTTGAATGTCCCAGGACAATGGCGCGTTGTCTGTAAGAATAATCAGCAAGAGGCATTACATGCAACACGCGTCAAATGATTCTTCATACAGTCATCGATCTAGAATACGAAACAATATCAGCACGGGTTTTGACTCCAAAACCACAAAAGTTGGTGCATCACTTTTACCGCGTTGTGTTTTTTTAAAACACCATTGTGAAACGGGGTTTCAGAAACTAGCACCGACTTACATTCCAAATGCCGCCAAAGACGCCCGCAGGCTGCAGGACCCTAGCGATCTCGTTCAGAGCCTGCATATTGGCAAACCTAGCGGAAAGAGATGTGAGTGAGGTTGTAGTCAGGCGTGCGACCCTCGTCTTCCTTCACGATCTCGAGACATACTTCGCGGAGGGGAACGTACCAATGAAAGGCCTAGTTGGGAAGACCAGATCAGCCGAGAGCGAGGTTTCAGGGGTTTCTCGATCGGATCGTCAAGGCCATGGGGCCATTTCAAACTTTGTTACATACCTGGGCAGCAACGACGGCCGCCAACGATCCGTCAGGCACATCCGCCATGTTCTCGGCACTTCCTCTAACCACTGTGACGCCGGGTAGTGATTTTCGCTCCAGCTCAGCCCTCATGCCATCGTGCGGCTCGACGGCGAGCACGTCGAAGCCTTCTGGCCTTTTGGCTAATATCTCAGTGAATTTGCCTGTGCCTGCAGCGAGGTCGGCCACCTTCGCACCTTGCACGCCGGCGATCTCGAGGTTTTGTAGTAATTGTTCCACAGCTTCTGGTGGATAGGAAGGTCTGTGGGCCTCGTAGGCTGCTGCCGATGTGAACCCTGCTTGGGCGGCGGGTGAAATCTTGATCGACGACGACGACATGTTGGTGCGTGTGAAGGTTGAAAGGATCGTTTTCACGTAACGCGATATGCGAATGACGAATAGGAGTGATTGCGGGATCGTCGTCCGTTGAAGAGTAGCGTCTGATTCTACACATTCTTTTCTGGAAGACTTTCTCTGGGCATCACAGGGCATTTTGTCTTTCACAGCGTGCCCTAGCTCACTGCCCTGCGTTTGAGGTATGATGACGTGACGACAATCTTCAGGTCCGCGAGTAATGGTCAAGCCGTGAGGGGTGACTTCATGACTCGAAATCCGTTGTTGTGCAAATTTACCCCGCACGCCACTTCTGCATGCGTCTCTTGCACCATCTCACCACAAAAAAAAAGATCTAGGTGTGGCACGGTCACGACAGAAAAAATGGCGCACTAAGCCTAATCCGGATGTATACAAACAACACTCCCAATCTTCAAGCACTCACAACTCACTCAAATCTCGCTCAATTTAGATGAAAGTTGGATTAACTAGAAGGCTGTCATCTGGCCTTTCGATTTGATTACAGTTTGTAGACGTAGAGGCATTAAATCAACCCAGTTGTTGATGGTTTCCTGTGAGAGGCTCTCCCACCCTTCCTTAGCAAGCTCCCACACAGTTTCCTCATCCCAGTGCGCAAACTTGCGTAGATGACTCTTTGGCGCCTGCCAGGCATTCTCAATTGGCGCGAGATCGGGTGAATGGGCACAGTTAAAGTAATACCGCAGATTTGCCTGAGATTTCCACGTGCGAACGGGGTTCATTTTGGAGGTTCCATGACCTGAATCACCATCCTCCTCTAGAACAGCATTCGGCGGCCAAGTTGACACCTCCTTCTGTAGCAACTCAAGATAATAACTGTGCGTCATCTTGCCGTTACTGTTACCACTGTTATAGCGATAAAGAGGGCTCTTAAAGTTATATCCAATGGCTCCCCAGGCGTGTACCTTATTAAGGTCCTTCTCTTTAGGTATATCCTTTTGTACAACATAGTCAGCACAGTGAGATTCGCCAGGTTTCCTTGTAACCTAGACTCTTCCTACTGGACCGAAGCCTAAGTGCACTTCGTCGCTAAATCTAACGTTTCTCCAGTCCTCAGAGTTCGGGTAACGCTCAAGCATCACTTTAGCAAATTGTAGGCGATTCCTGGCTTGTTTTGGGGAGACCCATGACCGTTGACAGGCCACGCAGCGCCGGTAATTTAGTTGTTTCATTGCGCGTTGTACAGTGCGCTCTGAAACCTGAATATTCGCTTCAAACAGGAGGGCTTTCCACGAGAGTGAGCGGCCGTCGAAGCCTGACTGCCACAGGATCAACTCAAGGTGTCGAAGATCACGTTCAGTGAGTGTCTGTTCACGACCTCGAGTCTCGGGTCGAGTCTCACTGTTGTGAAGGCGTCGAGGGTCATTTTGCTTTATAATCCTGCGGCCAGAGGCCTCTGGAATCTGGAGTTGTTGAAATAGTTGCCTTCGCGAGAAGGAAGGTGCAGCTGGTGAGGATTGCGCGATTCGCTCGAGGAGGTTTGCACTGGCTTTTAGGCGTGCTTTTGACGGGGTATCCCAATGCTTTTGGGGTATATGATTAAGTGGCTCAAGAGGCTCTAGAGGATCCATTTGGCACCTAAATTGAGTGAGATTTGAGTGAGTTGTGAGTGCTTGAAGATTGGGAGTGTTGTTTTGGATACATCCGGATTAGGCTTAGTGCGCCATTTTTTCTGTCGTGACCGTGGTGTGGCAATGATAGATGGTTGGAGCGTTGATGATCGACAAATAACACGTACCTAAGGATCCGAGCGCATAGCATTTTGAATTAATATTTGCCCTATCATCGACAACCTGTCATCCATCTTTACGATGGTGTTACAGGCAATTCAGTATGATCCTGCATCGGACGCTTCCCCTCCAGCACTTCGAGTCCTCGACCAACTACAATTGCCCCATCGGACGACGTTCGATGATATTAGATCCTGCGAAGAAGCGCACGATGCAATCAAAAAGATGAAAGTTCGCGGCGCCCCTGCCATTGCCATTGTGGCGGCCCTAGCATTGGCAGTCGAGGTAGGGTCGTTGGTTGTCCGTCAAGAACTTTCGCAGAATGCTAAAGAGGTGCAAACATACATTGGACAACGGCTAGATTACCTGCAAACCAGCCGACCGACCGCAGTGAACCTGGGAGATGCGGTTGGGAAGTTGAAGATCGTGGCACAAAAAGCGATAGCGCAACCAGACGCAAACTCTTCTTCAGTCGCGCAGGCGTACATCACCGCAGCAGAAAGAATGCTAGTTGACGATGTCTCTGACAACAAGGCCATTGGAGAGCATGGTGCACGGTGGATAGAAGAAAATACCATCGCTGGCAAGAGGCGCAAGACTGATCGAAGCGCAGAGCTCAAGATCTTGACACATTGCAATACAGGGTAGGTAGCGTCCCACAATCGTCTTCTTTGATGTCGCATAAACTGATAATGGTGCAGTTCTTTGGCCACAGCTGGCTATGGGACGGCTCTAGGCGTCATCAGATCACTTCGAGCTGCCGACAATCTCACTCGAGCCTACTGTTCAGAAACTCGGCCATACAATCAAGGCTCACGACTAACAGCCTACGAACTGGTTCATGATGAAATTCCAGCGACACTCGTGACCGATTCGATGGCCTGTGCGCTTTTGGCCAAAGAAGGAGACAAACTTGCAGCGATAGTCGTGGGAGCGGATCGAGTGGCAGCAAATGGAGACACGGCCAACAAAATAGGGACTTACTCCCTTGCGGTGCTGGCTCGACACCACGGTGTAAAGTTTCTTGTAGCTGCACCAAGGACCACAATCGATCGACAAACTCCATCTGGAGAGCACATTATCATTGAGGAGAGGGCACCAGAAGAAGTGACCAGAGTCAAGGGTCCCAAGGTGGATGTGAGTGGCAAGGTTCTAGTCGATGAGGATGCACAGTTAATTAGCACTGCTGCAAGTGGCATCGATGTGTGGAATCCTGCATTTGATGTGACCCCGGCACACCTCATCGATGGAGTTGTGACTGAAGTTGGAGTGATTGTGAAAAGCGATGGCAGGTTTGACTTTGAACCGATCTTTCAGTGAATCCCCGATCAAGACCATGGCAATGGCGTTCTGTCACCGAGGATCGGGTATGCCCCATCTCGCTTCTAGAGGTGATTCCAAGTTGCGCATGTCTTCCGAAATGAGAAGCCCGCCAGACAGACCGCCTTCCAAGTTCCAACTCAAGCGTGAAGACAGCCAAGTGATCAGGTAACTTCCAACCAACGGGGCAAACTTAAGCAGGATCTAGGTAGGCTTTGGGTTTTCGGAAGCCATTTCCTTTGGCATGTTTGCCTCCATGGATGCTAGTAATTGGTCGATGCGGCTTTCAATGCCGTCAAGCTTGCTCTCCAAGGCTGAGGCTGTGCTTTCGCCCCTAGACAAGTAGAAACGGCGTTTCAATGACTGAGTTCTTGAACTTGTCACATGATGGGACTCACTTTGCCAACTCCTGGAAAGCCTTTTTCGTCGACAGATGATGATTGGTCAGCATTGGAAAGCAGAATACGATGGCCACTTAACAGTGCTAGTTCAGGTGACAGGGTTGGGACTCACCTTTGCCATCTCAGAATTCAGTGATGGAACCTCGGGATTTGTCTCGGATTGTGTGGAGGTGGTGTTATTCCGTTCTTGATGAGATCTGCTGGAATCCTGCTGAGCCATTATTGGCAGCAAGACGTAATCCTTGGGAGGCGGGGACCACACTTTGGGCAGCGACGGGCTCGAACTAGTCGGTAAGACCCGGTTTATCAGTCCAGGAACGGAAAGCGTGAGTGATGTCGACGCTAGTACCGGAAGAAAAGGACAAGGGAGAAGAAGAAGAAAAGCAAAGGAGAGGAGAAGAGGAGAAGGAGGGAGAGGAGGGAGACAGGGCGATGAGGGAAAAGGGTCCGGTCCACGGGATCTGATCCAAGACGAATCGGTGAGGGAGAATTGAAGAGGGAATGACAGTTGCTGGTAAGGAGGAATGATGGATTGCGGTTGATTGTGTCGTGGTGTGGCAATTGGCAGCTAAACACCGTTTCGAGGCTGCGTGGGACTACGAAAGATAAAAAGTGCCGCCGGGCTGCCCTTGGCGCAGGCGTTTGGTAACTTGCCAGATTTGGCATAGCTCCCTGCTTGATGCCTAACCGCTTCAAGGTTGGCTCCTAACTCCAAACGGCACCAAATGGAGTTACTGAGGCAGGAGAAAGAGCACCGACTAAGTGTCTTGAGTTTCTTGACCCCCTCGGGTACCTGAGGAGTGCAGGGCTCACGGCTCACGGCTCATGCTGTTGGCGCCAAATTTGTGTCAAGTCACAACTGGCAAGCCCTACTCCGTAGTTCAGCGGCAAGTTCGGTCGAAGTATCAAATCCAAAGTCATGATTGTTGTCAATGCACGGACTTAACACACCTCGTAAGACAAGTGTGAAGTTTGTTCTCAAGACAGGTCCCCCGGTCGAATTCGTACAGTTCGTATTTCCATTGGCCGAGACCCCTAGATGCCTCCCTAGGTGGTTAGTATTGAGAGAATCTGGACTCGGAAACTGTGCAGATCTCATCCATCTGCTCAGTGCTGGCAGTTTGTGCTGCCTTGTTCGTCGGGCATTGAGGATCACATTTAACGTCAGACAGACGCCTGACGCGAGGGCCAAGGCTTGTCATTCCAAGCCCACGGTTTGGGATCCGTCAGATCACTAAGTGGAAGTCTTATTCCGCACGATCTGCTTCGCCTAATCATGCTCTGGGCCTTTGGTCTGTCCATGGACCATGGCACCTGGCGCCTGGCACCTGGGACCTGGTTCGTACATGGTGAACCAGAATGCCTGTGAGGATGTATCATATGCCGTCAGGCCAGGCATATGTACGGAGCCCTCGGGTGGAGGTCTCCGGCGCCATGCACAGTTCTTCGGCACTTTGCTAGTTGAGTCGGGAGCGTTTGTTCATAAACCTTAGTCCTTGTAAGTTGAACTTTGATAATTTCTCAAGCCTCAATTGTCGATAGATGCTAATATAGAGTCCATGTGGCGCGACATGTGACACGACATGTGACGCGCACTTTCACTATACGTCCTGTCTGACCGTGACCTAGGGAGTAGGTAGTAGGTAGGAGGTAGGAGGTAGGTACGCGACGCATCTGGACTGAGCAGTATGCACTGTACCTGCCTACGAGGTAGGTGCCTGCCTAGGTGCCTATGGGGAGTGATTAGGTATCCAAGGTAGCATTCACCATTAAGGAGTACTTGCTAAGTACTGCACCTACTCAAGGCTAGTAGGCTAGTAGGCAGTAGGCAGGCACTTGGCGAGGTACAAAGACGCATTATCGTACTTGGTACCTGTTTGACCAGCCAGATTCCCATATGAGAAAGGTACTGGGTACTTGGTACTACTCAGGTACTAGGTGCTCGTGATGCTCCTTCCACCACAGAGCATGGGTGGAGTCGTTGGTCAACTTTTGGTACCTTCAAACGCACTTTGCTTGGTCCTAGTGAAAAAGATCTGATCACGTTCTATGGTCCAAAACTCACCTCGCTTCTGAATCCTGCTCATGGACCCTGTTTGTACCCGTTGCTCCGCTATCTTGATTGTTTCTGCTACAATCAGCCTATCGGTCTTGTCCCTGCAGAGCCAACAATTGTGACTTGAGTTTCTGCCCGCCCGCTAATCAGTGCTCCGCATTTCCACGACATTTGCCGAATGCATGGTCAAATTACCATGGCTCTGCACTGCATTCTACACTTACCACCAAAGAACTAGTTAGTTTAGGAGAATGCCCGAGATATTCTCCCCCGCAGCAATTGTTTCACTTCAATCGGGGCAAGTCAGGCCGTGTGGTTGCCGGCATGTCACACCGCAGCCGTCAAGAACTACCTACGATGCAGCTGCTGGCGCGTTGTGTAGCGTGTTTGGTTTAGGGTGATTGATGCAGCCCACTCTACTTAGTGCTCACGAGTCATCGGTTGCTCCTACTGCACATATACCACCTACAGTACCATCAGGACCGTTTGGGGCTTCGTTCCGGCAGATCCCTGTGATGAAGGATACTCGTTGCGGTGACCTGAAGTTCTGAAGTAGCAACGTGCGGAGCCTGGCGGCCCTGGCGACACTGGCGGTTTGACAATAGCCTTTGCGTCTTTCACCTGGTGGCGGAAGCTTCCAACCCCAGAGCCGAGCTTTGATTGGATTCCAGGATTGACGCGAATATCGGTCACACCCAGGAGAGGCCCAGGAGAGGGCCAGGAGAACGAGAAGACTAGCATGACTCAGCGACCAAACGTTCGAGCTCACAACGTGTTTGAGGTGTGGAAAATTGACAAGAAGTGGCTGTGAGGTTATCACTCATCGTCAACCATCGCCAAGGACAGCACCAGGATTTCTCTCGATTGTGATTGTCTACATGGTATTGTGAATAATCCCGTTGCCCATGATCCGCATCGTGTTTGAGGAACCCGCAGATGTGCTTGCTATACGAAGCATGGTCGGACATCAGGCCCGAAAATCCATCCTTGGACCCTGGGAAACCATCGGATAGCAATTCGGAAGATTATCAGATGGTGGGTTTCTCGAAGCTTGGCCAAGTGGGCGGAGACGATCCCATTCCCACTCAAAATCCGGCCCAAGGACAAGGCAACGTGGAAGATCGGAGATTTGGAGAGCCATCGTCTTTTCGACTTGGTCGTAAGTTGCAAACTCGAACATGGAGATCGTATTGTTTGGTCACGATCGAACTCTACAACTTCAGGTCCCACCCGACGGCCCATTTGGAAACATTGACAATGATGCACACACGCAGCCGCAGGGTCTGCTCTCGCTAACTTTAACCCAAGTGCTACGGAGTAGCCTGGAGTCTTGGACCCAGCATTGGTTTTTGTGTTGCATTTGTGCATTTTGAGTCTTGACAATGGCAACCACGCACCACGTTGGGCATGGGAATACTGCCACTGCCATGGTGGGGTAGGTTGAAAGATCTACACGTTCGTCTTGAACAATTTCAAGGACTCGGGCACATCGGGGTACGACTTGATCGTTCGATATACTTTCCATGTGCCTATCGTCCTCGCTCCTGACTCCGTAGACATTGGGCATTGTGAGCAAGGATGATGGGCAATCAAACATTTTATGGGCAGCCAAGGCTCGGCATCAAATAACCCACACATTGACTAACTTTCAGTGTCACAGGTTGGAAACCGTGATGGGACCAACGGCCGATTCCTAGGCCCTCGAGGGAGGCTGAGATGGCGTGGATGGTTCGGGACCTCTAATAGCACAAATGCTAAACAACCTGACGGGTCCAACAAAACTGTACCTAAGATTGGGTCTGTTGTGGCCAGGGTGATGTTGGCATTGGCGGGCTGGGACTTGTGTAGAGTCGTGTGGGTGGGAGCACCACTGGACGATCGTCAGCGTCGTAACGTCAGAAGCTACATGGAAGAAGGGTCTTCTGATCTCGATCAGCTGTAGAATTGGGACGCCTCTTGAAAGGGCAGGTGAAGTTTCGGACAACGCGGCCGTTCTCGACCCAAATAGACGATTTAGGTCTGGAAAGGCGCACGGACTGAGGCTTAAGTTCGAAAGAGGCATCTCTTGTCATGGTCAACGGTCGGTAGGGGAATTTGTGATTGCGAGGCTTTGGGCTGGACGTCGTTTCGGGGACCTGAAATCAGATATACTCGAGCCAGAGTGGGAAGGAGCAGTGGAGAGGGGGTGGGAGAAGGAGCAAGAGCAGTTAGGAAGTTAGGAAGTTAGGAGGTTAGGAGGGGAGGGCACGGGGAGGGATAGCGTGCATCTAAGTAAGGAGTATTCCCTACCACGCCTACCTTCTCCCTGGGTACTCCGTCCTCCCTCCGTACTCCGTACTCAGTAGGTGGATAGGCTTCAAGTTGCTACTTAGCAGGTGCTTAGTGTACTCGGTACCTAATACCCGGTAATTACCACTTGGCCGACAAGCTTGACCGGCACAATCCTCCGTGCACGCTTTGGCTCATGAGGGGAAGCCCTAAGGCTAACATGCACTTTGCCCTATGCTGTTGTGCATTGCCCGTGAGCCCCAGCTGCGCGGCCGCGTGTTCTCGTGTTCTCGTTGACCAAGGTGGCCGCCCTAATTTGGGGATTTCTACGGAGTACACTAAACGGGTAACGCAGCTGACTACCTCTGTTAGGTGTCTGTAAGTTGTTACTATCCCGTAACTTGGTTATGTATGTACTATGTAGGTACCTAGATACTGTACCTAGTTACATCGTTTATCAAGGACGTGGGTGCCTGAGCTACTCAATTAGGTACTGTACGTTGTCACATACTTTAGTTAAGACAGGCATTTAACTACCTAGGTAGGTATGTACCTGGGCACTTACAGGACCTGTCCAACTTTATCAATACGGGGGCCTACACAGTTCCTACTCTTTGGGTAAATCCCCAAGTGTGCTCTGCTCGATACGGAAGGACCAGGAAGGCGGCGCTTTCCTCATGAAACTCTCTCTCTTTGCACACAAACTCTGTACACGATAATGCATTCTAAATCTGGAGTACCTACCTACCTAGGTAACTGTCCAACCTGTGCGTAGCAGTTATGTAGTACCTCGATCAAGTCTAGTACCTGATTAATTTGAGAGCCTAAAACCCAACGACTGGATTTACTCGATGAGCCTCAAACGGCATTGGAATTTAGCGAAGTTATCTACTGAAGCCACCACTCGAGAAACGTCACCTAACTCGTTGCAGCCTAATCAGAGTTCCACAGGCTGCACCCGGAACTTCTCCACCTGGCACCCGGGCAGCCAACCCAGGTGCCCAGGTCGTCGCCAGGTGGTTGTGCATGGCCGCTCGGGCTCTGAAGTCTTGGACAGGTGCATTCACGCTAAGGACCAACAGTATGGAGAACATGTTGACGTGAGTACTCCGTATGGTGCCGTACGTGAGGAGCTGGCTACTTGACTATTCCGCACTTGGATGTCCACTGCATCTGCCCAAGACCCTGGGTCCTGGAACCCCTGCCCACTGTCCACTGCCCCATAAAAGTGACGAATGGTTGTGCATGGGCAGCGGAAAAGCTACGCCGCACGGTCGACACCGACGTGTGTGCGGTGCCAACACTGGCACATTGACACATTGACACATTGGCGTATTGGCATATTGGCACAGTTAGCGCATGATTTCAGGTTACTCGGAGGCTCCAAGGGGGCAGTCGTAAGGGATCTTCTCAAGTCCTCGGTAGCTAAATACTAGGTACCTAAGGGAGGCAAGTAGATGAGCAAGGTCGGTATTGGGGATACTCGTCCACAAGGTTTTGGTAGAGTGGTCAGACTTCCCGATATCGTTGTGGGCACTACCTAAAGATACTCAAGTTCCAAGGGCGAGATACCTGGATGCCTACCCCGTAGAGCCCGGAAGTACCCTACCTGCTCTGTAGATAGCCAGAGTGGACAGCCCGCCGGTATTTGGGCAGTTGGAAAGTATATGGAGTACGTTGGGGCCCACATTGCCTTCATATTGACTTCATATTGACTTGTAGAGTTTATCGAACAATCACATTTATGGATCATCTCGGTGCCCAAGGGAGAGGGAGATGGAGGCTCGACCAGTGGCCCCTGGCCGTTGATGGCTGTTTTCCTGATTACCGTACCGCTAACAATCCCCTAGATCCCTACTAACGAATTAACATTTAGCGCCTACCGTGCCTTGAGATCCTAACAGACTGCAGACTGCAGACTGGTGACTGGTGACTGGTGACTGGCAAGTGACTGGGTACTCTGGACCAAGTCGTGACTTAGCACCTTGTATTTTGCCTCCTAGTGGCTCCTAGTAGCTTCTAGTGGCTCCTAGTGTCTCTCAGTGCCTCGTCCGCAGTTAGCTCGAATCTCTAGGGCCTTTTATTACGTGGACAAGGTCAAACTGCCTGGCAGGTGCCTAGTACCTAAACACCTGCCTAACTAAACCTCCTTCTCCGTCGCTCCTTCCCTCCAAGTGCCTCCAGAACTGTAGAACTGACGACTTCCTTAGCACCAACCCAACCCAACTGACTAACGCTGATCATCATCCCAAGCTTGGCTTTTTTTCACTTCGAAACATCGACTTAATCCGAACATCTTGAACCACCATGATCATGATCTTGATCATGATCATCACCATGGCCATGACACGCTATAGCCTTTCTTGACCACCCTCATTCGTACATTCTCATCCCATCCTTCCTCTTCCCGTACATTGGCGCTTGTCGCCCTTATCCCTTATTTTTTTCCCCATCATCGGTATCCGGTTCTTTTTGTTGGATTCCTGCTACTAGAATCCAGGGTATTCTTGCTTCGCGTCTAATGAGGTTGTCCGTCTCGCATCAAATTCTCGGGTCCCATCAACATTCAACGTCCATTCTCGCTCCCACAAACACACGTTTCCGCCATCCTCATCGCCAACTGTCCCTTTCACCTTGTTCTTAGCCGGGATACGTCTTTGTCGTGTCGATCTGCCTCCGCCGCATCACAGGGTCCAGCTCGTGGCCTCGTGTGTCGTGGTTCTACTAACTCCACCACCCCACCGACGCTACCACAACCTCAGTCGACGCGGGAGTTTTTCTCTGGAAATAGACCTCCGTTCAGGACCCTGAGAATCCCCTTCTACACACTGTCTGTACACGGCCGACCATCATCTTCTGTTCATCTAGTGGCCAAAGACGAATTGCGACATTCTTTTTTATCCACTACACCGTTGTTCTGCCTAGAGCAACAGATTCCCTCGTCTCCTTGATCTCTTACCAATACATTGACATCTCTCTCCCCGGCATCATCTAATCGCCTCAAGCAAAGATACCGCGATCTCCCTCCCGCTAGCGGGTTTCCCTGATTCTGTCAGACTGGAACTCCCCTGGACTTTACCGGCTCTCGCAAGTTTGTTGTCCAACCCGCACAGTCCTGATCGACATTGACTTCTGCGCTTGCAGATATCATTTCCATATGCGTACAGAGCCGCGGTGCCTAACAATCATCACCATTGTGTCAAACCTATCTTGTCCTGATTGAAAGGCATCACCAACTGTTGGCACCTGGCCATTAATGTCATCTCACATACGCTTGGATGACCGACCTCGCCCCCCATCTTCAGCGCTTGGGCATTGAGCAATATCTTGATGCCTTCATTGGCGAAGGCTTCGACACTTGGGAGACCTTGTTGGATATTCAGGAAACTGATTTGTGAGTATTGATACCTCGTCAGTTCTGCCCCTTCGATGCTGATGATCTGCAAAAGTGATGCTCTCAATGTCAAACTCGGGCACCGCCGGGTAGGCCTTTTCCCCTCCATCTGTTCCAATCTCGGCCGACACTGACTAGTCTGCAGAAGCTCCAGCGTGCGATTGCAGACTATAGAGGTATATCGTATGAACGATTGATCGGCTCACCTGCACACGAAACTCATCTCGATAGTACTAGAGGCCATGATATTGGTACATCATCGTCAGCAAGCATAGACCGCGTTCCAGGTACCGTTCCTGAAGCCAAGAGGAAGTATCGAAGACATCCGAAACCGGATGATAACGCCCCGGAAAGGCCTCCTTCTGCCTATGTCATTTTTTCCAATAAAGTGCGCGAGGAAGTCAAGGACCAAAACCTTTCCTTCACGCAGATTGCTAAACTGGTCGGGGATCGCTGGCAGAAGTTGGAGGTTGCCGAGAAGGAGCCCTTCGAAGCTCAGGCAAATGCCGACAAGGAGAAATATAATATCCAGCTCTCTGCATATCGGAAAACCGATGCCTACAAAGAATATATGCAGTACCTAAGCGACTTCAAGGCCAAACACGGCCAGCCAGCTGAACAAAAGCGACCTCGGCTAGAACCGGAATCTAGTGGAAGCATCATTTCCACCAAATCAACTGAGATGCATCCAGATTTGCTGTCGCAGAGTTCGAGCCACAGACGAGCAGGTTCTATGGGCTCCGTAGCATCATCCCCCAACATCGCTTCCATGCCCACGGCTCATGGCGTACCTATTGGCGCTCCTGGTAATCGCCCACCACTCTCCTCGTCCCGGAGTGGATCACCGCCCTCGACGGTGCAGAGTCGTGAATCTTTTCGATTGGGCCTTCTGTCAACGCAAAGCTCGATATCAGACGAATCTCCTCCCGTGCGGGGTGACTTGCCCGAGCCCTTACAACGCACGGCAGCCTTGACCATCAATTCAGTCACCGGAACCCCTCCCATGCATTCCCAAGGCCTGAGTACGTCCTCGCACGATCCTCTCGGCTCCCCTGATTCCCTCGCACGATCACGCCTAGTATATCACGCACAGCAGCAACAGCAACAGCAACAGCAACAGCAACAGCAACTTCTCCAGCAACATCCATCCTTGTCCACTATGCCGCTCGTTGCTGGTACGCAACCTCTTGGTCCAACATCCACATTTCCCCTGGCATCACTCTCTCCACCTGGTCAAGACCCCTCATGGAGAAACCGACCTCCTGAAAGTCGGCCGTTTCAAGATGCTTATCGACTGATGCAACCGTCTCCTTCGTTCAATTCTGGCGCAGCGCAACTGAGTCCCTCACAACTTGCACCGTTAAATGTACCCGATAGACTGTCCGATTTGAACAATTCTTCCAACATGAGGACGTTACCACCTCCTCGCGGTCCAGCAACCACAAGCCCCGGTCATCCGCACATGGCCCGAGCAGAGCAACCACGACCCTATCCCCTAGAGATGCTCCAACGGGGCTATCACGCACCGCAGGAGCCTCGACCACGTCTGGACGCATCTGAAAGTGATGCTCTAAATACGCTAGCGGGTCTTGCATCTGGTCATCCGCGACCTGAAACCGCCAAATCGTTTACTCATCCCCAACCACGACCTCCTCTTCCTCCCCCGCCATGATTCCTGTGGGCAGGACGTTATCTATCCCCACCTTAGAGCTTTGGTCGGCTGGTTGTTCAATCAAGTCCCCTGAAACGCCATCGACGGTCTCTTCTCATGCACGATTTCGGTCCCTGCAATTGGAAGACTCCAGTTGAGTGCAACGATGAGATAGCGAAATACCCCGTCCCGGGTTGAAGAGAGTTGCGATCTCTCGCGGGATGACGGCCACCATATTGCTATCACACTAATAGAAGATGCAATTTGAGTCTAAGTCGACAGCGTGCTGGTAACGTCAAATGCGATCCTCTAATACTTTTCATGGCCATGTTTGCGATATGCCTAATTTTTCGAAACGGTTGTTGCCTACGAGTAATGTCAGATCATCTGTATAGACTTGATATTGAGGGCCAGCCTCTCTTGGCACTCAATAAATCACTCCACACTTACATTTGGCCCAATTCTTACGCAGTTGTATGATTTTTGATGGTCTATACTATGAAATGGGATTGCGCTATGAGTATCGAAGCTGTCAGGTGACGAGATTGCGAACGGAGCTCATGTTGGCAGTGTATCGCATACCATCTGGTGGGCGCGCAAAGACTACGCAGCAGTAAATGCCGCCTCGGTCGAAATCTTGTGCGTAAAGATCTGCTGGTGATATGCTAGTGATCTGCTTCAATAAACTTTGCGCCCGCTCTGGAGAGTATATCGAAAACACTTCTCAATAAATTCGCACCTCAGCTGCGTCGGATCAGAAAATCGGGCTTCAAGCGTGGGTTTCCGTGTGCCTTAATGGCTGGCAGGTGAAACGGTACTCGCCAACTTCCGATCCTATTCAGACATTACATTAAACACTCAAGAGTCAAACCGTCAGTAACAGGGAGAAAAATGCGCCTTCAGCCCAACCGATGATCGTGTAGGCGGTTGAGCCCTTCTGCGTGAAGTGCCTCAAGTTAGGCAAGTTTGGGTGAAAACCTCCACCACATCTGTCCAGGCCACTCAAGGCAGTGGTTAAATCTTTCTTCGCATTTAGGCAGCATTTATCTCCAGCTGGACTAGTCGTTCGTGATTTCGGCATTTGTCGTATCAGAGGTGTTTCCGAGCCGCGGGAAGTGAGTGGAGGGAAGACAACGCTGGGATGGGCAAACAACTCCGTGGCTTTGGAGGGTCTACCAGAGCAGAGACGTACTTGTCCTGCAGACCAAGGCAGAAAGATGAACATCTCCGCAATAGATGCACGAGGCTGCATGCTAAAACAAAGACACCTGACAGTCATACCAAGGACACGATTCAGATGTTAGCATTTAACGTGACAGCTCGCCATGATCATTTCTTAATGGTGCGGAGCTCGAGATGCACGTAAACCAGCTAGGGCCATGTGACGCGTGATCAGTATGTCAATGCAATTTGTATATCTCTGGTGGCACAAGATAGGACGGTATCCAACGACTTCCAGATATTTAGAAGGGGATTAGTCAAATGCACCAATGCTTCAGAGGTATTGCACGGAGAGAAGCTCCGTGGATCAACGCGTACGGTTGGGTTGGTTAACCCGAGGTTAGAATTCGGATATTAATACTTGTCTCCTGCATGATTTCCTCCGGCTGAGTGTGTTGGAGCTCCAATGCTTGATAAATCAGAACTCGAAGGGATGAAAAGCATGATGCTAGGAGTATTTAAAAGCAACTGGCACCCGCATACATGCCCGTCACGTGGCAGGTCAGGGTGTGTTAGTACTCCCACGTACTCCGTACATACATAATTTATTGCAGCGTTCCTTCCGCCGTGTAGAGATGACATCATGCCTTACTTTCCAAGAGACATAACCCGTAATTTTGGATTGCGCGTGGATTACGCTTGCCCAGTGAGCGTGACCAAAGCAACACCGCGCAACGACGCAACGCAAGGCAATCCATTTGGCATTCGTCCAACTCCACACATCCAAGCTGTTCATCAACCTTTGAACTTGGATGTCACAATTTGACTCCTTTCTCCTGCCCAATTTTGCGACCTCATATATCAGTTCAGCATTTATTCCGACCGACTTCTCAACATCCTATTCCCCGCTGCCCCCTCAACCGAAATGACCAATTAAACTGTTAAATGCTTCAACGAGGACACTCCGACTTTGCTTGGTTTCGAGAACGTGCCCAGTCATTGCAGAGCGATTCTCTCTCTGCCTATACCGAAATGGCATCTTCAGCCACGCATGGTACTCTCAACCCGGAGCCTGCAGACCCCACCGAACGCGCAGAAAATCATCTTCCTCCCAAATCTTATGCTGGCGCAGTCACTCAAGACTCCTTCCATGATGAACAAGCCGATGGATCCGCCTCCAGGGCTGAAGGACCAGCTGACACGCCTCTGAAGAATGGTGCTCTCTCGTCAGAACCTGCAGACCCTAAAGTGCGTGCCGAACAAGACCTTCCGCCAAAGTCCTACGCCGATACTGTCAGTCAAGGGCCTCAAACCAATGGTCAAGCTAATGGCTCTACCCGACCCGGAGCTTCTAGTGGAGAGATGCGGAAGGATAGCCAGGGGCGACTAGTCTTTGAAAAGTATACAAGTCGAGACGGCAGAGATTCTTTGACCAGTGTCAAGGTCGATGATGAACACCATGAAAGTCTCAAGTATTCCCAGCGGACTGCATCCCCCGAGAAGCACAGAAAGTCTTCGAAGCAAAAGGAGGCTCCAGAAGAGCTTGCCAGCGGCCGAAAGGCTGGCGCTGGTTGGGAACGTTCTGCGTAAGTCGTGGTGAATATCCTCATAACAAGATCTCCTGCTGATAGCTTGGACTTAGGATTCGCTGGGCCCCTCTCAATGTTCCCTTGCAACGACGGATCCAAACTTTGGTAGTCTTGTGGCATACCACCTCGATCCCCATCTTACTCTCTCTTTTCTTCCTTCTCTGTGCTATCCCCTTACTTGGCCTCTGATCGTTCCCTATCTCATCTACACGTTGCTCCTTAGCGAAGAAGCTACCAATGGAAACCTGTCAAGGCGATCGAAACGGCTTCGACGCTCCAAGATCTGGTCAGCTTTTGCTTCGTATTTTCCTGCCCGACTTCACCGCACGGTCGAGTTGGAACCCCACAGAAAATACATCTTCGGATATCATCCGCATGGGATCATTTCACACGGAGCTTTTGCGGCATTCGCCACCGAGGCTTTGGGGTTTTCAGATCTTTTCCCCGGCATCACCAATACCCTGCTAACCTTGGATACCAATTTCAGAGTTCCATTGTACCGGGATTACGCCTTGGCCATGGGGCTAGCCTCTGTTTCACGCGAATCCATCGAGAACCTACTCTCAAAGGGCGGCCGTAATGGTGAGGGCATGGGCAGGGCAGTAACCATTGTGGTAGGTGGTGCAAGAGAAAGTCTTGACGCACAACCTCATTCTCTCAAATTGGTGCTCAAGAGCAGGAAAGGCTTCGTCAAGCTGGCCATTCGAATGGGAGCCGATTTGGTACCGGTGCTTGCATTTGGAGAGAATGAACTATACGATCAGGTTGACAGCGAGGAACACCCATGGATCCACAAAATTCAGATGATTGTGAAGAAATTCTTGGGGTTCACAATCCCATTGTTTCACGCAAGAGGAATATTCAACTATGATATGGGAATGATGCCGTATCGCCAGCCAGTCAACATTGTTGTCGGAAGACCAATCAATGTGGTACAGCAGGGTGGCAAAGACAACAAGGTGGATGAAAAGTACTTGGATCAAGTACATGCCAAGTATGTGGATGAGCTAGTACGACTTTGGGATGGGTACAAGGACACATTTGCTAAAGACAGGAAGGGAGAGCTAGAGATATTGGAATAATGCATGGAGACAAGACTGATCAATGGACGGAATCGATGGAATGGGAAAAGCGGCGCAGTGACTGCTCAGTCATGATTTTTACTCAATGCAGCGGCCCTTGGGACCATGGAGTACCGAGTATCTTTGGACTGATGGCACAACCAGTTTTATGGGTTGGGATGATATCAAGTATGTTGTGTACAGTCATGGTAGGCCCGTAATGAACAACGTCCTGTTTACTTAAGTCAGGGAGTCTTGCGCCCAGGTAATAGCAGGGTGGTGAGCTATCCGGGGTTATTGTTTAAGTCGCCACTGGGGCTTCCACTGGTCGAAGGCTTTATATAGTGAATTCACGATAAAAATGGCAGGTCGTAATTTTTGGACAGAGGCTATATCACAAAACGACAAAGGATGATCTGGGTAGCTAGCCACCCGAGGTAGACGGCAAGAAGTCTCGCAATGGTGCAGACAAGGTCGCCCCTACCTTCAACGTTGGTCAAGTGTGAAGAGGCACCTTCCTTTCCAGGACATGCATGACACGAATTTTCGATAATCTGGCTTTCCAGTCATATTAAAATCTCAGTACTCGATTGCCCTGGACATGAGGCTCTGTCAAATTACACCCCGAATCACACAAGTAGTCCCTCTCAGTTCAATCTCGAGGTCCTAGGACCAAATTTCGGCTGCCACAATGCCACATAAACGAGCCGCGAAAAAACCAGTAGCCACGACCCGCGGTCCACCCAGACGCCAGCAGCACGCAAATCCAACTTCAAGTCCAGGTCCATCATCGCCGCCGCCGCCGCAAGCCGAAATAGAGAAGCACGATCACGATCACGATCACGATCACGATCACGACGTCGCCCGTGAACTGCGCCAGATGGAGCGGACTCTGCAGATGAATATGGCCGTCGATGTCAGTTTTCTGTTTCTCTCTTTTCTTTTTTCTCCCAGCGATGCTGCTTTGATGTTCGGTTTCGGTTTTCTGCATCAACCGTTGAACTAACTGACACCCATTCGCGTTTTTCTAAGGCCGGGGCCCGCAGAGACCAGAAACAGCAACGTATCGAAAGTGAGTTTGAGGACAGGATCGGCGAGTTGGAGAGGGAGATTGAGGTTAGAGTCCAGAATGAGAGGTCGAGAGTGTAAGTTTCGAGTTCGGATTTGTCCTAATGGGTCCTGTCTGCCCGTGTGGCTCGGGTTCTGACCCATCGTTGCAGTACTCGAGAGAACGACACGTATCTCGAACGGTTGGCGGCTCTGGTTCAACGAAAAGCCCATGTGGAGGCTGAGATTGTGCGGCATGCCCAGGAACTGCTGCAGAAGTATCTGAAGACCAGGGAAGAGCTTGACGTTGTGTTGAAAGGCCGACTTCAAGATATCAGCGAAGCGACTAGAGGCGAAGGGGATGCACCGGCGGCGGGACCCTCATGAGGAATGTCTCATGGGTCTTCGACGGCAAATAAGACTTTGATGAACAGACTACATCCTCGACATCCTACATAGATTTCTCCATGCTGACTTTCGCGCTCGAGGTCGGTTTCGGTTACGACATAGCCCTGAGAGTCACCACACCGACAGCCGCTAGTCCAGATATTATTGTCCTCATGATATGTCAGATCCTCGAGGTCGAATACTTCGACCCCGATATGTGATCCTACGCCACTTGCAGTTCCTTGACCTTGGGTCTTGTCTTTCAGATCCAAGATTCGATCATATTCGGCTCGTTTCGAAGAATCGACGAGCACATTGTAGGCGTTGACAATTTCGTCTATGGTAAAGCGGGCCTTCAGCATCAAGTCATGCTCATCGACAACACGATTGCCATCAGCACCTTTGTTCTGCGCATCATTTGGGAGTTTGTCTGGATGGTGGATCAGCAGAGCACGGCGATATGCGGTCCTCAGGTTCTCTTTGGACAGTTCATCATCGAAGCCGCCGGTAGCATCACGATAGTCCCGCCGTGATCGTGGGATACCGAGAATGTCGTAGTATGTGTAGGACTGGGACATGAACAGAGGCGTGAAAGAGAAGTATGATGGTGGCGGGATGCGGTTGGCTGGAGATATCGGTCTTACAGCAGAAGAAACCTAAGACTGGGCGTCAAGTCCCCCTAGCCGGCGGGCTCCGCTGGCTCCAACAGAATCGTTTGTGAGCCCAATAAGCGCAAAGTGAAGGGGTATCTCTGTTTTCAAAAGGGCATTGACATGCAGTCGGCTCACACCTCTCGCTTTGGATCAGAATTGAGAAGGTATAAATTATGCTCGTTCAAACAATGTTGTACTCTCCCGCTAAGACAGAGGAACTAACAGACTCCACCTGCGACGAAGTCAAGGCTCTTGTGAACACTGCATTGTATGTTGCTTACTGTCCCAACAGCCCGTCGACGAAGTCGTTGTGAAGAATGACTCGAGATCGGAGAAACGTCTATGGCGTGGATGGATTCTATGCTCCACAGAAAGAGATATTCTACGGCACAGCATTACTGACTCGATGCGTCATCTGTCTTTGTCTCCGCCTCTGTAGCGTGGATCTCTCCACGTGACCCTTCCATATAGCCGAGCAACATCCGAGCCTTCGACTCCTCGGCCGCGCCATCCAATCGCCGTGGAGATAAATCGGATTCCCTCGAATTGCCTCTGTCAGTAAATTCTTCCCCAGATATCTTACCCTGGTCTTTTCGACTGTGGCGTCCGAACCTCCCCCAGTACCGGGAGCCACTAATCGCACAAGCACGATCACTAACTGCACAAGCAGATTTTGACGCTAGTCCTATTTAGGCGATTTGACGCTAGTCCTATTTGAGCGATTCCAGTGTCGCGTTTAGGATTCTCACTTTGTTCACAACTTGACACCTAACTAGCATTCCCTGGCTATTCTACCTACTAGTACTCACTCAACCTGAGAGTTAGGCACCTCGATAGTGCCTCTAGGGGTGCTATTAGGGGCTCTCCTAGGGGCTTTCTTTAACCGAGTAACCGCTATCTCTTCATGCTCAACCGCTGACTTCTCTCTCTTCTTAGTATTACTAGTATACCGAGAAGGAATAATATTAGGCGGACGTAATAGGCTAAACTCCCCTAGAGTAGGCAGTTCCTGGAGGCGGTTTAGGTACCATTGCTAATGAAAGTCACCTATAGTTAAGGCTTGTCCCTGTAAATCTCGAATTCTATGGGCATAAGGAAGCCCATAAACCTGGGTGAATCGGCCTGTATAGGTTAGTTGTTTAACTAGGTCTATAGCCTAGTAATAGTTAAGGACCTGCTGAAGCGCATATCTAGTATAGTTAATAAGGAAAGAATAGGTATAGCTTTATAGGGCACCCTTACCTAGAGATTACCCTCGGAAGGCCTATAAAATAGGGCCTATAGAGTATATAATCTCGTCGAACCTGATCCTATTCAAGAGCCCCTAAAGCACTATCGTTTAGGGCCTGGAAATAGCGCCTAAGGGCCTCTATTAGCTGTTAAATATCGAGTTTAGGGCTATTAAACTGTTGTTTAATAGCCCTGTAGGCTCCCTCGGCTCTATTAGAGCTCCCATTACCGAAGTGGGTTAACTAGTCGGTAAAATAGGTAACGAAATAGGTATGAAAGGGCCCTATCCACTCTCGTTGTAGGTAAGATATAAGGATAGGCTTGTCCTTATAGGCGTCCTTTAGGCGGTTCCAGTTATCCTGATAGGCCTGGAGAGTTTTGGCGTATTGGACTTTATTCTAGGCTTCCATAAAGGCCTCTAACTTAGCCTCTATCTAAGCCCCTATAGGCTCCTGCTAAGTGCCTATAGAGCCTTAATTAGGGGGTGCTAATAGTACGTTTAGGCGGAAATATCGGCTTGTATAGGCCCGAATATCCCTATTAACGTGCTAGGCATAAACGAGTCGCTAGCTATCTAGAAAGACTACTAATTTAGCGTTTAGGCATGCCCGGGACCTATCTAAAATTATAGTTAAAGGTTTTAGGCCTAGAGCGCCTATTTCGTAGAGGTTCTTTAACTGTAATAGTGCCTAGGAGATATCTTCGGTACTCTCTAAAGGAAGTAGAGCCTGGCTAGCGATAAATAAGGTATTTATAGCGGTTATTCCAATGATATTAAGTAAGAATAGGCTATATCGGTTAGTTTTATAGGTAATATTTATAACTAAAGTCTAGGGAAATAGATAGAGAAGCTTAATAGTCTTCCGGTTAAAGAATATAAGCCTATAGAGGTAATTTCTAGGGTCTACGGTATAGCTATAATAAAAGTCGTCGCCTAGACTAGTCATTATAGCCTCTAGGGGTAATAGGCCTTAATTTTAAACGTGTCGGTACCTAGCATAGCTATTTTCGATATCCTTTAGGGTTTGAATAGACCCTTAATTAGCTATTGCTAGGTAACTCTCCCGGGCGGTTATACTAGCGGTATAATTAGGGCTAATAGCCTCTATAATATTCGTCTCCCGGCGCTCATTACGCCTAAGAATAGGGTGCTGTTGGGGGCGTAGAGAAGGCTCGTAATTATAGCTCCCGTTAAGAATCTTAACTAACTACTCCCCGGATTTATCCCTGAGATTGAGCCTAAAGGGACAGTCGGTTTTACTTGTAGAGCTATTTCGTTGGTTAGTACTAGTAGACCTTCGGGGCTTACCCCCCTATTATAGTTAAGAGTAACTAGATAGATAGGCCCTGTAGCACTGCCCTCTATAGCCTTTCGTTGAGTTATACGAGTTACTAGAGCGTAACCATAAGTTTTAGCCTATTCCTGAACAAAGGAATAGGCTTCTTCCCGGGAGGAATAGGCTATTGTCGTTGGTGGGGGGTCCATTTTAGGTAAAGGAATAGGTATTGGCTTAGTTAAAGCTATAGGCACTGGAATAACTAGAGTCTGGGGAATGAATAGATAGGTGGAATGCTAGTTGAGTGTTAAGTTGTGAACAAAGTGAGAATCCTAAACGCGACACTGGAATCGCTCAAATAGGACTAGCGTCAAAACCAGAGAGAGCCCCTGAAAACCCCTTTTCTAGCGCCTTGGCAAGTCACGTGCTGCTTGTGCAGTTAGTGATCGTGCTTGTGCGATTAGTGGCTCCCCCCAGTACCCAGCCCGCCAGTCGCCTAGCCAGTGGTGAGTGGTCTGAGACACCAAGATGAATGTACCCTTCTTTCCTTCCGCGGGATTGTGCCTCGGTTGGCCTTTTGGTTGTTCACAAACACCCTTCAAGTAAGTCCTCCGTCCATTGTCGGTAGGTAGGCAATTTGGCTACGTCGGCAAGACACCTTGATACCTATCGACACTACTTACTGACACGGTGTTAATGCACGTACTGGCGACCCAGTGTGCTCGTCTCGCCTATCAAGCAAAGACCGGACGGCGTACATACCTGCTGAGTCCAGAACACACAATTTCCTTCCCTGGGTTCCGCTGAGCTGCATTATCAAACGTCCTCCCACATATCCTCGCCTTCCATCTTTTTTTCACCTCACTCTTCTCTTCTCTTCTCTTGATTTCATTTCCTACACTGGGACATACACTGCCTGCTCGTGGGACCTGAGCGTTCGACTCCAGCTGTCTCGACCTCTCCCGCATCTGTTTGCCTGTACATACTGCACGATCAAACTACCCTACTCTCAAAAGAGACATACAGGCCAAAACAACTCCTCTCCTTCAGGACTCCCCAACGAAATCTTTGTCGAGCCCCTCTCCACAAGCACATCGAGATTCTGGAGTCCACCCTCATCATACCCATAGAAATCTGTCAATAAAGACATTCTATACAACATTTGAGCTCAAACCAATCTCGTTCAAAATGACCCAGCTCAAGACCTTTACCCGCGCTGAGGTGGCCAAGAACAACACCGAGGATTCGCTACACTGCATCATCGATAGCCAAGTATACGACCTGACAGACTTCCTCGATGCCCACCCGGGCGGCAGCGTGGTGCTTACCCAGATCGCCGGCACGGACGCCACCACAGCATTCTACAACCTGCACCGCCACGAAGTGCTGCAGAAGTACGCCAACCTACGCATCGGCACAATCGAGGGCGAGAAACCACAGGTGATCGACCCGCAGCCCGGCGACCTGTCGCAAGTTCCCTACGCAGAACCGCTGTGGCTGACCCCGGCCTTCAAGAGCCCTTACTACAATGACTCGCACCGCCGGCTGCAGCGTGCCGTGCGCGAATTCGTCGACCGCGACGTCTACCCGGAGGGCCAGGAGAAGGAGGCCGACGGCACATACATCTCGCAGGAGCTGTGCGACAAGATGGCCGCCAACAATCTACTGGCTTTGCGGTTGGGGCCCGGCAAGCACTTGCACGGAAGGGAGATCTTTGGCGGCGCCGTCAAGGGCGAAGAGGTCGATTACTTCCACGACCTGATTGTGGCACAGGAGTTGAGTCGCACCGTAGCGCGGGGATTCCAGGATGGGAACATGGCCGGCATGATGATCTCGTTGACTGCTGTGCGCCAGTGGGCCAATGATAGTGCCTTGAAGGAGAAGGTCACGCAGGAGTGTCTGTCTGGCAAGAAGTTCATGTGTTTGGCCATCACGGAGGCTTTTGCCGGTAGTGATGTTGCCGGCATCAGGACCACTGCCACCAAGACTCCTGATGGCAAACACTACATTATCAATGGTGAGTGGGAGCCGTATTGGGCTATGTTGTCGTTGTGATGTCTTCCTTTCTAACTTGTTGGCAGGAACCAAAAAGTGGATTACCAACGGCATGTTTGCAGACTATTTTGTTACAGGTTGCAGGACCGAGAAAGGTTTCTCTGTCATTCTGGTGCCTCGCGATGATAACATCGAGACCAAGAGGATCAAAACAGCCTACTCAACGGCCGCCGCGACTACTTTTGTCGAGTTTAATAATGTCAAAGTTCCCGTCAATCATCTACTGGGCAAGGAGGATAATGGCTTTATTGTCATCATGAGCAATTTCAACCACGAGCGTTGGGCCATGGCTTGTTCTGTAATCCGATGGATGCGCACCGTCGTTGAAGAATGCCTGAAATGGACTCATCAACGCATTGTCTTTGGAAAACCATTGATCTCTCAGCCTGTCATGCGACAGAAGCTTGCCAGGATGATCTCCTTGACCGAGGCCTGTCAGTCATGGCTCGAGTCGATTACCTTCCAGATGAATAACATGGACTATGCCACCCAATCCAAGTTGCTTGGTGGTCCTATTGGCCTGCTGAAGTCATACGCCACGCGGTGTGCACACGACGTGGCAGATGACGCAGTCAACATCTTTGGTGGTCGAGGAATCACTCAAAGTGGTATGGGTCGTGTGGTCGAACAATTCCACCGCACTTACAAGTTCGATGCCATTCTTGGTGGTACAGAAGAGATCTTGGCCGATCTAGGTGTGAGGCAAGCCATGAAACAGATGCCCAAGGCCAGGCTTTAGGCACTGTTCCGCTGTGAGCTTGCTCACCGTCCTGTAGTCATAAATTTATGCAAGCTTGTCATGGGCATCATTGCCGTTGATGCTGATGCGAGACCTTCAGCCGATTTGCCCGAAGTTACTTCAGACTTCATTGCCGTATTTGGGGCTGTTTCCGAGTCCGCCTTGTCCGGACTAGTATCCATTCTATCGCCCTGTTCTGCTTCGTCGTCTGTAATCTCGTCTTCCTCATCGTCGTCGCCTTGGTCGTAATCTTCTTCGGCTTCATCGTCTTGTGGTTCGACCAGTTCTCTGAGCAGGCCAGTCCTGACCGAGTCGATTCCCTTGCGAACCTCGTCCAACGTGTAATCAGCCCCCCATTTCTGGCCACGTGCGATCATGTTTGCAGTATGTGGTCCCCATTGCCAAAGTTTCTCCCGCTCTGAATCTGATAGTCCAGTATGACTTGGCTTTTGTTGTTGTGTCGCAATATCCTGGCCTTCGGCGATCCAGTCTTGAGTCGAAGGCTCTAGTTTAGTTCGTAGAAGGGTTTCCAAGATGAATGAACGTTCTTTACCAGGAAACTGAGGCAGAGGGTTGACCAGGGTGGAAGAAAAGGTGTCGCGATGTTGCGATAATTGTTCTGAGATGGTCTGAAGATTGCTAGAAAGCAGATTGGCATGAGCTTGTAAGACGGTCCTACCAGCAGATTACGTTAGCGATTTCATAGCATGTTTGACTGAGGTACAAGAACCTTACCAGGAAGGAAGGGTTGGGTTTTGTGAGACCTCTGATCGTAGGGCGACGAGGGCAGTATGGAGGGATAGCAGCAGCTGCCTCGTCCTGTCCAGCGCCCGAACTTGGTCTTGGTCTAGGGCCGACATGACAAGATGGTTCACAGCGATGGTGCGCAAGACTTGAGAAAGGGACGAACCATGATCAAAGGCGACAAGACCGCTGGGAATGTGGGAAACGCTGTCGGGAGAGGTAGTAACGGGTTGACCTGATGTATGTCGTCTCCAAATTCTCGGGGCTTGCGGAGGAAGGTGCAAGTGCAGGTGGAGCTCCATTCGTGGATTCCGATTGTCACTTGATCTGATATCGAACTTCATTTTTTGAATTCCACCTTGACTTCCACTACAAGACTACGCTTCCTTCGCCTCTTCCACCTCATCTTTCCCCTCGACCGTACCTGCAGACTCTTCCCTTCGAGTCACCTCAGTTGTACATGTCTTGACGATCTTCGGAATGGCTGGCCCGGCGCACCCTCGCCTCCTGCGGACCAGCTTTACCCTCTGCTCCTCATGTCTAGGTCCTACCACCCGAACTTCTATCTTCCAAGGACTGCGATGTTCTTCAAAGTATGGGACTCGGGATCTTCATGATACCTCTTATCACACTTCACGTTCCAACAAGGAGCTCGGGAGGGCCACATTCCATTCACAGGCCTTCATACGAGATTACTTCTCCGCCAACAGCTCCCTCGAGAGGGGATGGGTCAATAATGGTCTACTGGCTGCCATGCGCACTGTAGCTGAGTCTCCTTCAAACTCGGCAATCAATACAAAGGCCTTGAAGCGTACGAAGAGTCGAGAAGGAAAGCCTGTGCAAAATCAACCCGCTCCGGCAGACAAGCAAGCTGTTGCACCGACGGGGAGTTCTGCAACGGCTGCAAGTACCTCGATGGTCACAGAAGCACGTCCGTCCTCATCCAAGTCGGATGAGGCCACTGAAGAACTTCTGCCACACCGAAGACGACGGAGACGGAAGCTACAAGAGCAAAGCACCACAAACGGCCCAGCAGATCCGAACGAATCTCTTCCTCTGGACGCATCTTCCCAACTTACCACTGCCGCTGCCGCATTGCCTGCCTCTGCAAGCTTTCGCCGCCGAGCAGCAACCTATCTATCGCTCTCTAAGCCTCGATTGTCGTTCCTTATCTTATTGACCACCACATCGGCTTATTCTCTCTACCCCATACCTGACATCCTGTCTACCACCACTTCTGCTGTCGAGTCTTCTTTTTCCACCTCCACCATGACACTAGTCTTCCTGACTTCCGGGACATTTCTATCATGCGCTTGCGCAAATACTCTCAACATGCTCTTCGAGCCCAAGTACGATGCTCTGATGTCCAGAACACGGAATCGTCCCTTGGTTCGGAATCTCATTTCTCCTCGTGCAGCTGCCCTTTTCGCTTTGGCCTGCGGGACTTCCGGCTTGTTATTGTTGGGTTTCGGGACAAATCCCACCGTTGCCGGCTTGTCAGCTCTCAACATTTTTCTTTATGCTGGTGTGTATACTCCTATGAAACGAATCTCCCCAGCCAACACCTGGGTTGGCGCAATCGTGGGAGGCATTCCTCCTCTGATGGGATGGTGCGCAGCTGCTGGACAAGCTGCAACTTCAGAGCATCACTCCTGGCAAGATCTTCTGTTATCCGAGGATTCTCTAGGCGGTTGGGCATTGGCCGCCCTATTGTTTGCTTGGCAATTTCCCCATTTCATGTCCTTGTCACATACCATAAGAGAGGATTATCGGAATGCTGGACACAAAATGCTAGCCTGGACAAATCCGGCCAGAAATGCGCGCGTAGCTCTCCGATATTCACTGGCAATGTTTCCAATTTGTGGATTGATGTATTGGTCAGGATATGTCAACCCTGGGTTTCTCGCCATCAGCACTGTTTGCAATGTGTGGATGACCCGTGAAGCAATTCGATTCTGGAAGAATCAAGGTGCTGGTGGCAGTGCTCGAGGTCTGTTCTGGGCAAGCGTATGGCAACTGCCTCTGGTTTTAGTGGGAGCTCTCGTCTGCAAGACTGGAATTTGGGACGGCTTCTTTCGATCTGATGAGTCGGTCAGTATATACGACGAAGATGTGGTAGTGGGCGATGGTCAACCATTGGCAATGGAAGCGGCAAACTCTGTGGGAAAGCAGCAATCCACGGGAGGAATCAATCTCGCAATGATGGGATTCAAGAGGCCCACTTGAGTTCTGAGGATCGCCAATTGATTCAAGACAAGAGTTGTGTTAAAAAGCTTGATCTGGTATCAGAACTGCTTTCGCGGTTTGCGAATAGTACACTACCACCGACTCCTAATCAACTGGTCCGGTCATAAAAACACTACTCTACAAATTATCGGGCAGCTATTTGGCAAATGATCTGCTCACATTATTGACCTTTCCAGTCGTGTGGTTGTTCTAACACCGGTCGACGTTACATCTCATTCATTATTCGCAGCAAGCTCTTGTGCGGAAATGTTTGGTATCTGCCATGGTGATCCAATCAGGCACGATCCAATGAAATTCGACGTGGCGTCATGCAACATGAGATCGACAGACACCACTGCCGCATCTCGAGAATGCGGGGAGAGTGAATGGGTACTCGACCCCTCAAGCTCGCGTGAGCGTTGAGCTTTGCTGTTCAAAATCATATTCACGAGAAGCTTGCAATGCAATGATGACATATTTGATCAAAAACCCTCCACGCGGAGTTTTACCGACTCGGGCAATGGACCTTGTGCATCACTCTCACAATCACCTATTTATGCAAGTCCAATGCTCTCCGCGAACAAGTCCTACATGTCGCTCGATTCATCGATTGCATTCAAGTGTGTCGAGACAAGCACGGTTCATCTCCGTCCTCGATGATGATTGCTGGCTCTACTACGCACAAATGGCTTCTCGCAGCCTGGTCGGTTGAGATTGTCCTTGCCGCAAAGGGTCTCAGCTACAATGGTCTAGCACAGACACCGCAGATGGGTTGGGTTAGTCTGTAACGTTGGCAAGATCTCTGTTACTTGTATTGACTTGATCCTCAAGGACACCTACAACGCTTACGGTCTGGACTACAATGAAACGACTATTATTACCAATGCCAACGCGCTTGTGAATTTGGGATTTCGCGATCTTGGATATCAAGTTGTGATTTTCGACGATGCTATGACAGAGTTGAATCGAAGCTCCAACGGATCACTTTTGGAGAATCGCGCCAAGTTCCCATCGGGGCTCGCTAGCCTTGCAGGCACATTGCATCGCGATGGACTATCCTTCGGGTTTACAGTTCAGCTGGGCGATTTACTTGTGGCGGATATCCTGGAAGTTTGGGCTATGAGACCATAGACGCCGAGTGGTGGGCAAGTATCGGTGCAGACTACCTCAAGTACGATAACTGTTACAACGAAGGTCTTTCTGGCACCCCGAAGCTCAGCCAGGATAGATACGCAGCCATGTCGAATGCACTCAACTCGACGGGCCGACAATTCACATATAGTCTTTGCAATTGGGGAGATGACAAGCCATGGGAATGGGCATCGACCATCTCCAATTCTGCAAGAATGAGCGGGGATATAACGGATGGTTTTGATATCACGACGACAGGTTGTCCGTGTGGTCCAGATGAATATTATTGCCAGCTTCCGGGTTACGGATGCAGTGTGATCAACATTCTTGGCAAGGCGAGTCATATTGTCAGCAAGAACCAACCGGGGTACTGGAATGATCTGGACATGCTGGAGGTGGGCAATGGCGGGATGGATTATGAGGAATATAAGTTGCACTTTAGCATGTGGGCGGCGATCAAGAGTCCGCTGATCATGGGCAATAAACTCGACCAACTATCTCCCGAAGACTTTGGTATTCTGATCAACCCGGCGGTGCTAGCTATCAGCCAGGACCCGGCAGGTAGTGCTATTCAGCGGCGAGTAGTGAGACTGGTCGAGGACAAGGACGAGTATGGGGTTGGCGAGGTACAAGTATGGTCGGGTGGACTTGACAATGGTGATCAGGTGGTGGCATTCCTCAATGTGGGTAACTCTTCTCGAATGATGGAGTTTTCGCTGGTGGAAGTGTTTGGTGGGATCAGGACCAACGAGAACGCACAAAAGAGCTGGGAGCTTTTCGATGTATGGGGCAACGAGACGGTGATGAGTCAAGAAGTGGCAAGTCAGGTTTTGAATGGGACGCTGACGGTGGGGAATGCAACTGGATACTACAATGCGAGCGCGACGAGTTGGGCACAAGGCTTGAACGAGAGCGTGGCGATCTTGTTGGGTACAGCAGCAGGAAGGGTGGAAGCTGGAGGAAGTTTGTCGGCACAGGTTCCCAGGCATGGAATTCAGATGTGGAGACTGAGAGAGGTGGATGAATCCCGGAAAAAGAGAGACGAGCTGTGAGAGTGTGAGTGAGAGTGAGACTTGAATGGGTTTTGAACAGATGTGTTAGATATGCCAGTCACCTGCCAGTGCTACTTACATAGGTAGGTAGGTATGTGTGGTATGTGAATCGATATGTGCTCGAGAAGTTTTGATCGGGAAAACCTTGTAGATGGTGGGGAATGAATGACGACGAGAGTGGGTGGCTTGGCGCGCTGACGGAAAGAATTCAAATAATGGTGCAGGTACGTGAGGTACCTAGGTACCTAACATAATAGAACCTATCAAGTACTTCAGTGCCTATAATTACATTGGTATGTACCCAAAGACAGAATTGAGTACTTTGGCGTTTGGGTCACTTTGGGTTTTTTCTTCCAGGTATATTTCGTAATCATGGCATTGTGCGAATCCCATTATAAGCCACACCCACTTAAACCCACCTGCAGCCCCTCCAGGAGCCCCTCGCCAGCCAGTTTGCCTCATGGCAATTCAGCTTCCCAATTACTCAAGGCGACATTCTCAGTAGTTCACTACTTGAGTACCCTCGTTTGTGCAATAATGCGAACTTTCAACCTGTCGTTTTGTACGTGCTTGGTCTTGGGAGGGATTCTGCCCAGTGAGGCAGTGACGAGGCAGGCGTCGTGGCTACAGTTGTGGCTGACACTTCTATGTGTCTACTTAGTCATGGCCGAAGAGATGGGAGACCTCCGGGCATGGTATCACTTGGACTAGGGGCCTAGAACAAGCTTCCTAGGCCCCTAGGGGTGCCCGGGAGTGCTACCTTTGGAAAGGGTGGGAGGGTGCACTGAGGGTGGTGCTGAAAGACCTTTAAAGTAAACGTGATTCCCCGAGTGCCTGAGAGTGACAACGGCCCGCCAAACTCTCCGATCGCCCTAACCGTCTACAGGCTAGCGTTGATGTTAGCACCTGTGGTTAAGGGATCCTGTGGGCCAAGTGGCAACTTGCAAGGGAGGCATCTTTGAGCAAGTCTGGACCGGTCCAGATGATCTCGCCGTCCGGAGTACCGAGTGATAGTTAATGGTCTGTCCATTGACGATCTATCATTATTATGGGCTTTTTATCCCGCTCGATACTTTGCCATGGGAAATCGACACTACCATGGCACGCATGGGTAAGTCACTGTGTCCTATACTCACTAACACCTGCCTAGCATGTACCGGACTCGGACTGTACCTGCCACTTGCCAGATCTCCATGTCCATCTTCATCTTCCACCTTCCACCTTCCACCTTCCCGCTACCAAATCTCATCCTCCCCTCGGATCGCTCCTTCTCGCCCACTGTCCACCGTCCACTGTCCACTGTACTGTACCTGCCGTTTGACCACAATCCCTTCTCTTCAACGGTTCTCGGTCTTGGTGCCTGATCGCCCAGTCGCTGGTCACGATGGTCTAGATTGTCCGCTCCGCCCTCATGACTATCCGTCTTCTCTCTCATCTCTTCTCATTCAATCTTGCTTATCGGTTGCTGGAATCGTCTCGGCGCACCTGTCCACACCTCTGACCCTGATCTTCATTTCGCCGCTGCCTCAGTCAGGCTCTGTTGGGCCAACTAATTGGTCAACTACATCCTGACCTACCTACTTACTATGCGCAATGTCTGATACACCCACCCACCACAAAGCCTCGGAAGTCTTCAGAGAACGACTCGTCACCAGGTTGGTTATTCTTCTCTAGATCTCGGGCCCATGACATTGATCAGTGCTCCTTGTTGCCCATTTCTCTTTGTTTTTCGCTGATCGCATCGCCATCCTATCCTCTAGATACACCAACCTGACGAGTCGGATACCCCGCCCGGACCCAGGCGTCGATCCAACTATCCGCAATCAAGATCTCGCAACCCACCATGTCCCTAGGCTGTCCAACGATGCTGCATTGACCGCCTTTGCTCAACTTGGTGCTCTGCGACTGAACGCCGCTCACGCCCTGATATCCTTGATCGACTCTACTCATCAATATGTCTTGGCCGAGGCTACAAAGTCTCTTTCCTTGCAATCTGGTCACCGTCACGATGATTCTGATGGCCTTTGGCTGGGAAGCATAGTCCTGCCACGTGAGACTGGTGTTTGTGAAGTCGTTTTGGCCGGCATCCCGTCACTTGCCACAGACCACGTTGAACCTCCGTCACCGCCTGACGCCCCGTCTGGCGACCAGGTCGTCGTCATCAACGACCTACAGAAAGATGCCCGATATCAAACTCGTCGGTTTGTGCGCGGGGACCTCAAATGCGATTTTACGCTGGAGCCCCTATTCAAGGCTCGGATGGAACAAAGATAGGTGCCTTTTGCGTCTTCGACAATGTACGACCCTTTGACTAAGCCTGTAATTCTTGGCAACCTGTTCAGAGCTGACCTGTCGCAGAAACCCAGGGACGGACTTTCTGCGGGCGAAAGGACATTCATGATGGATATGTCGCGGACCATCATGGACCATCTGGAATCCGTTCGCATACAGAAGGAGTTTGAACGCCGGAATCGCCTGATCAATGGCCTTGAAGCCTTTGTGCAAGGTTTGACCGAGATTGCTACCGCCCCAAGAGACATGGCTACCCCAGGATTCTCCTCTCGGGACGGCCAGCATGCGATCAAGGTACCAGACCCCTCTCTACAAGACTCTTATTTCCCAAAAAACAGCCATGGCAGTGAAGGTAGTTCAATGAGATCATTGACGATGTGGGAGATGGCTCTCCCGTCAGGTAGCAAGAGCATGTTTTCAAGAGCAGCCAACATCGTCCGCCAATCAGGCGATTACGATGGAGTGGCTTTTTTCTACATCGCCTCTACCACCAACTCTCATAATTCTAAACGAGGTCGGAACAATGCTACTGGAATAGCTGGTCATCTCCGTCGATCATCCTCCTCCTCCAGCAGTCCCGAGTCCTCAGATCAACGCGATCACCCTCCACCAACGTCGGCGAGTCGAAACTCAAGCCCATTTGGAAATCTGTCCGGTGGAGAGGATTCTGATTTGGGAGGAATCTGTCCTATTCTTGGATTTTCCATCAGTCACGCCGACGAGCAAAGCCGCACTAGTGACCAAGCACAATTTCCACGATTCCTCGAGCGTGATCTCCAAAAGTTGTTGGGCACTCGTCCTCGGGGTCGCGTATACTACCTTGACCGTACTGGGAAAGCCATGCCGGGGGATTCTTCGAGTTCTGCTGGCTCCGGTGGTGAACAGATCGATCTTGTCAGCGATGGCACAACCTTTGTTGATACGCTACGCTTGCGGGATGCCAAAAAAAGAGCATCTCAGGTCAAATCGCTCCTGAAACTGAACCCGAAAGCTCGGGCTTTTGTTTGTCTTCCTCTTTGGGATTATACTCGGCAACGCTGGTTTGCATTCGCGATCTGTTGGATTATTGATCCTCAGCGAGATCCCGGTACCGACGACGACTTGAGCTTTTTGAGGGTTTTTGGTAACAGCATGACCAACGCCTTGTCACACCTTGATGCCCTGGAGGCTGACAAGGCCAAGACATCGTTTGTGGCCTCCATATCTCACGAGCTCAGATCTCCCCTCCACGGTGTTCTCGGCGCCACCAACTTCCTTTATGACAGCACTCTGGACCGCTTCCAGGTCGAAATGGTCGATTCTATCACAAGTTCAGGCCGCACTCTTCTAGATACTCTGGAGCACGTGATGGACTTTACCAAGATCAACAATTTTACTAAAATAAAGGGTCGCGGTGGTCAGACAAAGGTACGCTCCGAGCTACAGAGAAAGAGGAAACTCATTACCTCCAACCTCACCACAACCATCGACATGAGTCAGCTATTGGAAGAAGTGGTCGAAGCTGTGAATATGGGTTTCACGGTACAACACGACTTTCTCCATTCGGACGACACAAATGACCTGGATCGACCTGGATTCACCACAGCTCCAACTCAGCTGGCCAACAGCCGCCGGTCAGTGGCCCAACGTGGCCGAGTTAGACTGATCTTGGACATTCCATATTCTGCCGATTGGAGCTTTGAAACGCAACCCGGGGCCTGGAGGAGAGTTATTGCTAATTTGGTCGGAAACAGCTTGAAATACACGGCGAAAGGGTTTATCATGATCTCATTACGCGACCAGGACTCTGATACTCAGTCAAGATCGACAGAAGATGGAGATGAAGCGCAAAAGTCTGTTCCTCTTAAACTCACAGTACAAGATTCCGGGATTGGCATGTCCAATGAGTTCCTACAGAACCATGTCTTTCAACCATTCACGCAAGAAGACTCTTTCGCGGCGGGAACTGGTCTAGGATTAAGTGTGAGTTCCCAAATAGTTCGAATTTCGTTCTGTGATATGCTGGCCATGATGCCTTTGCGGCCTTTTCTGGCGCACAAGAATTTGGACTAAAGTCATCTGTTCCCACTTTGACCAAAGCGGCATAATTACCTAAGCCATCTTCCAGCGCATGTCATCTTTGCAAATTATATGTGGCGAAACACTGACGATTTGACTTTAATAGATTGTGGATCAAATCGTGCGGTCAATGGATGGTCGTGTAGATATTTCGAGCTCACGTGGAGTGGGCACAACTATGAGCGTTCACATCACAGCGAATCGGGCAAAAAGCAAGAAGGTCACAATGGCTAGAACTGATCCTATCGGCTCGCTGAAGCGACGTGCACGAAACCTACGGATTTTGATCGTGGAAGACGATCGGTCCAAGGGTTCCAAGGACAACTCTGAAAACATGTTGAAGGTGGAAGCTGAATTCAGTCAGGCACTGGTTAAAGAATTGAAAGATTGGTTTGACATCGATACCATGGTCAAGAATTCCTGGTCTGCAGGAGATGCCGACTTGATCATTTTACTCGAACCTTCATTCCGGCTTCTGGAGCTCATTCGGGCCAAGTCCAAGGAGCAGTCATTACCATGTCCTCCCATTCTTATTGTCGCGCATGACTCTTTGGAAAGGTCTGTATTGCGAGATGATGTTCGGATCAAAGGTGATGAATCGATTGTCGAAGTGACATATCAACCGTAAGTCAAGGGAAAAATCTTGGTTTGGTAAAGTCAGAGCAACTGATCGCGGCACTAGACTCGGCCCCCGGAAATTAGCCAAGGTGCTACTTGAGTGCATTCAGCAAAGTGATCTTGGAGACTCCGTAGGCTCGCAAGACTCCGTTCAAAGCAATATTGAAGCTGCTACAAAGGTGAACGGCACTGTAACGATACCACACCGACCAAGTCAAGCGAGATTGGAACGACCGGCTACTCCCGAGCAAAGTGGTACGCCGTCGGAAGAACATGACGAAGCAACACCGTCGAGGCTCCCATCGACACCGGAGCCTACCTCTATCTTGTGTGTGGACGACAATTCGTTGAATTTGAAGGTGAGAAATGTTGCTCCGTATAAGCTAGCCCGCGCAAGGAACTAATCTAAGGCGTGATTTGACAGCTCTTGACTACTTTCATCAAAAGGAAAGGAATCGATTTTGTTGAGGCGGTAGACGGACAAGAAGCATTCGATACGTACAAGGCGGTCAACGGCGCATTTAAATGTGTCTTGATGGGTAAGTCATATGTCCGTGTGAACCAAGAGGGGCAATCAAAGCTGATTAGAGATGTTGACATGTAGACATCTCAATGCCGGTAATGGACGGCGTGACGGCAACACGACAAATCCGAGAATACGAGGCGACAAATGGATTGACAAGAAGACCTATCATCGCATTGACTGGGCTGGCGTCAGCGGCAGCCAGGAACGAAGCGCTCGAAGCTGGAATGGATCATTTCTTGACCAAGCCGATATCATTTCCTCAACTGGGAGCAGTCGTGTCAGAATTGCAGCAAGCACCGCCCATGCCTCCCAAGACAACAGCTGTTCGTGGATAATACCAGCTTTTCTTGGATCGAGGCATATGTCACAAGAGGTGGACGGTAAGGAGTCAATCACGTGCTAACCCACGGTGCAGCGGAGCCGTGTGATGTTGGCGTATTTGTATCAACAGACGCACACAGTGGGAGTCGTCCTCGATTTGGGAACAATACGAGCTCACCACTGATTACCGCACGACTGGATCTCACATTAATAGTATGATCATGTAACACTAACCAGCTTTCATCATTCATGGATGAGTGGCGGAGCACAGTTACATACACGGTGGACTTTGGATGCAAAAACGCCAATAGATCGAGTAATAAAATACCTTCGCGACTGGTCTCGCATGTCGATCTACCTATCTTGAGCAAGCAGACCTAGACAAGTATATTGTAATTGCAAGGTACAGTAAATGATATCGAGTTACATATTGGTACCGAGTAGGTTCTCTAAGGCACGTGCCGAGGCTGTCAATGCGGAGGAAAATATTTTGCCGAATGTGGAGGGAGCAAAGGAAGGAAAGGGAAGGAGCCCCACCTCGATTTCAAGACAATCCGATCGACAAACTGCACACCAATTTACTATGTCCACAGTCCCGCCACCATTACAACACCTTTCTTCCATACACTTTATTCCTAGTCGGTGAATCGCCTTCCTAGATCCTCAGCACACGGGTTCTCAGGAGGACGAGGAACCCAGAATGCGCGCAAGATGCGCCCCATCCACCGCTTAGCACGCCCGCTCCACCTCCCTAGCTCCACGATCTCACCATCTTCTCTCTTCTTAACGACTCGCTCCTTGTCAACAGCACAACCCTCCCTCTGGACCTGTAGGCCATTCCAATCAGCTGCGACCTCTCTCACTATTCGTCGAATGGCCTCTACCCTTCCCTCGTCGCCGATCTTCCAGGCCATTGCCAGACATGATCCCCAGTCACCTGCCATAATTCATAGCTCCTCTGACCGCACTTTCTGCTATGGTAGCTTATTGCACGATGTTGCCGCAGCAAAGGATAATCTGACTGCGTTGGTCAATGGCAAGTCTCTTGTGGGTGAGAGGATAGCTTTCCTGGCGGAAAATGGCTATGACTATGTAGGTGCGATACACCTTCGGTTCCTCAATGCTTGTGCGTGAAATGTTCCTGACCAGTCTACAGTGACATTCCTTTCCATTCTGTCTCATAATGCCATCGCCCTACCTTTAGCCCCTACACACCCAAACTCCGAATTGCGCTATATCCTCGAGAACAGTCAGGCCCTCCTGTTTCTTGCTACAAAGAAATTCGAGGACAAAGCTTACAAGGTGGTTTCGGAGAACCTGGATCACGTCTCGCGTGTGGAAATTCTGTCTAAGATTGAAACCGGTGCAATTTCCGCCGAGAATGTCAAGTTCAGCTCGGACAATGCGGACAAAGGTGGATTTATGCTGTACACCTCGGGGACGACAAATCGACCCAAAGGAGTGGTCCTTTCCACTCCGACCATCACTGCTCAAGCTCGATCGTTGATTCAAGCTTGGAAGTATTCTCCCAGTGATCTCTTACTACATGTCCTGCCTCTCCATCATATTCATGGCACTATCAACGGCTTGTTCACGCCGCTCATGGCTGGCTCCGCCATTGAGTTTGCCTACCCTTTTAACGCAGATACCGTATGGAAGAGGCTCGCTACACCATTTCTACCATCTTCAGTGCCCTCCAAAAGACCTATAACTTTTCTCACAGTGGTACCCACTATTTACAATCGGCTTCTAGCTTCACATCCACAACTTGATAGCCAGATGCAAGAAGCTACCAAAACGGCCATCAACCCACAACACATGCGCTTGAATATATCCGGCTCTGCAGCTTTACCGACTCCCACAAAATCAGCCTGGACCAAATTGAGTGGAGGCAATGTTTTGTTGGAACGTTACGGCATGACTGAAGTGGGAATGGCGCTGTCGTGTGGCTTGGCTTTTGAGGATCGAGTCGATGGAAGTGTCGGTTGGCCGTTGCCATCAGTGGAAGCCCGTCTGGTAGAAACCGAAACAGGTCAGATTATCGAATACGGTGAAGAGATGGACAAAGACGGTAAACTTCGAGAAGGAGAGATCCAACTTCGAGGACCTACGATATTCACTGAATATTTCCGCAACCCCAAGGCTACGGCTGAAGAGTTTGTCGAGGGGACTGATGGAAAAGGAAAGTGGTTCAAAACTGGTGACGTGGCAACCCGCCAGACCGTTCCCGGAGCAGGCCAGAGTGATCAAACTTGGGCAACGGGTCCACTTTACTTCATCCGCGGGCGTAAATCTGTCGATATCATCAAGACCGGGGGAGAAAAGGTTTCGGCTTTAGAAATTGAGCGCGAATTGCTTTCTCTGCCGGAAATCAGCGAGGCCGCTGTAGTCGGCTTGCCAAATGAACAATGGGGCCAGAAGGTGGCAGCTGTTATTGTCTTGACCGAAAAGGGTCTGACAGCGGGAAAGGGAGGTAAACAATGGAGCGTCATGGATATGCGGAGGGCACTGAAAGATAAGCTGGCAAATTACAAGATACCCCAGGAACTGAAAGTGGTTGAGTCGATACCTAAAAATGCCATGGGCAAAATCAACAAGAAAAGCTTGGTCAAGGAGGTTTTCGAGGCAGACAAGTAGGATGTGTTCAAGCTGGGCTCTCGTGCGGTGCTTTCACTTATGATGGATGCAAAGTTTGAAAACCACGATTTGGGACATGTACTACTATGATCGAGCTGAAAAGAAAAGCAGGGCGTGAAATGGGAGTTGGCAAAGAGCGTAGAGGCAGCACTCTACAGCGGCTGTATATACCATGTGAAAGGGGATCACAATGTTTCTCAAATGATGAAGTCATGGACATAATCTAGCTAGTGAGGTTGTAGAGTCGTGGTGTACATACATAGTATAAGAAATAGTTCTATCGTGAGCTAACGAACGAGATCTCTTCATTCATTTTTGACAAGAAGCGAGATGAGTGGCTCCACACACCAAAGTTACAATTTCTGGCAATCCTATAATAATAATCATAAATATCATCCTACCATCACTCTGTGCATGCCAGAGAGACTCGTGATTGATGATGCATCCCAGATTTGAATCTCGAGTGTTCTACTTCTGGGTACTCGAGGAGATTCGATCGGACTGTAAGAATTCCCCACACCATGAATATAAATTCATTCCGAGCCGACATTCAAGCCGCTCCCACGCAAATGCCCACTCAAACGACAAAATCATAATGTATCATGCCGACATCTACTGTACGTTGTCGTCTCATGACCACATCCATCATCAATGCGATCTATCGCGTCTACGAACTTCAAGACACTAGATACTCAACGGGTTAGTGAGAATGCATGTTGTCTCTTGCCAAGGGCTTCGCACATGTCCAACGACCCAGTGTTGGTTACATGATCATGTCGTCCCGTCTATTATTCGGGAACCAACTTTCCCCCCCTGTGGTGCTTGGTGGAAGGAGGTGAAGAACGTCCATTCAGATGTCTTCATTGTAAGTGCACAGTCGCTGGTTTGACGTACGCGGAGCTACGGGGCTCGGTTCGAACTACATTGCTGGGATTTTTCCTCTCAAAAGCTGCAGAGTGTCGCCATTGGTCTCTGGACGGAAACACCGGTCATTTGAGAATTGGATCTAGGCTCTGTTGATGTTCAGGAACGCAGGTTCTAAGTGTTCGTGTCCTTCCCAGCCGAGGCTGGGACGCCGGGTAATCGATGACAGTGTGCTTGATATTGTTCACATTCGACAAGGTATAGCCGTGGACAGGGTCATTAATGGCGTGTCAGTGGAAACGAGATGGAAAGCCATTCTAAGCCCAGTTGGCAGGTCGTCTTGCCGGAGTTGTCTTCGATGGACATCGATATGCCAGTCCCATTGAGGATTCATCGTGCAGAACGCGAGTGTAGGGCATGGTCACCAGGCATAGTGCAGGTGGACGGACTCGCAATGGGCGAGTGGGCCACAGGGCGGGGCAGGGTAGGGCATGGCAGCGTGAGCAAGGCAGGAGATGGGGCACGGCGCTGGTGGTTGGTATAGCTCTGGGCTCTGGGGATATTGGATGATGGATATTGTCATGTATACTACGCAAGCCCCATCTTGGTCCGGGTCAGGGATACACATACGTGAGACTGAACAGAGCAAGCAATGAGTGTCTCTGTCTGTCACTCCAAAGGGCCATCTCAAGTCCCTGAGCTCACATGAAGGATGTATGGAGGCGGCGTTTTCGACTTCCTGCGTTATATATCAATGAACGTGGGTAAGCAATGATGCTGCAGTTGCGAGACTCGCTGTTGATGGATTTAGTTGGACATAATTCATCAGTAATCATTAAGGGAAAAGGCGTCGTGATAGAGCCCAACAGGTGTAGGTGTCAATGAGTTATCAATCTGCAAGGGAACTTGGTCTCGAACCCCGGCGAGATGGAAATCGGTTGCTTCGGAATAAAATGTTTATTGTGGCCTGGCTTGACCAGTTTTTGACAAAATTTGAGCATTTCATCTAAGAGGTTATCCCAGTGACTTATCAAATCTACTAGTCACGAACGAGACCGTCGGGGACCGATCCTCGCCATGCACGATCCGCAAACGCTTTCTAGCATCCGTCGTATTCCACGCCTCGGATTCCTCCATGATAGGTATTGCGACAAAGGCGGGCGATCCACCGAACTTTCAACTGCAATTCGCCTTTTGTTGCCGGTAGATCGTGTACTAATCGTCGTGTACCCCTTGATTTCATCCCACCACACACCCGCTGATCTGCATCATGTTCCACCTCACCAGAATACTCCGTCTTCGCATCTAAAATTTCTGGAATGCCTTGACAGCCTTGCCTGTTCGGGGAAGGACACGGAGAGTGTTGAATCGGACCTAGAGAGACACCATTAGCGAGCCGTTTCTGTATGTCCAAGCCTGCGTAATAGCCTGTGACGGAATATAGCCTTACAGTCTTGCTGAGAGGTCTGCATTGACCAACGGTGACGGTGTCGCCTTCTTCAACACGGAAAGCAGGGGAGACGTGGGCAGCAAGGTTGGCGTGTCGTTTCTCATAACGAGCGTATTTGGGCACAAAGTGGAGGTATTCTCGTCGGATGATCAATGTTCGGTGCATCTTGGTTGAGACGACTTTGCCGGTCAGGATACGTCCTCGGATCGACACTTGGCCGGTGAAGGGGCATTTCTTGTCTATTAGGAGGATATCTGTTAGTTGAATTGTTCATGTATGGGTTTTCGGTTTTATTGATCGGGTTCGGACGCATTGAAAGCGACGCATGTTCCAGTCTGGACGGCTTCTGGATGCCTCCAATGACAATATATCCATTTATAGGAAGAGGACAGAATTTCACTGACCGATGTATGAGCCCTCAATGGCAGTTTTGGGTGTTCGGAAACCCAGACCAACATCCTTATACCATCGTCGTCCACCTTTACCAACAGCCCTGCTTTTCGAAACGGCCTTGTGGTTGAGGAAGATGTGAGGTTGTTTTTGATACGCGCGTTCGGACTGGACTGTCAACTCGGTCGCCATGGTTGCGATGGGTGTGGTTGACAAAAGATGCGCAAGCTGGAAAGATTGTCGTCGACGAAAGTTGTAAGTTCTCTCGGAGAGGCTTTGTGGGTTGCAAGCAAAAAGCCCCATGGCCAAATTCTGCCAGTGTGCGAAAGTCTTGGCAGCCACATCTCGCCAAGCTTGCGAACGTGGGTGAAAGGTGGTTCACGTGACTATGGTCCAGATCTGCCGTCATGTGACTGCGTGGAGTTTTGGAGTTGTGCCTCGACCCAATCGGGTTAGGGTTTATTTACTACGCGATTGCCCTTCAAGAGTGGGACGTGTGCAGGTCGTCGACCTCATGTATCCTCCTCGTCATTTCTATCTTTCTCCCTTGATCTCACTGTTATTCTATCATTTTGGAGCGACTTCAGCATGGATGACTCGGCCATCGAAAAGCGCTCCAACAAGCTGAAAAGCAGACAATCAATTGCCCATATCCCGTCTGCCAGAGATGCTGCATACAAGGACAATGCGACAACAGATGTCTCTGCTCTTCAGGCCCAACATGCCAATCAACAACTCGCAACGAAGAAGAAGTCGCGAGGCAAGAGTCTCGGGCCAGGTGGGATTGAGGCTTTGAAGGAATCCTCTGCTAATGCCACCAAAGTAAGAATACCGCACTTTGCTCATCCACGTTGTTGTGTCGCATCACTAACATGGTTTAGTCGCCAGCACCTTTTCAGATCAAATCAATTCTTAAACCAGCGATTCCTCTGACACCACCAAAAGCGATCCCGACCTTTGACGAATTGCGCAAGCGTAGTACAGGCAAGGGGAGGTCCCCTTCGAAGAACTATGCAGAAGACCTGTTGATAGATTTTTCGACACCTGGCCCAAATCGCCATGATGGCGGCAATGTTTCCACTTCTTCTGCCGGAACTGGAAATGCTCTCGATCCTTTCAGTCCTATTGCTCAGCACACTCCCGGCAAGGAGCAACAGAACCCAGATCAGGATCATCAAGATCAACTAAAGCGCCAGCAAGAGAAGAGAGCAATCCTTGAGAGACGAGCGGCCAGAAGGAAATCCCTTGCAAACAGAAGAGTCTCTTTTGCACCAGAAGCTACATTGCATACCTGGAGTGTGATGGAAATGGCGGAAGATTCCACCACTAGTTCTGCTTCGAATTCTACCCGCAGGCAGTCTTCAATGACGGCAGAACAATCACCTGTCAAGTCAATTTCTGCATCAGCCACCCCTCTTGACCCTTCGACCCCGAGCGAGTTGACCGAGGAGGTTGTTGTCAAAGAATCTCCGGCGCATCAACGAGATCTTCATCAGAAGAAACGTCGACGACGGAGTTCCGGATTAGCAGAGCCTATGCTCGATGCATCACAAGACGATGTTTTCTCTTCTAGCCCATCCGGAGATGTCGCTACAAATAGCAGTCCTATACGAGTAGAGGAAGGGATCGAATCTTCCGATGAGTCGGACACAGACGGAGATACTGCGATGAGTATGGATGATGCTACGGTGAATACAGTGGCTTCGCAAGAATCTGGATCCAGTACTCAATCTAGTCTAGAGCATCGTCTGAGGCAAGCTGCTCAGCAAGCTGGCACTCGTGGAATAGACTATGATGAGAATGGTGAAGACATGTCAATGGAGATGGCCACCGGCACAGTCACTCATGCTTTCCAGCCTTGGGCACGTGGCAATGACGATAACCAGGACCATACTGCAATGTACGATCAAGAGAATGTGAATCAATTTGAGAATGTTCCTCGACTACGTTTCGGCGACAAGCCTCATGCATCAGACTTCGACGTCCAAGATCTTGATCAGACGGAAGAAATGAGTATGGATGTAACTCGGGCCATGGGAGGTATTCTTGCAAGTCAATCTCCAACCAAGGCAACTTCGAAATCTCCGACCACGCGTCGACGAAGCAGCATACATCGTCGACGTTCATCAGATGCAGATTCAATGTCTGATGAGACCATGGAGTTCACAGTTATGCAGGGCGGCATAGTAAACAACGAGATTGACTACGCGACCAAAAACTTCACCGAGGTCCCTACGGCTGATGAAGGCATGACTATGGAGTTCACCAAGGCCGTTGGTGCGATTCTGAGTGGTGCTAATCGACGAGATTCGGATTTCTCAAATTATAGTGACGTCAACGATGCTAATGACACCATGGACATGACTGCTGCCGTTGGAGTGATTCTGCCTCCAATCGAAGAACAGACGGAACCCCAAAGTGACATTGATGGTGAATACACGATGGCTATGGACATGACTCGTGCTGTGGGAGGTATCATAAATCAGACTCCCATAACCAAGCCAAAGTCCGCGAGAAAATCTCTTGGAACTGGTTCCGCGACGACGGGTGATTACGCTGCTCCATCTCAGCCGAATACGGATGCTCGCGAGAGAATCGACAACACTACCATTCCCAACGACCTCCATGTGGCCTCGGTTGCTTCGGAGACCGGCAGCCCGAGACTTGCACTTAAAACAAGACAAGCAACGAAGTCTCCACGAAACGCACCAATAGTCTCCACAACTCCGGCATCGAGGCCCAAAGGTGCGACTCCGACGAAGGCCACGATTCCTTCACTGGAGGGTACGCCCTCAAGACAAATTACTCCGCTCCCGGCTCGTGCGGAAACCCCCAACAAGACTCCATTGTCAGTAAATGTGGCTCAGCGGGGTGCATCGCCTAAAAAGCTATTCAAGGCAGAGATCAAGGCCCGGGCGTCACCGGCGTCCGCCAAACGTGAAGCAAATCTAAAAGCAAACGCTTTGTTCTCCCGGGATGCAGAAACCGGCCAACAAACGCCCAGCGTGGTTCTTCGAGCCACAAGACCGAACCTGGCGCGGAGGAGATCCAGTGGTATTGGTGTTGACAAAGATGGAATAGGGTCCCCACGTGTTTCTGAGCTACTTGATCGCCGTGGCTCCCTTAGTGAAGCTGTTCCACAGTTTAAGCTGGGGAATGTTGAAAGCTTGAGATTGCGATTCGAAGATCCACAGCAAATTCAGAATGAAGTCGAAAATGAACGCGTAGAGGAGCATCGTCGGGAAAGCGGTCGCTTTATCATGGAACAAGAAGCCGACGAACAGCAGAATGAGAATGCTACATTGCAACTGAAGGATATGATCGAGTCATTGTCTCCCAAAAAATCAAAATCTACAAGACTGAAGGGAAGGAAGAGCCTTGCCATCGGTGGAGCGAAAGGACTACTAGGTAAGAGACCGGCAGAACTTGACTTAGACGAAGAGGAAGATGCCGAATCAACCCCGAAGCGACTGAAGGCTGTGTCGAGAGAAGGTAGCCCAGTCAAGAAGATTCACCTTCCAAAACCTCCCAGCAAGGATGAAACGACAGGCAAACTTACCACTAAGCTGCAAAAGGCTCTTCAAGAAATGGCAAACACTGAGTATGTCACGCCCAAGATTGGCCCGGTTTCTCCTGCCGGATCGAATGCTGCGCGCAGTCCTGCAACGACAGGTCGTTTCAGAGACGCTGAGGTGTTCAGTGGCGCGAGGCCCACATCCTTCGAAGACAAACTTGACAATGGTGTTGGCGCTATTGACGTGTCAACTGCACAGATGCTGGACAGTTCGAATCATACCGAGGAAGAAAAGATCTCTCTTCAAGACTTCCTCAATATGACCAACATCCATTTCATTGAATTGTCAACGACAAAAAGAAGACATACGATTGCGCGCAAGCCATCACTCCGGGACTCTGATGATGGTTCTGGGAATACTACTCTGGAGGACAGTTTTGTCGCTGCCGCTACCACTTTACCCCTACTCGAACTCTACCAACATGCAACGAGAGAACTGAAAACCTACATTTCGACTGGAAGGAAGATTGTACGATCAATTGAGGCCGAGACTCTTGCTGAGCAACCGCCATTGTTCAGAGAGTATGTCGATGCTCGCCCAGATGTGAAATTGGTCATGGACAATCAATTCCGCAATGGAAAGGCCAGCGCTCGCCTCCAGAGCAAAGAAGGGTGGTATCAGTGGCGGACGCAGCTGGTCGAAGGCCTGAAAAGTGGCCTGGAAGGCATCAACACCAACATGAGAGATGATCTCGAGGTTTTAGTACACCAACAGGAAGCCTTGGATCGAGTTGTTCCGGTCTTGCTAAAACAACAGTCTGAACTCCGGAAGGAAATGGAATCCCTTCGACAGACCAGAGAAGAGCTGGACAGCGTCGATCACGAAGCCCTTGACCGGGTCCGACAAAGTTTACAGTCGGCTGACGAGTACCATCTCCAAAGATCCGCTTTACTGGATTCATTGCGAGACCAGATGGAACAGAAAGAAGACGCTGTCAGCGCTGCTAATGAGATGAAGGTTGAGATTCTCGATCAGATTACTGAAGCTGATCGTGTCAGAGAGGAGCACAAGGGATGGCCCGCTTCCGATGTCATCGCATTGAAGACGAAGGCTGAGGACATAGAAAGAGTGAGTGGATGGCGATTGCTCACTGCCGAAGAAGACACAGAGGATCCAGATCCGTCCGGGGCTGCGCTCACAATGATGTACAAAGATCAATTGCGACTATTCTTCTATCCGCAGGCTTTTCAACAAAAGGTTCCGAATAACAGGAGGAGATCAGGGCGCAACTCAGCTTCTGTGTCTGGCCCTACGGCACCCATCAGTCTCACATTTTCACCTATAATGGATGATGATGATGATCATCCGGTCCCGGTATTGCCAACCGAGAAGCGGTTTTTCTTGCAACTAATCAGAAGCCAACTCCACGCCTTTTCGATGATGCCCAAGGGCTCAGTGTCTCCCAAGTCACTCTTGTCCACTGTGTCTCAAGGGTGGGATTTGGCATGTCGAGTCTCGCAGGAACTTCATTTTCTGAATATGGCTGGAATCACAACCGCATCGATACTTGGGGATGAGAAACTCAGCCTGAAGGTTATGATGATCATGCCAACAGCGGGTCGAATTGATCTTGAATTTGTAGTCACTGTCACAGTTCTCACAGACGGCGATATTGTTGCTGCGACAACTGTCAATGCATCTGCTGTTTATGGAGGTGCTTTAGATCTGTTGTCAGGATCGAGGAGCAGGAAAGTTCAGCAAGCTCTTGGAAAGGAGATTGAAACCAGGCATCTAGGCGATGGTGCTTGGATCAAAGCCGTCCATGGTTTTGAGGCTTGGTTTGCAGTTCAGGAGGAAAAGTCGAAGCAAGCGAACAAGAAGAATGCAGAATTGGCCACTCCAGCACCAATCTCCGATGCTGTGCCGAAGCTATCACCATCAAAACCCTCGACGTCGGCCACGCCAGCACCTAAACGCTCACCTCTGGCAACCAAGCGGACGAACGTCATCCAGAAGAAAGCCCTTCCGGTTCCCAAACAGAGACTGGACAAATCAAATTTCAATCCTAGCCACAGCTTGAGCTCTCAGTCTCAAACACTATCCGACAAAGAAAACTTCAACCCATCTGTGTCTACAAATAAAAGTGCCACTCTTAGCAACAAGACAAACGATGAAGACCCGACATCATGGGATCAGAAACCATTTACAGTGCCTAAAGCGGCGATTCCACCAGAAATGCAAGAAGCCATGATGCTGCATACGCCTATCAAGCGAGTGGGAGCATTAAGAAGGAGTCCGATCTGAAGAGCTAGTAGTGGTCCGGTACGTGAAGCTTCAAACTTTCAGCAGAACACGGACAAAGTAGCCGTTGTAGGTGGTCACGATTGTAACGAAGCAGATGTTTTGTATACTTAAATATCGGATATTAAATCCGGAGGGAGCCTTTGAAATTGGAGCCACTGGCCTTGCTTGCGTATATACTTTGTCTATAAGGCTCTGCTATTTCCTGACATTGCTCCAATTTCAAGAGCACTATTTCTTGAATCTGATTCATTCACAGACTGTAGTGTCCTTCTCTAGACTCTGACAGCGTTATGAATTCTCCTCGCTTGATATCGTCGGGTTCAGGAAATATCTACATGACCTCGCGTCTGCCTCTGCCCTATCAGTCGAAGCGAAGGCGGGCTGATACTAATTTCGCAAGGCGCTTTGAGATTCCCCCAACATCAAGTCAAATCGAAAAACCCACCTGTAGGAGGATCGCTGAGCTAGAACCTAGGGAAGATGTGGGAAAACGTTATACGAATCACTTCAGATAACATATTGCATACTTCCCCCAACGGTTTAGCTGGTTTCAGGGAATCGGCACGCGTCCGAAATGCGCACAATGTGCTCCAGGCTTCCTCTAATTTTGAGTGTCATATTATGCTCGGTCTACTTATTATACCAACGCAGACGAGAGTATAGGCGAAGATAAACCCTAAACCAGGATCTGGAGTTCATTTTCTCCCTTGTCGCCATCTTTGTCACCTTCAATCCTCAATAACTTTCTCTCCAATTTGACAGGCTTGAATTGATGCCAGCAATTAGGCGCTTCAAGGACATATCGGTTCATGGCTTCCCTGAAACGTCGTTTGTATTCCTTGGGACTGGTGACTGTAGGTCTATTTTTACCGCCTCTGGCAAATCCCCGATCTTTGATCCAGCTTTCCAGTTTCTTATCCCACGTGTACGTTCTGATGCAGTCGATGATGCCGACCACAAGTTCCTTGCGATTCTCATCGATGGCTACCATCAGACTATAGTCCATGACGTTTTGCCGGGCAAGAAACAATGTGTCGTTGTGTACGGATGATCGTAAAAGCTTCTTGCTGTGCTCACGGGCGAAGAGTGGCGATTCATATATGAACTCTACCATGTTCTCATCGAGAAGGACCTCGTTCTTCTCTCCTGTGGCGTTGATTTTGCGATTGCGCATACTCCCTTTTAGATCAAAGATGCGTGTTGGAATGCGGTCGTAGAACAGATTTTCCATGACAACCAGAAACCAGTTATACTCCATCCCGGTAACGGGGTTTTTGATAATGATCTGGTAGAACCCGAGCATCTTGGCGATCACGGAAGGTAATTCATGAAAGAATGCTTCAGACATAATCTGAAAATAATTCGGCGCAAACTTGAGGAATGACTGTGTCTCGATCGGCGACAAAGACTTCAGGACAAATCGATCGTCCAAGGTCTTCAGAAAGAGTGACTTTGTTTTACCCCCTTTTGAATCCCACTTCAAGCATCGTGACAAGGACTCAACAATGCGATCGGCAACGCCGCATTTCCTGCGCATCGCATCGAATTGTTCAGCAAAGAAGATTTTGCATAACATCTTGGCAGGACCTTCTTGAAATTGATATTTGAGATGATTGCCCGTTTTTCGTAGCAAAGAATGCATGACATCTGCTTGAAGAGCATCGGAATGGCTATGCCCGTTGATTTCAAGCGTGTCGCAATCGTGAGCCTGATTTTGCATCTGCCCTAACATTGTCTTATAATCCATTGAATCTAGAGCGAATGCGATGATGGAACTAGGCTCGTCTTCTCTCACAATGACATCACAGTCAGCGAAGATGTGTTCAGACGCCGACAGTGGATACTCTAATGGTGTCCATCCACTCGAGGAGCGTTCGGCCCAGAAGTTGGTCAACATCTTCATGAGGGAAGTGCGTTCGTGTTTGGGAAGTTCTTTCATATCCATGTCTTCTTGGGACAATCGCATCAGATCTTCGGGTGAATCAGGTAGAAATATCTCCTCTGAAGCATCATCAACATCGCTCCTCTCATCGACGTCAGACGGTGCATGACTAGAGGCCTGAACGTCGCCTTCGGTCTCTGTAGCGTCTGCTGCCATGCCTTCGACATGAAGACCTGGACCTTCGTTTGTCGTTATGTCGGTCTCAACGCTGTCCTGAGTAGTGGTCACTGGCTCTCCAGGATCCTCAATAGGTTGGTCGTCTATTCCAAAGACGTCATCAGAATCGCCTTTTTCGTCAACGGCTTCATCCACATCTCTGTAGATCTCAACGATTGCCTTCGGAGTTGCTGCAGGATATCTTGATTGTCGGCTTCTAGCTGCTCGAAGTTTCCGTTCACGAATTCTTTCTCGTTCGAATTCACGACTCAATTGTTCAAAATGTTTTGCCAAATTTGAAACACGGGATTCCTTACGGTTAGTGATGGCCCGCGGGATCAAAGAATGTCCTTTCGCAAAGGTGTTTCTCTTCAACTGACTCAAGCCAAGGCGCTCGGACAGTTTTTTCTCGGCGATATTGGAGACTGATTCACCGCTTGCGGTTGACAGCGAGGGGCGGTCCTTTACAAACCCATTCATGGCGGTGACAGCAGACAATGTGGTGTTGTTCGCAGAACTAGCATGAACGCGAAGTGTGGCTGAACCAACAGGTTGAGACTGTGCTCTGGTCAGTACCGGGGACGTAGAGGTGCCATCCTCACTCCGGCGTATTCTCCGAGGAGAGAGGAGCTCTTGCTGGGGAATATGCCGTGCCTCACTCGGTTCCTGCATTTCGAGTGCAGGTACCACGCCAGGGTTGACAGAATCATTTGACTGGCCTAAAGCCGTCACTATTGCATCCTTTTCGACCTCAGGCACCCGCACACCAAGATCGTCCGGACTTAGCGCAACAGTGCCAGGAACACCAAGATCGCCATCAGCTACAAGAGGCTTATCGGGCTGGACAGGTAGTGCAAGATCCAGATGCTTGACATTCTCGACATTACGAGGACCTTCTAGCACAGATGGAAGATTCTCAACATCCGATCTGCTGACTTCTAGAGAAGGAATTTGTTCTGATTCAGACGGGATGGTTGAAGCATGCTCCTCTAAAACAGACTGGAGGACAGTTTGGGTCTTCTCCGGGGATAGTCTCGATCCCCTCTGCAGCTCTCCAAGCAACGTGTTGTTGTCCGCTAAAGCTTCTTTTTCTGCACCGGCCTCATCGGCAGGAGGTGTAGTAGTGCCTTCGTCATTGGAGCCAAGAGAGGTGACCGAAACATCGCGATCCAAAAAGATCTTTTTCAGTTGTAACGTCGCTAATCTTCGGATATCTTTCTCAGATGGAAAATAATTCCTCTCAAAATCCGCAAAGATCGTATCCCATTCGGATACTTTCTCCTGAGTTGCACGCACTATAGCGTTGAATGGGATGGTTTCCCAGTATCGAGAGTTCGTATATATCTCTTGAAGTTGCTTGAAAAGACTTGCATGTTCTTCGTTGGCTTTTTTCGTTAGTCGTTCAATCTCGCTCTGACACTCATCAAGCGTCTCGGGGAGGACGGCTTCCACGTTGATGCTCCTTAGACGCAGCTTGATTGATACCATAAATCGTGTCAGTCGATGTTCCATGCGGGTGTAGAGCTCGTTTCGGAACTTGAGATCGTTGTCAACCTTCCAGGTAATTCTCATTCTCGGGACTATGATCTCGAGAAGCTCGATTGGGTCATAATGAACACGAAGGGCAAAGTCTTTGTAACCAAAATACCTCAAGTGATCTCGGTGGAGATCATGAGGACACATACCTGCCCGTGCATGGAGATCAGAGCTCCAAAACGAAAGCTCTAAGTACTTGCCAAACGAGTATTTCCAAGAGTTCGGCGACATGGGTGTGACAGTGGTCTCAACACCACAGATCTTGCATTGGCTCCACATTAGGATGACATCTTGGTAACCACGCATCTTCGCAGGATAAGGCTGCACAAACACAGTGATTTGCGCCTCACCATGGACATACTGCCGATGGTGCTCGTACATCTTCTTTTCGCAAGTATCAGACGTGCAAGTGTCGTTTGCACGTAGACACAGGTCTTCAACATACTGACCCAAAGTGCAATCTGCCTCAAATTCCGCATCAACCTCGTGTTCGTTGTAGAAGCTGAATGCCAGAAGGTCAGGGCCAGAGCAAGGCACCGAAGTTTCGGTGGAAACCTGACTAAACAATACAACAATGTTCTGGTGAGCGAATGGATCGAAAAGGTTGCGATTGCCGGAAAGGTAGGTTTCCCACTGTTTCTTCTGCGTTTCATAATTGTGGGCAGCCCTATCGTATTCAGCATCATGAACAGCATGGATGATCTCCCGGACTTTCTTGCTCGCCCCTTCAAGAGTTCGATGGACCATTTCTGGTTGGATTAAGGTGAATTTGCTGCCTTTGCCTCGTTCTTCAATAGTTTGCTCGGCGGATTGATCTTGGTCGCGCAGCCTTTTAAGATAAGCAACGCGTCTCTCCAATTCCCTAGCACGCATCAACAGGTACGGAGGCATGAATTTCACGAACGGTGAAGCGGACAAAACTCGAGTTTCGTGCTTCAGGACAAGATCCTCATAGAAGGTAGGTACGGGAATGTCGTCTGGAATATGGACAAAGTCTGTACTGTCCATTCTGACTGCAGGTACAAAACCATCTTCCTTGTCATTGGAAATCGGATCAGCGCCTGGAATATCCGCGCTAGGCTTCGAGTTGACGTCGACACTTGCTGGTATTTCGAGGGAAGATCTGTAATTACTTTCCGCATCCGTCTTGGGAGCGAGGCCTAGGTTTGCTTTGTCCACAACGGCGTCTGGGGGTTTATCAGTCACTGTTGTGGGAATCAATGCCCATTCGTCCCGCATCAAACATGTTTCGAGTTTTAGGTTATAGACTACATAAACCATGAATTCGGTAACATGTTTGATCTTTGCCAATGTTTGCCGATCCGCGCCCCGGAGTGCAATCGTGCAGCCAAGCTGTGGTGGGCAGCCTGACAGGTAAACATAGGTCTTTTTTCGCCCCTCCGCGACGTATGTCTTTACTTCGAAGGAGTCGCAGGTACCGAGTGAACCCTGAGACGTAAGTTTGTCCATGGAATGTGCGACACGAGCTTGAGTGCATCTCGAAACGGCATCGAGTACAGCAGGCTTGACGTTGAAGATGGTTGTTATCTTGGCTTTTTCCAGGAGCTCAATAGCCAGCCCGGAGATATTGCGTTGTGCGAGGAGAACATCGGGCTTCAAGGCAGCAATTCTGCCAACCAGATTTTCTAGATATTCCCTCTCCTGCCGAATTACAGGGTCCAAGCTCATGAAGTGTTGCTCATGCCGGGCATACTCAAGAGCAAAGGTGATGACGAGAATCTTTGGATTGGTGTAATAACGGGGCATGCTTTTCAGAGCGACGTTTTTGGTGAAGACGAGACCAGAAATGTATGCAGTATCTCCAGGTTTTCCTCCAGGGATTTTTTTGAGTTTGACATAGTTTCGGATATCGATATCGTCGCCCCCTTGTACGTCGGGGTCCACGTCGTCGGTAGCCTTCAGTAGGATCGGGATCAAGGCATCCTCCCAGTTAGACAATTTCGATACATTGGCATCCTTGAGTAATTGCTGAAGAAGACGGTGGACGTGCTGAAGGCTGGCACGATTCAGCTCCATAGCAGGTGCTGCGACGCCACGCATTGAAGCACTGCGGATCATCCTCGAACCGCCCCGGAAAAGGCCGGGAGTTTCCACAGGCGTATTGTCTGGACCTTCATCCTGACCATTTGGGACTAGGATTTGCAGCCTTTCACGAGTTGTGCGAGGAGTTGATCTCTGATGAATGCTGCTTGAGACGCTCAGGTTTCGCTTTCGCGATGGCCTTAAAGCATCGTGGCGAGAGCTTACAACACTGGCATCGTCGCTATCTTTCCCAAGGCTCAGAAATCCCGCGATGCTCCGGTCTCCTATCCTAGAGCGGCCCTTTCTGACGGCAGCAAGCAGGCCGCCGATGGCAGTCCTGTCATTCTCTGGTTCACTACGCGAGAGCTTGCTCTGGGAAACACTGATCAGGGATTGCTCGTCCTCGCTAGAAGGATCATCGGATAAATATTGTGCCAAGTCAGGATCGATGATACTGTCCCTGTGAAATGCTGAAGTTTTGAACTCTTTCAGACCATCATCAGCAGGACGGCGCAGGAAAGGAGCACGATCTTCATGGTATGCCTTGAAACTCCGAATATGTTGATGGCGAGAGTGGTGACGTTTGTGGCCATGGCCGATAGAGTGACTGGCTTTCAGGGATCTTGAAGAGCTAGGTCGAGCAAGTGGACGATCAAAGGTGTCGAACTCTAAGACGGCAGATGTTCTGTCAGCACCTTCGAAGGCGCGGCGCACAGGAAAGCTCATAACGGGGGTTCGGGCCATCTGCTCAAGTGATTGAGACATGACTGAAACATTGTCGTCGTCAAACCGGGCGAGTGAACGACTCAATGGGAGGCGCTCAGGAGTCTTTGGGCGCGTGGAGGCGGAGTCTGCCAAGGTAAGTTCTTCAATGGAATAGTCGGACGAGTCATCATCATCGTGAGAAGTGATGATAGATTCGCATGGTTTGCAAACCCGCACGGCACTTGTGGAGCCAAAATGAGTGCCACTGATGAGGACGGTGCATTTATTGTCGAAGATTTGGCCGCAAGTACGGCAGTGATGCTTTCGTCGAAAAGTTGTGAATGGCTCGCCACAATGGAAGCAATCTTTTGCGTTCTCATCTCTCATCCAGAATTCCTTGCTCAGCAATCTACTGCGGAGTTTGTTGACGGGTCGTGGCTGCGGTGGGGGAACAGAGCTGGTGTCTGGCCTGGCTTCTGATGAAAGTATACGCGACAGGCCACTCGGGATTGTGGAGTCGGAAGACGAGGTCCTCGATGCGCGGAAGCCTGGGAGGCGGGAGTGAGTGATTTTGGGTGCCAATTTGTCACCATGCCTCTGTTCCGAGTTGGAAGTTTTCAACAATGGTGACCTGAGCCCTACGGCATCAGTACCTTTCACATGTGTGGGTGGCACATTCTTTGGAAAACTTGGAACGTTCTCTGCTAACAGCTCTAGCGGGTTGGGGTGCTGCTGCTTAAGGCTGACAGCGACATCGTACTTGTTCGAGGCCGCCCTAGACGTGGAACGATCTTCGCTGTCGAGCGAGACGGCCGTGGGACTGACTTGACTATCAGTGTGTTTCAAATGGCTGTGGACGGACGTAGCGGACAAGGCACGCTCGTGGGAGCTGGGTATGACTCGAACGGCCGGCCTTTGCGAGGCAGTCAAGCGAGGAGATGTCAGCAAGCGGCCGGTCCGATCGGCAGACGATGTAGGATTGACAGTGTTGGAGAAAACCCGCCGTAAACCATCACCTTCGCCCGAGGACATGAGATGGCGATCATCCTCATGTGTTGAATTGAGGTCGAATCCAGAACCAGTTCGATTGTGTGCAGCTGCGCCGATTGCATGGATGTTAACTTCGGTGACTGCTGGGAATACAACGTGGGACGAGGGTTGCGGAGGCCCAGTGGGGGACCTAAGGGCTGGAGTCGAAGGCACAGACACCTTTGTTATGCTTGTAGGTTTGGAGGAGATTTTGGATGAATGCATAGAAGACGGGTCGGTGGCAAGTGGGGAATCGAAGGCAGAAAGCCTTGGAGATTGAACCCTGGAGGCAATGCCAGAGGCCGGCTTGGATGTAACACGGTCTTCGGAGGGAGCAGAGGGTTGAGAAGCATCGTGCTGGTCGACCGTGTCTTTTGTGACCCCAACAGTAGCCTTGATCTTGTTGTACAGGCCTGATAATCCGCCTTGAATGTCACTCGCCAGTGTTCTGTTTTCTGTGGGCGAAGTTGCAACAGGAGGGTCTGTGTATTCATTGAAGACAGTCAAGTTGTTGGACTGGGAGGCCGCTGAATGTATAGTATTGAGGGCATCATTGAGGGCACCCTGATCAAGATCGTTGGATAGTGAGGATTTGGAGTCCTTGCGTGGCCTGCGACCAAGAGGAAGGAAGATTGATGAGGCAGAGGGACTGGTGTTGTCGGCGTTGGTGGATGGCATTTTATCGGTTTGATCAACCTGGAGGTTCAATAACCAGGAGTACGATGTAGTCTCTCTGAGCAGAAGTCATACTCGAGCCCAGGGAGATGTTGTGTTAAGTGATGATTCGCTAGCGGCATGGAGGCATGGCTTTGGCTCGATATGATGGACAATACGGTGTCAACTTGACCGGGGAAAGATGAGTTCAATATGGTTGATGCTAAGGAAAGTCATAGTGAGAGTCTCAGGGCACAGAAGGATCTAGTCTGTGCGATTGTGGCGGAATTAGAAATTGAAAGGTTGAGGGTAAAGTGGGCATCGACAAGGACAAAAGAAAGAGTGACGAGTGACAAGTGACAAGTGAGAGTGACAGATGCTGTGGCTGTGCTGATATTCAAGATGTCGTGGCGTCGAACTAATCGTGGCGTCAAGGCTGCCTCGACTGTGCTCGACTCTATCTACGGAGTATGCCATTGATACCACGTGACCCGTCATCCGCGTCCCCCTTCGCCGCGACGCCAGATACGCGTTAGTGCGCGTTCGAGGTGCTCACACGAACCTCAAAGTCCATTCGAGTTTTACCATACGATGAAGTGTTTCCCTTTCCCTGGAGCATTCTACAACGTCCACCTGGGGCTAAATCATTACTCCACTCTTGTCCTTCCGGATATGAGATGCTGTCCACCAGCACCACAGAACTTTCATTGTTGTCACAGCCTGACCCGAGCGCAATGTAGGATGGTCTTTCTGCAAATACCCAACTTATGCACCCATCGTCTCACATGAGTGTCTGCATTTCAAAGTATAAGAGAGACTTGGCTGACTTGAATTTCACTTGCAGTATCCCAGTCCTCAGAACAATACGATTCCCTGGGCCGTGAGAGCCAGACTTTTGTTCCAACTCGCAGCCATGCCATGATGGCCTCCTGCCGCAAATGAACCTACCCATACGGATCTTTCCAAGAACAATAGATGGTCCTGAAATGTATGCGGAACAGTCATGATTCCGGGTATCGAGCTCGAGTTAGGCCACATCAGAATTAACTCGGAGCACTTATCAAATGCCGGCTGTTGAGAGAGCCCTCCTGGCTGATCCATGCGCACATACACAAACAGCGAGATTGACAACTCCTCCTCGAAACTCAAGGCTATAGTTCCCATATCCCAAATCACTTGAACTTGCCAATCCAGACACGCCTTTTCGTTCCTTGTGCCAAACGACTAGCTTTTGAACGACTATCAAGAATGGAAGGACTGTTGTCTACACAATCGCATTTGGCGAGTCAGCTAGCGATTGCCCAAACGATGGCTCCTCTCAATGTGGGTCGGAAAGACAATGCTCGGCTGAGGGCTATCATGGCAAATGTATCCCTTCCTGAACCCGATCAAATCCCGGCACCCAAGGAGGAGTCGCCGGTTGAACTTTCTCTATCCATATCTCAGCCGCAGAGTGCAACTTCAGCGAAAGAACCCGCTCTCTCTGCATTGAACCAAGTTGCCAGAGCCTCTCCCACTTCAGATGCTGTAGCCTCCACCTCAGTCTCCGGTGCTGAAGTTGCGTCTTTAAAAGCGGTGGACCCACACAACTCTGTCGTCGAGACGTCTTCGCGTGGGCTCGTTGATCAGTTTCGGCATTGGCGAGAAGAATCTCGAGGAGGAAAGTACTTGCCTCGCTACATATCAATCATTCCTAAGGATCAGCTGGAAATACTTAATGCACCCACCGCCTGGCAGCCCCCTCTTGTCGGCCAACCAAATCAGCCGGGCGATCTCCCTGCTGCTCTTCTCCGGACCTTGTCAAGAGAAGCAGACCTTCCTGTAACTGGCCCTGGCTTGGTTTCTACCTCTCGCGACAACGATTCTTTGCCACATGAGCGAAGCTCAGGAGAGGAGTCTCCGACTCTACCCCAGCACCCAGAAGATGACTCTGATAACTTGGAACCTTCCTGGTCCCCGAGCCCGCCTACACAAGAACGACGCCTGAGACCTATGGACGTGGGACTCGCACATCCTGAGAGCCCAACGAGTTTTTCGTCCAGTTCTAGTGGCGAAGATCGACTGCCTCTATTGCCTCCTGATACAAGTCCGTTGAAATTACCCGAGTTTACAAAGGTCTCCAGAAGCCACTTGACGACATCTCACGAAGTAGAGTCTGCGACAATTCCCCGAGAGCGCTCGTGTGATGTTGAACCTGATGGGTTGCCCGAATCACTAGAGACCCAATGCTTCGTGAATATGGGGCACTCTCCAACAGCCGATCCGCCTGCAGCATCAATCCAGGTCTCCAATCATTCAAACAAGCCAGAGTATGTCGGGATTGATGGCTCCGCAATGAATATCGTGTCTCAATCGCCTCCACTCCAACAGCACGTGGAATTCCAAAGCCTCACCACTCACCTCCAAACTACGCGCCAAGAAACGTCACGCTCTCAGTCCGTTCAGATCAACGGACAGACAGTGCACGTAGTACATACGTCGCGCACTGAGAAGAGTCCTTTGTTACGCGATGTCCTATCACCGCCCACTAGCAATGGAACGAGTGGAACCAAAGACGCGCGACTCGACCTTGCATCATCAGGCTATGTCCCCGGAACCTTTGATGAGTCTGTGTCACAGGCTTCTTTGCTAAGTCAGAGGGATACTGTGAACGAACAGGGACCAGAGGCCGAAAGTTTATCTTTTCAGCATCAGCAGAATGAACTGAAGGAAGGCACCGAACGAGGACGTTCCGACATGGTCAATACTGACATTCTTAACGAGGGATTTACTTCTCTCCAACCATCTAGTGCTCAAGATGCCAAAAGACCGGGACCTTCGCTCCTTTCATCAGAGCACGAGACTCGACCAAACATCGAAGATGCCGTAGTCAGATCTCCTTCAAATGAGTCGCTTGACTGTGTTGTTGCGTGGCCGAACGTGACGGCCTATTTCCCGGTTCCCACAAACACGCAAGCCTCCTGTTCGCAACCGAAAGTGTCAGACTTCGACGACTCTATCGTCGAAGAAGCGCCCAAAGACCACGTTACCATTCCTACGAGCAACGTGATACCTCAACTGGTCAAACGAGGAACATTCAGAACTAATTTGCATGGTAAGCGTCTCAGAGATGAAGACGCCATAGATACAAGTACATGGCAGCGGAAAGTCCCTGAAGCACCATCTTCATCGATAGTCACGGATCCCGATCTTACCACACTAGCTCACGAGTTTCGAGCGCGTCGGCGCCAAGAGTTCACCAAGTTCAAGAAGCCCCTTGCTCCCATGAGAAGCTCCCCTATATCTCTGCATAAATCCATTGGCAAGGGAATCGGTCTTGAGAGACTAAACATGCCTCGTAGCAGAACAGCACCGACGACCATCACAAGGTGGCCGCCTTCACATTCGTCGACACCTTCACAACGGCCTTCCATCTATAGTGATGTTGACGCCTCCTCCCACACAACAAAGAGAGCACGAAATCAGGACATTACAAGCTCCGAAGAAGTGGAGACAAGGGCATCTCCTTACGCTGGCGTGTTCGTGAAATTCAAAGAAACATACATGGATTATACAGGATCATTGGCTCATTTTGAGCAGGCTATGAAATTGTTGAGGCGGATGATGGTATCCGGGAAGGGGCTTCACCGCTATCTCTTTGACGATGCAATCTTTCATCATTATCATAGTTACCGTATCTATAAGGCCGATGAGGTGGATGATTGCGAGAATGCTATGAGTTTCTACGACTTCTACAATACTCGAATTCTGACTCCTTCACACCTCAAAGGTGTGATCAACCCGGAACTTCTCGAGGCTGAAGCAGTGGAGCGTTCAGTGGAATCACCCGGGCAGCTCCCAGCGCATGTCTATTCGGACACTGCGTCTGAATTTGAACTAGACGGCATTTGGTCATGCACATCGGGTGATGCACAAGACGGGCCAGATCGGAGTAGGACTCATGATAGGGTCAAGAGGGAGCCACCAGGATTCCTCGAGAGATCTGTTGACAAATCTTTGGTGCGTTCCCTGGGTGACAAGTCACCCGAGTTAGGCCCATCGTCCGCCAGTCCGAGACCAGATGCCGTCATCACTCGGCTCAACCTAACAGCGCCCTTACTGACACCAAGTCACAAGGCTGTCGACTGTATTGGTCGAACCAAGAGATGTGGACTGTCTGAGAAGACTAGAACAAGTTCTCCCCAGTTGGGGACAAAGTCTAGCCAGAGAACACCACGACCTCTGCCTCTTAGCTTCGCTTCGGATCCCTTGCCTAGCAATTTCACATCGCCTTTAGGGCCGAAGATTTCCACAGGACAGAAGCAAAGTCATAGGTTTGCATCTAGAGAAAGACCCCAGGTACTTGCAAGTTCTGCAGTATCACGCGCGAATGAGGTGAAGCTTGCTTGGTGGAAAGACTCAGACACGCCCTTCAAGAGATTTGAACGGCAGATGAGGTCCCTCCCCGACGAGCCCAAGTCCAAGTCAAAGGTAGAGTCAGGGACAAACCGGGGAAGTATTAATATCTTTTCGTGGAGAGAGTAGACACGCCCATCGTGTGGACCCAACGGTTATCTCGAGTTCCCGTGTCATCAAGATCAATTGAAGATCATTAGAAAGAGCATGTAGAATAAAGATCCATCATGACTTGAAGTATTTCTCCTACGTCCCAAAATCTTCCAGTACTCATTATCACCGGCCTTGTCAGCCGCGACCCACTAGCTATCTGATCTAGGCAGTGAGAACGCTACCCTGCACGGCACCAGCGACGGCGACAATGGTGCCCGTCGCGCTGTCCCCGTTCTTGAAATACCACGCACTACTAGCGCCGTACAGCAACGAGGTCAATGCCACAATCACACGGTCAATCCCCGTCCAGGTCGACGGCGCGCGCTGCGACAGCTGATACGTGTACAATCCTAGAATTTCATCGTTATCAGCAGGAATATTCTTTCTCTTCACGTCTGTAGGAGGAATGAGACCAAGGCCAGAATCTCATGGTACTCGTCGACACCACTCTCGGGTGGGTTAATCCAATCGCATGGTTTCGATGATATAAACAGATAGATAGATGAATAGATTACGTACCGGCAATCGCAAAGAACAACGACCCCTGATACCAGCCGACTCGCGCATAGGCGAAGAGCAGTTTGGGTAGGGATTTCCACGATGGGCTGGCGAAGATCTCGAAGCCTTTGGACTGTTTGCACAACCCCGAAAGGGATTCTTGGTTAGTTCTTCTTTTCTTTCCACTTGTCGTCGTCTTCTTCTTCGTGGGCTTATTGCGGCGTGCGGCGTGCTTCACGACCAAGTCACGTGGAGAGGGGCTTTTGCAAGATGAACGGGAACGTACAGTGTGGCCGGCTGCGACGAGGCCGTTGATGATGCTGGCGGCGAGGGCGAGGCGCGACATTGTGCTGCGCGTGATAAGGTGCTGGGCTTATCAGTGGTTAGATACTCGTGGAGGCTGGATGTTGAGACGCGATATGGTCAGGGCTGGATCTTGACGGGGTGTGTCGTTGGTCTTATAAAAACAGTTCCGACCTGTAAGTAGGTCAAAGTATGGAGGCTGACACTGAAGAAAGTCAAAGATTGGTTAGCGTAACGCCTCCCGGAACCAGGGGCTCCTGAAACTCGGCAAATACATTGATTAGGGAAACGTGGGAAAAGGATAGTTTACAGTAACTACCTAGTTGAGCCTTATTGGATCCTGTTGGTGGGAGGGATGAGCTTTGCTCCTCTCTGTCTGTGGATGGATTCCTTTGAGTCTGAACGACAAACACGAAGCTAACCAATTCGTGTGTTTTTACTCCTGGGTCAAGACTGATTTCTCTGGCGTACCGATATCTTGGATCTTGCTTACAGTACAGAGATCCAGACTCAAAGGGTAGTGTCAGTCAGCGCGGACTCGATCTCTTTCGACTAGTTACATCGTTGGCAGAAGTAGGGTCCACAAGCAGTAGCTCGTCGACTTGCCGAGGTGTTTTGGGCCCATTTTGCTAGATTTTGCCAAGTTGCGGGGATGAATTGCGCCGACGGGAGTGTCTGTCTATGGAGTAGATGTGCATTGCGTGCGTAGTGATTGTGCTTGTGCAATATTTTTCTACCGAAACTCCAATCCTAGCTAGTAGGTAGATCTTGCTTCCAGAAGAGGTTCTCATTTTGATTCGAAACGTTTAGACCATGCCAGACGCTAATATCTTTGGCGCTGATAACGCCAAGGTTTTACAGACTGGTCAACCATCGCATTCGCTTTCATCCGGGTGGCCCTGACCGTAGCTCCTGAATACATCTTTTGGCAGCCTACTTAAATCATGGATCTGGTAGGGCTTGTGTTCGAAAATTCATTCATGGCAGGCCAGCTTCTCGTGGTAGTGGCCTTTGTGTCCAGCCTCTAAAGGAAGACTCACACGCCTTATCGCGAGTATAGTGCTCTCATAGCTCATCGTGGTGTATTTGCATCTTCTCCACGGCGATCTTGACGTCTTGGGGCCAATACGTCTGTAATCCTCCGCCTCCCCATTTCGTGGCTGGAAGGTCTTTGCGCTTCTCCCAGATTGCGGATGACGGTCGTCGGTCTTTCAACCTTTCACTGACTGCATCCACCTTGTCCATGATTCTCATCAAATTGCCACCTAAGACTCCACGCATTTCTTCTGTCGTCCATCCTCTGGAGAGGAGCTCGGCAACCTAATCATGTGAGCTCAAGCTGGGTCTTTATGGGGGTCCAAACTTACTATATTGGGATACTTGGTTGCATCTTCCAGACCGTCAACTGAGATATACATGCCGTCAAAATCCGAGGCGATTCCAACTCGATTTCGACCAACAATGCTGGCAATGTGCTCGATATGGTCAGCCACGCGGGATGTGTTCGCTCCAGGGAAAGGCCCAATGAATGGTGGGAAGAAGATTGATTGAATGACGCCGTCTTTCTGTCCTGGGCCATCTCCGATCAATCTAAGGATGTCATCTGGTACGTTGCGTGGATGGTCCCATAGTGCACGAGCGCCAGCATGGGTCCATACCACGGGAGCCTCAGACAGGGCGATGGCTTGCCTCATAGTTGCAACAGTCGTGTGTGACAGGTCCACCATGATGCCCACGCGGTTCAGTTCTCCAATCAACTCTTTTCCCAGTTCAGATAATCCATCGTCTTCATGTACCGCGTCCAACGGTGTTCCTGGGCCCGCTGACGAAGCAAATGCACTGTGACAAGTGTGTGTCAAGGTTAGATAACGGACGCCAAGTTGAGCAAAGATTCGCAGTGCTCCGAGCGAATTGCCCAGTAGGTGAGTCCCTTCCATCCCAATGAGAGATGCGATTTTGCCCGAACTGAAAGCGTCCCGAATTTCCGCAGATGTCCTTGCATACTGCAGATCCGCTGAATGTAAAGAAATCATATTCTGGATAATGTCGAGCATCTCCAGCGAATCGCGTAGGCCGTTAGTTGGCGTATTGAAATCCGGGCCCGGATCCTCCCCACCACATCATAACAAGGCGCCCACACCGTCCAGAATGCTCCTCCCAGGCGCCCTTCTCGCATTCTGGGAATGTCGACATGACCGGGGAAGGACTCGTTGAGTTGAGACAAAGCATCGAGTGGACGTCGATCTGTGGTGACAAGTTAGTCAATCGTTTTCAGCCTCGCAGGAATACCAGAGACTTACTCAGACTCCGAATGATTTGCGGCAAATCGATGTGAGTGTCAAGTAGAGGACTTTCTTCCATCAACTTGACAGCCTGTTCGAGATAGTCGCTTGCATCGCAGTGGACATAGGACAGGAGGATGTGCAAGACTAACAGAATGGAAAACTTCATCTTCCTCAACGGGTATGTCATCAACATACAATGAGATAATAGTAAAGCGATGCACAAAAAGTCTGGCCGTTGAACCCACCAGTTGATATAGAAACCAAGGGACGAGATCTCTGGATATCGAAGACGTGCCGAAGCTAGTGGAGTTAGTTCAAGCCTCAGGGCGTGGTGTACGGCAAACAAAGCGGAGTTCGATAGGGAGTGATAGGCATGTCAATATGGCGCAACCGCGAAACTCCGCCTTTGAGGTGTAAGTCTCGTCTACCCATAATTGCCGTGCATCACTCGCTCAATCAAGACTTTACATTCTTGTAATGGAGACGTCGACGTTGACGGTTGGTGCCTGGCCAAACTCAATCTACGTTCCGCCGCCTTTCTTCCCGGTCGATATGTCATAAGCTTCAGGGCCAAAGGGCTTAGTAAACAATTGTAGCTTTTGAGGTCTTTGAGTTTGATAGATCTCCATTATCCTCGCCTGTACCCAGTTCTATCCATCACTCAGTTGTCTATTGGAAGCGTCTCAGGATTTTGTCAATAGGGCAGTCTCTTCTTCCCCGACTTCTGACTCCTGGTGGGTGATCGAACAAAGTAGCATAATTTCATAACTACAAGCATCAAACAAGGTGCAGAGATGTGCTGAGGATCAGAATCTTATTTTAATGCATCGCGGTGTTTGACGTTAAGCGAAATCCCTTAAACAAGAATAGTCCTGATAGCGGGAACGCATAGTATTAATGCACAACAACACAATGTGCAGCTTGTTATCTTGATTGTCTGTTTCTCGGACTGGCAAGGTTGACGTCTGCACCCAGTGCCTAGAAGGTCTGAGCAGTGGTCGGAATCGTGCGCCCATCGTGGTTCTCCTGCTTTGTTGCCTTGCGATGTGTGCAACTTCTCACGCAAAAAGGACCTGCGGCGGCGACGTTCGGATTGGAAGAGTTCTGATTACTGCAAATCACTCCAGACCCAGGATTCTGAATTGCTATCTGCATCTCAAATCCATGACCAATGAGCAAAGTTGTTTGTTCCACAGCTTCAATTACTTCATCTATTGCCACAAAGAGCCATGATCTTCGTGCTTCCCAACCCTGGCTTACCGTTTCGTTGCGTCACATGAGACCCCGAGGCTCCCTTACAACATCCGCAACATACACTCCAAATGTCCTCGCACAGAGTAAGAGACCCAAACTCTACCGGGCACCTCCAGGCAAAGCTAACACCATTTCAACCTCAGTGAACACCTCATCATGACCATCCGCAAAAACAATCCCTGGGAAACCGCTGACAAGATCGCTGGTCTAATCCCACTCACCAATGCCCACCATGCTCTCTATGTATCTTGTTCAGGCCCAGCGCGAAAACCAGGCCAACCTATAGCCCTTCTCTTTACGGGTGCTGGTGTCCCCATCGCAGGTTATGTCAAAGTCCAAGAACATCTCAGCAACTTCGTCCGCACCGCATTCCACGATCGAGCTGGCTACGACCAGAGCACCTTGCCCAAATCTCCCATCGCTCTCACGGCCGAAAACGCCGCTGAGGATCTAGAGTTTGACACACAGCCAGAGCTGACTTTTGCTCTCTTTCCCAGGATACCATCAGCAAATCTTGAAGCAGTTGCGCGGGACGTCAATTGGGCGAAAATCACGCATCTCAAATCCGACTCTGAAATGAGTGACAAGGAGTGGCAGAATGCCATGGAAGCTATTGACAGGTCAGCGTCCGCAATCAAGAGGGAGGGCACGCATGAGAGCGCCCGCATGCTGGCTGGGAAACGTCAGTTTGAGAATCATCGTCTCGGGGATGGCATTCTATCTGTCATCAGGTGCAACAGCACCAGCGACTACCAGCGACTTTACGACGAAGGAATCAAGCTAGGAGGAGGTACAAGCGAGCAGAGGCAACGGGCTAAGGGTTTTATTGAAAATTGGAATTTATACAACCATTCGCTGGCCAAAGCGCAGACAGATCTGGTGCATGACGGTGGGATTGTGAAGTACACATATCTTGCTGACTGGGGCCATGACAGTCCCATCAGAAGCCCACGTCTGGTGGCTGATGTAATGAAATGGGTCCTCGAACACCTTCAACCAGATGAGAAGATTGCCAGCATCCATTCTTTCTGATCATCTCAAGTGATATCTCTATCCTCGCCGTGGAATAACCTCAGAATGGCGGCGGCGACAATGACTCCATCATGTTCAAGCTCTGCAGTCTCCTTCCGCTGCTCGGCAAACTTTGTGTCTTTAATGCCACCACTCTCAATCCGCATATCGACCTGTCGCTTTACCATCTTCTCGTCGAAACCCAGATGTCCTTGGCTTGTAAAGAGCCTGTCTCGCAGATATATGCCCTGGACCTCGGTATGGTCTGTTGTGCCCCAAACTTCGACCTGGTCATTCGAGTTCAGCAGCTTGGTGGTTTCCCGAGAAGGCACTTTTGTTACATGGTCTTGATGCATCTGATGGAGTCGGATCGTGGGATTCTGGGTCCGGAAGAGCTTTTTACCCACATCTGTCAAGTCGATATCTGTGTGCGCAAGTTCCCATTCTTCCCCTGGATGAGGTTCGACTGTCCCTCCCAACATCCGACAGAGGATCTGGTGACCGAAGCACACGCCACTGAACCGTAGCTGTGGTCGCTCAACCCACAGTTGCTGCAGAAGCTTGACTAGTTTGAGGATCCACTCGTCATCGCCATGTGCATCGTACATGCTTCCAGTGATAAGAATAGCACGCGTATCCTCTGGAATTTCGGCCGCTGTGGGCACATGACCTGCATTCTCAGAGCCATCTTCAACCACATAGTGCATGTCGGTCTCCACTTTCAAGGGAGGTTTGTGTCTACTACCAGCCTCATTGAAGAGCTCGTCTAAGATGTCGCCAAACCCGCCTCGAACGGCTTTGGTAGCAGGGTGAGGTTCATCGGTTTCAAGGATGTATAAGCGGACCGTATCTTCTGGCATTTTGGTATTGGAGGTGTGGTACAACGAGGTTTCGGACTACAGTCAACACACAGCCCGGAAGAAGACCTTGGGAGTCAATATAAACCTCAGAGATGGGAAAAACTGAACAAGACTATGGCTCCCAATTACGTAGGGGACCAAGTCTGGAGTCCACCCTCTCTTGTACAGTCCGTCCACACTCTGCAGAAGATGCTGATTCCGGGTCAAACTTACCGTAACTCTGTGGCAACGGGCGCCGCCGAGAGTAGGCTCCATGATGAGGACCTTTGCAAAATTGATGAATTCCCCAGCATTCCTTCTTGGTCATGGGCAGAGAAAGTTTGAATGACATCGAACAACTCGGTGGACGCGTTGAGCCAAGGCCGTGGAGGTGGAAGTTTTTCTCAAATGAGGTCATTACCAAGTGCCAAGTCACGTTACCTTTTCGTCATGCTCAGCGAGATTACAGAGCATCATTTTCGAAGAGTCAAAGCATCAGTTCTCCAATTCCTCGGCATGGTCCGACGTCGGCCTCAGTAATGCCAACCATGGTCTCTCAACCGTTTGTCGACGACAGTGGGTAGAAACTCCAAGGAGGGTGGCCGTCACAATTTCAGAGCACCAAGTTGAGTTTATGCTATCGACCAATTAGACATAGCCCTTCCCCAGGCATACGTGGACTGGCTGGAAGCTTATGCAAAGGCTTGTCAACGGCCAAGTAGGCCCTTGATTTCATTCGTGAGGACGTACTCAGGGTGCGTAAGCCGCCTGGTACCAGATAAGATAATGCCACTGGAGACTTTACGCCAGGCAGCCATTCCTGATATCAAAATGGGCTTGCTCCCTGACGGAACATCTTTCTTTTACTCGCTTGGGCTTTTCACACTGACCGACAATAGTCTTGAAAATGCTTGCGCTATGGCTCGGATATATTGTGATTCTGGCCACTGCTTTTGTGGTTCCACGGGCTGAATCCGCTGTTGAGGAGAGTCAAGCCCACATTCGAAATGCTAACCATATCTTCAATGCTATCCATTCTTCTATGCGTCAGTGGGGATCGTCTGTGAACCATAATGGAATGTCATTTTTCCTTGCCCAGGTCCCCGCAGGAACTCGGCTCTATCATGGTACAAGCAGTTCGAAACCAGTCCCTGGCAGGGAATGGCTAGCCTTTGAACCAGAACACGCCTTCAACTTCGCGGTCAAGTTCCCTAAGAGACACAAAGGGCCACCTCCACCACCATCACCAGGTGGCCCCCCAGAAAAGGGCAAGGATGATATGTTATGGGCGCAAGGTTTTCGTCCCCCACCACCACCATACAATCTCAACTGGGCGGAAGGACCAGCAGAAGAGAGCGAGCAAAGTATCCTCAGAGTCCCCAAAATGCCCAAATCAAAGCCAGGCTGGTTGCACAGTTATAAAACAAAGGCCATCACTCCGCTGCTTTATATCGATGGGATGTCGGCAGGAAAAACATTGATGGGAACCCTTGACTCACAAGATATCATCCTCCTCAATCGGACAGAACAGGATGATAATCGTGGGTTCTGGGAATACGAACGCGCACAAGGACTTTGCAGACTTGCTGAAGAACAATGGGGCGGTAAAATCAAGGGCTTCATACGGATGGAGGCCGGGTTTGAGATCATCATGTGTTCGTTTGAGGAGAGTCTCGATTTTCTAGGTGCTGTACGAGCTGGAGCTCTTCTTCCCGATAAAGGTGGTGGAAACGATGACGATGACGACGACAACAAAGGCAGATTCAAACCACGACAATCGGTCTGGGACTGGATTCATGCGGTCGCATCCCGTTACGACGGAATCGGCGGAGGTCGTGTAACCTTGAACTACGACAATTTCGTCACGAGTTTCTATCATGACATCGATCTCTTTCCCAATGGAAGCGCCTTTCCAAGGTTGACTGATATATCGGAACTGGACCGTGGAATCATTCAAACCGAGGTAGACAGCATGATAAATGACTGGGACGCATCTCAGGGCTTGAAGAATGTTTTCTTTACCAACTGGCAAGCCGCAGCTGACATGATAGTGGAAAGATATGCAATAGAGCTCAAATATCTGACCTCTGGCGCACTTTTGGAGCAATCTCAATTTCTCCGCGAACTTGAGCGGATGGTGGCAGTTTTCATTGATTCAGATGCGCGAGACTTGCAGGCTGAAGCTGCCCGCTGTGTCGCACAGAACATGCCCCCTGAACAAACAACAATATCCTCAACTGCAGGCCGTGCTGTCTACTCTATTGCCACCGAGATCTGTTCAACGTTGCTTGGCATTTTTGACGAAAATATTGATGTGCCATCTGCGGTCGAAGAACTACAAACATTAATGACTTATCTGAACTGGACAACCTGGAAACGTTGCGATCAGTGTGATCTGGGTCGCATCTGCTTTACCCCTATCTGGCCATTCGGCTCGACTGAAGATTACAATCACCCACAATGTCGAAATGAATCAGAATTGCAGAGCTCATTTGGATATTGGCAATCACAAGGTGGACCAAGACCATGAAAGCAAACCAAGCAAGATGATCAGAACAGCCCCGCCCCGTCCCCATTGGTTATATTTTCGTATGCGAAGCAGGCGAATTTGCTTTGCGTTCAGGTATTTGAATTGTTTGTCAATTTTTCGTTTGATCAGCCACTTAGCCGCTTTTTGCCCTCATTGCAATCGGTCTTTTCCGATTCTGCCACACTTGTTAGCTAGATCCCGCTCCCCGCACTTGGACCATTTTCATACGAGGAGGTCATCAATATCCCACGACTCAGGCTGGAGACCCTGTCAAATAAAGTTTCGGGAAGCGAAAGCATTTGATCCTATGTTCAGTAACAGATCTCTTAGTAGATAAGTTATTTGCGGGGTAGACATGGACAGGCCGAGAGACAAAAAGAGAAGACGGATCGCTGTCGCCAATCCTATCGCGATTTTAAATGGCCATCAACGTGCTTCTTCTCTGGAGGCTGTATAGTAGAATTTTGTAACATATCCCAATATACAATGGCGGAAGTTCGTGAATACAAGATCAATGTGCCTCAAGAGAAGTTGAACCGTTTGAAACGTCAGATTGACGACTATCAATGGCCGACGGAACTCGAGAATGTCGGATGGGACTACGGGGCGCCACTGTGAGCACTCCTGGCACTTGAATACTTTGCTTTTCTGATGAAGCCGATCCTAATAGAGCTGACATCAAACGAATCGTGGATCATTGGCGGAACAAATTCGACTGGCGAGCACACGAAAAGCGCATTAACGAAACAATCCCACAGTTCGAAACCACTGTCAATGTTGATGGCTTCGGGGAACTCGATATGCACTTTGTGCACCAGAAAAGCGACGTTAAAGGCGCCATCCCCTTCTCTTTGTGCACGGCTGGCCAGGCAGTTTCCTGGAAGTAACCAAAATCCTGCCTCTGCTCAAAGGCGGTGATGGCAAGCCTGCCTTCCACATCGTCGCACCCTCGCTTCCCAACTACGTCTTCTCCGGCCCAATGCTCAAGAGAGGCTTCTCTATTGGCCGGTACGCAGAGGCTTGCCACAAGGTCATGCTAAACCTTGGATACGATCAGTATGTCACGCAGGGCGGCGATTGGGGATTCGTGATCACCCGCGCCTTGGCCCATCTCTATCCCAAGCACGTCAAGGCGCACCATATCAACTGGGCATGGGCACAGAAACCCGAGTTCACCGCTGACAATCCCGAGCCCGAGTACTCGGAGAGAGAGAAGAAACAGATGAAGCTGGGAGAGCGGTGGTATCCCTTTGGCACTGGAGAAGGGTATCTTCCATCCTCATTCCTCACCAAGGAAAAAAGCCTCTCTATTACAAGCTGTGCTGACTGATGATCGACAGACGTGGCTACATCGCCATCCAATCGACGAGACCCGCAACGATCAACTTCCTCATCTCCTCCAACCCTGTCGGCCTCCTCGCCTGGATCTGGGACAAACTCGTCGACTGGTCTGACGATTACCCATGGACTGAAGACGAAGTGTGCCTGTGGGTTTCGCTGTACGTCTTCTCGCGCGCAGGCTCCGACGCCGCCTCCTACATCTACTACGAAGCCCTGCACGATGCAACCGAGATCACCGTCCCTGTTGTCCAGGGCTACATCGACGTTCCACTGGGAATTGCCGATTTCCCTGTCGAGATCTGTAACAATCCCAGAGCCTGGCGCCATACGATGGGTCCGATTGTCTACCAAAAGGTGTTTGAGAAAGGTGGTCATTTTGCAGGCTGGGAACGCCCTGGAGATATCGCCGACGGTCTGTCTGAGATGTTTGGAAAAGGCGGCGGCGCATACGGTGTCGTTGACGGAAGAGACGGCTACTAAGGCAAATAATACAGAGAATAACAGGACTGGTGCTCTACACACACGCGTTTTGACACACACCCACGTATCTTGCTTGAATAAAAGCTGAGATTCTGATTGTTTTGTTCATGTATTTGTCCTCTGGTTCCCTGAATTTTCCCCCGTTTACCAGAAAAGATGGTGGCTCACACTGAAATCCTATTGAGCCTAGCATGTTCCGAGGCCAGCTCTGGACTGCAGGGGCTCATTCCTCGGATCTCAATGGCCACTAGAATATCTCGTGCCAGCACCACGCCCAAGCCATTGTCCCCAATAGAGCCCTCGTGGCTGTGATTTTCTTTCCCTGGACATCCCATCCTCGCCTTTCCCGTGTTCCCTGGTGTAGCATGACTGTTTTTCTCTCAAGTTCATGATGATCCTGCATCCAATTGAAGAAATGAGTCCCAACGTTGCCGCAATAAATGCCCTGTTGCAGTGGTTTTCCTTCTGCTGCCAATGCCGCATTCTCATTCCGTTTTGTAGCAATTTTACCCCTCGCCATCGTGGTCCATGAATTCCTGTATTGATGGAGAGCTTTTGCTCGTAAAAAGAGCCATTCTATGACTGTATTGCAATTGTAAACAGCCCAAACAATCCCATTTCTCAGCCTATCTTCTCGCATGATAGTGGATGACCAAGCCCTTGCGAATCCGGCGCCACTGTCGTCTGTTTTTACGCTTCCAGTAGTATTGATCGCGCAGCCAAGGAGTTTGCATGGCTTCCCGCCACAAACGAAGGAGTTCGTGTCCGGTTGGCTGTCCAGATCGGATCAGGCATTGCTCGTGGCAGCGGAGGGTCAGGAAATCTTGCTTGGGGAGTGCTGGTAGATCGATTGCGCGCAGTTTGCGGTTGCCAATCATGGTGGTGGTCCTCCAACGGCCGTTTCCATGGCTGTGGTGGGTGTATTTCTCGCAGATCCAGCAATATCTGAAGCCTTTCGGCATCCAGTCTTTGAGCAAGACCATGAGAAGAGCGAATTCAGGCATATGCCAGGTGTAGCGGTTCTTGGACTTCTTTTTCCATTTTCTTTTGTGTCTTCGCACAAGAACTGGCAGCCGTGAGACCTTCGTGTCGACGATCTGACTCACTTTTGCCATGGCTTTGCAAGTCAGCGCAAGGCAGGCACGGGAAGGATTATCCAGCTTGTCCATGATACAGGCGACCACGTCATCTGGCATTTCTAATAGAGGGTTGTTGTAGAGTTGGTGGTGTTGTTTCGAGATCGGAGAAAGTACCCGTGGCTTGGACGGCTCGCCTGGCTGTCGGCATCACGGCTTGCATCTTTGTTGATGCTGTCTAGAATCTGTAACATTGTCAGCTGATTATCCTGTGTTATTCCTGAGCGGGAGACTCACGGTTGGGTTGAAATACAAGCGTCTATAATGAGGCTCTGGGACATTGGGCGTCGTCGCAGCCATTTTTGGACCGAAGACGGTGCTCTTGACGACAGGATCGCACGAAACCTTGCACGCTCGGGCTTCTCGATCAAGAAAAAGACGAAATAGATGAAGAATCAATACGCAGAGAGGCAGGATCGCCAACGCTCAAGATGAGATGGGAACTAGAAAAGACTGTGCAAGGGAATAAGGTAGCGAGGACCACCAGCGCCGGCAATGAAGGGCGGCGAAGTGAATGGCGATGCCATTATGCTTCACCTGATTCCACAATTGCTAGATCGGAGCGGATATTATTCAAAATCTCAGGGTCGAGAGGCCAACCTCGATAACCTTGCCGCGCCATAGAATCCTGCCAGCGCACCCACACCCAGGAGCCAGGTCAAGACATGCTTCTGATGCTGCGACTTGACAATTATCTCGCTATAGCGCATGTTGCTGAAGCTAACTCGCGAATATTGAGTGGCCCAACCCAGCCCAGGAAGATAGTGATACAGAGCTTCTTCGATGTTCTTCCTCAATTTGTAAATTGGGGAAGTAACTGACGACCTCATTTCGGTGTAATTCGCAAGCGCAAGGTCAGCTATTGCATGCGCATCTTTGGTGCGTTCCTTTGTGTATTCTAAGAGGGCTTCGTTCGTGGTGGGAAACTGGTCAAGTTTTGAGAACAGAACTCTGACAGACTCCATGCCAGCGTTCATGCCTTGTCCATAGAAGGGGACCATGGCATTGGCAGCATCACCAACTATGACAACACTACCACCGAAATGATGAGGAGAGCATTTGATGTTGATCAGCGGCAAATGCGGGTTTCGTCTAAATTGTTCAACAAGATCCTCCTCCCGAATATAATGGGTGATACCCGGAAAGTGCTTATCAAAAATCGCAACAAGCTCGTCATGAGTACTGGCCTCGAGCTTGTTGAACAAGTGGACTGGCCCGAATAATGTGCAGACGAAAGACTTGTCAAGATCTGGCAAAGCGATGAACATGAATTCGCCAGCTGGCCAGATATGCAGGCGGTTTGGATGAATCGCAAAATCACCAGATGGAGACGGAGGCATCCTGAACTCGCACCACAAGCAATCGATATACTCTTGCTCATAGTTGAGCCTCGCAAACTTCATCATGTGGAATCGAGCAGCGGAATGGGCGCCATCAGCTCCAATCATGAGGTCGAAGTCGATTTCAATCTCCCTAGCTCGACCTGAAGACGAAGACTTGTTCATGATCTCGAACCAGGCCTTCTTCTTGTCGAAGTCTGCGCCTGTCAATTTGTGCTGGAAGAAGAGCTTGACATTTGGCAGCGAGCTAAGGTGGTTGAGCAGGATATCATTGATTTCGCCGCGATCAACTGATCTGAGGTAGCGCCCGTGGACGTCGTACAGTTGAGACTGTTGAGACAAGGTTCCAGTTGGCAGGCGGGTATGAATCATACGCCCATGCATAGGAATAGTCCGTGCAAGGATGGCATCTACAAGCGAAGCGTTTCCGGCCGACTGCAGGGCATTGATCCCACGCTCTGATAAAGCAAGGTTTATTGACTTTGTGAAATTCAGTGGCTGTGTTTCTGCGTTGCGAAGATCTGGGGTATTCTGGCAATCAGCTTATCTATCAACGAACCAAGCAAGCTACATAGGTGGAAGAACAAGGGCTGATAGAGTTGGCATCGAACTTCAGTGGTGAGATGATACCGTGAAGCCATTTGAGCGGCGCATCGTGGTAGCGCTCGAGGTGTTAAATGCATACCTGGACGTAATTCGTAGACTTCCACCTCATGGCCTCGTGAGGAGGCAAAGAGGGCAGCCAGCGAGCCCACAGGCCCGGCGCCAACTATAACGATCTTTTTACTGGACATCTTCGTGTCGACAACGTTTTTACAAGCCTTTTCCAAGCTCCAACGAGCAAGGGGTTTTGATGGAACGGTTGTTGAGATATGACAAAGCAGTCAGACAAATCAATACATGCACATAAGACTAATGAGTCTTCAAGCACGTCAAGACTTCGGAAGTGCAAGGATCACTAGTGCAAATCTCGGAGCAAAGGTAAAAAACTGTCCTCCGTGTGCTCGGAGTTTTTCATCCGATTGGACAACTGATCTTTGGCCTTACTCATGTACAATCATCACACGGGTAGATTCTAAATGGCGGAGATTCCAGTAAAAAGATGAAATTTCCGGCAATTCTTACATCGTTAGCCTAGTGAGCAACAAATTTGATGAGATGGTAGTGAGGTGTAAGGCTGTACAACAGAAAGTGGTAGGGTGGCGGCGGGCAATCCCTTGATATGCAAGAACTGTGGCTGGTTCCTTCCGCTTGTGTACCCGGGGCAGATATTCAGGCACCTGCCTTATGGAACAAGGCTCTGGAGGAACATAAGATGCATTTAAATTGGGCAGGCACCTCCTTAAAATTTGTCAGGGAAGGTGCGGCAGAAAAGGTTAGGAAGGCACCTTGATAGCAACTGCCACCTGACATCTAACTGCAGTGCGCTTGGCGGCCACAAACTGCCCGCGGAAAGCTGCAGCAGCAAATCAATAACGAAATTGAAGCAGCTGAGGCAGTTCTGGATATTCATTGTCATTCAATCATCACTGCAACCTGTAAAGCCCATCGCGCGCCGCCACCATTCTCTCTGTCCAGTGGATTCCATGATGGCTGCCATCTCCTTGACCGTCTCAACTTCCTTCAAGATCCCTATCTCCACGGCAGATTTTGTTGGCTGTTTGCCATCAGTGACAGTCTGAACGCCCGCTGCAAGTTGATAGTCCTTGTACCTCAATTCGTGTACCTTGTCGACCCAGGCTTGTACAAGATTCTTGTCCCCTCCACACACATACATGACACCTGGAATTCCTCCAGAGCGAATGAGAGCGAAGCATTGAAGAGATTTGGCAGCTGCCTTCAGCTTACCAACCTTTTTCCTTGAGGTGATGTGATGAGTACGGATCAACGCATGATACATATCCGAGCGACAAGTGAGGAAGATCCGACAGCCTTGTGCACATGAGCTGGCATTGAAGCAACAAGGTGACAAAGGGAGAATAGAAACTAGGAGTCCACCTAAGCGTGGAACGCGAGGACCAAGAGCCACATCGAGCCCCTGCCAGTTGTGACAGCATTACCGGCAATGACGGCAAGAGAGCGCGCACATTTCCGCTCCAGCTTCCAAGCCAAGCATCCAACTGGCATCGCCAGGGCATCAACGCATCATGCAAACACTCCACTCGAATAACCCGGACGCGATACCTTTTCCCCGCACACCAAACATGGAGAAGGGCAAGAAGAGTGCCGTGAGATTCGAGGAAAGAGACATACTGTTCTGCGCCATTGTATGTCGGAAACAGCTAGCAAGAGACAAAATTCCGCGATGATGGATCACACAGGTCTCGGTGGAGGATATCAGTCAGCCAGAAGCTGCGTTGTAAATCGTACGAGCTTTGGGTTATTCTTTGACCTCAGTCTTCCGACCCGTTGTCTCCAATTTTGGACTTTCAATATTGTTTCTTACCCCAGGAGCCTCGGTAAAAATCAACTCTCAGTGTTTAGGATGGAGATCCATACCGCCTCACCCGCTTTCAGAGGCGAACCGCACGAAAGCCAACTTGTTTTGGGATCTGTCGCCGTGTTTTAGGCGGTCCATTATGTTAAGCAATGCGACATGGTTCTATGATCTTCATGGATCTTTCACTTATTTTTACAAATAGTTCTGTGCGCTGTTTGACTCTCTTCTACACAACACGTCGCATTTCCTTCGTCTACGGTGAATTCATGCCCCTCAACTTGATCATCGGATCACAGCATCTACGCCGAATAGCGTTCCTTTGTCTGGTGCCATCTATGCCTGTTTAAAGCCTACAATTATATCTCCGTCCCTCGCGGTTCGCGTCGCCGTGAGGTGCTCCAAACAAGACAAAATGACCCCGAATGCCAGTTGGGACATAAATGAGAAAGACATCGAAGCAAATTCGCCACATCCTCCTCTACCTGATGCACCCACCGAGGAAAAGACAGTATCCGATGTTGCCGACGTCCCTTTACAACAGAATCCGGTCATTCCTCCCGCCTCTTCAAATGCTCCGGATGGGGCGTAAGAGCATGGCTGCAAGTGCTCGGCTGTTGGTTGGTGTTTTTTAATGTCTGGTACGACACCTTGGACGAGTTTGCTTGCCAATTTAGCTGATTCGCTGTTTAGGGGCTTTACTTTCGCTTTTGGGCTCTTTCAGAACTACTATGAGATGGTCCTGTTGACTACCATGCCCCCATCTGCCATATCTTGGATAGGTACCATCGGCTCCTACCTACTCATTGTAACCGGTGTCATATCAGGTCCACTTTTTGACTTGGGATACTATCGCATCATGCTCTTTGGGGGCGCGGCAGTCTCAACATTCGGGATCATGATGCTTTCTCTGTCAACACAATATTACCAGATCATCTTATCGCAAGGAATCCTCATGGGCCTCGGCTGTGGAGTCTTGTACATTCCCGGGCTGGCTCTCGTCAGTCGAAGTTTTACGAAGAGACGACCCATGGCTTTGGGGATCGTCACTTGTGGAGCTCCCGTCGGTGGCATCATATACACAATAGTATTCAACCAATGTATTGATGAAATTGGTTTTGACTGGACGGTCCGGGTCATGGGGTTCGTTATGCTCGCATCATACTCGCTAGCATTCCCCTTATTGCTCTGGAACACCGGCAATACAGGTGATATTGCTAGTGGGACAGCCAGGAAGATCTTCGACAAGAAAGCATTTACAGATATCGGATTTTGGCTATATACCTGGTCTAACTTTTTCGTGAGTTCTTTGTTAGTCTGTTTGCTATGTAGCAAGATTCACAGGGAACTGGGACATCGCTGACGGACATCATTTTCAGATCTTCTGCGGCTATCTCGTTCCGTTTTTCTACATTCCCAGTTTCGCCCAGGTCAAGATCGGCATGTCACGGTCTCTTGCATTATACTCAATTGTCATTGCCTCCGGGGTATCCGTCGTTGGTCGGTTGATCGCTGCATACGTAGCACAAAAGACTGGAGTCATGATCCCGTGGATTGTCTGTGTTGTGGTCTCCGCGATCATGTGCTTCGCGTGGATAGGCATTCACAACCAAGCCTCATTCCTGGCATTTGCCGCCTTATATGGTATGTTGTCATGAATGTCTACACAAAAGGCACCTTGTCGCAATTCCGTTCTCGAATGTCAACTCGTCCACGACTAACCAATATCAGGTGGCTTCTCCGGTGCACTGATACCACTTCCACCTACAATATTCCCTATGGTGTGCCCCGACCCCAAAGTCCTTGGGGCTCGACTCGGCATGGCACAGGCAATCGGGGCCTTTGCATCACTGATCGGAAGCCCGATAGCAGGCGCTCTGGTGACAGGTGATGAGAGCGATGACCCTAGTTACCTAGGTCTGCAACTTTTCTGCGGCTTTGTCATGTTGCTGGGTAGCATTCTACTGGGTTTACTATGGCTATTCTTGGTGAAGAAGAGGACGAACAAGATATTGATCTAGTATAAGGGAGCTCTAAACCAGCGAAAGACCCAGCTCCGATGCGGGAATGAATTGGACATACGCCGTTGTGGTCGAGCTAAGTACGAGTTAGTACGGCCTTGTCATCCTGGGCAAAGTGCTAAAAGTGCAAAATGGTGCATTTTCTTACGACGATTGCCACATTCTGCGAAGTGCGTGTCAGGGATCGACCCGACATCATGGTTTCGCACATGAAAGCAAGTTGAAATTTTCACGGTCGTGGGCGAATCACAACATGGAGTTGCTACCGTTGTTCTGGGTGAGACCGGTCACCCACATTCGCCTGATCGGGTATGAACAACTGTGGCCTTGGTCTTCTACTCAAAATTTGCACCTAAGGCATTTCGCAAAGTATTTTTTCTTCCGGCGTCCGCCTCAAGCCTAGCAGACCTATCATCCACCAGAGCGCCATTGTTGCTCTGTCACAACAGTGTATCCACGGCCGCGAGCGAAGGCTGGTGCTCCTGTAATCATCCTACCGCAACACAGGCCTCAAGCGTATCGATCAAACGAGTCGGTCGCCATTCCGTTGCCAGTGGACGTGATCCTGACGGCAGACACTATTCATCTCACTCGAAGCAGCAACCAGGGGTCGAAGCCCGCTTTTGCATTATCGACTGGCGCCAGCTTGAATGACAAGCTCCGGGAAAGAAGGAATGGCCGAGGAGCCGGGGCACGCATGCTCGGGGGTGTGCTCGCTATGGAGCTGGCGCGCGTTGTTGGCAAGGATCAAGGCAAAGAGGAGGGTTGGGTGACGGATTCCGATTCTGACTCCGACAGCAACGATGAGACAAGCCTTTGCCACTTTTTACCGACTGGAAAATTAGCCCGCTTGTTGTTCCCTTTCACCAGTACTCTCCTGAAATCGGTTCGCAATGTTCATGTCAGGGGGGCGTTTTTGCGCCAGGACTTGAGAAAACGAATCCCTCGACACTTGAAGAAGCAACGCAGAGAGGGGTGGGCAAAGTACGAGGAAAGAACGTATATGCAGTCACTGGATACTATTGAAGAGAAGGTGGAAGAAATCTGAATGGATGGATTTGTATGCGAGGCGCCAAGCATGGAACGCATTTCGGGTACATAAGACCTCTGCCTTTGACGCTCAGTGAAATGTTTGTACATAGCCACCGTGAGCGACTTATGACATGACAATAATACAATGTCAAGCTGGACCAGGCAGCCCTGGTCAGGTAAATATGAATGAATGGGAATGGTTCCACCACACCCTGAGTCACAGGAGCGTTGATGAAGATCATGAATTTTTCTTCGGAAACTTCTTCCAACCTCTGCCATGCCCTTTCTAGATTGATTGTTAGCGAGGACCTTTTGAAGGTAATACTGGGCTCGAAATATATGCTTACCGATTGCCATTCTCTGATGAGCGCGGGCATATTTTCCATGGCCTCTCGTCTCTTTTCCAATCTTGCACCTTGAGTTCTTTCCCATTTGTGGCCCTTTACCTGCTGTCCTTCACCTGTCCCCTAATTCGCAGACCATGTTCTATTAGACGTTGCTGCTTGAAGGCAGTCGATTTCCGGCCTGGGGCAGTAAATCCTCAACTCCGTATTTTTTGGCCAACTTTACCAGATCTGCCTGAATCCTTAATCCATACTTTGGACCCATCCATTTTCCCGTTGTGAACACCTTCGTAGGGAGGAAGGGATTTGGGTGCTTTCCCGATGGCTTGGGACGACGTGCCGAACCTGTCGTCTCGTCTCCTACGGTGGGATTTGTTGTGTCGGCGCCATCGGCCGTAGCAGCTACCAGTGGATAATTTATTGGCTGTGCTCTTACTGCTCTACTTAAGCCCGGCGCTGATCGAGCTTCCGCGGCAAGCTTTGCAGCTTTTTTCGTGAGAGGTATAGTAACGCCTGTGGCTTTGGCAGAGTATTGCTCCGGTGGGTAGCGCAGAAAGAAATTCACTAGTCGTCGGGGTAGTTCGGCGTGGGATATCGTCTGTAATGTGGCCATCTTGTTGTTGGTAATATTGCCTGCCGTTGATGGACACGACAGCGGCCGGCAAACTTGTCGTGAACAGAAGAGCGTCTTAACCTCAAAACCGGTACGACTTGAAGTGATACGGTGGAGGGCTTGGTTGAAAGGTCAGCTCACGCGTTGTGAGTGTGATCGTGGTGATGAGCAAGGCAAGTCAATACAGTAGGGATCGCAGTTGGTATCGAATTTGAGGGTAGAAACGGTTTGGCCGATCGCCCTTACCTCTGCAGTTGATGTACAAATAAATTGCAGTCACTCCTTCCAACAGCTGGTTCTTTCTCCGCAAAAAGTCTTGGCGCCGTACTTTCCCTTCTAGACTTTGCAACCTGCCGTTCCAGCGAGCAACTACAACTTCTTCCAACCTCCTAATCACTCATTGTAGCATTCATTGGGCCGAGTTCCTCTTAGCCAGAACCCTTCTACACTCAGTATACGGCCTCGAAGTCGCTGAACGTCCACGCTTATCTTGACCACACTTTCCAAATCCTGCCCACGTGTTACCGGGCTGCGTCCACATGGACGCCTATGGTGCCAATGATGAAGACTCCGCAGAGTTACGAAAACTTCTGTTGGAAGTGGTGCGCATCAGCTCATATATCCTTATGAGACAAAATGACCTAACCATGATTGTAGAATGAAGACCCGGACAACTTTGAGGTCTGGGAAAAGCTCGTGCGAGCCAGCGAAACCCTAGAAGGCGGCATCAACCGGAATTCCAGCTCCCAAGCAATCACCACAGTTCGCAATGTCTATGACCGATTCCTCGGCAAATTTCCTCTTTTCTTCGGTTACTGGAAGAAATACGCCGACTTAGAATTTTCAATAGCAGGGACAGAGGCTGCCGAAATGGTAGGCCTTCTTTACAATCCAGGCTTGGTAACAACGTTAACCTCCAGCAGGTCTACGAAAGAGGCGTCGCCAGTGTGACTAACTCAGTCGACCTATGGACGAATTATTGCGCCTTCAAGACCGAGACCAGCCATGATTCCGAGATTATTCGAGAGTAAGTATGCTTGCGATTCTTCCCTTTCCAAGAGACCTAAACACAGCACGCCATCAGCAACTGGCCCTTCAAAACCAATGCTTGCCATACACATATTTTGCCTGACACGGTTGCACCTCCAAAATGGTGAGATCGTCTTGGCTCAGCCCTTTTGCTAGACTTGCTTCTCACTCTTACCAGTCAGGCGCGTTGATTTGCTGTTTCTCGAGGAGAATGGACGTCCATCTGCCTATTCGATCGCTTTTGCCAGGCCTCGATGTCACAACCAAGATTGATGCAAAGGATCAAACATCATCTGCACGTACATCCACCTTCCCCCACTGTGCTTTCTCTCGCTCTCTTTCGACCCCTCTCTTTCACTCTTGCAAAACTAACGTTCTCGTGCATAGACTCTTTGAGCGTGGCGCAGTCAGTGTCGGTCTCGACTTCCTAGCCCACCCCTTCTGGGACAAATATATCGAATTTGAAGAACGACTAGACTCGCATGACCGCATCTTTGGCATCCTTGCGCGGGTTATACACATTCCTATGCACCAATATGCTCGTTATTTTGAGAAATATCGTCAAATGGCTCAGTCGCGGCCGCTCACCAACCTCGTTCCCACCAGTCAGCTTACACAGCTACAGCTTGATCTTGAAAATGAAGGGGCTGGATACAAAGCTGGTCGGAGCCAGGCCGAGGTTGAGAGAGAATTACGCTCTCGTATCGACAATATCCACCTAGAGAACTTCCGCAATACCCAGACCGAGACAACAAAAAGATGGACCTACGAATCAGAAATCAAGCGACCATACTTCCACGTAACGGACCTTGACGATGCCCAGCTGATCAACTGGCGGAAATATCTCGATTTCGAGGAGGTAGAAGGGGACCATAACCGAATTCAATTCCTATACGAACGATGTCTAGTCACCTGCGCTCAGCACGAAGAGTTCTGGTTAAGATATGCTAGATGGACATTGGCTCAGCCTGGCAAAGAAGAAGAGGTCCGGAATATTTACCAACGAGCTTCTTGTCTATTTGTGCCCATTGCCCTACCCGCTATTCGACTTCAGTATGCATACTTTGAAGAGTCCACAGGACGCGTTGATATTGCAAAAGATATTCACGAGGCGATCCTCTTCGCCCTTCCCGGACACGTTGAGACGATTGTGTCCCTTGCAAATCTCAACCGACGTCACTCTGACCTGAATACGGCAATCGCAGTTTATCAGTACCAGATTGAGCATGCGGCAATTGACAATGCGGCCAAAGCTGCTCTCATTGCTGAGTGGGCAAAATTATTATGGAAAGTCAAAGCCTCTCCTGAAGAAGCTCGTCAATTATTCCAGAAGAACCAACACTACTATCTTGAAAGCCCAACATTTTGGACGAATTATCTAAGGTTCGAGATTGACCAGTCAGTAAGCAGCAGCAGCCTCGACGATACCCATTACCATCAAATCAAAAGAGTAGTGGAGGAAATCCTTGCTAAGAGCAAACTTCCCGAGGTTACGCTGCAAGAGTTAGTGTCGACTTACATGCGATATCTACTCGAAAGAGGCACAAAGGACGCTGCCAAGGAATATATGAACCTTGATCGTGAGATAAATGGCCCAGCTTCGGTCCAGAGAGCAAATAAGGCGCTTGTTGAGAACCTCAAAGGAACGACCAATGGCCAGGTAAGCTAAACACAACGCTGCAAGCAACGAAGCTGATGCCAGTCAGCCACCCCCGATTCGTTACTCTTAAGCCCGACATGCTAGTCAATCAGTGTTCTAACCGAAATTCCACGGAGGCGGCACCCAGGTCTTTCGAGCATTGACTAACAGCAGTGAAGCAAGCTTACTAGTGTCACGATGAGCCTCTTACTAGCTTAGCTTATTACTGTAAAGATTTTACAATGTCAATTTTGTTCCTTTGGCGGTACCTTTTTCATGCCACTGATGGATGTTGTCCCCGAAGATCTCTTGAAAGCACTGCGATAACGCATCCAACGCTCAGGCGTGCGTCACGGCTCGACCCTGGCTTTCCTAGTATATGACAGTGTGAATACTCAACGTTAGGCTATAATTGGTTTGACTCGACCAGTAGACGAAGAAACCCCGCGTCTCAGGGTTGTCTCTAATAGATTACCTGGGCACGCCTGGGCCCTAATGCGGAGACCTGCACTGGAGCCTTGTCAATATGGATTTGTCCCAAGCCCTGCGGGTCTTCCAGTCAAGCAAACTCGCCGACGAGGACGGAAAATCGGGGGTTTGATGGTGCTTGAAATGCCCGCGAGATGACGAGGTAGAGGAAGATTACCTAAATAGGCAATTCTTCTAAGTATTTTTCGGATTTAGCAAATATCCTCACCCCAGTGCAACCTTTCCCAGGCACCAGTATTTTTGGTGGCTGGGCTTTGTTTGGCGTCCATTGAGCATCATGATGGCAGTTTGCGAAGGACCAGAAGACGGGTTTGGTGAAGAAGACTACTGCTGCAAGATGCTACAGGAAGGAACTCGAATTGGGAGTGTATAAAGCATGGAAAGTATTTCGTCGGAGTCCCTCTTCTTCCAAGGGAAAAGCTACATTGTATTTCCATGATATTGCTCCCAAGGAAATAACGGCTTATTCTCCCGAGTTCACATAACATAACTGACAAGTATGCCAGGATACATCCAATTCTTCCGTGGTCAATTCTCGGAGCCGCCGATCCCCACGTTCGATCTAACAGGACGCACGATCCTAGTTACAGGCGCCAATTCTGGACTTGGACTGGATGCGGCCAAGTTACTCGTGCGTCTGAATTGCAGTACTATCATTCTCGTTTGTCGAAGCATCGAAAAAGGCAATCAAGCGAAGCAAGAGGTCCAACTGGAGAGAAGCAAGAATGGACAGAAGCCGACCATTGCGCTGATGGAACTTGACATGGCCTCGGTTTCCAGCATCATCACTTTTGCCGAACGTTGTCAAGCCCTGCCACGAATCGATGCTGTCCTTCTCAACGCCGGCGTATTCCCCAGGGAATTTTCCCTTGTCCAAGGATATGAGAGGGCAATCTGGATCAACGTCGTCACAACCTTCTTCCTAGTCGCACTGCTTGTTCCTATCCTGCGTCGCTCAGCCCAGAACCACAGAATCACGCCAAACATTGCAATCACGGGCTCGGCCGTGCATTTCTGGGCAAATGATAAATCGCTGACTCAGCCTGCGGAAGGACATATCTTGGAAACTCTGTCGGACCCCAAGCAGACGAACATGGTTGACCGATACAACCTCAGCAAGCTCTCGGTCATGTTGCTGGGTAAATACTTAGGGGCATTCCTCGCGAAATCTGAAGCGGATGACCGAAAGGGTAAACCGCTGGTCGCGATAAACAACGTGGCGCCAGGACTCTGTGTCACCAACCTTTTCCAAGAGCACCAAGGCCTTGCTGCGCGAATCACGGTCAAGGTCATGGCGAGACCAAGTGAGCATGGAGCTAGAACCTTGGTGTATGGAGCAGCAGCCCCGGGCAGAGAGACGAATGCCCAATATTTGAGCGAGTGCCAGATTAAAAAGTACAGCCCCTTTGTCCATAGCAAAGAAGGGGATCGAGCCGCAGAGAAGCTGTGGAAGGAGTTGGGCGCAGTTTATGAGAATTGGAAGCCTGGTTGTATGGCGGCCTTTGGAGCTTGAGGGTGAATCCGAGTATTTCGCTCACCTGACGATCATACTCTCCTTATTCCGAATAATATTGGAGTTAAATTGATTTATTCCTAGTATTTCTATGGTCTGATATAAGAAGTGATTGAACGTACCGTCAAATGTTCACTTCTATTGTGTGAAAACAGTGAACTAAAACCAGGAGAACCTATCCTACCGATCCTGTCCAGTGCCTGTCCAAGCATATGTCGTCGACGTGTGAATAGAGGGATGCTCTAACTACTTACAACGAAAGAGGTGCCGCTTTATAGCCTGCCCGAAGTGCGCTAGCTTGCCTCTTGACCTAAGCCTTATTGGTATTTAGTCACCTTGGCAATGTCACTAAGAACTTTGCACTCTGATGTCAACTCGCTGCGTTCTGGAGTATTCCCGATGTTGCTGTCGCATGCCACTTGTTGTATCTTGAATCCAGGCAGTTCTTCCAAACATTCAGACCTTTTCGGTGTCACAAAAACTTCCCACATATTTCCAATTCCACTTTGATTTTTCCACAAATTCCTTGACTACCGTTTCTCCAGATTATCTACTTCACACCTCAACACTCTTCGGCCTAGCATGCGTTGATCACGTTTGCCCGCCCACTGCAAGGCCACGATGACTGATACAATGGTGAACGGCCATCATAACCTGGATCTCCCAGCTCCACCTGTTGACCCAATATCAAGACCACAGTCTCCGCCACCTCCTCCCCCACGGGACTTCAACCTCCACCTCCGCCCCAGAAACGACCTTAGACCCGCCGCCGCCACCGGTCTCCTCGAATATTCCTCCCCCACCACCTGAGGCCATTCCGCCTCCACCGACCGAGAACGGAATTAAACAACAGCCACCAAAGAAGAAAGGCTGGGGCTCGGTGAAAGCACCCAAGGTGACACCGCTTAGTGTTGAGGAATTGCTGCAGAAGAAGCGAGAAGCCGACCTGGCCGCGAGCAAACCGAAATTTCTTTCCAAGGCCGAGCGAGAGCGCATTGCGCTTGCGAAAAGAGCCCAGGACGTTGAAACTAGCAAAGCCTCTGCCGTACAAAGGACCGCATCTCTCACAGAAGTGGCCAAATCTCAACAAGCGTCCGACCACTCCAGATCAAATCCCCTTCCAACCGGTCCGAAGGCTTCCAGAAATGGCGATGTACCTACAGGTCCAGCAGCTATGCGAGGCAAAGATTACGTTCGGAGTGGAGACTTGGTACCACCAGCGGCTCCCAAGGCGACAGCGTTTGGGCGGGATGCCAAGACTCAGAAGCGGCCAGCAGACGAAGATAAAAGCTCGAATAAAGAATCTGAGCTGATCCGCCAGAGATATATGGGGGCCGACATGAACGTCTCGACATTCTCCGCTCTCAAAAAGCGCCGACGAACCACCGAGAAAAAGTTCAATTTCGAGTGGAACACAGAGGAGGATACCACGCCTGATTACAACCCTATCTATGCCAATCGAGCAGAGGTCAACTTCTTTGGTCGTGGTCGTCTGGGTGGCTTTGACGAACAGGCTGCAGACGCAGCCGCCCAAAAATACGCCCAAGCTCTACAGTCACGGGATGCCGAGGGTGGTGCATCTCGGGCTCAAGAGATCTTAGAGATGGAGCGAAAGAGAAAAGAGGATTCAAATCGAATGGCGATAGACAGGCACTGGAGCGAGAAGAAACTGGAACACATGCGGGAGCGTGACTGGCGCATCTTCAAAGAGGACTTCAGCATCGCAACCAAAGGCGGTGGGATACCAAACCCGATGCGTAATTGGAAAGAATCCAATTTACCTCGCAGACTTCTCGACATCATTGATCAAGTCGGCTACGTAGAGCCATCGCCTATTCAGCGAGCCGCGATTCCTATCGCGCTACAAAATCGCGATCTAATCGGTGTTGCTGTGACTGGTTCGGGCAAGACAGCGGCATTCCTTCTACCGTTGTTCGTGTATATCGCTGAGTTGCCACGCTTGGACGAAGACGATATGCGTCGGAACAACGGCCCTTATGCCATCATTCTGGCACCTACCCGAGAATTAGCACAACAGATTGAGATCGAAGCGAGAAAATTTGCCAGTCCGTTGGGGTTCACTGTGGTTTCCATCGTGGGAGGTCATAGCATCGAGGAACAAGCATATAACCTGCGAAATGGTGCCGAAATTATCATTGCCACCCCGGGTCGTTTAGTTGATTGTATCGAACGACGCATCATTGTTCTGGAACAGTGCTGCTATGTGATTATGGATGAAGCGGACCGGATGATTGATCTCGGCTTTGAGGAGCCAGTGAACAAGATCCTCGATGCTCTTCCCGTTGGAAATGAAAAACCCGACACAGAAGATGCAGAAGACGCTCGAGCAATGTCACAGCGTCTTGGCGGCCGAGATCGTTATCGACAGACGATGATGTACACAGCAACCATGCCAACAGCGGTCGAACGGATTGCGAGGAAATACCTACGACGACCTGCAATCGTTACGATTGGAAATGTGGGAGAAGCCGTTGATACTGTTGAGCAACGTGTAGAATTCGTCGCAGGCGAGGAGAAACGCAAGAAACGACTGGGAGAGATCCTCAATTCCGGAGAGTTCAGAGCACCCATAATCGTCTTTGTCAACATCAAACGCAATTGTGACGCCGTGGCGCGTGATATCAAACATATGGGTTTCAGTTCGGTGACTTTGCATGGGTCCAAGACGCAAGACCAGAGGGAAGCCGCGCTCCAATCGGTTCGCGATGGGAAGGTCGATGTCCTTGTCGCAACTGATCTTGCGGGTAGAGGTATAGATGTGCCTGATGTCAGCCTCGTGGTCAATTTCAATATGGCGGGCAACATTGAAAGCTACACTCATCGTATTGGTCGGACAGGTCGTGCGGGCAAGAGTGGTGTTGCAATCACCTTCTTGGGCAATGAGGATACGGATGTCATGTATGACCTGAAGCAAATGCTGATGAAGAGCAGTATTTCAAGGGTGCCAGAAGAGCTGAGAAAGCACGAGGCCGCTCAACAGAAGAGTCAACGCTCAGCAGGTGGCGGAGGAATAGCTGCAAAAAAGGCGAGTACCGTTGGAGAGGAAAGTGGTGGATTTGGTGGTGCTCGGAATAGTGGATGGTGAACGTACATTCTGTGATCTGGAGCATGGCGCGGAAAGCGCTGCATCTGTACACAAAATGATGTAATATCACATATATAGAGCTAGTGGAATGGTCCTGTCATACCCTGGTCCTGTCATACCTTGTTGCTCGAATCTAATGGTAGACACATTCTGCATTTCTGGAAGCTGTCTGTTAGCCCATTTCGTAAGTCACTCCACATCCTTGGCATCACCGGCATATTTCTGCCCCTCGACCGGGTTTCACCAGATTTAAAACTTCGGCACGACCAAGAACCAGTTAATCATAGCAGAGGATATGAAGGAGAGTAGATATGGACGACGGTGAGGATCCAGCTGTATCTTATTATGATCTGGGATCATTCACCAGGGAGGTTTCCACGAAGAACCCCGAAGCTCAGAGGTGGGTTGATCGGGGCCTGGTGTGGAATTACGGGTTTAACCACGAAGAATCTGCCAAATGTTTTGAGAAAGCCATCACCCTTGATCCGAACTGCGCGTTCGCCTACTGGGGCTAGCCTATGTACTGGGTCCTAATTACAACAAGCCATGGGAATATTTTGACCCAGAAGAATTGCAACTCACATTGAAGAGGACGTATCGCGCTGTTGAACAAGCCAAGGAGCGGATCGACGTTGCTGCGCCGGTCGAGCGCGCTCTGATCCACGCACTACAGTTTCGATATCCCCAGGAGAGGCCAGGCGATGAACTCGACATTTGGAATGCACAGTACGCTGATGCTATGGCAACAGTCCACCAGAAATACCCCGACGATCTTGATGTCGCTGCGTTGTATGCTGACGCGCTGATGAACCTCACGCCATGGAAGTTATGGGATATCTCTACTGGTCAGCCTGCCCCCGGTGCGCGAACGATGATAGCGAAAAGTGTCCTTGACGGTGCGCTGGCCTTGCCGGGTGGTTCAAGTCATCCGGGCTTACTGCATCTTTACATCCATCTTATGGAAATGTCTGCGACACCAGAAAATGCCTTGAATGTCGCAGATAAGCTGCGAGGGCTGGTACCAGATTCCGGTCATCTCAATCATATGCCTACACATCTGGACATACTCTGTGGTGACTATCGTCGAGCAATCGCTTCAAACACCGATGCAATCAAAGCTGACGAGAAGTACGTGGGTCGATCTGGCGCGATCAATTTCTACACACTTTACCGAGCTCATGATTATCACTTTCGATTGTATGCGGCCATGTTTGCCGGACAGTCTGCCGTGGCTCTAGAAACAGCTACTTGGCTTGAAAACTCGATTCCTGAGGCTCTTCTTCGAATCGAGTCGCCTCCAATGGCAGATTGGTTAGAAGGAGCGTTAGGGATGAGGATTCATGTCCTTGTTCGATTTGGTCGCTGGAAAGAAATTACTAATCTGCAAGTTCCCAAAGATGAAGGGTTATATTGTGTTAGTACAGCATTGATACACTATGCGAAAGGTATTGCATTCGCCGTGCAAGGCGAGATCGAGCAAGCGAAGGAGCAGAAAGGCATGTTCGAGCAGGCTGTAACGCGTGTGCCGAGTTCTCGCATGATTTTCAACAACAAATGTGTCGACATTTTGGCGATTGCGGCGAAAATGCTCGAAGGAGAGCTCGAATATCGACGAGCCAACTATGATGAAGCTTTCCAGCGACTCCGAGAAGCCATCGCTCTCGACGACAACTTGCCGTACGACGAGCCGTGGGGTTGGATGCAGCCAGCGAGGCACGCGTACGGGGCACTTCTCTTGGAACAAGGCCATGTCGAGGAGGCAGCGGCAGTTTACAAGGCTGATCTCGGCTTTGATGATACTTTACCTCGGCCGCTTCGTCATCCTAACAATGTTTGGGCTCTACATGGATACCATGAAGCCCTGACCAGACTGGATCATAAAGCTGAGGCGGCGATTCTGAAACCCCAGCTGGCGTTTGCACTGGCTACCGCAGACGTGGTCATAAAATCTTCGTGTTTTTGTAGGAAGGATACGTATCGGAGTGCGGTAGAGGAACCAAGGCACTGTGGCGTTTCGTAGGCTGGATGGGCGTGGCAAGGCCTAGTAGGAGGAGGGCGGAGGGGACAGGAAGGGGCCCACGGTGCTACAGAGGCACGAGAGGATTTCAACGTAGCACGTGATTGAGCATTTTCTGGTTGCAATGTTCCGCCATGGTTATTACGGTGGACGGCGTAGCCTTGAGTGGTAGCCCCCAAGCCTCGATTCAAGGTAGGCAATTCCCTCGTACTCTATAGACACCATAAGCCAGGGTAGCGTACCACTCCAAAAGGTTTATAGCATCATAAAAACAAATCTAGTTGCGATAGTCTAAGTCTACGGAGTAGGGGATAAATCGCCAGTAGCCTGGGGTGTGTCGCGAAGAGTTAGCAGAGGGTCCAAGAGGGTCTTGGTGGTTATCGCTTAAGCACCTATTGGGTAAGCGGGCGCCCCAGACTCTCCTCTCTCTCTCTCCGCATGATCTGAGACCTTGGAAGACTTGGGGGAGTCACGGGAGTATCGCAATGCTCACTATCCACCGTGCCTGTCTTCCTGCGTGACTGGCTTTCAATCTTCCGAGGCTATTGCGGGCACTGAGAGTGAGTTTTCCTCGCCTCTCACCTTCATTGAGCGACAAGGTACCTGCCTCTTGCCCGTACGGTGTACGCTGTACCTGCCTCAAGAGTTAGAACCCCAAACGTACCTAACTGCCTTGGTACTAGTCGGTCGTGTCATCCGTCGTACCTTCCCACTGTAAATGACTAAGTACTTACCTACTCCGTACTTGCCCTTGTCGGTGTGTCAATCTCGCCTTCTTAGTCAGAGCCGGGAACGGGAACGCCTCAAAGATCAATCGGATCCCCCGCCTTCTTCAATTTCTCAAACACAAACATCAGTTGCACATACCAACCTCGATCCATCGTCGTCTCCTATTTTTGCTCTACCACGTCTTTTGAATGTGCTGCGGTGATGCCCTCTCATTGTAATCATGGACGACTTTGATGATCTTCTGAGAAGCCAGGCACTCCTCTCGTCGGCTTGCGCACCTCCTCAGACAAACCAAGCCAACTCTTCTGCCAACGTTGACAAGCGATATAGATGCACAACTTGTGGCCAGAACTTCTCGCGAGCCGAACACCTGAAACGGCATCAGACTCGACGTAGTCAACGTTAATTCCATCTTCACCAATGAGTCCAACACTAACACTTGCCAAAGATACTGGTGCAAAGCCCTTTTCATGCATTTTTTGCGATCGCGATTTCTCTCGAAAGTTTGCCACTCCATTTCCCCGTGTCTCGCAACAATAATCTAAGGCTTGCAGGGATCGTCTTCAAACCCACTACAGTCATTGCCAGAGACGGGGAGATCGACCTCCTCCTAGTGCTATTCCGAAAGGAAGGAAACCACATGCGTGTGTCACGGTAAGACCTCGCGCACACTTGGCTAATCCAAGCAAAGCTAATCCTCGCCCATCAGTGTATTACATCCAAGATTCGATGTGATGGCAAAGATCCCTGTGCGCCTTGTCTGAAGAAGAATCTTCATTGCGTGCAGAAAACTCCCCAGCGCGAATCCCCAGGTAAGCGAGCTTCGGACTTCTCTCGTCGACCTCGGCTTTTTGAACCATAAGCTGATTTGCCCGGCAGGCTCAGGTCTCGAACCCGATCTCCTCGACGACCGTGTTTCAATCAAAGCTCTTCTTAATGGAGGCGTTGATACCTTCACCGAGACTTTCAATCTACCTCCAAGCGATGATCGTGTCAGAAGTTTGGAACATCATCAGCGAAAGGCCGATGAATTGAATGAATCGGCCGTGAACTCCCCGCCAAACGAAAGCCCGGACCTCATTGACTATGCCAGCATGTTCGGATCTCCTCTTGGAGCGGACAGTCAATACTTTGATTTCTGGACTGGGCCTTTCGGGCTGATCCCGTCGCCGTCTTTCACCACCAGTGAGACTCCCATCGACCTCTATTCTCAAGGCATGTCGACAGATCCTCAACTTGGGAACGTATCACAGAGCTCCGAGCACAAGCAGGTCGACCAAGCTCCATATGTTGCCTCGCTTCACCTAGCAATGTATAACAAACTCTGGAGCCTGGCGCTCGAAGCCCAGACAAGACAGCAACTAACGGCTTACTTGAATTATCTCCTTACTACCGACAGGATCACAAGATTCGTCTCAATCTACTTTCGCAATTGGCATCATAATTGTCCAATGATTCATCGGCCCTCCTTCGATCCCACCGAGGTCCCGCTCAACTTGTTACTGTCCATGACTTTTGTTGGTGCATTGTATTCCAAGGTCCAAGCCGAACGGTTTGCAGCTCAGAAGTTAGTCGATGTGGCCGAGCTTGTTGTTTTTGATTCGGAAATCTTCTCCCTTGACACTGAGGCTGGCTACGTCCTCGAGAGCGGTACTGTTCCTGCCGTGGAGAAAGGCGAGTACGATTGGAATCTGTTTCGAGAATTGCAAGGCGGATTTCTGATGGTCATTGCACAATACTGGGGCGGTGCACGTATTGCGAAGAGCCGTGCCATGGAATCGAGGTTCAGTGACGTGGTCAAGGTATGTCTACTGTCTGTGGTCAACATAACAGGCGTCTCACCGATGTATTGCAGGTGCTGCGGAAGATGCGTCTGCCTCAGTCTCGCCATCATCCTTCGGATCGCATTTCAGAAATTGCTTGGTTGCAGAAAGAATCACGAATCCGGTGAGCACAAGATTCCAGTTGATGTGGCCTCGGTGACTGATTTATCTCTGTAGGACCATGGCAGCAATCGCGCTTCTCGATTGTGCCATGCGGATATACACGAATCATCCTTGTCGCATGATGATTGCCGAGTTGGAGTGCGACCTACCTTGCAAAGAAACAACATTCAACTCGGATCATCCGTTCATGGAAGATGACAATATCTTTGCCTCAAGGCTCACGATATCTCGGGCTTTCTCATCCCTGTTCCAGCCTCATGTCAAACGACGCACCTCTTCTGTTGTGCACAAGGAGGAGACAGTTTCTACCGACGACTTTGCCAATCAAATTGACATGACAGATTTCACTAGGTTTGACCTGTTCATCACCATACATTGTAAGTTACAGACCTAACCATTTCGGCACGACAAGCCAGCTGCTCACACAGTCTGATAAAATGATGACAGTTCTGTATACATATATTCTGTCATATGTCATGACGTTGTCTTTCAGTCTTCCTGTCGCCTCGTTCAGATCGACGCCTGGCCAGACAAGTAGTGGCAGACTACGGGGAAGTGCTTTGACTGAAGAGATCAGAGAAGCTCTCGCTCAGTGGAAGATTCTCTGGGACCAAGCATCATCGCCGAGGTCGAATCAGCCTCAAAAACTGGCCGGCATGTTCCGTAATGCATTCTATTTTTGGCTGGTTGCCAAATCGATCATCAACAAGGAAGAGAGCATAGAGGTTATAACGGGTATGGAGGTGAACTGTGATGATGCATTGACCAAGTTAAAGGTTTTGTTTCAAAACGACAACGATTGAAAACTTGACACCGAACGACTCGAAGCAGTTCTACAGGAAGTGCGACAACATCGCCATTGACTATATATTACACGTCGGTAAAATAACGTGAAAGCTTTCAAGATGTTGAGGTTGCCCATGTCCCATGGAAGACATCCATAGAGTTGATTTCTTCCAAGGGGGTGCTGAAGAGACAGCTTCTTCTTGCGTTTATGATTGACTTGCTTTTGGCTGGTGGGAAGTGCCAATGCCTCGCTCAAAAGTCTGCCAAAGAAAAGCAATATAGTTTTGCAAGGGTCCGAGACAAAGCATCTTCTCAGTAAGATATTCGGCATCCCTTGGCCGGACTGTCTTGTGCTAACGTGTGCTAGTGCCTTTCAGGTGGAGTCTAACCCTAACAGTTGCAAGCTCTAACAACATAAAGAACGTCGCAAAATGGCAACGATATCTCCGTCGCAAGGAATGTTGCACGTGGTCGTGTACATGATACTTCTGCAACGTTGCCTGGCAGCAAGGTCAACACAGCCACAGATTTGCTTTATCTGGAAGCAAATTTGGGGCAAGATGAGATCTTGTGGAAGCGGAGAGACCACGTTCCCACAATCCACAGCACCAAACGCAACGTCCCCCCAACTTTTCGGGAAATGACAACCCGGGAGTGACAGTATAAGTCGCTTTTTCTCGTTGAGCGTCTGCATCATAACTGCCATTTTACAGCCTACAAGAATGGTTATTGGAGCGACGGGGTACTGCTCCCCAAATCCCTTCACGGTCTATCTTGCAAATTCAGGAGGCCTTTCGAAGCACATCGCTGCATTTTTACCAAAGTGGATCTTCGGGATCCCCTATCCACTCAGGCCGACGATCTTGCTAGGGTGATACTTGATCTAGCAATCAATCGGAACACGCAGAAAATATTGATCAATAAGGGAATTTTCGAGTACAGATGGGTCTGCAAGACGAGTCAGCGTGAACGATGTCTGCGTATAGATTATACGCAGATAGATTACTGTCTCTCGTGCAAGGGAATGGGTGCTCTACTTCATTTCCCTAGGCTGCCGACCCAGGCAGGATGGATAAAGCCTCTGAGAAGTTTCAGGCTTGTAACTAGTGTACCCAGTAAACTCTTCCATCGCAAGGATCGACCTACGACTTTAATTACAGGTGATTTCGCACTTTGTCGGCGCCATTCTTGATATCTTCTCTTTGCCATTTGTTCGAAGTTTCGATAGAACGTCATAATCGAACGCCTGACAGTAGCCAAAGGATTTTCGGCAACAAACATAACTGGGGACGCATTTCCTTCCCAATGGTCCCAAAGTGGAAGAACAGTATCTAAGTTTTCACCCAGGATTGTAGTAGCGATATCTCTGGAGGAGGGCCCTTTGGGAGGTCATTCTAACTTTCAAGATCTAACAGGCCTTGATCGCGTTCAAAGAGTGAACCTGAAGCCCTCTTGGCCCTCTAGTGGTTTCGTGAGTGTACCGTTATCCGCCTTTTTGTTCATGATTCTAAAGTATGTCGTCGTACCACCTAGCAAGACAAGAATCAACAACTGTAAAGCTGTAGTGACCCACAATCCTGTGATATAACGTGGAGCGTCTTGTTGCCTGAAGACAGTCGAACCCATGATGCCTCCGATAGCGCCGAAGCCAATTTGAAGAGCACTCCCGACAGATCGCTTAGATTGTGTTCTGATGTTATTGGATTGATAAGCTAGAATCGAGGGAATATTTCCCTGGCATCCGGCGAATCCAAAGAATAAACCCCAGTATCGTGCTATATTACCAGAGCAGTAGGCAGTCATCATAAGACCAATGATGCAGACAATTGATTGAAGTGCGATTGCAGGCGCACGAACTTTGTACTTGTCAGATAGCCAGGAAACAATAAGTGAGACCACGACAGCAAAGATGACGGGCGGCGCAGAGAGTAGATGTGTGACGCCGATGGAGTAGCCCATACTGTAGACTATGACCGGTGCAAAGTAGGCAAGGGCATATGCAGGCATTGCCGTCGACATGAACATAAATGCGAATGCCCAGAGCTTGAAGTCTTTGAGATGAGTTCGGAATCTTGCCCAGGTCAGCGGATCTGGAACCGCATCGCCACGGTCATCGTTGATCCTCTGAGCTATAAATTGTGCTTCGCGTTCCGTGAGTAGGCCTTTTCGGGCCGCCTTGTCTGGGAAGTCGACTATGATGAACCATGCCCCCATGGCAACTACGATGGTGATGAGCCCCTCAATGATCTAGAAATTTAGTTGCAGCAATGGCCATCATTGATCAGAACTTACAAATATCCATTGCCATCCTCGGATGCCGCTCAGACCTTCCATCTGGATCAGGCCGTATGCCAGAATGGATGAAAACCCACCAACGAATACTGAAACAAGATAAAACCACGCAAGCCTGTTCTATCAGTGAAAAATGAGGATGAATTGAGAGGATTATTACCTTTGTTGCACTTCGTAACGTATGTACCTGGAAAAGGTCAGTAGCAACTCTATGGCAATAGTGTGTAAATCTAGTCGAAGCCTGATATTCGATGACAAGCCACATACCAACAAGTGATAAGATATGCACATCCAGGGAAGAACCCTGCTTCGAAAGCGCCAAGCAACGCACGGCAGGCAGCAAGAGCATGGTAGTTGGTCACAAAGCCCTGGAAGGATGAGCGAGATCAAAATATCTGTCTATAGACTCACTTGTCCAAGCATGACGACGCCCCACGAGAATGCGATGAACGCAAGCCAATTGGCTGTACCAACTCGTCGAAGAACAAGATTTGACGGAAGTTCGAGGATCATATAAGGGGGAAAGAATGCTACAAGTGCGATCGTGTACCGATCCCCAATGGAAAGTTGAAGATCGACATCCATCCCGGAGATTCGTGCGGCAGAAATCTATATATATTAGCTTGTGTGATTCCTACATCATGAAACAAAAATTCACATTGACTCGGTCAATCAGGGCGATTGAGTAGAGTGCACCGAGTATTGGCAAAAGTCGCCAATCAATTTTCCTGATCAAAGCCTTCTCTGACTTTGTGTCATAGTGGACAGTGTCTTGGGAAGGTATTGAAGCCTCGCCAGAGTTCTCGTGTGTCGTAGAGTCCTCCCTGTGGTTGAAATCGATTGCTGGGTCTTTCCTCTCTGTGGAAGCCATGATTACTGCGTGTTCTAAGCATCTGGGAACTCGCCCTGTAGACAAGGTACAATTGCACTGCACGATATGTAGGGAGATTCAGTCATATTTATCAAGTTCTTATCCATCTACGACTTTGCAGGTACATCGCGGCATTTCTTGGATCCTACTGATTCAAGGATGCCCAGCGAAATGCCTCTGCTGACAGATACCTCGAAAATACCCACAGACCACTGTATTGAGGACGGTTGGCATGAATCTGGGGTACTTGGCAGTGGTGTTCCTCCGGTAGTCGCATTTGCCAATGCCCCAAGACGCGGGGTTGAACATTTGTGTCCAATGACTTGTCCAATACCAAGGTATTGCCCAGCATCGAAGTGAGCTACAAATCATTCTTCTGTACATTCTCCAGCTTCATGTGACGGGGCGAGTCAACCTCTGAATGCAGAGACCTCGGCTTGCGCATGGCACAAGATTCACAGCTGAAGCATACAGCATGCGATGATGCGACTCTGAGCCTGGCTAGGAAATCGAGGAAAGGAAAGTGGGGACAATGAGGCAACCCGAACAGTTCAAGTTCCCACGAGTAAGCGCCCGGCCCTTTGTTAGACACGACTCTATCATAGCATATTCATGATGTCATAAACCAGCAGCAGAGTGTCAATAATGAGGTATAAGGGAATACTAGACTAATTTGCAAGTGATTGGGTGAAGGCCATCTGCCTGGTGGCGCACCGACCCTACAGATCAAAAGCCAAGTGGTCTAAGAAGACAAGTCCACGGATCTACGAGCCTCTGAGTAATAGTGCTTTGAATGTTTTAATTGAATGAATTATCAAATGATATGATGGCAAAGTGGGTATAATCATTGGATTTTTACCAATGATACAATAATATCATTAAAGAATAAGCGTTCGTACCGCATTTCACGAAGACTGCCAGAAATTTCCTCTAGTGCCTGGTGTCATCGACTGACCCTGAACACGACCGAATAAAGTCCATCAAATCCACATCTTGGAAAACAGGTCCCGTAACAGCACGAGTGCAAGAACTCTCGCTTGGTGGTCCAAAGTTGACGCGCTTATGCTGTGGGAAGCTCCTGGCCACCAGGGTTGTAAGTAGTGTAACCAATGTCGATACCCCAGCCGATGTTGTTGAATTCAACCATCATATTGGCAATCTTGTAATCTTCGTCAATCTCGAAGAGATTGAATCCTTGCACCGGGATTTGCTTGGAGCCGACGCCCATTCTCCAGTAGAATAGTACATTGTTGCAACCAGCTGGCAAGACCTTGAGAATCTCGATTTCATCGAGTCTAGGAGCAGACAAAACCGCGCCGATATAAGCCTGTTTTCCCTCGAACGTCACACTGCCGACCTACAAGATTTGTTAGAGCCATTCAAATCAAGTCTGGTCATTGAGACTTACGGGCTTGCCAGCGAGCATGTTGATAGAATCGCTCTTCTCGTAGAAGCCTTCCGCAAGCAAAGCCTGAGCAGTGATATTTGCAGCTGGGATGTCGGGGTGGTCGAGGAAAGCGATGAAGTTGTCAACAATAGTGTCGGCATCACTTTGTTGCACGCAGCTGTCCACTGGACATTCAACATCAGGGCATGATGCTGGTCGAATCCAGTCGGCCCAATTTGGAGCGGCGCAAACCGAAGAAACAAGAGCCATTGAGGCGGCTGCAGAGAGGAACTTCATCTTGAGGTTCGGTAAGTCCGAGGAGAGTAGAACCGGGTTTATTGCTAAGATCTGGAAGCAGAGAAACAATAGCGTCCCACTTGTTGAAGGAGTGACTTGGGTGAGAGTGGCAGTCGAGAATGCTGAGCATATTGTCAAACGCCTTCAGTATCATGGGTTTATATCCTTCCCCGCACATCGTGTGCAGCAGGTAGCTCGTCTGAATCTTGGCTGGAATTGATGGGATGCAAACTTTCTTGAGATTGGATGGCTGAGTTCATTTCACAGATATGAAAGTGTGAAGCATCCTCCAGCTCAAGAGGAACACCGGCCACCCCTTCAATATTGCTTGACATGCTTGTCTCTAGAGCCAAGAGAGCTGCCCTTTGCGTCAAGCACCAGATTCAATGCTTCAAAATTTCGGGTTTTGACGCTCAGATGTTGTAAAAGGGAGGAAAGCGTTCCCATCGCATGAAGAAGTTAGGCGGTTATCCAACATAAACTTCCTTCATACTTGATTATCCTGTATTGTCAAGTGAACGTCAAAATATTTTGACGTGTTCTCGGCCCTGCGCAACGATGACGATGTGTGACAAGCCAGATGGCAAGCATTGTTTGGCATCTGTCAGTTATGTCTTAATCAGAGCTTGACACGTCACTTCAGGATTTCTCAAATTACCCACAACTTTGCGGTGGCCAACTCGTTGTGGTTCACATCCACCCTGGCATTGCTTGCTCACGATCTGCAAGCTTGCAAGGAACTGTTGGATCTGGAGCCACACTTCGATCATTCCACGCGATCACACTACTTGTTTAGCTTTCTTTGTCTAAAGATAGCATTTCGTTTTCAAAAGAGTATACACCATGATTAGCAAGTAAAACGTACCTCCTAGATCCTGATTGGTTAGACAGAGTCGGACCTATGGCTGTCTAATGTGCGCTGCAAATAGGTTTTGATCTTATGTATAGTCAATCACATCTTTAGCTGGGTCTTCAAAGACTTGAATTTCATTTCGTATTCCAATGACATCTGGTATGACGGACACAGTACCTGCGCTTTGCAATTTACGTATAAGCCACACCAACTCAGGTGCGCCGAAGGCTTCGCTCGAGATTTGAAGTGATTGGTAGTTGGGGTCTGTCAATCGGAGCGCACACCTGTCCTTCCCGAAGGATGCAAATTGCGCTTGCAAGCGACATCTAGCATAGAACATGTGTTCAGCTTACTGAAACAATCCTCTGATGTGCTCTATGGTGCGCCTATCAGGACTTCAATCGAGGCATGATTGTCAAGTGATCACATAGTTTGTCAGAATCTCGATATATTTGTTCTAACTAGATTGACCATGACAAGGCCTGCCGAATAGCAAGAAATGATCTGCAGCAGAGGCATACGCTATTGACAGGCGATACGAGTTCATTCTGACCTCTTGAGTCTCAGACAGATGGCTTATCAAGGACACCAACTAAACCTGTGTTCACATGTTTTGTATCAGCTTTTGGAGATAATCATCCGCAGCATAGTTGTCCGCTTGTTCTTTCCTCGCCTTCTTTGAAACCTGAACCTGGTGGAGAATGTCTTTGATACCGGGATATGCGGAAAATTTGTCCTAAAAACGTTAGCTATGTCCAAGGAGAAGCAAGAAATATGTTTATACAGGAAGAAGTCTGTCAAAGTCCTCATATCCTCCTGCCTCTTGCAACGTAGACTCGTTTCGGGCATAGTCTGTAAATAGAAGGGATCTGCTGGTTTCAACCATGAAAAGCATCGTGCCTGCTTTGAGCTTAGCCGGAGTCAAGAGTAGAAGGAATAACGCCCACCTTCTAGAATAATTCGCGGTTCATTGACTTGATTGCGCATTTCCCAAGTGGCATCCTCCGTGATGCTACCGTGAGGTGTATGGCTAACTTCCACGCTTGCTCCGCCATCTGAGTATCCACTTTGGTCCCCAGGCTCACCACCGTAGATGGCGGCAGTAAATTCAGAAGCAGCATTGCGATGAAAGTACTGTCTGCGATATGTATTGGTTGCGACGTCCCACCGAGGGCCAATCCTCAAGAAGTCAACCAAAGCGGTATGAGGGTCATGAGATTTTGCAGTCAAAACAACGTAGATTGATGGGTCGGTGTGATCCACAGCAACGGAGTGCTGAGAGGAGAATTTCATCAAGTCGTACTGCCCAGATTGTTAACATTTAGACGCTTGAGGCGTTCCACCGAGGAACACTTACTTTGTAGGGTGCATTATTCCCGTGCCAGGCTGCGACATCAAAAGGGCTATGATCTTGCGCAATAGCGTGATACTTGCCGTTGCTTTTGTAGACAATCTCCCAATCCTCATGCAGGTTTTCATCCATGTACGCCACTGGGTACAGAAAGTCTCTAGCATTCGCCAGGCCATTACCGCCAACTGGACCAAGATCCGGGAGCTCCCACCTGGAACCCCAGATCTCAGTCACATATCCTCGTGCCTCCTTAACGCCCGGTCCAAGTCGGATAGCATAGCGCAAACCTCGCGGAATGACGAAGATTTCACCTGGCTGGACGAATAGGAGACCCATTTCCGTCTGAACGTCGAGCGACCCAAGCTGCGGTACAACTAGGATATCCCCATCGGCGTTGCACAAAGCTCGTCTGTCCATACTCTGATTGATCATGTAGACTGATTGAGCGATGCCCTCACGGAGATTGGGATCACCACTGCCACATAGAGTGTAAAGCCCGTCAACAAAGTCGGTATTTACGCGACTGCCTGGTAGTGGAAACGGTGTGAAGTGAGACCGTCCATATAGCATCTCGACATTTGGATTGATGGTCAGGAAGGCGTGTTCAAGACGGGCATTGTGCTTGAAATCTTGGAGATAGCCCTCTAACGTAAAACGAGATTAGTGTCATAGAGCAACAGAAGCAAATAGAAGGGCTCGGGAGTCCTACTGTGAGCCATGGATGGTCTTGTCCTATAGACAAATGATCTAACATTATGCTGGCGCGGAGCTATGAATGCTGAATATGTTAGGCCTTCGGTATAGAGACCAAAACGACCCTCCTGTGGAGAAATTTGACCCTGTGGCAAAGTTCCAGGAATTACTTCAGACTGGTGCTCGTTTCCCCAGCCTGATAGATATTCGTACGGATCGTCGTCGCGAGTCGCCCTGCGACTCATCGTATCTGTATAGTGGAATGCAGATTGCAGGTCCCGGATAGGAACCCTTGGTTTGATGGGCGGGGGTTCGAGTCCATGCCCGTTGCTATTTGATGACATCTTGAATGCAGATTGACTTGGCCGAGTGTATGACTGTTGGAGGAAAGTTCTGCAGCTGTAGGGAAGGTTTCAGTGCGTAAACTGTAGATACTGCCAGTGATATTGTCAACATGTCTACGGGTAATCCTATAGTCTTATTAATAGGACATTTCTGGGAGCCGGTATGACATGTTGTGGAGGATCCCATAACAATCTGAGGTGGAGGGGGCCGTGGAGAGCCCCAGGAGGATCCATAGTCGAGTGCCAAGACAAGAAAGTTCCGCGGATTTATTCTGCTCCGCTATTCCGTGTACGTGTACGAAAGAACAAGGGGATGCCCGAAGGTCCGTCCTGTTCTGGGCCCCTTGGCCTTTGTCATCACCCAGAGGGCGTAAACTTCAATCATCATAAATCACATAAATCCGAACTCCGTGCAAATCCACTGACTTACCACTTTTACCACACTCCTAATGGTCATATGGGGGATTTGAGACGTACAGAGTTCCGTCAACAGTGTAAGCCAACAACTATGCTTCGCTCCGAGTCCCTGCAACCACCAGAGGACCTCATTGTCACTACTTACTCTGGGCGTTCCAAGGTTTCCAAGGCATGCCAGAGTTGTCGCGCAAGAAAAATTCGATGTAATGGAAGAAAGCCATGCTTCCCCTGCCAACAGCGTCAGGTTGCGTGTCATTTCAGGGACATCACCCGACAGAGGAAGAAGAAAAATCCTCCTTCTAACAACACGAATGGTGTGACCTCCCTTCCCCAAGATGAACTACGCCTCCCGTCACCAAGACTGGCCAATAATCCAGGAGAGCATGCAAATGTGGACGTTCCACACGATGTGTGCCATCCAAGCACAATCGAGTCCGACTCAGAAGAGCGATCATTGCATGTGCAACAGAATAGTGTATCTGCAACACATTACATTTGTCCCCTGCAAAGCACGATTGAACTTTACTATGGACCAACATCAGACTTCGCACTGACACAAAGTATTTATGGGCGACTGTTCACGGCATCAAAAAGCAAGGATGAATCAGCCACTCAGATCGAACAAGCAGACAAGGGCTTGGATGAACTCCGCTTCCGACATATCTATTTTGGTTTGCCGCAAGACAGTGAAACATTTACAGCTGCACTGAAGAGTACCACTACCATGTTTCTTGCTCAAGACCTAGCTCAAAGCTTCTTGAATCGGTTCCTAGCCACTTACTATAATCTAGCGCCTTTCTGGCCGAAGCAGGTCTACCAAGAGCAACTGGAAGCAATGTATCGCGGAGACAACCCTCAACAGAATCTCACGGCCAGACAGTACATCTTGCTGCTTGCAATTGCTCTTGCCTCACTGAGTACTGAAAATTGGCCTTGGGGCGAAATTTTATATAATCGGGTCAAACAACATCAGTATGCCGGTGAGCATCTTGTAAGCATCCACAATATACAATTGGATATCTTAATGATAAGTGCCACTATCCTATGAAGCAGGTTAATTTTCACTGACATCTCTCTACGCCATATATGAAGGTGAGGCTGCTCGACCAAATCCAGCCTACCTTATTATTGGGACAGCGGCTCGGAAAGCATTCGCAGCGGGTCTACACAAAGAGCCGTCCAAGCCTGATCTTCGTATTCCCCCTGAGCAATCACAAGAAAAGCGTGTGACATTTTGGACTCTCTACTTTCATGAAATGTAAGCTCCCACTCTCTTGCCAGATCAATGTTGTTTAATATCACCTTAGTTGGATCAGCTTCTATGTCGGCCGCCCAAGCTCAATGGATGGCTGTCACATCGAGACACGGCCACCAACCAATGCATATCTAGTATGTCTCATCCGACTTGCTCAGATCATGACAAGGACCCTGGAACAGGTATACCGTCCAAAACACCGCTCTGCCTCGCTCTGCCGGAAGGCCGCGATGTTGATTGGGCGCGATTTGAATGCTCTGGCAACCGATATCGAACGGGATTTTGGTATTGTACTCGAGAATCTAAGTCCTACAGATCCCCATGGAGCGCGGGAGGCTACTCTAGTATCGAGTGAGTCGCCGCCCAACATTGGGTTGAGATCAACGGTGCTGATATTTCATCCAGTTTACAATCAGATCATGCTCCTTGCTTTTCGACCATTTGTTATGGCTCGGGCCAGGTACAAGCTGACCATGCTTGAAACAACATCGACCAATACAGGGGTAAAGGAGAATCAGGATACAACAGCCGTGAAAGATGCGAAAATTCCCGACTGGCTTAATGAAAGCTGCAACTATGCTTTGGACGCCGCACGTTCAACGATTTACTACTTCACTGAGATTAGTGTCTTAGATCCGTTTGTCAAAGTATGGTGCACTCACAAAGCCTGTATGTTCGAGTTCTGTTGACATTTTTGCAGGATTTACGTTATAATGTCTTCTTTCTTGAACACTCCCTGTTCTTGCTCATATACGACCTCATGATCGACGAATCATCGCTCAGCTTGCACTTGCCTTGGATCCATGCAGGGTTACAATATCTTTTGCAAATGCGCCAAGGGGACCCGGTGGAAAGCACTTTGATTGCGATCCGCCGTGTCCTACAGCTTATCAACCCTGAGTACGACATAGTCCCGAATGATGATCGTAAGCAGGACCCGACGCCTAGCTATGCGAGGAAATCTTTGCCGCAACAATTTCAACAAGTCTCCGACCAATCATTACAGCAGCCACCTCATCAATGTCACACCCTGGAGTCTTTCATTGAAGGACTTCCTAATTCTACGATGTATGATCAAGATTATAGTGAGCTCACAGCTTTATGTGATGACAGTACAGATATTTCGTGGTCCGAAGTTGATGCCAATTTGGCTGGTCTTGACATCGACACATTTTTGTCGTTCACTCAACCTTTTGGTGCAGGAAACTAGCGTGTAAAATAACGAGAAAATCTGGTCTCTTGTGACAAAGTCCTCTATACCGAGTGGGGCGATGGTGTTAAATTATAATGTCTAATGGCTTCCACTGTTTCCAGAATGTTCTGTTACAAGTGTTGAGGATAAGCTCAAAGAAGCATCTTATGCCAGAACTAGTGTTGTTTGGCCATCATATGCCGGCTTTTCTATGACAATCACAATCGTCTTGAAATATAAAACGAAACGAGCTGTGATTGAAGTCGTGTTGCTTGAGGATACAGGTTTGTTTGGATGAAGGAGCGGGGATGTTCATCTGGCAAATCAAATAAATCGCAGTATGCTTTGTCGCCTCTGCCGTGAATCAACTACAGCGGAATTGATGGAATAGTAGGAGTTAGATGGTAAGCCTTCGGTAGTAGGACGTCAGAAGTCCGAACATCCTGCCATTCCAGCTCGGCACAACACTCAGCTTTGGACGGTCATAACCCCATATTTCCCCATGAATACAGATTACAGGGAAGTAGCGGCAGTAGCTGGTACGAAGAGCCGTCCCTGATGATGATCACGGCTCTCCGGCTGACAAACTTGTCTGCGGAAAAGACGGAGGGGACTAAGGATGTAAGGCGGACGTGCCAAAGATCCGTGGCTGAGCGGCATGACCTAACGACGTTAGCTGGAATGTCGAAAGCCCATGTGTCGTTCCACGACCACGGACCATATATTATGAAAGACACCTCACTCCGATATATGGACACCTCAATCAAGTCAATAGAAACATCATACTTGGAGCCTTTCACTCTCGACCAATATTAGTTTACCATCAATCAGACGACGGGAAACGACCAACATGGCATTAGCCTTGACTACAGATTTCGAACGAAAGTCCTACGACAATGTCGAATACGAGTACTTCAGCTCTGCTTCGGCTTCGAGCAAACGATCTATGACAGGTCAGGCACCTTGCGTAGGTCTCTACTGGACACGCAAAGGTCACAAGCCCGACGTTGGCGTGTTTTTAGTGCACTACGCTGCTGATTTTACGGAACATTATCTCGCGGCGCCATTGGCTGCCCGAGGCTTTGGAGTTATGGGTTATGCCACAAGATACAGAGCCATGGAAGAAAAGTTCGTCTTAGAGTACGCATTGGACGACATCGCAGAGGGGACGAAATGGCTTTTTGAAACTGCCGGTATCAAGAAACTCGTCTTTATCGGAACGTCTGGTGGTGGCTCTCTTCTAGCCGCATTCCAAGCTAAAGCCGAGAAGGATCCTGCCCTGAGAGGGTCCGATGCTTTTATCTTCTTAAACGCACATCCTGGAAGAGCAGATGTTCTAACAGACTGGCTAGACCCGTCTGTACTTGATGAGAATGATCCAACCGAGAGAGATCCATCTCTTGACATGTACAATCCCGTGAATGGACCACCCTATTCTTTAGAGTTCCAGAAGAAGTACCGGGCAGCGCAAAAGGCAAGAAATCACCGTATTACCGCCTGGGCAAAGCAAGAACTTGCGCGCCTTCAAAAAGCCGGGATATCCGACCGTATATTTTCTGTCGACCGCACAAATGCGGACTTGCGATTCACTGACGGAAGCATTGATCCTTCTGATAGGAAGATTCCCTCTTGTTTTCAAGGTGACCCTGAAAAGGCAAATAACGGGGTCGGGTTTCTTGGTCGTGCAACCACATTAGAGACCTGGCTCTCTATGTGGAGTCTCGAAAGCTCAAAAAGTCGATTTCACCTTCAGGCCGCCGAGTTTACTATCCCATCACTAGTGGTGCAAGGTCTTTCGGACGTCGGTGTTTTCACGTCTATGGCACAAGAGATATACGATTCCTTGGGGTCAAGAGACAAAGAACTGAAATTTGTACGAGGTGCGCATTGCTTTGAACATAGCGATGAAGAATTACAGGATGTGTGTGATCTTATGGTTGCATGGATCGATAAGAGGCTGAAGGTCTGAACCGTGCTGTTTACATTGAAGACTCCAAATTCGGAATGAGTACGAGTGATTTGTTGTTTGGCTGAATGGTTTCCCTAGGTGCACTTAAGGAAAGCTAGGTAGAGCAGCAGTCACCGAAGAATGTAGAACAGCATCTCGATAGGTGCTATGCAAGAAAACCGCACTCATAACGATCAAACTATATCTCTTGTCCATCTCCACCATCACGACCTTGAAAGAGTTTTCTTAGAGCTACAGATCAATGAGACGAGCGCTTGTACATTCAAGCCATTCCACGGCAAGATGATAGGCATCGCCAGCCTCTCTCTTTACTCCGTAGTCATTAGTCTTAAAGTAAATTTACAGATTAGTTACACGGAATGTCTAGGGAACAGCTAGAATTTTGAGCCAAAGGTGCCTACCTGCTGTGGAATCATGATTGGTGTGTAATGACGGTGGTGAAGTCATATGTAGGAGTGCTGCATAAGTTGTAGAATGTGGCGGGGTAGTGAAGTAGCTGTCCCGGTGTGGGAAAAGGTACGTCCGCAGCTTCACACAAATTACGTACAATTGGCAAAAGGCCTAACGATCCAAGAAGGCCAGAGCTCGCTTGGCGTGCGGGAAAATACTCTGTTTCCAAACATTCCTTTACGATGTCATTAAAAGCTTTCTTTTTATGTGCCAGGAGCTCAGCTTCGCAATCGGATCACGCAGAACCTAATATGCAGAACCTTAAACCCAACTATCGACGGAATGCTTCGTCGGCAAAGTTTGGGCTGAAGGGCGGACTTTCGTGTTCTATCTTGACTACATAATGGGCAGCTGACCACTTCTCCTTCTGAGTCGGGGAGCGTACGATTCCTTGATTGATTTGGTCAGTCACCCAGGAACGCAATTTCGATGATGTCCTTCCGCGTCAACAATCTTTACAAGCTGCTTGCTTTGTTTCCAGTTGTGACATGGGCCATCACCGCTTCCGACGTGGACAGGGCAATCTCGCGGCTGGATGATCTCATGCAGGAGTTGCTAAAAAAGACCGGAGTGCCCAGTATATCAGCTGCGGTAGTCTATAACGACTCAAATGTGTACTCACATGCGACTGGACTCCGTGAAGTGGGGACGAACCAATCTGTGTCCCCTGAAACAGTTTATCAACTGGCTTCACTGTCCAAACCAATCTCGTCTACTATCGTATCTGCACTTGTGGGTGATGGATATCTGAACTGGACATCCGCCGCAAATGATCTCGACACAATGGTGCAATTGTCCGACCCATGGATCACCCAAGAAGTAACAGTGGCTGATTTCTTTGCACATCGGAGTGGTCTCTTTGGAGGCGCTGGCCTTGACCTCGAATCCTTTGGCTTCAATACTACGGAGATATTGACCAAGCTAAAGTATCTGGAGCCAACAGGCGACTTTAGAATCACCTACCAGTATAGCAACTATGGAATTACAGCTGGCGCATTTGCAGCAGCTTCAGCAGCCGGAATAGAGTGGGCTGAGCTGGCACAGAATAGATTGTACAAGCGTTTGAACATGTCATCAACAAGCTCTTCATACAAAGATTTCGAAACTCTGAGCAATAGGGCCTCTTTACACGTGCTGCCAGGCAACGGCACCAATACAAGCGCGCCGTTCGTCCCTGCTCCCCTCGAAACCCCGACGCTCAATCGCCTGCGGGCGGTGTAACATCAAACGTTCTTGATCTTGCTAATTGGCTACGTCTCCTGTTACAAAACGGAACATTTGGAGACGATCGCATTGTGGACAAGGAGCCATTGTTATACTCACAACTGCCACACATCATGAGAGGACTAGATCCAACGAGCGGGCTTCCAGGTTTCTATGGTCTTGGCTGGAACGTTGACTACGACGCGCCGACATCTGGACGTGTGTTTCTTGGACACGCGGGAGCATTTACGGCTGGAGCAAGATCTGTTGTTCGACTCAATAATCTCGATGGCCTGGGCATAGTCGTACTCTCGAATTGCTTTCCTACCGGTGTCCCTGAAGCCATCGCTTACACCTTCTTCGACTGGGTCTACTACGGTAACGAGACTCGTGACTGGCTAAGCATTTGGGATGGCTTATACGATACTCTGAATGCAGAATTAGTCGCTACGGATCCTGCATTCGATTCGGCGCCGCCAGATCCGCTCCCACCGTCTGCAGGAAACGATACCTATGTTGGTGTTTACGCTAATGATTACGTAGGACATGTGACAATAAGTCCATTACACAGTGCAGGTTTTCCAAATCAAAATCTAAATATCAGTATTGGTGATACGGCATGGAATCTAAGTCACTGGACCAGGGATGTCTACGTCATGAGATCTGAGCTAGCATTTCCAGATGCGCCTTTCGCGGCCAACTTTCACCTAGGCCCTGATGGAAAAGCCAACCAGTTGTATCTGTCGGTCCTTGATGGGGATGGAATGGGCTTGCTGGATAGAGTAGGTTAGGCAAAATACTAATCAGTCACACACTTTTATGCCCAAGAATGTTTCGAGTTACGCCTTTTAGTCACTTTTTTGTGTCACCCTGTGCATGAGGGTTTTCGAGTCGGCGGCCAACGCATTGGACGTGCGACAGCTTCAGTGGAACAACAGCTCCAATGCGCTGATATCTTCTTGGCTAAATATCTCTATACCTAACCACACTGAGTGCAACTTCGGAGTTATACTCACTGAGGGACCAAGAAAGTCATCTGAACTCGCTACCAGTTCTTGCCGTGCGTTAAAAAACATGGTGATATTAGGGTTTATTTCCTACAGCATACCATGGCCGCATGATGTAGGTTACTTTTGATGAATAATCTCGAACCCAGGAATGGCTAATTAGCTTCGTTCTTTTTGGGCTATTCTCTTTGATGCAGAGCTCAATGAGTCCAGAGCCGATCAAGACGCTTTCCCAGACAGGAGTGATATGCGGCCAGGAATAAATACTTTGAGCCTCACAAGCTCACTAGGATAAACTTCCCTGATTTAAAGGTATTTCTATGTAACTTCAGTCAAGTCTCTACATTGTTCGGAGTGGTTGGACGGCATTCGTCTTCTGTGGTCTCATGCAGCTGCGTGGCGGCATATTCCTCCAAGAGCTCCCCAGTTCCACGAAGTCACGACCTTTCTCATTGATTGCCGCGTAATTTGGATAAGCGCTCATTTTGAATAGGCGATGGTCTTGCGCTCCCCACTTATCTATTGCGTTCAGCTTGAAAAGATTCAAAGTCTCTGCTGTTAGATGAACATCAAGCCTGCGTTCCTGCAAAGTGATCCATACCATTTTCAGGATTCCACGAACCAGAGTCCATCGTCGAGAGATATTGCTTAGCATGAGTATCATCAAATGGAATATCTCGGGCACCCCAGGAACCCCAAAAAAATCCAAAAGGTTAAGCGCGCACAGAGTGGATGACTGGCCGTAGTAAACACCGAAGTAATTGAAGCCAACTGTGCGCTGGAGATGTCGAAAGATCTCTGCAATACTTTTACAAGCTTGAAGAATTTTACTGCTTGCTACAGCACCTTCTGAGTGTGCCCCATTAATCGCACGGAGGATCAGACTTTGCGTGGTAATTTGAAAACTGTGATACGCTAGACTATCAATGTATTAGCAGTGCGAAACGGTACAGTGTCTGACTTACCGGAGGTCAACTACAGGTCCGGCCAGAGGCGTTGACATGCTCATATCTAGGTCCATTTCGACTGGCAGATGTTGATACCACCCTGTAAATTTTTCTTCGGCTTCTCTAAGCCGATCGAGTTTCGCGTTGGTATCCAAAACCACAATACCAGGCATGGGACTATCTGTCGGGTTTCCACTCAGAACCAACGGGAGCAACTCTACTGCTATCGTGTAGAGTTCGAACCGTTGTTGCTGGGATATCAGAGGGAAGTACGTAACTTCAGGCTCGGGTCGTGGGTAAGGTTGCCATAGACCGGTGACACGCAGTTCTCGACCTTCGTAAGGAGGTTTGGTCCGCGGAGAATGCAAATCGAAAGGTTTCATCCATGCCAATGCTACTTCACTTCCGAATGTTAGTAGTTGTCGCGAGAGGACGGGACGGATACTACGTTTGAACCATGAAAGCTCCACGGCGAGCTGAGCTGTATGCTCGTTGATATTCTTCTCCGCCACGCGCTTCTACACGCCTCCTTATGCTTCTCTTTACGACTTGGGCAAGATCCACGGCCAGAGCAATGGATTGATTGGCGTAAATAAGTCCAAGGCGATCTTTACCCAGATATACAACGCTAGTATTGCTTAGTCAAATGATGGTGCAGCCGGGGAGGCCTCTTACGCGCATATCAAAGCTGGAAACATCTGTAGATTAGTCAAAGAAATATTGCCTTCTTCTAACTTCCAAAGGTTTGTTGTTTCTTTCATGAAATGGAGACCCCTTGTTGACCGATCCTCCGGGTTGGCGAAAGCTATGGGATGGTCGGTGTACATCTGCTTCCATCAGCTGAGAAGGTGGCAGGGCGTGCAATGGCATACACAAGCAACAAACAAGATTGCATTAACCAACAGCGGCGAACAGAAGTGGCTTGACAGGTCTTTGGATTGCATATCTCGTAGGAAGAGGTCTTGATCCACTGATGGATATGCATAGTGCTGCCAGGTGAAGTATATGGATATCAGATGTGAGACCGCCTCGTCGTCTTCCGTAATCGTGGTCCAAGGTGAAGCTGGAACTCTGAATGGCGGGTTATCGGTCATGGAGAGTATACTCATCGTATCTTGCCTGGAATGTGTTCGTGATTTACTACGTGACTCTTCCTGCATCAAATTTTGTCTTGCTGTCTCCACAATCTCCTCCACAGGCCTCCCCGCTCGAGCCAGGTCAATGAGCCTATGCAGGACAAAATCATTGGCAGAACGCAGCGACTCAATAATGGTATCCAACGCCTCACCTCGAACGGAGAGTTCGTCGAGTTGTCGTTTACGGCTTCGCCTACCATCTCTCGTCTCATCAAAGGTGCAAATAATATTTTCTGCGCTGCAACGTGAGCAAGGTCTTCCTCCTTTACACTATAAGACATGTCAGGATCGAGCTGTTTGAGAATATTGGACATAAGTCCGCGCACCCTTGTCTTGCGGCTCTTGCAAGACTCACATGCTGAAGATGAGTTTCTCCTGCGTGTATCTAATGGCTGTGGGAATAAAGGTAGCAAAGGCTTGTTCGCGTCAACCTTTGGACACAGTGTACGTGGCCGATTCGTATGCTGATCTCCCTCTTCTCCGACCATGATGAAAGACTTGAAGAATCAATGCAGTTTAGGGATGCTGGACTGTTGGTCGCAAAGTTTTGCCATTCATGAATTATCAATTTCTTCTAGTAGTCCACGAATATCCTGGGAAGTATAAGATACAACGTCACCAGCGCCAAGATCGCTACGACTGTCCGAGGCTACTGCGTAGTCGTCAGACGTAGTCGGATGGTCTTTCCGCTCTCCGTCTTATTGGCTCTCGTTTTTGACTCAACGTCAAGTCCGCGTCTTTCTGGCAGGCCAAAGTATCGGACGGCCTTGGACTAGAGCTGTCTGCAGGTTCGGTTGTGAGCAACATTAAGCACTTTGTACATGTCTGCGCTCGAACTTTGTAAAGGCCGAAAGAGGGTTAAGACCTTGAAGTGATGCATTTTTCATACTGGCCAATACAAAATCAGTCTTGATATGACAAGTATTTCACAGTGACAACTTCCAGTTTGAGTTATGGAGCCACATTGCCTGAGCGGCGTGGACTCTGAAGTCTCCTCACTTCTACTGTCGCTTTTGTGAAATTCTGACCCGAAAGCTAAAAGATCCATTTCAAGGGAATGTGGACCACGATCACGATATGACCATCCTCTGATTCTATGCGGAATAAGATGACCCGTCTTAATGTAAAGGTAGGATTATCTGACAAGTTGCGTCGACAGCGAAGCCTAAGTGGTATTCCGAAGTTAGATCTCGAACCGCAATCACTTCCTTTTCTCGTCATTACTCAAAGAGCTTAAAAAAACTTGTACTCCGGGTCTGCGATTTGCAGTCAGATCTGGGAAGTCAAATCATGAACGTGTTCGCACTTTCCGATGTTCTATTGGGATGGCAGGCTATCCAGTATATATCCATGAGATGAGGAAGGTTGGCATTGGTTCCAGATTCACTTGGTTTTTGTCCATGTTGGTCCTACATTTGCCGTTGCCCCACTAACTAGGCCCGTGGACTGGTCTGAGATTTTCTCGTTGCACAGACACCATTGCTTAGTTATATAAGCAGTACCTCTAATCAGACTAGTTTCTAGATTCACTCACTCGAGCAGCGACCGAGGAGAGGTAAAAACTCGACTTTTACAAGAATCACGTGGGCTCCTTGGTGAACCGAGGCACGCTGAGGTCAGCATCGAACCTTGAAAATTCACAGTCGCGCACTAACTGTTCAAACGCACCCTAATCCAGCTGTGTTCGGCGCGAATGAAATTTCATTTTGGCGAACTGAACTACATGAGTAGACCGAGAATTGAAGCTGCAGTGTATCGACTGGCGTAGTGGAAAAATCTGCAAACTTAGTCAGAAACAGCGAGTCCGATAAATGCGGCGTTCGCTCGTCTTGATGCTCAAAGGATGCAAAGTGACAAACCCGAAACGCTAAATGATTAAGCAAGGCTTGGACGGCTTCGAACAAATCTGACCAATTAGAAGCCCTGAAACTCTGAGCCCTTTTGGTGGCATGCCCGATCCGACCATATGGCAAAGCGCAATACTCGTCATAACCAAACCATTAAACCACTAGCAAGGACAGGAAATAGTGATGTATGCAATATGCATCTTATCCATGGTGGCTGGGATTGCTAATCCAGAGGGTTTTCTGTTTCACTATATCCACATCGAGTAAATACAAACACAAAATCATCTGTCTATATATAAATCAGGTATATTTGGTGCCCAAAGGTTTGGATACTTATCTCTCATTCTCATTCAAAAGCATTACTTCAAAGGCAGTGATTCAAGAAACCAACGACCTCAACCAATATTAGTCAAAGTAAATATGGCGTCACAAACTCCATCAGTGGAAGATCTTGTTTCAGGCAACAAGTGTGTTTTCGAGGGGTTCAATGTTAGGAAACTTGCTAATCCCCGTAGGAAATATGCCGAAACGTATACCAGAAGCCACTCAGTAGAGGAGGTATCTCGCGGAGACGTAAAGTTTCCCTCGGTCATTATCGGTAAGCCGTCTACGCTTCAAGTTTCTTCTCACTTGTGCAGGATGGCTTGCAGGGGATATGGTACCCCAGTACTGACAATACTAGTATCTTGTTGCGATCCACGTATCATTCCCGAGGAATTTGGGATGTTCTCACGCGAGAGTAAGCAAAGGACTAATTTCATTGCAACACACAACCCGCGAACAGACATGATCTTGTTAGAAGATTTTTGCTAAAGGTATCAGAATATGTCGTTGTTCGCAACGCGGGCGGCCGAGCGGAACCAGCTGTGCGAGACATCGTCATCTTGAGCACCATGACAGAGATCACCGATGTTGTAATAGTCCATCACGTTGGTAAGAAAGGACAACCAACATTTTTGGGCAAGGAGCTAAGCTGACTTGACATAAGATTGTGGTATGACTCACTTAACGAACCAGGTGATACGAGAAAGTCTCAAAAGCAGGGGCCTTGGCGATGAAAACTTGAACAAGATAAATTTTGGGGAGATTCTTGAGTATTTCGCCCGGCCTTTTTCGTGAAAAGCGCATGGTAACTGACCAAGGTCACGATCAGTCTTGAACAAAGTGTGAGAGAAGATATAGAATTTTTGAGAACTTCGCCTTATATCCTCAAAACAATCAAAATCCACGGATATGTACACGACATGTTGGGATCAGGTCGATTGACGAAAGTCTGAGAACGAAACAGCGCCAAGAGGCTTGAATATTTCAACTGCATGAAGAAGAATATGCGCCCTCATCTAGACCAAGATCTCGAGGAGGCATGAACCAAGTCTGAAGTCTGTATAGATTCCAAGGAAAGGTTGAGCACTTGGTCGAACTTTCCAAGTTATAGCACGCTGACTATGTCGCATGACTACGTAGCAGAGAGCACATCCTCTACAACTGTTTCGTCATGCATCTGCTAGGTAGTACCAGTGACTTTTAATCGCTTACCAGCCCACCTTAGTCAGACGGATTATACAAAAACCTTGGCTCACGATTCTTTACCCAATGCCTAAAAACAAAGACCAATGATTTGAGATGTATCCTCAAGCTATCTGCGAGCAAGCTGCATCTCTGCCGGTGAAAGAAAGAGCCGATGGTGATTCTCATAATATGAAGACGAGATTTACGCTGATGTATTCCCATAAAATAGGAATAAGATACGACATCGTAGGCAGACATATAAAGACGAGTTTAATGAAAAAGGTCGCACGTAAAGACCGTCAAATAGGCCTTTGAGGGCCACCCAATCCACTCCAGAATTTGGAGACTGATTCTGCTAATGAGCCATCGCATTTAGCAGCCAACCCCTGGCTGGACGACCAGTCAGATTCTGATATGGGTCCCTCCACTATGAAGACACGTGATAACGTATCGGCTTAAAAGTGCCACCATTGGACATGCCTGCTGAACATGCAGTCAAGCCGATTATCAAATCCATCTCAGCGACAAAGCCGATACGGTCACCAGCTTTACTCAGTGGTGCCTCCACAGTGAAATTCAACGTCTTTGCGTCAATCTGAACATTCATGAAACAATTGAATGCACATGGTATCTGGTCAGGCTCAATGCCATAAGGTGCAAGCGCCTCAGCAAGATTTCCAAAACAGCCAGGGTGTGGATCATCATGACCATAAATAATGCGAAATGTATCTTTCGAGCATGGTGTGAGTAAAAAGTCATGCCGACCACATGTGTCCTCGACAATTCTGAGCATGATGTTGCTACGATTCGAGTATAAGGGATCGCCGGTGGTCAAACATAGCTTGCTTGCGTAGTCAAGCGTACGCCCATTCGAAATAACCTCCCGGGTATCATGCGTGCTGAACGCAAGTAGATCCGAAACTTGCCCGCCTTCCGGATCAAAAACTGTTAGCTGTTCCCCTCGTTTCAACGTGAATGCTGTGCCATTTCGAGGAGCAATCTCTTTCGTGGTCGACATGGTGTGTATATTGCTACCGGCCCCAAGTTACTGCTCCCAGTCGCTTTCATACTCGTGGGATGATGGTTTTCATGAACGAGCATAGCGATATGTCGTGATTATGACGTACAGTGCGAATCTTCGGATCAACATCCCACTCCCTGAAATTCATTGGCTCCTCCGCAATTCGGCGGGTATATTGAGCCCCACCTCAAGATCTGTGATGAACTCAAAGCTCGCAGGGGACCAAGATCCACCAATAGTGAATAGGTCAAGGTTTGGTAAATCTATATTGGGTCAGGTCTCCAGATCGCCACCCCTTACATTAGTCAAAATTGGTGATGCTTGTTGTTCTTGCCGTCCACTAGTGACCACTTTACACGAGCTGTGAACGTCAACGATAAATCTGCTGCCACGTACCATCCTAGTGTTGACGTGATCATTCCCAGTGCCCAGTTTCACGATGGAATCGAGAGACCAGGGTTGCAGGTAGCATTATCTTTAGAAAAAGTTAGGTTCAGTAATATCTTTCGACAGTAGATATTTACTGAATGGTCGTTAGTACGATCATTAAAGCTATTATCCTTGACTGACCAAACACCTCAGCATCCTTTCTCGTCTTTCTGCCCACGAGTCACCATGATTTTTACGGTCGCAGTCGCATTCTTCATTCTCGGTGCCTGCGCAATGATGCTAGCTTCACTCTACGCAACCAAATCATGGTCGAATATAGGAGACATTCTCGGACCTATTCGTGCCTCCGTATACAGAACCCCGATTTTGGAGGGGTTCTTCACGCGAGGACGTATCCCAATGATGTCGACGCAAAAGAATGAAGCTCCGAATTCCAAGCTTTTGACAAAAGAACAGATTGAGTCACAATTTGAGACCTCTAGTTGGCAATCACTAGCTTACGATGACTTCAAGACTGCGATTTTGGCAAAAGCAACGGGAGCAAATACGTTTCCATGTATATATGCAACCATGGGATATCGCACCGATGATCATCGATATATATTCCTGGAATCTGACAATCCTGCCGAACCACGGAACATCCGCCTTATCGCTCCTGCCTTGCACCAATATCTCTTGCTCTCCCCGTCCCTTGGACCAAACACATCGCTGGTGATTATCGGAGCCCCATCAGATACGCAGAAGACTGTAGAGGAATACAATGACACGTTCTGGCAAACGCTGCGAGGGTTACGGATAGCAGATCCTGCACCATGGCCAGAGAATGTCCCAGAGAATGTCGAGTCAGAGAAATGGACGTTTTGCTATAACGGTGAGGCGGTCTTCCCAGTGATGCTTACGCCTGCACATTCGAAACGGTGGTCAAGGCACATGTCAGTACCTGTCATAGCCCTCCAACCGAAATGGGTACTCGATAAATTGTTGAACACGACAGAGGGGAGAGTCTCAGCAACCAAGAAAGTCCGCAAACTATTGAAAAAATACGATCAGGTGCCGATCAGCCCAGACCTTACATCTTACGGACAATCGGGTTCTAGTGAATCGCGACAGCTATGCCTGCTTGATGAGAATAAAACAGCAGAGTGTCCTTTTCGAAACCTTGACATATAACCAAAATTCACATAGTCAGTGTGAAAGAAGAATGTGAACTGCCATAATTACGACTCGAGCCAATTGACTCGGCAGCTGCATCCTGCATCGCAGGCTATAAGCTCATGGTTGCATGATGCCGAAATGGGTAACGTGCACCTGGGCCACATTACTTTTCTATCTCATCATGGATCAATACTGTCCTTTGCCAAGAAATTTTTGTGCGCATAACAGTGGAGAACAAACAACTCATTTGAAAGACCGCTTGTGAAGCTGTACCTTCTCAGTGGTCTGCATGCTCAGTTTATCAACCCAGTACGCTCTGAAACCATAATATTCCTCGGTCGATAGCAATATCTGAGGCATCTCAGCTTATCGAGTATCTTACTTTGCCATTCAGCGCCTCTAGAGACCGATTCAAGTCCTAGAAAATATCAGCTCCCTCGATGGGGCAACCAATCGGACGAAATGGCTCGTTGTAAGCCACGACATGAGATTGAGAGCACAGGGCAGAAATCCTGGGAGGGGAGATCCCTAATACTGAAACAAACCTTGCTCTCCCACCCAGACCTTTGTTCACAGATTCAAACTTCTGTTTTTCGGGATCTCACAGTAGCTACCAGTGATGGAACCACATTTGGCATGGGGTTCATACATTGCAATGATTGCTGGTGCTTGCAAAGGAGAAATTGATGCACATTATTTAACTAGACCAATACCACGCTCCGCGTTCGGCTCGTCTTAGTTGGGTTGTCCCAGAATGCTTGATGCCAGCATTGAGCATAAACGGCACTTACCTCCATCAATGAACTGGCTGCTAATTCTACGACTCGCAGCCAAAGAGCAGATCTTTGGTCAAAAGCAACCCTGCCAGCCTTGTACTTCGTTATTCTGTCTGGATCCCCACCCCAATATGAGAAGGGCAGGGTCTTGCAGTGTTCTTTCTCCGTCGAGGTTGCTATGTTTAGGAGGCTATTCTAGGATGTGTGATGAAATCACTCGAGAATATGGAGAGAGTGGTTTTACCATAAGATAACCTAGCCTCAGAAAGTCGATGATGAAATATGGTTATGTGTATTTGGACAATACAGTATGGAATTTCTAGGACACCAGGGGTCTTAAAGCACAAGATGACCTCACTGAAGCTGATTGCTAATCCAGTCGGGTATGTTCAGAGTTGAGATAGGCCTTCAACTACAGTACACACAGTTATACACATGTATTTGCCGAAACAAGATGCCAATCAAGTTCATCTCATTTCCCATAGCGTGGAAAAAACGTGGAAAAAAGACGTCATTGAAGTGTATCAGGGTCAAACCTCAATTGGAAAACAATGTCCTTCTCTTCCTGCCTCCTTCAACCATTTAACAGCCCTCACTCGGTATGCAGTATTCAGTCATCCTATGGAATTTGAATTTGCTTATGATCGAGGCTGACGTCCAGCTGCGGTACTCGCAGGCCCGGTAGGCTTGTTGCCATATGGGGTCACGTCGATGCCCAGCTCCTCGGCTTTGATACGGAGCGCGAGACGTGCTGAGTGGAATCTGCTGAACGCGAACTGGTGAAACATGGAATACAGTCCTTTCTGTGGTAGCGGACAATAATTGATAATTGATTCGCCTTCTGGTCCGAGGAAGAAAGCGTTGCCCTTTTCCCATCGCTCGTTGCACTTCCTGGCCATATCATCGCCCAGGAGAGCTTGGATGGCGCTTTTTGAGTTCATGTAGCCCGTGGCAAAGACGACGGCGTCGGCATCCTGACTCGTGCCGTCCTTATATACGACACCTCCTTCGGTGAAATGATCAATCTCGGAGTGCCTAAGTGCAATCCTCTTCTCGGCTATGAGCTTGCAACATCCGGTGTCCCAATAGAAGCCCCCCTGATCGAAAAGGAACATTGAGTAAGCACCACCACCATGGTACCCGTCGTGAAGACGGTAGCCAACATTCCTCAGAGACTGTAGGAGATCGGCATCAAGCGCTTGGACCTTCTTCTGCCCGCGACGTAGCAGCTCATACTCAACGGGGTATGATTGCCGCAGGTAAACAGACTGGTCCATGTGCTCTGCGGCTAAACCCCCACGACGGTTGGTATTTTCTCGGGGCTTGAAGATGGTGCGGACCCCTTTATCCACAGACATGACGTGTGTCGCACTTCGCTGGATCATGGTCACTTCACAGCCGTACTCCAGCAGCTCATACGAAATGTCGTGAGCCGAGGTTGCTGCGCCTACGACAACACACTTCTTTCCCTTCCACTCAGGCGAGGTCCGATGGCGCGAGGAGTGGACTATTATTCCCCCATTCTGTTCAAACTCTGCCATGCCTGGAATCTGAGGCACGTTAGGTAAGGTCCCAGAGATTCCTGTGGCAATCATCAGATGTTTCGGGTGAAGCACGTGCACACTACCGTCCCCTCGTGTGACATATAGGGTCCACTTGCCCTCCTTCTCATTGTAAACTGCATTCTTGCCGTCAATTTGGGTCTTAGTCCATATATTAAGATCCATGATCTCAGCATAATGTTGCAGGAACTTAGACAGCTGCTGCGCCGGTAGGAATGTTGGAAACCAATGCGGAAACGACAGACCTGGCAAATGATTTGTGAAAGTAGGACCATGGAGAGATAGCGATCCGTAGCGGCTGCCCCAGCTGTATCCCGCAGTATCCTCCTTCTCGATAATTAGGTGTGGTATTCCGAGGACCTTGAAACGTGCAGCCAGGGTTAGGCCAGTGTGCCCAGCTCCGACAATGACTACCGTGGGTTGGAATCCTTCCTTGCCTTCGCGCTCATCTTCTCTCATTTCTCGGTAGTTTCGAGATTTACCCAATGGATCGTGGAGCTTCGCTTGCTGGTATCGGATCTTGTCCCCATTTTCGGCGTCCCAGCCATTGACCATCTCTATCGCGGTACCAACCGTGTACAATTTCCACGACCTAACGTCTCTCAGTTCGGCTGCCGAGCCTGTCTTGGCCGTGAACGGACTGAGTCGTCCCGCGCCAATGCCAGTGCCATGTTTGAAATCAAACTCGAAGTGAAAGAGGATAAAGGACAGATCCTCGCCCAGAGTTTCAAGAGAAGAGGGTATGTACGGGCTAATCCGGACATTCGTAATGCTCGTCTTTGAGAGTCGCTCTTTTAGCATAGGCCGAATGTTTTCGTGTCCGGCCAGGGCACGGATGTCCCAGGTAAGTAGCTCGACGTCTTTCCAGTAGCCATCTTCTTGGATATGGCCGAGGATAGCATCCACGTTCTGGGCCTCGAGTGCGGCAGAGAAAGAACGAAGAAATCCATTAACCACTTCATTGACATCGACAGATGTATAGTCGGGAGTGAATCCTAGTCGGGTTGTTGTAGGGAGTACTGGCCGCTTAATAACGCCATAGTAGCCCAGAGTTTCCGATAATGGCACTCCTGCCCAACCGATTGTGCTGTCAGCATTGGGTGGGCGTATTGCCTCATCTCCGAAACTAGCTGAAACTTCTGCCATGGTGTAAATCGTCAAACGAGTAGGAGTAACTGTGAAACGGGTTCAACTCAAAAGCTAGAGCTCACAGATATTGTAGATGTATAGTATATACGTAGAAGCATGTTATATTTTGGAGTTCAAACGGATTGTCAAACCACGTAGTTCGACGTCACGTTACATTGATTGGGAGATTCAAAGGGACCTGCAAACTACCGCCCGCGAGATGAGCTTGCCTCGGGCCGAGTCCAATTTCACCCGCCTTGTGTTTCTCCCAACTCCGGTGCTTTTTGGGGGTTTCGACAATACTCTTTGTGGTAGAGTAGAAGGCCGTGAAGATTGTAGACAGTTCGAAGGTAGCCGCACACGATCACATCTTCTTGTTGCCTCCCCTCATGAGTCGATCTGGCTATCCGATCTACCTCTGATGATTTGTCTTGGTCATTGTCTGGTCGAGCAACTCGTTGGGCCTACAATAGGTCTCTTTCAGAGGCAAACGGAGATGCTAGTGGTTGACAGTACACAAGAGCCGTGGATTTAGCCATAATCCTAAGATTGCAACTCTGCCAAAGTCACCATTCTTTGGCAGAACGACTTTTAGATATCATTCAATTGATACCATTCTAGACATATCACGCTGCCTCCAACGATTAGAGGTCAGAGAGAGGTTAGATCCCTCTCCTGAACAGAGTGGAAAGCATCTACACCACAAAATACAATCGTAGCAAGTCCAGCACAACTCTATAAGTGAAACCTTGATAGTTGCAGTTGCTTGCATCTTCTTTGGCATACTCAATTCGTCTGTTGCATGTCCAGTTAGTTGTCACTATTCTGCTTATAGATTGCTTCGATGAAGCGGTGGCGCTCTACGGCCTGTTCGAAACTGCAGAAAGCAGCTGTGTCTCCCGCCGCAATGGCCTCGTAAGCGCGGGCGACATTTCTGTTCACTGGGTAAAAATCGTCAAATTCCCCTTTCAAGAATTCGACATCCTTCACCAGGTCAGTTTCCAAATCATGGACTCGGATGCTCGTGCCGCCGAATATCTGCATGTGCATATTGGGAGCTTTGACGAAAATTTCTCCCTTCTGGCCGTAGATACGCCAATCAACGCCAGGTTCCCCTTTGAATTCATTACCTCCGCGCACGTTAATACTGAATAAGATACCCCCTCCGAGTCTTCCGTGAATTAAAATGTGATCGTGGGATGTAACCTTGGCACCCTTCTTAACGATAGAACCGTCCGAGTCAACGACATCGACGGTTGGACGCTGGGTTGCAACGATTGAATCGAAGCTCCTGGGCTCACCCAGCGCTATTTCAAAGTTAACGATTGTCTGGTCAAGCGGTTTGGTGAACCATACTGCGTATAAAAGCGTCCATGAAATGTGCAAATGGGATGGTCACCATGTTACCCCCGACTTCCACCTGACCAAGGTACTCGTTCTTAAGATCGAGAGTTCGCCCTCCGTTAACAGCGGCGCCGACGACAGTGGTACTCAAGACCTTGCCAATCTCATCGTCATCGATCAGCTTCTTCACTGTGCGGAAAGTGGAATCGAAACGTCCCTGACATCCGACGGCAGCAATTTTAACACCATACTCTTTGCTTAACTTGAGAAGCTCCTCAGCCTCTTGGAGGTTTTTCCCAAGAGGCCACTCAACCATCACATTCTTACCAGCTTTGATAGCAGGAGCGATAGTCTTGTAATGACGGTCTACACGGACGGTGCAGACTACAAGATCAACTTCCTGATCGTTCGCGAGATCTAATAAGCGAGATTAACCTGCTGAAAAGAAAGCCCAACGAGAACTGTACCTTGCGGATCTCCATAGACCTTGGTTGTCTTGGGGAGCTTAAAAGTATTGACGGAGTTTTGAGCGCTCTGAACTGATGAATTGCATATAGCCATAATCTTGAACTTGGACTCTGGGCTCTGCAAGTAAGGCAGGTGAGCAGTGGCAGCCCATTGGCCTGGGGAAAGACCGAGAATGCCGATGCGGAGTTGCGCCACTTCCCGGAAAGATTAGCAAGGGGGTAGTCTGGGAATGACGGTGATCAGCGGGCTTACTGATTCCAAAGGAAGATCGTTTTGCACGCTTAGTATATACCACTTATAGAGATGAGCAAGCGTATTGACTCCTTGAGACTTAAAGGCAATAGATTTCTAGAAATAGTTATAGCGAAGACTCTCGGTCTTACAGGAAGCCTCATGTGAGTTCCCTGACAAACACAACTGCAACAATAGTACCTCCAAGTATGGGGATAAGGGTTCAACTGACTTGAAACTACGGCCGAGGCAGGACGAAGTGTTGATGAACTGGGATGCCGAGGAGAGCCATTTATCCTCTGATGACCTGAAATGTCAAGGCATACCGATCACCACGCCAATCTCGGAGGACTCGTGTCCCGGTGCAAATGCTTGACCATCCTGTCCTCACCCCGTATGCCACTTCGATCTTGGAGTAAGAGATACTGCACAGAGTGAATTGTATTGTTCTGGGAATCTGGGATACGGCTTGATTCTTCGGTGCCTTGTTAACATTGATTTCTTCCAGCGTTCCTATAAGAGGCATACCACTTTATTCAACAAGTAGTAGAATTGGAGAACTCTAGTGGAATATGTGGAAGATCGGATCTTGTTGCTTGGTTTCTGTTTAACCCACTTTCAGGTCCACACCGGGACGTTGACGCCAAGGATGTTTGATATTCCCCGTGGGGTTCCACCACATAACCTGCACTAGTTAACCCATGCTTCCCCAGAAAAATGACAAGTTCCCACGGCCCGAGGGAAAAAGTGGAACAAACTCCTGTTTGTTGTCAGTGAAGAATTAACTACATGTCTAGCTTCTAATTCTATATCGACTCTATCGTACGTTTTCTAGGTCTACTTCCCGGGTTAAGGTTAGACCTTTAACTTCGAAAGACCTTTTTAAAATTTATATTAATCGATAGCCCTACCTTTTATCTTTATAAATCTACTCTTATCTTTCTTCTATCTACTCTAATTATTCTAATATTTAAGTTCTAAAGTACCCTCTTTTATCGTTCGTCGTAATTTTTATAAGGAGGTCTTCTCTAAAAAAGTTAGAGATACTAAGAGCGTAATAATTCTCGAGTCCTTTCGGTTAGATTACTAAGAGCGTAATAATTCTCGATTTCTTTAGGTTAGACCGCTAAGAGCGTAATAATTCTCGAGTCCTTTCGGTTAGATTACTAAGAGCGTAATAATTCTCGATTTCTTTAGGTTAGACCGCTAAGAGCGTAATAATTCTCGAGTCGTAAAGGAATTAGTTTAGGGTTATTACTCTTTACTAACGTTAATTTAACTTCGTTAAAAGTAATTTAGTAAGGGCTATAGTTACGAACGATCTTTAACTTCTATAAGGTCGACTTTATTAGAGGACTCTAGGTCTACTTCTCGAGTTAAGATTAGACCTTTAACTTTAAAAGACCTTTTTAAAATTTATATTAATTAATAGCCCTACCTTTTATCTTTATAAATCTACTTTTATCTTTCTTCTATCTACTCTAATTATTCTAATATTTAAGTTCTAAAGTACTCTCTTTTATCGTTCGTCGTAATTTTTATAAGGAAGTCTTCTTTAAAAAAGTTAAAGATACTAAGAGCGTAATAATTCTCGAGTCCTTTCGGTTAAATCGCTAAGAGCGTAATAATTCTCGATTTCTTTAGGTTAGACCGCTAAGAGCGTAATAATTCTCGAGTTATAAAGGGATTAGTTTAGGGTTATTACCCTTTACTAATATTAATTTAACTTTATTAAAAGTAATTTAGTAAGGGCTATAGTTATAAATAATCTTTAACTTCTATAAGGTTAACCTTATTAGAGGATAAGGGTATAGAAATTATTCCCTTTAAGGTAGACTTTAGAGAAGTTAAAGATTATATCTATATTACGTATATAATACTATATAGATATATAAGTCCTCCTATAATACTTTTAATAATTATTTAACTTATTAATTAACTAAAGTACTAATATAATAGGTAAGATATAGTACTTTAATTCGCGGTTACCTTAAATTCGCGGTTACCTCGACCGCCGTAGTTACGAATATTCCTTCGATATTATTAGTACGCGTAAGTCGAGTACTAACGAGGTAAAGAGTACGGTACTTAAAATTTACCTAACGGCGCGGGCGAACTATAGACCGGGTAACTACTAGGTCTATACCCTCTAACTTCTTCCCTAATTTTAAACTATTATTCCTTCTTATTACTTATACCTTTAATAATTTTTTTTTATTAATATATAACTAAATTATTAGGTATATCTAGATTATTCCTAACTTAGGTAATCTAATAATTATTAGATTATATACTAGCCTACTAGCCTACTAGCCTACTCCTTAGTATATTAACTAAACTAATAATTATTAGAAGGCTAACTAGTAGTACTATAACTAAAATATAGAGAAAAGAGAATAGTAAAACCGGTAAACTAATAATTATTAGAAGTATATAAAGTACGAAGTATAGCTAAGGGTTAATAATAATATACTAGCCTAGATAGGAAGGGCGCGAGCTAAAGCTATAATATTAGGTATAGCCCCTAAGAGTAAATCTACTAGAGGTAAAGTACGAGTAGTACTAACGAATAAGCTAGAAGCCGCTTAAATATCGGACCCTACTATAGATTAAAACGGTAAGAGCCGAAAAAGAGAAACGAATAATTATTAGAAGACGGCTAACGAGAATAGTAGATAACGAAGAAAGCCTATTAACTACTAACCTAGTACCGAGCGAGAGCTAGGGTATACTCGAGGAAATTAACGGTAACCTTAACTATATTAATAATATTAAGAAGCTCTCCGTTCTCGGCGCCGGCGGAGATAAGGAAATTATAATCGATATACTACGAGAGATTATAAAAGAGGTCGATAATATAAAATATATAATTATACTACTAGAATATATTACGGTACTTAAATAATTAATAAAAGATAAGACTAAACTAATAGAATATAAGATTAACTCCGTTATAAGCTACCTACGCCGTAAATAATAAAGTAATATTAAGAAATACGTAAAATAGGTATATAGCGGAAAGATATAAGTTTACCTCGTATACTAGGGCTTAGTACGTAAACTCCTCCTTATACTACCTTAGGGTTAGGGTTAGGGTTAGGGTTAGGGTTAGGGTTAGGG